>CAVLJG010000003.1:63728370-64990752 GCA_963669975.1 Acanthoscelides obtectus | reverse complement strand
GGTACGCTTTTCTTCAGAAATCCCCACACAAAGAAATCTAATGCATTTAGGTCAGGGTATCGTGGAGGCCAGGCGACTGGTCCTCCGCGGCCGATCCATCTTTCTGGATAATTTTCGTCCAGCCAGTTTCTAACTATTCTCGAATAATGAGCTGTACAACCATCAAGCTGGAACCAGGCCAATCTTCTTAAATCTAACATAACATCATCCCACCTATTTGCATGTTCAGCCTTTAAAAATTCCAAGAAGGTCGCAGCATTTAACCTTGCAGGCCAAAGGCAGGGTCCAAATAGTCGATTACGGTAGGTACCAATCCACACGTTCACACTAAATTCATGCTGAAAATTGCATGCGGATTTCCAAGCGACCAAATATGTTGATTATGAAAATTTACCACTCCACGTCTAGTGAAGCATGACTCATCGTCCATAAAACGTTACTTAAAAAACTCCCTATTATTATCAGTTCTATCAAGAATCCACTGACAAAATGTGATTCTTCGTTCTCCGTCCCCTGGCTGTAGTCCTGCACAGGTTGCAAATGGTAAGGACGTCTATGGTCATTTCTAAGAACACGGTGAACATGGCTTGCTGAAATTCCCAAGGCACCAGAAACTCTCATCGGATCTCTATCAAACTCACGCAGAATCATACGGGTAAATCTGCGCTGACGAACATTTATGTTTTGATCAATTTGGAGATTTCCAAAACCATTTTCAACTATTTGGCGATGCACTCTTACAAATACTGAGCGAGATGGATGTCGTCTGTTTGGAAATCTTCGTGCGTATTGTCTGGCTGCTTCTGCTGCGTTTCCATTTACAAAGCCATACACAAATGAATATCCGCTACCTCTTGATTGGACAATAAAAATGGCATTTTTATAAAACTTACAAAAAAAAACAGGTAAAAGAAACTAAATTTCGTACATTCACAATTGCAAAATAACGTTTCAGGTTCAACAGACAACAAAACAAACTGTCAACTAATTGACGTTTAACCTTATTCTGCTTTCAATTTCAAAAATATTGCAGGCACAGCCTACTTCTAAAAATTATCGAGATACTGAGTTTTTAACGTTATTTTATCATAAATAATTAAAAATGCATCGAACCTTAAAATCGAAATATCTCAAAACGGCTAAGTATAACGAAAACTCACAGGAGAGCTTTTTTATGTTGAAAAGTGCGAAGAATCAGCATTTTTATTCAAAAGCAAAAAGTTGCACTAAGAAAAAATGTTCGGTCATTTTAATACACTACAGGTACAGTAGAGAGCGCCCTCTAGCGACTACAGTAAAACTATGGTTCGTTTTGTCGTACCAAAAAACCCTTGTATACCAATTTTCACTGTTATACATCAAATATTGTTCGAAATATTTAAAAAAAACTATTTTAGAAAGTAAATTTAAACACCCTGAATTTGGGAAGCCACGCATTTTCGACCCATGTTTATACCTATAGACTTTATGCATTAATTTTAAAAGTTCTATCGAATCTTAAAGTTATGCAACAATAAACTGAAACACCCTGTACGTATAGCACTCATTATATTCTTAGATTTTGAGCATGTGTGTTGTATAGTACATGATTGTACGTATCAAAAGTCATAAGAATCAGTAATTGTTGACCGGAAGTTTTACACCAGAGCTCCCAATAATGATTTTACCGTGTATGGATTTTTATTTCATAAAAAGCCCAAATAGTGCATTACTGTTTCTGACAAAAACCTACGATTTTTTAATGCCAAGGAAAATTTTACTAAAAGTTATTTCGAAGGCGTAGGAAGTATAGAGTAAGTCTACTTGATGCTGTTTTTTTTTAGTTGCAATGCCATATATTTTCCGACAACATACAGAAATCAATTTCTACAGATCTACAATAAATTATCCGTCGAATCAATCTGAATATAAAACGTAATCAATACGCAACGAAAATGCTCCTAATCTCCCTCGGTAAATACATCTCAACTATCTCGATGCCATTTCTGATTTCGCAGGGTATCATATCCCATAGCGTATTATTAAAATAGCTAGCGGCGTCTTGCCTAAAATGCGATATCGGTTCGAAAACGATTTTAATCCACTCTCATAAACCTGGTCCTGCATCATGTACAAAGCGAATATCAGGTTACAAAGCCCTACTTGCTCTAGTGTTTTACCAAGCCGGTGGAGCGACGGTCATGTGATACGGCTGTTTACCTTTCATGCTCATCTTACTTGGATACACCCTTCTTGATCTCGAGCATCGAGCAATTTAGGAGGTATCCACATACACAAAGAGGGCCCAGAGGGCACAGGGTCGTCCAGTCATCCACGGAAGGTCTACAGTACCATAAAAATCCGTTTAACCTTTTGTTCAAGAAAAACGAATCTCCAGAGACTTCAACATTATGATTGATTATGATCTTTGCGAACCCCGTGCAGTCTAGCAGATATCCACATACACAAAGTCCTGGAGACACAACAAAACAGAGGAATAAAAAAAAAGTCAAGATACAAATGGATGGAAGCTCTAGGGCCTTCACTACATTTACGTAGGGAGATGCGTGTCTTAAAAGTTGTGCATAGGCGGTCTAAAATCGTGGGCAGTATATGTCAACTAAAACTTGAAGACCTAATTAATTCTCATTTTCTCCTATAAGGAAAGTTCTCGCCAACTGTGTACTGTCATTCAAAAAATGGACCTTAAGCTCCTGACATCTATAAGCTTAGCAATTCTACCCAAATGCACCGATTTTGAACTTATACACCTATCATTGTTTCAACGTATTCTCCATGTAAGTTGGCCAATGAGAGAATCTCAGCTAATATCATTGACACTTCATTAGCTATTTACACAGATGACACTAAAAATCCAGAAAGAACTGGTCGTGCCTACTTTGTCTTAGATAACGATAACTCAGGCCACCTCTCGACTTCTTCATTGTACGAGTACTTCAATATTCTCTACAGAAGCTACCGTCATCACAAATGCTCTAGAATATGCCTCAAGTTTGAGAACAGATTATGCCTCTACTGTACCAGTTTCGTTACCTGTGATAGTGGTATTGAAAAATTTCGACTGCAACAGAGTTTTACCGCAGTTAAAATAGATAGATTTAAGGAATGGGAAACAGAGTGCAGACTGGAATTTTCTTGCAAATCCTACAAAGTACACAAAAATCCAAACCTGCATACCCCGGAACAAGTGGCACAGCTTTAATATTGCTAGAAAATACACTTCCATAATTATCCTTGCATTGATTGCTCATGGCTCATTCCCTTCCCACTTAGCTAAGTTAAGATGACTTAAATCATATGTTCTTTGGAAGTCATGCGATGCTCTTTACATTGATCTTATTCGCTGTGGTTAAATGCCCCCTTTCAGTTTAGAGTATATGTATTTATTCAAAAACTAGACAGCTTGGACAAACTAATAGAATTCATTAAAAATTCTCGCATTGCGGAAAATATTTTAAGCAAATTTATCATGTGTTTTATTCCTGTGTTTCCTACTACTACTTCTTTGTCATTAAATGCCTTGTCCGGTCCTGTTGATTTACCTTTCCTAGTTATTCCCTTTACCTTAGTTATTTCTCTCAAAGGCTGATCGTTCGGTAGGAGTCTTGTATAGATATATTAGGCGCCTACAGATGAGTATATTATTGTGGATAAACATGTCTATATAATACGAGCCCCTTCCCACTTCAGATGGCCCAACTATTGAAATCTTAGCTTTTTTCTTATCAAAAACAAATAATAAAAATGTAGCAGGGTGTTATAGGTTTAAAATATTAACAATGAATATTTTGATAATGTATACGCCCTAATCAAATTTGCAGCATAAAAATAACACATGATGCAATTACAGCATATCAACCTATTTTCATTTCAATGCAAAATAAGTCTATATTGATTAGGTGGCTGTGAAAAATCAAAGCCATGACAATTGTTTTATTAATCACAGCTGTCAGAGTACGTTTAAAATAGTTTTGGGTAGTTAAGGTTTTCAAACTGGGTAGAGGAAAGAGTGAGAAAATTCGGTTACGTAACTGGTTCAGTTAATATTAAGCCACGATATGTGAAAAAAAACTAATATCACAAATGCCGACCGAAGAGCATTAAGAAGAATAATCGTGAAAAACAGGCGTGCCAATTATTTACAATTAAGTGCTCTGTGGAGTGACGCTGTTGGAAGGAGAATTTCGAGGTAGACAACTCATAGAGGCCCACAAACTGGGATTTAGCACTTGCAAGGTAAGTTTTCTTATAAAAAAAAAGTAAGTTAATACCCTAAAGTTGCACAACTTGTTTATAGCCCAAAGAAAAGTCACTATTAACTCCACTGCAAAAGAAAAATCGGCTTAGATGGGCTAAAGAACATAGACAATGGACACCTCAACAATGGTGTGCAATACAATGGAGTGATGAGGCCCGATTCGAAGTTTGTGTTGGTGACAGTCGCAGTAGAGTTATTTGCAAAAAAATGAGGAATTCCATGTCGACTGTCTGAAGAGAAAAGTGAAATTTCCAGCATCCGTTATGGTCTGGGACAGAATGTCATCAAAAGTAGTAGGAAAACTTCATTTTATTGATGGAAATGTGGATACAAACAAATATTTGGCAATTTTAGAAAAATCGCTTTACCAGTGATGGAAGAATTTTTGACATCTGGCCAAGATTTTGTGTTTCAGCAAGATGATGCAGCGTGCCATACCTCAAAAAAGGCTATAACATGGATGGAAGAAAACAATGTACCACTTTTGAAATGAGTTTCTAGCAGTCCAGATCTGTCACCTATTGAAACTTTGTGGCACGAGATGAAAAAGGTTCTACGACAACATCCTGCTCGTACAATCACCGAACTGAGACAAAAGTTTCAAGAAATATGAGATTGTTTTACACCAAATTTTTGCCAAAACTTGGTTAACACTATGCCCCAAAGAATTTCAGCCGTAAAATGTGAACGGTAATCTTCCAATTGTTGCGTTGTTAACCTCGCGCATTTATTCGCACATTGTTTATTTGTTCAGATGTTCTATTAGTTATAGTACTAAGTGATTTCAAATATGCATTTGTCACGACTAGAGTGTATCTAAAATGTTTTGGAGAAAATAAATTGTTTTAGAAGTAAATAGTTTCGTCATGTTTAGTTTATAAAGGCATATTTTGGTACAAATCTTGAAGTGGCCCAACTGAAGTGAGAAGGGGCTCGTATGTTTCTTTCTAATGGGCAGAGAGTAGATATTGCGATAAGTGAAGCAAAAGTACAATCTTTTTAAGTTGTCTAAAATTTGTTTTGGTTGTGCACTAAAGTTAGAAAGTTGAAAAGTGGCGTTAGTTAGGTGACTCAGTACTTCCCACGCACTTATGCATTGTCCCGCAACCCTCCACACGGATTGGGGGCGCAGAGGTACCAACAACATCTCCGCCCATAACAATCCGATTCCACCCATATGGGAGGTTCTAAAACTCCACATTGGCAGAGCAGATGCGATAATATCTGCCTTACGTCAATTAGATGCTCACAAAATTATTCTGAGATGGCTGTGTGGCGATGTCATAGATCTGGACACTATCAAGTTGATATTGACTCTAATGCGAAAACCGACCTAGGTGGAGAAAGATGCATACAGGCATAAATACGCATGGTCTTGTGCTCTTATGAGAAGTGTCATTTATTTGTAATTTTCCTGGATGTGCGACAAATACATTTTGACTTAACATCCAACCACAGACAGCCAACCATGGACTGCTGTTTCGTGCTCTTTGGCGACTCATCGGTATGATCTAGGCCTGGTCTCTGGCATGGAGAACTAATGCATACCAAGCTTTTATCTATCCGAAGTATGAAGTCCATCGAGATGAAGCCAAGCATAGATCATGCTGATGAGCTGCCGAAAAGCACGAAACAGCTGTACATAGTTGGCTGTCTGTGTCGAATGAACGAAAGCAGCATGCTTGACAGTGCTGAGTAGACCACATCTACTACACCGCGAAAATCGTCAGCCTCTTGCCTACAGTGGTGACTGCTGATAGCTATCAACGATATTGACAGTTCCAACCGATAACTGCTAAGCTGCTATACACTCTCGCAGTGGTCTAGTCTAGCCATAGATGTCACTTTGTAGCTGTCTTATTCCGATAAAGAAATTTTGATCAACCGGCTTTTTTCACGATTACGATACGTTGCTCGCCTGTTGGCAAGGATAGTAAAGTCTCTTGATTTAAGAGTACAGAAATTCTTGAACTGATTTCCTTGAGTGAAGATACCAAGTTCTAGTTTCGATTTCCTCAATTCAATATAAATAATAAGGTGTAAGTAGATCATTTACGTTGTGTACAGACTAATCGACGGTCATGCCACTTACTACTTAACAGGTAAAACGTGTAGTTAATCAATTTTCCTGCGTTCTCATGCTTTATATGTATATTGCTACATTTCCTAAGCTATAAGAATATAGTCGAAAGCAGAGATAAGGAAGTAATAGCTCCGACCGCAACCTGTTGAACGTGAAATACACACCTGCACACGAATATTGGCCCGCAAGCGTCGTAGTGTCTGAATCCCGGTGCAAAGGGCAGCCAGGCGACAGTCCTCCGGATCACAATAATATGATATAGGGGTGTTCCAGAATTATAGTGCAGGAGACAATATGAAAATACACTTCCATAACAGAGTAATCATCATAGCTTGGAAGCAATCTGACACCATTTTGCTTGTTTAGGAGTATATCAGAGCAGCCTGAATGAATACCACCTCCTTTAATTGTTGTATCTGTAATCACAAAGTCCAATAACCATTTTGGTGCCGAATAAGTAAGAATTGAATTTGAGTATTCCTGATATTCTGATTTCAAAAATGTGTTTCTTTTTTCGCCGCAGCTCTAGTTTTCGACATATAAGGGATTTAATACTTGAAAAGTGCAATTATGTCATCTTCCACCCCGAAAAGCAATATGAAAACATAAAAATTTTAAAGCTGTCAAAGTTACTAAATACGCTTTAAACATCCATTAACAAAATGCCAAGGAACTTTATGGGGTATTGTTGTTGTAAACTTCTGTTTGAAGGATGCTTAGGAAGCCTGGCAAGGTATCTGTCGTAATTGACGGGTTCTCCTCTTCATTCAACAAAGTCAACGCACTCTACATACACGAATTCAGAGTGACAAGTCAATTTCTGCCGGTGAGCTGGAGAAAAAAGTCTAGGAGTGACTTCCTCTCTAACGAGGGACCTGGAAGTTATCACTGCTTATACAGTTTTGATGGTTCCAAAACACAGTACTGTGCCGTGTCTAACAAGAAGCGTGCTAGTTCTCATCCTGATTCGATGGAAGGTTGAGTTCTACTAAAGAGCTATTCATATTGTCTGGTCGGGGTCCAGATTACCGAAGACTTGATTTGGCACGTCAGTAGCGACAGCTGTTGGAAATAAGCTAGGTTATTTGTTTAGACCTAAGAAGTCATTTTCTCCACATGACCTCCTCACTCCGTACAAGGCCTAGCCTCGAGTACTGCTCACATGTTTGGAGTGCTGCCGCCCCGGCTACATTATCCAAGCTTGATGTTGTTTAGAGGAGGGTTGTCCGACTGATCGAAGACTCTTCTCTAAAAGACCGTCTCCGGACCCTTCGGGCTGTCGGCGATGCGGCTCTCTTCTACCGCTATGCCAACCGACTTTGCTCCTCGAAGCTCTCGTCCGTGATACAGCGGCGTGATGTGGCTACCAGGCAGACCCTTCTCTCATTCTAATCGTGTCGAACTCCGTACATCCATACCTAGCCAATACGACCGCTTCTTGTTGGAAATGGCATATTTTACACTTTTTCAAGCATTGTGTCCCTTTTACATCGAAAATTGGAGATGTTAATGACAAATGAAAAAGATTTTTGAAAGCGCATCAGAAATGTTTTAATTTGGTTACATTTGGATGAAGGCGGTTAACAGAATTAGTACATTAAAATTGTTTTTAATCCCACCTTTAACACTAATTCTAGTTATGTAAACATCAACAGCTGGTACATTTTTATTCGTTAAAATCAACATCACTTATGTGAATGAAAAAAGCATTTTACATATACATTAAACACCAACACCTGTATAGTATTTTATTCTATGATTCAGTGATATATAAATAAGGCAGACTAGAAGTTACCATTTTCATTTAAGCTTTTTTATTAATTTTTTTGTATTATGACGGGTTAACGAGGATTGACCTGCGTTTTGAGATTACTGATATCATTTGTCTCAATTGTCTGGAATTGTTCTGCGAAATCTGTTGTTTGTAGCAGATAGGCATTGTCATTTAATAAGCAGTAATTTTAAACGTAGCATAAATTAGAAGAAGGGTAATCAGTCAAGGCCGTCTTACCCAAAAACCAGAGTATACTCTTCGGAAAGTCTTTGATGCTTCCAGTCCATGGCCCAAATATCTCATTTGGATCTACTTTCCAAGGTTTACTCAACTAAATGTGCATAATAGCGATTTTTGCCTGTATTCGAGGTTATGTAGCATGGCGAATAATTATTTTCAAAGAACCATGGACATCACCTCAAGCCTTTCCCTTTGAAACGCAAGTGCAAAAGTCTCTATTTTTACACACTTAGGTTAGGATGTCTCGCACTCAGAATCAGCGCATCTAAACCCTACGGGATAAGATACTTTGGTTTATAGTTAAGAATCTTGTCGGTCGGTGTAATCCATACACCAACGCTCCCTAGACGGATTCACATATAAACATAGGTTGATAGTTGCTTAACTTTTTCTGGCTAAATATTTGATTATGAAGAGAATTCCTTATCTGACCATATTCAGTCGCAATGCCGGTGGAAAACCATACCTCATGCTTGGACATTTACCTACTTCATCCTTCATCAGTATACGTGATTGGGCCTACACATGGATTTCTAAGTTTCTAAATATCGATATATGATTCCATTCATGTTAGCGATACCACGCATGGTTTGGAATTTCAACTATTTTTTACATTATTCCAATATTCCTGTCCAGTCGCCCACACTGTCAGTTAAAAAATTAACATGAGTGTAAACAAAACGCCCATGTAAAATTTAACACGTACAAACAAAGCCTTTCACACGTGTATGCACAATATAAATATTATAAAAGATGCAATTACGGAAATTCAGGATGAGTTGTGGTATAGTACAGGATTTCTCAAGCGGTGGTTCGCGAATCGCTAGGGTTCGCTAGCTATATGAAGGGGGTTCCCGAAAAAATATGCTAATGGCGGAATTTGCCCTCAATATTGCAACACCGCCACTACAAGAAGATCAACGAGAATATATAATGGTCTCACTGCTGTATTCATAGACAAGCACTGGCATGAAAGCGTATTCGAGTTAGCCAGTACTTTAAGCGAAGCTGTAAAAGTTGTGAATTTTATGAAGTCCCGTGTTATAAATTCTCGTCTATTTCATGAACTTTGGGAGGACTTAGGAAGTCTCCACGTCTCTTTATTACTTCATACAGAAGTTATGTGGTTTTCGCGTGGCAAAGTTTTGACCCGCGTTTTTTAATTTGAAGTCTGAAGTTCAGGCATTTTTTCTTGACCACCTATTTAATTTGTCCGCTTCTGTATCCGACATTCTGTGGCTCCAAAAACTTGCATACTTAGCCGATATTTTTTCTAAATTAAATAAACTAAATATGTCTTTACAAGGTCCAGGAATCACCATTGCCAATGTTGATGATAGAATAGAAGCCATGCTAAAGGAGTTCAACTTTTGGAATCAATGTCTGCAGATGAATGAGTACGATTGTTTTGGTTCTCTCAGCAGCTTTCTATCAGAGAATAAAATTCAACTTAACGAAAACATTAAAGGAGATATTACTGGACATTTCAAACAGCTTCAATTAACGTTCAAAGAGTATTTTCCTAATGAACCTGGATCAAACAACTGGATATCCTGTTGAAGGTGATATAATTATTAACTCTTATTTATCTTTATTGAAAAAGGAAAAGCTCATCGATTTATCCTCTGACAATTCTCTAAAAGCTGTTTTTGCAGGTCATTCTTTAATAGACTTCCGGCTCAATGTAAAAAATGAATACCCTATCTTAGCAGAAGAAGCCATGAAAATTTTGTCACCGTTCTGTACAACGTATCTGTATGTGAAATGATTTTCAACATACACTTACCTCAAAGATAAGTACGGAAATATATTAAATGCAGAACCCGATCTAAGATTTAAGCTTTCATATTGAACCAAAATTTTAATGTCTCTGTTCCAACAAACAGGCACAATATCCCATTAAGGATTTTTGCAAGTATCGAATTACTTGTATTCATATTATATTAATCTTTTGTGAGGCTTAGTTTTACGTTACCGTTATGTTCTAATTTACTTTGCTCATTATAACTATTATTCATATGATTGATAAATTTTTATAACAGCCAAATAGTACTGTTTTATTTAATCTCACTAACGACTTCTCAGGGGGTATAGTAGAAGGCCCCTACAAAATATGGTGTTTCTTCTCATCTCATAATGTGACAATACTTTTTCGTCCTAGTCAGTATGTTTAGCACCAGACCAGTACAGGATAATAATCACATTGCTGGAGCTGGTTGATTCAATGATCAGTTGCCAGTAGATAGAGTGTGTGTGAGTATGTGGGCTGGTACTACACGTTCAACAAGAACGGTCAAAAGGCTTTCCCTCACTACCACTACATCACATGCCTTTTCGTCTACGTCGTGGCTGTATAATCTTTTCAAATGTATGTAAACACCCAAATACGACAGTACAGATGTTTCAAGGATCAAACCTCTCGGTGTACCATTTTTTTCAACCGCACAACAAAAATACTGCTAGAAATCTAGGTTGTATAAAAATAAAAATGATCAAAATACTCATAATTAAAATCAAATGGAATCTGTGTGCAACAGAACGAAGGTATATAATTATTACAGTTGGCCAGAGTAAAGCGAAGATGGATTATGTTACATCATTAGTTAAAAATACTGGAAATATTTTCCCGCATATACAATTTGAATCGCATCGTTTGTGCTACAGTAGTAAAACAAAATGATTTCAATAAGAATAAAGATCGGCATTAGTTCAATAATAATAAATAAGAATAACCATAATGTGTAGTAGCTGAGTAAATTTATAAAGCCATTTCTATGTGCAACACTCGCACGTACAATGCTTGTCAATAACTACAGATGATGGGAAGAAACGGAATTTTCTTCTTCTCTATCGGACGCCTTAGATGGCAGTTGTCCCCAAGGATCGATTATGGGGCCTTTTTCCTTTTTACTATATGCTAATGGTCTGAATGAATATTTATGGAGTACAACTTTAAATACAACTTTAAACTATAAAATAGTATTTATATTACTCTAACATCGTATTGACTAGTTCTGGTAACAATGAACCCTTGCATAATATCGAAGCAACACACGGTTGCTAAAAAATGGACTGTAAATGATATGAAATACAGACAGGAGTAATGATATTTTCGCTAAGAGATTACCAGGATTTCTTCCATAACGACGTTTCAGCAATCCAAAAAATTCTTTAAGTTGTTGGGTATCATTGATCGTCGTCTATCGTCGGAGCCAACTATTCTGCACCTTTTAATTGACACTTCTGCTGTGCGGTTTTGAGCTGGGGATAAAACCCATCTATAGATAGAGTTTTTCTTCTTCAATAATGTGCTGTCAGAATCCGTACCAATCTTAATTCGCGTCAATCATACAGAGGTTATTTTAAATTATTGAGAATTGTAACAGGAGCATGCAGAATACCTGATATAGAGATTGTAGGGCACTTTACTTGAACGCCACTCGACTTTTATTTACTCATTTATTTAGCAACATCCCTCAGCCAAAGCCAATTGCAGGATAGGTAAACATCATAATGAAAAGGAATCAATGTATATTATAAATGGAGGATGTGTCGTAGATCAAGGAAAAAACCTCAAAACACAGCTCCGAGGTAAAAAGGCCTTACCCTTACCTTAGCCCAGACAAAAGTCCGAGGAAATATATAATATATTAACACCCACCGATAAGAATATCTGCCTTTATTTAGCTTGAACCGTTTTTTGCTATCCACAAAAACCTTCATCATTTTTAGAAATTGTCTGGAACACTAGGACTGTATGGAGATATGAAAAATGCGAAGTTTATGCGAAGTGTCAACATCTGTCAGAAGCCTGATCGACTTGTAATATGGACTTATGTTCTCAAAAAGCACGCTTGCTTCTTTTACCTAGTCCGAACTCGGTGGTTGGAGTTAGAAGATGATTTTTCTCTGAGTTTGATACAAGTTTTGACTGGACTATATTGAGGAATTTCAAAGCGGCTACTTCAGTAATTCTGGGTAATTATAGACATCTGAACGAGAAATGGCCGAAATGTCGATGGCATCTAATAAGTTGTGTTCTTATATAAATAGTGATCAGGATTCCGCATACTGACGCTGCAATGTTAATAATTTGCCGATCTCTATTCGAAAACGTTTAGATAATTCACAAGATTTATCAAGCTCCAAATTGTTCATAAAGTCTTGAGAGCGTTTGCTCCATTCCAAAAATGTCACATCTCAATAGATCTTTTAGTGCTCTCGTCTTGCTGTCTTGTCTTTGTTTTTCATTATCGAAATAAGAAACCGTCGATAGTTAAAATACGGCTTATTTCGTAACGTTATTTTCCCTTATTCAACGCTGTTGCCAGAATTCGTAAATGTTAATTAAAATAGCTTCAAGTTAAAAAAAACATGTTGGTTGAAATTTGATATAAATATTAGTTTTAGATCGCAGATAATAAATGCAAGAAATAGGCAGTGTTCTAAATAACATATGCAATGTGGCAAGCTGACTTATTTTAGTTTTGCCGGTTTTTGTGGTCACTGTCATTCTCTGGTTAATGATTCTAAAGCTTTTCATTTCTTGTCCGGTTTGGTCCCAAATATTAGAGAAATAATTCTATGGAGAAATTTAACAAGATTTTGAATTTTTGGGGTTAGCCTCACCTAAAAATCAAAAATAAAATAAGCAACCTGACTTGACTGTCAGTAGTCAGTAGGTACTATTAAATTACCACGGTTCACTTTAGCGGTCGTAAAAGCCCTTGTTTTTTTAACCATCTTTATTTGCTATCGCTGTAAAAAATAACGTAACGGTTCATTACTTTTGTGGCACTGAAAACCTCTCATATTCCATTTCTTGATTTTGTATGATTATATCCTGTTTTGACAACTCAAATACTTTACTATTCATGATAGTCTTTTTTCTCAACTATATATCGTTTGACACCCGTAAACTGGAGATTACCAGTTGGACTTTAATAAGTCCGCAATCTCATATGAGATACCAAAACTTTGTA
This sequence comes from Acanthoscelides obtectus, assembly GCA_963669975.1. Taxonomy (NCBI): domain Eukaryota; kingdom Metazoa; phylum Arthropoda; class Insecta; order Coleoptera; family Chrysomelidae; genus Acanthoscelides; species Acanthoscelides obtectus. The sequence goes on along the minus strand of CAVLJG010000003.1, from coordinate 64,977,415 downwards.
ACTGTAGGTTTAATTGTCTGTACGCAAAAAGTAAACTAGGTTAGTGGAAAAATGTCCAGCACCACCATTTGATATGTAGTGGAATTGCGGGCTAGAAAAAGATATTAGATTATTATCACTAAGCGATTCATAAGCTCTGTCTAAAAGCACGTAGCTTTTTGAAGAGTTAGACGTTGTAATATATGATGCACATAATTTAGCGCGGAACTAGGTGCTGTCTCACCCAACGAATTCTGACTAGATAGGAGTAAGCATACGATTTGTTTTGATCCACGACGTCTTGGAGATCAGGATGCAAATGTACAAGGCGACCACGATTGAGCCACCAGTGCACAGTAATTCCCCTTCCATACTAGGGCGGCCATAAATAAACAACTTAGGTTTAACCTTTTTCATTGTGTTTTAAACCTTAAAATACAATTGTACAAACATGAAAATATGATTTATAAAATTCTTTTTTAGAAAAATAATACCAAGTAGGTACTAAAAATGTTTCTTAGTATTTGTGTTCTAGATGTTAGATCAACCCTATACTAAAGGAATAAAAAACCGTTCATAATAGGGGCCAACAAGATATACAGAAAAAAACTGTACACTCTAATACTTATAATACAGTATAATGGAAACAATTAACTTAACAAATCGAACACAGATTTTGACAATATGTCTTTTTTTAACAGGTAACTTTCGTAAACCCGAGATCAAGGGATCCGAATGAAGTATCGTCGGTCTGTTAGTCTGTCAGGTCTGGCTACCCAGATATCAAACATGTTCAAGGCGAAAAGAGAAAGAAGGAAAGAAAGGAAGGAAGAAATAGAGTAAAGAAAAGAAGTAAATCATTTGAAATAACTTAAGCGTTATTGCTTTGAATACACGAATGATTTTGTAACTCCAAAAAATAATTTTGATGGGATTGTATACTGAAATAGTTTTGGCTGGTCTGAATTCACAATTTAATTTTGATCACAGTGCGAGGCGCGGCCTGGAATGTTTGCGAACTTGCTCGACTGTGTAGTCCACTGAATCACGCAACAGAGGATTGCTGTGCGATTCGACTTGATTATAACGGCACTGTGCCTGTTGTTTTACATAATCCCTTAGAGATGGGATATAAAGATCTATGTGAATGGTCTCATTTGACGCGTACCAAGGAGCGTTAGTGATTGTGCGTAGGATTCCGTTTTGCAGGACTTGCAGTCTCTGCATGTGCGTTTGGCAAGAAAACACCAAGCCGCGCATGCGTAGGTGATTGCGGGTCTTATAACCAATTTATATAACCGAATATCGTTGATCAAACTTAATTTTGAATTTCTGCACAACAAAGGATAAAGCTGCCGAGAGGTAATTTGGAATTTTGTTTTCAAAATATCAGTATGTTTCTGCCAGGTCAACCCCTGGTCAATGATGAGTCCAAGGTACCTAACAGATTGTTCCCATGGTATACGAGTTCCATTCACTGATATCTCTGAGGGGGCACCGCGACGTTTGTTAGTACAATAGATTGCCTGCGTTTTCGAAGTATTAATTTTGATCAACCACCGACCGCCCACTCCAATACTTCCTCCACCGCACTCTGCAGCCTGTCGTAAACCAGATTACCAGAACAAGACTGAGCTAGCAGTGCAGTGTCATCAGCATAGATATAGACCTCACAGTTGCTGGGGCAAGGGACGTCATGTATATAAAGTGAATAAAAGATTGGTCCTAAGACCGTACTCTAAGGAATACCGGCTCTTACCCGTGTTGTTGACAGCAAATTGTTAATTTTGATCCGAAACTTCCTTTCTTCTAGAAAACCATTTTGGATGGACTTATACAAGAGGTCCATGTACCACAGCTTATCAAATGCCTTTGATACATCTAAAAGCAAAATACCAGTACTTTTGTTCAGGTTGAACCCCCTGGTTACATGCTCCACCAGTCTAACTGCCTGTAGCTCCGTACTATGCTCAGACCGAAAGCCAAATTGCACGTCAGGAATCACACGGTGATCTGACGAGAAAGTCTCAAGGTGACGATAAATCACCTTTTCAGCGAGCTTAGAAGGAGCTGACAGCAGGCTAATGGGACGGTAGTAATGGGGGAATATCGAACCTGCCTTCTTTGGGATCATGATGACTTCAGCGATCAAGAAGAATCCTATTAATTAAATCGGTATTGGTCAAAAGGCTATTTCGTCTATGATCTATTCGAAATGATTTAATGTGCTTGACAGATACTACTCAATTGACAACAAAGCGCGACCTATAACATCACCACCAAGAATTGCTCAATGCATCGCGGTATATCAATATTTTCAACTACATTTAGCCAATACGAATACCTTTCTACCAACTTAGACTTAGAACGGTTTGACTTTACGCGATATTGTGAAATTCGCTAACATAAATGTCTAATTCTAGCACTTAATCTCCCTAAATCAACATTTTCGAAGTTACCTGAAAAACACAAAGTTTCAGTCAACGTGTAGAAGATATATTGCAATCTTTCTTCAGCACTACAGTTCTTAAAGTGTCAGATATCAAAAATAGTCCTCCTCGAAACAGAATACTTAAAAAATTTACCTAAAACAACAACATAATTGGATTTGGAAAACACCTCTTTTTTCTGCACTATGAACAGAAATTTGGTTCGGAACCTTACAAGCCCAAGAAGGGGCAGCAAGATGCATATGAAACCTATATACCCCTAATCTAGACATTCTCTACTTTAAGATAACATTTATCTCAGCTGCAGCAAGGCGCAGCCAAACGTTTATAACTTGAAATGCATTATTTTTGTAGGAAAAATCTACCAAAAACAACTTCAACAATAATAAGAGTACATACCATATTCTTGCACCTCCATATTATCACTACGTGAAAACACTAGGCTTGAAATCATAATCCCCAAAAAAAGTAAGTTGCAATGACTTACACGTCCGGCACAGGTATTCCGTATCCTGAAAAGTGACGTTTCGGGATCCCGGAACCTTCAAGAGATACGAAGTCGCTTAAATGGGAGCAAAGTTGCATATTTAGGTAATCAATAAAATCCACCTAGAAAGTTTCGAAATTCAAAGTATTTCCTGAGAGAGACGGAAAAAGCAAATGCTTCCAAAATCGGTTTAGTTTATCCTGACTTTATTTGTAGCGGGATTTCAAAATAAATTTCACATCAACATTACCACTTTTTCTCTTCTACAAGATGGCATAATTGGAATTTCAATATGTCCTCCAGCATCAGCTCTATTTTTTCTCATCAACGCCATATTGGATTGTTGCACAGATGAATTGAGTCTCTAGTTCAGATTCTAAAAATGTATATACATCATACATTGACATTTCCAAACTTTAGTTATTCCAAAAAAAGCAGAATTTGCTAAGTTTGCCTTGAAATTATCAGATAGTCATTTGTTTCACATACCAGATTTGTCAAAAAATCATCTTATTTTTCCTGACTGAGAAGGGATTTCAAAATAAATTGAATCTTCCTATTTTTACATAAAATATATTCTCATCTACAAGATAGCGTAGTCAAATTTTCAATTCGACATTTTGTCTTTCGACTTCTACCATCAGCTTTGTTTTTCCATATGGACGCTATATGGGAAAGTTGTATATTTGAATGGACTTTTCAGTCCTAAATTCAATGACGTATTTCCTGTAAAGAAATAGGAAGATATGGTGAAACCTGAACGCAAAATGAAAATACTACTTATGGTAGTAACGATAATAATTATAAATACGCAGAGGTAAATTATGGCAGATATTCAAAATACTGTCTGTCATTTTGTGGACAAAGACAGACTCTTCTCTATATATTATTCACTGCTCGATTTATTTCTCTTCTTCTCAATCTTCCAAGCTCTTTGAGGTTTGGTCTGGTATACGAAATAAATGAAATCTGATCATTACAAGGCCTACTTATGAACTTTTCTGGAATAACTGATGTTTGGCAAGGTCAATATATGACATATTATACATTTTTGGAATCAGAATTAAAAGCTCTATTCATCTACGTAAAAATCTAATATGGCGTCCATAAGGAAAAATAATGTTGATGCTGGAGGAAAAGAAACAAAGCGTAATATTGAAATTCTAATTTTGCCGTGTTCTAGGGGAACAAGTCGGAATGCTGATGTGCAATTTATGTTGAAATCCCACTACAAATGAAGTCAGGAAGAAATTAATGCGATTTTGGGAAAACTCGGTTTTTTCCGTCCCTCTCCGGAAGTAGGTACTTTTAATTTCGAAACTTTCTAAGCAGCATTTTGTTGATTACCTTATTATGTAACTTTACTCCCATTTAAGCTACTCTGTATGTGTACAGTTTCCTATATCGAAATGGTGAGGGTCGAATTTCAAACACCCTAAATTATAGTGAATAGAGAAACAAATTGACATATATGATGTTATAGTACGTTATCTCAGTTTACCTCGGATAGTTTTACGTGAGAATAAAGCACTAGGGTGAAATGTTGTATCTTCCCTTACCGTAACTGCATTACCAACACACCAACTTCAGCTAGTAGAATTCGTCTTCACCTGTTGTTTTTAAATTCCTTTTTTTTCGATTGGTCGAATTTGCGCCTGAGTCGTGAATTTTGCGCCTGGTATTAAATGAAAAAGTAGGTTTTTATAGGTAAATTAGGTGATTTATCAATTATTTCTTGATTGAATATGGAAACCAGTGGCCCGTCTTACCCAAATCGTATAATGTGTCTCTAGTTTGAGAGACGTTTTACAATAAATCGAGATTATATCAAAAATGGATTATCATTATTCGAACCTGCGCAATAGGTGCAAATTTTTATTCCTGCGGGCAACAGCAAAATCGGGCCTAAATGTCTGTTATTTTCATTAACATCCAGAACCACAAGTATTTGAATGCGGCATCCGCTAGGCGTCGGCAGAGTTGTCATCGCGCACCCAGCTAATAGGCTTAGCTTCCTCTAACCCATTCGAATTCATTAGAGTTTTGAATAAATTTCTTTGACCTTGAGAACCCGATACATATTGCATGGGCTGCCACTGTTTATCATATGGGCATGAGTGACAATTTGCCAACCGCTCATATTACCGGGAGTTGCGTTTCTGTGTATTAAATATGTTGGGTATCTGTAACAGCTATTAAAAGTGAATTATAGATTTTTTGACTGTATCTTTTTATTTCCAGAACCGACTTGTAGACCAGATGAATTCAACTGCAGCAAAATTAGCAACGAATGCATCCCCAGACATGCCGTTTGCGATGGCAGAATTGACTGCAGAAACGGCGTTGACGAAGTTAACTGTACCAGAGGTAAGCCAACTTATTTTATTTACTTAGCACGATATTTTAACTTGCAACATTATAAAATACGCATGTTTTGGAAAGGTGGAGGTTATTACCAATATTGCACAGAATCTTTACTACCAAAAGCTGGACGCGTGATACTGGATTCTAGTTTACCTGAACGCGCATTTATTGCCTAGGAAATTATAATCATGTGACGACCGTTCAACCTCAAACACTCTTGGCCAGCCCCTCACTACACCGCCATTACGTTTCATATCTCTGTCGGTGTTGGTTGTGTGGCTATACTGCTTTGTTTGTCGCCATGTCAGTCAATTAACCCGGTGAATGTGAAGTGCGCTCAGTAATTCGGCATTTAAACGCAAAAAAAGTCCTCTTGCATCTTTTTCAATCAGGCGTGATATTTAAAACGAGGCGGGGTCTTGCTCTCTAGCGGCGTCGTTCTGCTTCACGCCAATGCTTGGCCTCACGTTGCGGCAAGAACACAGACCCAAGTTTAATCGGAAATTACTGGCTCATCTACCATAGAGCAGTAACTTGACCCTATCAGACCTTCATTTCTACCCTATACTTAGGAAATTTCTTGGTGGAAAGCGTCTGGAAAATGATGACATTTTGAAAGTAACGGTAATGCAGAGGCGTTCTTTGACGACGGGTTCCAAAAGACGGTGCCATGACTTGACAGATGTTCAGTTGTTTATGATGACTATATTGAAAATGAAAAGGTGTCCATATTTTAGTTTGTGATACAATTTACATTCATAAATAAAGTGTCTCTGACTCCATTACAAAACGGTACTTACTTAAAAAATAACACCCGTGGCTGAAACATTACACCTTATTATTATTATACATTTGTTTTCATTCAGTATTTTCTTTCTCTTATGTTTGTATATGCCGACTTTCTTGGATCTTCAACGAAATTTTTATTTTAAAGTACTTATGAACTTAACGCTGGCCTGTGAAAATAGGATACTAGATCAAAATTAATCATTAGGTTGTACCACGGGTTACGTTTTGATATTTCCAAAACTATAAACAAAAATGAGAGCGTTCAAAAATTCTCCTAGAAGCCTATAAACTTTCCATAGACGTTAAGTTGCACAACTGCACAGAATGTGTAAAATTCCTTGCAAAACAAATCTGACATTATTGCAAGTCGCAGCGCATAAAATGGGAGTTCTATTGGTTTCATAAAGTGATGATGCAAAGGTATTTGGAAGTAATGGATCTTTAGCCATGTGGGTCAAACAGAAATGTTCCCTAAAGACTTGCTTAATATGACAGGACAATAAAATTGTCAAACTCCTATCACCGTGACAGATTGAAAATAACCGACGTTTCAGAAGTCCATATGATTTAAATCCGATAATTCATGATGATTCATATTCAGTCTAGACGATCATCCTGAGTTTCAAAAATGGTGGGAGAGTATACCGTCTTAGCACCCGTACTTTCACCATTTTTGTAACTAGCCTCTGCGGATGCACCGTTTGCACCATTCATATGGTCTTTTAACCATAGTTTTTATTTCGCACCGTCTGTGTAGTTTCACTCAAATTTTCAGATTCGATATCGTTTCTAGATACTATACTCCAAGGATGCATACCGTTTAGTTACAAACAGGTGTATTTGGATTATTTATGATTTCAATAGGGGTTAGCCGAATTTTTCAATATTCATGAAACTGACAATTTTTTTTTTTTTTTTTTTTTTTTATACTCCAACTACCACGAAGGCCTAAGGCCTAAGCACCCATTGGGTACCGTGGGGCTATGGGGGATACATGGGAAAGGGGGGACGCCACACGGACTCTGGCGAGGGAACACGTGTGCATGCAACATGCACACATTCTGGCTCCGCCTACGAGAACCGCCGGGTGGTACCTCCGCGTTCGACAGTCAGAGACCATCTACCACCTACGGACAATCACAACATCCATGGCCAAGAGAAACATTTCTCCTGGGACGGGACTCGAACCCGCACAGCGCACGGCGGCTGATCAGGAGACCGAAGGGTCTACTACTGCGGCCACCGCTGCTGCCTAAAACAAACACACAACATCCATGGCGAAGGCGAGATTCGAACTCGCGGCCCGGCCGGCCGGCTGATCAGTAGCACGACACTCTGACCCACGCGGCCAACCGAGGACAATGCAAATTATATACTAAATTTCTAAAACTTACTGTTGTTATGCTTTTGTGGTATCGATTTTGTGCAGTTTTTCCAAAAGCAGTATTGTTTCGATAATTATGTTATATGTGGCAAAGCAAAATTTCATTACTCTTTAAAAGATTAAAATGTTAAAATCTAACAATGAAATGTTGCATAAAGCCACTATCTTGTGCTTGCACTTCATGCCTACACAACGAAAAATGCGTGTATTGGAAAGATATTTTAAGTCAACAGTATTTTGCTAGAATGAACGAGGCTCTGGATTTGCATATCACACAGTTAAAGAGAATTTTCGGCTACAATACTTTATTTTTACGTAAGAGGTAAAGCTAAAGTAAGGTAGTACCCCAATGTTTCTCAAAATCATCTGTATTATCATAAAAAGATATTGAAATGTACCTAACCTAAATTATTTTTCATTAGTAATACGACAGCCTCACTCATTCCTACAACAATAACTGAAAGGAGACTCAGATATGTGGTTGTTTATACAAATCTGAATCAGTCTTTATAAAAATTTTTTGCTTGATGCTTGCATCTTGCCACAAAGCACAATAGCTTGACACACACGCAAAAACAGTTTGGCTTGAATTTTGATTGACAGGAATGGCGAAATATAATTCAAGGTAGAAACAGGTAAGAACGAATTTCCGTAATATGAATCTGTAGCGCTATTGGAAGAGCCAGTTTCATTTTCTTTATTGATTATAGGGTACAATTATGTCTTAGAGAGCCTTTAAGGGATATTTTTTTACAAAATGCACTTTTAAATAATGACAATACGAGTAAATAAAATTTATATAAGCGTATGGGGCATGAGCTTTGAGAAAAAATGTAACAGAAGTTGATAAACAAACTAACGAAATTTTATTACAATCTGAACCCTAATGATTAGTTATAAATCTTTTGATAACTTGACAACTTTTCTACAAACCAGTCTTGGTAAGCATTTTTGGGTATAAGTAATCTCGACGTGCACAACTTCTCCTAAAACTCGATCAACATAGGGTGTTGAAACCTCAGCTTCAGAGGTCGCACACCACACTAGAACTTTGTCAAAAAAAATCGCATTCGATTTGAATCATCTTGAACTTTAAACCTTAAACTTCATTTGGACACTTTTCAATATACATAAAATCCATCGTTGCCTTTGATTTCTGAATACGAGAGCCTAAAATACTTCCTAGTATCCGGTATAGCCATGCGGCTTCTCATAAGAGCCCTGCCACTTCCAGGTATACTTTCGAGATGTGCCTGAGTGTAATTGAAATACTTGCTTCTTTTTAGGAAATGCATGCCATTTCTGGACAAATTCCTCTGCACAGTTTTGAACGAAATCCTAAAGCGGCTGCCTAGCTTTCGACTAAATATTCCAATTCTGTCTAGAGCGCTTTCTACCGGTCTATTAACTTCGTTTTGTTTTATTTTCCAGTTTTCGAAAAATTAATGCAAAGCATAATGGTTGCCTGGCTAACATTTCGATCTCTGATCAAGTCCACAATTTCAGTTTTGGGTAGCGCCCATGCAAATTTCGAGTTTGTATGACATTTTGAACTCAATTATTGAAACAATTTGACGTTCATCAGTGGAAACAATCCACGACTTGATTACCTAGTTGATGGTGACTAAATCAGACATCAAAATCTGGTAGAGATTTCAGGTCAAACTTTTTTCTCAAAACTTTTGTCCCATAGGTACGTTAGAACACCTTCACCTACTATTCACAAAACCATACCAAGGTGTCCCACACATATAACTTTTTTATTATTGAAGATAGAAAAACGGGTTGCGTATTGCAGATGAATTTACCTGTTTTGACATATTCACTTGCATTGACGCACTTCTCGTTTGACCGGAAGCGATTCCAACTTCCGATTTTAAAATGAGACGCTCTATATATTTTTACTTATTGCGATTGAGAATGACATTCTGAACTCAACGCCTCATTTGTCAATATTTGACAAATAAAGTCATTTTTATTTCAATTTTTATTGTTCTATATCGAATGCCATGGATCCTGTAAATCGCTTCATTTTTTATCAAGTAACCCGGGAAAAACGATTTTGAGGTGAACGACCTTACAGTCATTTTGAAGATTTTGAAGTTACAAAAAATATTTTTTTATTTTACTTGAGTTTTTCAAACAGAACGGGGGTGGCTCGTCGGCATTTTCTAAGAGACCATTTTCTTACGAATAATTTGAAACCCATATTTTATTTTCATATACCCAGGCGCGGATCCAGGGGGGGGGTCATGACCCCCCAAGGCAAATTAAGTTCGACCACCAGTTTTTAAAGTTCCAAATCGCTTAGATAAATCCGTAATGCACACATGTTAAATGGATGCCGTAGTGGTATTTTCTACTAAACACTGGCAGCACTGCCTCCGTCAACTTTGATCTAACTGTAGGTAAGCTCATAGATGATAGCGGAAGACTGGTTGCCTATGCGGTCAGCTTGATGTAGGAAAAACTTCTTCGCGCCCGCTTAAGTTGTGAGCAAAGTTGATAAAAAAATACTTTTTGACGGAACAGTGGCGGATTTAAGGAAAAGGACCAGGTCGTATGATCGGGGACAGACGGCAAATAGTGTGCACTATAACTGTTTTGCGAATAACATAAATTAGTGCAAATATTGATAAATAAAATACGGCAATGGAAACTTTGAAAGTTGCATGATAACTCAGAAATTCATATCAAAATTCAATGCGTAACGTCGTGTTAGTGCAATCGTACATCAGCCTGGTTTTTGCATGTAATAGTGGGCACGGGCACGGGATAGGTTGTAATGCGCATAGTAATTTTTTGAAGTAAATTAAACTTGATAATTCACCAGTAAATTTCTTGTGCATAATAGAGTTTAAAAGTTATCGCGGATGCTACCGATAAGTAAAGGGCATCGAGTCAAATTTGGAGTACACGCTATTTATAGAATTTGCATAAAATTATAATTAAGAAAAAAAACAAATATGTCATGTTTGCCGTGATTAATATTTCATCGAATACAAACTTGGTGAACAACACGAAAATACGTTAAATAACGGACATTACTACAGGATATATACTGGGCACTATTTGCGAAAGTGATATTGTCCACATTTATCGCTATCTGCAAATTAATAACGGCAACTGAGGATAAAAAAATTAGAAAGACCTGCACAAGTAACCGAAATAAGGTCATAGATAGTGCAAAATGTTTTTTAATAGTAATTTGATGCAAAAAGTTAATCGGATGCTGCTTCAACGTGCCAATAAAACAGCTAATTCAACTGTTTTAATATTCACGCGGATTTAAAAATTTTCAATAACGAAAAATCCATCTAAATTGTTCAGATAAAGTTCGAACTGCAGATTTTGCTGGCAATAAGGATGTCACGTATTTACAGGGGCTCACAATTATATGCACAATAGTAGCTGCTGCTCACTGTTACCTCTGTTTTTTACTATATGTCTCTATAACCTGAATCAAGTAGAGACTGTGAAATCAAACATTTTTTATTCAATACAAAATAACAGAATATTCTAATTTCCGCGTCTTACTTTTCGTTCAGCAATGAGCTTATGACACGTTCAGCACTAGCTGAACCGATAGACCAAGTCGAAAACAATATGAATAAATTGCAGCTCTCTGAAAAACTGTCTAAAAAACTGTTTACAATCATGAACTTCAAATAATCTAGCGGGCTGTCATTAGTAAAACAACGATTTTCCAAAAAATACAGGCTCGTAAAACTGACTAATTCATATTTTAGATCTGTAGTAAAGAATTCCTAATATTTTTCCATCAAATTAGTGAATCTGGTTTCTAATTCGTTTTCTTTTAGTTTGACTAATTTCTCTGGCATCAAAACACCAAACACATCATTCAATTCACGAAATCCTTCAATACGTTCTTGCAATTCGTTACTCATTGAATCCAAAACTTTGTAGTAATTTATTAACTAAATTAATAGGACTTAGTATACCTGATGCGGGTACGTATTATTTGTTGTTAACTATGACCGTTCCTTACAATTATTCAGAAAAACAGTGAAAATAAGATAAGAGTGTAGTGTCAAATTATTCATAAGAAAATGGTCTCTTAGAAAAAGTTCTCTATTTGAAAAAATCGAGTAACCTGAAAGAATTAGAGTTTCTAACTTTTAGAAAATCTTTAAAGCGATTAAAAGGTTGTTCGCCTCAAAATCGTATTTTTCCCGTGTTACTTGATGAAGCGACTTACAATATCCATGGCATTCTAGATCGAAAAATAAAAATTGAATTAAAAATGACTTTATTTGTCAAATATTGTCAAATGTTGCGTTGTCGAATTCAAAATGTCATTCTCGATCGAAATAAGTAAAAATGTATAGGGTGTCCCATTTGAAAATTGAAAGTTGAAGCCGTTTCCGGTCAAACCGAAAGTACGTCAAACCAAGTGAGTATGTCAAAAAATGTAAATTCTTCCATAATACTCAACCCTCAAATGTCTTTTTTATCTTCAACAATAAAAAAGTTATAGGGATGAGCCACCTTGGAAAATCACCCGGTATATCATACTAGTACACTATAAAGCTGACTTACCTCCACCGTGGGGACTTATTGTAAGAGGACTACAGATTCATACTAGAGTCGCCAAATAGTCTTTTTGTAGAAGCTAGTGATTTGGCTCTTGAATTGGCCCCGAACAGATACAGGGAGTTAGCTTTAACCAGGCTAATGACGCTCTACATATTTAGTCACAGAGGACATTGGCGGAAGCATCTTTAGGCAACGCAGAAGTAGTGAGTCAGTGACTCAAGCTTGTAGATGAAGCATGTCGATTGGGATTACGGAAGATAATGAAACATAGTTCGACTTCCTAAGCAAGTCTGTCACAACCAAGGCTTCAAAGTTCAATTTTGGGGTAATGTCTTAAGTCTGGCAGGTTGGATGTCAGGTCTTAATGCTGGTTGGGCTGTTTGTTACAGGAGTGCGAAAAAGATCCAGTCAATTCACTAGCTTCTATAAAACGACAAACTCTTAACGGTTCTCGAAGTTTTTGATATAGGATCGCTTAGCGTAGCAAATATAACTACTGCACAATTTTACTAGCTGCCAAACTAGACCTGTTGGCTGCTAAAATTCTGTAGTAGCTCTGGGATGCCGTTATATTCCCCCACCAACAGTCGGACCATAAAGTAAGTATCACTCTCCAAATATGTTTGCTAACTAGTATGTTTGCATGCGGAATGTGGCTGAGCAGGTGACAGCAGGTGTAGGGCGAACGAATTCACATGCGACAACCACCAACAATGCGTGCCGATTGCCAAAAGATGCGATCTCATATTCGACTGCTCCGATCTCTCAGACGAACGAAACTGTCGTAAGTTTTATTAGTGTTGTTGTTCAATGATCATTTATGTCATTCTTTTCGCTTCCGACTTCGATATTCCTTTTTCACTGTAGTATTATCCCATTGCACAGATATAGCAAACTGAAAGTTCTCAAGATAAGATCTTACTACAACATGTTTGCAAGAAACAGAGAAGCCCCAAGAAGGAATAATGAGATAATAATGATATGTCGAGCTCCTACCTTTTGTGACTTCGATAACCTTGCAAACAGTGAAAGGATGAACTTAAGTTTGTTAAAAAAAATTTCATTTTTATACTTTTCTATTATCTAGACTATTGGAATTAAACACAGAAACCGTGCCTAATCCGAAATTAACATGATTTTCATGTTCAATCCCAAGAGTCTAACTACGTTGATCACTCGTTTTCGTCTGCGATCTCAATTTTCACAGTACCATGACATTATCACTGTTATAATCTCTCGGATGAACGAAACTGTTGTAGGTTTTATCAGTGTTGTGTCCATCATTTTGGCCATCGTCTTCTGTTCTCCACTTTCACTGTACTACGAAGTATCACTTAGGCATGTATCATTAGTCGCCACTTAATTATTGAGTGAACCTTAAGTATCCTTTCAGTATTTCACGGATAACATATGTTACAATCAAATAGCGAATATACAGTAACTCTTTCTCTCGAGGACTCCTTTCTGTGAGAATACCTTATTTGTCTTGATAGCTTCGACCTAGTATTATGCGGGTGACGGAAGAGATGTCAAATAACTTCCACAAGGAGGAAATCGGTCTGAAACCTCTTTATGGCTTTGCTTAATAGTTAACGCTAAAACTCCCTCATTTTACTGTTTTTCTCAAAAGACACAAGGGACTACCAATTTTTCTTCTTGAAGCCTATAAGGAACACATCTCCAAGCAAGAGTGAGATCAATCGTCAATAGCCAAACAAATAGCTTTATTTGATATCTGAGAAGACAAATAAGAAATCCTTGCAATAAAGAGGCTTCAATGACAAAATATATATTTTTTTAACTGTTGGCATTGAAATCAGTCACTGTGTGTCACTGACAATATTTATTATTGTGTTCACACTCACGTGTTTCTCAAAAATACTCATCCGCTTAAGAATCACTGAATATCTAAGTGGTGACTGTTAATACAATCCCAAAATACCGGAATTAGGCATAAAGATTTGCGAAATGTAAACGATGGTAAATTTTCCGCTATTTTATCTCGAATCCTAATAGTCTATTTGATGTTCGCTTTCTTCATCGATTTTCACTGTCACTGTACTATGTAACGTCACATTGCATTATTTTATTCTCCAATGTCTCCATCTCCAGACCAATAGCTTTCATAGTGTTGTTCGATCCTCTTATCATTCTCCATTTGTACATAGTCGAGCTTCATGTGATTTTTGTATTGATTCCCAATACTTTAGCACTTACATCGTCTCCATTTTATTATGCTTTGTCTCTAAACATTTCCACTCTCTCCTCTCCTATCTTGAAACTTTCTACATTTCATACTTATTCTTTTAAATGTTCGCTGTTCTTCTTCGAGATATGATACATTAAAATGTATAACATAGGTATCTTCTACCTGTTTAGCTACGTTTCATACCTGGTCCAGTTGTCTGATTGAGTATAAAGAAACACCTCATATATGTACTTCATCCCAATTACCAGCTAGGTATCCATTTCGGATCCATTCATCTATCTTCATTCTTATGTCTCACTTCAGTGTCTCTATCTGTCTACATTTCCTTCTTCTTACATTATCGTCATATCAACACTGTTATTTTTCAGCATGCAAATCGACAGATTTTCACTGCCACAATGGGCACTGCATCCCGCACTCACAGAGGTGCGACGGTATCAGGAACTGTCAGGACGGCTCTGACGAAGTCGAATGTGCAAGTATGGACAATTTGTTTTTTATTGGAAAGGGAACTACGCATTACAATAAACAGATTAACCTCAAAAATCAGAATCTAACAATAACATACTTAGAGTGTAAATATATCTACTAGTTCAATAACTCATCAACATTAATCGAATAAATAGTTAGAACAACTTTTCATAGAAGCGAAGTGGAAAATGCTTAGACAGAGCTTATCGAAAATTCTATATCATGAAGTTGGGCTTCCAAGTAAATGGTAGAAAGCATGATTACGAACTTTTCAAAACCATGTCATTAGACCTTTCCGAAAAAAAATCGACTACTCCCAACCTGTACTACTATCAGTCTGTATAAAGATTTACACTCAGTTTATCGGTATCAAAAGGATGCCTGAAGATCAAGGGGATTCTAGGAAGGCCACGTTAAGCTCCTCTGGCTTACATATTTTAAGATACCTTCTTAGTCCTTATAATTCGGAATTCTATGCATTAGGAATTGTTCATCGTAAGTTGATGCAGGCAAGTTCTACATGATACAAAAGCCTCGAGCGTAAAAAATGTGTCTTAGTATAAAATGGATCACTTCACCCTCTGATGTCTTCTAACATCAAAATGACTCCAAAACGTACAGATGTACCAATTTTTCCGCAGACAGGTGTGTTTGTTCGCCTGATTTTTTGGCAATATCCTTATAAGAAATGGCGTCAAGTAAGATGACTGCGCTGTCATCGGTTCGTTAAGCATTATGTTACGACACAAGATATCCCTTCCCCTGAGAGAAATTGCTACAGATGCACATTATGGTTGCGACGACTAATCCCGCGTGAATGACGATAGCCTTCACCATGCACATGCACGCATCCCGCAGTGTGGAAGCGATTGACGACTGTAACGTACGACCATCGACTACGACGCTTATCCATCCCGAGGACCTCGTCGCACATATCGACACCGATTGTAGGGGATATGCTAAGATTTAAGAATTACTGAGGTTGAAGGAGTATAAATGTACCGACGTAAAAAAATTGAGATATATCTCAAGACATGCATGGCAAAATTCCCATTTTTATCTACCTTTGTTACAATTAATTAAAATGTGTAATTAAAGTAGTTTCTCACCAGATTCAAGTAGGAAACAAATTCTCGCCCAGCCCACAAATATGCAGACGCATTGGAATTTCATTGAAGTCTCAAAATTGCAGCGCGAAATGTCGATTTACGTTTGCCGCAACTACAAGGGAGCAAATCTTAATACCTTTAAATAATTTTGCTCATTAAATGCGAATATGTTTCAAAGTGAAAAATTAGATGCTGAGGTAAAACCGGTCTGAAAGCTTCAGAGGCATCCGGCTAAAAATGAATCTACGGTCCTCGTAGGAATGGAGCTTCGTCAGAACGAATTTTAGAGCCCTTTGCCGCCGCTGGTGACAATTTAAACGCGCTAGGAGTATAATTGATTCCTAAAACAGAAAGCGTTTCTGTTTTGGAGACCGTATGGCTAAGGCCCTTCGAGAATCCCCGACCTTTCGAAATTACCAGACCCAGCCTGCGTGTAGACGTATTTGCACTCTTATTTGAACGTCCAAATTCATATATAGCCTGTGGCTAATGTTATGATAGACATTTCGTTGTGCCTAGGATCACAGACCACACCAAATATGTTGCAATTTGCGATAAGCTCCGACGTATTCATTTTCCTCTTAAATAAATATAACCCGTAACCAACTGCGCCTCCCCAGCTTGCGAACAATACCAATGGCGCTGCCATGACGGCACGTGCATCGACCAAATCTACCGATGCAACCTGAAGCCTGATTGTCCAGATGGCAGCGATGAATCAACAGGATGCCTAACGTGCTCTCACGATCAGTTCAGGTGCTCCGACGGAGTCTGTTTGTCCTTGAACAAAGTTTGCGATGGTGTGGCTGATTGCGTCCACTCTGAGGATGAAGAGTCTTGTTCGAATGGTTAGTCTTACTGTCAGGGGTAAATAGACATTACAGGATCAAGAAGCTCAAGGTTCTTGACTTATACGACACAGACAGCCTGATTTAATTGTGTCTATACAGAATTACTCAAAAAACAATGCCAATATGCAAGAAGCACTTCGAAAAATATCCTAAACAACTAACAACTAAAATATCTCGTTACCAAGATACAGGGTAGTATAGATTTCTACGCAGCTGAATAGGATTAAATATTGATATGAGATGGTATCTTCCGCCACTATACTGCGTACAGACTTCAGTAACTTCCAAGCCTTTTATGAAAATATTACCTCAAATATTGTGTCATGTGTCATACAAAATTAATGAGCACTTGCACCAATAGGGAGTGACAATCCGGATAGAAAATGGCTAAATCTTATCTCAAATGACTGGATTCTTCTTGGTCTCCGTTTCTAGCCTCTTGGGGTTCTTTGCTGATGCAGACTTTTCGTTTTCAAATCAGGAATTCCAAATAGGATGACACTTAATGCGAGTACCCCAAATAGGGCGACACTATGTTAACAAAATCCTCGGGGATTGCCGGAACGGCTATCCCACACTGCGGACTTTTATGGCAGTTCTATCAGTATTGCGCTTCTTGTGATATTCGTACTCTTACGATGTCAAGTCAAGTCATCGTTGGTTGTCAGAGCGGTCCGTGGGACCTTAGCTCTTGAGTCACAGTGTCAGTTTGTAAGTCTGTCAGGTCTGGTAATCCAGAAACCAGACAATTTTAAGGAAAAAAGGGAAGGAAAGGAGAGAAGGAAGAACGAGAGCAAAGGGGAAGAAGAGAATTTTTTAGGATAGGCAGCGTTTAGGCATTGTTAAAATCACTTCACAGATTTTGATATAGTCTAAAAATATTCGATTTTTTCTAAAGATTTTGTCAAAATGCTCCAATTTTGGTTGTTCTAAGTTCACGAGTTAATTTTGATTACAGTGCGAGCCACGGTCTTTTGTGCCTGCGAACTTGCTCGACTATGTAGTCCACTGACTCACGCAAAAGAGGGTTGCTGTGCGATTCCGCTAGGCTGTAGCGCCGCTGCGCCTGTTGCTTAATATAGTCCTTTAGGTAAGAGACAACGAGGTCTCTATGTAGAGTTTCGTTAGAGGCATACCATGGGGCATCAGCAATAGTGCGCCGTTTCCTGCTTTGCAAAACCTGCAGATTTCGCATGTGTGTTTTAGCAATAAAACACCAAGCCGCACATGCGTAAGTCATTGCTGGTCTTATGACCACCTTAAGAGTCGAATCTTGTTAATCAAACTTAATGTTGAACGCTTACATAATAATGGGTAATTTGGAATTTAGTTTTTAGCGCTTCTATATGGTTCCGCCAAGTCATCCCTTTGTCCAGAATGACACCGAGATACTTAGCGGAGGATTCCCATGGTATACGAGGTCCATTAATTGAAACTTCAGACGGAATGCCGCGACGTCGTTTTGTACAGTAGATTGCCTGCGTTTTCGAATGGTTTATTTTAATTAGCCACCGATCCGTCCAATCTAATACTTCCTCCACCGCCCTTTGCAGCCTGTCATGGACTAGGTCACCAGACCACGACTGAGCCACCAATGCAGTATCGTCAGCATAGAGATAGACTTCACAGTTGCTGGGACTAGGGACGTCATGGATGTACAGTGAGTAAAGGATAGGTCCAAGGACCGAACCCTGAGGGATGCCGGATGTAATCAGCCGTGTTGTCGACAGGACGTTGTCAATTTTGATCCCAAATTTCCTACCTTCAAGGAAGGATTTCAGTAGTTTTATAAACCAAAAAGGGAAGCCCTTTTGGATTAGTTTATACAAGAGGCCCGCGTGCCACGCCTTGTCAAATGCTTTTAAGACATCCAAAAGCAAGATGCCAGTACTTTCGTTAAGGGTGAATCCTCTGGTTACGCGTTCCACCAGCCTAACCGTCTGTAGCTCCGTACTCTGTTCAGACCGAAAACCGAATTACACGTCAGGAATCACATGGTGATCTGACGATAAATTCTTAAGGTGACGTAGAATCACCTTTTCAGTGAGCTTAGACGGAGCTGACAGCAGGCTAATGGGACGACAATCCTGGGGAAATATCGAACCCACCTTCTTTGGAATCATTATAACTTCAGCAGTCTTCCACGCGGATGGGAAGTACTGGATCCTTAGCATGGCATTGACTATTGCGACGGGATAAGTTAAGGACTTCCGCTAAAGCAGATACCGCTGATGTGCTCTTACGATGTTCGCGGTACAAGAAATGGATCATGCCAAAAGAAGGCTCTGGCAATAATTCTTCTCCATCAGACACTTTTGTGTATATCGTTTAAGCTGTTCTTACTAGATGATGTTCAAGTCGTCCACTTCATGCATTCCGGATAATTTTTTTCCAACTTCGGAATTTATAACTATTGCTCCCTGTATCTCGGTAATATGCCATTTGGAACCCATATTCAGTGAAACTTCTTATATATTTTCCAAAACAGTGTATACCGACACTGACAGCCTCATTTATCTATGTTCATGCTACGGCCGACCAAAGGGTTATATTTTTTTCAATAGATGGTAACGATTATTATCTGAGATGATATGGATCCTTTGTTAAACGATTTTATCGATTATTAGAACAAACAGCAAAGTTGTGGAAAGTCTTGGTAATATATATCGTTGGACTCCTAAACTTATTTTAACTGCTCAGTCGATTTAGCTTGAAGAGATGCTGGATAGAAACAGAAGGCTACACATTTTATGATCATTTCAAGAAGTTTTATTGGGAAAATATAAAAATCAGGCAAAGACATGCCTATCAGTTATATATACTACAAGTAGCTCTCATTGTCACAATGTTATTAATAATCAATGATAGGACAAGAAATCAAAAACAGTTTTTGCACTTTTTTTAAAAGTAAATTATTTATTAGTAAATTATGTTGCTGTGTGAATCTCTTACATTTCATTGGCTGAGCTATTGAAGTACATCTAATTCTGTGTCTATCACATACAGTCATATGCACATCGGGCCAATTCACTTGTGCCAGCGGTCAATGCATTGCTGAGTCTGCCAGATGCAATGGTCGGCAAGACTGTTACGATAACTCTGACGAATCAAATTGTCACAAGGGTAAGAAAATATTACTACTATTCTTGGGGTACTCTGTGGTAGATTCTTGTCTGTGTATGTCAATAATCTTCTAGATGATGTTGGGCTTTCGATATCAGCTGCAAAAAGTGAACTCGAACTTTGGTACGTTTGCAATGGCACGTGTCATTTAAATCATGCTTCCTCTATTTCAAATAATAAAACGGCAAGGTTGCGTTGATTAGCCTCCCTGTACGTTGTCCTCAAAAATGAATATATTTTCGCCCCCAAATTACTGAAAAACTGGCGGAGCTGATCTTATGACGACCGTAGAAAAGCAAAGCTACCCTATAGCTTCGACACTGATATGTCAGATCGAAGTTAGAAGGCAAATATTTTATTGCCTAGACCTTGTCTAATCTTGATGGACTTAATACAGAAGTTTGTCGCTTGTCATCGTATGAACAAAGTGCCTTCTCACCTGGTAGTGTTATAATACCGATGGTGGAATAACTGAACACTGGCATGTTTTTTCTCACAGAATCTGAAAATCAGGTTTCAGTGTCCATTTTTTTGCAATTGATTTGATGAAAGCCGCAACTCTCGCATATTTCAGAAATAGTAACATGCTTCCTCTTTCACTTTCTCCTATGTAATTTTGTCTCTGGGCTCATCTTTTTGATGTACCGTTTCTCTAGTGTCCAACGGTGTTTCCGTCATTCATTTCTGAATGATGCCTCTTTCTCAGTCTTACATTCATAGTTTCTCAATTCCAATATACATCTTGTGTCTTTTGTCTCTGTCCTTAATGTGTACAAATGTAAATAACATTAATGTTAAGCAGTAGTTAGCGGTAGAGTAAAGGTATGTATTATGCTTTAAATAATGCTTCTGCTTTACATGTGTGCTTTTGCAGTATTTTGCACAATGATCTTTGTTTTTAAATTCTGTTTTGATGACCATATGAAAGGAGTACGCTATGATAAATGTAAATATACAATCATACTTGTACTATACATGCCAACATGAGAGCATATTAGCGAAGTGGCGGTTTTGGTAAAATAGTTACTATATTGCTCCATTTTTGAGAATATTTTACTAATGTGGCTGATGTTTTAAGTATTATATTGCATGGAAATACCATAATCGACCAAATCGATATGAACATGAAAGATCCTCGGATTCCACCAAATCTGCGTATATTTCTTGCATATTGAAAAGATTTTTACCAACCTAAAGTTATAAAGGAGCTAGACGATAATATACAGCGGCAGATATTTTGTTCTTCCCACATTTAACCTACCTCTATTTTAGTTTCTAATGAAATATGGATTTGGTTGTTTGAATATGCGTCATTCTTTATAACACAAAATGATATTAATGAAAAATGGATTGTTTGTGGAGAGAAAGTCACTAACGGCATGGCTAAAAACGGATGGGTCTCTTATAAGAGATACGATGGAACCATATACATAGTTACTTCTATCTACATATAGCATATGTGGTATATATGATAAGGTCCAACATATTACGTGACAACATACATACACAAAAGTTTGTGTTACAATACAGCGACACTAATGGCATGCGGAGGTGGTTGAAATGCACCAGAAATGCAAAGTCGAACTGTCACTTTACAAATGCACTTCTAACAATAACGAATGATGGAGTACTGGGGAAAAATATTTGCAGTTTATTTTTATAACCTATTAGCATGCAAAGAAAAAGGATAACGATTTGGAATGTGGTGCTATGACTACACTCTGCATCTTGACCTGTGACTGCCACAAATGGTATCAGATAAGTAAATAACTGCACGAAATGATGGCACTTTTTAAGAAAAACTAGGAAAGTTGTCTACCAGAAACATCAAATACATGTAACGATAATATATCTGAGCTTATCAACGTAGCATCGCCATTGACATTTTTTATTATATTATCAACTCTAATTACACATCCAGTTCCATATACTTCTAGCTCAACTATCATTACACATTTCACAAATACGAGTACATCCATTTGACTCTAAGCAGATAAAAAATAGTACACATACAGCTTTCGTTCATCCAGCCACAGACGACCAACCATGGACAGTTGTTTCATGCTATGTGGCAACTCCTCAGCATGAGGCTTGGTGTCAGGTAAGACAACAAAAAGAAAGCTGAGCAACTATCATCTATACAAAGTATAAGGTCTATCAAAATCAACAGCACAAAGCACCTCTGTGAAATTGAAAATGATGTAGGGCTGGCCTTAGGCAGGGCACCGAACGGAAGCTGAGATGCTTATGATCCACAGTCAACTGAAGACGTCGAATTCATGCACCCATGACCTTGATGTCCATAAAACAGGCAGCAGCGGTGGCCGCAGTAGTAGACTCTTCAATCTCCTGATCAGTCGCCGTGCGCTGTGCGGGTTCGAATCCCATCCCAGGAGAAACTTTTTTCTTGGCTATGGATGTTGTGATTGTCCGTAGGTAGTAGATGGTCTCTGACTGTCGAACGCGGAGGTACCATCCGGCGGATCTCGTAGGCAAGAGCCAGAATGTGTGCATGTTGCATGCACACGTGTTCCCTCGCCAGAGTCCGTGTGGCGTTCCCCCCTTCCCCTGCATCACCCTATAGCCCCACGGTACCCAATGGATGTTTAGGCCTTAGGCCTTCGTGGTAGTTGGACTATATAAAAAAAAACTTCAAATTAGATGAAATTGCCTCTTTGGACTGTAACAGTGAAACAGTATTAACTCTGTTCACTGTTATCACTAGTGAAATAGAAATTTCAATTGTTATGCTATCACTTTCCTTCAACACACTTAACCACAGAGTAGACAGTTTTGCTCGTTTTTCACTCGTGAATACTTTCTCACCGCGATTGAAATTGATACCATCAGGTCCAAGAGCCCACTGTCCAGAAGGAGAATTTCAATGCGCTCAGGGATTCTGTATAATGGGCTACAAACGATGTAACGGTATAGAAGACTGTCCCAGTGGAAACGACGAATGGAACTGCCCACAACCTACTTATCCGCCATATGTCGGTAGGTTATGAAACAATTTTTATTGATTGAGAAGCCCCTGGCATGAAGAATTTAACCAATAAATTAACAGCCTATATCGAATAAGTAAGTAAATTTGTGTAGGATCTTCGATGTACCGAGATTATGGCTGGAGGGGTCATATAACAGACATCATGTTTTACTATGCGACTAGCTAAAATTTTATAGAAGGGGGTCCAGGAGCGACAAACACAAATGTTCACTACTCGGGAGCTACTGCAATTGCTTGTAGCTAAATCGCTTCTCTCGGTTCGTCCCAAAGGACTTATACTGAAGTCGATCTGATGCCGGTGGTTTCAGTTCCGATTCCTGAAACCAGGTACGACTGTTGCGATACTACCGTTTAAAACCGGACTGGGTTTCAATGAACTGTCTTATACGATACCTCTTGGAATAAGAATATTGCAGCTATCATAATAAGGATTCCCGCACTAACGCTTCTAATTTCAGCGACTCCAAACGAGTAACGATTTACAAGGTAATATTATGTTGTGGAGATTGGGACCTTGGAGTATGGATCAATCTTTTTATTTTAGGAACGATTTGGCTCAACTCCAACTACATTGTGAGAGCCCCTCACATTTCGGGACCCGACACACACTGTGACGTGTGCGTCATCTTAGATCCACATCTAACTATGAGCCTTATCCATCATTGAACGATAGTAGTAAAAACCTACACGTCTAGCTTCTGTTCATTGAATTAATGGGCAAACAGTTAAACAATGGTATTAAATAAAACCCGTACATTAAGATAAATAAACGATGAATCTTCCACGTAAGGTAATAAGAGAGTTACGTGACAGGACACATGCACTTAGGAGACTTATGTGTTACTGCCCTCTCATCATTCACATGAGCTTCTAGCGTTGCACGTATTCAATCTTTTTAATTCCAGCAACTGCTAAAATTACTCATCCGTATGATATTTGCTAGGTCATAGGTTAAAGATTGTCTATGTGTATGTATGATGGAATATTTCACTGACAAAGTGTGTTAGATTACGGTTCCCATAATCCAGATACATATTACACAGTCTTAGACATATATTGAAGACTATCCCCATTGCTCAGAATGCTCCGCCGGAGAAGTCCGCTGTCACGACGGTACCTGCACCCAAGGAGCTACTTGCGACGGATACATCGACTGTCCAGACCGATCAGATGAGCGGAACTGCACAGGAATTTGCTCAGCAGGACAGTTCAGGTGTCAGGATGGTGCCTGCATTGACGAAAGGCTGCGCTGTGACGGATATCCGGATTGCAGGGATACTAGTGATGAGATCAACTGCGGTAGGCCGGCAATGAAGAGTTGATACGACTAACCTTGATTGAGGAGTGGTGGAGAGGCATTAACAGCGGTTGCGGATTGGCCTGATGGTTGTTGTGTGGTCTAACTGGTCACCAAGATTCATTAAATTCCAGATATATTGTATATCCTGCCGAAGCTCAGGGCATTCTCACAAAAACATCAAAATGAAATTTTAAAGACATACTATTGAAGAAAATTCTCAAAAGTTCTTGTAATCACGGTCAAAATCTGTTTTGTTTTTCTCGATCAAAACCGGTTCCTGGGGAAAATCGCGTGCTCAGATTACGAGTCTGATGTAAGCTTTTCGCTCAGGTTGACCAACGATTTCGAATAGATTAATAGAAGCCAAGCCTATATGTTTGCAATGCATTGGTTTTCGTCAAAATTGCGTAGTTTTAGTGCATTCTTTTGATTCTTTTTTTCTGTCAATGCCAACCAAAATGATAGCGTTCTCTCAACATAGTAATAATACTTACTAGTGGAAGCATCTTCCTTCATTAGGATTGTGCGCTTTCAAAAAATAACAAACACCAAATATACAGATTTAATGATAGGACTATGAGAGTCAGGAGTCAAACAAATCATTGACTGACTCCTTCTAGCTAGTCTGAATTCGTTCATATTGACAGAAAGGTCCAAAAGTTCTACTTTTCTGCTCAAGGCAGAGCTTCGCGACCCCATAGCATTTTCTGATGGCCATATTCGGAATCAGCGTCCCAAATTACACAAGTATACCGCGTTACATTCGAATCTAACAACGGGAGACGCACAATGTTTGACTGTATTCTATAACTACCAATCATACTTACTACACTACAAGAAGTAAAAGTCAAATTTAAATGGGATTGTTCAATTTTCAAAAACGCCTTTTGAACTACTGGTAAAAGTACCGATAGCTCTTAAACTTCCTCTTATATATAAACACCCAGCTAGTGGCAACACAGATCGATATGATCGACTGCCATGTATTTCCACATGCCTTTTACCCTTTATCAGATACGGAACGTATAAATACTTACTTCTTGATGACCAGCGATCCACACAATCTATCTAGAGAGTCTATTTTCCTCCTCTGCAGTGTGGCTAACAGTTTGGTTTAGGTTTCCCATTGATCCTGACAAGCTCGCATGTGCTCGTTCCTTCTTCTTCTTCCTGTTTTAAGTATTGATCGGAGATGTGATCTGGCCTCCAGATTGTCTGTAATATCGGAGTAATGTGTCCAAAAAAGCCAGCACGATCTCCAAACTTCAAATTCGACCCTCACCGTTGGGATCTCGGAAAGTGTAAGAGACACGAAGCTTAAATAGGGCCAAAGTTGCATATTCAGATAATCAACAAAATGCCGCTTAGAAAGTTTCGAAATTTAAAGTTATTCCGGGGAGAGACAGAAAAAACCGAATTTTCCAAAATCGTTTTAATTTTTCTTGAGTAGTTGTGTTGGGGTTCCAAAATAAATTGCACATTAATGTTGCCACATTTTAGGCTCTGCAAGAAGGCATAATTAGAATTTCAATGTGACGTTTCGTCTCTTGTCCCCCAGCATCAACCTTGTTTTTTCTCAGAGACGACATATTTGATTTTTGCAGAGATGAATAAAGTTTTGAATTTTGATTCAGACCTCAAATTAAACATAGCCACAGAGTTTGGAAAACTTAGAAGAAGAGAAATAAATCGAGCAGTGAACAACGTACAGAGACGTGTCAGGTTTTGCTTACAAAATAACGGACATTTTGAACACTTTTACCATCAATAAAATTTGTATTTATTATTTTAACGAAGGAATTACAACACTTAATTTCGAAGTAAAAGTTCATTTAAATGTACAAAATTCCAATATAGCGTCCATATGCAAAAACAAAGTTGGTGATGGAAGTCAAAAGAAGAAATGTCCAAAATTGGACTACGCCATCTTGTAGAGGAGAATACGTAAGAATCCAATCACAAATAATTTCAGGAAAAAGTAAAACTGATTTTGGGATAAATCTGGCATGCGAAACAAATGACTGACATTATCAAGGCCTACCTAGTAATTTCTGCTTTTTTGAAATAACTAAGGTTTGGCAACGTCAATGTATGACGAATTCTATACTTTTGGAATCCGAAATTAAAAGCTTGTGCCACCTTGTAGAGGAGAAACAGTGGCAACATGTGCAATTTATTTTAAAATCCCACCACAAAT
Organism: Acanthoscelides obtectus; assembly: GCA_963669975.1. Taxonomy (NCBI): domain Eukaryota; kingdom Metazoa; phylum Arthropoda; class Insecta; order Coleoptera; family Chrysomelidae; genus Acanthoscelides; species Acanthoscelides obtectus. The sequence goes on along the minus strand of CAVLJG010000003.1, from coordinate 64,951,138 downwards.
AAAGTCATTAAAAAATCAAAACGATTTTGGGAAAAATTCGTTTTTTTCCGTCTCTCCACGGATATACTTTAAATTTCGAAACCTTCTAAGCGGCTTTTTGTTGATAACCCAAATGCGTAACATTGTCCTCACTTGAGTGACTTCGTATCTCTTACAGTTTCCGAGATCCCAATGGTGAGGGTCGAATTTGAAGCACGGTTTATACTGAAAAGGACAGTATGATATGTAGAAGTGATTTAACGATAATGTTACTAACCGTATGAAACTATTGAACCCTTAAGCTATTGAACCGTCAAGCTATTAAACTCTACTTTCCAATTATAATAAGCCTTGGCTTCCTATAAGAAGCATGAATCTATCAATATACTTGGAAAATTAAGATACGGTTTATTGTTTAATCTCGTCCCCTATATACCACCGAATGATTATTGTTTAACTGAAAGACGTAGATACAGCTAAACGTTAAACAAAATTGTCATATGATTTAAATTACATGCCAAACATCTAATTTTCCAACTAACAACTTAAAAGACAATGATTTTAATAAATTCAAAATCTGATACAAAGAATATTTTTTATGTCTGTATTTTCTGAGAAAGTTTCCAAATTCAAAGTTTAGTAAGCGCTAGTTCTGAAAAAAAAAACCGCTATATTTAAGTACCAAGATGGCAGAGAGTTGCACATCAGTATTCAGAGACATTCGTCATTAACAGCGACCTACAACGCGTTGCTTTACTTCAGTATGACATAAAAAGATATTCTTTGAAAGTGGTATTATAAATAACAGCTGAAAGTAACAAATAACGAATTTCTTTTGGGGAACCAGTCCAAGATTGTCGCAGTTATCAGTTCCGTTGCCAAAGCAGTGCTGTTTGTGTAGACACCAACAGAAGATGTGATGGTATCGCAGACTGTCCTGATGGTAGCGATGAAAGAGGGTGCCCAACTAATGCTTCTCCTGCAACTACGCATATCAGTAGGTTTAACATTAATAACCCGCTCAATATTGGCCAGGATACTACAAGTTACACAACATTAATACAGTTAAACCCACTACACCATAAGTTACTTACAAAAATAAAAAAAAATAATAAAAAAAGGTACCTTATACCTTGATATATTTAACTGAGGAGATTATAAATATAATGAGATAATTCGCTATACTGTCTAAAATGATGATAAGAGTATGCTTGAACGTGTTTTAGGTTTATAATATGTAACAACAAATACGCATTGGTATGCAACTACGCATACCAGTGCGTTTTACTTTTAAAACATTTCACAACATTAACACAGTAGGGTCAAGTGGTGTAAAAACGGGACGATTTTAAATCTTTTAATTTTGTGTCAACAAAAAACCGGACTTTAAGGCTTTGTTATATTGCCCTGTATATAGAAAGCCATGTAATATACCTCACGTTAAAAAAAGTTCATAATATTCATAATGAAGGGCGTTTTTGTTAAAAAACCGTGTCTCGATTTTAACCACTATTTAGGCTAAAAATGAGACAGTGAGAGGTTAAAAACAAGACACTGTATTTTCTGGCCTTTTAGTCATTTTACATCAGTGTGGCAAAATATGAGACCCTGGGGAATAAAAACGAGACACACTGCAAGGGTTTCAAAGCGTTTAGTAAGTCAAATAACATAGTTAGGTTTTAAATTGTGACAACGTCCTTAAAGAAAACTCACATAATTAAATACAAAACTATGTTTATTAAACTAAAAAGAAAACAAATCCAAAAACAAGTTAAATAAACCATACCTAATTCAATAAAGGGGTAAAACAAGATTTTCAATAGGATTTTAAGAGCTAAAGTAGAAAACTTATTATTCTAACGCATTTTGTACTACATATTATTGAACGACGATAGGAAACCAATATTACTGAGAGATACGACAGGTCTTACTTTCTATTTCTGGTTGGGGAAGTTTCATTTCTATGTCACTTTTGTCGATGAAGTACTTTTCCTCAATGACCGGGAAAATAAATTTAAATCCTTTGCGCCTCAGATATTTTACTTCTACATCGCTCTCAAAGTAGGATTTGTACCACGTAGTAAACTTGCGTTTTTTGCGTTTTTTTGACTTAGTCTGTTGCGCTTACAAAAATGTTTAAACCAATCTTTCCCGGGCTTTCCTTCCTTAATTGCTTGTATCTCTGGTTTAGTGATTGCAAACCCCCATTTTGCCATAATTTTTCTCTTATCACTTAAGTCTACTTCCATTTCTTTGGTTAGAGAAGTTTTTCTTCCCTGTTTACCAAGTGAACGAGTACGTCTTCTCGAAAGAGCAGATTTGTCAATTTTAAACTGTTTAGCTGCATTTCTAAGAGATAAAGTGCCATTATCTATTAGTTTTAGGGCTGTTTCCATGTTCTTTTTGTCGTAGGGGCGCTTTTTGGGAACGTAAACCTTCGGCATTATTATCCAAGGTATAAAAGCTGTCTTGTTTTTTACCTGGCAGGTGTCTTGTTTTTAAACTGTGTTTTGTCTCGTTTTTGCACCTGTTATTCACGACGTGCCTGCTTGCCAACAAATCAAAGTAGACTAAATTCGATATGGAATATCATAGCTGCATTTGTTATTTTGAAAACGCGATACTTGCCGAGTCTCTACGATCACGTACAGTCGCGCAATAGGAAAAGTTTGTAAATACAATTTAAAATATTTTTTAAGCAAAATGCACAATCAGATGCGATAGTTTTTTTCTTGAGGTTTGTGTTTACGTTTATTTAGTATTCATTACATATTTCAATTGTATATATGTTGAAGTAATTTGTAACGTATTTTTTACAATGTTATTGTTTTTTTGCATTGGGAAAAATTGAATGTCTTGTTTTTGACCGAAATTTCGGCTGTCTCATTTTTGCACCACTTGACCCTACACTATAAGGTAGTTCGAGTAAAATCTAGCAAAATGTACCTTATACCTCGATATGTCATCATACTGAAGATGTTACATCCTGAAATAATCCGTTATCCTATCCAAAATGATGAAGGCGATGTTCTTTGGCGTGCTTTAGGTAGAGAATAAGTTACAGCGGTTGCGCCGAAATATTGGTATACCTAGCTTAAGCAATCCGCTTTATAGGTTTTGATCATTGACAGGTTTAGCGTTTGAAATGGTCTAAGTGTACTGTATATATTTTCAGGATACATGTACGATCATATACTTCGAACTTACATTAATGTACATATAATTTTTATAATATAAATCTTATTAGTAGGTAATAACTTAGTACTTTTTCATTTAGTCTGCGGAGATGATGAATTCAACTGTGGCGATGAATGTATTGAGAACGCCTACCGTTGCGATGGCCTCAAGGATTGCAAAAATGGAAAAGACGAAGAAGACTGCAGTAAGTATCTTAGTAATTAGTTCTCATAAAATCATATTGGTTAGTAGATCAATTCGTTCTAACCTACTTTTTGACATCCCGACTGTATTGAGGATTGACCTGAAGCTTAAACTACAACGTAAGGGCTCCAAGTAGTATCTCTCTTGTTACCGATCCTGGAAATGGACATAAATAGTCCAATCATTAGGTAGGAAAGTATTCGGAAAGTTTTGTAAAGGTAATATCTTAATAGATTCTAATGCACTTTTTCTAAATTATCACTTTGCTATCTTGTACCCTTTCTTTCTTTGCCTTGCTATAATGGCAAATCAAACTACAGAAAATGGCATACAGTGTACTCTAATCAGTCATTGTTTCACCGAATTGGTAGTTTCGCCATAAACGTTTTGAGAGAGTTTTAGAAATCACTACAGTATATTCAGATAAGAGATAGACCGGACATAAACAAGACCACGTGATCATCGAACGCTGTAACATTCGGCAGGGACGTATTAAGAGTCACGCAGTACATATTTTAGATAGTAGATGCTGCTTTGCGTAACTTTGTAGTAAATTAGCACAATTCGATGTGTATACGATTGGTGATGGATATAGAATCATGTGGGGGTGGGGTAAGAAATATATAATGATGTAAATATACATAAGGGTTTCAAAATTTTCGCTTCGATTTCCAGCTTCGGATGCCGCCTGATGTTTGGTGAAATACATGCGAATATAATCTCAAAATGGCGTTTAAATTAGCCTAAATTAAAAATAATCGTATATCTCTTAAAATTGCTTTTAGGATATTGATTAGTATATTTTTTGATTTCTAGGTAAATATGTAACCAAATTAAAACGTTCAAAACGTAAAAAAATGTGCATGGTTGAACATTGTCAGAAAGTAGATTCTTGAATAGGTTTGCCAATATGGGTTCAAAAATGTCAATAATTAATTAAAAAATACAGTAGCTTTATAATTACTTATAACTTACCGAATTTGATGAACGACATCTTTTATTGGAAAGATGAGCTTGATGAGCTTTCATCATCGCTACTGCCTGAAGCACCAACGTCAATAATGAATGGCTCGACTTGTTCCTTTAAAATATTGTCCAGTTCCCACATTCTCTTTTCAACTTTGTCTTTCACGTGCTTAATACAGTTTTCCCATTTTTGCGCTGTTATTAATTCTAGTGCTTCTTTGAAAAGTCCTATGAGGTCACAAAATTTAAAAGTTGTATTGTGCTTAGCTATATAATTTTTAACCTCTGCCCATATGAGCTCAATGGGATTGAGCTCGCAATGGTATGGAGGTAAATGGAGCACAGTTTTATTTTGACTTGCTGCCATTTCGTCAATGGCGTATTTTTGATATTCCGCCTTGTGATCCTTGACAATTCTTAATAATTGTACTTTCAGCATTGCTTCTTCAAAGTTGATATTTTTCGAGCGGAGCCAATTTTGAACATCAACTTTCCTTGAAGCCGTTGTTGGGACCTTCTCCATTCTTCGAGAATGATAAGGCGCATTATCCAACACAATTACTGCGTTTTCCTCTAAGTTCGGTAAAATTTTTGAAAACCACTGTTCAAACGATTCGCCATTCATTTCCTCGTGGAAATCTCCAGTTTTCTTAGACTCAAAGCACCACAGACCGTCAACAACAAATCCATCCTCACTGCCAATATGGCAGATAATGAGCCTTTTCCCTTTACCTGGAAATCGAAGTACTAACTGGTGTAGATTTATCTCAATAAGCGAACCTTTGTCAAATATTTTCATCACATTCAGCGAAGAAACATTGAGACATGAGTATCAGATTGCTATAATTGGGATTATTTAGTCATATTGAAAGAAAGAATATTGAACGTCGTATGATTACTCAGCGCTTCACAATTTAATTTAAAGTTATAAACCTTTAAAAAATGAATGATCAGGAACCTGAAATACGCGCAAATATTAATATTAACAAATTATAACTTTATAAAGCTTAAAGTATGAATTAAAATGATTAGAAATATTAGGAACGGTACACAATATAAAACTTAGTAACTTTTTTTAAGTTTATAATATTCGACATATTTTAAGATTATATTAAAAAATTATTGAAATATCGAAAACACATAAAAACATGACTTAAAAAAGTTCTAACAAATGAAAATGACAATACATCATCCACGCATTTTATCGAAAGTTATAAAAGTTTTGTTACTTATAATATGTTTTATCTGCCCCCTGGAATTAATGTTTAGAACCTTGTTCCCAAGGTTTGAAAAACATCCGAATGTTGTCTATTACTCGTATTTACCTGCTAGATTTTTTAATCCGGTGGACAGTCCATCTAGAAAGGCCCTCCTGGATGAAGTTACAGAATCATCACCCCATACTTTACTTGTAGTGTGTCCTGCGTTTACCCACGTTTCATCAAGATAATAAATCTTCCTGTTTTGATTTCTATATTTCCCAATTTTTGTTAAATAATCCCTCCTCCATAGCACAATTTCTTCTCTATCCAGTAGTAAACTATTACGACCCCGTTTTTTCCATTTGAAATTTAAATGCTTCAGTAACGCATGGAAAGTTAATCGTTTGAAATTTGGCAACGTTGTATCTCCATTTACCTCCTGCAGTACTTTATCTATAGTAGGTATTTCATTCCTAAAGAAGAATTCATGCACTTTCGTCCTAATCGCATGCTTATCAGCTTCATCCAATGATTTAACAATACTTTTGCGATGTTTACTGGTCATTGGCTCAGAAAAGGTGTGATTTTTTTTGTATTGTCTTAACACATTAAACACTGATGCGCGACACACCCCAACTTTGTGAGAAACCTTCACAACAATTTCTTTGATGGTTGATGCCTCGTTCTCCTCGCGCTCGATCCTATATACAGGGTGGCCAAACACGTGACGTCATAAAAAAAAATTAGATTCCCCACATCGAGAGGAACCCAAATCACCCCCATATATATGGTCCGATTTTGTTTAGTTTAGGAGTTATGATTTTTTTTTCGGATTTTTCGAGAATTTTTGAGTTCTGTGTTTATTTTTACCATAACTTCGTTAATAATTGTGATAACTGCCTGCTTTTTTCACGATTATGTAGCTAAGACCTAAGGCTTAACTATCATATAATCATTCAAGTCATGTAACTAATACTACTTTTTAATTTTTTTCAAAATCTTCGAACATAACAAAAAAGTAAAAAAGTGCAACAACTTTGAACGTTTATAAAAAATTGAAAAAACATGTTCTTACTATTCGTAAGTATCTTAAAAACTTCCTTACGGTATCAGCTATTTACCGTAAAAATTTCATCAACCTAGCTTTACTACATGCTACCGTAATTGTGGCTCAAATAGAACCGAACCCAAAATTGGATAACCCTCTGCTCAATAGAAATTGTTAGTTTCGGAAAAAAAATTTGCAAAAACCACAAAAACACGTTTGATTTTTACTGAACAGCAGATTATTATTCATTTATGTTATTTACAAGAGGTTTTCAAAATGTCTGCCTCTAACAGAAATGCACAGTGTACACCTACGTATGAAATTTTGTTTTAAATCTCTAAATGCTTGTGTGTTGTTTTTCAACACATGTGTCGCTTCTTGAATTTTGTTCCTCAATGAATTTTCATTTGCACATTCTTGGGCGAATGTTATATCTTTAAAATATCCCCAAACAAAAAAATCAATGGGGTTGAGGTCAGGGGAGCGTGGAGGCCATCGTATCGGTCCGTTTCGTCCGATCCATCTGTCTGGGAACCTTTCGTTTAAGTAGTTTCGCACGATCGTTGCGTTGTGGCATGGTGCACCATCATTCTGGAACACCATGTTCCGTCTGGCTTCCAGGCTTGAATCTTCCAGCAATAATGGTAGGCTATTTTCAAGGAACGGCGCTTTAGCAGCTCAGCTGTACCGGGAAGAACTTATACGCCGAGGCGGACCACAACCTGAGCATTACCCAGACCACCGTGTTTTTATTAACACACATAACACTTTCATGGCAGGCCGCATTCCAGGACGAGGAAGCAATGAAGGATATTCTACAGCTGATCCGGATCGCAGAGAAGTAGTACTTGAAGAAATTAGCCGGAATCCCTCAACGAGTACGAGATCTATGGCACAAAACCTTAGAATACCACGAACATCGATACAAAATATTCTTCATGAAGAAGGTTATCATGCCTATCATGTTCAAAGAGTTCAAGCGTTGATGCCTTCAGATTACCAGTTAAGAGTGGATTTCTACGAGACAATGCTGCGAAGACAACGAGAGGATCCCGATTTTTTTGATAAAATTTTATGGACTGACGAGTCACGTTTTGAAAGAACAGGGATATTCAATATGCATAATTTACATACTTGGGCTGTTGAAAACCCCCACCAGTCAAGGCCGTCGACATTTCAACACCGTTTTAGTGTGAACATGTGGTCAGGAATATTCAATATGGAATTTATCGGTCCATTTGAACTGCCGTCAAGGTTGGATTCGGTAGCCTACAAAAGCTTCCTTGAAAATAGCCTACCATTATTGCTGGAAGATTCAAGCCTGGAAGCCAGAGGGAACATGGTGTTCCAGAATGATGGTGCACCATGGCACAACGCAACGATCGTGCGAAACTACTTAAACGAAAGGTTCCCAGACAGATGGATCGGACGAAACGGACCGATACGATGGCCTCCACGCTCCCCTGACCTCAACCCCATTGATTTTTTGTTTGGGGATATTTTAAAGACATAACATTCGCCCAAGAATGTGCAAATGAAAATTCATTGAGGAACAAAATTCAAGAAGCGACACATGTGTTGAAAAACAACATACAAGCATTTAGAGATTTAAAACAAAATTTCATACGTAGGTGTACACTGTGCATTTCTGTTAGAGGCAGACATTTTGAAAACCTCTTGTAAATAACATAAATGAATAATAATCTGCTGTTCAGTAAAAATCAAACGTGTTTTTGTGGTTTTTGCAAATTTTTTTTCCGAAACTAACAATTTCTATTGAGCAGAGGGTTATCCAATTTTGGGTTCGGTTCTATTTGAGCCACAATTACGGTAGCATGTAGTAAAGCTAGGTTGATGAAATTTTTACGGTAAATAGCTGATACCGTAAGGAAGTTTTTAAGATACTTACGAATAGTAAGAACATGTTTTTTCAATTTTTTATAAACGTTCAAAGTTGTTGCACTTTTTTGTTATGTTCGAAGATTTTGAAAAAAATTAAAAAGTAGTATTAGTTACATGACTTGAATGATTATATGATAGTTAAGCCTTAGGTCTTAGCTACATAATCGTGAAAAAAGCAGGCATTTATCACAATTATTAACGAAGTTATGGTAAAAATAAACACAGAACTCAAAAATTCTCGAAAAATCCGAAAAAAAATCATAACTCCTAAACTAAACAAGATCGGACCATATATATGGGGGTGATTTGGGTTCCTCTCGATGTGGGGAATCTAATTTTTTTTTTATGACGTCACGTGTTTGGCCACCCTATATTCACCGTATATTCAAATGACCTCTTTCATTTCTGCACTCAGGTGTCTTTTTTTAGAGCGTTTCCTAGGTGGACTACAGGAGTTTACAACTTCATCGGCAGTATCTGTACTACTGGGCATTTTGCGCAAGCAGTTGATAACAATAACAATCAATAACAAGGTATAACGATAACAACGACAAACTCAACAACTTAATAAGATAACAAACGAAAACGTCCAAAGAAATATCAAATTGCAATGATGCACACGACATACGTAACACGTCTGAACCTGAATGTGACTCTGCCTTGATACGACTGCTCTGCCGCTCGGCATAGGCATTTAATTGCGAATTGACCAATGAGGGCTCCTGTTTTACGTCGAGACGGCGGCGTTAGCGTGAAAATCACCCGAACCTTTTGTTTACATCCGGTCTATCTCTTATCTGAATATACTGTACTTACTTTGACGCACTCTTCCAAATTCAAAATTCAAATTCAATATTTGACTTATTACCTTCATTTGAAAATTCTCACCACTGATTTATCAAAAACAACTTTTTAACAAAAAACTAATTCATCCCCTTCACCCTCTACCCCCAGGGTCATCCCCCTAACAATTTTAAGTGGCAGGGGGTACCGAGTAATAGCTTGTTTGAAAGGTCTTCCGAAGTCCTTCATCTTGACGTTTGATCGGCAGGTTCGTTTTCAAGAAAATTAGAAAAAATTTTGTATCTTAATTTGTTCAGACAGAAAACAAAAACTTACGAAAATATCACTTTTGATTTCAAAGTTTTCAAAAACATGTTGTGGGATATCATGACAGCTTTCGATGATGCGTTGACGAAGTTCATCCAAACTTTCAGGTTGGGGATTAAACACAATAGATTTCAAATGACCCCATAGGAAAAAGTTTAATGGCGTCAAATCAGGAGATCCAGCAGACCATTCTATAGGCACTCTCCGCCCTATCCCGTTATCTTGAAACTCGTCGACTAACCATTCCGAACAGGAAGAACATAGTGATGAGGAGCGCCGTCTTGCTGGAAATATAGTTCAGCCTCAAGTATAGCGTTTCCATCTTCTTCGATTGGTTTTCAATGATTTTATTGATAAGCCGACTGATATCCAAATAAATGTCTTCATTCAAATTTGTATTAATGAGCAATGGCCTAATCACTTTGTTTCCTAAAATACATTAATTTTTTGGGGGTACTGGGTATGCCCTCCTACAAAAGCATGGGGATTTCGATTTACTACAACTTATCTACGAAAATTGCTCCTTATATTTGTGGGCACCGTTCTTTCACTGTGGGGATGTCACAGGCGATGGTGTGAGAAAGTAAATTGAAAATTTGGAAAGAACACGTCAAAACATGGAAAACTAATTATTTGTTAAGCTTTCTCAAAACGTTGCACGTGCAACCACCTAAAGTAATGAACGATTTCCTGTATACTTATACTAGGTAAACTGAAGTAGTTAGTCGTACAAAAAATGGTAAGGTAGCAAAATAAAACTTCGATATGTACAAATCGAAGTCTATCAAATATCCCCAGACCTTCCCAGGCAACCCCTTTTTGAGCACCAAATTATTGGGCCAAAACTCGATTGTCTAATTTAGCCAAGATCGCATAGAAGGTGGGCATTGTCTTTTATCGTTGTTATAGCCTTAGCTAGAAGGTTAAGACGAGCTTCCTTACAGAATAATAGTCAAACAACCACCACTAGAACAAACATGTTCTCGCAATAATGTTGGAGCTTTTAACACCCTTCTCTTCTTTCAGAATGCAGTACCAGCCAGTTCCAATGCCACTCAGACAACATGTGCATTGATAGCAATTTGATCTGCGACGGCAGCTCTGACTGTGCAGACAACTCAGATGAAAGGGATTGCAACTTGACAACTCTACCTCCAATTGGCTACTGTGCGAGAGACGAACTCAGGTGCGACTAATCTGCATGTACTCCTGGCCGTTGGATAAAATGGCAGATTTAGACCAAAGAATTCACTAACCTTATTTCCACCACGATTTAAATTATAACTTGTAACATGTAAAATACATATATAATTGACTGCGACTTATATATCTCAGGTGTGACGATGGAAGCTGCGTGCCAACGTTCAGGCAGTGTGATGGAAGACCGGATTGCCCTGATGGTACTGATGAGCGGGGATGCCGTAAGTTACTTGTTATTCAAGGATTTTCTAATAAAAATGTCGATAGCTTTTAAGTTTTCTGCTGTTCCTTCGATAACCTCCAGATATCTAATTATAATCTTCAAATTCCAGCCTGCAGGAACGACCAATTCCCCTGTCTAGACGGAAGCCGCTGTATTGACAGTCGACGACGCTGCGACAGATGGCGCGACTGTAGCGATGGAAGTGACGAGGCTAACTGCCCAACTTCTCCTCCTTCCTACACTACACCGGAACCAACTACTCCCACCCCTCCAGGAATCAGCTGTCAACCAGGCTACAGGCCATGCAAGAGGGTCAGGCAGTGCATTAGGGCTGATCAATTGTGTGATGGAACTGCTGATTGCTCGGATTTCTCTGATGAGGATGGATGCCGTAAGTATTTGAATTGATACTAACCATGTTCACGCCCTAAGTAGTCAAGAGCTTAAAGGTGGCACACGGAGTAAACGGGCCCAGAGCAGCATTTAAGCACGGAACTATGATGCGCTGTGCCTATGTAAGCGCTTGTCTACCTACAGTGTCAACATAGTCATTGTCTCCGAGATTGAAATATTATCCCACAAATAATAATAATAATTGCTCTTTATTTTTGGATTAAAAGTACAAACAAAAAAACTCACATGGTGAGGGAAGCGGCATTCAACATCGTTGCTCTTCCATGCAACCCCGGTACATAATACTATTCTAAAAATTCCTAATCTAACAATTAGAATAATATATGTAATTAATACAAATAGCAAAAAAACTATCGTAGTCTTTTCACTTGGTCGAAAAAAGTTGTCTCCCTTGACAAATCAGGCAGCAGCGGTGGCCGCAGTAGTAGACTCTTCGGTCTCCTGATCAGTCGCCGTGCGCTGTGCGGGTTCGAGTCCCGTCCCAGGAGAAATTTTTCTCTTGGCTATTGATGTTGTGATTGACCGTAGGTGGTAGAGGGTCTCTGGGTCTCTGACTGACGAACGTGGAGGTACCACCCGGATCTCGTAGGCGGAGCCAGAATGTGTGCATGTTGCATGCACACGTGTTCCCTCGCCAGAGTCCGTGTGGCGTTCCCCCTTTCCCCTGTATTCCCCTATAGCCCCATGGTACCCAATGGGTGTTTAGGCCTTAGGCCTCCGTGGTAGTTGGAGTATAAAAAAAATAAGGAATGATCGGAAATCTCATCCATGTTAATAACAGAATGAGATGCAACGTTTGAAATAATGAATAAATCTATTATACTACCTCTGAAAGAGCTCATATTTATCTAAAAAATCATCAAGTTGAGTGGCTACTCGTATATTGATGGCTAATTAGGAGGACGATATAGTGTGCCCAAATAAACCGATTTATTACTAATTTTTATCCACAACTGTTCCAAGTCGGGTGAGGCTGATGAGTCAACTTCAGAATATTAAGAGCAATTTTTATAAAAAACGCAACCCCACCACCCCTAGTATGGTCCTTTCTTAACAAATTGTAGCCAGGCAGCTTAAAAGTGTCGGCACCGACAGATTGGTCTAACCATGTTTCTGAAAGTCCAACCACAGAGTAGTTGCATATATAAATTCAGAAAAAGAGTCAAACCTTGTGAAAAGAGAACGAACGTTAAAATGAACAAGCGAAAGCATTTTCCTTCTAATATTGGCGTGCTGGTGGTGAGCCCCAATATTCTGAAAAAAATATGATAGAAAAAATAAACTGAAAATCAAATGTAATAAGTTGGCAACACAATATAAAATGTGTGTAATGTATGAAATGAGACAGTCACAGCATATTGATATAGAAATATCATACTTACCACTTAGCTAGGTGTATCTGCAGCATATTTGGCCTTCTCCAGTTAAGTTTATTTTGTCTAGTAATACTAAAATAATCTTCTGTGTCTTTAAGATATATGCTTGAAATGTACTACATATGCATGAGATAGCGCAAAGCGCCATCAGTCGCATCAGAATCGATCGCGTACCGCTGCTAACAGTTGGAACTGTCGAAGATCTCAGTTTCAGCTTAATAGCTATGTTGCTAGATGGCTGATGATTCTGGCTGAGTTTATAAATGGTCTACTTGCCTTGAACAGATGTACTACATATATTATACAACCCACAAACCATGGTAGCAAAAGAGGGCAAATTTCAGCAAAAGTGCCGATACGTAATAATTTTATTACGTTCCTTCTGAGATAACAATCTTCAGATTAACTTATAAATCACAATCATGTTATGATAAACACTCCTAAATGAAACTTTCATTAAATATTTTTACTTGTTTCAGCTTACAACAGGGAAAGGCTCGACCTTCATACTTATCCTGATGCTCAAGAGCAGAAAGAACGTAAGTAGTTAATTCTCAATATGTCACTGTTACGTAAATATTCACGTATTATGACATCGATGGGCACGAAGGTTTTAAACAGGGTATCACAGTGTCTGTATCACGATATAGTACCATTTCATTGACTAATTACCGAGGGTCTGTGTATTTTTTCAATCATAATATAACTTAAGCCTCAAGCTGATATGACAGAAAAAGCTTCATGTACAAAATTTCTCCGACCCAGAAACAAATATGGTTGACAATGGAATATTATTAATGTTGTGGTTGCAAAACCTCAACATCATTATGTTCAACCAGTCTGCTCATTGAAACTCCTCAATAATGTTTTAGCTAAGTGCCTCTGCTTGAAGGCTGGCGAATCCACAACATACTTACCTAGGAAGTGAGACAATGTTTTTTTATCCTCCTAGCTCTTGAAACAATCATTCCTGAGGAGCAGACGTCTCTTTAATCTGCAGTGATCTGTGAGAATCGTAATTAGAAAGCTAAGAGATCGTATACCCTCTTCAATCACATTTTTGTGAGTTCCGTCAACGTCTACATGTCTAGTAGCTGCTCAGAGCAATGTTGGTCTGACATCTACAAATGCGCTTCATCAATTCGGGGCCAATGCTGGAATCGCTACCTGCTTGTATTGCTGATAAACTACGTTTCCACTACCCGATCAGCTGCTTCTCCCAGATACCCCCAAGGAGAGCTTTGGAAGACAAAGTTGGATTCATAAACAAAAACTAATATTTAGTTCATAGAAAAATTTCACATAATAGATGTTACTTCGTGCTTTTTGTTGCCACAATATGTCAAAAGTTTACCACTATGAGGGATATATGTGATAATACATATTTGTGCCTAGTAACTAATGCTTACTTTCTGTTTTTTCGTAAATCAACCGTGGAGCAGATTTATATAAAGTTGGTAAGTGCTTTTAGAGTTACAGGGTGGTGTGTACTGAAGGCTATAGAAATAGTTCATCTGGACTGGAATAATGACATCGGATTTGTCTGGAGTGCTACTAAACTACATTGATCGTTTATCCATCATTTTGTTTCATATAATCATGATTTCAGACATTCCAACACAAGACATATAATATACATATATATCATGAAGCAAGTAGCAATCTAAATGTCGTAGTCTACCTAAAAAAATATCCTCGCGAAATATGCCTCCAAAGTACAAACGTAAAATTGTGCGTCAAAGCCGTAACTTGAGTTTCATCACATTCGTTCTACAAAATATGATCCTACTTCTGCTCTAGAAGTTAAGCTTCCATCAAATGTAAGAAAAATAACTCTTATATCCTAATGTTAACAATCTGACATGAAATGTGTGGCCATGTTAACTACCGAGGAATCAAAATTTTCAATGTAACAATTTCAAATCAATTGTTGCCCAACACACAAGCGAGAATAGGTTGCGTCAACCTTGTGAAATAAGCATAAACTGATTTCAGTTATTCAAAATTCGATTGTATCTAGGTTGAAAATCTCCTATTTCTCTAAATAAATTTTATATGGAGGTAAACATCGAAATTATATCATGTTAAAGTTCATTATTCTGTAATTTGAGTGAACAACGATCATTTGTTCGAACGTGAGAAAGTCTAACTCTACAATCACCTCGGGACATCCAATAAAAAACTCATAACTCGGTGAAATGAAATAGAAAAGGAACCATTGATCTCAGAGGTTGAATTGAACTCCTCCTCGACATCTATACCTTAAGCACCTTACCTATCGAACTCTGTACTGGGTCTTCATAGAAAATACATACTTCTGCCTCTGCTAACCAATCAGTAGTAACAGCAGTTATGGCAGGTATTCACAAATCATTTATGTATTCCAGGCATTTGTAAATAATCGATAACTAATTTGGTTACAGTTTTTTTCATAACAATTAATTAATAGATCATTGACATCTGGTTGCAGTACTATCTGAATGCCATTACAATCGTATCTATATGGGGAATAAACCTTCCTTTTCCTTTCAGCCTTCACCCCTCTACACTTTCAGTGGATCATGGTGGAAGAACTTTCATCAACGAAATTATATATTGTATCAATCAATTTATTTGAAGACTTTTTAGTAAGATAGTGCTAGATCAAGAATAAATGGCCAAAGCTTAACAGCCTAATACACTTTACAAGAATTTCACCAAAAACGCTGGATCAAATTAAACTAATTTGCAACTTTATCATTATCAAAATGACTGACCATTCTCTTCCATAGGCCAAGAGGTAGTATTCACATGCAGAGATGAAGGTCCACTACGAGTTCGTGTGCACTGGGAACGTGAAAATGGCCTTCCACTTCCACCAGGCTCAGCTGACATCAATGGACGGCTGGAGATGCCCAACATTCAACTAGAGCACCAAGGCACCTACATTTGCGTTGCCGAAGGGTATCCCAAAGGAACACCTGGAGCTGATGCTACAGTACAGCTTAAAGTCACCAAAAGTGAGTATATGTAACAAAATAATGGAAATGCCACTATCTTAAACAGTATTTTCACCACTGAGTCTGTGTCAATTTAGTAAAAATAGTACTATGTTTTAATGATAAGTATTCTGAGACTAAGACAAGGTTTAATCTTATTCATCTCGTGTTTTATCCCGTATTTTGTCCACTAAAAAAGACCACAGAGGTGGCCTAAGCGACAGTAAATCTTTTAGTCCTACATATCTAGCTTCGTTAGTTGACCAACGGAACCAGGAATATATGCCACAATCTAATAGAAGTCTTGCAAAATGTATTTTTATGTCGTATTTTGAACAATAGGTAATTATGAAAGTAAAATATTCATGGCAAAACAATGAGTGAGGTATTGCTAATTTGTGAACCATCACATTGCCAATACTGAATCTGTATCATCATGTAACAATTGTGGTTCAGAAAAATGAGTAGAAAATTCGGCAAATTAATGTTAGGTATACAGGGTGTTCCATAATTATTGCGACAAAATGATAGGGGTTGTAGAGGGCATAAAAATATGCAATTTTGCCTTATAAACCCCTGTTCGTAAATATGCCGTTTGAGCACTACAGTTAATTTTACCTTAAGAGCTCATAGGAGAAACAAAAAATTCACCAGCTGCAAAATGTTCGTCTAGCACATTTCATGGTCTCGCCGGTTTGTAGAAAAAGCCTGCTGTGTTTACATTTTTGTTATCGTACACCCGTACCACCTTTTAAAAGTCCAAGCCATGGGTTCAGCAGACTATCTGCCGCGTCGACGTTTTTGTCGTTGGTGGCTGCAGCAGGAGTTGAGGCAACCAAACTTTGGTCGCTACGTTTTGTTCACTGACGAGTCCTGTTTTACAAAGGACGGTTATTTTAATAGCCGTAACAGTCACATTTGGGATGAAGAAAACCCTCATGCCATAGCCATCCATAGAGACCAACATCAGTTTTCAATTAACATCTGGTGCGGCATTGTGGACGAGCATATCATCGGGCCATATCTGCTTCCACCACGTTTGGATGGGCATGCTTATGGTCGATCCTTACAGCATGTGCTACCGGAACTATTAGAAAATGTGCCACTGAATATAAGAGCCAACATGTGGTTTCAACACCATGGCGGTCCAGCCCACTTTTCTTCACAAGTGCGGCAGTATTTGGACGACAAATTTCCAAATAGGTGGATAGGCCGAGGTGGCCCTGTGCCTTGGCCTGCGCGGTCACTTGACCTGACTCCACTGGATTATTTTATCTGGAGCTATCTGAAAGCTTTAGTGTACGAAACTCCTGTTCCCAACCAACAAGAGCTACTGGGAAGAGTGATGGCCGCGTCCGCACATGTTCAGGACATACCGGGGGTATGCCACAGACTTCGCCGATCATTGAACAATCGTGCACAGGTGTGTGTTGAGCAAGGTGGAGGACACTTTGAGCAATTACTGTAGGTAAGCTGTTTCAAGAAACTGATCTTTTTTTTTTGCTGCAGCCCAAACGGCATGTTTCCGAACAGGGGTTTATAAGGAAAAATTGTTCATTTTGATGCCCTCTACAACCCCTATCATTTTGTCGCAATAATTATGGAACACCCTGTATATGTGAAGAGCCTTGCTTAACCCAGATACCCCTGAAACTCTTAATGTTTGTTTTTTGTTATATACTTTTGTAAACCTATTAATTGGGTTAATATAAACATATTTTCCTAGTAAAATTTTTTAGTTCCGCTTTTAGGTTTTTCTGTAAAAGCCGTCGGTTTAAACGTACGGTAGCAATATAAGGTACTAAAACTCAATATTCTTATGAACTTATAAAACTTTATTTAGAAACGAAAAAAAAAATTTAAACCAATAATAATAGATTAGTTTTTAGTATGGTAACTTAAAAAACACATTATTGGATGAAGTGCAACATCACACTTCTGGAATCTGAATACTGCTTGTTTGTGGCAAAATGCGCAGCGGGTTTGCTTTTCCTGATAATTCACAAGATGATCCATCCGATCATATCTGGACTCATAATGCAGGTATTTGCCTGGTTTAGATGGCCCCCGATTTGTTTCTTTCTTATAGGTTTCTAATAATCCCGCAGCAATACACCTCCTAAACCGCAAATGGTCCATTTTTCCGCCAGAATGTTTATGAAGTTGCCATGCGTTTTGTTCTGCCATATCCAGAGCATGTGAAAACAAGCAAAAATACCACTTCTTTCCCCTGATTCCTACGCGGTAAAGGCTTATATTTTGGTCAGCCCTATCAACACCGCCCATGTTTTCGTTGTATTGTTTGATCAAACATGGCTGCTCAACATGTATCATTTTCTTTTCTTTCTGAGAGAAGCGTTTGACTTGCTGTGTCGGAAAAGGAGATGTTAAATTTGAGGCGATTGTAACAACACTATTGTCATTCCATTTACATACAATATTATTTTGGTTCTCCTCCAAAAGATAATCAAAACTACCACGGGATTTTTTCTTGAACAAACTGGATTTTTCAAGAGGGCAATCTGATAGTCTGTTTTCTCGCAGAGGTCCTGAGCATTTGAGCCCCCTGGAGGTCAGCTCAGCCAACAGAGGTAATGACGTAAAAAAATTGTCACAAAAGATATGGAAAGGAGCGTTTTCACATTGAGTCTGAATAATATCAGCAAACTGAAGTACAACACTAGCCCCTGAGCCAAGAGGACGATATTTTTCAGAAATAATAGTTGTGGACCCTTGATACGGCTCAAACCATTCAATGTACCCCTTTTTAGTTGTTCCCACCCATACCTTATAACGCCAACGAATGGGCTTTCCTCGGATAAACTGTTTTGATCCATGACCGCCGTAATAGGGTACCATCGACTCGTCCACGCTATGGCACTCTTCAAGCGGTGCAAATGACTGAAATTTCTCATTCAGAGTAGAAAACAAGGGCCTCAGTTCACAACCAAGTCAATGATTTCGTCATCTGTAAACTGAAAAAATAGTTCTAAAGGAGATAAAAAATTTTTGTACCACTTGCGTTTACCCATTCTGGAAAATCTTGGTTGATGTCACCTTTTTTCCAAGAGTAACTTGGTTTTGATAATTTTGGTCGTTTTTTCGTAAGAAAGGTAGACAAAGGTCGTCGCTATCAAAATCACTCTCAACTGTAGTTTGGTTTGATCCCTTGTTTTCAAATACAACCTCAACTTCAGTCATCAGCTGACTTCCAGGGAGGTTGTTTATATCCACTTCATTTTCGTCGCCGGAATCCTCATCAGTGTTATATTCATTTGCGTTAACTGGCGGTAGAACGGCAATAGTATCAGGAATCAACTCATCGTCATCAATGTTTTCAATTTCTGCCATGAGTTCATGAAGTTTCATGGGCCGCTTCCAATAGTTCCAATAACTGCAAATATAAGAAAAAAAATCGAATAATACCAGATTTTCCTACTGTCCGTTAAAACGGACACCGGTATTTGAGGTTATATTTTTGCCGGTGAGATGCAAATTTTTAACTTATTTGTTTACAATAATAAAGATTGATGTTTTCTAAAATTACTTATTCACAAGATGGAAAAATAATATGAATAGTTTATCAGCATACTCACCTATAATTATCCATTGTTCACAACAAACTAAGCACCTGTTATTCCAAACACTTTCTCGCATACAGAACTCTCCCTTTAAGAGGTTAGAACAATAAATTTCGCTTAAACACGTGTTTCTAACAGCGAATAACCCAACGCTATCTAACGCGGAGTACAGAGTTTCAAATTTGAAGCGAAATATTAGGTGATTGTTATAACGGACGGTAGGGGTATCTGGGTTAAGGCATTGAAATGAAATGTTCTTAAAGCCATTACGTTCCTTTTCCCAAGAAATTACCTAACAAACTAATAAATTTCTTTACTGCAAACTTTGGAAAAGCAGCTAAAATGAAGGGGATGTATCTTCCATCAACTCTCTCAAAATTTGGAAACCTCCCACAAATTGACACGGAATATCATGGACCAGGTAACATGTATATCTAAAGCAAACCATAACTAAAATATTCTACTCATAAATCTATGTATTTTCTTTTTATTCTGCTACCTGCGTCGATCAACGGTGAGTTATAAACTGTAATAGACATTTTCACTAATAGCAGTACAATACAATGTTATATTGCTAAGTTTATCCTGGGGCTACCCTTACACCTTATTATCAGAATTATTTACTCAGTATATGGACTTAACAAAGTTGGAACATCGATACTGGCAAAGCTCACTTTATCATAAATTTCCCCAAAGTGTGAAGTATGAAATTAACTGTTCTTTTTTTTAGGAATCCCACCTCCATCTTTGCGACCACCAACAGCTTGTGGGCTATTCGATGCCACATGTGCCAATGGAGATTGTATCCCGAAAAACAAAGTTTGCGATGGTCACTTTGATTGTGGAGATGGATCAGACGAAAACAGATGCAGTAAGTACCTAAATTCTATCCACCATCCACAAAGAGAAGAATGAACGGAAAACTCTTAGCACATAAGAAAGAGATTTTTAAGTTGTTGAAGTATCTAAATTAGGGCTTAAACCTTTTCCTACTAACAAAATACTTTTCGGGGTCTTGTAAGGAAGGTCAGAAAGTTCAGCTTAGGCATTTGCTAACCTCAAAGATAGTAACTTCAAACCTGATTTCTAAATATTGTAAATGGTTATATTAAGGGCTTCCAGACTTTTCCTACAACTCCAAAATAGCGAACTTCAGAGAAAACTTACAGAGGGAACTTTGTGTTTAGAATGATCTGGAAACCGTAAAAAACTTGGCCATAGACAAAAAACATATGTTTCACATGTTTTAGATGAACTAGAGTCCTTTCGATTCATGTTAAAGAGTGTCCAGCAAATGGAATCCACATATTTCTCTCACGAACGCGACGTTTTCGCCTCGTCTATCTGGATCTTCGCAGAAATCGGTCTGCTACCCTAAATTATCACGTGAAATTTGATCAAACCAAAATTCTAAGATTATAATTATCAAAATGCCTATAACTCAAACTTTTCTGATCAATACAGATCCAAGTGGTTGTGAGCCCAACGAATACCAATGTGCGAACAAGAAGTGCGTATTGAAGACCTGGCGGTGTGATTCTGATGACGACTGTGGTGACGGTAGTGATGAAGAGGGCTGTGGTTCAGCGCCACCTGGTTCTCTATGTGCTGCCCATCAGTTCCAGTGTCGATCTGGTAACCAGTGCATTCCCAGAAGCTACCATTGTGACCTTGAGAAGGACTGTGTAGATGGAAGTGATGAGGTTGGATGCGGTGAGTTGTCACTCTTTGCTTTTACTACACGGTGGACAATATGTAACTGACTGGTTTGGTATCTTGAATATTTGTGAAAGGTAATAAAATACGCCCATTTTTTTCATTTTAATCTTTTACTGAAACTTAAAAATTATGTATGAAAAATAATATCAGATAAATGTCCGCCTCTAGAAGCAGCGCATTTTCCATCATTTTTTGGTAGGTTTCGGGAGGAATATTTTCAATAGCTTCCGTAATATTGTTCTTCAGCTGCTCTACAGTATTTGGTTTGTTGGCATAAACCCTATTTTTCAAAAATCCTCAAAAAAAGTCAGGAGCCGTTAAATGCGGTGACCCTGGTGGCCAGTTGACATCACTAAATCAAGAAATTAAATGTCCCGGAAATATTGTTCGCAAAAGAATCATTGTTCTCCTAGTTGTGTGACAATTTGCTCGATCCTGCTGGAACCACATGTTTTTCAGGTTAAAACGTCTCAGCACGCTCCACTACACTTTCAAGAACTCTCTCGATATTTTCCGGAGTATGAACAGTTCAAACACGGCCCGACCTTGGCAAGTCCTTAACTTCACCGGTTCGCTCAAATTTCCGCACCAGCTGACGATTGTTGTTGACACTGGGCATATTATTAGGACCTGAATCTTGTAGCTTCCGAATCGTTGCAACAATCGACTCATTATTTAAGTAAAACGTTTTAACAATACGGACGCGTTGTGGGATCGTGTAGCGCTCCATGATGAATTGGATACACATATCCCTTACGGTGCCACCTACTGAAACGCGTGTATCAAAAATGGCGCGCAATTTTAATCAGTCAGTTATATATTGGCCACCCTGTATAATCAAGTTCCAAAATCTACTTTAAAGCGCTTTGGTTTCTATCAATCTCCTAACGGGGAGTGATATGTATGCTACCTCTTAGGTAAACAGCACCAGTATTTTTTTTAAGTGCCTTGTTGTATGTGTGTGTGTGTAGCTCTCACCGTACTCAAAGGCACACCATGTTAACTGTGGCATAGGAAGGGTTAGACTACTCTCTTCCATATACATGATGTCGTAATGTGTACAAGAAAGAAGCGCGGGAGGCGTCCATTATGTATATTAGAACGAGTGCTTTTATATTTTTCTAACACACGTGCTTATCTCTGGTACACATTACGTCGTCAGTGGTATTTGGTTTTCAGTGTATACTGATAGTACGGGTGTTGAACCGCTACTCTTCTTTCAGTCAAACCTGTGGTGTACCGACCTCCACCACCTATGGTCAACCTGGTGGTTGGAGACCGTTTTGAGATCAATTGTACCGCAGTTGGGGTTCCAACACCTTTGATTGTGTGGAGATTGAACTGGAGACACGTACCCGCCAAATGCAGATCACACAGCGAAAACGGTGTCGGAACCTTGGTGTGCGAGAACATACAAGTTGAAGATCAGGTAATACAAGAAAAAGTATAATTGGAACCCGACTTTTTTCCCGAGAGCACCTTGGATACTTATACCGTAAAATCATTTTCTTGATGATAAATAATCTGTATGCCTAACATCGCTTTTTCACTATACATTCTAAATTGTTGACCTAAAGTATAACATTTCGTTGTAAGTGACATTATAGTGACAAATGTTATTTTTTCATAGGGAGCGTATTCTTGTGAAGCGATCAACATCAAGGGAGTGACCTTTGCTCATCCTGACACGATTCTGATGGTCAATCGAAACAGTTTATGTAGACCAGGATACTTTAATGTTCAAGCTAGAAATGAGAGGGAATGCATCAAGTGCTTCTGCTTCGGCCAGACCAGTACCTGCCGATCTGCTGATCTATTCATCTACCAAGTAAGATATATTACCGATACATTATCGAGATTACCCGAATACTATATAAATTCTGAGATGCCACATTCTTACCCCAAATGTTGTTTTCAGTTCCAACCGCCTTTCGACTCTTTAAAACTCTTGGGAGTCCGGGTGGATCCAGTACAAGGTATCGTCGATATCAGAGATGAGCCCATCTATAGAGGAACTCAACCTGATCTTACTCCAGCGGGAGCCAAAGGTAGATCATCATACTGGTTGTTCTTCTCTGAACACCTATTTTGTAGCAACAGCTCAAGCCTTTCAAACATATTCGAACAAAACATATTCAGCTCATAACAATACTATCATGCTTCATCAATTTCTAGGTGTTCATGCTGCTGGTCCAGATAGTAACGAGCTGAATCAACCAGACGTGTGGCCATACTTCGCTATGCCTGAAAACTACCATGGTAACCAGCTGAAGAGTTACGGAGGATTCCTCAGATACTCTGTGACACATTCCAACAGAGGTTATCCTAGTCCTGGTCCAGACGTGATAATTTCGGTAAGGAATCTATCTCGGTCTTGTTATATACAAAGGCATGTTTATTACGTAAAAAATCGCAATCTGAAATTTGCGATTGCAAAACTTGAACTAGGTACTAATTGTTCATACAGATTTATATTTTATCATTCATTCCAATTTGCGAGAGACGTATGCTATCCATCAGTCGGAAAGGTATTGGTTGGGTCAGCAAAGAGCAATTGAATCTAAGAAACTGCAATCTGGGGGTTGCGATTGTAATTATATAACAAGGGTCTGAACCGGGCTATACGTGCGTTCATCTTCTCAAATATTACAATGCCCAAATTGTTCAGAGTAAAAATAATAGCGGACATATGTGGAAAACGTTGAAAAACATTACTTCTCCAATTAGAAAAGATACATTAACTAAATGAAATTCGACGATAGGGTTATAACAAATGAAGAAATAATAGCATATCGAATGAATACCTATTTCATAGAAAGTGTCAACGCATTGTAAAATAAATTATTAACGGGAATCCTAACCAATGTCCCATTAGTTCAGATTATAATGCATCCTTCAGTGAGTTTAGAACAATAAACATGAATCGTCTCAAGAAGATTATATCAAAAATTAAATCAAATCAAAATGAGTGTGAGATTTACCTAAAAGTGTGCTTAATGAACGTTTTGATATTATTGGAGCAAAAATATTAATCCTGATAAATTACTGTTTAAAATATGTCGAATTTCCAACAAAACTGAAGTGTTCTACCCTAATATACGGCCAATCAATGTTCTGCTACATGTTGAAAAAGTTATTGAAGAAATTATTTACGAGGGAAATAACATTTTAACCAAATTTCAAGCTGGATGCAGGAATAAACATTCAACTGAAACGGCAACACAAATGGTTTTAGAGGAGTGGAGGAGATGTATGGACAATAGGAAACATACAGCAACAGTGTTTTTGGACTTTAAAAGGGCGTTTGAAACTATTGACAGGGACAAATTACTTACAAAATTGCAGCACTACGGATTTAAAGGATCCGTATTCAAAATTCTACAAAACTATTTAACTGATAGAAGTCACAAGGGCCACTACTACTTATTTTATACATTAATGACATTTGTAATATTCTAAATTATTGTAAACTTCAGATATTTGCAGATGTTACAATTATATACATATCAGATGAAAATATAAACACTGCTTTAAAAATTCTAAATTCTGACTTGACAAAAATCGTACATTGGCTAAATGTAAATAAACTAAAATTTGAATACTTCTAAAACAAAATGTATGCTAATAGGGAAATACCTAAATGAAAATACTATCACAGTTAGGATAAATGGAGAAATAATTGAAAATGTTGAATCAATTAAATATTGTATGAGGATCACTATGAATACATCATTTCAAAAATTTCCAAAAAAAATTACTTTTAAAGGGCTTCTCATAGTCCTGGTACATATTCCAAGAAAATAGTTTATAATACAATTATTCTACCGCATTTATTATATTGTTCAACTATCTTGTTCACTGCCAATGAAGCTGTATTCTCAAAATTACAAGTCTTGCGAAATAAAGCTATGAGAAGAATATTGAATAAAAATAGGTACATCAAAATAAAATCTATGTGAAAAAATTTCATATCATATTTGGTATTTGTTTTTATATTTAAAATAAAAAATCAACCTTAGCCACAACATTTAGAACACTACATAGATTTAAATAATCATTACTACAATTATTATACAAGAGGAAATATAGATTTTCATTTACAAAATTACAATAGTAATATAACTAGCAAATCAGTATCACAGACAGGATTACTAGAATTTAATAAACTAAAGAGTGATATAAAGTTTACTTGTAATTTAAAGATATTTAAAAGACAATGAAAGGAATATTTCATGGACAGTGAAAAATCTTAGATATGCAAAATTTGTTTTTTCTAAATATCTGTATGCTATGTAATTGTTTAGATTTTTAGATGAATGTAATTGTAGCAATCATGCTAAATAAATCTTAAATAAAAGTATCAATGATTTCTCCATTTTTACTGACTACAACTCGTATCAAGAAGTTGTCTTCTTGTTAATCTCGATACTCCGATATGTGACAGATAGTATGAGTAATTGACACCTATTTCAGGGCAATGGCTACATCCTCCAACACCAATCTCGTAAAACCCCCACCCTCTACCAAGAGGACAACTTCGAAGTCCGCTTCTTCGAAGGAGAATGGTACAAGAAATCTCCCAGTATTCCAGAATCTGTAGCCACCAGGGAAGAGATCATGATGGTCCTGGAAGATGTGGATAACATCCTAGTCAAACTGCAATACAACTCAGGTGTGCTTAACACCACTTTGACCAACATTGCCATGGACAGTGCTGCGACACCTGATAGTGGCCTAGGACCTGCTAGCTACGTTGAGGATTGTAGCTGCCCAGCTGGGTACAGTGGAAGCTCTTGTGAGGTAAGCAAATCTCATTCGTCTCATTCATTATCATCATCTTCTCCTTTAAAATACCTTTTCATAACTGTAGTGGCTTTTGCTGATGCTGATTCGTCGACTGAAGGACTCTCCGTTTTGAATAAAAATGTTTGTGTGACCATCTTTTATAACTTCTCAACATTTTTTTTCAAGTATTCTCCATAAATGGTATTTTCCATCCTCTCCATTACAGCTATTGAATATTCCTAGTTATTCTTTCAAGACTTATAATTTGTAAGATCTTTCATGTCAACCGCCGTACCTAAAAAGCATCTTAAGGTATATCCAAAGCTTTCATTCAAGAGACCGATTCAAAGATAAAGTACGTATGACTTAATCATTATACCATTTTGTTTCAGAGGTGTTCTGAAGGATTTGCACGACGCAAGACAGGCCCATGGTTAGGACAATGTTTGAAAGAACAACAATCATGTCCTCCTGGAATGTACAACGATGGAAGAGAGTGCCAGATATGTCCATGTCCTCACACCAATCCAAGCAATCAGTAAGTTACATTTATCAGCATCCTTCAAGTAGCTAAAATTGATTACTTCAAGTACCCTTCAGATCTCGACAAATACAAAAATCTTGCAATCAGGTTATGTTACAGTCTGGGCTCCTTTTCGTTGGAAAAATTTCAACCACAATTATATCAAATCGGCATCCGTATAAGAAAGTTATTGTAGAATTTTAGGAAATGTTGAAAAAGGTCACTATGATAATGTTAATCGAAAATAATAAATAGATACGAGAAGTATATTTAGTGATATTGCATTTCTATATTTCTTGAATCCATTTCTCATGCATAATTCGGATTATCCTTTTTTCTACTATCGCTTAAAGTTTTTATGTAGCCAGCTGTAATTGGTTACGATCAAACAGGAACTCACACTTTTCTTTATTTCTTAATAGATTTGGCAGGACGTGTCACCTAGGCTCCGATGGTGACGTAGTTTGCGATTGTCCCCCTGGCTACGTAGGCAACCGTTGCCAACAATGTGCAGAAGGCTATATCGGTAACCCACTGATACCCGGAGATTCCTGCATACCTGATCGAAGACCTCCTGAACCTTACTGTGACCTGTCTGGATCTCTGGACACTAGACCTGATCCTTATGGGAAGTGCAGGTGCAAGGTGAGGCTACAGAATATCTGGGAGGTCGTTTTTATTTCCCAAATTTATCTCTTCCCAATGGCCCAAGTTGAGCCATCTGAGGCATCTTGGTTTATTGTAGATTCAAATTTAGCTGACGCTATTTTCTTATACAATAATTGTCATACAATTTTCAGGACTTGACTGAAGGATCAAGCTGCAACCAATGTAAGGCAAATACATTCCACTTGAGCTCCAAGAATCAGTTTGGCTGCATTTCATGCTTCTGTATGGGCGTCTCAATGCAATGTTCCAGCTCTAATTGGTACAGAGATAAGGTAAACCAAATGTTCCGCTAGATCGCTAGATCTATAGAAAAATCCTGTGAATGATACATGACAAACGTAGTGACTAAAAGATACCCTTTCTATTGGTCTCACACTTTGGGCCCACTTATGGGTGTCTTACTTTTTTTTGGAGAACAGCATCACTTTATGCATATGATTGAAAAGCTTATCGTTTTTTGTTCTAACCTAAACGAACGTATAGCTAGAAAATCGTTGTAATGCATTCATTATTACTGGGTGTTCTTTTTTCTGTCACCAAGTTAGTATTGGTACATAAGTCAGTTTTTTCTTTTAATGAAGCCTTTTCGTTAATCCTGATATCTTCCAGATCGCGACTTACTTCACCAGTTCAACAAACAACTTCAAAATCATCGACAATCTTAACAGAGAGTATCCTATAACCGAAGGTATCACTCTCAATCAGCAAGACCAATCTATCTCATACAGTGACTTCTCATCACCAAATGCTTACTATTGGTCACTTCCCTCATTGTATTTGGGCAACAAGATTACTTCTTATGGAGGATACTTGAGGTACACACTCAAACATGCCCCAGTGCCGGGAGGTCAGAGCTCCAGGAATGTTGCTGCAGATGTCGAATTGATAAGTGTAAGTATATAGTTTTAGGAATGAATACATCATTTAATCTCAACAAGACTATATGCTTCGAAAAAGTATATTTATTGACCTTAACCATCTTGCACATTTATTTCAGAGAAACAATATAAATCTACTGTATTACAACCGAAATCAAAGTTATCCCTCGAACTCTCCTCAAACATTCGTTGTGCCGTTGCTTGAACAGTACTGGCAAAGGTCAGATGGTCAACAAGCTGACAGAGAACACTTGCTGATGGTCTTGGCAGATCTGGAAAACGTTTACATCAAGGCCACGTATTACACCCAGACGAGTGAATCATCGTAAGTATCTGCGTGGTATACTGAAGCCAGGAGCTCATTTTAAAAGTAGTGTATGCCCAGAGTTCTCACTGTATAATGCACGCAACATGATCGAAGACCTTAACAATAATTGTCCTATTCATAAATCAATATAAAACCATCTTACCCTCCCCCTCTGTCTATCCAGGCTCATATCGGTGGAACTAGACACAGCAACTGACAGAAACACCGGCTCAACAGAAAGAGCATTAGAAGTGGAGCAATGTCACTGTCCTCCTGGATACACTGGCCTTTCTTGTGAAGACTGCGACGTCGGGTACTCCCGCACCACCAAGGGACTCTACCTTGGTACGTGTGAACAGTGCAACTGCAACGGACATTCTGACGAGTGTGATGCTGAAAGCGGAATATGCTTGGTAAGGGTGACATTTTTTTATAATTTTTATTTTCGTACTTGAAGCCAGTCCCAAAACTGGAGACAAGTATCATAAGGAATCATATGTGCGGTGTGGGTTTTAGCGCGATGAGATCTGCGCACATGTATATAAAGGTACTTGAAAAAATACTGTGACTGTTAACCTAAAAGACACACACTCACACGACCGCACATTATGAGATTGATGGCAATTGAAATGTTTTACGGTAACTGGCCCGTACAATTAATAATGCTACTTTCTCAATTTGCTGCTTGGCCGTGCTAATAAAGACTAACTGAAAAGTTTACAGCTGGGGTCGCAAATGACTCCATTATCATCTGCTCAGACAGCCAGGTAGCCAACAAAGCATTAAATTTTTAACACAAACTGTTTAATTGTACAGATCTGGGAACAAGAACAAGGTTAATTTGGTTTGAATATCAGGATACGAAGGACCCAAAGAAGCAAGTGTCTGATGTGATAGCCTAAAAAATGGTGTGACTATTCACCTACTAGATCCAGATAATGTATGTGATGTTGCCAGAAGCAGTTCATAAAAAAATAATACTTACTGGTGGAAAGATCTACCTTCATTAGACTTGTGCTGCTCCTTGCAAATTATGCAAGAAGTATCATGTTCTGAAATCGTATAACACCACCGTTATCTGGCAAAACATTTAACATATGTCAAGTCCTTTTGTAGAATACACCTTTATCTTGATTACAAACTGATATTTTGGACACAAACAAATCGTAGGCTTTCTCCTTCTACCAGAAGAGGTCATGGTGAGTAATTGAAGACCTAGCAAGGGTGGATTGCAGATATTTGAAACGATTCATATGTAAATAAATTATGATTTTAATTTTAATGAGGACTAGCATTCATGACAATTATTATTTGCAGAATTGCAGAGACCACACAACTGGAGACAACTGTGAACTTTGCCTCCCGGGCTACGAAGGAAACCCAGCAAATGGTGGCATCTGCACATATACAGGAACAGAAATACCGTGTAGCTGTGACCCTAGAGGATCGGTCTCCTCTGAATGCTATGGCGCAAGATGTAGATGCAAAGTAAGACATTAGTTACTAACTCGATATCTATATTTCTTTTGACATTACAATCCTAAATTCTCTATTGGGCGGAGGTCAGAAAGTCAATTAGTTTGTAACATTTTATGAGATGACTTGAGACGATTCGGTATTACATAGAAACATGGGACTTCTACTTTTTATTCATTAGTATAATCCGTAAAATAATAAATAGGCAAGTAAAAAACCTAAAGTACTTCTGCGGAATTTACAAGTTGAAATGCATTGCTATATTCTCCTGTCGTCGGTTCATCTTCATCAATATTTGCCTCACTAATATTCTCTACTTCATTTTGCTCAGCCGCATCTCCCGTATTCAAATTCAATTCTTCTCGCTCATCTTCCTCTTTCCATTTCTTTTGTAACTCCAGCAGCCTCTCTTGTGCCTCTTTGTCATTTTCTTCTTTGTCATCCTCTATTTTCCATTTTTTCTGCAACTCCAATAGCCGTTCTTTGTCCTTCTCTATCCCTTCCTCTTCTCTGTTTACTAATTCTTCTAACATCGCGTCAAGTTCATCATTCTTTTTCTCTTGAGCAGCAAATTCCTTTTCTTCTTTTTCGTCTTCCTGTTTCCATTTCTTCTGTAACTCCAAAAACCTCTCTTTATTCTTCTCCATTTCTTCGCCATCCCTATTCCTCAATTCTTTCAACTTCGCTTCAATAATAGCTATCTCTTTTTTCAATAGACATATACTTCCTGTTTCTTCGTAGCTTTTTGGAAGCCCACTGACGTATTTCTCAGTATTCTTCTCATCCAAGGCGAATTTTTCCAACTCTGTGTCTATCTCTTTCATTTTTTGAGATTGGTCAACTTCAAACTTATAAGCATTATTAGTGTAGGTTTGCTCATGTGTTGTCTTGTTAGCATTGGTAAAGTGAGTTTTACTTTTTTGTTTCCCGTCACTATCATCGTCTTTTACAGTCATGATTCCTTCAATTTTACTTTTCTCCTCATCAGTTAAAGAACACCCAGCTAAGTATCCCTCCCTAGCAAGTGCAACATTTCTCCTGACGAACCTAGCCTCCACTTTCGGTTGTTGTTGCTGGCTCTTCTCCAAACTTCCTCCATTTTCGTCATCCTCGGAATCACTGCCACACTGAGATAGCTCAAACTGGCACACTTCTAGAAACTTTTCACTGTCTCTTTCTCTGCAGTCAGGATATTGGCTCAACTCGTTGCACATTTCCAATTGCGCCTCCATTCTAGCAGCTCTTTCAACTTTATATGTGTTTATTATGTCTCTAATATCATCATCCAACTTATTGATAGCGTCTAACCGTTTTTGAACGTCTGGGGTATGCTGTATGTTTTTGAATATGTCACCTTCATCCATATTTTTCTTTGGCTTCACAGTCAAATTGTTCACATCAGGCGTGCGTCTCAGAGATGAGACTTTGAGTTTCATCTCTTCGTAGAAGCCATTGCACTGATTCACAAAATGTTCAACAGTTTCGCCTTCTATCAGCACATCAATGTTACGCATTGAACTTGTACCCGGTCTTTCAGAATCTTCAATGTCGTCATCACCTTCTTTATTTAGATATTTGCCTATGTCGTCGTCCACTATTCTATCCACATCCAAGCTTGTCTCAACCATCATATCTCTTATCGTTTTGTATTCCCCTAAGCCGTGCAGATCCGTATTATTGAAGCATCTTCTGAAAGTTGGTGCATTTTGTTCTACAACACTGGTTTCATCTTCGATATCTTCTAGGTCTTCCTCCATTTTGGTCAAATACGTGTGAGTTGTTGCAATTTTAAAATAGGACTTCAGCTTGAGTGCTCTGTCAAGTATTGCAATAATCAATGCCTGTTAGATCAATTGTGGTTGCTTAGCAACGTCTTATTTCCTACCAACAACAAGGCTGTATACAGGGGTGATACAAATACTACAATTGAGAACCAAATTGGGTCTATACTGGGGCAATACTAGTGATATACCTGAACGATAAAGTAGAATAATAGAAAGTATGTGTGATTCTACTACTTTACTGTATTTTTTAACGTTTCCTCGGCAGAAAGGTTTTTATGAATAGCGGAAGAAAGTATGAGAGTCAAGCGCTAGTCCATCTTTGAAAATGAAGTTAGTCTTGTGATGGAATATTTAATGGATAAGCTCATAAATTGTCAGAAAAAATGTATTTTGATCCTATTAGTCGCTCTCTCGATTCAAAAATTAGGATCTTGAGATGCGAGCAAAAAAAGGAAAATTTGCTGTACTAATCCAGGTATCGAGCGATTCTTCTTAATAATGTTTTAATTTTTTTTATTTTCAGACGAATGTAGAGGGTAATAACTGTGACCAATGTCGTAGCGGTACGTTTGGTCTAAGTACCAATAACATCGATGGGTGCGAGGTCTGTTTTTGTTTCGGACAATCATCTCAGTGCAGCGAAAGTAACTTGTACATTGAACAGATACCCATACAGATATTGCAGGACAACCATGGATTCACTATTACAGATCAGTAAGTTTGAAAATATTCAAATTATTCATTGAGCTTTTCGAAATTATGATTACTTATTCGCTTTCCGTCGTCTGTCTCCAATGACTGGACCTTTACCGTAGCTGCTAAAAAGCATAAATGAACATTGTTTACTGTGGTCACAGAGACGGCAAGAAAAGAGGGGCCTTGCTCCTCAGAGCTCCCTTCCATGATTCCGCCTCGCGATGTGCCTGTCAGACAGACCTACCTGATCTCGGCCAGCCATTCTAACCGTGTCGAACTTCGTACATTCAGAACTGGCCGATACGACCACTCCTTTATTCCTTGGGCATCGAGTATCTACCTGAGGAGGCTTTCTCCAGTCCTACTAACCCTAGGCAGAGTTCATAAATCGGATTAAAAAAGTTTCTTTAAACTCCTCACAGTAGCCGCGGTGCCCTATCGTTCAGGCTTCCACCATGCGCGGCTTGCTAATAAATATGCGCAGTGTAAAGGAAATCCTCAACTCTATGAATAAACTGTTTATCCGTCATCTATCGAAAGCTGTATTATTATGTATATTTTCTGTATAAAACCCATTTTTTAGACTCTTTGTCAGCAGAGTTGCTACCAACTTCAGTGTAGACATGTTCCGCAACGAAATCAACTATCCAGTACCACCTGGTACCAGGGACACACTGTACTGGTCTTTGCCCAGCATATTCACAGGGAATAAGGTGAAATCCTACGGGGGACAACTTGAATTCGTCCAAAGATATACCCACCATCCATCTGGAAGGTACATTCCCAACAAAGATGTCATCATTAACGGAAATGGAAAGACCATTTATTGGAGCCATCCTGGAGAACTGAGGCCAGATGTAGAAAATGTAAGTTGCTTTTGAAAATCGACCTGTTGAAGCATTCCCACCGCAACAGTCGGATGCAATGCGCTGTTTCGATATGCTAACTTTAAAGTCGCACTTATAAAGAACGACTGACGGCTAGTGCCGTTTGATGGTTGATTTACCCTCTAAAAAAGCAACAATAACGCTTCCTTGAGGGATGTTTAAGGAAGGATTAAACATTTCTGTACACCAGGGCCAGACTAGGTTAAGTCCATTTTTGTCAAAAATGAGTTTAATATGTTCAGCTTATGATAATGTTGTGAATTTTCATTTGCTACACGCAGTGTCTATCTATCTATAATACTAAGGAAGTTATGACTTTTTAACTCATGTTAAGTCGCATACAATACAATGCAAGAAATATATATATATCGAATACAATTATCTCAAAAGTACTTATTTGGACTTAACCTGGTCTAGCTCTGAGGTACAGATTTGCATTTCAGAGTAGGCTGTGACATATGTCATGATAGGCTGTCATCCGTGTTAGGAAAGTTTTTCTTTGTTGGCCGTATATTTTAGGATTTTGATAAAAAATTTGTGATGGATTTTTTTATTTTTCTGCTAGATATTGCTGAACAAATTTAAGTAGTAATTGTATTTTTGCTTTCTGGAATGTATAGCGGAATCGGAACCAGTAAACTGTACGTAGAGGCAACCAGTATATCAACCAACTCTGAGCGATTTGTGGATACGGTATCGGTATAATGCCAATGTGTGGAAAAACGTTCAATAAAAATACCAACAAACAACTCAAAAGCTTGTGGAACGGCATCAAGCAAAGTATGTATAACGATTCCTTAGCCGCTACGGAAAAAACAAAGTTTGGTTTATGAAGTGCCATATAGACTTATGAGAACCTTGCATTCTTTTTAAAACGCTCCAAAATTCAAAATAGCGTATGTAGACGTTGCGTTATTTACAGCAAGCAATCAAGCCTTTTTGAAATGCCTAGTCTGAATAATTCATTCTATCAAGCCTTCCCACCATATATGGTTATTTCCCAGCTGTTCTACTTATACCCTATTTCACCAGTATCCATCACGCTTTGACGTCTACTGACGTGAATAGCTGATCAGCAAGTGCCATTTTTGTGATAGTCTGGAACGTTGGCAATAACGAATCAGGTGTAAATCAAGTAAAACTTTGTTTTTTTGTATGCAAATTGACTTTTGTAAATAGTTTCGTTCGCGGTTCCGATTCTGGATTGATTCTGAACCACTTAGCATGCGCACTTCAAAAATCGGCGTCGCGGTAAGAAAATTCTGAATTTTTAGTTACAGTTCTGCGTTCGCGGATCATATCGAATTGGTTCTGACGGTTCTCAGATTTTTGGTGAGACTAAAAGTTCGATCCGTGTTTAACTATTCTGTGAAAATCTGTCACCTGTGCTTTTTAATGCTTGCTGTTCCATACATATGTTTTGTGTGTTAAGATGTCGGACCATTTATCGTTTAGTGATAATGATTTGGAAGAACTATTGGAAGTTATTGAAGTACCGAAAACACCTGGAAGCTGTCAACAGTGTCAATCGAATAGCAGCTTGGGAACAGCACAAAATAGAGGGCAAATTGGCAACAGTGTTGAATATGCAAACGGTTCCACAGTCGTTCGCGGTAAACGAAAATCTCGAACTAATAGAAAATAACTGGACATGCGCATTTTTGTAATTCTGGATGGTTCAGTTTTAGTTGCGAACTGGTTCATTTTTTGACCCGCGAACGCAATTAATAACAAGTGTGTACATACAAAAAATCAAAACAAAATATGGCTCTGTCTACCTGGCATTGACGGATCCGTCAAAATTATATGCCTTTTGCGGATATGGGGAATTTTTAAATATTCCTAAACAATCAGCTGCCATTATACTGGAATATGGAAATGGATACTTATTTTTTTCAGTTGTTTATTCGCACTTTTGGTTGTTTCACATTTGTTTGCAATTCACTCCCAAGCTTTGTTCTTCAAAGTGGTTGAGCAGCTTTCTGTTTTTTTTTTTTTATTTTCAACGATCCCATTCAATTTGTTGAGTATCTCGGTCAGATGCATTTACTTGCATGGTTAAATTTTCTTTTTGATTTCGGTGTTATACATTATGAAATGATTATAAAAGACTTGAATTTTTTTTAACACTATACCGAATCGTGTAGCTTAATCTGTTGTACCAAAAACGTACGCTGAATCTGACATGCTTGATATACAATCTACCACTAGCACAAGTTCTGTGTAGTACTGGTTGCCTACACGTATAATCTAATGGTTCCAATTCCGCTATAAATTCAAGGAAGCGATTACATTACCATTGTTTAGCAGTATTTTGTACAAAAAAAGATCATTGCGCCTCAAATTTATCATCAGAATGCTAAATAGATACGGCTAGGAAAGACAATTTTTTCTGACAGCCTGTAATGGCATTTGTTGCAGCCTACTGAGGAATGCAAATATTAAAACCTCCCTTGAACGTTCTTCAAGGAAGCGTTCTTGTTACATTGGTTGCATTCTTCCCAACGGTAGATCAACCCTCAAGGGACATCTATAACTCTTGGTGTTGCTTTTTTAAGTGACTGCATACTTATTTTTTAAATTTTTTAAGTATCTGTCGCCATAGCCAGAACAGTATCACACATCCGTTGTTCTCAATTATTAAAACTGTTTTTTATCCTAGGCCGTCTCTGTTCAGCTGCATCCCAGCGCTAGGTGGTTCGTCATTCTCAACGTAAGTATACAAGATTAAAGTTGACCGAATTAATAGAAATTGAATAACTCACTGGTCTCCAAGTAGTCAAGACGACCTGATCAGCCCTGGTAGCTAGATTCATGTACACTCTCGGCGAGCGGCAAAACACGGACACAAATATTGAGAGCTAACTACTTTTTGAGCTTGCAGCTTGCACGTCAATTTGTGGCTATCACAGCTCGTGTAGGTCAATTCTGAGACTCGTCGTGATAAACCCAAAATACGATTAGAAAAGGTTCCTATTTATCACGGAGATATCCATGATAGATCAGACAAGAAACCTTTATTCAAAAGTAAAGGTGGAATTCCACTGCGGCAACAGTCGACATGAGGCATGTCACTTGTTTCCTAATGTTGCCTCTTTTTGACGTTCGACAGTGTTGCCCAAAATTCTATTAAGGCAACTTCAGTTTAGTACGTAACGTCATTACAGACAGCCGCGGCGGCTGCTTATTTAGTAATTTCTTTGGACTGGAAAAGAAAAAGAAAAACGCCAGAATATTGGAGAAGAAATATGTACCCCCTTCTTGCAGGGCGATGATCCACTTTTTTCACGTAATTTTTTTCGTCCCCGATGGAACGCCGAATGCAAATTCTTTATTTTTTTTTAATTTCCTATATCGAACAGTTTTATATTACTATTTATAGAAATGAACCATAAATAAATAATCCAACTATTTTTGCTTCATCATCGTACAATGCCTGCCATAATTATATTCTGACAATTTCTTCAATCTATATATCTTTCCGATTTGTTGTTCCATAATTCACCCGAATTATGGTAATCTTCAATTAAACATAATCTTTTCTCATTGGTCCACTCCATTTTGTCACCTGCTCCAAGCCGCACCGATCCGAACGGTTTGGATAGCCGGAGACGCTGCTCAACACGTGGATTAATGTCGCTGACGGTGCCGTCGAGAGGCAACAACGGTCAACTTGTGGCATGCGACAAGGAGACATATTTTTTGTTGTTTTGTGCTGCCTCTAATGGAAAGACAGTGTGCCGCATACGTCAATGCGACGCTACATTTTGTTCAAAAATTGCCTCAGTGGAACTTCGCCTTAAGGTGAATGTGCACCCTTGCCAAGATGTGCATTCAACATAATTCAAAATATTATTATGTCGATATCTCTTACATACGTACGGACTCTTTTATTAGCATTGTGCGTAGTGCTGTCTCTCACTATACCAACGGATTCGAATAGATTATTAGGAGGTCAAGCCTATTATGTTTACATTGCATTGCTTGTCGCAAAATTGTGTAGTTTCAGTTTTCAATGCATACATTTTTGGCTGAATTGCTTACCAAAATGACAAACCAATATATCGGCGTATATTTTCGATGGAGAAGTAGTATCTCTATTTTTAAATGGAACACTTTATATATTTTTGCAGAAAATTATAGTCCCTTTTTTCTGATTCAAAATATATATCTATAGTTTATCATACTTATTTTCATTAGTGAAGTTTGTGTTTCATTTATACATGTGTATCAGAGCTCAAGCCAGCTTGAATCTAGCCGACTATGCGATCTGGTGTGGAGCTGGAATACATGTGGTTAAATTAGTGATATACAAGTTACAAGTTTTTGACTAAAATAATGCAAATTAGTTTAACAAACCATATACTCGTATATTTCAGTGAAAATATACAGAGCGTTTCATTTGAACAAACTTTTCCAGAGACATCCGTTATACAAAAAAAATTATTACATAAAAAACTTCATATTAGACCTTATAACTTTTGTATACAACAAACTTGTACAAACTTCTGAAGGCAGCCTTAAAAACAACAACTTTTGTCGGATTTGGCTAAAACTGGGCATCCAGGAAAGCGGACTAGCGCTCATCCAGTTTTGATGGATGGCCAAGTTCTGCCAAAACGCCGTTCATTTTGGCTGGTCGGAGAGGCAGTTGCTGTGAAAAATCTATGCTATTTGCTTAAGGCTAAGATGTACTTTTCTCCACATGACGTCCTCACTCTATACAAGTCCCAAGTAAGACCTAGCTTCAAGTATTGCTCACATGTTTGGGATGCTACTTCGGGAGGGGTTCGCAGAGTATTGAGGTCCTTACTGGCGTTGATATTTAACTGAATAGCTGAATTAAAAGTCGCTGACATTTTTTCCAGAATATACCTGACAGCCCAATTTCGCGGACGTACCGAATAGACGGCGCTTACGGCACCAAACCGGCTTCAAGAGAAGACATCCTCATGGTTTTATCAAATATCGACTCAATTCTTATCAGAGCTACACCATCAAGTGATACTAGGGTCAGCTACTTGAGCGACATCACTTTGGACACAGCTGTGGACACGGACACTGGAAAGCCTAGGGCAAGCAGCATTGAAGTTTGCAGGTGTGTGAAGCATACAATTAACATTCCTCTAAGCAACACTAACAATTTTGAAAAAAATAACATGCTTCTAGATGCTCTACAGATTACCATTCCTCGACTAAAATTTCCGGCAACCTCTTGGCATAATCGGTTACTTGACTCATATCTTAATTTCATAGATTGTACGAGTATTTCTTATAGTATTTGACATTTTAATTGTTAAAAGAGCATGAAGTCCAATTTAAAAAATTAGGTTATATGGAACGGTAAAAAGACTGTGGGCTATGACGTGACGTCATACAAATTGTAAAAAAAAGCCAACCATATGTCGTGAACTAACGTAGTCTTCTTCAAATATTTCTACATAACTCCTAATCTATCACGGACGCTGGATTCGTAAAAGCAGAAAGCAAATATGTATGGAAAATTGACACACTCATGGTTGGTACATAATTTTTGTGCCTTCAACCTAGATTTATGCTCTCCTGAGCTTAGGAACATCAAGACTCTATGTGAGTCCAGTGCATTTGATATAATGATAGTCTTAAAAAGAAAGAATATCTTCCTTTTCAGAAGTCATTTTATCTAACATTGTATTTCCTCTTACTCGTTTGCAAGGGAATTCTACGGTGAAGTAGTAGGTTACGTCAAAATTAAACAAGACGATAAAATCTTCGAGTGTCTCGTAGGTATCTGACGACGATTTTAATCTCTAAACAAGGATACTGAGAAGTAAAAAAACAAAAAAGTTGAAATTGCATATTTGGTATCAAAACTATCAATGCTTTCAAAAACAGAATTATTGTTTAAATGATAAATCGGCTGAACATAGCAAGCAACATCATGAGATAGGCCCACATGACTTCAGTTATCAGAGAGAATAAACTTAAACATTATAGTCAATAAATGGGCTGAAAGTACTAGATACTACTCAATAAAGGGAGAAACTATAAAACAACTCGCCCATTTTTTACTCTCCACACATGGACACATCATCAAACTAAAAATACGGTCAAATATAAATACCTGAGATCGCAGAGCTGAGGTACCGTCACAATTTACAAGCACTGACAGAACAAATTAAAACGATTCCCTTATATTGTTTTGATGCCCCTTGTTGCCAGCAACTCGCTACGTGGGATAGTTTTAAGGGCGATCTTTTTTATGGTATAATAGAAGTACATGCTAATTTAGATTTCCTGGAGCATTTTCAGGTGTTATCGGTTATTTTCTCTTCCGAAGTCTAATAAAGATCATACTACTCGTCGAGCTACATCGCGGGGTTCGTACATCTGTTTTCTAGACAATAAAAGGATCATTCAGATTTTCTGAAATGTGTGTTGAAATGAATGGCTCTTTGTTTTAAGTTTGCTTTGGTTACCCCCATACTCGCTTAAATTGTATCATGCTTCTGTTTTTCTTCGTGAAGTTTGCCATAGATCATTTTATCAAATTAAAAATATGTTTTCCATAGATGTCCTCCTGGGTACCGTGGAACGTCCTGCGAATCCTGCGCATCAGGGTACTACAAAGACTACTACTTCGACAACTCAAAACCACTTGGAACATGCCAAAGATGTCCATGTAATGATAGGGAAGAAGGATGTGAAATGGGACCTGACAGAAGGGTTATGTGTCACTGTAGACCAGGTTATACTGGTATCAACTGCGAACATGAAGGTAGAGAACCTGTCGTAAATACCCACAATATTGCATTAAGACTTAAGCTGTTGTTGAAGCATTTAATTTAGCCACAAAGAAACTCTACACTGATTGGGAAGAGGAAAGGAAGAAGAAGAAGTAATTGTTTAATAACGTTTGCTTATTACCACCTACTATATATGCTTTACTATTACTCTGGTATGTGTTAACTATAGCTAGCTGTCAAGACCCCAATGCTAAAGTTTCCGGCGGTACCACCCACCATCATAGTCATAGTCATCTCAGGGGTTGGTTAGGGCTAGATTATCAGCCACTTTGGCGAAGTCCTCTTATATTAGAGATAGAAGACCAACATCAGAACGGCTAGCAACTGCTTAAATGTCCTATGTTCTAGTTCATACTCCATACTCTTAGCTAACAATTCCCAGCCAGTTATTTGTGACTCTTCAGCCAGGCAGCAGTTATATTGTTGATGATGTGCTAAGAAGCAATCCAGTACTGTTCTCGTTCTGAGCTTTCAACACTTCAGAGTCATTATTATCTGTCTGCTACTTATGTGGTATGTACATAGCAATAGCAAATCTTCAAAGTGTGGAATCTTCTCAAGCTACTTCATTGCTGCTTTATACATATAGCTACTCATCTCCATCCTGGATCTGAACAAAAATTGAAACTTTCGCTAGGCGTTCTCTAGTGTAAGCCATTAGTATAAGTATAATTACATTTTATTTCCAGGAACCCCACTGTGGCTTGCTGGTTAGCTAGATTTGGTTTTATTAATATTAGTCAATCGTAGACAATAAAAACATTTGAAAAATCAATACTTAGGCAACTCTATTTAGGTGCGCTGATCAAAGTAGACATGGAAATCCAACCACCACAAGTGATCGCACCGATCGGCACCCAAGTGAAGTTCACTTGTAAGTTCCTCTCAGACCAATACAGCGGACTCAACATTACCGTAGAAGGACTAAATCTATACAATTTCGAAACGGTTGGCAATGAGGCAACGTTCTACCACGTGGTAGGCTGTTACCAACAGCAAATTCGATGTGTGGCTACGAACAGACTGAATGAAGAAGTTGGTTATGTCAGTGCAGTTGTTTATCCAGGTTTGAGACACCATCTCTTCAGTAGACATCGCTTCATGTGTGTACTTACGCGCAGTCCGGGGGTTTGATGCGATGGAACGTTTTTCCTAAGGATGACTCAAGAATGTGTCAGAAATGTATATTGCTCTGTATCAGTAACATGGTGAACGATCTATAAAAGCGTCGAACGTTTAACGCGGAGAACAGGACAGTTAGAGAATAGCTGTGGACGTGACGTTTGGATAACCAATACAGTCACACAAATTTGCACACATGCCCACAAATTAAAAAAGTGGTATGTGCTGGGGACCCCTATCCTTTTCTCATCTTTTTTTTTCGCTCAACACGAATCTGGAGTGAGAATTGGGAGTCGACAAATAAGAAAGTAATTTAGGCATTAAGATCACAAAGTTGGGTATATTTGGTGGATGTACATCTCCGAGAAATACACGGAGTGTATCAAATCGGGGTTAAAACATTTATAATGTAAGTGTCCAGGATAGCAAGAAGAGTTCCAGTTATTATAAATCATAAGAACATTTTTAAAATACCTGCGCATCTGTGATTTGTGTTTGTTGGAAAAACTTGGAGATTAGATTCCTAATCCGATTTAAATTTGGTACTGGAGTTAGCGGATAGTTCCAAGAGGATAATTTTTCTACAATTTAGAACCAGATTTACTAAATTTGTCCATGATCATATTTGAATTCAGCGTCACAAACTACCCAAGCGTGACATTCACTAGTAGCCATAGAATGTCGCAATGTTTGTTTAATAATAAAGGATGTATACCATAAACGAGGCCAGATTCATGTAGACTATCTTCGGGTTCGGTTTCAGCGAAATCTACATATCTCTTTATAGCATCTAAGCTCGGTATAATACGCAGTGTTCAATGCAATATTAATCAATCCAAAATTGGTCACCTCTCCCCGTTTGAAGACGACGTGTTGGATTTAAGGACATTACGTATTGAAATCTTCAGCATGACAAATACAAAAAGCAATCGGAAGCCGTTGAAAGCAAACTTGTTAATACCTGTAGTTTTCTCTTAGTCATCCTTAGTTGAAATCGCTACATTTTATTCTCCCCTCTGGACGTTAGTCATATTGACACCCGACAATTGATCATGCTGTGCCTCCTTGGACATCTCGTGCCTCCTCGCTCCATGTTTAGCAGTAGAAGAAACAGCCATACCATCTATATACGTGTCCTCAACAGCTAATTTTCAGGATAGTCGGTAGAATACGTGTATCTAAAACAATCTGTATATGTCCCCATTGCAACTGGTGAATAACTATTGTAAAGATCAATCCTCAATGCATCTCTCAATACTACGATGAACAAAGTCAAGCAGAACTGAGATTTCTCAGCTATTTTCTTTGCATTCATATGCTATCAATATGATAGGCAGAATTCAGAGTCACATGTTCAAGAATCAGATACGTGGAATCGTTGGTAGGCAATTAAATTTAAATCTTTTACTCCATCATGTCACTCATAGTTAAACGTATTAGATACTTATTTAATATACATTCGCTCTCTAACTATCATAATTAGAATGAATTCAATAAAGAAATGTTCCTGAAATCAAAAGTATTGAAATATGTGTTGCAGGTTAAAAAAACATTAATACATACCATTACGTGTTTAATATTGAATAAAATGTCACAATTTACGTGTTATAGTTTATAGAAGTAGTTTAGATCGCACCTGTAGTATTTACAAGACACTGTGAAGCAGTATGTACTGTCTGCTATGGTGACAGGGTTGCTGCTGTAGAAAAATTGATCATTTGTGAAATTATTTTTAAAATTCAATTTATTTGGCAGATTTACCAATATTTTAAATTCTTTCAGTACTCGGTTCCTTTGATGCTTCTGAAGTTCTTATTATTTGAAGAGTTCATTCGATGCAGGCGAAATGTATTCAAAATATTTCTGACACTTTGAAAAAAAGCTAACATAAATATGTAACCTGATAATTCCTCATTGTTTATAATTCGTGAAAATTGACTGATAATATGTACTACCGGAATTGTCTATTATTACTTAAAAAGGTGAAGGTTCCAACTCCATGCCAAAGTGTAAAACAAAGAGCAATCAATAATTATTATAGAAGTGTTTCATTATCTACCATGTTCAACAACATTTCATTGTTTTTAAGACGGCAGGGTATGATGCAACCTTAATAGAAACATGTTTTCTAATTTTTGTTTTTCATTAGCTGGCGTCACAACTACTCCATATCCCGAGGTAAATCCAACCTACAACGCTCCAACCATAGACTTGACAATTGAAGACCACCATATTGGCATTTACGAAGTCGGAAGCACTGTCAGATACCAATGCTCAGCCAAATCGCACTACTCACCAAGGGTAAGGATCAGTTAAATTATTTCTTTATAATTAATCTGCCACGAGAGTGGGGCCTCAATGAAGAATCGCCTTGGATGACGTAAAAATTCTAGCATAGATTCAAACACATGATTATTTATACAGGGTGTTCGTTTGAAAACTTCTCACCACGGATCCGTCGAAAACCACTGATTAGAATAAAAAACGTAGAGATTTTAAAATGTCCGTCAGGAATTTGAACATCGCCTATATAATTGTTTGGCCAATAACGGGCAACATTTTGAAGACTTATTGAAATAAAGAGATATTTTCGTGTGTTTTTGTTTTCTATCTGAACAAATTAAGATAAAATAAAAATTTCTCTAGTTTTCTTGAAAATGAATCGACCGATTTTGAAAAATCAAGCGTCAAAATAAAGGTCTTCGAAAGACCTTACCCTTGCCAATTAAAATTTTTAAGGGGATGACTCTAGGGGCAGAGGGTGAAAGGGGGTGAAGTAGTTTTTTGTTAAAAAGTTGTCGCCCTTGACAAGTTGTTTGATGTGTCTCGGTGTTTTTCATTTCAATCAGTGGTTCTCGACAGATCCGTGGTGGTAAGTTTTCAAATGAACACCCTGTATATTGACAGTTGAGATAGTCGCCAATATTCAATGTTGAATTTTAGCAGGTGCAAGTTCAGTGGAGTAAGGATGGTAGCAATTTACCCTCAAGGGCAATAGATGATGGAAGAGGACTTCTTGTTATAACCAATTTAAAAGTCACTGATTCAGGAAGATACATTTGTGAAGCGAGTGACGGATACTCCATAGCGACGTCTAGTGTCAATCTCAATGTTGGAGGTAACAATAAATTATGTATTTTGTCACTATCCTCGAAATTTCAATGTTCATTGAACATATTGTTGTTGTTGTTGTTGAAGATTTATTTAGCATCAATTCTACAATGTCAATTTTGTATAATGATTCGGTTACATATTTTTCCTCAATCCATTTTCTGTAATTTTACATTCTTGCCTATTACGTCACTATGTATTTTGATTATTCATAAAGTGGTTTTTTAATTTCACCTTAAACATTTTTAAATTCGAAATTTGTATAATATTATTATTCTGTTTATTAAATTCAAATACTCCCTTCTGAAATATAGATTTACTAGTTATGCTACTGTTACAATTTTGACCTCTAATTTCGTAGTTATGATAATGACTATTTAATTTTGTGAAGTTCTTTAAATGCGGTGGTAATAAATGATTTTTTTAATTTGAATATAAAAACGAGAACTAAATAATATAAGAAATTTTTCACATCCAACCACTGCAGTTCTTCTAACATAGACTTAATCCTAGTATATTTGTTTTTATTTAAAATGATTCTCATAGCTTTATTTTGTAGAATTTGTAATTTTGAAAATATGTTTTCATTTGCTGTAAACAACAACAACAACAACAACAAGAATTATAGTGTTATACACAATTTTTTTGGAATACATACTAAGATTATGGGAAGCCCTATAGAAGTAATTTGTCTTTTTCGATATCTTTGAAATAATGTATTCATAATGTTC
This sequence comes from Acanthoscelides obtectus, assembly GCA_963669975.1. Classification (NCBI taxonomy): domain Eukaryota; kingdom Metazoa; phylum Arthropoda; class Insecta; order Coleoptera; family Chrysomelidae; genus Acanthoscelides; species Acanthoscelides obtectus. The sequence continues at coordinate 64,906,305 of CAVLJG010000003.1, read as the reverse complement.
GTGAAACAGTAGCGTACTATCCACATATATGCCAAGATATTTAAATGACTCGACTACTTCAATTTTTTCATCATTAATCATGAGCCTAATTGTATTGTCACCTAAATGTTTCCCTATTGACATACATTTTATTTGATTAGTGTTTAATTTAAATTTATTGACATTTAACCAATTCATAATTTTTTCAATATGACTATTTGACAGTTCTAAAGCAGTGTCCAAATGCTTATGTGCTATACATATAAGTGTATCTCCGCAAAAATTTGAATTTTCGTGTGTCTATTCTGTTAAAAGAAGTCGTAAACACTATTTAGGTGCATTTTGTGCTTCAGATTCACAAGATGTGCTCATATTTTTCATAACTAACATATCTTTCAATTTTTTGCATGCATAGCCCTACCGCAGAATGTCACGAAAGGTAAAAAGATTCAATACTACTTCATCTGATGTTAGTTAAGGATTTGAAGTCGATACAGGGATCTTTGCAGTCCAAGTCATTGCTTGAAGAAGAAGTTGTTGAAGACATTGTTCAATATCCTTAATAATAGTCAGACAAAATTGTAGTGCTGCAGAGGCACAGGTTATTCAGTCTAAAATTTTAATGGTATTTATAGTTAAAGAAGATGAAAGACCAAGAATAGCAATATCAGAGCCATACGTAGAGGTAGATGAAGGGCGACCAGTTGACATAAGGTGTGTCGCCAGTGGGGTTCCAGCTCCAGAATTGAGCCTGACAAGATTAGACGGACAACCATTGGACCCAAGGGTGAGTTTCTTGCGATCTGTTATTACTTAGTAACATTACACTGTCACTATTATTGCCCACGTCACAAAACTGTCTAATTTTTCGTTTTACTATTTTTGAAAAGTCTTTGGAAACCAAGCGTTATACTAGAAGGTTAACTAGACAAGGAAATTTACCGTGTCTATATTTCTATGAACTGCAATAGCTACTTTATTGAGAATCTGCTTCTACTTACAGTACTTCTCAAATGGAGCCTTCCGCATTCCTTACGCTAGAGATTCAGATGCTGGAACCTACCAGTGCATTGCGACAAATAGAGCAGGTTCTGACTATGGACAGTTCCAAGTTGTGGTACGCAGATCAAATATTGGTCAACACACCAACCTTGTTAGAGTTGACATTAGCCCACCGTACTTCTCAGGTAATTGAATGAATGAAAAAAACACTAGTTCAATTCTTGGGCTAAGCAACTTACATATTAAGTAATAATAACAGCCTGAGCTTAAGGATAGCGCCATTTTGAAAAACAAATTATGCTTCTGGACTATATAACAAACAAATTCGCCTTTTTTAGGTATAAGCGGAGACACAATCCGTCTTAACTGCAGCGCTCCCGTGAACGTCAACTGGATCCGCTGGACCAAACAATCTGGAAACCTTCCTTACAACTACCAAGAAGACCGAGGTGGACTCATTATACCTAACGCAAACCCGGATGCCTCTGGCGTGTACATATGCACTGTCATGTCTTCTCAGGGGACCAGCAATACTAGCACTGCTTCTGTCAACATCAGAGGAAGTGACTTCAATAGGTATGATAACTGGATTTACTTTTCCTCTTTATTCCATTTATCGCCATCGTGTGTATAGTTGCTTTATTCAACAAACAGAAGGATATTATGACTGTATTTTAAACTAATGCGGCATGGAAAGCGGTGTCCAAATACCTTCAAATGCCTAACTGTCTCATCATCCTATTCACATTCATACGTGAAGATGTGTCACGTAGTTTCATGTTATTTATTTATTTAGCAACATCCAACAGCCATAGCCAATTACAGGATGGATAAACATGAAAATATAAACAAATGCATGTTGTGGATGTATGTAGAGAAAGCTAAAACGCTGCAAAAAAAACCTCAAAACAGAACTGGGAGGAAAAAAAAGCGTTCTAGCTTTACCTACCCAGCACTCAACAATCACACCGGCAAGCCTTAACGAAAATAAGCATTAATGTCTCCCAATGTCGCACAAAACGAAAATATATCTAAAACGCTATTAACTGAATTATAATTACGGCACATTATATATATAGGGGAAAACTTAAGTACGTCAGTCCTAGGCCTGGTTAAGTAAAAAGTTAAACTAGTTCGTGACGCTAATCTAGGAATTAAGAAGTTAAGTTGTTCTAAGATACACAGGAGTCAATAATGCCGTGGATGAGCTTGTGAATGAACTTAAGTGAATTCATTTTGCGTCTGCTCTCTAAATTATAGATTTTGTGTTTCGCCATCAACTCACTATGAGGAAAGCCAATAGCGGGATATATCCCGTCAGCTTTGTATGAGAGGTATTTTAAAAACATTCTTTGGACGGACTCTAAGCGGTCAATATATATTGGATGATGAGGATACCATACCAGGGACGCATACTCAAGCTTAGATCTTACATAAGCATAGTTCAGTATTTTCAGTGTAAAGGAGTTGTGGAAATCACCGGTATTTCTTACAATAAAACCATACGCCTTTGATGCAGCCACAACAGCATTTTCAATGTGATAGGAGAAGGAAAGTTTTCTGTCAAATGTGACTCCCAAGTCATTAATTGTACTAGGTCTGTCAAGTTTCCTGTCACCAATACTATATTCATACATCATTACCCCTGTTTTTAAAGTAAACGACAAAACGTGACACTTAGCAGCATTCCAAACAAGTCTGTTTTCACGACACCAGTTGTCAACCCTTACAATGTTGCGTTGCAAGCGATGACAATCGTCAATGTAGGAGACTCTACAGAAAAGTTTCATATCGCCAGCATATATAAGAAAATCGACATCGATAACTTCAGAAATATCATTTATGAACATAATAAATAACAGAGGTCCCAAATTAGATCCTTGAGGAACACCGAACATTACAGGGTATTCGCTTGACTTATGTCCATTGCACATAACATATTGTTTCCTATGACATAAATAAGATCTGAAAAATAGCAACAATGCATCTGAAAGACCAAATCTAGATAACTTATTGAGTAGAATGTTATGGTCTAAACTATCAAACGCTTTAGAGAAATCAGTATATATTACATCCGTTTGAAGTTGTCTATGGATTGATTCACAAACATATTGAGTAAGATGTAGCAAGTTAGTAACTGTGGACCTGCCCTTCATGAAACCGTGTTGACTGACGGAGATAGACCTGCTTACATGAAAATATAGCACAGTTTGTATCACTATTTCGAATGTTTTAGCGAAATTACTGATAATTGTGATAGCCCGATAGTTTTCTACACAATTCCTCTCACCCTTTTTAAAAACAGGAGTTACCCTAGACAACTTCCAACTTATAGAGATGGACCCTCAGCTGTCAGAATCTAACACTAGAATAGCTGACATCATCTAGCAAATAAGCTGTTAAAGCTTTTGACAGGTATAGCTGTAGTCACTGTACTTGGCGGTTATGTCATTAAGGCCATATGAAATAAGTAAACTGATCGAGTCTCTGTACCATGGGCTGCTTTTAATTTTCCTAACTGAGAGAAACCGATTCAAAGTTATTTACTAATCGTAATTCTCAAAAGTCTTCTAATCTAGTACATAAACATGGGTAGAGTATGACACTCCATTTGATGTTTTTTAAAGTTGAAATAAAAAATACATACGGAATTTAAAATATAATACAACAGACGCTTTACACTTGAATCCGAGGCATTGTATATGTACCTTCTTTTAAGCTCCTGATCGAGCGCAGAGGTCGTGATATATTGTCCTTTACTTTTCATACCGTAGAACTAATTCCTAATTTCTGTTTTGTCGGCATCAATGACATCATCGGTCTTGCATTTTTTGATTTTGTGATTTTCCACATCTGTTACTATGGGCAAACCTTTCTTATTTTCTAATTTTATTCGCTGAACACTGCGCAGGCTAGTCTTCAGCGCACCTGCTACTCACTGAAGTACGCATGAAGTGGGTAACAGGGGACCTGTTTTCATCGCCTTCCTGGAAATACTCTAATAAATTTAGCGCGAGCTGTCGGCCTTCTCCATTGATCGTATTTCCGGGCATCGTACAATTTTATATTGTAACAGGACAACTCAAATTGCATGCCGATGTCTAGTGAGTTGTCACTCTGACAAATATGATTGACAAACGTCAAAGTTTTCGAGACGGAGACACAACTAAAAAACGTGCGAGTTTGAGATTACCGAACAAACGTTCTCATACAGGGGTAGGTTGCATGTGTATGTGTAAGGGAGATGAAGATATATAAAGGGATAAGGGTAGTCTTAGTTTGACCCATCAAGAACGTTGACTACAACTATATACCATTTCATTCTAGCGAATATCCTACCACGAAAGTGTCTCCTGAACGAATCACTCTCCAACAAGGTCAGTCCACTGAGCTGAACTGCATGGCAAATGGAAGGCCCACACCAACAGTCAAGTGGACAAAACTGAATGGAGAACTATCAAGAAATATTGAACAACAAGGACCTGTACTATATATCAGAAATGCTAGGGTGGAAGATAGAGGAATCTACGTATGTGTCGCTACCAATGATCGAGGGATTTCACAAAGTTCTGTTGTTGTAGAAGTGACTGGTAAGCAAACATCATGAAATTATGACTAGGTACTTCACTAGTTTTTCGGGGCAAGACGGTGATCTAAAGTGAATATGCAATGCTTTGGCATGATAATCCAGCAATACTTGAAGAATATGGTATTAATGTTGATCATACTTTTATAATTTTACTCTTTCAACTGTAGCTCTAGAAATGCCCCGATTGGAGATCCACCCCTCAATGAGTCAAACTGTGGTAGCAGGTGGCAGCGCTATTGTACAGTGTAGAGTAATGGAGGGTAGACCATCACCTACCATATCCTGGAGAAGAGCAGATGGCAGACCGTTGAGTAGAAACGTTGAAGAGATGTCTGGCGGAACTCTAAGGTAAAAAATCATACCCCATTGCCATCTATTACGAAAATGGGAAAGTCTCCAAGGCATCCATGATATATAAGAAACTGTGCAGTATAGCTGCTGCCTTGTCAGTTCAGATTCAATATTCGGAGTCAACTTTCTAATCCATGCTAAATTATCTTATTATCTCCCACACCTCCCGCCATTCAATGGCTACCTTTTGTCATTCTCAGTTTCTAACCACCATCAACGCATACGTCGATACTGTTTTATAGTTGCAAAGCTCGTGTAATACCACCCGTCGCCTCTTTTGAGCATTAACATCCAAAATGTCTTTCTCAATTTCCAACCATAAAGGTGTTCTCCATAAAGAACAGTTGCTAGGTTTGCGGCCCCTGCTGAAATGCGACGTCTCTTCAGATAGAGTTAGCCGAGTAAGGAATACAAATAGCTTATTTGTTTCAACAGATTTTTATGCATCTATACTAAGTGACATATAAATCCGAACACCCAGTTTAAATGGTTTTATTTTAATAAAATTTTGTATAAGTACTTAATGAAGCATAATAAGTAAATGATAAAAATTTCAAAATGATTGCACTGCTTGAAAGCCCTTTGACCTTTAATAATGTGTGGATGCACCCTGATGTGCTACGCATTCTCCAACGCGCCTAGGCATGCTTCTGATCAGGTGGTCAATGTCCTCCTGTGGTATCTCATTCCAGGCAACCACCAACTCCTCTCGAAGTGCTTCTAGAGTCTGAGGAGGACGTTGCAAATTGAGCAATCTCCTACCCATCATAAACCACACGTGCTCAATTGGGGATAAGTCGGGAGATCTTGGTGGTCATGGTAACAATGTGACATCATTATTTTTTTTTACACTCCAACTACCACGAAGGCCTAAGGCCTAAACACCCATTGGGTACCGTGGGGCTATAGGGGGATACTGGAGAAAGGGGGAGCGCCACACGGACTCTAGCGAGGGAACACGTGTGCATGCAACATGCACACATTCTGGCTCCGCCTACGAGATCCGCCGGGTGGTACCTCCACGTTCGACAGTCAGAGACCGTCTACCACCTACGGACAATCACAACATCCATAGCCAAGAGAAAAATTTCTCCTGGGACGGGACTCGAACCCGCACAGCGCACGACGACTGATCAGGAGACCGAAGAGTCTACTACTGCGGCCACCGCTGCTGCCTAAAGAAAGAAGTCTATTGTGACTCTTGCAACATGTGGTCGGGCATTATCTTGTTGGAAAGTTGGATCTGCCAGGGTGTCAAGATAGGGTAAAAGATGGGGTTCTAGAACTTCGTGGATATAACGCTTCGCGTTCATGTTACCTCTGATGAAGATTAAAGGTGTCCTGGAACCATAAGCTATAGCACCCCAAACCATAACTCCAACAGTGTGATGAACATGTCTTTCAACAAAAAACTGTGGATTACTCCTTTCACCACGTCGCCTTCTAACCCTGGCACGACCATCGTGCATGCCTAAACAAAATCGAGACTCATCACTAAAGACAATACTGTTCCATTCCTGATCCCAGAGTGACCGTTGTCTGCACCACTCAAGGCGATTACGTCGGTGTTCTCGAGTTAAAGGGAGGACCCAGTGTGGCCGGTATGAAAACAAGCCAAAACTTCTCATTCGTCGGTAACCACTTCGCATGCCAATAGGTCTTCCGTGTTCTGCAAACCATTCATTTGCAATGGAGCTGGTAGTGGAGAAACGGCCCCTTAAGGCCAATAATCTTAGGCGGCGATCTTCACGGTCTGTTGTTCTACGGCGGCGTCCAGTGCCCCTTGCTCTTTGCGTACGGCCTTCTCGAAGCCATGCCTGACAACACCTACCCACAGTGTCTACACTTCTTTGCACTCTAACTGCAATTGCCCGAAAAGAAAGTCCAGCTTCCCGAAGTCCCACTATACGGCCCCTATCAAACTCACTAAGTTGACGAAATCGTACAGGTCTCCGTACTCTAGGCATCGTAACCGAACGTAAAGGATGTCAAGAACCAAAATCCGCCAACGTTGATTCTTTGCTGCAGCTGAAATATTCATTTTTAGAGCGTTAGTGAATTAAAAAAAAGCAGTATAAAAACCGGAATGTCCAACTGATAAGGTTGAAAATTTTTTCACTTGTTATTTACAGTAAGATAAATACATTCACCAACTTTTATTAAAATAAAACCATTTAAACTGGGTGTTCGGATTTATATGTCACTTAGTATATCAATACATACCCTCACATACTTGATAATATAATAATAATAATCATACCACGACAACGAATCTCACCATTCTCAACCTTATATATCAATGAGGTCAACTAACGACTGACAGAATGTCTCAGGGGCGGACTTGGAACCATATGGTAATGGTACTGATTCCATAGACAAGTAGTAGAAGTAGTAGTATTTATTGGCCATATTAATACATAAGTATATATGGCAGGTCAATACAAAGAAAAAAATAAATAAACAAATAAAAGATTACAACAAAAACATGTCTCTGTCTGGAAGGAAATTCCTGGATGATGTTCACTGTTACCATGTGGCTGTATAACCTTTAAGATAACACCATGCATATCGGTCCCAATTTTTCCTCAAACTAATACCATCTGTTACCTTCATTTACAGATTCATGGACATGAGCGTGAACGACCAAGGTGAATACATCTGCACAGCAACAAATGAAGCTGGCACAGTGACAGCATCTGCACACCTGATCGTCCACACGGCTCCTGAGGTGCAGATCACACCGACTCAAGACACAATTTCTAGGCCAGAAGGCGAATATCTCAGGCTGATCTGTCAGGCTACGGGAACACCACAACCTACTGTTCAGTGGAGCAAGTATGGAGGAGTCCTTCCTGGGTAAGATATGTTTCAATGACGTAACAAACCTGTTTCTGAAGTTTCCAATAGCATGTCCACGAGGCTCACCGAAAACTGAAGGGAAGCCCCAAAATATTTGATGACCTTTTGTCTGTCATATTCAACTTTACTTCACACTTTACTTCCAACGCTGGGAGATCCAGCAGAGCTTCCATTCCACTCAATGGCGTTGTTCGCTCTGCGCTTGTAATGCTAATACAAGCTAAACGCCGAATTTTATTGAGTTTGGCCTTAGTTGTCTCAGTTCTAATGCAAGGCCACCAGACCAGGGAGCCGTACAAGAGAGATGGACGTAACTATCGTCGTTTAGAGCGAGTATACCACTTTGGGTTTAAGCCCCCACCGTACACCGACAAAACGTCTACAGGCCCACATTGAATTGCGAGACTTGCTAACCTTGTATTCAACATGCACTCTCCAGTTCAGTTTGCAATCCAGGATAATTCCCAGATATTTCACTGATTGGGATAGAATTAATCTAGTCCCAAAGAAGGTCGACATGACTAGCCCGTCAAGCCTTCTTCTACTACTCGTGTTATTAAAAGTGTTTTAAATGAAATTGCAGGTCCTCTGACTACTTTAATTAACATGTCTGTCTATCAAGGCAAATTTCCTAAATCCCTGAAGCTTGCGATAATAGTTCCCGTTCCAAAAAAGGGAGATCCTACTCAAGTTGAAAATTATCCCCCATATCATTGTTGTCAATCTTTTCTAAAATAATCGAAACAGCGATTTATTCAAGAATTTTGGGATATGCTGAAAAATTCAACCTTATCCCAAGCTCGCAGCATGGATTTAGGAAACTTCATTCAATAGAGACAGCTACTTATGAGTTTGTATGTCAGATATATAAACAGCTCGATATGAATAAATGTATCGCGGGCATCTTTTTTGACCTATCGAAAGCTTTCGATACAATTGACGTTGGACTTCCCGAGGAAAAATTATTTTATTTAGGTTTATTAGATTGGATAGTGTCTTTCCTGTCTGACGGGAAATTCAAAACAAAAGTTAACGGAATCACATCCGCAACGTACAGTATCGACATTGGAGCAGCGCAAGGCTCAGTTTTAGCACCCCTTGTATTCATTCTATATATAAGTGATTTGCATCTCTCTATATTTGTAACATTATGCAGATGATACGTCAGTTCTTGTAAGTGGAACTACAGGCAATGATATTATTGCAAAAATAAATGAAGTAAAATGTGAAATGAAGGGATGGTGCCAAGCAAATCGTTTGATTTTAAACCTCAAAAAGTCAGATGTTGTACATTTTTATACAAACGCCCCTATTCTAGCAAATCATGAGACATTGAACCAATCATATTATGCGATTCTTAAGCTCAAGTTTTGCTTATCAGAGTCAGCTTTACTAGATGTATATTATGCTCTCGTCCACTCACATTTATCAAGAAACATCATAATTTGGGGACAAGCAACTTCAATTTCTAGAGCATTTTTTCAACAGAAGAGAATAATCAGATCGTTATTCAACATTTGTAGGAGAGAATCCTGCAGAGAGACCTTCAGAAGTAAAAACATCATGACTCTACCAAGCATTCATATTTATAAGTGCGCCCTTTTCACACATACAAACAAAACAAAATTTATACAGAACAAAAACACACATTATAATACAAGGGCAAGTGAGAGTCTGAGTATTTCAAAACACACACTGATGCAGTTCGAAAAGTCACCGGAATACACCTGCATCAGAATATATAACAAACTTTCAGCTAACCTCAGGAATGTCAGTAGTATTGCTAGTTTTAAATGTAAACTACGAAAATTATTAGTTGAAAAATGTTTCTACTCTTTGTCTGAATACCTCGCACTGTCATATATTTTTTTAAACTTTTTTTATATGTGAATGTCTGTACGCCTTAAGTTGTCCCTGTCTGTACTTTGTAAATACTTATGTTTGTTTCGTTTTTATTTTTAATTGTGTACTATGTACCTCCCTCTTAGGACGAGTCAATAAATGTATCTATCTGTCTATCTTCTCCTAGTGAATAGGATCAGCTCGGTCTTTTCAGCATTAACAGAAAGATCGACTTCCCTGCACCACGATTGTACAGAGCGCCCAGAAGTATTAACCGACGATCTTGTCGCTCTGTGGTCCTTCTGGAACGTCCAGAACCCCTCGCTCGCTGTCTTCGGCCTTCACGAGTCCACGCTCGTTCACACTGCAGTATACTGCGTGAGAGTCTGTTGGTCCTCCTAAAAACTCCCTTTATCGATAGAACGGCTTCACGCAACCCGACAATTCGACCCCTCTCAAAAACACTTAGCTGGAACACCCGGCGAACTCTACGCACTTTAGGCATTTTCAGCAATCACAAAAAGGCTTCTCAATATGCCACACGAAATTTAACATTTAACTGACACCATAAATATCCGAAAACTGAATGCTTCTTTATCCCCAAACAATACACGCAGCCACCACAAAAATAATTTTATCACGTGTTGTTCATGGCAAGATAAATCGATATGTAAAAAATTCTTGAAACCTAATAAACATACATAGGTGTTTACCTTTTTTTGACACTCAGTATACTTTAACTTCACGACCTGCGCTCCTAATGAAAGTCTTGTAATAATATTACTCTAAAGAACAAATGTGTGTCTTAATCATGGAACCTGATGCCATTTTTAATTTCAGACGTAGAGACAACCTCGTCAGTATCCCCAATGTGGCTTACCAAGAGTTCAACCGCTTGAGCCGAGATGACCAAGGTGTCTACGTCTGCAGGGCTGAGAGCAGTGCTGGAATTACAGAGAACAGGATCCAGTTGATCATAGATCCCAGAAGAGGAGATGGAGGTTACTATCTTTATCTTTGATAACGTTTTACTCCTATTTGCCACAAAAAGAGTGTCTACCTGTTCAAGTACTTGCATCAAATTATGTAATCATGTTGAATTAGCAGAGCCTTCGGAATACTACTCAGCAACGCAACTTTTGAAAATACTGCTTTCATTTCATTTTTATTTTTTATTGTATTACAACATCCAACAGTAAACACCAGTTACTGGTTAGGCAAAACAGAACATACATATAAATGCACAAAGATAGTAATTAATACATTTAGAAACTGAAAAGCTACATATTGATTACTTAATGACCCGTTTTTTGTCCAAGATGCTACAGTAAAATATCTCAAGATGGCTACTTATGTTATTGTTATTGCTACAAATCTAGCATAATGGTAAATAATTCAGATAACTTGTGTGCCGCGGGTTGATAGGACGTAAGGTTCTAACGAAATGTTGGTAACTGAGTGACTGCTGCCCGAAGATAATAGATTTATCAGGAACATTACTGATTAACTTGAACAGCAAAAATACTGACTGGCAAGTGCGTCTTGCTTCAATACAGCTCATTAGAGGTTCTTCAAATAGAGCCTCATCGCATAATTGAAATCAGTCATATTATGTAGTATATTCATCGCTGCGACGCACTTTGGCTTCAGTCGGCGAGGAACACGGACTGTTTGGCTACACAACGTCGGCCGCGCAACACGAATGAGCATGATACTGACTTGCAGCATACGTCAAGCACTCAAGGTCATAGCAGCTGGCTCAAAAATTCAGCTAAGTTTTATGCAGAGGTGTTGCTGTATAGTTTTCGACAAGTTGTGTTTTTAGTAAGACCGAAAGATCTCTGCATCAATCGTATCACATAACATTTTTCTTCGATTCATGGTGATGGAAGGTTTGACTTTTGCTGTGGAAAAAATCACACATTTGGTTGGTTTCGTTGTTCTTCATGGTCTTAGTTGCATTTTTGGAATAGTGATAGTATAGGTAATATAGAGTATTCGTAACACAGACCTCCTGACCTTGGCTTTAATAATGTCAGTTTATTTAGCTCTTGTTTTTACTTAAACATATTTATTAACTGTAGCAGGTGATCGCAAAAACATCGCGGCATTCATTCCAATGGATGCAGTTAAAAAGTGTATTGTTTGTTTGTTGATGATTTATTTAGCATTAATGCTGCAATGTCAACCTTGTATAATTATTCGCTTACATATTTTTTTCAATCCATTTTCTTTAATTTTACATTCTTGCCTATTAAGATTACATCAATGTGCATTTTGAGTATTCATAAAGTGATTTTTTTAATTTTACCTTAAATATTTTTAAATTCGAACACTGTTTAATATCACTATTCAATTCATTAAATTCAAATATTCCCTCTTGAAATATAGATTTACTAGTTATGCTACTATTACAATTTTGCAGATGAAAATCTATACTGCCTCTAGTTTCGGAGTTATGATAATGACTATTTAATTTTGTAAATTTTTCTGAATGTGGTGGTAATAAATGATTTTTTTACCCAGATATTTAAATGATTCGACTACATCAATTTTTTCAACATTAATCATGAGCCTAACAAACAAACAAGCTTAAAGGGTCAGAAGCTGTCACTAAGGAATTATTTGCAAAATACTTCCATCACTAAATCTACGAATGATGCTTGTACTTCTACACCCACTTCTGATTCACAACAATAATATACACAATAAATACTTATTTAACAAGTTTTTAGAGTTTTAACATAGACGTGATATTCATATGAATCATATTTCCCTATTCATAGAATAGTGGATCATGAAGTTAAAGAAAGTAAAATCATTAAGGCTAGAATGAAGAGCCTGTTTGTTGCGTATTTCAAATAAAAGTATTTTATTACTACTAGTGATGTGAATAATTTCAAAATATCAAGCCAAGTTGAACTTGTTGTATGGCTCATTTGAGTATCATGTTTCAAAAGAAGTAGTTTGAAGGTGTGAATTCCTTAATTCAATTTAACATTGAGAAATAATAGTTGCTGGTAGTTTTTGGTATTATTCTAATGTCTAAATGCTTCTTCTGTTTCATCATGTGCTCACAACCTAACTGGAAATACTGACATCGCATTTAAGGTGGTAAGTTGGCATTACATCATAATTATTAAGCTTTGTGGTGAAATATTTGCTTTTTATATCAAGTTAAGAATTTCATTTCAAAAATCAGAAAACCTTTAGGTTTCCAGTTGGTCAATTCTTGGGTACATTATTAAGAAAAACTCAAGGTCCTACGATTCAAAGGGTACTATAAAAGTTTTGCAATATGACTTAACAAACGGGAGCAGGAGGCTGCATGTTACTGCATGTTGAGTCATGTCCGTGAGTGCATATTAGCCGCCAGCAGCACGTCTGTTAATTCAGTTGTTCATTCATAATGACAGTGTAAAGTGCGGACTATGGCATCGTGGTCATGTAATGATCTAAGAGTTGTTTTACGGTATAACTTCAAGCGTCGTTTAAGCATAGAAAAAATTACGCATGCATTAAATAATGATTGTCCTCATCGTACGACTATGTTCAGGTGGTACAGAGAATTCCAAAGGAGGAATGTCACTCTGGAGTTCGCTGAAAGGGAAGGAAAGCCGCGAACGTCAGTAACAGAGGAAAACATTACTTCTGTGCGGAAAATGCTTGACGAAGACTGGAGAGTGACATACCAACAGATAGAGGAGGCCTTACACCTTCATGCACCAGTAATTCATTCAATCCTGCATCATCTTTTACAAGTAAGGAGACTTTGTTCTCTCTGGATACCGCATAGTCTGACGAAAGAGCAGAAGACTCGTCATGCTACTTGGTGCCGAAAGGCGCTGGAAATGTTTGTTAAGGAGCAATCTCTGTATGTGAACAGCATCTTGACAGGGGATGAGACTTGGCTGTATTATTACGATGTACGGACTAAGGCAGAAAAACAAGGTTTGGGTCTTTGATGAGAGGACACACCAGTACCTTTCGGAAAATCCCGATCTGTTAAGAAAGAAATGAAGCTGTATTTTTCAAATCGAGCGGGATTGTGGAACGTGTCGTTTTGTATACACAGAAGACTGTCACAGCTAAGTGGTACGTGAAACAGTGCCTCCCCAAAGTCATAGAGTCTATGAAAAACTTGTGGTCAAAGTCAAGAATGGGCACTTGGTACCTCCACCATGACAACGCTCCAGCTCAGTGAACCAAAGCCTGCACCGAGTATTTGTCCACTACTGAAACTTATTCAGCACTCTCCTTACAGTCCAAATCTTGCCCCTGCGACTTTGCCCTGTTTCCGCGTGTGAAAATGAAGCTAAAAGGAAAACGGTTTTCTAGCTATGAGGACCTTCTGAGATTTTGGGACAAGAGTGTGCCGCACTCCCGGGTGAAACTTGGCAGAGCTGGTTTAAGGACTGGTTTTGGCTGATGGAAAAGTGTATTAAATGTGGTGGAAATTACTTTGAACGAAGTCAATGAATAAAGCTGTATTGCAAAACTTTTATAGTACCCTTGTATTTCAATGTCTTCTATGTGAATTTATGAACTAGAAAACAATGGATATTGATATAATTTTGTGTAGGTGATGATGCAACTCATCCTGGAGGTCACTGGAAAGACAACGAACCAACTGGTGGTTACAATCCTGATCATTCTGCGCCAGAGTCCGATGAAGTCTTCAAAGCAGCTGTTGGCTCTAGAGCTGAAATAAGGTGTAGCATCAAAGACGTCCAAGGTAACATGATAGTACACTATTTAATCTATTTTGAACATAATACTCGTATAGTTGAGAAATGTGATTTTCTACCCTTATTTTAAATTTTTTAGGAAGCAGAATTGATATCAGTTGGATCCGAACAGACAACACAAGCCTGCAAAGAAACGCATATGAAAGGAGCGGTACTCTTTACATTGATAACGTTCAACCATCTGATGCTGGAGTCTACAGATGTTTGGGAATCGATCAAACTACCAGAAAAGTCGTCTTCGGACTCAATACGTACCTTAAAGTCCTTTGTAAGTAGCGACATTTTATTCTGTCTTTACTGCAACTACATGTGAGTGCAAATGTATGATGAATCTGTATGGTCAGATATCCATGTGCTGTAAATCGTGCAAGATATAGAATACTCTACAATATTCAAGATCATTCCATTTTCGAGATCAAATAGACTTACCTACCTTAACGTATTGTAGAGTCGAAGATATGTATTTTTGAGAATGCTCAACATCAAGTTTCGCAGTTATCTAATCAGTTGTGTGTTTTAGTGGCATTCCTGACCTACACATTCGTCAAAGAAATAAAATAGCGTAACTTGCACATAGATCTTCGCACTGTCTAAAACAACAGTATGAGCTTTTTGAAATATGTTCACTTAGTTTCCTATTTGCAAATCTGCACTCTATTATGCTTCAACTTAAGATATTTTAACGTATATGCTATTATTGATTGTTACACGTGAAATGCTATTATCTGGATGAATTTTACTCTTTTGGTATGTGAAGACTATAAAAAAGTATACCATAAGAACAATCCCAAATCGATGAAAGTATGGAACCGCCTATTTCATGGACTTTAATGATTATCAGCAGCTATGTACTATAATCATTAGAATGTATCTTTTTCTTACGCAACCAGCTGACAAAGAAATATGTAAGCTCTTAGGTACTGAGTATTTTTTCCTCTTCTCTCTATTCTACTAGTTCTGCATGTATATGGAGTCCTTACCTCTTCATTCATTTGCATATGACGTATGATACGATTTTGCAATATCTACTGCATTTTGCGTAGTTTATAGCAAATTGGAACACGTGGTGCATGATTTTGGTACATATGTGATTTTGAAATTAGTGCATTCGGCCCTACCTATACTAGTTAGTTCATTGAACGATTATCAAAAAAACAAAATTCCTCATCACAGATGCCACTATCAACACCGAATTGATGTCGTAGAATTCATGTTTTAGAGTATCTGAAGATTTCGCACATCCTTTTCCAAAATTTATGTATAATAGGGTTGATTATATACATATACCGGGTGTTTCAAATTCGACCCTCGCCATTGGGATCTCGGAAACGGTATGAGATACGAAGTCGCTCAAATAGGGGATAAAGTTTTATATTTAGGCAACTAACAGGACTTTCGAAATTCAAAGTACTTCCGGAGAGAGACGGAAAACATCATACTTTCCCAGAATCGACACAATCTTTTCCTGAATTTATTTGTAAAGGGATATCAAAATTAATTGCAAATTAACGTTGCTACTCTTTCTCCTCTTCTGGATGGCATTATTAGAATGTCAATACGACGAGTCGTCTCATGTCCTTTAGCGTTAACTTTATTTCTTCTTAAGGACGCCATATTGAAGGTTTGCACTTATGAATAGAGTTTTTAATTATTGCCAAACCTTAGTTATTTCCAGATACAGAAGTTCCTAGGTAGGCCTTGAAATTATCACGGTCAATCGTTTCGTATACCAGATTTATGGCAAAATAATTTTTATTTTTTCCTGACTTTATTTGAGATGGGATTTTAATTCTGCCATCTTGTAGAGGTGAAAAAGTAGCAACGCTACTGTGCAATTTCAGTTTGAAATCCCACTATAAATAAATCCAGGAAAAAATTGAAGCAATTTTGGGAAAATTAGTTTTTACCGTCTCTTTACGGAAATGCTTTAAATTCCGATTTTTCTAAGCGGCATCTTGCTAGTTACCCAAACACGCAACCTTGCTACCAGTCAAGCGACTTCGTGTCTCGTACCGTTTCCGAGATCCCAATTGTGAGGGACGAAGTTCAAATACCCAGTAGAGTCGACCATAACTTCAAATATCATATCATAAACAGGAGTAACGTCGTTGATACTAATTCGTTGATTAAAGTACCTTCCGTTTCTAGCAACCTTTAGCTCCTCATCGGCTGAAATCATTGTTAGATACAATAAGAATGTTTTAGCATTTCTATATTTGGCCGAAATAGTATTTTTCTTATTGTTGATGACTCTTTCACCATGCAATCGAATAGTAATGTGTTCACAAAGTAATTAATTACTTCTTTGTCAATATGACCTACCGATAGTGATATCCTTCAATGCTTCCCACCGCTATAACTTAATGTACTTTTTTATTAAGAGACCACCACCAAATTACAGCCTGTAACCTTATTCCAGGTTGCGGATTTCCGACAGTCCCTTTAAAAAAGAAAAATCACTATAATGTTTGACCGAATTCTTTGAATCAATGTAATATACACTGATACTGACACCCTATTATATATTTCAGTCCCACCACGTATCACATTGGTCCCGCCACGTCAAGTGGTGCATCCAGGTGAAGATGCCTACATCAACTGCACTTCAACAGGAGAACAACCTATCCAGACATGGTGGGAGGCTGTTGGAAGAACCATGCCCGCATCTGTTTACACGAGAGAGGGACACTTGAAGTTCAACAACATTCAACTTAGCGACACTGGTAGATATCTGTGTAAGGCTAGGAACAATGCTGGAGAAGCAGAAGCTGTAGCTGATGTAATAGTAGAAGGTACACTTTTCGTCTATTTCCTTGCATCAAAAATGACATTACCTATGGAAATCAGGAGCCTACCACTTACCTTGTAGTCTCGGCCTTAAGCATTTTCTCAGTTAGGCCTTAAAAGCTCAACGCTAATATTTAGTTTGCCAATAGGAGACCAATGTATTCACTATTTTGGTGAAAAATACAGTATTTGATGTTCAATATATTTTTGATGTTTTGTTCACAGAAAACATATCAAAACCAGCGATAACAGCAGAGCAGAAACAACAAGATGCCCCACTGGGTTCCAACGTGCGACTAGGATGTAGAACAGCAGGTGATCGAAAAACAATCCGTTGGTATAGGCAGAACCAACCGTTGCCACAGAATGCTCAAGTTGCTGATGAAGTAAGTTATTAAATAGTAAATAGAAACCATTTTCTTTATATTGATTTTTAAAGCTTGATTACTTTCTCAATAAGAGTTTTATTTTGAATCTGTACTCCGTATCATCAGAATTTCGGCGCTGTGTCGTCGAAATCTTGTAAAGATTTTGATGGGGTCTGAATTTTCAGTATCTTGGTTTCCTTTATAAATCCCATAAACAAATTAAAATGAAAGCGTATGCTGCAGTACAGTGGTTGCTCGCCAAATATAGGTCAAACATGACTTTATGGGACTATTAATCAAAAAATAACAGCAATCATGCTGTAAACATTTCACCACCTGTCATTTATTTAATCTTAGTTTACCAAAACAGCATTTTTTACTTCTTGGAAAATGTGTAGGTGCTGTACATTTCCAACGTTCAATATCATGACCAAGGCAGGTACTACTGTGAGCTGTCGACCAAGGAAGGCGCTGTTAGTGATTACATAGATCTACAAGTATCTAGTAAGTTAATTTGATTTCACATGGCATGCAATGGAGCATGTGGTAAAGGATATTGTTATAATGGATAAGACTGTAATGGATGACAATATATTTACATATTTATTAGATCAACTAGGAGATATTTCGGTGCTTGGAGTGAGGTTGGAAATGACAAGTTCCACGTTCTTATTTCCCATGTTGCCGACTTATGGAAGTATAAGAAATAGTTTAAAAACTTCGAATTCTTTCATTTTTCAGCGGCAGTAGCTTTCACATTATGATGTTGGGCCTCGCTCCTACCAGTGATTGTGAAGTTTGTGTGGTTATTTCTTAAACAATGTCAAACATTGAGAGGTCAACAAGAGTACAAAGAGAATCTTCCAGTATTTTTAGGGAATAAATTATATAAAAGCGAATGATTTTTCTTTTTCATCAATCTGCTGTTATATAGAATGTTCGAAGGATCATCTACATTTTTAATGTAGAAAGTGCTATATACATGCGAACTAGTGAGAAAAGTGGGGCCAGATCGTCCCATATTTTATTTTCCTCTATAATTTTCTATAGTTGTTGGGTGATTTATCATACCTCTTATATAGTATGTGTTACACGCATTGTAGCACCAAATATCAAAATAACGTCACGAAAATGGGAAATGGCGAGGAATTTCTAAACGGGAGTAGATATTTATTTTATTCAAAGAGTACAAACGATATTATCACTATCTGCGGTAAGAAATACCGAATGCTTCTCTGAAAATTCATTTAAATTTCAAAAATAGTTCGCTATCTTGCCACCAAAAAATAAACAAAACGACTAATGTCTCAATCAGTGTAGTCTATCAATATATATCAAGCTATCAAAGATATTTGCTTCACGTCATCCAATACAATCGTATCTTAGACCGTAGCATGCATTCTAGTAAAATATATTTGTTAACACTACAAAAACAGGACACGTATCAGGCGTGCCAACAAATACAGGACACGTCGAAAGCATGACAGCTCCAGAGAATTGTCCCAGGGAATGGTACAGATGCAGGAACGGTATCATCTGCATCCCGCCTGAACAGATGTGCGACTACAACAATGATTGTGGGGACAATTCTGATGAAGATGATTGTAAACCAAGGATTCGAAGACGGGGTTTGTTCTTCTCGAAACACGGCATTTATCAGGCTTTCAGTTCATAGATACCTCAGGAAAGCGTCACATGTACCTGCTTATTGTCTTTCATGTGCGTTATGTTACAAACAGATTCGGGGACCTATCATACCATGCTCCTATATTTTCAATTTAGTGTGAGCAAAGAAATCTTACGATTGCGACCTACCAATCTTTTGCCAAGCTGATTTTCATCCCCATCCCATCCCATGTCCGAAAGGCTTCTACATCTTCTGGTTCATAGCTGCTCGAGGTTCTGCGTTATGCACGGAAAGACGTCGCGCCACTATGACGGTCCGCCCGTCAAGAAATCGAAATACCAGTACTCACAGAGGAAGCCAGTAATGGATTTCCATGCATACATACAAAATCATTTTGTGCTACTGTTCATGCTTAAAAAGACGGGAATTCCATTTAGTAGACCCACAATTTGGCAGTATAATGGATGGTCCAGATGTGCTTCAGAATCAGATAATACTAGATAACATCTGACCTTTAGCATGTCTTTTATCTGAAGATGAGACAGTAAGTACCTATTTCACGACTCTTCAGCTTTCCCATTAATAAGAAAATCCATTCTGGAGGATCGTGGGCCTTCTATTGCTAATTTTAAAAATACTTCTCTCTCTCTCTCTCTCCTCTCCTCACTTAGTCGATAGTTTGTGGTTGCTGGCAATTCAGCCCCGAGGAACCACTGAGTGAGTAGATTGTACAAAGGGCTTATGTTGGCCTAACTGCTGTGACTTTGGCTGGATATCCTTCCTCAAGCACAGTTACATAGAGTTGTTCAGATTATTGAGTTGTTTAGTGCACAGAAAACAACTCTATATCTATAGTAACAGGTCTTGTAACAACAGATCACAATGGCCTGAAGAACACCTTCTCGTCAGGATTGGAGGCCTCAAGTGTGAAACATTGTTGAGAAGGAATAAAATCGGCTTTTAAAGTTCTTGTGTGGGAGCCAAATTCTTTTTGGGAATCCTAGACTTGAACTAATTGAGTGTCGTGCAGCAAGGAAACTGCACCTATCAGCACAAAATTTGGACCACTAGATTTGGCACTGCAGGTGATCAGAAGTGATGACTGGGAAACAGCTGGGAGGTCTCACAAATGCAGGGCTTAAACTATGTTGTGAGAAATTTTTCGTTACTCTCCAACATATTCCTTTATCTCTGTTCCCTTCATATCTTTCATTGCATATACCTATCTTAAGCGTATCGATTGTTACAACTGTGCTTCTAATTTCTGCTCTATTCTATCAAACCTAAGCTTCTGCAAATAGTTTAGTCTCTGGCTCAAGTTGAAATATTGAAGATGATTTTGCGTCATTTTGAATATAAAAGGAATTCAAAATTGAGTATAGTGTTCTTTCCTGAGGTATAGGTACATCACTGTGTACGTCCTTCTCCCTCTATTTGTTACCGTGTGTGCTTCAACTGTGACTTTTTTACCCTCGAATTTCTTCTACCTCTACGTCTGGGCATCTGAACATCCGATGATAACCTAATTATTCTGCATTGTGTGTTATTTACAGCAACTTTAAAGGATTCTTCATTGCTTATCCAGCCATCTACGTGTGTAACCAACTGTTGTCTATAGGCCACTTCATGTAAAAATGAAACGTTGACAAAAATTTAAAGTACATGATCTGGAATACTCCACAGATATGGTCAATTTGAAATCTGAGTTATATTCAGAGCGAATAAACCACTAACCATATATGGAGAATAGATACTGTCATTTATCCATGCTTTTTTATATTTGAGCCACCACGAAGGCCTGAGGCCTAAACGTACCCATGGGTACCATGGGGTTATAGGGAATATAGGTGAAAGGGGGGACACCACATGGACACTAGCGAGGAAACACGTGTGCATGCAACATGCACAGATTGCTATAAAATTATTTCCACCAGAGTATTCTTTAATCTATCAGGGCTAAACTGTCCAGTAGTAAAAACGACCCGACACGTTTCCAAACTTAGTGAAGTCTTGGACATAGTTGTTCTGTTGTTTATTTAAAAAACACCAGAGCAATTATGTATTTGTAGCAAACTGAAGGTAAAATTCGAAAAATCGGGCGTTTAAAAAAACAGTGGCGTATTATTTTTATTTGGAAAAATAATACCACTAATCCCCTAAAATTGTTTTTGTTTTTAAACTTAACAACCCCGTATCTATTTGATGAAGCCCTCGAGGAAAAAAATTCATAGAAGACGCCCCCTTAAAATGCGGTCCTGTGTATGATGGTTCATTTTTGGTCACGACTGGTGAATCACCCTGTATATCTACGGTCTACGACAACAAACGTTTTGTTCGTTTTTTTCCACCTGTAAATGATAACAGCGTCGTAAAATTATATAACAACAACATCCCAATATCTGAAATGAAAATTTTATAAACAGTATGTCTTCTTTATTTATCGTCTATGCGATAAGCCCACTTATGAGCCCTGATCGGTATAAAAACATTACATTTACAAAATATTTAGACGAAAATACTTCCAATAATCTGCAAATGGTAAGCGTCCTACAAACTTTATTGAAAATTTTGGAGTAAAAAAAGTTGATACTTAGTGAAACGCCTTCTATAACTTTTCCTTGCCTGTATGCAAAAATCTAACCCAGAGGCTCTCTCTTATTTCATCTACTGTCCACTGCTGCATCAGGGCTTCTGTGGTCGAAAACCCTTTACAATTGAAAAGCGGGGGATGGTATCGACAATTGAAAATTGAAGAGCGGGGGTGTCGTCTGCATTAGTGCTTCTGAGAGCGAATGTTCTTGTGACAATTGAAGAGGAGGTACAAAAAATATTCATTGCGTCGCCCCCCAATTTCCTTTAGGCTCTTTACCACCCCCCTGTAGGTCCCCAGCGCCCACTTCGAGAGAGACTGAACTAAGCTATATCCTGCCAACAGGTCCATATTCAGCCCCATCACTCTACATCACGCCCTCCGACAGTGACCAACACCGCCCAGGAAGCAACGTTGACATCGCCTGTCAATCCAGCGAACGTGGCGCCATCACGACGTGGTCGAAACCTAGCGGTTGGATGCTAGATAACATCAGGATTCAAGGAGGCAGGATGAGAATTGAAAGGATCAGGCAGGATAATGCGGGCGTGTATAGGTGTGAAGCTACCGGGCAACAAGGGGTATATCATAAGGACTATCAGCTTAGAGTTGCTGGTAAGATACGCGAGATACAGAAACAATGTTCTTATGTTCAGAAAGCCAGTCTGAAAGGATTATTTTTAAGATCTATAATTATTATTACAAATGAAGACGAACTGAGTACAAATGTACTACAAGCTCTATTTTTAAAGTAATAACAGGTTGCGCATCTTGCCCGCGCATCCTGTCACTATATGTCTGTTCAACCTCACACACTCTTGGCCAGTCTCTCACTACGCCGCTTCTACGTTTCACGTTTCTGTAGATGTTGATTGCATATATTATTTTGTTTGTTGCCACGTCAATCAATAACCCCGTCGATTGTCAAGTGCGTTCAGTGATTTGGCTTTTAGACGCAAAAAAGTTCCTCGATCTGAAATTCACCAGTAGCTTGTTGAATGATTAGGCGCGCTACTTCGTTGGGAATTACTGGATTATCCACCATACAGCCCTAACTTAGCACCATCACACTTTCATCTTTTTCCAGACCCACAAACAGATCATATTATCGGCACTTTCCGCATTTGCGCTCAAAATTTGCGTACTTTTTCACCCTGTGTCCAAGATTCAATAGGAAACTACGCAAACTGGAGGAGTGCAAAATCTTCAGACAATTGGAAAATCTTCTCGTTTTGGAAAAGATTTCTAAAAATCTAATAATTATATTTGTCATGCCACAGAATTATGCAATATTCTATATTATTTCATATAACTTAGAAATGTAAATCTATGAGATATCAATACGGCTGCTAAAACCGTTTTCGAATATCTTCTAGAGTAATTCTATAAAATTACTTTCAATTTTCCTTGGAACACCATGTATACACAAACATTGATGACGTCGCGAAGCCCTGTTTAGAGTGGAAACTAGGACTTTTGCGGCCTCCCTTCAGTCGCGGTGAAACCATATTCGTAAAAAACATACCTGATTTACTCTGGCAAGGAGTTTGGGTCGAGGATTCAAATGCGCCAGAGTTGATGAAAATTTCACGCATAATTTTTTTCACAGATGAGGAAGTTAAAGACGAACCACCACTAGAAGTAAAATCCGTCCCAAGAGGTTCCAACGTCGTTCTAGAATGCAAGACTAACTTCAACTCACCCAACTCATACAAATGGTCAAAACAAGGTGGAACTCTACCGAATTACGTTGACATTTACAGTGTAAGTATTCAACAGCAGTCCTTACTACGAAATCGTTGAGCTGAGGGTCAGAATATCAAAATGTCAATACTACACTATTACAGTTTCTTTTTATGGTCTACTAAAAATGTATTACATCTTGATAAAATCAATTATTACAACGTTTTCCTTATTTAGAATAATAATTTTATAGCAGTTCTTAAAAATATCGAATTACATTCTTATAACAAAACACTTCTCCTGGTCTAATAATTTCATGGTAGGAAATCGTACTCTACTCTCCATCTCGTTAAAGGTATTTTTTTTGTAATTTCTGTCGACCGTAAATATGAGAGCTGAAGTTGACGGGGCTATTTCCGTTGCTCTCGTGTGGCAGTACAGCGCCATAACCCGATTTCATGATTCAACTTCACGTGCAGTGTTGCGTTTTCCGGGTCGTGGAGATTTTGAGAGAAATCGGCCTCCATTAGTAAACTTTTCTTGTCGGAATCCTTTTCTCACCCTCTTGGGGATTTAGCCTTGCTACAACTACACTAAACCATCGAGCTGAGGGGAACTGTTTGCATTGATATCCCGAGACGATCTTTGGGTAGGACCAGTCCCTCATTTCTGTGAACCCTCATTGTTCGAGGGTTCTACGATCAGATATTGAGTTACAACTGGGACTTCCTGCCATCGGTTGCCTACATGTAGCCAAGCACCTGCATAGGTGGTTGTTTTTATTTTAGTATTTACTGGAAACCATTTTAATTTTTTTTTATTTCTTTTGTTCAATAAATGTTTGTGTACCTTGTGAATTTGTATCTCCTTTAGCGCCAGATACCCAACACTGGCTACTTTTTATTTCTTTTTCTAGTACTTGGAACTAGGTGGCACCAAAACCACAACCATTTGCATCCAAAATCCAAAGTACAAAGAACCACACACACTAAGCACAGGTTACGTCGCATAACAACATCTAAAACTTATCCTGTAGTTTTTGTGCCAATAGTCCTCTATATTTGTCAAGCCGCTAATTGAAACCACATATGCGTGAAGCGTTGTTACTAACAACGTTTCGGCCACCACGATGGCCTTTTTCGAGTATAAATGACTCTTCTAATGAAAATATATTTTGTTTATCAGGTGACATTTCGTTTGCTCTTTTTCCTTTTCATATTCCTATACAGTTTATTACTACACCAGTCTGAACGGTACTGTAACATGCTGAGATTGCAATTTTAAGATGGCACTGTGCAACATCTAGGACCCACTGGGGTAGGAATTCCCGCTCCCAAAAGGACGTCCAGCCTCCAAAAGTGACAAGCAAGCGAGGTTATCTTTCGTTTTTTTAATGTAACAGACACGTCACCCTTGTCCAGCGTCTCGAAAATGCCAAAAGTTCTCCAAAAACGCTGAAACTCACCCAGACATGCAAAGTTCGAATACAAATGCTGATTGTGCATCTCAAGGCCAAACTGTTGTGTCTTATATTATTTCCTCACAAGACTAGCAACACCTCTAGGTGGGCTTTCACGTTCTTAGGGCACTTTTGGCGTTTTCGGGTCGATAGACGAGGGTGATGTGTCTGGCATATTAAAAAACGACAGATAACTTCATGGTCGCTTGTCGCTTTTGGAGGCTGGCTGTCCTTTTGACAGCAGAAATGCCTATCCGAGGCGGTCCTCGTCTTTGCGTTTTTGCGCAATACCATCTTAATATTGCAACGACGGCTTCGCACAATCATCTTCAGGCTGCTGTAGTAACACACTGTCTAGGAATATCAAAAAGAAAACAAACGAACCGTCATCTAGGAGACAGTTGAACAAAATATATTGTCATCAGAATTGTCATTTGTATTTGCAAAAGGCCATACCGTGGTGGCCGAAATGTCGTCAGCAAACAGTATTTTAGATATATGTGGTTTCAGATAAACGTTTAGGACTATCAATATATGATTGTCCGCGATTTTCCGCGTATGTTTTGTTGCTTATGTTCGATCAATGATAGGAATGATAATTTTGAAGGCGGTCTTTAATTTTTTTCTCGACTATCGCTGTAACGTGACAAAATAACGTAACCTTTTTTAATATTTTGAACACTTACCAGTAACTTGAATTTCTCTATATTAGTAATAGGGTACCGATTTCTAGGCCAAACCCTTTTCAAAGATATTCTTTTGACAAATTTCATAATTTATTGATCTGTTGAGCTTGAAACTATCTAATCCTGAAAGTATGATTTCATACATATTATATATTTTACTTAGCCACTCGGTATTGTGCCTTTTAGAGAGCAATGTTATAATATTTTACTCGACTATCTCAGAAATTTCCTCATAAAATATCGTTGGTCCCTAGTAAACTCTTTTACCCGCGACATTATTTTGGGAAATAACACGGTTCTGAGGTCTACCCATAGGCAACCTGTGCTGTTGCGTATGTTCGTTCACTTGTGAACTTTTCAACTCTGAACACTTGTCAAGTTTTCGGGATTTTTTGTTTTCCTTGGGCGAAACTATTTCGTTATGTCTAGGTAGAATATTAGACAGTTTGGTTTGAGAATCGGATTTTCTCATTCGTTATTATTATTTTTGGCATCGAATCTGTAGAAAGCTCTTCTACTTTTAATATTGATTGACAGTCAACTGGGGGTGGGGGAGGGTATATTTCAGTTTTTGAGGTTGGTATATTTATACGCCTCCAACTATTCTGAGCACCTATTAGGCATATTTCACTCATCATCGATGCCCCAGTACATTTACCCTTAAAACAGAAATATCAACTGACTGTCGGAAGGCCGGAAGTCTGAAGTCTGTCATTTTTCTTTCCTGTTGAGGCTTTTGGTTGTGCGTGGGTCATCCGTTTAATTTCCAGATTCTGGGATATTGGGCCCCAATCACCAGTTTATGGAGAAGCACCTTTCTTGTGCCTACCTTACGTTTAGTTGTTTTGGTTGTTTTTTTGGGTGCTACTCTCTCCATTTTTATGGGATTTTAATCTCTTCAGCGTGGAAATGCCACCATCTCCACACCTCCAGCTTTGTAGCTGTCTTATAGCTATTTTGTAATTGATTTTACTGGAAGCCACCCCTTTCTCTTCAGAAAGAAAAGGTGCTACTCCATAAACCGGTGATTAGTGCCCAATATCCCAGAATCTGGAAATAGATATTTATTATTCTTTTGTCTTTGGTCTTTTTCTTCGCCACCAGTGAATGGTTTTTCAAAAACTACAAAGATTTTTCGTCCGGCATAGTAGTAACTATATGAGAAAATTTCATCAAAATCCGACTGGGACTTCCCAAGTTATAGCGGGGTCCAAGATTAGAGGACTGAAAAGATGTCATATAACATCTAAGAAACATAATATCCCGTGGGAAGTATATTCTAATGAAGTTTTCGCTTTCTAGAGCACACTCCAACTGAACGATGTGGGAAGCACAGACGCCGGAACCTACACTTGCACAGCAACAAGTGGTGCCAGAACCATCGATGTGCCATTCATCTTGGTGGTAACTGGAATCGTACCACATTTCGCTCAAGCTCCAAACAGCTACATCACACTGCCGACCTTGATGGATTCCTACATCCAGTTTGCCTTTGAAATATCATTCAAACCTGAGAATGGAAATGGATTGATTTTGTACAATGGAAACAGGTATGCAAGAACTTTAACCTTTGATGGAACAAATAAAATAAAATTTTATATTCCCGTAGCATACTGTGCTCTAAATTTTATGAAATTATATAAAAACGTAATTTTTCGAGAATTATCAAAAAGTGGTCTAAGATTGTACTGAGAATAATTCAGTTATATCCTACAAATTCGTATTCCGTTGAGCATTTACGAATATACCGGGTATTCTGGAATGTGGAACCTTCCTTTCAAAAACAATTTCACTTGGAAGTACTCTGTTAATGAGCATCAAAATAGCTGATAAGGTACCGTTCCGTCATATTGCCTATAGAGACTGTTAAAAGTTTATATCGTTCGTTTCAAAACCACAAGTTTATTAATGCCTTCCCTAATTTGCATCACCTGGAGATGTTTATGTCTTCTACAATGTCCACCTTAATGTAAGATATCTGTATCTCCAGCTCTTGATAACAGATGAACAAACCTACACGGCGCAGGATGGAAACATCTATGAAAACGACCTGATTGCTGCAGGAACATACCATTTTCCCTTTCTTACAAATACGATTCATAAAC
This sequence comes from Acanthoscelides obtectus, assembly GCA_963669975.1. NCBI lineage: Eukaryota > Metazoa > Arthropoda > Insecta > Coleoptera > Chrysomelidae > Acanthoscelides > Acanthoscelides obtectus. The sequence continues at coordinate 64,878,630 of CAVLJG010000003.1, read as the reverse complement.
AAACAGCTTGGTTTACATACACGGCGCGTGGGTTGGCTACTGACGCACGCCATGCTTTCCCACCTAATCATTTGCTGGAGACCCTAAATGTTGCAGATTGTTTATTTCCTGATTTTTGGTAGAACAATAAGCAGTGTGAAGGAAGGATCTAACTTTAAGAATACCGTAACTGTTATTAAATAAAAGATGTCGGAACACCACAGACTTTCAAAGTCGACAAAATGTCAAAAGCTGTATCGTTCATATGGGATATCTTATAACAAAGCTTATAGCTGCCTTGCCATGTCTAAATGATCTATGTAGCTCTTATGTGATCGTTTTTTGAACTGCCTTCAGCACTAAACACATTAGGCCGTTTTCTTATTGCTAATCTGATAAAATCTATACGTCGATTTCAGAGGATCAGAGAAGAATGGAGACTTCATCGCATTGCTTCTTGTTGATTCTGTGCCTGAATTCAAGTTCAACCTGGGGTCTGGAACTGCAACGCTTGTAGCTGACCGTCCGATTTCTAATCAACAGTGGCATACTGTTAAAGTGAGTACAATATTTATCTAATTTTCATATAATAACCCATACTTTGCGGATAGCAGCATGTTCCATAGTCACATTACTTATAGCACACTGCTCTGGGGAAGCTCAGTATCATCTAGCAAATCTTCATTTTACAAAAAGTCACATTGAGGATAATTACAAATTCCCGTTATGGATCAAAGTGCAGAAATCACTTCAACAATCTAGCAATGTTACCGCTTCCATCAATTTATACTGATGTGTGTTATATGCACAGAAATCTAAACAAATATCAAACCTCTAAATTATATGATTTATTCTCAAACTCTGTTAAAAAAACATTGCTTAACCACTGTTTCTATTCACTGGATGAGTACATTGTATAATACATAATGTCGTCAATAAATGGCGTGGTATAAACCTGTCTCACCTGCACCAACTGTCGCGCAACGGTGTTGCGGTCGCAGCTTTAAGATGCAAAAGGAGCTAGTCAGAACATCTGATCGTCTGTTCTTCGCTCAAACGCTTCAAAGTGATCAGTATACAAGCTTTATAGCTATGAACTTTTATTTTTTATGTAGTTTTTCACTAGTCCGTAGACTACGTTTTTATCTTGTGTATGAGCTTATGGTGCTATGTACTTCTATTTTGTATCAATAAAAATAGGTATTCCCTAACAATGACCTAATGACCTTGGTTTCGAGGGTTAAGATGGCGTCTATGAGATTTGCATTTAGATTAAACTATGTCGGTCAGCTTGTCAATCTGTAGGCTGGACAAAGTCAAAGAGAAAGAATGAACGAAGATAATGAGCTAAGAACAAGAAATACAGCTATTAGTAGAGAAAACGCCTAGGTATTATTAAATTGGCTGAAATTATTTTGATTTTGTAAAAGAAATAGTTTTGGAGGTAAAGGTTTTAATATAAATTCTTGAAGAACGTGAGAATGCATAAGTAATTTTGTTCATAGACCGAGTCGCGGTATAGAATGTTTACGAACTTCCTCGACTGCCTGACGTAGCAAAGTGCTGCAGTGTGATTCCGCTTGTTCATAACGCCGCTGCGCCTGGTGTTTGATGTAATCCCCTAAATAAGTAAATAATATGTTGACATGTTGATCTCATGGACAAATACATCAATAATTGTTACTTTTGAAGACATCCGTCATTGTAACTAAGAATTTGAAAAGAATAGGTTATTTGTACCAAATACTCAGTTTATCATCAGAACATGCATATTTAGAGTCACACCATAGGGCACAGACCCATTAACTAATAAAAAATAAAATGAAATGAATGTTTTTTGATTAAGGTGGTGAGAAACAGAAAGAAGGCTACAATGTTCGTCGATGGAGAGGGTCCATTCATAGCAGTCGCTGAAGGAAAGTACATTGGACTGGACCTGACAGAACCCTTGTACCTTGGTGGAGTACCGAATCCAAACAATATTTCACCAGACGTCTTCACCTACAGCAGATATATAGGATTTGTAGGTGGGTATTAGACATCTATAACAATTATTATTATTATTACTATTATTATTATTATTATCATTATCATACAAATATCTTTTACTTAACAGGTTGTATCAGTAGATTCAAAATAGGCCACAACCACGTGGAGATCATGCGTGAAGCTCTGAACAAAACAGGTTTGACCACATGCGAAACATGTTCCGAAGACAAATGCGAGAATAAAGGTGCCTGTCAGGAAGCTTTGACGAAGGAAGGATTTACTTGTATCTGCCCGTCTGGGTTCAGCGGAGCTACGTGCAACAAGTTGAAAGGAGAGGCTTGTTCGCCATGTAAGTAGAAGAACTTTACTTCAATAAACTTCAATATGTGATACTAGATCTATAAATGAAGTGGTGAGACTGGCAACGTAGCGTTCTATCTGGCAACACTGGAGGCGCCGGGATTGGGAGGGAGACAGGGGAACATGTGATCCGCCTTCATTACAAGTTTGAAGTCGCTCGAGTCATTAGGTTGCCCGTTGCGATTTTTTTTGTGAAAGTGAAAGTTTCTCCCATTGTGTTCTAAAAATGAGTGACATCAATTTCGAGCAACGGTCTGCTATCAGGTTATGCTCCAGACTTGGATAAAATATCGACAGAATCCGGGATATTGTGCGTTCAGATAGTCGGTTGACAGACAGACTTATCGAGGAAGAGTTAAATTTGACTCACACCACCGTTCATCAGATCAAGAATAACTGGGTGTTGTATCACGAGAACAGCAATGTTACTAAGCAAGCTTCTGGCCAGTAAAAACGTTCCTGTCTCTTCCCGAAGTTGAAAAATCTCGTCATTGGACATTTTTAGAGTTATACGATACAGATAGCTGCTATTTCTTAATATCCCTGATATCTGATGTCGTTACTTTTTGATAGTAGTGATTCAAAACCGTGATCACGAATAGCGATGGAACTATGGATATACTGATATCCTGGGCAAAATACCTCGATGAAATCCGATGGAGCGAACTACTTAAGCCTATAAGGCGGTATCGTGATCTTATGATGCCATTCGCCTTTTCCGTGTAGGACCTAGTTAGCTAAGTCGTGATCACGTCACGGTTCTTCCCGGTATTTGGTAACATTCATGATTCCTGATTAACATCGATTACTAAATATCTGCCATCAGTATTCTAAAACTGTAAATTGATCTGTAAACTGTCTTTTTCAACTTAAAACTGGATCTTTAACTAGCTACTCCATATATAGGGTGCGCCATCTATTACTTTTTTTACCTATAAATTTATGTGTTACCATGTGAGTCAAAAGTCATGTGGTATGCATAAATGAACTATCAAAGGTATGCCATTTTGGCCGACCTGGACGCCCTACACAGCCTGGAATTTGTTGGATTGTTAATCGTTTTGAAGAAACTGGTTCATCTGAAGGTCGTAGACCATACCACCATGCTCGTCCAGCTCGTACTCGTTAAAACATAGCCGCAGTGAGTGAAACTGTGGGAGCAGATCCAACCACTTCGACTAGGCACCATTCGCAACAATTGGGAATTAGTGAGACCACTTCACACCGGATTTTACACAATGATTTACACTTCCATCCATATAAAATCCAACTAACATAAGAATTGAAGCCGGCAGACCATCAACAGAGGCGTGTTTTGGGTACGTAAATAAGCAAAATTGCAGATTCTGGAGGCTGAAAATCCACACCAATGTCGTGAACAACCTCTCCATCCTGAAAAAGTGACTTATTTGAAGATGCCATTACCGTCAACGGGGAACGTTATGGCGGCATGTTAACAGACTTTTGTGGCCACAATTGAATCGTATTGGTGCCGACGATCTTTGGTTTCGTCAAGATGGAGCAATGGCTCACACATCTCACTAAACAATCGCCTTATTGCACACGAAATTTCAAGACCGCATGATTTCACGAAATTCAGATGTCAGTTGGCCCCCGAGATCGTGCGATTTAACACCTCCTGACTATTTTCTTTGGGAATTTTTTAAAGGAAAATTGTATGCGAATAGTCCCCGGACAATTCAAGACCTAAAGCGCAATATTAGGACTAAAATTGCGGCCAAAGACCCGATTATTCTGGGAAAAGTCATTGAAAATTTTGATATTCGGATATTGGCCGGTAATCGAAGCCGCGGTGGTCACATCACTGATGTTATTTTTCATACATAAATGGCATAAACCAACCTTCATTTATCAATAAAAAATTTCGATTTCACCTCGTAAAAAGCGTGTTGATTTTTCAGATAGAGAAAAAAAGTAATAGATGACGCACCCTGTATCTTCCAAATGAAACCCTTGATATAAACATAGAACTACGAGTAGTATTGATTCAGCATGTTATTCTACTATCTATTTTCAGATGCCTGTGGAGTGGGACGTTGCATAGACCTAGAGAACACCTTCACTTGTGAGTGTCCACTAGGTAGGGCAGGTCGTAGATGCGAGAGAGAGATCATTGTCAATGAACCAGCATTCCAAAATGACGCTTACATAGCCTATCCACCTCCAAAACCAAACCGAAGGCTCAAAATCACAATCAAGGTAAGAGCACGTTGACTGTTGATTAAACGGGTAGCTTGGATTTTCCTTTTCAAAAACAACCACGTTTGACGGAACAAAAGCAATGTACGATATTTCGGCAGCGATTCTAATAATTATTTTTCTTAAGATTTTGGTATATAACGTACAGCACTTCATTGTTTGGCTGAAACAATGATTTGTTATTTAGATTTCTGTTTATTGTACTAAGTTCCGACCGCCACTGTGGTCCTTTTTTAAGTACAATTGACAATTATGTGACAATATATTTTTCTCTGTCTTCAAGGTGATATTTTTTTTATTTGTCTATTCGACATTATCAGACAAGGCGGCCTATACTCGTAGAACCTTTGCTTTTATGTCAAAGTGCATCAGTCATTTTTATTAAGTCGGCCTGGTTACCCAGAAATCAGACATTATTAAATAGAAAGAAGCAGAAGAAAGAGAAAATAATAAACAGTTAATGGCGAAAAGGAATTTGGTTGGAGTTAAACAAGTATTGTTTTATATCAAACGTAATTACGCGATTCAATTTTGTTCACAGTGCCAGCGGCGGCCTGGAATGTCGCTCCACTGTATATTACGTCACTGCGCCTGTTGGTGGATAGAAGCCCCTAAAGAAGGGATGTCGAGATCTCCATGTAAGGTCTCGTTTGATACGTACCATGGGGCATTATGTTCTGTCTTGTAGGACTTGCAGAGTTCGCAAGTGCGTCTTTGCTAGAATGCATCAAGCCGCATATTCATATGCAATGGTGGGTCTGATGATCATTTTGTATGGCCAATTTTGTTTAATCAAACTGAAATTTAAAGATCTACATATGGTTGGTTTTGATCAGCCACCGTTCTGCCTATCCCAGCACTTCTTCCACAACACATTGCAGCTAGTCATGGACCAGGTTACCAGAACGATACCGGCACGGGTATTACATACGTATCTTGAAAAGTTTTTTTGACATTTCGTAGGTTTTTTGTGACATAACGTAGGTTTTTCTACAAGTTGTAAACTCTGCACAAGCTGTTGTACACTTGTGAACTCCTACTCCTACTTCTACTTTTGTAGCTGCACGTTTAGCTTAAACGTCAGCGGACAGCGATCATAGCGAGTAAACGTGGAATTAATTATTTGCACTCTAAAAACTACCTAGTCTGCAAGATGACATTTCTTCATTTTTTACATTTTTTACATAATACTCCTGCGGGCCACTAAGTCAGAGTCATCGCATAGAGATAGACTTCACAGCTGCTGGGGCTAGACAAATTTCGTTTATCGTCGACGATGGCAAACAGTTCGAGCACTTGACCAGACATCGATAACATGTACATACTCCAAATCGCTGGAATATCAGATAGGTTCCTTTTAGAACTGCACACGTCTTTTTAAAAATGAAGTTCGAAAATTTGAAAGCTAACTTGTGAACGACGGTACCTCAATAGTTACGTCTGCACTAATTTATCATCCGCTTGTTTCTGTCCCAGAATGTCATGACATGGCACGCTAGATTTTATTATTAGGTTTTTTTGAACGAATTAGCCGCTATAATATTACAATTATAGGTATAACACAATTCGCACCCCTAAAAGATCTAAATAAGACAGGTGAGTAAAAAGAACAGTTTTTCCTGAATTCTTCATATTTCAAAACCAGCTGAGTTAATAGATGACGTATAATTGAAGTATGTCTTTTATCATAATATATCAGGCGACATTTACGACCCCCTATCGGTTATAAAAAATAAATTTAAAAGTATAATATCTTGAAATAGTATCATATTTATACATTTTACACGACTATTCATAGCTTGAATTTTTCGCAACAGCGTTGATTTCGCATGCCAAATGTGTTTGAGATATTTCATGTGCTTTCAGGTCGTTATTAAATACATAGCTGGTTTGACAGTATGTGCATTTGGCAACCCAGAAACAAGACAAATGAAACAAAATGATGTCAAGCAGATTGATTAGCCTATCCTACCTCAATATAGCCAATATAATGCTATATTCAGGCGTCCTAAAAATTATCCAAGATAAAATGAGATGCCGTAGCGCCATATATGAGAATTTGGGTCAACTGTTTATCTATTTACTATGTATATATACGTACTTTGAAAGGGTTAGTTTCTCATAGAAGGCGCTGAAGCCACCTATATGCTTATACAGGGTGACTTTGAAGTTGAGTCATTAATTTTCAGATAATGATTGTAGAAGGAAGATAAACCAAAATATGTGTGTAAAAATAAAAAAAAGATAAAAAAAAATGGTACCTTGTTCTATAAAGTATCCTCCCGACATTTTATTTCAGTGCGCACCTGTATTTGATCGTGCGGTCTTGGAGCACCGGCATGCCCTCCCCTGTGTCACGAGCCCTTTGTACTACATTTACAAAGGCACGAGGGGTTGGTGGGGTTGGTTGCACTCGATTGGGAAACCGATCCGCATAAATCCGCGATGCCGGGGCAGCATTCAGCATTTTGTAAAGACCCCCCCCCCGTAAATAAGAATCATGTCCACAAGTTCAGCATTTTCGTAAACGTGTGCCATTTTTTATTTCGTTTGATCCACGCAACACACACCACTATTCACTCACGCGTTACCGACTGACACATTGACTGAATACAACTGAATAAAATTGTAGTAAAAACATCGTGTTAAGCGTTTCAAATTCTTTCGATTTTTTGTTTCCGATGCGATGAACCGATAAGGCGGATTATATCCGTTGTTGCCAAACACGAGCACATAATATTATTATTGAGACAGGGCGGTACTCAAACTTCTAAAGGGCTACTTTGTTACTTTAATTTTACCAGAAAAATGTTAAAGGAAAAAACATTTCTTTTGATCAGATCTACTCACTGTTAAAATAAATGACTCAACTTCGAAGTCACCCTGTATATTGTACTCAAAGGATAATTTAGAAATGGTTTGCTTTATAAAGATATATTTTACGTTAAAGTTCTTTCTCGTGACACATATGAAGCCAAATGCATTAAAGATCTGTTTTTCCGTTAGGACTGTGTCACATGAGTTCTCTATTCTGAAAAAAATATGAATATGACTGAAGTCTGCAAGCCATAGACATACATTTATTCAGTCAAGAAGGGCTTAAACTACTCTTATTTCAAAAATACATATCATTGACATTTATAATTAACATATATAATCTTATGAATAGATGATTTTAAATCCTTATATAATGATATTTTGAAAATAATGCAAAAAAGGTTTTCCTATATACATATCAAAAGCATACGCCACATCTTTAACGGCAGTCGAGTCATAAGCCATAAGTGTATTTATTTGCCTGAGTTACTCGCTCAGAGTCACTATCAGTACTGCTGCCAGTCGGATGATAGTGAATCTCTTTGAAAGGGTTAGTTTCTCATAGAAGGCGCTGAAGCCACCTATATGCTTATAAAGGGTGACTTTGAAGTTGAGTCATTAATTTTCAGATAATGATTGTAGAAGGAAGATAAACCAAAATATGTGTGTAAAAATAAAAAAAAAATAAAAAATAAATGTTGCCTTGTTTTATAAAGTATCCTCCCGACAAGTATTTCAGTGCGAACCTCTATTTGATCGTGCGGTGTTGGAGCACCGGCATGCCCTCCCCTGTGAGGTCTTAAGTCACCTGATTCACGAGCCCTTTGTACTACATTAACAAAGGCACGAGGGGTTGGTTGCACTCGATTGGGAAACCGATCCGCATAAATTCGTGATGCCGCGGCAGCATTTGTAAAGACTCCCCCCTCCGTAAATAAGAATCATGTCCACAAGTTCAGCATTTTCGCAAACATGTGCCATTTTTTATTTCGTTTGAGCCACGCAACAAAAACCACTATTCACTGACGCGTTACCGACTGACACATTGAATGAATACAACTGAATAAGCGTTTCAAATTCTTTCGCTTTTTTGTGTCCGATGCGATGAACCGATAAGGCGGATTATATCCGTTGTTGTCAAACACGAGCACATAATATTATTATTGAGACAGGGCGGTAATCAAATTTCTAAAGGGCTATAACTTTGTTACTTTAATTTTACTGTTAAAATAAATGACTCAACTTCGAAGTCACCCTGTATATACAGGGTGTTCCTTAATGATATGCGAATATTTAAGGGTATGAATCTACATGAAAAATCAATGTTAGTTTGCTTTATAAACTATGGTCCAAAAATGTTTTCTTACAAAAACTCGGGGTGTTGAAATTTTAGGAAAAAAATGGAAATTAATTAATATTTTCCGAACCGCTTCAGATATTTCACTGATATTTAGTACGTAGTAAAAGTTAATAAAATTGCATATTTTTCAATGCAAAAATAATTTTTAGCTTTAACAGTGGCGTGCGTGCGGGTATTGACTTTGATATTTTTTAAGAAAAAAATATTACGCCAATGGTTTTTTGCCAAATAAAAATTATTTTTAAATTCCCCGTTCAATTTAAAACAAATGATCTCTCAAGTTGTTTTCTTTCGATGCGCCATTTTTGAGTAAAAAAATAAAAAATCGTAAAATAAACAGAAATCTAAACACACACATATATATATATGATCGGACCAGACAGTAAATAGTCCTATGGACATGAAAACCACAGGATAAGTTTAATGAATTACATTTGATACATTTCTTACTAGAAAAACTATACGCTGTGAAACGGGAAAGCCCATCTTTAATAACACCCTATAAAGATGCTCATCGAAATATAATTCTTCTACTTTATGTTGTAGGTGAAGCCCAATGGTCATGAAGATGGTTTGTTGCTGTATTGTGCTGAAACTGAAGAAGGCCATGGTGACTTTGTCAGCTTAGCGATCAAGGACGGTCGACCAGAGTTCAGATTTGATGCAGGAAATGGTAAGAAATATCTCTAATAACCATTAACATCAAGTGAATAAATACTTCTGACAGCTATCTGATAAGATTCCACTACGACGGCTTCAAAGGAGATACATGATTCTTAGAGCATGGTATTGACAAGAAAAGTCTGAGAAAGCTAGAGAATTTGTGCCTGAGTGTTAAAGCCGTAAATTGCACTGCGATCCTGCAATCGATCTCCAACCATTATGTAGACTCAAATTGCTGTTTCCACATAGGATAATGTCACCTTCCTTTGAGAGACTTCGTAAAATATATGGTTTCAACTAACGCTGTTTTCTTTCATTGTAGGTCCAGTTGTGATAAGATATAGAGAGGAACTTCAACCAGGCAAGTGGCATGTATTAACAGCTAGCAGATCCTTGAGTGATGGCAGACTGCTAGTAGATGGCACGACTCCGGTGGTAGAACGGCTTTCGGGAAATCACAAGACTTTAAATTTGCAGACACCATTGTATGTTGGAGGTTATGACAAACATCATATCAAGCTGAACAACGGTGTGCAAGTCTACAAAGGATTTGATGGATGTATAGCCAATGTAAGTCCTGAATAATAAGTAATTTGTTATTAACGGCAACCGAGTAAACGCTGTGGAGGTCGACATCCAGTGCCACCCCAAGCGTTTAATATTACGTGTTGCACCGTGCTTCTGGTTTAAATGAAAGCTGAGTTGATGTTAGAATCAAAATTGAAGTGTTCAACTCAAACGAGCGTTACCACGGCAGCTATAATTTGGAGAGCAAATGGGTTGTGGGTAGTACAAATAGAAGTTAGAAGAATGTAGGGGCGATACTTGGCTGTGTTAGAGGTGACAATTCCAGCCTAGGAAAGCTATCACCAGCAAAGGCAAAGTCCTAATATTCTCAAATATTATAATTAGCTGTTACTGATATCACGTATCTGTTTGTGTGGCGCACGCATTTATTAAATATTTATAATAATATTTATATGATATTTATTAAATATTATGCTGTAAGAGAAATAATTAGCATTCAGATACGTGAATCTGTCAATCCAAAAACATATGTGAAAAATATGTACCAAATGTGCACTGCGTCAACGTTCAAGCTGCAACCGAACATCTAGGAATTATCTAAGTAATCGAGAGGGCCCTCAAAACATGCAAAGCTACGATCATTAAATGTCAAAAATACATGGCTACAACCATGTCAACAAAATAGCCGTTATCACAAAAGTTAAGAAAAAGTAACTGGCAAACTACCTATACAAATACATGAATTAGTCATATTAGACGAAAATACCCCTGGTTTGCGCAACAATCGTAACGTGTGGTTTTATTGCTACAAGTTGTTCAAGTTTAAAACATAGACGCATAAAATGGGTAACTCATTTTTATTGCAAAACCTTTTATTCCACAACAAAGAATGAGAAAACGTATTTTTTGGGATCCAATCGAAAGTAAAAAGATCCGACTAATAGCAAGTAAGTTGCGGCTGAAAACCGAGGCAATATACAGGGTTCGTTCGAAGGGCGTTTTATACACGAGTTTACCTTGCCGATATAAATCACAAACCATTCCGGAAGATAAATTTTATTTTTATGCGAAAAAGAAAGGGTATTTTCTTCTAAACGAAGTCAAACATTATGTACTTGTGAGTAATGTCTGTGTGAAATATTTTTTTATAAACCTTAAGGTTCATCTGTGACCGTATAAGAATTTCAGCTCTGAATATTTATACCTAAGAGCGTGAAGAATCTTGGAAAAAAATTGTTTCTTCATAACCAACGGTGATAGACTCATCCACTTTGTTTTAAAATGTGTATAATTACCTACGTATGTTTTCGAATATCGTAGCATATTTAATTACTCACAAATACGAAATCTTTGAATTTGTTTAGAAGACAAAAACTTTTGGGTTTTCGCATAAAAATATAATCTCTTTCCGAATGGTGTGTGATTCATATCGACAAAGTGAACTCGTGCTATTAAATACCCTTTGAATAAACTAGTAGTGATCGCCGGAAAACAGGTGTTTTGGGATAAACAATTAGGCATTTCAAAAACTGCTCAACCAATCTACTCCAATTTTGTTGTGGTTATTTAGAAGTATGATTCCTACGGATTTGAAGAATTTCAAATAGTTGCGTGAAATCATCGTCACATTACCAACAAGTGCCAAAACCTGCATTTTGCCTTGTTTTTGGCCATAACGTTTTTGCTATTAGTGAGATTTTTTTACGAGTGGTCTCATTTTGTAGGTCTCATAAATACCTAAATATTTTATTTGAAGAGTGTTTCGTTCCTACCCACACTTTCGATTGAATCTCAAAAAACATGTTTTTTCATTCTTTGTTGTCGAATAAAAAGCTTTCACACAAAAATTAGTATACCCATTTTATGTGTCCCTGTTTTTTTAATACCCGCTAGAACAACTTGCATCAATGAAACCAGACTATACAATTATTTCGGAAAAATTTGCTAATATGATCAGACTAAATACGCTATACAGTGATATCCATATGTCACTGACGTCGTAATGTGTATGAGACGAAAGCGTGAGAAACGTGCAATACGTGTTAGAAAGGCCACGAACGCAGTTACGACGTCAGCCATATTTCCTCACCGTATCCGTATACTCATCTTTATAAATAAAGCAACAGGTTTCACGATGACAGGTGCTCAAGCTGTTCGCAAAACTGTATATAGACAAAACGAAAAAGTTTATATCGGTGCTATGGGTACGAACAAAGTATTATTTACCTAACAACGAGAGAATAAAAGCTACAGCTATATCGTCTAGATGTCGGAAAATCGGAGATGGTGTTACTCACCAATTAAACATAGAAATCAGTAATACGTATAATGATCTGCATTAATAGGCGCCGCAGCGCCGAAAGGTAGTCCATAGCTTCTTCCATGTTTGACCCCAATGCCAATGGCGTTGAGCACCAAAAAAGAGCTGCTCACGTCAATTTTTTCCAAAACTCCTCTGGACTGACGAGCCAGTGTTGCCGAACCAAAAAAAACGAAATCGGTAGATGGTATGGACGAAATTCGATAGATTCAAGAACAAATCCGGAAGGAGCAAATTTTTTTGAGAGCATCCTTTCCTAAAAGAAATCGACTTTTTTACTGCAACTGGATACAGTGACAATACTGGTTGCTCTTCCAACTCCTTTGCAACCACCCTGGAAAGCCCTTTCCTCATTCTTGTTCACAAGACTATTTATATATAATATTTTCTGTTTTACCCTGAACTTGAAGCCTCGTCATCGAACATCTTTATTTAGTATATAGTGATTACTTTAAAATAGGCAATCGCTGTGATCTACCAGTCTGCACCTGTTTTACGCACAAAAACCAATACAGGGAAAGCGGAGGAAGGAATATGCGTACATAATTATAGATAACCCAAGTCCACGTTACTCAAAAGCCCGACTGCTTAAGTGTACGCATATGTATGATTGATGATATGGGAAATATAACTACATTTAAGTATTTTTTAACATAATTTTTGGTTCCAGCTCTTTTTCCGTAAAAAATCTGGAAATATCTGGATTATTCTAAAAATTCGTGGAACATGAGTACGTACGTTTTCGGTATTTCGGTAAATAAGGTCTTATATCGGTAGACATATCTACTAAAAAATCGGTTCGACATCACTGTGGCAAGCTACTGCTAGGACAAAGGAGTGGTTGCCTACGCAAATTACACGAATCAGAATCCAGATTGGAGACATGTGATTATTAAAACCAATCGTAGATTCGGTAAGTCAATGACAGCTAAATATGCAGCATTGACGCGCATTAATCTAGGAGGTAAAGAAAAACAGTGGCATAACCTGGAAAGTTTGCAGCGGGTATTCCAGCAATCAAAATACGTGGCATGGATATCAGCGTATCATCTGTTTATATTCAATGAATAGAATTTTATCATGTCTTCATTTGTTAGATCCACTATTTCTATACCACCATCGACACTTACTCCAAATGGAGCGGCGCGGCAAATTTATTTGCAACTCTATATTCACTCGTGCATTTTAACGTTCTACGAGCAATTTCAGTCCCTACATTCGTGAATCGTTTTTGGATATAGTTACGTCAGGCATGAGGTGGAATGAAATACCGTTTCTTCTAATTTTCTAGATCAACGTCGCTGGTACCGATATGAACGTTATCTCCAATGCAACAGATGCTTCAAATGTCGGCGATTGCAGCGAGTTCAGTCCAGAAGAGGCGGACGTAGACAACAATATCTACTCTTCAGAGTTTGACAACACCCAACCCAAGACCTTTGATATGCATCGTACTGGCTGCTCAGGAAGTCCGTGCAAAAATGGGGCACAGTGTTATCCCCTGAGCCCCATGGAATATAAGTAAGTTATATAATATTTGGGGCAATAAGGTACCTAAGCGGCAGTGACTATTTCGAGAGATCTAAACTTATAAATATTATGTAATTCTTGAAATCACGCTTAAATCTCAATTTGGATTGAAATTCTGCAATAGATTTATATTTTCAGAAACAACGATTTGGTAAACAGGAGAATCGAAATAATATAACGCATTTTCGTAACATAAATTCATTTTTAAAAACACTTGGATTGGTGCCGGAGGGTGTCGAGATTGTGGAACAGTCTACAAGAGGAAGCTTTTCCCAGTTCTATTAACCTTGGGCAGTTCAAAAATCGTATTAACAAAATTTCTTTGGGATCATCTTAGCAGCCGCGGTGTTCCGGCATTTAGGCTTCTGCCTGCGCGGCTGCTTCGATATATAATATATATATATAATTTACGTTAAAGTTCTTTTTCGTGACAGATATGAAGCCAAATGCATCAAAGATCTGTTTTTCCATTAGGATTGTGTCACATGCGTTCTCTATTCTGGAAAAATATGAATATTACTGAAGTCTGCAAGCCATAGACATACATTTATTTAGTCAATAAGGGCTTTAACTACTCTTATTTTCAAAAATACATATCATTGACATTTATAATTAACATATTATATAATCTGATAAAAAGATGATTTTAAATCCTTATATAATGATATTTTGAAAATAATCCAAAAAAGGTTTTCCTATATATCAAAAGCATATGCCACATCTTTAACGGCAGTCGAGTCATAAGCCATAAGTGTATTTATTTGCCTGAGTTACTCGCTCAGAGTCACTATCAGTACTGCTGCCAGTCGGATGATAGTGAATCTCCTTCACACTGCCATCGTGTCATCTGAACTAAATCCAGAACCATCTTTATTCCCTGCATCATTGTTTTGACTATCGATGAATTTTTGTTTGGCGGCCATCTGGGAGTTTAAGTAGCTTATAGCCTTCTTGGCGTAATAATGTGTGGGTTTTTTAAAAAATGTCTTCCAGTAAATTGTCAGAAAATCAACTTCCGTCATATATACCTACGCCACGAATGCTTCTGGATTGAAAATGTTTTTTCGGAAAAATGTGGCTTAGGTAGCCAATCCTGTCAACTAACTTTTCCAGATAAAGAGTGCTGGATCTTATTCAGGCCGCCATAACACAGGAATCTTCTGTTGCATACAAGAGCGTGACTCGCATTGTGAACAAAATCTAATCGTTCAAATTTTCTGACCAAATTTGAATTTTCCAGGACCTGTAAACATCGAAATTAATCATTTGGAACTCTTTTAAATCCTTGTACCCTAGTCACAATGCCAGCCCTCCCGTTTGGCTGAAGCACTTCCCCCTCTTTGCTTTCCTACTTTATGTCTTATTCCCTCCTTTTCTCTCGCTTTATCTGGTGTCTGGTGAACCATTCCTGGCGGACTAATTGAACTGGCAAGACTCTAACCAATGACGAAGAGTTTCATTGTATGCTTAAGCAAGCTGGATTTTCTGACAGGCATGTACGTTTTACAGATGTTCCTGCCTTATTGGATACACTGGTCAAAACTGTGAGACTGAATTGTTCATCTGTGACCAAAGACCTTGCCAGAACCAAGGTGTTTGTAAAGGAAATAATACTCACTATAGCTGTGATTGTCCCCTGGGCTATACTGGGTACAATTGCGAGCAAGGTAAGAATAAAATGTCAAACGTGTGACTCGATATTTATAATATATTTGAGCGGAGCATACTCGTATTTATGTTATATGTTCTGACAGTCAATCAGCTCTGAAGGATAAGAGTGTGGAGTATACCCTATTTCAAGAGTATCCATCACGGTAGAATGACAGCTGGTTATCTAGTAATACTTCAAAATTCCCCAGATCGCACAGGACATGTAAGTCTGACGGCTTCGTCAACGTCAGGTAGACAGAGGCGTATTTTTCTGTTTTTTTTTGTACGCTACAGATTCATTTTGTACTTTTATTTAGAAAAGTGCATTTTCATACAGAAAACAAAACGCCACAAACAAATCTTATTAGATTTATATTATTATAAAATTTGCTGAGCAGCTGTTGACCTCGGTAGACATCAAATCGTCATGGATACTCGTGAAATAGGGTATAGAGTTTTGTAGGGCATGCAAAACAATAACCGATAATCGGTTATTCATCTATTATCGATTCATTTTGGAAAACGATAGGTATCGATAATCGATAAAAACATCATATAAGTACTTTTTACAACGGCAGCTGTTATGTATCGGAATTTTGAAATTTCTGTACGATACAAAACACTCCGCGCCGTACTATCTGTCTTTCAGGTGTCATTTGTTCATTGCATTACGTTACTGTGTCTTAGAATTATATTGATGAGTCTAAAAATAGCAAAAAGTTTTCAAGTTTTGATATGATTTGTGTAAAAGATTTTATTTCATTTAAAATTGGGAGAGGAATAAGAATTACAGTGATTCAATTACATTTGATTTAAAGTTGGTTTGGTTTCAATTTTATTACGAAATGCATAATGAATGCAATACATATTTCTACAAAATTAGCGTCGACCGTTTTGTTCCTCTTGATTACTCAAAAAGGGTTGGAATGTATTGATCATGACGTTTTATTTGGTAAATTATGACATTATGCTCTGATAATGATTCTGCTCCATTTTTCAAATCGTATTTACAAGATTGCAGTTCTAGTTGAATAACGCCGTTTCTTCTATTGCAAACGTGATATCCGGAGCTCCACAAGGCTCATTGTTGGCCCAATTTCATTTTAAATACACACTTCAGATATGCATAAATGTATAAGTGATTCGTATGTACAAATTTATGTCGATGAGAGCCAAAGTAATTCATAATTTCAAACCAGAAAATTTACGAAACGGTTTTGATACAAATCAACAGTGATCTGGAAGTTGAATCGAAATAAAGGTACACCACTTTTGTGCTCAGAAAATGACAAAAATCAGATTAAAGAGGATTTTAGTATAGTATCAAACTGAATATTTTAATGGACTGAAATATGGACTCATATACAGGGTGGCCCATCCATGTGTGGACGGAATATTACTCATAAACAAATACATTTTGAGAAAATCTATTTATGGGATGTTATACATGACATTTGAGGGCACATTTGTTAAATATTGGCCATTATACAGGGTGTACCAATTTTGACCTACGAGTACATATCAAAGTTGTGATTTTTCAAATGGAATGCCTCAAATTTTATTGCATATTTGGATAAACTAATTCAAAAGAATTGATATAACATACTATGGGGTTTTGATAATTAGCTACTGAGATATACTCCAAATTTCAAAATGGCAGACTGAAGGGTTGCCGAAGTGGGGGGTTTTTCTAGACAAAATACCTTACATCTCAGTAGCTAATTTCCAAAACCCATAGTATGTTATCTCAATCTTCTTCTTTTGAACTGGTTTATCCAAATGTGCGATAAAATTTGAGGCATTCCATTTAGAAAATCACAACTTTGATATATAGGTCAAAAATTGGGCCACCCTGTATAATTGCCAATATTTTAGACTTGTGCCCTCAAATGTCATGTATAACATGCCATAAATAGATTTTCAGACAATGTATTTGTTTATGAGTAATATTCCGTCCACACATGAATGGGCCACCCTGTATATGAAAAAATTGAAGACTTGAACTGGTTATAAATTCCAGTAAGATTCCAAACATGACATCAAGATTTTCGTACAATTCACTTCCTTTAGAAGTTAAACAACTACCGGCACGAAAGTTTTAGGTAGCACTTGAGCAATATTTGTACGACAGAGACATAAATTATTAGCGCATTATAACAAGTTAACAAGTACGATAAGTAAGTTTGTAGTGTAAAGATAGGCTTGCTTATTTCATTTGTATATTTAATTTTTTTCGTTTTAAAATCTTCCAGTGTACTACGTCACGTAAGGTTGGGAATAAGAGTGTAAATCTCGCCTTTTGTAGATAATAGTAATAAAGACGATGATTATCATTATTATTAATATAATAGTGGTTTACTTTAGGTAGTAAATAGAAGTGCTTTCCATGTATTATACTCAAGAAATTGGTTTTTGAATAAAATCGATAATTATCGGTTTTTATTGGAAAAAAGACAATGGAAGGGTTCGATAATTGCATGTTGGTACACTCGGAGTCGCCAAATATAATATATTGCAATTTATGATCAATTCCCGATGTACATGTGTAAAATACTTCGTTGCCTTAAAACAGCTGACATTCGACTATATCATCTACAAAGGTAAAGGTATGCGTCCATCAGACTGATGCACTAAACGGAGTTTAGGTTGTTCTTGTTGTTGTTGTTCCACATCGGATAATGTCCGAAATGGATTTTTGGAAAGAGCAACTGTTCTGACAGCAGAAAGTGCCATCTACTACCAGAATCGACCACTGTGAGAGTGAAATAGCAAGCTGCGTGTTGAAAATGTATTTCAGTTCGCATTTGATAGCCAGGTTACCACTATGCCTACTAGATGGCGTCGATTCTGGCGGTACCATGCTGATGAGTTGCCAGAAAGCACACGGCCGTGGTTGGCCGTCTGAGATCCGACGAACGAAAACTGAGTTCTTCAAAATAATAATAACAATCCGATTGCGTACGACGTCGTTATGGATTGGCGGTCACTGGACGCGTTACGATCGACGACATCGACCGCGTAGGCTCATTTTCAGTAGACGAAAATCCAAATGATGTACTGCAAATAAGATTGCAAATGGTTGACGCATTGGTAGACTACCTTGAATTAATATGCTTATGGCGAACAGTAAAAAACGAACGATGATGATCTGGGGACACATACCTTAAGCTGTGGGATGGGTCTCATAGCTTTCTTTTGCTGATATCTAGTTTACTAAAAAAAAAAGTAGTCTTACGGAAACTTAGATGGAAAACAAAGGCCAATCGTGGGGCTAAGTACTAATCCTTGTGGAACTTATTTGCTGATTGTTTATGTTTGTATCCAGTAACTGAATTGCAAAACGATGCTCACTTCGAGGGCGATGGATATCTGGAGTTCAGCAGAGACCTTCTCGACCACCAAGGTGAAAATGAGGAGGTGATTGCTCTAGAGTTCTCGACCAATGCGACTAATGGGCTTATATTTTGGCATGGACAGACACCTAATGAAGATGGACAAGGACAAGATTACATCTCCCTTACACGTAAGTATCAATAACATCTCTTGAGGAAAGATTTTCTAATGACTAATAAAATTGGTTTTAATATCCCCCTTTCCCCGGTACTGATTGGTATTCTTATTCGCTTTTTGTCAAAGAAGAAATGTTTATGCTCAAGGAACTGCGAAAACAAAATCTAGATGCTTGACAATCGCGAGTTGTTAGAGGAGATCTTATGTCTTATCATAGTGGTGTTGTCGTAAAGATCTTTGCGAATAATAGTGTAATCTGCCATGGTCTTTCTATTCAGGAATGTTTACGGTGGCTTCAGTTAAGATGCTTCCTTCAATCTGCTTGGATGGCATCTAGATTGATCGACTGCTGTTGCACATTGTCCTCACCTTCTACCTAACGAATTACAAATTCGATATGAGTTTGACTTCTCTTGACAGAGTCATTTTCTAAGGACGTCCATTATGCCTGTCTGTCAGTCTTCACTAGATTTGCTATACAAGCGAGTGAAGCCTGATTTAAGCGTGCTTGACATAAAACAATTGAATGACAACCTCCACTGGCAAACGTAAACGAGGTTAAGTACAACTGCAAAGGAAATTGTCAGATCAACACCACTTCTTACTGTAAGATCTCTGAGCTATTCCCAGTTAATCCTACTGCCTCAGACGGAGCGTTATGTTTTTCACGTATACATGTATCCAAAAAATTCTATTTCACGGGCTACAGGCGAATCAGCTTGATGGATTTTGACATACGAAGTGTCGCTGGATTCATCTTAACAGCGCGAGTAACAGTGATTATATTGAAATTCTATAAAAAAAATGGCCGACTTTTATAAAAAATCAACCTTACAATACCTATTTCACAGGCTACAGATTAAACAGCTTGAAGGTTTTTGACGTATGAAATACGTCTTAACAGTGTGAGTGATACTGGTTATATTAAAATTTTATAAAAACGAATAACCGGATTTCAATAGAAAAAGTCAAGCCTGAAATTCCTATTTCACGGTCCACAGCTTAAACAACTGGATGGATTTCGAGTTGTGTTTAGATTCGTCTTGACAGTGCGAGTAACACTGTGTACCATACACTAAAATTTCTACTTTGAAATTTCTATTACACGGACTACAAACAGTGATGGGCGCATTGTATACGCGTATACAATGGTGAATATATACGTCTCGATATGCACGTATACCATGTATATAATGTATACAATAGCAAATTATAGTTAAACTACTTGCTGCCGAAAGTCCTTTTCCCCTTTAGATTTCCATCTGTACGAGAAAGCGAGAGACGAGGAAAAGAGGGCATCACTTGTGTAGGAAGAGTGAGAAAATTAGTTGCGCATCCACTTTTTCTTATCTATTCTGGAAATTACATATACAAATTTGCTGAATTTCAAAAATGAGAGAGATAAGAAATAATTACAGGTATATTCACTGTACACCGTTGAATTACAAGCCATATACGTGCCAACAGTAATTACACACAACGCGGGCGCGATGATCATTTCCCGTAATTCAACTCATTTTCTCGTAATTTATAACTTTGAACATAACCTCTCTCCAGGAAGCACAACATAAAAATAACCCTTCGGGCACAGCCGATAGATATACTTCATTGGAAGCATATTCAGTAATGATTTTCTCACACAGCAAATATAACTGTTTTTATACACATGCTGACCAATACACATAATCATTCAGATGCGATCTTGCTATCCAACCAACTTTCTTCTCAGAGATAAAAACTACAAGCAAGGACCATTTAGCCTCACAAAACTATGCAACCAATAATGCGTGTAGCTTAGTTGAGTGATTCCTCCATAGATGGACGTTCACAACGATCCTAGTGAGCAAACGTGGAATGACTGCTTGCGCCCTAAAAAACTACCTAGTCCGCAAGTTGACATCCTATAGATTTTTTTTGACGTTTTGTAGGTTTTCTACATGATCCTAATGGTGCTCCGATTTTAGGTGGAACTGAAGGTTCAGGTTCGCTACAAATTTTGCGACATTGCATTATTGGTTTGACTGTGAAAGCAGTTTATAAATAATGAGAAAGGTTATAAATATCTATATAAGGTTTATTTGTATACGTATACAAAGATACAGTGTTAAATAAATTAGGAACATTTATCAAGTAAAATAAATATAAAATATTTTCTGGAAACAAAATCCACCCTGAGTGAAGTCAGCCAAAGGACTGATTTCACTCAGCGGAATTGGAAAACTTTTTTTTGCAGACACTACACTCTACGGAATGTCTTTCCATTTTTAAATAAAATAAACTCTAGTTCATCGATTTATTTGTTCTTAGGGCGTCCAACCATATTTTCATTAAGTTGCCGGTTCACTGTTCACCAACTTTCTGACGTTTACGAATAAACCTAACCTCACTTATGCTATTCTATACATTGTCTTCATCATTGTATACATTGTATTCATTGTATACGCAATGTATACATTGTATACGCATTGTATACATCGAGACGTAGACAGTTAATGTATACGCGTAAATGATCATCACTGACTACAAACAACTTGATGGATTTTGGCATTTGAGTTGTCCCTAGACTCGTCATGTTAGCCCAATTTAAATATCATTTTCTTTAGTTACTGGAGTCAAGCTTTTTGTATTTTAGAAAAGATGCTAGTTTGATTAATTGTATTTAATGACCGGAGACTTCCGTCCTGTTTGGCCCAATTCTAAAATACCTATTTATATAGCAAGATCTGGATATACCTTTAGCATACGTTTTATTTTTTCAGTGCAAAACGGCTATCTGCAGTACAGCTTCGACCTAGGCCAAGGAGCAGCGATAATACAGAATCGTCAAGTTCGAGTGGATAATGGAGAGAGGCACAATGTAATTCTGAAGAGGAGAGGAAGACGAGGAACCATGGATTTGGATAATACTTGGATGGAAGAAGGCGATGCGGAAGGATACACCGCAGACATGGACTGCAAAGGAAATATCTACATTGGAGGAACACCAAATATTCCTCTCATGACGAGCTCCAGGTTTGTTTACACTTTTGTAGAATGTAGATTTGATAGAGGTAAGCCGCATCCCAGTCCAAGAGTGAATGTAACTCAGCAACATAGTCACGCCCTGTGCACGTGATAGTCAAAAGCCCGACAGGGTCGTATTCAGAACCGTCCTGCAAATGCAATTATTTAGTGAATCATAATTATGAATGAAATGAATTAGTATAACAGTCTGGTAAAAAATGCAGCTAATATGTGCATTGTAAGATTTACATTGGATTTTTGCAGTATTGCACGGTGCATTCAAATTCATTATTTTCCTTTTGACACATGAAAAATATACATAAAATGCAATAGTTACAAACAAAATACTAACATATATACTGAAAGTGAATAAATAGATAAACAGGCAAACAAACAGCTATTTACAAACATATTCCGACACTGTATAAAAACATTCATTCAATAGAAATCGCTGCAACTCTGCTTTGAAAGACATGTTTTGCTTTAAACCATTCGGCGATCTACTACTAATATCAAATTTGGAATATCGGACATGGATCTCATTTTTTTTGGCAGGTATTAATGGCATCTATATCACTGTTAAGCAGAAAACGCTCTCTATTTAAATATGTACACACACACACAGTTCAAAAATAAAAAGTAATGGCAGATATTCCCTAAAAATGTCCTTACAGCTAGACCGAAGGGTTACTTCGGTCATCCACTGCATTCTTCTTTTCTGACACAAAAATACCTTCTATGCGTCTGTAGAATATCCCCAGAAACACACTCCATACCTAAGCCGCAACTCTAGCTGGGCGTAATATAATGTGCGGAATTGAAGTCGCTTAAGAACAGTCTGTAAGTTTTTAATTAAATATGGATGACTATATAGCTTCGTCGATAAATAGTCACAATGGTTTTTGAGTTGAAGGTGTTCGTCAGTATATAATCCCAGAAATGTTTTATTACTGCTGATCTGCATAAGAGTGTCTTTTAGTGTTAATTCCAAAGATGCCGGTACGTTTTTTGTTGTCTGTCACGAAATCGCAAAATTGAATTTTGTCCGAAATTAAATGATGCTGATTCACCGAAAACCAATCGTGAACATATGATAACGTTGTTTGCACTACAGAGTTCACATATAATGAAAAGAAACAGGTCCCAAAACAAAGACTCGTGGCACACCCATATCCATCTCGATAATAGTACCAAGTTCGCCAATAATCGCTCGTGGACATGTTTATTGCATTTTACTTTGTCTTGGACTTGGATATGGTACAGACACAGAAACATGAGTCAAACATTCAGTAAATGATTCTAAGACTATTATTTCTTTTAAAATGCAAGACGAACAAAATAATAAACATTCATGCCGCAGCAAAAAATGAAGCTTCATTCTCCAACACAGACTGTCGCTTTCTATCTATCTGTTTTTATTTATTTTTTAGGGTGACTCAAGGTTTCGTTGGATGTATACACGCCTTCGAACTTCAGAACTCGCAGAGATTAGACTTAGGAATGAAAGCAATAAATGGGTTGAATGTCAAACCATGCTCCAGGTAAACATTACAAAACTTATATGTTTGAAGATTAACTGACTAATCAATAACTAATAATAAGTTGAGGCTACTGTACTGTCTGCAATTAATACTAGTAGGAGGTGTAGCAGAAAAATGACAGCTTCAAGAGACATCGAAAGCGTCCAAGCTGCAGACCGATTCGTGAGTTTAGTGACATAGTACTGATGCAGGAAATGTCACTGTCAAGTACTCAAAATCGAAATAAATCAGCGCAAAGCTCCGTCTATTACCAGAGTCGACCACTCCGGCAGGGTATAGCAGCTATCGGTTGGAACTGTAAGGATCTCAGTTCGTGCTTGACAGCCCAATCGCCACTATGACCGCTGGAGACTGACATAGCGGTATAGTTGACGTGATCTACTCCCCATTGAACAACTAAACACGCTGCTTTCGTCTGTTCGACAACAGACAGCCAAACATGGACAGCTGATTCGTGCTTTTTGGCAACCCATGCCTTGGGAAGAGATAGTTCCTCTGTTTTCGTTCGTTTACCCAGATACCAGGCCTAGACCATGCTGATAAGTTGCCTAAAAAGCACAAACAGCTGTTGGCTGCCTCTGGTCGGGCGGAAGAGAGCTACATGTTTACTCAAACAATTTATAAATTTATGAAAAAAATAGCGAGAGGAACAACGCCCCACTGCAAAACACGCCTTTTTAAAAACTCAATCAAAATCTTATATTGAATATTTTACAGTCTAAGTGTGACAGTGACAGACTTTCTATATAAGTACTATATCATGTCACTAGTGTCACAAATCTGTCTCAGGCTTAGCCGCCTTCGCAGCATGGAACAGCACATTTAAGGGCTTCGCTCATAGACTGGCAGGGAAGTGGAGAATAGGGAAGGGGAACTATTCCGTTACACATAATCAAATGACAGCCCGCAGACTTGAGAAGAGAAGAGACGCATGCAAATGACAAATGTCGCGCAGTTCCCCTCGCGTCGCTTCACCTCAGTGTACGTGCACCTTTAGATGCACGCTCATTGAAGGGAAGGGCATCGAAGAGAATGAACGCGAAACTCTTCTCTTACTGATAATATAATCAAACACCAGCCCGCTCACTTGAGGGATGCGAAGGGAAGAGACGCGTAACGTCTCATGCATGATTCCATTCGCGTCGCATCTTCCCAGTGTGCGTGCACTTCAGATACACGCTAATTCAAGGGAAAACAATGAAAAGTCTTCCACTGGGTCCCGTTAAACTTAATCAAATGACTGCCCGCAGACTTGAGCGACGCGAAAGGACGAGTTACGTAACATTTGACGTGTGCAAATGACAAATATCACCGCTGTCTCCTTCGCGTCACTTCTCCTCAATGTGCGTGCACCTTTAGATGGATGCTCATTAAAAAAAAAGTAATCGACGAAAAGGAAAGTGATTTTTTCCGCTGGGTGCCATTCAACATAATCAAATGGCATCACTCAGATTTGAGCGACACGAAAGGAAGAGTCGCGTAACGTTTGACGCGTACAAAAGACAAATGTCATCGCGGTTCCCTTCGCGCCACTTCTCAGTGTGCGTGCAACTTTAGATGCACAGTTAGAAAGGGAGGGAATCGAAGAGAATGAAAGTGAAATTTCTCCGCTAGGTTACATTAAACATAATGAAATTGCAGCCCACTCACTTGAGCGACGCGAGAGGAAGATACTCGTTAGGTTTGACGTGTGCAAATGACAAATGTCGCGTAGTTCCCTTCGCGTCGCATCTCCTCAGTGTGCGTGCACCTTTAGATGCATGCTCTTTGAAGAGACAGGTAACGAAGAGAATGAAAGCTAAACTCTTCCGCTGGGTTCCGTTACGGATAATCAAATAGCAGCCCTCTCACTTTTGCGACGCGAAAGGAAGAGACGCGTAACGTTTGACGTATGCCAAAGACAAATGTCGCCGCAGTTCTCTTCGCGTCGCTTCTCCTCAAGGTGCGTGCACCTTTAGATGCAGGAGTATTAGCACACTAACATGAATGCACTATAGCTTGACGCATTTTCAGATGATCTCACTAACATTACTAACCTATCTGTTTCATGCTATCCTACATTAATATTAGTGCTCGATGGATCCCTTCATCACTGGTTTTTTCTGATGTGGATCAGTTCGACGAATACGTCGAACCCCCACCTGTCAACATCATTCATCCTAAACCGTCAAATCGGGCTTCGTCGCCAGAAGCCTTTCATGTATCCATAGCTCTCGCAATAATCATCTGTATTAATTTGGTTCTGGTTTTGTGACGATTCGATGTCGAGTAAGATTATCAGAACTAGGATGCGTGAGGACTGATTTAGTAAATTAGATTGTGGTCAGCAGGGTTATTATGTAAGTACCAACTCATATCGATCGGCAGTCGACAACCTATTACAGCAATTTGGGTTTAAAGAGCAATGTTAACATGATGGAAGACTAAGACATATCAGTCTTTTATATTGTGGGACTTCCAAAATAAGTTATAATACAGTAATACAAACTTCCATCTACATTTTATTTAAATGTTCTCAAAAAGGAATCTACCTACCTTGTAAATGAAGCTCTATAGGCATTTTCGAGATAATGTCAGATTATTTGATTTTCAGTTCAATGAGACGTCGTTAACTTCTAGTCAACAAAATGTCGACAGTCGATAACATAATAACCCTAGCATCTTTGTGGTGTTTCAGAGGACTGGTGCTCATTCCAATCTGTTACCTTTTACCGCATACTTAATACCTAATAGTAGTACTACCCCAGTGAACATAGTGTCATAATGTCGGCATTTTTTTGACACTACTGACGTACGCCGGCCAAAAGTGACGTCATTATGTCGGTCTAATGTCACACCCAATTGACGTCATTATATGAGTCATAAAAGACCAAATACAAGTTCGATATGACATTTTATACATTGTGTACATTGTATACATTGTATACATTGTATACATTGTATACAATATATATATATATATATATATATATATATATATATATATATTGCTAACATTGTGTATACCTATTGCATACACTGTTTTCGTATTGCTTACATTGTCTACGTATTGTCTATATCGAAACGTAGACAATTAACGTAAACGCCCATCATTGACCCTAACCAGGCGATTGGGTCAATTACTGCCTTTTTTAGAGAACCCACACGTCTCAACGCTTTTTTAGGCTTCAAACTCAAAACTTTGTTGAACAATGTTACTGTTAAAGAAACTGTGGTACATCTTTTGGAAGCAATTTTAACGGGTGGTTGCTAAATAATATTTTGTCATACTGCTTAACTGGCATTGGGATGATCATAATAAATCTACTTGTTCAAAGATTTATGCAATGGACCTCTGAACATCAACGATTGGATTGCTAAACTGTAAGGTGTAAGGTCAATCGAATAATATGATCGATTTTTTTTTACGTGCTAGACAATATAATTTGTTGAATATATTATTCTTTGAGTTACCTAAGTGGGTATTGTACAGTTTCGTTTTGCTTTGTTGTCTTTTGGTTATCGGTATCATGTTAATTTTGTATATTTAGATAACTACCCACAGTCCATGTAAATAACGATTAGCTGATATTGATAATATTTTATTACTCTCATATAATAGACTGACGCTTTTTTACTTGCATATCGATGGATTTTGCGAAAGGTAAGGATTTTAGCAAAATACGCATTATTCAACATTTCTTTAACTATGTAGAGAGAAATTATTTTAAATTCAGTCTAAGCAATTAGTTCTATCCATATTAGCTCGTAGTAGATAAAATTATGTTAGTACTTCGGGCATAATGAGCGTTTATGTCATTTGGCTTGTTAAAGTTCACATCTTGAGTTCGTTCTATGCAGTTAGCACTTAACTGCCTAAATACACTAACAACTATTTTAACGTCTAGTTTTCTATAGAAGGAAAGGAAAACAAATTCCCAAAATTCAGCGACCTCAAAAACTCTGAAATCTATTTAGGTACAATCATATTATTACTTTTACTTTTTTCAGTTATCCAGATCCCTACAACCATGAACTGGTGAATTGATTCGCTAGAAGAAGATGATACATAGTTTTAAATTATAATTTCACTTAGTTTCTATCTCCGTGCGACTATGTGTTCATTTTTTATGCGCAATTTCTTTTTTGATATCCGTGTCTTTACTTCCGCGTTTCTTCATTTTGTACGATCTACTTTATACTGCCAATTTCTGGTCATCCGAGTTTTTCTGTAATGTTATTTTTGTTATCGTGTATTTTTCGTTTAGGTAAGTGTGCCATTTTAATTTTAGATATTTCAGCATAAATATTGTTGTCCAGAAAATTGAGGCATATTATCTGGTGACATTTAATTTGAAGTAAACCACATAATTGTCACTCCATTGGATTATTCGATTCTGCGGCCATCAAACATTGAAGCTTTTTAAGTATTTTGACATAATATTTCACGTATCAAATATAAAAGAATATTTCAAATCCTTTCAATCTGAATTCTTGTATTTATTGACTTTAAAAATGTATACTCACAGTTAGTCATACTGCAGTACATTGTGTCGGAAAAGTTTGCCTTAATGTTCCTGGACGTAACTGTATAATTTCCAATTTTATATTTTTGAAACGTTAAATGTATGGTGCTATCGCAGTAATATTTGTATTTTTATTCTCAGTTGTAATGTCACATTAGTACTTATGATAATAACTCCAGTTGAATCAATATTTCAACAAAAAGTAGTACGTAAACAATTGCTATGTTGCCAAGTTTTGTTTTCAAATGCCATAAAGTGATTTTATCAACAATGTTTTTATGAGATCCTTTAAAATGAGCATAGTTTGAAAAAATGGTTTTGTTTATAACTACAAACGTGTCACGAACCCCAACTTACAAAATTTAGTACACTCAAACAACGTTCGACTATAGAATTTTGTTAACCAGCCCAATAGACTATGTTTAAAGATCAAAATGAATATTCTTTGAAGAGTAGTTTCAGTATGATTTGGTTCGACTGGAGAAAATTAGTTTTAATAATGAAAAAAGTAAGTATACCATGTGTGATGTCATAACACGAAACGTATCAGCAAACGGTGATTATTAACAGTACTTATAGGTATAGATATTATAAAGAATATTTTATAAAAACGCTTAAGTTTCAGCTGTATAGTTAACTATTATGAATGTTACATAAAAATATTGTATAAATTGAAGTGGAAGCTTAGAAATTACCGGAGCTCAATTTCACTAGCTACTTGCTTGTAAATGAATATATGACACTAGAACAATTCATCGATACATAATATTTAAGGTTCACGAAACTGTTCAAGTTATTATCCCTTTTTGGCATTTATAGTCTGCATCAATTTTGAAATATGAAATTGAGCGTTGGTAGCATTTGTATTTAGAAAATAATATTTCTCGATATCAACTGGATAATTGTGTTATCTTTAATGATTCTGAGACCAAGTTTCAATGTTTTAGTTACTATTGCTCGAAATATCTGTAGATTATTAGTTCAAAAATTATTATGTTTTACGTTCTAAGCTTCCCTTATTCGTCTAATAAAATTGCCTTTTTCTACAGTCACCTGTAAAGAGATATTCTGTAAGGATTGTGTTAGTTATGTTGTATAATTGAAAAAATGCCTTAAATCATTTACTTACATGTTATGAAGATGGATTTCCAATAACTGAAGACAATAAGCATATTTAAATAAATGTAACTAATACGTGAATTAGTTTCATTCCAAAAGTTCCTATCAAACTGCAGACCCCATACGTTGTGATAAATGAACTAACATACTAGTAATACAGGCTTGATCTATCGAAATAAGACAGCACAAAGTGCAGGTTCACATTGTGAGTTGTGTCACCACTGTGGCCCCTTGATGCCGCCGATTCTGGTGCGGTAGATAGACGATCATGGTCAAGGTCATGAGCAGAGGCATATTTTAACGTAAAATTTCCGCTCTTTACATATCCTGTGTCACCAATCTGTATTGACTTTCAAATGACCTTGATTAACATAGGCAAGGTCACGTTCAAGATTACCATTAGATGGGTCGCTTCGAATTTTACAACTTTGTTCAACGTTTTTGTCTAGGAAACGTATTTTGTCGCGGATAAAACCATGTCTGTTACCTTCCTCGTGTTTCAATAAGTAAAAGTGTACAAACCTTTGCGTCTCTCCATATTGTGTTTCAGACGTAATGCTGACAGGCACAAAACTGACAGACTTGACAATAACATTTATACGGTGCTAACGATTTTATAAACTCAGATTTACCTGAACATAACGTTTGAAGTCGCAGAAACGTCGTATTTTAAATAAATATTTTGAGTTGACCGAATCTCAAGAATTTATAAATTAAAAATCTAAAAACAAAGTTACACAGTATTCCAGTCTAAAATTTCGTCAGCCAATCTACATTCCATTACTGTGTACGGTATTACATTACCAAATGATTGACTAGCACACTAGCATAGATAGGGATGCTGCTATCAGATTGTCGAACAATGGGAACGTAAGCGAGAATAAACTGCAAATCGACAGGATTCGATGTTTTTTCGGGAGCCCATTCAGTCAATGTAAAGCAGTCCAGCGGTGTAGCGTTTTATGATGAATAGCAGTAGCCATGGAATATCTTTGACAGTTTGGCAGCATTTTTAACCTGTCTGTCAGATTTAATAAAAAGAGATAGGAGGTTAAGCTACGTAAGGGATAAATGTTTTCGTATGAAGCCAATCCTGTCGCCAAGGATAGTGTGACTCTTGGAAATCTAGTGGGCGTAGCACATGAAGAAGAGCGTCTGCGCATTGTGAAACAACATAAACTGCCGCGATTTTATGTGCATTTCGCACACATTTTGTCATGCTTTGTAGGTTTATGACTTCGTGGTTTATTAATATGATCCTATATTTCTACTTGCCACTGGTCCGCGAACTACTAAAAATGGATTTCTTCAGAAGCTGAAATGCATTTTCTGTTCAGTGTACAGACGAGAGAGATGCCCTTTGCGCAGCACCTGAAATTTATTTGCTGCGCAGTGTGGCAGCTCACTTCATCGTCGACATTTTTTAACCTCCTATCTCTAGTCTTCATGGTTGATACCTGTTACGGTGTTTTGCTTATTTTTAGAATAACTATACCCTGTACGAAGACCCAACTTGAAAAACACCGTGTATAGAAAGAAAAGTCAATATATACCTAAGATTTATATTTACAAAGACAAAATAGCGTAAAACATTTAGCACAATATGGTTCATGTACATAGACACGATTCATCCAAGTTGAACTTCAGCCAGTTAAGGTACTTCGCAACTCGTGTGTATACTCCTGGATATCCTGGTCTGCCACAACCGACTCCCCATGAGACTATTCCTGCGAAAAAACAATCCGTAAAATAACCTTCTACTACCTACGCCACTGGCGAGGAAGTATTGTAATCGCGAACAATTTCAAAAATGAGATATACTTTTTGAATGTTACACAGAGTGTTCATTTGAAAACTTCCCACTACAGATTTAACGAAAACCACTAATTAAAAGAAAAAACGCCGAGACATGTCAAAAGATTTGTCAAGCGGGACAACTTTTTAACCAAAAACTACTTCACTCCCTTTCACCCTGGGCCCCCAGGGTCATTCCCTTAAAAATTTTAAAAACTTTTCAATTGAACACCCTGTATAAGATTTACATCACGAAAAACCATGTCTGTCGGTCCGCTAGTCCTTGGCTTGTCTATAACTTGGAAAGTACTGTTCGGATTTTTATAAAATTTTCACACAAGGTTACTGCTATGCCAACGACAAAAAGGCTTTTTTAAGTCGGACCAGTGGCGGTGAAGCTAAAGGCGAAAAACGAAAAAATAAAGATTTGTCAAACTTCATTGTTTGAGATTTCATTCACTCCTGGGGTCAAAAATGTAGGGTTGGGGGCTTGTAGGGGTGGGAGAGGGTGTATCGCAATTGTTTGACTGCAATAGATTTGTAAACTTCTAGCCCCAGTATTTCGACGTGCTTATTAGGCACATTTCACACATATTTTTCACCGTATATTTATCCAAGGACTATTAATAGAAATATAAGGTGCAGTAGCCACTGCTGGGCGAACGTCTACGTGACGAATTTGTTGAATAATTATTATCAATATATGAAAATGGATAAAGGATTTAATAGCAGTGACAATTACAATACGAAAAAGCCAAAAAAGCATGCACAGATTCACTATTCACCTAGGGATTTTTTCATTATCGTTATTGACCTAGGAAGGAATGCGGTAAATAATGGCGATTTCTCAGGTTAATAGTGATGATGATGATGATTTTAATTGCAAAAACTGTCCACAGATCACAAAAACTAGTACACGTAGAAATTAACCTTTAGCATCAAAATCGAAATTTTGTCAAACCATTGAAGTTTTTGGCGTCACAAACTTCGGCTGATGTTTGGTTAACCAAAATTAAGTTTTCTAGCGAAACAGACTGGAAGGATATCGTGACCTTCGACAGAAGGTCCGACAAATTACAAATCAAAAAAATTATAATTTATTTGAAAAAATTGGTTAAACAAGTTTGACCTGGGGGAGTCCGTACCTGCCCAGTTTAGCTCAGCAGCTACTGATCTGTGCTCCATAAATCTATAGGATTTTATAGTGAATTTAGTTAATTTTTCGTTTCGATTTCTACGTAGACATTAACAGCTAGCATCAGACTGTAAGTACTGCATTACAGAATCCTGAAATAATTTGTTTTCAACATAAAGTACGTGCATAAACAAATCGCTACAAACTAGAACCATCCGTTTGCTACGAAATTCCAAGGAATTCCACGTCTGTTCACAGTCGGGGACAGGTCCATACTGGAAATGGTGCAAGGAAGGTTTGAGTCAGAAGAATACGTATACTAACAATATGGAAGGCGTTAATATTCCTACAGAAACTCAAAACAGCAACTCACCACTAAATTACTCCCGAGCTCTCAACCGCCAGATATCCAAATACCCTAACAAGGAGCAGGCTATAATATTTAATACAATAGATGGAGCCCGAATACAAGATTATATCATCGAATTAGGTCCTCTAGTTGAGCCAAAAAATATCATATTCTGTTCTAGAGTAGCAAATAACAGAATATGTGTTTACTTATCCAGCAAAAACGCAGTCGATGCATTTTTGGACAACCATGGGAAAATCGTTGTTCATGGTGAAACTATTAAGGCGAGGAGATTAGTCACACCATCGGATCGTTTGGTCATATCAAATGTGTCCCCTACTATTCCACACAATATTATTCAAAACTGCTTGGAGCAGTTAGGTCTCCAGTTACAATCTCCCATGCCATTCCTAAGGATTGGGGCCACTATTCCAGAGTATAGTCATATACTCAGCTTCAGACGTCAAGTATACATAGCTCCCACCGAAAGTACCATACCAGAATCCTTGGTGATTAGTCATGAAGGGTTGTCATAATGCATATTCTTATCATTGGACAGCCAAAAATGTTTCAAGTGCAACCAATCAGGACACATAGCCAACAATTGCAGATCTACATCCCAACCATCGACCTCAAACATGGATGATACCGTCCTTCCCTCATCCTCAGTAAAACCCAATAATAACATGTCTAGCAGTATTCAACTGGAACCCACTATCACACAGGCAGCCGAAGTTCGACAGACACAACTGCCAATCTTAACTGAAGAATCTCCTAACAGACAGACCATATCCACTCCACAACCAATATTGAGTCAAAGCAAAGAACTTAACATAGAAATGCCACCTACTCCATCCGTAGCGACCACCGACGATGCCAGCAACACAGGCAAAAGAAGTTTTTCAACAACTGTTACCCCAACATCAGATGTTGAAACCTCATCAACTCCAACCTCCGGACCGACCTTTATAAAGCCAGCTAAAGCATCAGTGAAAAAACCAAAAATAGACTTCCAGCAAGCAGTTATTTCAGATCAAGCCTACGAACCAGCCAAACGTTTTATAGACACAAACCAAGACCTTTTAGTATTAAATTCTATCCAGATGAAAAGTCTCTTAGAAAATGTGCACGGAACCCAGACCGTTATATCAGTAGTAAACGAATACACCGTAGATATAAAAAGCTTCATTGAAACAATACTGCTCATATACCCTCATTTATCGGACCGAGCCCTGAAGAACAGGTTAACCAGGTTGCGCAAAAAACTAGAACGGCACATCGAAAATGACAATATCGACAGCGAAACCTCTTCTGTAGGTTCTAGTTTCTTTTAATAATTTACAATGGCGTTCAAATCCATATTGCAGTGGAATCTAAATGGTTACTACCCACGCTTAAACATGCTACGTAAACTTATATCTGACCTTGCACCTGATATCATATGTCTTCAGGAAACTCACTTCCATGAATCTAAAACAAATTCACCTAAAGGATATAATGGATTTTTCAAAAATCGCAATAGTTCAACAGCCAGTAGAGGAGTAGCTATTTACGTAAGTTGCGACACTCCTGCTAACCCACTTAATCTTACCACCAATCTGGAAGCGATTGCAGTAACTTTGGATGCTCCTGAAAAGCTAACTATCTGTAACGTATACATTCCTCCGAATTACCACATAGATGACCAAGAACTAGAATCACTTTTGCAACAAATACCTTCCCCAAGGATAGTTCTAGGTGACTTCAATGCACATAACTACACATGGGGCTCATTCAAAAATGACTCAAGGGGAAACCTAGTAAACGGCCTACTAGATTCATTTGGCTTAGCTTTACTGAATGACGGCAATAGTACCAGATTTGATGCTGCTACGGGCAGATTCTCCGCTATCGATCTTAGCATATGTTCTCCCAGGCTCCTTAGCCACCTACAATGGAATACACAAGAAGACTTATATGGAAGTGACCATTTTCCAATAGTTATTACTAACTCAAAGTTCTGCAATAACAATGAGACAATGCCACCCCTTAAATGGAGATTGCAAAATGCAGACTGGAACCAATTTGCGACTCATATAGAAAATAATCTAAGACAAAAAATATTCCCCGAGGATGACATTAATTCCATAATTGAACAATTCAGCAAGGTCATCACAGATGCCGCACATCGCAGTATGGGGAAAACTAACCACATCAGGAAAAGAAATCCAGTCCCTTGGTGGAACAATGAATGCGAAGCAGCACTTCAATCCAGTAAACGAGCTATCAACAGACACAAGAGGCATAAAAATATCAACACGTTGATGGAGTTACGCAGCAGACAGGCTTATTTGAAGCTCACAACAAGAAAAAGCCAAAAATTATCATGGCAATCATACGTCAGTAGCATTACTAGCGATACACCCATTTCAAAGGTGTGGAAAAAAGTGATATCCGGGGGCAAGACTTACTCAGCTATAAAATGTCTGAAAGAGGGAAACCGAAATGTTACAGGTAGCCAACAAATCTCAGAAGTATTGTCTAAAACGTACTATTCCCATTACAGTGTCGAGAACTATCCAGCCGGATTTCTAAGCTATAAGGCAATTTCAGAATCAAAACAAATTATAATAGAAGATGACAGTGAACCAATTAATACGCCCATATCAGAATCTGAATTTACAGAAGCACTAAACGATCTCAAAGATACGGCCGCCGGACCCGACGACATACCAGCCATATTTTTGAAACATCTTCCGTTGTCTGCTAGGAAACTTTTACTAGATTTATTCAATAATATTTGGACCAACCATGTATTCCCTGAGGTCTGGAGACAAGCCATAACTATTCCCGTGCTCAAGCCTAACAAATCTCCACAACTCCCTGAATCATATAGACCGATATCTTTAACCTGTTGTAAGCTGCTTGAAAAGATACTAAATCGAAGACTGTTATGGAGCTTAGAACACAGGAACCTGCTAATATCTGAACAAGCTGGATTCAGATCAAACAGAAGCACCACAGACAACATAATAGATTTGGAAACCCATATACACGAAGCCTTCTCGGACAGCCAACACTGTGTAGCAATCTATTTCGACATTAATAAAGCATTCGATACTACCTGGAAATACAATATCATCTCGAAACTTCATAAATGGGGGTACAATGGTAACATATTATCCTTTGTCTCTAACTTCCTACAAAACAGAATCTTTCAAGTACGGTCAAATGGAGTGCTATCAGAACCAAAACAGCAAACGAACGGATTACCTCAAGGCTCTGTTATTAGTCCAACCCTTTTCCTAATAGCAATCAATGATGTGTTACAAGATATTGAGAAACCTTTGCAAGCACGTCTGTACGCAGATGATATGATTGTTTATGTCAGAGGCAAGAACTTAACAACAAATATAACACTACTGCAAAAGTATCTTGACAAGCTTGATTACTGGTCCAATCAAACAGGATTTGTGTTTTCCCCAAATGCATTATCTTCTCTAGAAAACCGATTCACGAAGAATCCCCATTGAAGTTATGCAAGAAATCCTTGGAATATACCAGTGAAATCAAATTTCTTGGGGTAACCTTCGATAACAGATTAAACTGGAAGAAACACATCGCAAATGTCATTAAATCATGCCAGGCAGGAATGAATATGTTAAGATATTTATCTAATAGACAATGGGGCGCAGAAGGTAAATTGCTACTTATGATTTATAGAGCATTAATAAGATCAAAAATAGATTACGGATGTGTTGCTTACAACTCAGCTAAGCCCTCAACTCTAAAACCCCTAGATGTTTTACACAACACCGCCTTGCGATTGATCCTGGGAGCATACAGAACAACTCCAGTCGATAGCCTGTACTGCGAATCGGGAGAAGCGCCACTACATACCAGACGTCAGATACTAAGTCTTTCCTACTTCAATAAGAAAATCAGCAATCTTAATATGTCGGCTCAAAAATATCTATCCACTAAAAGAAATTATAGAGATACGCTGTGGGGTACCCCTTTCCAGAATAGAATTAAAATTTACCTAATAAAACTCAACATACAAAATCCACCATCCACACTTCCCATCTTCCCAGTAACTATTCCACCATGGACACTATACAAGCCAGCCAGTATCACAACTCTTACAAAATTCGACAAAACCAATACACCAAACGAAGTAGTAAATCAACATTTCCGAAGTATTATTGGAGAATTTACAGAAGCTCAACAATTATACACAGATGCCTCGAAGATTGGACAAAACATAGGTGCCGCTGTAGTTACTCCTTCAGGTCCAATGAAATTCAAGCTACCAGAAACAGCCTCAATACTAACTGGCGAATTGTATGCAATTAGAGAAGCTATGCAATACATCAAACTAAGCTCCAGTCGGAAGTGGGTCATCATTACCGACTCCCTTAACTCAGTTACACTGATCACAAAAATATATAACAATAATCCACTGGTCAATATTATAAAAATGGAAATACATAGCCTTGCACTCCAAAATAAAGAAGTAACCATAATATGGGTGCCATCACACAAAAATATATAGGGCAACCAAATAGCTGACGAGAACGCAAAAATGGCTGCGAACATGGACACAGTGACAAACAAGAAAGTTCCTACATCAAATGTGAAACTATTTTACCAAAATCGAACCATTGATTACTGGAACAATGCATGGCAAAATAAATCAGCCAAACTATTAAAGGTAAAACACCATCTAAGTCCATGGCAAGACCATCACCTCCAATAGAAGGCAGCAGACAATCTTAAGCCGTCTTCGTCTGGGCCACACCAGATTAACACATGAATACCTAATCATGCAGCAACCGGAACCCTATTGTGTGTTTTGTGACGTGACTTTAACTGTTGAACATATTTTAGTGGAGTGCCCAATGTTAGAACATTACAGAATATCATGTAACCTTGATAAAGAACTATCAGTTATACTAGGACCAAGTAGCAATCTCACAAACCTCCTGAAATTTCTACAAAAATGCAAATATCTAAGTAAACTGTAATTTATTAAATCCGCCGCTAATGGCCAATTGGGTCGATGTGGCTTCTGTATTTACAGATAAAAAAAAAGTTTGACCTGGGTTACGTACGGGTATAATATTCATGATCTTGAAAACTCGGTTAAGAATTATAATTTTTGAGGTCGCCAAGTATGTAAATCAAAGATAAAATCTTGCTTTACAAGACCTTGAGACTTTTGAGATTACTCTATTTCAAATCGATTTTAACCTTGTTTTTCAGGCTAAAATTGCCGCGCTTTGGGTATTCGCAGACTGTACGTGGGTATATGCGCTTTTTGGGGGTCTGAATGGCTGTATCATCAATTCTCTTTCTTCGTGAGTCAACCGAAATATAGTTCTGTTCGGAATGATTGATCCAAAAAACCTGAAAAAAAATCGTCCGGGCCAAAAGATTATAATTTATTTAAAAAGATTGGTCAAACAAATTTGACCTGGGTTACGTGCGGGTATATTCGTATTCTTTAAAACTCAGTTAAAAATTATGAATTTTAAGGTCGCCAAGTATGTAATTCCAAGATAAAATCTTGGTCTACATGCCTTGAGACTTTTGAGATTACTTTATTTTAAATGGATTTCAACCTTGTTTTTCAGGCTAAAATTGACGCGTTTTGGGCTTTCGCAGACTGTGCGTGGGTATTTGCGCTTTTGGGGGCTCTGAATGGCTATATCATCAATTATCTTTCTTCGTGAGTCAATCAAAATGTAGTTCAGTACATAGTTTCACTAGAAAAAAAGCTTAAAATACATTCCATATTTATAGTTTTTGAAGCCTTGCATCACAAAAACAATAATATACAATGACCTCGGTTGGCCGCGTGGGTCAGAGTGTCGTGCTACTGATCAGCCGGTCGGCCGGGCCGCGAGTTCGAATCTCGCCTTCGCCATGGATGTTGTGTGTTTGTTTTAGGCAGCAGCGGTGGCCGCAGTAGTAGACCCTTCGGTCTCCTGATCAGCCGCCGTGCGCTGTGCGGGTTCGAGTCCCGTCCCAGGAGAAATGTTTCTCTTGGCCATGGATGTTGTGATTGTCCGTAGGTGGTAGATGGTCTCTGACTGTCGAACGCGGAGGTACCACCCGGCGGATCTCGTAGGCGGAGCCAGAATGTGTGCATGTTGCATGCACACGTGTTCCTTCGCCAGAGTCCGTGTGGCGTCCCCCCTTTCCCATGTATCCCCCATAGCCCCACGGTACCCAATGGGTGCTTAGGCCTTAGGCCTTCGTGGTAGTTGGAGTATAAAAAAAAAAAAAAAAAAAAAAAAAAAAAAAAATGACATAGAAAATGTAACAGCGACTAGGAGTGCTGTAATTTTGAGCATAATTTTACAAATTTTTAGTGTACTGAAAAAAGATGGTGGTTAAAATTTCAACTCGAAATTTCGCAAAATAGCTGAGACATCCCACCTGAATGTTAATAATGTGTTGAAGCTCCTCTGTTCGCTACTCATTCGTTAAGTCGTCGCGGCATTGATTGTTTCCAGGCGAGCTGAATTTGGTTTCGTAGATCCTCCAATGTCTTTGGAGGGTGCGGTGAATTTTGAAACCTTCCCATCATGTCCCATACATGTTTGACGGGGGAAAGGTCTGGAGATCGAGGAGGCCACTCCAGATGCTTCTAAAAAGTCTAAGCTAACACGTGCGATATGAGGCCGTGCATTGTCCTGCTGAAAAAGTGGATCTTGCAATGTTGACGAAAAGGGAAGTAGATGTGGTAGTAAAGCTTCGTTGATATAGCGCTAGGCATGCTAACTAGAATGCACAACAATCGTGATCTGCTGCCGTAAGCAATGACACCCCATACTATAACACCCACAATGTGATGAATATGCCGTTCGATAGAAAATTGGAGGTTCTGCCTTTCACCATGTATCTATCTTATTCTTGCACGGCCACCATGTGTGTGCCCAAACAGAATCTGAACTCAAATCTGAACACGACTGACCTCCATTCCATATTCCATTCAAGTCTCTCCCTACTCCATACCAATCGTTGCCGATGATGCTGTGGGGTCAGAGGTAGTACAAGATGGAAACGATATGAAAACAGCCGAAAGACCTTATTCGGCGATAAACTGTCTTCTTTGTTCTGGTTCGCAATTGCCCTTGTTGTGGAAAATCGATCTCTAAGTTCTAGTTGCCTCAGATAACGATCCTGTCGCTCTGTAGTCTGTATTTGACGTCAAGTAACTCTAACTCATCGATTTAGGCCTTCTTGGAACCACGCTCGACAACTTTTCATCACAGTAGCTTCGTTTAGATTCAACCGATTAGCGATTTCTCTAAAAGACATGTAACCTGATTATCGGACCCCTCTCAAATTCGGAAAGTTGAGTGAAACTATCGCGTCTGTCAACTCTAGGCATGACAATGCAATGAAACAAGTGGAACCAACACAGAAACATCACTGAATCAAATATTAAGTAAACATGTTCATATTGTTCGGATCCTGATATGACAGAAAAAGCCTTTACAAAAAGTACGCCTCGGAGTGCCTTCAACATTTCATCCGCGTATACTTCCATGATAGCAAATGTATTCACAAATTTTTATCAAAATGCAATAAATAATTCTGACTTATATGTCACGTAGTATACATTCAACGTATTATTCCTTATCTGTTCTACTCTTATTTTTATTTTATTTGTTTCAGCTCATTAATTTACGCGGTTTATCTTCGGTTATTTATCCCCAACAAACGGTACTTTACCTTATTCTGCTACTTTTATAAGGCATATCAAGTGTTGTCCGCAAACTTATTACGGTGGAAACTGTGGGTGAGACATCATTGTAAAATGAAGTGCATAGTGATTCTCGGATTTTGCTTAGTGGTCGTTAATGGTATGCCTTTTGAGTTTGCTGAAGATGAAGAAGGACTAAAATATTACATGGTGCCTTTAAGCAGGGAGAGGAGGTAAGCTATGTTCCGACTTTGTGAGTGTACCATGGTAAACGTCTCGGGCAACTAATTTTATTGTGCGATAGTTTTTTTTTGTAATATCTCGCTTTCCAGTAGCGGAGCATTAATGTATGCTGTTTGCTGAGGCAATACATTGTGCATTTTTTTTATATCTTGTTTTATTTAGCTCGCCTTGTACTGTTAATTAGGTTACGTCGGTACTGTCAGATTTATTTTCTTTTGTGTGGGTGGTCAAGCAAAAGAAGTTCCGACTAACATTTCGGGGATTTGTGGCTTAAACCGTCTTGAGTCATTTTTATTTGTTTAAACGAATTCAAAGGAAAAGAGGATTTCCACCACCATTTCCTCATATTCATTAAACAAGGCGTGGAAAATTTCATGACGCCCAAAGTCAGCAGATCAGTTTCCACTTCAGAAGTATTGCCAGTGTGCCCACTGCTCTTCACTTGCTCCTTCTTGGCATGATCTACTGGATTTCGTTTACTTAGGTTTAGAGTACGAGTATTTTCGTTTGAGTGGGAAAAGGTGGTGGGATTCCTCTTTCTCTTTTGTTTGTTTAAATTAATTAATAAATTAAGAAAATACGATAAATAAAACCAAGTGGTGGGCTAACTCAAAACAGCTGTCAAGTTGCATGCAGATTTAAGCCCTAGCTCAATAAAGCGGAGAGTAGGGGGAGGCTAAGAGCGAAATGTTAGTCGGAACTTGGTTTGCTTGACCACCCACACAAAGTAAAAGAAATCTAACAGTACTGACGTAACCTAATTAACAGTACAAAGAGAGCCAAATAAAACAAGGTATCAAAAAAAATCTCAATGTATTGCTTCAGCAAACAGCACACATTAATGCTCCGCTACTGGAGTGCGAGAAAGGATATTACCAAAAAAAAAAATATCGCACAATAAAATTAATTGCTTGAGACGTTTACCATGGTATACTCTTTACATATATACACATCATCAAAAGTGTTGGACCCGCTGTATAAATCCGTCTAGAGGTTCGTTATCTACATTCTGTTTGTAAACAAAAAATCTTTATATATTTAGCAAGCAAAAAACTCAAAAAACCGTTGAGATAAAAATGTGTTTGAATTTTTATAGAAACAAGTCAGTTTAACGGTAGGGTTTGAGCAAAAAGTATTAAAATAAAATTTTATACTGTAACTTTTAAAATGCCGCGAGCTGAAACTTCTGGTTTTGATAGAACACGAATAGTAGCCCTCTTCCAAGCTGGATTTTCAAATCACCGAATAGCACTGGATTTGGGTATCCCAAGAAGTTCGGTTATTCGAACAATTCAAAGATTCCAAGAAACTGGCTCAGTTGAAAATCGGCCACGCAGTGGGCGTCCTCGAGTAACAGATTATAGGGAGAATCGTCACATTGCTCTATTTGCCCGAAGGAATAGATTTTCAACAAGTACAGCTATCAGATCGCATATTCGACATTCCTTTCGAAGAATTATTTCCACTTCTACCATCAGAAGAAGACTGCGAATGGCAAATTTGCGCCCTAGACGACCTTTAAAGGTTCCACGTCTTACTCGTAGACAAATTGCTGCTCTTCTCCAGTGGGCTAGAGAACATCAGGAGTGGCTTTTACCACAGTGGCGAAATGTGGTATTTACAGATGAGGTTAGGCTTGGACTGGTGAGTGATGACCGTAGAATAAGAGTTTGGAGAGAACCAGGACATCAACAGCGACTAAATTTGTCCCGAGAAGTTGTCCCATATCAGGGCGGATCTGTTTTGGGGATGCAAAATGTTTAACCACCGGAGTCCTTTAATTCAGATCTAGGGGACAATGACTGCAGAAATTTATGAAGAAAATGACATACAACCCATTATTCAACCTTTGCGAAATGAATTCGGCAACAGATTCATTTTTATGGATGATAATGCAAGGCAACATAGAGCGAGAAGGGTCCAGCGGGCTCTAGAAAGGGGCCAAATAGTGAGATTGCCCTGGCCTGCGAACAGCCCAGACATGAACCCCATTGAAAACATTTGGGACACTATAGCTCGAGCCGTACGGAACAGAATAGATCCACCTACAACCCTAAATGAGCTGGCTGCAGCACTAAATGAAGAGTGGAATAATTTACCCCAAGAAAACATTAACCACCGAATAATAGGAATTCCAAGGCGTGTTAACGCACTGCGAAGATCTAGAGGACACCGAAATGGTTATTAATTATGTTTTATTTTTCTTTAGACTAATTATTTTTCTTTAATTTTGATTTTTAAAAATAAAATTTTTGGTACCTTACTTGTTCAACTTTCTTTTTCTTTTCATATAATTGAAATTAATTTAACGTTTTGTCAAATAAATATAGTGGAAATATCCCCAATTTAAAATATATCAAAGATTGAAATTAAAAGGCTATAGCTTCCCAGTACGCCAGGGGGTCTAACACTTTTGATGATGTGTGTATTTTTGCGTCTAAACTACACTTATCTGTGCGGAGGTGTTCTAGTTACGGCTAGGCGCAACCGAGATTGATCTCAGGTCAATAAGAATAAAAAAAGAAGCCAGTAGTGGGCACGTCACGAGGTAGCTTGCCTCGGGTCCAAAATTTACGGTATGACCATAAAAAGAAACCCTGTTCACATCAGGGTTTTTTTTTACAAAGGGGAAGGGGTGGCTTCCGGCAATTCCGGCCGCAAAGCAGCTACAAGCTAAGCTGGACGAGTATATGGTGTTCTCCGTAATGTCTCCCTCGCTCAAGATTAGAATCTCATAAAAAATGGAAGGGGTAGCACCCAAACCAAAACAACTAAACGTATAAAGGGGTACTACTACACTAACTGGTGTTCGGCACCTTAGATCCCAGAATCTGGAGATTGAACAAAATGGCGCTCACACCAGAACTTCAGGAGGAAAGTAAATGATACGAAACACCTAACTTTATAAAGGAAGGTTCAATGAGTGGCCTTCAAGAAGATATGTTCTACAGGAAACCAAGTGAGAAAGGAAGATGTATGTGAAATTTGTGAAATTATACAATCAATAAACTATGAAATTTACCAAAAGAAAGTCATTGAAAAGGCTTTCTTCTAGGAATGGGCACTCTATCATTAATAAAAAGAAACTCAAATTACTAGTCAGTGATTAAAATATTAAACAAAAAATTTACGTGATTTTAGCACATGACAAGATCTTAGTATGTGCAATCTGATGGGAAGGACGGGCCTAGCAACATTATAAAAAATAGTAACGTTTGTTGGTTA
This sequence comes from Acanthoscelides obtectus, assembly GCA_963669975.1. Classification (NCBI taxonomy): domain Eukaryota; kingdom Metazoa; phylum Arthropoda; class Insecta; order Coleoptera; family Chrysomelidae; genus Acanthoscelides; species Acanthoscelides obtectus. The sequence goes on along the minus strand of CAVLJG010000003.1, from coordinate 64,835,094 downwards.
AATGGCTCAGGATGTATCTGCACATCTAAAGGCCCCTTTTAACGAATCTTCATGTTGCCAGATCCAAAGTTGCGTACAAAATTGTTTAAATATTTTTTAAGCATATTCCAAAAACTGTTTCTCTCAGGACGAATATTTTTTTAGCTGTTTTGGGCCTTTCTGAACAAAACCTTCCCTGAAATTTTCTCTAATGCTTATAGTTTTCGAGATATTCGCGAAATAATATTTAAAAAAGTGCAAAATACGAAAAATTGTTGATCTCCACACAGGGGCCGCCGTCAGCTGCATCTCTCTCTTGCCCCCACCCAGAATTTACGCGATTGAGAGTTTTAAAATGAATGGATCTTCAAAGAATACTTGGGAATCTTGGCAACATTAGAATTTTCATTTTTACTTCCTATGCCAAAACTGGCGAGGAAGTATTGTAATCTCGTCGACTGTCGAAATCGAGATATTATGTTTTTTGGATGTTATATGACTGTACATCATGAAAAACAATGTCACTAATTTCCGTCGATCTGTCTGTTAGACTGTCTGTCGATCTGTCCGCTAATTTTATAACCGCTTGTAACTTGAGAAGTAGCGTTCGCATTTTAATGAAATTTTCATACAGAGTTACTAATATGTCAAGGATAAAAATCTTTACTTTTTGAGAATCGGTCTAGTGGAGGCAGAGAAAAAACGAAAAAAAAATAAAATCGCTCAATCTTCGTTTTTTGACGTTTCAGAGGGTCCTGATCATGTTCAGGAAAAAATTTGTATGAGTTGAAATTTGTCGGTTCGGAGGCGTAGGGGGTGGGGGTCGGTATATGATTTTTTGATCTTTGTATATTTATACGCTCCCTACCCCGATAGTTCTGTGCAACTATTAGCCATATTTCAAAAATCAAATAAAAAGGGTACTTTAAAAGTTTTGCAATACAGCTTTATGTATTGACTTCGTAAGTAATTTCCATCACATTCAATACACTTCTCCATTCGTCAAAACCAGACCTTAAACCAGCTCTGCCAAGTTTCACCCGGGAGTGCGGCACACTCGGAAGGTCCTCATCGCTAGAAAACTGTTTTTTTCTTAACTTCATTTCTCAGCGAGCAAGACCTGGACTATAAAGAGGGTGATCAATAAGTTTCAGTCCAGTAGTGGTCAAAGACCCGGTGCGGTGAGCTGAAGCGTTGTCATGGTGGAGATACCAGGTGTCCATTCTTGACTTTGGCTGCAGGTTTTTCATAGACTCGATAATTTTCAGCAGGCACTGTTTCATGTACCACTTAGCTGTGACTGTATTCTTTCTGTCCAGAACGACACGCTCCACGATCCCGCTCGCTTTGATAAATACAGCTATCACTTTTTTGTTAACAGATTGGGATTTTCTAACAGGTACGGGTGTGTCTGAATCATCAAAGACCCAAACTTTGTTTTGAGCCGAGCCTTGAGCGGCACATCGTAATAATAGAGCCAAGTCACGTCACCTGTCACGATGCTGTTCACATACCTAGATTGCCCCTGATCAAACATTTTCATCATCTTGCAACACCAAGTTTCAACAAAGTTCTCTTAGGTGTAAATGGTCATACAGAATTGAATGAGTTGCTGGTGCATGAAGGTGTAAGGTCTCCTCTACCTGTTGGTATGTCACTCTCGCCTTCGACAAGCATTGTCCTCACAGCAGTAATGTTTTCCTCTGTTACTGACGTTCGCGGCGTTCCTTCCCTCTCAGCGTCCTCTAGAGTGAAATTGCCCCTTTAGAATTCTCTGTACCACCTGAATATAGTCGTAAGATCCATGTTCCGCACTTTACATTGTCAATACAAATGAACAACTAAAGCACCAGACGTGCTGCTGGCGGCTACTATGCACTCATGGACATGTCTCAACATGCAGTCTCCTGCGTCCGTTTGTTATGTCATATTGCAAAACTTTTATAGTGCCCTTTGTATTTACCCGTACATTTGCCTTTAAAACTTTGAATGATAGAGACATGTTTCGATCCGCGTACTCGTGCCTACTGAACTATTCCGATCGATGATTCCGACTCATATACAGGTTATGTTATATGTTATGAAAGATGACGCATTAGGCTAAAGAACGGCAACGCTGTCTCCCTCTCAGGTGACGCGGCTACACTCGACCGCCAGCTAGGGATGTTCGATACGATCCGATACTTTTGTCTCCGATACCCGATATTTTGGACCGATATTTTTATATACGATACTTGGGTGTATCGATATATTTCACGGGTATCGTTATCTTTCGATCCGAACTGTATCAGAAGGAGTGAATAACTTCAATTTACTTTCCTTCTTTAGGCGATTTTTTTTATCAGAGGTTCTGGTTGACCTTGAGTGACAGAAATCACACAAATGATAGAGATCAATGCATACAGAGTTGCCAGAGCGTGAGGACGGATTTTCACACATAGTGGAAATTGGGCATTACGATTTGCCAAAATGAGCAATCCAAAAGAAAGAGTGCTCTAAAATAAAAACTGAAAGACAAAAAAATCCCTTTTTCACCATTTGTGTTAAAATTATCTATTTTCCATGGTCTGGCAAATCAGTTTCTTCTTCGAATTTCGATGAGTTCCTGTTTCCTCTGGCAATTCAGTTTAAATTTACCGCTTTCATTAGTGTCATATGTCTGTTACATATTTCAAACAAAGTGTTGCAGCATCAGATCAGTTAAGAAAAGCGCAACAGCATCAAAGCGCCCTTAGACTAATTCAATCAGTGCCAAAGAGATGGAATTCAAAATATTTTATGTTAGAGCGATTTGTCAAACTCCATGAATATGTGGCTGTTATTTTAATAAGAAATCCCAAGTCTCCAGAAATGTTAAGTGCTTTAGAATTGGAAACAGTAAAAGAGGTTTTAAGTATTTTAGCCCAGTAGAGGCAGTTTCTAGAGAGATGTGTGAGGAGAAATATTTAACCTGCAGTAAAGTTATACCCATTGTAAATTGCCGCTTGAAAAAAATTGAAAATTTTACTCCATCAACAACAAAGGATTTAGCTCTGAAAACACTAACACTCGAGGAACTTTTAAAACGTTTTGGGAGCATCGAGCAGATGAAACTTTTAGCTGTCTCAAATATCCTAGACCCTCATTTTAAACGATTGCACTTCAACAGTCCAATGTCTTGTGCTAAGTCACCTTCCTGAATGAATCATTTCAGTTGCGACAGAAAAGGCAGAGCAAAATCAAATTAATATTCTTGAAAAATCTGACAGTGTTTGGGTCTACCATGAAAAACTAGCCCAAAATCATACAGATAAATATGATGATACCAAATCAGATACTGACCTTGAGCTAAAACTGTATTTCAATAGTCCTACTATGCCCCTAAACTCGGATCCCTTTTTTTACTGGAATAGCTCAAGTTCTTCCTCATAGGTATTTAAAGAAATGGCTGATAAATATATCTCTGTTGTTGGCACATCAGTTCCCTCAGAGACACTCTTTTCTGAAGCCGGAAATATACACTACCAAACCCGAAACAGATTATCTGGAGATCGAATGTCAAATTATGCTTACATTCGCTGAGTGCTGAAGAATGGTATTTTTAAGATTTCGAACTTCGAGTTATTTGTAGTATTGTTTTTAATACCCTATGTTTATATATTTTATGTTAATAATAAATAAATAATCGTTTTGTAATGAATTTCTTAGTATATATTTTTTTACCTTTTTTTTGTGAACTTATTTGACAGTCGTCATGCAGTTGAAAAAAGTGACGTTATTTAGAGGGTTGTAAAAAAGCTACTTCGATTTTCGGCAGTGTATAGTCGAAAGGTATCGATACACATAGGATCGATGTTTTTATTCCGATATTTTAATGGATCGATACTCCATTAAACGATACGAATCGATACTTGGTATCGATATTTTTACGTTACGATTTACGTGGATCGGAACATCCCTACAGCCAGCGCCGACCGTGCCGACCAAGCTGCATGCGCAGCTTGCACGAACGGAATAACTCGCTGCAGAGATGCCGCGCAGATGTGGAAAGAATCAACGTTGCCACATTGTCGGTAACTATCAGTAGGGCAGGGAAAGAATGTATGTAGACTAATTGTATGGGCCTGATTGACTGAGTTAATACGTTTAATTTCTCTATTCTACATGTCATTAACTAAATATTTTGTCAGAGGATTTAAATACACTGAAATTAATGCTTTATGGCCTGACGACGGCGTTGCGTGCAGAGTTAACCAACTTCACGCCTTCTTTCATGTTCCTTAGAAACAATGTTGAAACAATTTTTAACAGAATTTTGGTCCTGGCAATATGCAGAGTCGTTAAAAGGGTTTCTATTTTGAATTGGGTTATGAAAACAAAAAACTGATCAGAATATTTTCCCGAGCGGATTTGAAGATACTTCCTGGACTAAAAACAGAAAAACAAATATTTTTGACTATTACTCAGAACCTTCGTTTATTTTTCAGAGAAGCCCCTAAGATTGACTGGAATCCGAAGCCGGAAGAACCCAGACTCCGTGTAAATGGTGATGCAGGTCATGGTCCGTCTGGTACAGATTTCCGCGGTACTGCTGAATACGACTTTTACAGGTAAATAATTTATTTAATTTAAATAAGTCTAGATTCCCCATTACAGGAATCCCAATTACAAATTCCAAAGAATAATTATACCGACAGCAGGCAGCTGTACAAGGTGAATGAATTAATTAAAAATATGTTACAAAAAATTAGTCACTACCTTATCTCGTCCTGTTTGTCTTTTTACTTGAGAATCTGAGGGACTTATGTTTCTGCTGCTTACTGGGTGTGTTGTTTGACTCGATATGTGTGTGGAAAAAGACGAGCCGCTGTTGAAGAAGATACACACTTTTCGACCATTTTAGACTTTGATAACACTGTGACAAGAGCTAATATCAGCATTCAACTTCAATTATCTACATTGAATTCCATAGTCCACCGTGTGTCCAATGACGGAAAAGGAGAAAGAAGCTTCGGTTACCGATGAAGTGACTAAAAACGTGAGTAAGGCTTGTCTAACACCAACAGCACAATGATCGGAAAAAGTGAGAACCTAAAAGTAATAAGTAATCTTAAGCAAGAATTATTGTAAAAAGATGAAAAACCTAGAACTGCGTGACACAATTTTCTTGGAAAAGGGCAGATTGATTTATCAGTTATCCAACGAAAATCGGAGGTCACAAGAACAACTTGATTTAGTTAAAAGTGGTATCATTGATCGGGACACTATTGTTGATACCCTCCAGAAAATTAACAAAACAATCGAAGATATTGAAAAGACAAATACACATAAACAATCATCTTATGATCAAGTTGTATCCAAAAACGCAAGAGTAGACGTCAAGGATAAATCTTTAAAGACGAGAAGATGAGAAGAGATCTAAATAAAGTTTGAATCTATCGAGTCTCAAAGTAAGAATTGAACATATTAAAAATTCCAAAAATGGCGGGATCTAAAGGGATGTAGAGGATTGCCACCACCGAAAATTAAAAGAAGAGATTTCCAAGCACTTGCCATCGTCATATAAAATCAGCGAACCCAAAAAGTGCGACCCAAAGATTAAAATTGTCGGATACCCCTGTGACAGGATCAATGAAAAAGAAATTCAACATGAAATCGTACGTCAGAACCATTTCATTCCAGAACAAGATATTAAAATCACCTTTGTTAGTTACAATTCGCTAAATATTTATTCAACCAAATTTTTAGTTGCGAAAATAACAATTTTTTTATCGGACTTCAGATCTTCAACGTTTAACCAAACAACGATATTACACAATGCAGAAGTTGCCTCAAAATCGGTCATTCTAATAAGAAGTGTAGGAATGGTAAAACATGTATACAGTGTGGCGAAAAGCATGTTGAAATTGCACATACTCTAATATGAAATTTAACAAAAATTATAACATAAACGATTCCCCTACTGATAGGAGTTGTCCTGTCTAAAATTTTTCCAAAAAACACGAATTTTGCGAATTTCATTTTAAAATTAATTACTATCGATACAAAAACTAAGCAGTGCAGTAGCAAAGAAATTAAATTAGGACACTTAAACATGCGTTACTTTACCTTCACTATCTGAGTTACCTTTTATTCGGGAAAACTAGAAAACTTGATGTATTTGGTTCTATCCGGAACATGACTTAATAGTAAAATCGACATTAGTTCACTTAACATTGACTGTTACACTTATTACACTATTTAGTTTAGTAACAAAGGGTGTCAGCTTCAAATTCAAATTCTGTCTAGCCTCAAACTGCTTATATCACCAACAGTCGGTTTATTTGACATGGTGCAAGTTTTTTGACCTGGCCTTTAAGATGATATGTTTACTTATTTCTTATATCTTTGACATACCTAACTGCTAACTAACTCCCAAGGAGACGGCGAGTCAGTAGTCAAACCCTTAAATTGCAAAGAGCACCTCTCAGCCAGTGTCGAGGAAAGTTTTTCTAGATAATAAAATATCTTATAATCAGCGCACAGTGTGTTAATGAATTTACAACTCTCTAAACATTGCAATTATGAAAATTCGATGATGAAAAAGTGCCTACATGTACTGTTAAAGTAATATCTGCAAAGTGTACTTCACTCGTACAAACTCGTAATGTTTACTTTTACAGACAAGCTAAAAATTAATTCTCATGAGGATTGTATCAAAATTCAGTCGATCGTTTATCATCAGCTCTCCTCTCCAATCTTTACAAAAGCGATCAAATATGCCTGGAATGCTTCAAAGCCATCTAAAGAAGACATTATTAAAAATAGGCGCGTCTTATAACTTAAGGGTGTAAGTACTCTTACTGAGTATGTATGTTATTACCCCCAAAAGCTAATTTGAATATCTCATACCCATGCCGTCTCTTTGATAGTATAAATGTGGCGTTTTCTAAACATTTTATGTCAGTTTGGCAATATCGCCCCGATCACCTATGAGCGAATCACCAAACGAACGACAGTCCGCTCTTAGATCGTTGTTTTTTTTTGTAAACCAGTAATAGTCCAAGATCCGATTGTAAAGTTTTAGTTACATCGCGTACTGAAATATGTTAAAATATTACGTATTTTGATGCTAAACAGTAAACTCGCCGAGTTTTTATTGTATCAGATCAGCACGCGATGATGAACCATGAATTTTAGGTTGTCTCCTCTAATATAACGCCGCAGAAACCCAAAGTCAGTAAAGCCGACCATGATAAAGGCATTCCACGAAGTGCCTTTCTTCTACTTGAGATAACTCCTCTTTACCTATTCTCTCAATTTATAAAAGTGTTCAGATCTCCACTGCCAGGCTCATAATAGCCAATGGCAAACTATACATTCTTGTTATGTGTGATTTGGTTTCCTAACATACTTCATAGACAGATCAAAATAATAGTGTAACTTGCGTATCAAAGTCTGCATCGCTAGACAGCAGCACTAAGCCATAGTTGCCATTTACACTATGATGTTTGGATGGCATAGAATGGATGACAGAACTAATGAAACGTTTTTTTTTTTACTAGGAATAGGGATCTGACTGTAGGAGCAGGAGGATCATATGGAAGGCACTATGGAGGACCAGGAGGAACTGGACCTCCATCATCTGGAGGGCACGCTTACATTCGTTACAGATTTTGAGAACTAATATATGATCAGTTTACTTTCTTTACTAGATAAATAAAGCGTATGTAAAAGGAATTCCTATTATTTACGTCGTTTCTAGTCGATTGGAATCCCTATTGCAGAGGTGGAAATCAATTTTGAAGAAGAAAACATTGTCGGATTCCCCTAAACGCCCAACGGTTGCACTTTTTTCAGTAAAATGATTCGTATTGCTATGGCTTGGGAAGAAAATTATCTTGCTAGACCAGAATCGTGGAGGCTTACACCTCCCCTCCTCCTTGATGTACCCCAACCCTCGCTCTTCAAAATTGTCAGAAGGGCATTGGCTCTTAAAGCCCTGATACACATGCAGCCGCTGCTTTAGTAATACATATTTTAACTTTTAATCTATGCCTGGAAATACCCATTTAGAGAAGCACCAAAAAGAGATTGAAGATCCCAACACCATGTATGAGACAGTATCAGAACCAAACACTCTAAACTCTAATTCTTGTTAAAGTACGTTTCTAAATTCATTTTTGGGTTCTGGTACTGTTTCATAGATGGCGCTAATATCTGTCAGATTTATTTTCGGGCAGCAAAATATAGTATATAGTTGGCTAGGAGGGCGGGTCTTGAGGCTTAGGGAATGTAGGGGTGCATAAGGGCCTGTCTAATTCTATTCAACTTAGGATAATTACGTTAATCAGTAGTCTTACACAGAATGAGAAAAAAACCAATCGGTCTAGTTACAATTGAACGACCTGAAGCAATATTTTTGGTACATATATTTCGGAGCGAGAAATATGAATTGCTTCAGCTAATCATGAAGCGTAAAATTAAGGGTAACATCATGGACTAGACTAGGGTAGATGCGCAGACACTTTTATCAAGAACTAAGTAATGAATTTGTGTTGTTCTGGCCAACATTCACGACACAGACATTCAGAGTGCCAAGCCAATCTCTTTCGATAATCTGGAGAGAAGAAGACTAATAGCGACTTCCTCACCGACTATAGATTTGTACCTTGACTAACAAGAACTGCCCTATTGTTCATCTCGTTACGCGGGAATTCCAGATTACCGAGGACTTGATTTGGCAAGAACACATCTTGTCAATCGCAGCAGCTGCTGGGGAAGAGCTGAACTGTTCGTTTAGAGGTAAGAATTACTTTTCTGCTCATAACTACTATATTGTTGCTCCATGCTGTTAAGAGGAGAACTGACCGACTGATCGGTGACACTTCTATAACATACAGTATCGGGACCTCGCACCGACGTGACGGGCGGTCAGCGACCTAACTCTTTTCTACCTCTATGTCAACGGGCTTTGTCTCTCGGAGCTCTCCTCCATGACCTCAGGCCAGGTCTCTGCATCCCATCCTAACACTGTCGAACTCCATAGCTGACCTCTACTACCGCTCTTTTATTCTTAGTGTGTCGAGATCGTGGAACAATTTGCCTGAGGAGGCGTTTCCCGCAGGGGTTAGTACGCATCTTGAAAGGTGACATTATGTCGGGTTTCTTTGACATTTTTGTGACATCATTCTCTACAAGATATCCACTTAGAACCAGCTGTTGCTCACTTGATGGGCACTCGTTCTGTAACAATACGTATTGCCTAAGCGTCAATACGCTTAGGCAATACTATGGTTTAGTTCTGATGTGATGAAACATCTGCTACACAGATGGCATTATTAGGTCTATGCTGTAAGTTGTATACTACAGCTAGAAGGAAGCGGCAATGCATAGGCGCATAGTGAGGATTTGTGTGCTAATAATGTGTGTTGATGATAATTCCATTGGACTATTGTCTCAAATGCACTTACTTGAGACTCAAAGCTAGAAATTAGTTGCGCATCCACTTTTTCTTATCTATTCTGGAAATTACGTATGCAAATTTGCTGAATTCTAAAAATGAGATGAGGTTCACTGTACACTGTCGAATTACAAGTCGTATACATGCTAACAGTAATTACACCCGACGCAGGCGCGGTGGAGATTTCTCGTAATTCTACTCAAAGTTTTTGAAAACACAAAAAAACCTTAAAAATCGTAATTTATAACTTTGAAAAAAGGACAACATATAAACAACATGTCGTGCGGAGCATATTCAGTAATGATTTTCTCCTACAGCAAATATCACTGATTTTATACACACGCAGACCAATACACAGGCTACTCGGCTTCACAAAATATATGCAACCAACAATGCATGTAGTTGAGTCATTCATCCATAGATGGACGCTCACAACAATCCTAGTGAGCAAGCGTGGAATTACTGTTTGCAGCCTAAAAGGTACCTAGTCTGCAAGATGACATTTTAGTTTTTTTACGTTTTATAGGTTTTTCACATATGTAATACCCATGCGGGTTATTTTATTCTGGAACATCTTGTATAGACCGAAAAGTGCCAAAGCATGTTTTTCTCGTCGCAGCTAGTGTTTTAGCTGATATATCACATCTCATATTTACTTACCAGCAATTTGATACTTATCGCCCCTGTGAATTAACAGCGGCCCTCCTGAGTCTCCTTGACAGCTGTCTCTGCTGCCACTGCCGGCACACAGCATATACTGAGTAATCCTGGACGCCCTGTATCGCATCGCACGGCATTGGGATAGAGACAGTATGGGTACCTCTACTTCGTGTACCACAGATGGTAGATGCCCACCCTCGGAGAGTCGGCCCCATCCTACTACTGTGGCGTTCATGCCTGCTAGCTCGACACTGGCCGCTTGAATAAAAAAAATGTTATATGAAACTCAAGAAAACTTATTACAAGAACTAGGCTGTCTCTGGACTTCCCACGCAACGCCGTTATCAGTACATAATACAGGCTGGGCCATAAAGGTGTTGGCAATTTCAATATTCAATTAAAAAATAACTACGCAATATAAAAGAAAAATAAATGTATTTTTAAAAAGTAGAAAGATAGGAATTTTTAAGACTTAGAAATAATGTTGTTCAAATTACTTCCTTCGGCTACTTGGCACTTTTGAAACTGAAGCTGCAGATTTTGGAAGACTCGTTGAAAAGTTGTTCTCGATATTTCGTTACTTTCCTGAACAATATTCCTTTTCAGCTGCTCTAAATCAGTTGGATTATTTTCGTAGACCACCGATTTGAAGTAGCCGCATAGGAAATAATCGCATGGAGAACGATCGAGTCTACGTGGTGGCCATTCAATATCCCCCCTTTTCAAAATGAGTTTTCCGCAAAAGACATTTTTCAGCAGCTCTATAGATACCCTAGCTGTATGACATATGGCCCCATCTTGTTGAAACCACATTCTAGAGCTATTGCCTTGGAGTTCTTGCAAAGCTGGCACCAAAAGGTCTGTTATCATATTGCAATAATTGTTAGCTTTAACTGTCATCGCTTGCCCTCTTTCGTCCTCAGTAGTAGAGCTAAGTTCCACAGCGGAAGTGAGATAAAACAGCCGATGGACGGTTGCAGGTTCACGTTATCAGCGCGACGACGTTCCCATGCGGATGTGTGTCCGATAAGGTGAGGTGTAGTGTATACAGGGAGAGTCAAGAAGGTTGTATACAGGGTGAGTCAAAAGGTTGAGAGCGTTAAAAAAAAAAGATGGCGGTGTATGGACGACCTTCCCAGGCGGATGTGTGTCCGATAAGGTGAGGTGCAGTGTATACCGTCGGTCCATCGATCCACTATTTTTCGATGCACCCCTGTATACAGGTTCTAAATTTCTGCCCCCGTATATCCATGCCAACACCATCCTACAGACAGGTGCGACATCGGCGCCATCTATGCGCGAGATGCCCAACCCATCAATGACGCATGACAGGTGTCCAATGACGTATGACAGATGACGTGTGTAGCGCCGATAACGCGAACCTGCAACCGTCGTCCATACACCACCATCTTTTTTTTAACGCTCCCAACCTTTTGACTCACCCCGTATACAACCTACTTGACTCTCCCTGTATACACTACACCTCACCTTATCGTCGGCCACACATCCGCATGCAAACGCCGTCGCGCCGATAACGCGCGAACCTGCAACCGTCGTCCATACACCGCCATCTTTTTTTTTTAACGCTCCCAACCTTTTGACTCACCCTGTATACAACCTTCTTGACTCTCCCTGTATACACTACACCTCACCTTATCGGACACACATCCGCATGGGAACGTCGTCCTTACACCGCCATCTTTTTTTTTAACGCTCCCAACCTTTTGACTCACCCTGTATACAACCTTCTTGACTCTCCCTGTATACACTAAACCTCACCTTATCGGACACACATCCGCATGGGAACGTCGTCGCGCTGATAACGCGAACCTGCAACCGTCCATCGGCTGTTTTATCTCACTTCCGCTGTGGAACTCTCTTAGCTCTACTACTGTCCTCAAAAAAGTACTGTCCAAAAATACCGGTTGACGTAATTCCAGCCCACACGACTAGTTTATTGCTGTGAAGTGGACGTTCATGCAAGCGTCGGGGATTAGTTTCGGAGTAGAACCGACAATTTTGTTTTTTAACATGGACATTGATGTGAAAATTGACCTCATCACTAAACATCACGTTGTTAAAACTATTGAATCGTTCGAGCATAAAATTGACAAAGTTAAGTCGATTATTGGGATCATCTGGTTTTAATTCTTTGACTAGCTGAATCTTATAAGTCTTCAATGCAAATCACGCTTCAAAATTCGCCGTAAACTCGTTCTTTTGATGTCCAAAGCCTGACTTCTCTTAAGCCATGTACAGATATGTAACAACACCGCGAACCGAACCACGCGACGAACCGCGCCGCGCTAGTGTAGACGGTGGAAAGAACGCCGTCGCGAACCTGATTAGCGTTACAGATCGCCGTTCGGCCCCATTCAGACTGTCGGTTTTTCAGCGCAACATGGTTCGCAAGGAATGGTTCGCGACGAAGTTGCACATGTTTGGACAGGCATACCGGTGCGGCGAGCACCAATGTGTTATTTTGTAATGTACCTAGAAGTATAATTATTTTTCTTACTTGTATATTTTCCGTTAAAACTTCGATCAATGCCCCACAAACTTCTTGAATGATGTAGCTGATCGATAGCTTTTAAATTAAATTAAATTGTCTTCGTATTTTTGGTCCAATCAACGTGAGAAGATCTTCAACGTCAGTCAGACTCGTAAAATTTTTGTTCTGTCCACTTACTTGTTGATATTTCAATTCCGCTATCAAATTGTCGCAGCCGTGTGCTCTATTGGTATATAACTGCGTTTGCCACCATCGTCTCGGACGTCGTCGTCGCTTGTTTTTGGATAATCCGTAGTGAATATAAATAATATATATCCGTTTCCGCTAGTATTCGTCTTTCGCTGAATGACAAACACCAAAATTGGATCGACATTTTGTTGCGCGATGGGGTTGCACGACGTCGTTCGGCTTGTAGTAATGTTCGTTGCAATTTTGTTCGTCGCCAACACACTCTTATGGCCCACCTTGTAGTTTAACTCGGTTCAGCACAAACTAGACCCTCCGAGGATAAATTCAGTCAAACAGGTCCATGGACATTGTTTATCTGCCCTACCCTCACGGTATTACGTATCTTGAAAAGTGACATTCTGTCGACTTTTTTGACATTACGTTGTTTTTTTGTGACATTATGTAGGTTTTTCTACAAGATGTTAACTTAGCACTAGCTGAAGGACACGTTGTGAACTCGTTTTGTTGTACGTGATGCCTAAACGTCATGAGGCTTCCGTTATCAACGTTTGGCTCTGATGTGATGTAAAATCTGCTTCAGAGATGGCATTGCTGGAGGTACCGGCAATGCATAGGTGCATAGTGAGGATATGTGTGCTAATAATATGTGTTGATGATAATTCCATTGGATTCTTATCTCAAATACTCTTATTTGAGATTCAGAGCTAGAAATTAGTTGCGCATCCACTTTTTCTTATCATTTCTGGGAATTACATATGCAAATTTCCTAAATATCAAAAATGAGAAATATCTATATTCACTGTACACTGTCGAATTACTAGTCATATACATGCTAACAGTAATTATACACAACACGGGCGCGGCAGCGATTTCCCGTAAAAGTTTTTGAAAACACAAAAAAACGTAAAAAGTCGTGATGTGTAACTTTGAACATAACCTGTCTTCAGAAAGTGCAGCATATAGATAACCCGTCGGGCACAGCTAATAGATATACTTCAATGGCAGCATATTCAGTAATGACTTTCTGACAGCAAATATCACTGATTTTATACATATGTATCTGTTACATATATTTGTTTGTTTTATCTAATTTTAACAAATTTCCATTCGACATTTTTTTTATCTTGAGCCGCCATGCAGGCCTAACCTTCCGATTTAGCTCCAGTTGAATGTTAGGTTAAAAGCCGAATATCGGCTTCGGAAAAAATGGACCTTAGGGTATTTCACACCTAAGTTCCATGCGAATCCAAAAAGGATAGGACAAGCTAGGGGTTCGCAACCCTAGTTCTAACGACGCTCTCCATTTGTTAGGACCTTGACGTAAGCTGTATTTAAACACTGGATTTATTGTAGTAGACAAATTGAAAACTGTTATGGGATCTGGCCTAATCTCACTCCTAAAAACCGAAATCCCAATGAAAGATCTACTTACAACTAGGCAAACATATCGGCCTGATCTGCTTGTTGAACTGCACTGGTTTCCTCAGCTTCAGCAAGGCTATGTCATGATTGTAGGTCTCAGTGTCAAATTTCTTGTGCCTGATAATCGCTGAAATCGCCCGCATCATGCTGGGCACTTCCCCTGACGTAGAAGCATCGTGATCACCTAAGATCACACGGATTTTGGATTTCTTCAACCTGGAAATAAGGCTTAATTATTATTACTTCTCTAAGGCCCGATTTTACTATTTTCCAGGGGATCAATGTTTAAAATTTGGAAAATTTTGACATTTTAATACTTTGTAAGTTTTATAAATCGTGCAAAGAACCCCGCACAAAACATATGAAAAATGGTTCTCAGCAGATTGGTCTAATAATTCGGTATGATTCATTTCTCGCGTACCTACACAAAAGTTCTCATGAAACCAAAACAATCCATGATTAGTTTCTGAGAAATAGAGGGATGAAGTTTACTGATTTAAAATGGTGAGAAAGCACGTGAACTAAACCCTTCGAGAAGACCATTCAAATGCAGCATGTAACAAATCTATGAGACCTTCATAAAATAGCTGGTGCTCTTAATAATAGATATCATCTTCCAATTATTATTTATGGGAGGTGCTAAAACTGTATAAAGCACAAGGAATTTACTGACGTTTTCGTATCGACAAGTTTATGCTAATAACGAGGATTTACCTGACTAACGCCCTAACCCTAGGCACATGTGACTTTTTGGATATCCGCTCCACAAGATTGAAGTTTGTTATCTAAAGTTGACCCAAACCGTTAATATGATGGAAGCAGACCAACACAAAGACCCAAATTAATAGTCAATAAATTTCAACAGCCTAAAGCTATGTCCACATTAGTGCGCCATTTCTTTCTCTTTCAGCTTCAAAATCAAATTAAACTTGAACTAACCTTTTAAAGGTCGTAATCAAAGAGAACTAAACAACCTCGACTTTTCCGTGTCCTTGTGAAGCAAACTGTCCTCTTGAGTTAATCTTTTTCAATTATTGAAGAACTCGTCCCAAGTCCATTTCAGCATGTATGCGTATAAAAATGAGCTTGCCCTTAAATTAACCTTGTGAGAATCACCTCCCAACACACCTTCCTAAAAGGCTTTCAAATGAAATACTATCCTCGTTATTACAAATGCCGGAGAGTTAAAATCGGCTCGTTCACCACCTACTTCTCAGAACTCGTAGGATTGTGTTGGTCCCATTTTTCGTATATTTTGTGCGGGGTCCTTGAAAATTGATCATCTCGAAAACCTGTGATGGCAAAATGCAAATGCAGGGAACATCTATAAAGAACGTTACCCTGAACATTTTGACGTCTTTTATTAGGGAATTCTTAAAAACTAGTATGTATCTGAGAGCAGCGCGGATGTATGGAGTCTTGTTCCTTACAAGGCAATTCGAAATTGCTAAATAAATTTAAATTTACTGAACGATGACTAACTCTGCAAAAAATAAAATATAATTAATAAGTTGCATAAAGAAACAAAGTTTTAATAATTTGTTTCTTTCGTTTATCCATTAAATCAAGGAATAATAACTTTTTATTTGTTACGACCTTCAATGCTCCACCCACCATAGTTAGATGAGTGAAAGACCTATAAAATGTCATCTTGCAGACTACGTAGCTTTTAGGATGCAGTTATTCCACGTTTGCTCACTATCGTTGTGACCGTCCATCTATGGAGGAATGGCTCAACTACACGCATTGTTGGCTGCATATGTTTTCTGAAGACGAGTAGTCTGTAGCTTTCATCTCTGAGAAGAAAGCTGGTTGAATAGCAAGATCGCATCTGAATGTGTATTGGCCTGCATATGTATAAAATCAGTGGTATTTGCTGTGTGAGAAAATCATTACTAAATATGCAGTCAATGAAGTATATCTATTAGCTGTGCTCAAAGTTATAAATTACGATTTTTTATGTTTTTTGTGTTTTCAAAAACTTTGAGGAGAATTACGGGAAATCACCACCACGCCCAAGTTGTGTGTAACTACTGTTAGCATGTATATGACTTGTAATTTGACAGTGTACAGTGAATATACTAATTTCTTATCTCCCTCGTTTTTGAAATTCAGCAAATTTGCATTTGTAATTTCCATGGATAAGCATTTAAATCTCAAATAAGTGTACTTGACACAAGAATCCAATGGAATTATCATCAACACATAACGATTCTAAGTGTTATAGATTGTTGTCTTTGAGAAGTGATACAAGCCTGGTGTATTTTTGAACTGTATTGAACGTTTCCTTGTTACGGCGCAAGAGATGCACATAATTTTAAGATGTTCTATTTATTGATGGACAGCAGAAAATACAGCCAAGGGCAGCCACAAATAGCGACGGAGAACTATGGAGAGCCACGGACAGGATAGCGACGGTCATCAACGAGACAGTCATGGACAGCCAATTGCTTGTGTACCGAACAGTCAATGGATTTACCCCTCGGCAAATACATATCAGTTCAGATCAAATAAATTAAAGAATAAATAGCTTTTACTTAAATGCTTACGTGTTGCTGTGAGCTCGGATTACAATTTTAATGTCGACAGCCGATGTCAAAATAGCAAGGAAAAGCATTGACAGAATAATGGCGCGAACGACTCGGCATCGCGAGTTCTCACGTTCGACGGTTATAGGTTTGTCATCGCATGGCAGTAAATATGACTACCAATTACTTGCCTCACTAGAAGCAGAGCCTTGTACGGCCCACCCACCTAAAGTAAATGTTCTAACTTTCATTGGCTTGTAACGACCGGAGGCGAAAGTGGAAATTTTGCTATAAAAATCCGTACCAATATTTTGCACTACCATATGACAATTTTTCCAGAAGCTCCTATATATCGGGTATTTAAAATTCGACCCTCACCATTGAGATCAAGGAAACGGTCAGAGATACGAAGTCGCTTAAATAGGGGCAAAGTTGAATATTTACGTAATCAAATAAAATGCTGCCTAGAAAGTAAATTCAAAGTACTTTCGGAGAGAGACGGGAAAAACAAATTTGCCCAAAATCGTTTTAGTTTTTTTCTGACTCTATTCGTGGTGGGATTTCAAAATAAACCACACAACAACATCGCCACGTTTTCTCCTCCACAAGAATATGACGTTTCGTCTCTTGTCCTCCAGCATCAACTTTATTAATTCTCATAGACGCCATATTGGAGTTTCACACAGGTGAATGGAGTTTATAATTCTGATTCCAAAATGTATAATATGTCATATATTGGCAGTGGCAAGCCATAATGATTCCAGAAAAACAAAAGTTAGGTAGGCCTTGAAATTATCAGCTTGTCATTTGTTCCGCATAACAGACCAGACCTCAAATTGATCATAATAACAGAGTCTGGAAGACTGAGAAGCAGTGAAACAAATCGAGCAGTCAGCAATGTACAGAGAAGGGTTAGGCTTTGTCTTCGAAATAACGGACAACATTTGAAACATCTGCTATAATTTACCTCTACCTCTGTTATGATTATTATTGTTATTACCATCAATAAAATTTATATTTTGTGTTCAGCTTTTACCATACCTTCTTATTTCCTTATAATTTTCATCCAACAAAAAGCTCATGGCCGACCAAGGAAATACATCACTGAATTTAGGCTAGAAAAGTCCATTTAAATGTACAAAATTCCAATATAACGTCCATATGAAAAATCAAACTTGGTGATGCAACTGAAAATTTGTCTACACCATATTAGGAGAATAAGTTAGGCAAAAATAAAGATTATTTCAAGGGCTGCCTGGGAAATTCTGCTTTATTTTGAAATAACTTTGGCAATGTCAATGTATGACGTATATTTATATATTTTGAAAATTTAAATTAAAAGCTCTATTCACCTATGCAAAAATCCAATATGGCGTACATAACAAAAACGGTTGTTGCTCGAGGACAAGAGACGAAATGTCATATTGAAATTCTAATTATATCATCTTGTAGAGGAGAAAAAGGGGCAACATTAATGTGCTGCTTTTTGAGAGTTCGACGACAAAGCCAGGAAAAGATTGAAACGATTTTACCGTTTCCAGCAACACCCGGTATAATCTGGTTGAACACCTGTTTCCTTGGTGAATCGTATGGGTAGGTTTTCTTTGTTTGCTTGTAGCCACATGGTTCCAAAACTAAAACTGAAAGTGAACTGTTACTTTGCTTTTTTCCTTTATTTGTAATTACAAAATGAATCGAAACAAACAGTAAATTATTATTATTGCCTATTACCGTTAATTGATCATCAATCATCTAGCTGTATGACTTCTGAATGGAGAAATTCAGCTACCGTGAGATAATCAGACTTCAGATAACAGATACATTTGACTGAATATTGTATTACCAGTCAGCTTATACAAAAAAGCTATTTAATATTATAGACGTGTCGATTAAATCAAAATTTCATTATATTCACTTTGATAATGCTAATTAAATAGCTCCGCATTCTTGATGCACCACATGTTGTACTTGAAGGCTCAAAGTGTTATTTATAAACAAAGTAGTATTCTGCAGCTAACATCTTGGAATCAATGTTGTAAATTGGATACAATCGGAAAAGCAATGTGGAAAATGATTCCTGCGAGTACGAAATTATTATTTGAGTGGTGTAGTCGTCAAACTTTTTCACTCTAAGGATGCGGATTTTCTTTTTCCCAAGCGAAGGATTTTGCATAACTAAGGGTCTCATCGTCAGTCGTCCTACAATAATTGTAGAACGCCGTTATGGGCTCCTTATTTGCAGGGGAAGTTCTAAATGTCTAGTGTTCCGTATCAGCGCATATTTTTCATATTTATCATCTGTTTTATCAGCCTGAAATTTCTTGCAGTTCAAAAATAAAACATAATCTGACAATAGAAGAGCGCTGACACGGAACACTAGAAATCAGGAAATACTCCAGCCTATCTGAAGGAGAGAGAACTATGAAAATCAATGCGGCCATAAAGGCGGACTACAATTGTATGAACGACTGACAACACGGCCTTTAGACACATTTCGTAAAAAATAAATTTACCTTCGGATGCAGTGTGCAGCTGTAAGGACAAACTCTTCAGTTAGTAAAGAAGCGCCACAGTGGTAGTGACCATCGTACAAAATCCTAGCCACCCAAGGATACCTGTTTATTCCTGTAGGACGTCCTCCTACTATTCTGTTCTCTTGATTTGATACCCCGCATTCTGCAAGTAAAATAAATAAGACAAAATAACAGGATAGTATGTGGTATTCCCTAGCTTAGCCCAGTAACCTTGGAATAAGAAAAAGAAACATCATGAGCCGTGGGCTTAATAAGACAGAATGCAGGCACCCTTGTTCTCATGTTTTGTCCAAAACCTATTTGCTTGTAAATCGTTGAGTAACTTATCGTTGCGACCTGCCAAACTGATTTTTCCTTGTTCTCAAGTTTCAAATAAATCAAAGTACAGCTTCTGCAGTCAGTTGTCTAATCAAGCTGAAAATTTAATCATTCCACTAGTACGAGACACTGAACATATATGCCAAAAATTATTAAAGGTGGATAAACATACGTAGTATTATTATTTACATGGTGAGAGAAGAGCTACTTTTTGATAATGTAGTTTTAAAAAAGCGCCTCGAAAATGCGTTAAATATACTCACCACAACTACAGTTCCTAGCTTTATATTCATTGTCGAAGATATCGTCATCATCATCTTCCGGAGCAACTGCATTGTCAAAAAATGAAGCACCTCCAGCTATGAGATTAGTCAGACTGAACAGTTGATTGAAGAATACACGACCCTGCCTGCTAGACGATAATTTTTTGGTGTTTTGTACTGGTACGCTGGTTTTGATCTGAAATTTATTTACCATGTTTGATCCGTGTTTTGCTATAATCATTCGTCAAACTACTACTACTACTAGTAGTTTTTGGAGCCGTATATTTAGAATAACGTATTTTGCAAGCTGGTTAACAGTTCTCTAATAATTTAGAGAAGTGTTGTCATAGGGCCATCCAATATGTACTTGGGAAATTAAACTTGGCGCTATGTTTCAATGACTTTAATTACCTAGATACCCGGGAATGCTATTATAGCTCGTTTTACGACTAGGGAACGCAACAGAATTCTGCAAGCACCTCTACACTTGTTTTCGGATGAGAGCACCCGCAACAGCGAATATGTTTAGTAAACAACAACTGGAGAGATAGGCAAAATGGGCGTTGGCGGGCATCTTCTCCATTCCTTCTGTTAGAGATAAATTCAATCTAACCCACGCCACTCCTCCTTTGTTCTCTCAAGCTGCCTTGCTATGACCTTAACTGGTAGGAGATAATATAATATCCAAAAATATGCTACCTAAAGAAAAACGCTGTAGAGCTGAGCTGATAAGCTTAAAAAATGATATCAAATAGGTTGACTCTGCACTTCCAATGCAACGCCGTTATCAGTTCATAAAGGATTATATTCAGCACAAGCTAAGATCTCTAAGAAAAAAGTAATTCAAGCAGGTCCACACAAGTAGTTCTTAAACATTATTTCCCTACCCTACCGGTAGTGCATCTGGAACGTTGTCTCTACCTCAGCGCGGTCAGAGCGCATAGAGAACACTATGCTGTGCGCTATGCCGCTTCAGACCGCCAGGAGCAGCAACCGCGGCCGATAGGTATGCGATCCGTCTGCTGAGAATAGTTTTCCAAGGCTAATGAACGGAGAAATCTATGGTGAATCAAATATGTCAATAGGTGCGTAGAATTAAAAGTTTGAGAGCGTAGATTTGTACTAACATCAAAAAATTATAGTAAACCCACTCTCCCCAGTTACAACCCCCCACCCCCAAGTATTGTTAACACTAAATTTTTTTCAAGAATAATCAAGATCCTCTGAATCGTCAGAAAATGAAGTTTGACCAATTTTTATTATTTTGTTTTTCCCTTTTGCTCTGCTGCTACTGGACCGATTTTCAAAAGCCACAAAGCTTTTGCATCCTTGGTATAGTAGTAACACTGTGTTTCATCGAAGTCCGAGCAGCACTTCTCAAGTTATAAGCGGTTATAAGATTTGAGGACAGACCGACAGACAGACAGACCAGCAGATCGACAGACACACCGACGGAAATGAGCGACCTGGTTTTTCGTGAGATACAAGCCATATAACACTCAAAAAACATAATATCTCATTTTCGTGATTACAATACTTATGCCATTGGCATGGGAAGTAAAAGGGTAATTCAATAGTGATCTTAATCGCAACATCAATAACGACCTCAAAGGTTTTACCATGATCGGGGATTTAGTGAGTCTGGGAGCAATAATAGGAGTGTATCGTTAAAAATCCAAACCATGAAGATCATAGTCTAGGTGACTGTCTACTACATGATAGTGACCTTAACCGTAAAATGTTTCGCTTATTTATATCCCCGACAAAAAGTGAAGAGCCTAATTATAAGTTTATGTGATCCTCAGATGTCCTTGAAGGTCAGGGTCAGGTTCGTTGGCAACGTAAAATTGTCGGCAAGTTACGTTTTATGAATTAAAAGTGGATGTATCCCGTTGAAAATTCGTTTGGTTTTCACATGACCTTGAAGGCCATAGCTACGTTCATGTTCGAAGTCACCATTGGTTGACTCTTTTCAAGCCTTTACTTCTTCTACATTTTATGAAACTTCTTCGACATTATCAAATACCCAAGGTACATGGTTAAGGTCATGATAAACGTAACACTTTCTGCTATTCACAATCCCGGTGTCGAAAAGAGGAGTTTCCTGTTAACAAAACTGTGTTGACCTCCAAATGATCTTTAAAGTCATAATGAAGGTCAAGTTCAAATTCATCATTAGATGTCCTTGTCATAGTCCTTTCTCTCCTTCAAAAATTTCTAGATTACACTTGTCCCGTGTCAGCGTCAGCGCTCTCCTATTGTAAAGATATGTTTTCTTTTAAATTTTAGGAAATTTCAGGCTGATGAAACATGATATAACTCAAAGCACAATTTGATGCAAATAGATGTTTGTGACATAACCTCAAAATAGAGCGCTGACACGGAGAAGTAGAAAAATATGACAATCAAGGAGGCCATAAAGGCGCCCTACAATTGTAGGGACGACTGACGATACGGGCCTAAGAAACGTATTTCTCGAGATATTCCAAGACCTGATCCATGAAAATGGTTCATTGTTGATAGAAAACACTGGTGTACAAAATTAAAATAGTTTTTTGTGACATGGAGGAGGTTATTATGAAAAACGTACCCGAAAAGTCAGATATAGCAATCGATTTTTTCTATCACCCACGGTTTTCTTGCAATAAGTCATTTTATTTGCTGTTTATACTCATAAAATATAAGGATATATGTGTAAGAGTTCTAATAAACACTCGAATAAACATTAATCTCAGAATGTTGTTGTCAATGTTTTTCGGCGATATGTTGCTCCTGAAGTATCTCTCAACAATGTCCAGCAATAATTAGCAAGCCAATTGACACTCCATTTGCCTTGATACCGTTTTTCCATAGCATAAATGTCTTGGTGGAACCGTTCACCATGTTCATCACTTACCGGACCTAAATTTTCCGAAAAAAATCGAGATGAGAATCCAAAAAGAGAATTTTTAGGGACATGTTACATCCCATTCCTTTATAAGCATTAATTCACTCAAAATATCTTTATAATTGTCCGCCTTCACATTGCCTAAAAAATTTGCCTCACCAAGTCCCGGAAATGTTTGTTTTAAATGCAGAAACTCTATTCCATTTCGATCCATTGCTTCCACAAAATTTTTCTTCAGCCCCATTTTAATATGCAAAGGTGGAAGCAACACGTTTTTGGGATCAACTAGTGGTTCATGAACAATGTTTTTCAGTCCTGGAGTTAAAACCTGACGTAGTAGCCACTCCTTCTGTTTATAATGACGATCTCGCGCACGACTGACCCATTCGCAAAGAAAAAAATAATATTTGGTATATCCCAGTTGCATTCCAAGAAGAAGGGACTTTTAAATCTGCACATATGGCCCATCCATATTCATTATAACGGATATGCTCTAACAGAACTCGCATATTTTCGTATGATTCCTTCATATGAACTGCGTGCGCTATAGGTACAGATGTATATTTATTACCGTTGTCTACCAATACCGCTTTTAAACTAAGCTTAGAGGAATCAATTAACAGGCGCCAACCATTGGCTCATGTTTCTGTCCTAACGCGTCAAACAAATTGTTGACATCGGAGCAATATATCAACTCCCTTTCTTGACGGAAACAGTGTGTGATGTCTTGTTAGCGTTTTTGGTAAAAAGTAATGTTAACAATACCGTGGAGAAGATTCCATCCTTTTAAGCTTGACGCTAAAAGTTCTGACTGGGATTTTGACAGATTTAATTCTCGAACTAAGTCGTTAAATTAAGTTCGCCCTGTGTGATCAAATGCGGCGCTGTTGAACATCCTGGTAGGTCAAACGAGGGATCGTAAATTTTTATGCTTTTTGTACCAGCACTTTCAGAATCGGTGAATTCGAAAGACCAATATTCTGGTGGAACTGGGACAGAAAGTTTATCACTATGCTTAACGGGCCGCAAAGTTGATGGTAAATTAAAATACTTAACAGTATGTTTCGATTTTGGTCCAATACCTTCAATATTTGTGAGGCAAAAATAGTAATCAGTAATATGGTCTCTCGGTTCTCTCCAAACCATTGGTAGCGCAAAGGGCATTTTACGATTGTCGCCTCTTAACCAACCTGTTAACAACGTTACACAAGTCTCACAGCATATATGAGGGGCCCATAGTTTATCTTGGTCGCCAACTTCGATTCCTAAATAAAGTTCGTATGCTTTCAACACAAGGGGAGTAAAAGTACGTTTTTGGGATTTAAAAATGAG
The DNA here is from genome assembly GCA_963669975.1 of Acanthoscelides obtectus. Lineage (NCBI taxonomy): Eukaryota > Metazoa > Arthropoda > Insecta > Coleoptera > Chrysomelidae > Acanthoscelides > Acanthoscelides obtectus. The sequence continues at coordinate 64,811,049 of CAVLJG010000003.1, read as the reverse complement.
CTCTCCGCACGCATAACAAAAACTGTTCACATTATTTACACAATTTTTATGCATTATCCATAAAGCTAGTCTCGATCACAATAAACTAAAAAAAAACCGTTTTAATAAAAATTAACAGTACTCAGAACATCTCTCTTCAACACAGACAAAATAACTGACTTGGCTGCTATTAGTCTACTAATAAACGCAATATGCTCTCTAAACATAGAGCTCGCACATAATAAGCAGGAATAGACAGGTCTTAACATTATATGCGTATACGTGCGTCATCGGGTAAACGCCGAGAAATGGAGCAATTTGAGATGTTACGTATTGCAATTCATAAAAGTAGATGTTACCGAATATCTGTGGGTGATAGAAAAATTCTGTTTTTAGATTTGATTTTTAAGGATCTCAAAATACATAAGATACACCCAAAAATTGTCATGTCACAAATCCTGTGTTTATCAGTGAAATTTATTGAATAAAAAAAGTTTTTAGTTTTAGTCACGCAAACCAAACCTCTTTCAGTTGGCCAAGTTCACTATCCCCTATTATTTTAAAAACCATTTTCAAGTTCGAACAAACTGATAAAAAGAAATTAAGTCCTTCTAGAATGTCGAAACTTTTTGTTGCCTCAAAAAATCAAAAACTTTGTAAAAATATTCTGTATCCTATATAATGTAATCGTTGCATACTTCTAAACCATACTTTTAGCTTTTTTATATGTTTTAATCAATACTGGTACTTTGGATACTTTCCTCTAACTCAAAAGCTCAACATTACATAAGAATATACTTACAGCTTTCTGAGACTGTACTCCACACGCCAAAAGAAATACATAACAAATCACCATCACCAACTGCCTGGAACCACTGACACTATAGCAAACACTATCAGCTTGAGATGCTCCACTATTCACAAGCATTCTTAATCCTTGACCTTGATCATGTAGTGCATTGGCAAAGACCTTAGGCTGAGGACTATACTAGATCGTTACAACAGAGTATTGACATGAACACCGTCAGCTGAAGACTATCCTAAGCGACGACATTGGCAAATACCATCCGCTGAAGATTGAGCAAAGAACTAAAAAAAAGGAAATCGCACGACAGTTTAGCGGCGTTTACATGGAATTTGAATTGGATTGAATGAAAACAAAAGTAACATGTGAGTCGAGCGAAATCGACAGTGAAGCCGGCAAGCTGCTTGTTGAAGAAATACTTTCACCGTCACTTGACTAGCTATATACTCGGATGAGATATTACAGAGGTTCGCAATGGGAAATTTCTCCTATTAGGTCAGTTGAATTAGATCTAAACGCATGTGCACAACGAAACATGTGTGGAGTATTTTGAAATCTATCGTCATAATCAACACCTGATGAGTTTAGATCTAAAAGGAATGACTGTACAAGCACATCTAATCAGTAGAATATTTATGGACCTGCTTTGATTCGAGTATACCAGTCCATCCATCTGTTCAGTTTCAGATTTCCCCACTGTTTGTATGTACAAAAATTTATACTGTATTACCAACAGAGTTTCGCAGAAGCACCAACATGTTTGTATTGAAGAAGCGTCTAAGAATATTTCTGTCTCAAAATGTTACTACTCCCTTGACGAATACTTTACTACCTGACTATTCAGGGTCGTTATTATTAATACTATTATTTTAGCGCGTATTTTTTGAAAGTCTTAATCGATCACTGTAATTGTTCTTAATAATATGTTTGTTATAAGTCCAATATTACTTCATTGCATCTGTAAAAATTCGTCTTTATAACTACTCTTTTTTTTGTTTTAGCTATTTGTCTATTTCTTGACACTGATATTCATACAACTGATAATGTCGTGCAATTTATTTATTTATGTATTGCAAAAGGTTGACAAGTCTTATGTCATAATTTGATATGATCAATAAGACAATAAAGATCATCTATCTGTCTATCTAAAGACGATATGAGGGGATCAGTTGAAGTCCGTTAGAGGTAAACACATGAAAAATTCGGAAGCCAGAGACATTTTTAGTGGATTCCGTATTGTAAGTGTAATTTTGTGCAGTTTTACTCTCCACGCCTAATGGCGAGGAAATATTGTAATCGCAAAGATTTTTGAAAATGAGCTATATCGTTTTTTCACGTTACGAAAAACCATGTCACTCATTTTCGTTGATCTGTAACTTGAAAAATACTGCTCGGATTTGAACGAAATTTTCACATAAAGTTCCTCCGGTGCCAATAGCGAAAAAGCTTTGAAGTTTATGAAAATCGGCGGTCAAACAACGAAAAAAATTAATATCTTTCAAATTTACTTTTTTGACTTTTCCGAGAATTCTGATCATTTGTGAAAAATGTATATGGGTAAAAAATTGGGACGTAAGGGTTTGTATGGGGTGTGAGAGCGTGTATTGCAGTTTTTTTATATCAGTATAATAATACACTTCCAACCCCGGTTATTCTACGCACATATTAGATATATTTCACATATCATTGATTTACCACATCCACACATGCCTACGTCTGCCCTCTGGCTTTAAAGACCGGCGTGCTGGTCTTCGTAAGTGTTCACACCTGACTGGTGCTGTGTCGCGTTTGACAGACTGGCGCATCATGCGATCAGATATTGGAGGCAGGCGCTGTTGCCAGATGGACGGTACTACGGGTAGGACAGGAAAAGAATATCTATGGACTAATTGTATGGATCAATTTGAAGCACCTGCTCCATTTAATTTTTCTGTTATAAAAGCTAGTAACTCACTTATTTTCAAAGGATCTAAGTAACATGCTGCTTTCATCCGTGCAACCAAAGATAGCCATCCATGGACAGCTGTTTCGTGCTTTTTGACTACCTATCAGCATGGTCTAGGCTTGGTCAAAACGAAAGCATAGGAGCGAATCTCTATCCAGGATATGGCGCTGTCAAATTTCGATGGGATCTAACCTGTACAGAACATTATTCTCTATGAACTGATGACGGCGTTGCATGGGAAGAGCAGAACACACAGTCAACTGCATAAAAACTTACTTTTTATGCATACAGTTATTTATACATATAGTATAGCAATTGGTTGGTATCAGGAGCTACTAGTCGATCAACCCGAGGCTCGCGAGTTCGAATTTCCGCTTCGGAAGACTTCGTGCCATGGGTGTTGTATTGCGTGTTAACTAAATCTTGCACGAGATCTGTGCAAGATCACCATAGGTGCATCACATTGCTGAAGCTGATTTGTTCAATAATGATTTACGTAGCTTGTGGAGTAATACAGTGTCGGTCCTACGAGGTCGGCTAAAAGGGTCAAGGTTGGCCTAGTTGCCAGGTTTCGTCTCCCCACTACTACCTTTACATTGACTGAAAAAATCTTGTACAATACGACGTTGTTAATAGGAAACTAGGTATTCACAGGCTTATTTCATTTATTTCCCATATTTCACATTTCTCTTAAATTACCTAAGTGATTAAGATGAAACTCTGTGAATCGAAAGTTGGCATTAACGGATTTGATCTGAATTGATTATATCCTACTGAACGATCCCGGTGTCGGCGCCATCAAATCTTAACCAGATATTATGGGGTCCAACTAAAACATCACTAGTTTCTTTGTCACTGAAATCAAGGGACTTTCAGGCCGAGAAAATATTTTCTTCTAGCTGTCTACAGCTAGAAAATATCGCTCAATAATGAAATAGAATTAAATAGATATGGTAGCTGCTGTATTTGAGTACAACTCCATCTGTGACAACTTTTCAAAGTAGATTTCTAATTACTTTGAAAGAAGAAACATAGCTGTGACAAATTCACACAGATGGCGCTACGGCATCTCATTGCATCCCGGATAATTCTTTGTGTGCAGGAATATAGTATTGGTCTAGCTATATTCATGTAGAATACGTTATTCAATGATTATGGCTAATAAGTCCCTGTCGAACTGCATAAGCCAAATGTCAGTTAAGGACAATGTATTTTGCGTAGCTTTTCATCAATCGAGACTTCAAGAAAATTTATTATGAAAATCTTGAAAGCAGCAATGAACTTGAAAAGATTTAACACATATTCTCCAAAATTAAGGTTATGTCTAAGATGCACATCAGGTTCTTAATTTTACTGAACTATATGTGTTCATACCTTTAGGATGAAAGTAATGTGACCAACCGAACATATTGGAGTAACGAGAGCTAGAGCTATTTACATACAAAAGTTCGAATTTACATTTATGTTAATAGCTTCTTAGCATACCTGCTTTTATATCACTTTTTCATAATGGCCAATTAGAAAAGGAGAATTTAAGCAATATGTTATATTCCTAGGTGGTGCCGCAAACCATTTTTGATCGAGCAGCCTTATATTCTGGAGCGCTTAGCTACGAAGAAAACATAGTTTCAACTTGTGTTTTTGGCAACATAATGACTATATTTAAAGAATGCGGTGTCAACAATGTCAACCTTTTATCTATGATTTTTTGCCGAAGCAGCCGCGCAGGCCTAAATGCCGAGACACCGCGGCTGCTATGAGGATCCCAAATAAATTTAGTTAATCCGATTTTTGAACTGTCTAAAGTAGACCTGTTACTATGCATACACTCTATCGCTGCCTTGGAGCCTTTGGACTTTTTTCAAACAGTCCACAGTTAGTGCTTCCTCTGACTGCGGACCACTGTCGTCGACGTTTGAACTGGAGCAGAGAACCGCAGCATTGGGAGGCAGAATGGCATAATGTTATCTTCAACGATGAATCTCCATTCTGTCTTGGTAGGCATGATGGTTGTGGAAGGGTAAGACGCCGCCATGGATTTCGGCATTAGAAGTACGACTGTTCCAAAAATCCAAATTTTGCAAATATATTGTGCCTAGTTGCTCCAATTATTTATACTCCAACGTAAAAACCGTTTTTACTACTTGACGTCATTTATAACCATGACTGAATTATAGGATGTTGAGACATCCATCGCTGTCCGTTGACTGATTGCCTCTTTCGCCCTCTGGGCGGGCATTTATGCACGAATCGGCGAGTCTTGAAGCGTCCCACGTTTTCTAGATAGAAGATTCGTCTTTGAAGCTGGTAGATGGCGCGCGATTTCTCTTGATGCGTGTTAAACGCTCAAGAAATCAAACGCGAGCGCGCTTCATATATGGCCGCATAATTCTGGTTATCTAAGCGTCAATGTTACAAGGACGGCTCATTGGTAGCCCAAAGTTCTTGTTTACGAGGGCTCTTCAATACTCCAAATAGAATCCCAAATTTTCGTCATGACTACATTTCAAGTGCCAAAGTTCTTCGTGGTATAATAATAGGTGAATAAATAAAACTATGGTTTTGTAAGTAATATGTATATTTCATTAAATTGGTGATATGTTAGGTTGATGTTACAATTTTGTTAATATCATATACGTAATATATTATTCTAAACAAAATTAAAATAAAATACTAATCGTCAGATAAAATACTACTCAATACTTACATAGATACAATCCAATCAATATCTCTAAAATTAACAATAATTATAAAATATAGTCAACATTTGCAACAAATTACATATACATATAATTCTATATGTAGTATGAGAATTATTTTCATCTTTGTACAACTCAAAAATAAACTGAACAATAATTGTATGTGACATAAATTGTATCCATACCGTAAATATATTTGAGGCAAAAATCCTAGCATTCAGTGCTATGCACTAAGTTTTCTGTATACAAAAAACTACGAAGGTTAAATTTTACTTGGTGTAATACAGATGAATGCATATTCAATCTCAATATGAAAAACTCAACTCAAATTACTCTTAGCCCTTGATCTTTACAAAACAAATTTCACTGGGGTCTCAGCTGCAAACAGTATGAACAATAATAGCAATTTAGCTAAAAAATATGACAAAACGTAGCGATGGTATGTGATAAAATATCCGCATGTTAATTTTGAAAATATACTCAATTATGGTCATTTTAATAATTTTGTGTTGTACAAAGATGACATTTCTCCTTAAACATCAAAAATGAGAAAAAACTGAAACGAAGGTAACTTTTTTAAATGTTCGTTCATTTTTTGGATTATTGTACATGGTTCCTTGACTAGCCACTTTATACTTTGGGCGCTATACATAATACATTGTATAATTATTTTAACAAATAGTCGGTATTCAGATATTCCTATTGGAATCACGTGTATATAAGTTACATTTTGATTTTTCCATGATTTCGGAACTTATTTGCAATCATATTCTTAAGATTTTTAAAAACACAGAATGCCTCTTATTTGTGATTGCATTGGTCTCTCTAACATGACTGCATTGTAACATTACTAAAATCGATGAATAGACGAAAAATATATGTCTTAAATATTGATAATTGTTATTCCTAAAGATCGACTCTCAATCGTATTTGTGTTTTCCTTGACCAACAATGGCACAGAATCAAAATTATTACAAAATCAGTAATCCTACAGAAGTAATGTCACAGAATGTATTTTAGTTAAAAACGATAAGTTAGCAGCCATGTTGGACCAAAGCAAAAATGACTTGTATCTGGGGCATCCCGCGTTCAAAAATGCCAAGTTCAACAAATTCCAACAATAGATACCAAAATTTATGGAAAAGTTGGACAACACCTACAACGAAATTCAACATTTTCTACAAATTGATTCCAAACTTATTTTTTTAAAATAAAACGAAAGCATATACAACAAGTAAAACAGTTTTTTTTCTACAAATTGATTCCAAACTTATTTTTTTAAAATAAAACGAAAGCATATTCAACAAGTAAAACAGTTTTTTTATTTTGTTCTGGAAACAAAACTCCAGAAATGTTATGTTTTTAAAAGGTTCACAAAATTTTTTATAGTCCAGTAACTTTAAGATGGTACTCCTTGTATAAATCATATGTAATAACGAAAAACGATTTGTTTCTATGCAAAAATGCAGATTTTCAAATATAATATGAATATGTGTTAAAGTCAATACGTAATATAATGACCGAAGTCCATTTATTTAGAACATTTCCAAAAAACACCACCAGTTCAAAAAATGTCTTTAAGTGTTAAGGAATTAGAAAGAAAGCAGATATGGCAATTTTAATATATAAAATCAAATACCAATGCAAACACTCCTTAGTATCTCATATGGTCAGTATAGCACCTCATCTAAAGTCACAACTAATTATCTACACTAAAGCATCAGTCTTATACTTTCAAATCCACACTCAATCCCTTAACAAGCATCATATAGTTGGAAAAGCTGTAGTATAGTTACGAAGCTCGAAATTCGTTTTTCATCTTAATACCAATGACGCGATGATATATTCGTTTCTTAAAATGTCCTTACAACTTTTTCTGAAACTGTAGCAGAACATCAACTATCGAACTGATCAATCAAGAAAGCATCCACTATTTTCAAGTGAAGCACCTAGGCATAATATATACAGGGTGTTCCAAAAGCTAGGAAAACATTTTAAGGGACGATCCTTCGTTTCATCTGAAGTAAAAAAAACTGCATGTGGACCTATGACTTGAAAAAACACCTTTCACTTCCTACGCCACTGGCGAGGAATTATTGTATCATAAAAAATGTCTAAAATAGGTTTGGACGCTAATCCTTCACCTACTCGGACGAACGACGAATAACCTTTTTAGTTTTTGAAAATCGATCTTGTGGCGGCGGAGCTGGAGGCACAAACTTGAAATAATAAAAATCACTCAAGCATCTTCGAAACGCTTCTCTCTCTGGCTTGACCGGCGATATAGTCTCCCCTTTGAATATCGTTGTGTCACTACTAAGCTGCCGAGTCTGAAGAGTGGATACATGGAACGGTAAGGTATGGCGGAAGGGCGACGTTGCCAGATGGGCGGTACCACCGGTAGGATAGGAAAAAAGTCCGTGTACTAATTGTATGGACCTGTTTGACTGACTTGATCCGTTTTTCATGTTCGTTGCTAACTTTTTCTCATAGAATCTAACTTGTACCTAACATGATCCTCTATGAACTGATGACAGCGTTGCGTGGGAAGTGCAGAGTCAACCTACTTCACGCCATTGTTGTTTATTGTATACTTTAGGTATTTTGACAAAATACGGTAAAATGGGTAAAATAAGGCTCGCCATTGTTTTCTTTCCGTAACAATATTGCTTTTATAATTTTCAATTGCTTTCAAGTAGATCTGACGTTCTTTTCGCTGACATACGGCTTTCGCGGAAAATTAATTGTTTAGTTTTCATTCACGATATCAAAAGCCTCTATCTCAAAACTCAAGATGCCCCCTAAACATTTACCTGACTTTTGGCCTGTAGATTTTTTAAACTGCATCTGGAAAGTATTGCACTATAAATATTTGGAATAAATACTTCGGAAAAGTTACTGGACCATTATGTTTTAAATATTTTCTGTATATATGTTCGTTACACACCTATATTCTTATATGTATAAATACGACTAAAACAATTATAATATATCACATGTTTAAGGAGTATTCAACAATTATTCAGACTTATCTTACATGTATATTCTTATTATTTGGTCACATATTAATCCTAGAAAAAAAATCATAAAACTTAAAGATTATAAAACAAAATGACTAGAAAAACAGTAAAATACTACTTTTTATTTTTCTCTAGCATTAAATACCTTTGGATACATATACATCTATTCAACAAATGTATTAATTTAATAACTACTTTGTTATACTTTCTTTAAGGGTTAATAGTCATTGCAAACTAAAAAAAGTAGATACTCATCCAATATTCATTGGACGTACACCATGTTTAAAAGTTTCCGCACGCTTAAGCCAACAGAAGTCGACACCAGTTGAGGCTAAATCAGAAATATATCGATGGCAGAGCAGACAATAACCCTTTTACGAGTGTAATTTGAAAAATCCTTAGACCGACAATGAAAGACGTTTTTCAGTTAAAAAATTATTTTATTTTTCAACATAATATATATTCATCTACGACGTTCTCAACGTCTTCATCGAACCAGAAGCGCTTGTCAGAAAGAAATATCTCCAAAGGGAATAGTCGGAAGTCTGAAAGTGTCAAATCACGAAAATACGAGTAATAGTCGTGCAAAACATAACTCAAATCTCCCAAATTTCCAATTGCTAACACATGTTTGTGAAAAGTACGTTGTTCTGACAAAAAATAATCTACAAAACATTTCTCTCCCCTCAAACCTACTTAATCAAAGAAGAGGAGGAATAGTGTTCGGCCGTGTTGGTTCCACTATTTTGGCTCTGAGTTCTGCTATTATTTCAGTTGATAAAAGAGCTATATTAAACTGATAAGAGACATACTACCTCTATCAACTACAAGTATCTATACCCTATTTCACGAGTAGACGTCCAAGCATGATGGATACTCGTGAAATAGGCTATATGGATATGTTAGTTGCTGATGACATACCACCTTTGAGGTTATGTTTTGAGAGTCTAGTCGGTGTCAACACGTATCAAGTTGTACTGCTGAAAGTTAAGCTACAAGCCGATTTCTGCCAGCGAGCTGGAGAGAAAAAGACTAGCAGCGACTTCATCTCTGACGAGAGTCCTGGAGGTTATCACTGCTTGGAGACGCAACAATCTGGTAGAGTGTAATGCTTTCAAAAGACAGAAACGCCCTATCGCTCATTCGGTTTCGATGGATTGCCGAGTTCTATCAAAGAACCGTTCATATCGGCTGATCGGAGTTCAGATTACCGAGAACTTAATCTGGCACAAACACATCTGACCAATATCGCCAGCTACTGGGAAAAAGCGAGGCTAAGAAGTGATTTTCTCCACACGACCTTCTCACTGTGTACAATTCCCAGGTAAGACCTAGCGCCGAATACTGCTCACACGTCTGGGGTGGTGTAGCCCCAACTACACTATCCATGCTCGATGTTGTTCAGAAGAGGGCTATCCAACTGATCGATGACTCTTATCTAATGGACAGTCTCGGGACCCTTTCGCACCGGCGGGCCGTCAACGACCTAGCTCTCTTCAACCGCAATACCCAACAGGCTTTGCTCATCCAAGATCTCCTCCGTGATGCCGCCTCACCATGTGCCTGCCAATCAGACCCGCTGAACCGTGTGTGCACCTTAACCGTGTCTAAGTTCGTACATCATAGCTGACCGATACGACCGCTCCTCTGCCCCTAGAGTATCGATAGTGTGGAACAATCTACATAAGGAGACTTTTCCCAGTTCTCCTAACCTCAAGCAGTCCAAAAATTGGATTAACAGGGTATCTTTAAGCTCCTCATAGCAGCCCAGGCATTTAGGCTACTGCCTGTGTGGCAGCATCGGCGTAAAAACATACACGCCATCCCTAAAGGTTGATTTGAGAATTAAAATGCAAAAAAACCGGGACCGCCCTAAATTTCTGCCAATAAAGATAACAGAAAAGTTTGGAGGTTTAACTATAGAAAAGCTAAAACAATCTCAATAATCAAATAAAGTTTGTAGATAAGGAATACTGATGGTATTACGAAGGAGAAGAACAACTGAACTTACCAAATCCAAAGAAGAAAATAATTACACTTTGAACGCGTATCTTTTAATATTGTACACTTTGTTAATATTATGTTTCAAATAATAAAGTAGTTGACGCTTCTTTCTACGTATCTATTATTCTACCTCAGTTTAATTTTCAGTTAATGTACATCTTTTTGCACTTTTTCTAAGAAACTAATAATTTTTCAGTATCCCAAGACTAATTCAATATTTTCTGATTTGAGTCAGAACCATAAACTAAAGGAAAATATATCAAATCAAATAACATTTTCCTAAATAACTCTGAACTTGCATTTTGTGATATAATCCTTCCAACATGAGGAATTTGACAATAGCACGTAATTCAATTTTATCCATCTTGATGGACACCACGCAAGACGTGCACGATAAATAAATCGTGTGAATAAACTACTTGAGAATAAGTTGAAGCTTATCAAACAAATTACATGGACATCCAACAAGGAATTATGAGTTATTGGCTGACTGGAACGTCATTTCTTTGTCAGGCCGAGAACATTTCACCCGATCCTCGTATTTAATTTTATGGTGAGTGTGCAGCTTTGACAAGGATGTAAATTCACAAAAATATATAATCAAAAGTTTTTGTCTGATCAACTATCGCTACCTCTGCGATACATACGGACTTTTTTTACAGTTTATCGGGCTAACCACGGTGGCACCAAAGAGTAGTTATATCAAAAGAAGACGTTTCGATATTTAGTTATCAAAATACTCAAGATTTGACCAGTTTTAATCGTATCATATCAGAACACGATGGTGTAGCCAAAAATTTGCTGTCGGTTCTTGAGCTATTGCTTGACATTGTGTCAATAATACAAGAATTTCGCTCATAAATGACCGAGGCGGTGTTGCCAAGCTTGCAAAATGTTTACAAAACGCTACACTTAGACTGAGCTGAGTTCAGTTCTTTTCCGATTTGTGGTGGTTGTGTCTAAAAGACATACGTAATAAGTGAATATATCGTTTTAATGCCAGGCTGTCTAGATAACAATTATGTCAGGTTTAGGCTGAAAAAAAAAGATTTTCAAACTAACATTTCTTTTTATTATGTTTTCAGGGTAACTTATATATTTCCATGATGCCAAGAGCATTCGTGGAAACTGTTATTTAAAACTTTATTGAAAGAAAAATATATTCCCTAGGCCGCAACTGTATGGTAAATATCCTCACCATGAATTAATGTCGAAACAAAAGTAGATTTGAACAAAATATGCTTCCATTACGAGTGATGGACGATGAGGCCCGTATCGTCAGTCGTACCTAGAATTGAAGGACGCCTTTATGGCCTCCTTGATTTTGATACCATTTTCTCTCCTTCAGAAAAGGCTGAAGTATTATTAGATATCTACTGTTCCGTGTCAGCGTCAGCGCTATTGTAAGATTCTTTTTGAATTTCAGGCTGATATAACAGATGATATAAATCAATAGCATGAACAATTTGATGCAAATAGATATTTGTAACATAATCTCAAAATAGAGCGCTGGCACAGTACAGTAGAAAACTATGAAAATCAAGGAGACCATGAAGGTGTACTACAATTGTAGGAACCACTAAAGATACGGCCTTAAGTTCATCCAAAAAGAATTATCCACCTGGCAACATGGTATTTATCTCTAACAAAATACGTGTTTACAGGCCATCAGCCAGGGGGGTGAAACTCATATGGGCGACTGGGAAACAAAGCAGTGTTGCTGGTACACAATATGACAACCATGTCGCACCCTCAAAAAATGGCAGCGGCAGCTCATTTACAAATGACGTTGTCTGATTGGTCAAATTTAAATTAACCTTATATTTTTCAGCATGCCATTTTTGTAACAATCCATTTTAATTCAATAAAGTCCCTGTTATGTTATTTGAAACATATCCTGTACCTTTTGTTCAGAGTTGTGAAGTATGAAAATGCACACAAAGCTGTAATATATTTGTAAATACCATAAGACAGACCCCAAATCAAAACTGTTTCTTTTAAAGGGTGACCAGTCAGTAGCCAGGCTTCTGACAAATCCTGAGAAAGATCAGAGATAGACGCCAAGTTCTTGGTTACATCTTGGTTATCTCTATCTCTCTCTATCTGACTTTAATTTAGTGGCCTTGTCTGTCTTCTCTAGTTATAATCACTCTTTGGATTTACAATTAGCGGCTGCCTTGGTTTGTGGCTCGAAATTGGCTATTTGAACACTCAATTTGCTATCCCAACTTGTGGCTGCTCTACTAGTTGCTTTCCTGACGTTGACACCGGTGGCCAAATGTACGACAGCCCTATAGTAGTACTACGCAAAGTTAACGTAGATTGAGTTATATTTTTTGCTTTTTGTATAACACAAAACAATGATTAACATTTACGGCTATAAGAAAGGTTCTTTGACTAAGTATAATTACTGGAGTCATAATAAAATTTCAAAAATCTTGATATAATACATTTTCAGTAAAACGAGATTCTAACACTCCTACATAAGTTTCTTACTTGAGTCTTGTTGGTTACGATTTTTTTCATGGTTATTTTGATCTTATACAGTCTATTTATTTTTGGAATGACATGATTCGTCAACCATTCAAATGTTTGATCTTATAACTTCATCAAAGTAGATATAAAGTATAGTTTGCATTTTAAGGATATTAGCAACCACACAAAGTATTCCGAATTTCGTAAAAAAGCTTATAGTCGTCTTTTTATGTGAACAAAGTAACGATTTGTTAAAAATACTTTTGGACAAGCAGTTGCCATTTTCACTTCCACATTAGCTGGACGAGAACTCCAAGCTTTTCAAAAGTGTTGGAATAACAAATTATGAACTCTTTTTACAGATGGCAAATATTTCAACTGTTTCATATCTTCCTTCGATAACATTCAGATACCGTATTTCAAGGAGAGAATACCCTGAGAGTACGCAACAGTGCAGCTAGTACGTTTGCTAGTCTTTCCGCTTGTGCCGTCAAGTGCTCCTCAACTGCTGACTTTGAGGACCAGTCCACCCCGCCAGCAGGTGGAGCTGCTAACAGCTGTCTGAAAGCAGTCGTCACGTCGTATACCTGAAAGAAAAAACATCCCTGAGAAAATGAGGTCAAGTAGTATTTACTACTAATTAATATGAGCCTATTCAGCATCCATGTGACGAGACCATCGGCACGGGTATTATGTAAAAAAAACCTACAAAAAGGTCAAAAAAAAGCTATAAAATGTCATTTTGCAGACTAGGTAGTTTTTAGGGTGCAAACATTCATTCCACGTTTGCTCACCAGGATCGTTGTACTACACGCATTCTTGGTTGCAGATGTTTTGTGAATTCGAGTAGTCTATATTTTCCTCTCTGAGAAGACAGTTGGTTGAATAGCAAGATCGCAACTGGATGATTGTGTGTATTGGGCTGCATATGTATAAAATCAGTGATATTTGCTGTGTGAGAAAATCATTAGTGAATATGCTGCCAATGAAGTATATCTATTAGCTGTGCCCGACGGGTTATTTATATGTTATGTTGTCCTTTCTGAAGACAGTTTATGTTCAAGTCATAATTTTTTTTACATTTTTTTTTTGTTTTTCAAAAATTATGAGGAGAATTACGCGCCCGCGTTTTGTGTAATTACTGTTAGCACATATTATTAGCACACAAATCCTCACTATGCACCTATGAATTGCCGTTACCTCTAGTAATGCCATCTCTGAAGCAGTTTAGGCAACACGTACAACTACAAAAACAAGTTCACAACGTGTCCATCAGGTAATGCTATGTTAACATCTTGTAGGAAAACCTAGATAATGTCACAAAAAACCAATATAATGTCAAAAAAAAATCGATATACTGTCACTTTTCAAGATACGTAATACCTGTGCCGAAGCTCCATTAGTTCAATAATTTGTGAAATACAAGCCAAGTTCAAGACAACTGAGTCCTCTAAAAGTTTCATCAATCAATCATTTTGCATTAGTTTTGGAGAAAGAAATGCAATGTTCAAAGTGATGCAATAGTTACTTTGGAAATAGATAGTTTTTATTCAACATTTTAACGGAACAACATATAAATGTGAATGTCTCTCTAGTCCGTCAGCATCCCGTCTGAACAACACGCGGAAAGAGTACTTGTACACTTGCTAATTTTTTTATCTGAGGAAGGTTATGGACAGGGTATATCGTCGTCGAATTTGCCTATATTTAAATGGTGGAATCATCCGGACACCCCAAAGAATTGGAAACCACGCATTTTTTGGACAAAAGGTTCTAATGAAAGATTGAGATTAACAAAACTGACCTCTGAGGTCGCTGTCTTGGCCATATCAATTTACAGTCAAATCGCATTTCAGATATCCAAGAACCTTTTATCCAAAAAATGAGTAGTGGTCAGGTTTTCGAAGTGCTCGTTTACTTCTCCCACGTTACAGAAGCAGCTTATACCAATTGAAATATTCATAACCAATTGACGTCATATACGAAAATGCATCCTGACTCTGAATCTGCCGACAAAGATGGTGGCTGCCATTTGAATTTATAAGCAACGTTGTGATCTAGCCAGCCGCCCCACCGACAGTACCGATCACCCAGCAACGTGGCAACTCTGCGTGCCGTAACACTCGCAAATGCAGCACGACGTTGCGTACACATATACATGATCCGTTATCCCTCAGCAGTCGCAACAGACAGACATACGCTAACGAGTTGTCCGTCACGCGTATGTTGAAAATATATCTCTATTATTCAAGTTTTGAGGGCAATATACGGGGAAATCTATGATGTATGAAATATGCATAAAAGGTGCGGAGAGTTACTGTGGTTAGAAAGATATAAATTGCTAGCACCAAGAAATTGATGTATAGTCAACCACCCTCTACCGCCCCCACATCCAATTTTTATTGCCTACAAAAATTTTGAAACGTCAAAAATGAGTGACATGGTTTTTCGTGATGTACATGTCATATAACATCTAAAAAAACTATACTATCTCAGTTTCGGACATTTTTGCGATTACAATACTTCCTCGCCAGTGACGTAAGAAGTAATTATGCTTGAGTTTTACTTAATATCTTACCTTCATAATCAGGTTTCTAGTCTGCAAAGGCGCTGTAGCATGGTCAGCCATATCTGCGCAAAGAGACGATAGACGTCGCAATAAGGCTACACAAACGGCCAGGTTTTCGGAGAGGCTGCTAGCGTTGGTCGCATCGTCAGATCGCGCAGCAGAAGCAGGTTCAGTTGAGGATGACAGTGCTACCA
The DNA here is from genome assembly GCA_963669975.1 of Acanthoscelides obtectus. Classification (NCBI taxonomy): domain Eukaryota; kingdom Metazoa; phylum Arthropoda; class Insecta; order Coleoptera; family Chrysomelidae; genus Acanthoscelides; species Acanthoscelides obtectus. The sequence continues at coordinate 64,795,359 of CAVLJG010000003.1, read as the reverse complement.
CCAGCACTTTGCTTGATGTTACTAGTTGAAGAGATTGTTGGGTTAGCTCTTCCTTGGCTCTCTGAAAAGCAAATACAATTATTAGCCAATAACCGTGATGAATCTTGGTTGTGCCCTTGATTGTTCTGTCATTTGCCCTCATTACACAGAACATATCGTAAAATAGGATTGAGACACTCAACTATTTTATGGTCCAACATCAAGTATTATAAATGTAATTCAAATAAAAGTAAATAGTTTAATATGATATTAAAAACGTGCCCTACGACCTTTCTGACGTCGAGTAAGTTGACTCTGCACTTCCCAAGTAACGCCGTTATCAATTCATAATGTTCAGATCAAACTAGACCCTCTGAGAGAAAAGCCAGTCAAACAGGTACATACAATTAGTCCATAGACGTTCTTTCCCTGCTTTGCCGGTAGTGCATCTGGCAACGTCGCCTTAACCCGGTCAGACGTGGCAGCGAGGTCAGAGCATACCAGAACAATAGAACTTACCAAGGCCGGCGCCAGTAGATACGCGATCCGTTTGCTGAGAATTTATTTCTAGCTAGTTTTAAGGGTTAAGCGTGTAAATGTACTAATATCGAACGATTTACATAAATCCTCCCCACCCCCCTACAACTCCCACTACCAAGTTTTTTCCTCTGTATATTTTGTTCAAAAATGATAAGGATCTTTTGAAACGTCAAAAACGAAGTTTCAGCTATTTTCATTCTTTTTCCTATTTGGCCTTTTCTATGCCGCCACTGGACCGACTTTCAAAAACAAAGCTTTTGAGTCGTTGGCATAATAGTAACATTGTGTGAAAATTTCATTGAAATCCAACCGGTACTTTTCAAGTTATAGGCGGTTATAAGATTAGAGGACGGATCGACAGACAGAACGAAGGAAATGAGTGACATGGTTTTTCGTGATGTCATATAACATCCAAAAAAAACATAATATTTAATTTTCTAGATTTTCGCGATTACGATACCTCCCCGCCAGAAGGCATGAGTGGTGAGCCGCGCAGTGCGCAAGAGGGGAGGTGGGTGGACACAGAGCAGGTATATTTCCCTATCTCTCTCATTCAGATGCAGTACTAAAAACATTCTGGAGCACCAGCAGCCAGCCTACAACGTGTATGTCTGTACAGTAGCGTAGTTATTTGATCGTACAGAGTTGAACGCGTGCACCCTTATTTCCTAATTCTGTAATCATTGCAATAAATATCATCTAGAAAAGACAGTTAAAAAACAGACGTAACTGCTATTTTTTTTATACTCTAGCTACCACGAATGCCTAAGGCCTAAACACCCATGGGTACCGTGGGGCTATAGGGGGATACAGGGTAAAGGGGGGACGCCACAGGGACTCTGACGAGGGAACCCGTGTGCATGCAATATGTACACACTCTGGCCCCGCCTACGAGATCCGCCGGGTGGTACCTCCGCGTTCGACAATCAGTGACCATCTACCACCTACGGACAATCACAACATCTATAGCCAAGAGAAAAATTTCTCTTGGGACGGGATTCGAACCCGCACAGCGCACGGCGACTGATCAGGAGACCGAAGAGTCTACTACTGCGGCCACCGCTGCTGCCTGCTCTGTTTCTTTCGTGATTACGTTTTTTTTTTTGACATCCTCAAAAGTTGACAAAGTGAATTAATCATTATGACAAATTACTGACGAAAGTCGGCTAATACACAATTTGTTCGAAAACACTAAAATATAGATGTACGTACTACTACTGATAACTTTTTACAATAAAGTCTCAAATGACATAAAAGAACACAAGAGGCACAAAAGATGAATATATAAGGGTTGTTGTTATATTCGTGGATTGACGTGTGACATACAAGAAGCCACATGTCACTTAAAACGAAAAAAGTCAAAACCAAACACGATCGGTTATGATTGGTTCATTGCGTAAAATTGCTTATTGTTAGGTGAGTCAACTGTCACTGTCAATAAAAATGCGTGTACCAAGAGCACACATTGATTTTTTGCCGCTGGAGAAACACATGTGTGTGCCTAACCCAGCTTCAGCGAATACACTTCAAATGACTTTTTACAGCGCCTTTTTCAAAGCAGCTAGGAGTGACGACTGTATATAGCGGAGGTTTCTAGCCTAGGGCTGCCATCCGACCGGGATTCCCCGGATAATTCCTAGCTTAGAAGGCATCCGGTGGCTATCCGGTGGCTATCCGGTACGGGTTTTTAAAAAGTCTTGAGATTCCTTGGATATTTCCCAAATCACAGTTAATTAATGGAAACAGTCAGGTTTGCTTCAAAGAGCAATTTCTATCCGCGAAACGTCTGATTTCCACCAGAACATTATATCCCCAAAGAGCTCCCTAAGTAAAAATCCCCTAAATTTAGGAGAAAATCCTCCAGAATGGCAACCCTGTCAAAACATCTTATTTGTGTCACTGCTATTCAGCATAAAAGTGCTGCAACACTGGACTGCTTTACGTAGGCTAAACACACTCATTGTCGAAATCATAAATACACAGATGGTTTTGACAGTCAGGTTTGCTTCAAAGAGCAATTTCTATCCGCGAAACGTCTGATTTCCACCAGAACATTATATCCCCAAAGAGCTCCCCAAGAAATCCCCTAAATTTGGGAGAAAATCCTCCAGAATGGCAACCCTGTCAAAACATCTTATTTGTGTCACTGCTATTCAGCATAAAAGTGCTGCAACACTGGACTGCTTTACGTAGGCTAAACACACTCATTGTCGAAATCATAAATACACAGATGGTTTTGATAATTTTCTCACAGGAGACTGCAGAATATTTATAGATCTGTATTTATATACTAAAAATAGTAGAGCGAAATTTGATGTAGAAAATGGGGCCTTTTGGAACCCTTCTTAAATACTACCGCGTTAAATTGATATATTTTATTACATGAGTAAATCAAAACAGATTAGCCGTTCAAATCTACAAACACTCACCTGAAATTTTTCTTCCGATATAAGGGGTCCACCTCCTCTTTTATGCGCAGCTCCACACTGCGCAGCGGACTTTTCTAAAGACGCCGCTAGACGTGCGACTGCGGTATCCGCGCGAGTCAGCAGCGTTTCTCGCGCAGGATTTCCCATTGCGCAACCGTTGCTGAGAGGCGGCGAGTCTAAATGAACAGGAACTGCGGTCAGAGGAGCACCACCGCGACCTGCAATTTTCACATTTATATGAACGCATCACATTATATTTTGATTTTCTATGTGAATCCGACAATTCTGGAATAACACCAGACAACATTTTTTATATAGTAAGCAACTGCATTCTGGTACCGACACGGAAGAAACTAGCAAAACACTTACAGCGCAATCTATGCGCGCCATGCCGCCCTAGCAGTGGCGTACGATTTGTTATGCTAATCTTTTCTGTTTTGGTACCCGAGTATAAGCACTTACCCAAATAAGGCGACGTAGGAGTGCTGATGGCGGTTTTTCCATTACTTCTGACACTCCCACTCCTAGTCACTTTCCCTCCAGAAACTTGGTCAGCCTCCATTTGTTCCACGTCCTGCCTTTGAATCCTGGTGCGTTGCAAATGGGGGGAACCAATTCCTGCTGTACGCAGTGAGGGGGTGTCATTTACAGCGTCTAAATGGGTCTTCTTCTGGCGCAGAACTTCCAAGGGGGGTACGGGTGGCAAAGGGGGTTTCTTAGGGGGTAGAAACCGGTGGGATGGCTGAAACGGATGATAGTATTAAGGAATCATTATTTCATCAGTGCCTGAAACGGCTTAATATTTTCTATTCCTAGCACATAAACAGTACAAGAAAATCAAAAAATTCCACTGAATAAAAAATTTAAAAGTTCAAAAATTTCAGTAATACGTTCACCAAAATATCAAAAAATTCCAGAATATCCAAAAATTTCAAATATTGTAAGAATTCAAAAAATTACAAAAATATTCAAAGAATTCCAAAAATTCCTATAAATTTCAAAAATTCAAAAAATTCCAAATAGTCCAAAATTTTCAGATATCTCAAGAATTCCAAATATTCCAAGAATTCCAAAAATTCTAAGATTTCCAAAAAATTCTAAAGATTCCAAATATTCCAAAGATTACAAATATCCCAAGAATTCCAAAAATTCCAATAAATCCAACGATTCAAAAAATTCCACATATTCAAGAAATTCAAAAAATTCAAAAGTTTTCAGGAATGTCAAATATACCAAGAATTTTAAAAATTCCAAGAATGCCAAATATTCAAGAAATTCCAAAAATTCCAAGAATTCAAAAAATCCAAAAATTCCAATAATTTCACAAATTCCAAAAAATCCAAAATTCGAATAATTCCAGAAGTTTCAAAAATTTACAGATATCCCAAGAATTCCAAAAATTCCAAAAATTCTAAGATGTCCAAAAATTCTAAAGATTCCAAATATTCCAAAGATTACAAATATCCCAAAAATTCGAAAAATTCCAATAAATCCAACGATTCAAAAATTCCACATATTCAAGAAATTCCAAGTTTCCAAGAATGTCAAATATACCGAGAATTCTAAAAATTCCAAGAATAACCAAATATTCAAAAAAATCAAAAGATTCCCAAAATTCCAAATATTCCAATAATTAAAAAAATCCAACAATTCCAATAATTTCACAATTCCAAAAAATTCTAATAATTCCAGAAGTCTCAAAAATTCAAATTTCAAAACATCCAGAGATTCCAAATATTTTAAAAAGTTACAAATATTCCAAAAATTCTAAGAGTTCCGAAAATTTCCTGGATTCCAAGAACTGTCGATTCTTGAAAATCCACGCATACTAGACAGTTAGCTCATTAAATGCGATAATTCCTTATATTTAAACAAATCTATTCTTACCATTCCATCCTGTTTCCCCTTTCCATTCTGCTGCTGTGGCGCTTGCGCAGCCGGTCTTGGGGGTACGGCAGACAGCGAGTGCGACCTTTGCCTTTCGGGCAGTGAGGGAGCGGTCAGCGTTTGGCCATTTTGGGCGGCCATCGCTTGACCATTTTTGGGTGGCCGGTCTGGTGGGCGTTCGTTCAAGCTGCGTCTGGGCGGAGGTCGAACGTCAATGTCGCTAGAAGACACCGGTGATGAGGAGTGGGAGGGCTTTGGTTTGCCGCAACATGAAAAGGGGCCTGGAAAATTATGTGATATTATTCATACGAGGATACGTTCAAAAATCGTGTTTCAGAGCTTTTTGAGGTACTAAAACTATTCAATACCAAGACTTGATACATCATTATGAAGCTGGAATACTCATTCTTTGCTTCATTCGAGTTTCTCCAGGAGACTATCACTGAATCCTTCTGAACTACCAGTAGTCAAAACATACTGATGAAAAAATAGACACAATATTCAATCTATAAAATAGACTGTGACTGCGGTAAATGCTACATCGGTGAAACATCAAGACGTGTTAAATGTGGAATTAAGGAACATAAAGGCTATATAACAAACTACACTACTAAGCGAAGATGTGTGGAAAACAGGAGTAAAATGGGAGGAAGTCTGGAAACTATACAAAGAGGATAGCAATTATAAAAGAAAGGTAAACCACCTTCCTATATAAAATGAAGCAATAACTGCCTTTCTAATTCTTCTGACTGTGATCCAATTCGGTTGAACATCCTTGAAGGAAAGGATCATGGGTTTTTTATCCAGGTTCTTCTCATCGTTTGTTGTTGGGTCGCAAACGCGCAAACTGTTGTGTCGTATTATTTTCTCACAGGACAAAGACTGTAAATGTCGATGTCAGGATAAATAAAATATATTGTAAAATAACAAAATTGGATCTACATTATCAAGCTCAACAAAAATTTCTGTTGATGTACCACAAGGTAGTAAACTAGGTCCACTACTAATTATTTTATACATTAATGAAATTTGTGATACTTTAGATTATTAGAAAATTCATATATTTGCAGATGATACGTTAATATATTGGGTTGTCGGAAAAGTCATGACGTATCTGCAACAAAGTATGCAATTGCGTGGTTGGAAGTACGTGAGTCAATGATATTTGTATGTTGATTGTGTAGTTTGACAGTTGACACTTCAAGCTTCATTTGCACCAAAAAATTAAGTGATTTATTTGAGTCTCGTCGATTTTAGAGGACGTTGAAGATGGACGACCAAACTGTGCATTTTCGTCACATTTTGCTGTATTACTTCCGCAAAGGCAAGAACGCAAGACAAGCGTGTGAAAAGTTGAGAAAGGTTTATGGAGAACATGCACAATGCCAGAGATGGTTTAAAAAATTCCGAGATGGGGATTTTGATATCCATGACGCACCTCGATCAGGGCGGCCTACTGAGTTGGATAGTGACGAATTAAAGGCATTGGTAGGAGCAAACCCACATTACACCACACGGGAAATTGCAGAAACCTTAAAAATCCATCATTCAACCGTTCACGACCATTTGAAGAAACTGGGATACGTAAGCAAACTCGATCGTTGGGTACCACACGAACTGAGAGAGGTTCATTTGACGGCGCGTGTAGACATCTGCGATATGCTCCTTAAACGTGAGGAAAACGATCCTTTCTTAAAGCGCTTGATAACGGGAGATGAAAAGTGGATTGTTTACAACAATGTGGTTCGCAAACGGTCTTGGTCCCGAAGTGTAGATACGCGTAACACGATCGCGAAAGCAGAGAGTCATCAGGAAAAGGTGATGCTCTCTGTTTGGTGGGATTTTAAAGGGATCGTGTTTTTCGAACTCCTGCCAAAGAACCAAACCATCGATACAACTGTGTATTGTCGGCAATTGGACAGTTTGCAACAATCCATCATGCAAAAACGTCCGGAGCTCATTAATCGCAAAGGAGTTGTGTTCCACCATGACAACGCGAGACCGCACACAAGTTGCTCACTCGTCAAAAGTTATTGGAGTTAGGATGGGATGTGTTACCACATCCAGCATACTCGCCTGATCTTGCCCCATCTGACTTTCATTTGTTTCGGTCGCTTCAAAATTCCTTGCGAGAAATACGCTTTACTTCAGATGAAGCTGTACATCAGCACCTTGTTCAATTTTTTGCCGGTAAAGACAAATCCTTCTACGAGCGAGGAATTATGAAGCTGCCTGAAAGATGGCGAAAGGTCATCGATCAAAATGGGCAATACATTATTGATTGAAGTTTGTGCTGTATATGAATGAAATGACCTTAAAATAAACAAAAAAAAGCGTCATGACTTTTCCGACAATCCAATACATATCAGATGAAAATATAGACACTGCTTTAAAAATTCTAAATTCTGACTTGGCAAAAATTATAAATTGGTTAAATGTAAATAAGCTAAAATTGAATGCTTCTAAAACAAAATGCTAATAAGAAAATACCTAAATGGAAATACTATTACAGTCAGGATAAATGGTAAAATAATTGAAAATGTCGAATAAATTAAATATTTAGGTATATATATATGTATATATATATATATATATATTGATAGTAAACTACAATTTAAGGATCACTATGAATACATTATTTCACAAATTGCCAAAAAGTTACTTTATAAGCCCCATAGTCTTAGTACATATTCCGAAAAAATCGTTTATAATACAATAATTCTACCCCATTTACTATATTGTTCAACCGTCTTGATCACTGCCAATGAAGCTGTATTCTCGAAATTACAGAATAAAGCTATGGATAACACTGAATATAACTAATTAAACCAAAATAAAATGTATGTTACAAGAATTGCAGCGGTTGAATATAAAACAGTTCATATATTTGGTTCTTATTTTTATATTTCTCTTTTGCCACAACATTTAGAACACCACATACAATTGAATAATCATTACCACAATTATTATACAAAAGAAAATATAGATATTCATTTATAAAATTTCAATAGTAATATAACTAGCCAATCAATATTTCAGAAAGGATTACTTGAATTTCATCAACTAAATAATGGCATAAAGTCTACTTGTAACTTGAAGATGTTTAAAAGAAAATTAAAGGAATATTTCATGGAGAGTGAAAATCATTGGAAATGCAAATCTTTGTCTTTTGTTTAAATATTTGTATGTTATGTAATTCTGGTAGGTTTTTAAAAGAATGTACTGAAGAAGGTCACCGTTGTGACCGAAAGTTTTACAGTAAAATAGTTTCTTCAACACATGTGGTCTGGATTGGCCAGATAAATATGAGGGATTACCACTAGCCACATGCGTTTCGGCTGGTAAATCACGATAACATATCTAGAAGTATCTGAACGGTTCTGAAATGGTTCCTTATAGAATACGAATGAGGCTATTAACTCACCTTTCCTATCGACAGTAGCGTACTCTATAACATTATTCTTCTCCCCTCCACATTCACTATGTCTTCTCACTCTCTCCCTCTCCCCCTTAACCTCCAGACTTCCATTTACCATCTTCGTTTCTCCTTCTTCTCGATCTTTTTCTTCCACCCCTGCTTTCGTGAGGTTCTCCAGACTGGCTTGTGAGGGTGGCGGGGGGATAATGTATGACATTATTTCTTCAGGGGTTAGTTCCACGGCGGGGGTGACTTTTTGAGTGGGAGGTGGCACCGTAACACTTGCTAGGAATTCTTCTAGATCGCCAGAATCGCCAGCTGTAATAAAATGACGTCAAGCAGATTGACTATACACTTCCTACGCCTTCGCTACGGTACCAACATTTCAAGGTTTTAAAATTTGTCGGTTTTATTTAACGGACACAAATGGAATAGAAAACTTCATAGAATGTGATATTTAACCTGGTCGTCAATAAATATTGATGTATAAGGTTACGTAAAAACACACTAATACTGACGACTCTAACCACAGACCATACTGATTGTGTGACTTAAATGGCACATGCATGGAAAATATGTGTTACTGTTATGTCTAAAAGGTGAGCAGTACTACGACCGAAATCAGAAGCTTATTGATAATACATAGAATATTATTCACTGATACCAAAGATGTAATATTCACAACTCCCCACCATCTACAAACCCCAACCCCATATTTTCATCGTCCCCAAAAAAAATTTAAAATCAGTAGTGGGAGTAGCAAAAATGCAGAAAATCGAAGCTTCTTTGATTATGATTATGGACCTATCATAAAAATTATCTGATTTCCATAATGGCGGAACCAGTATATCAGAATCAGCATCATCTCTCTAAGAAATGTGCAGCATCATCATTTGTACACTTACTAATTGATACCCGAGAAAGGTTATATGCATTGGTTTTATCCCCGAAAATGTACAGGGCGTTCAAAAAGTATAGAAAGTTCAAAATATCTCAGAAAATACGTTTCCTAGAGAAGAATGTTGTAGAACAAAGTTGTAGGGTTTGAAAATATTCATCAATTAGTGATCTTCAACGTGACCTTGACCTTCGTCTTCAAGGTCATTTGAAGGTCAAGACAGGAAATTTTACATTAATGCAAGTCTTTGCCCATGACCTTTACTATGTTCATGAGTAGTAAGTAGATAAAGGGCAAAATATCTCGAAAAGTATGTTTCATAAAGAAAAATGTTGTGAGGTTTGAAAAGATTCACCTAATGGTGACCTGGAACGTGACCTTGACTATGACCTTCAAGGTTATTTGAAGGTCAAAGCAGTTTTCATAAATGGCTATCTCTATTTTTGACACACGAAATAAAAAGAGCATTTTCAAGTATGCCCATGACCTTGAGTATGCCAATTAAAGTCATTCGAAGATCGACATCATAAATCACTTGGTTTAGCTACAAAAAAATTTTTCATTTACGTCAGGACATTAAATTAGCGGAAATGACCATATAGTGCACCATTGAAAAATAAGCATTTGCGCCATACTTCAGGCATGGGCACAAGTCTGACATAATATCTAGATTGATATGACAGCAATTAAACTTGCATTTTGTTGAAAATACCAGTGTCTCACCATACAAAATTCTGCACAATAAAGTCTTTAAAGACATAAATAAACTGCAGAATGCTTAACTCTTTAACAAAAATCGAATAAATAATTAATTTACTCACTGTTAACTGCTCTTGTTAGCAGTAAATAAGTAAATTGATAATATACTCGATGTTTGTTAAAGAATAAGCATTATGTAATTTTATTTATGTCTTCAAAGAATTTATTAAGTTCAATTTTGTTCAGCATCAGTGAGTCAAGTTATTTTCAGTAAAACGCGCAGTAATGACGTCATGTGTTTGATCCATGTTCCGAGTAGGCCACAAATCCCTTTTGATTAATGGAATTTGCGTCAACTTGTGTATCTGGGCACAAATGAAAAATAGGTTTTTTTACCTGAACCATGTGATACAAGTCATTCACAGGACCACATTTTAAGGGGGGTCTTCTATGTATCATTTTTTCTTCGATGGCTTGATCAAAACGGGGTGTTGAAAAATAAAAAACAATGTTTTTTAATATCTTCAAAACCGTCAACTGGAACTAAAATTTGGTATTTACCTAAGTATTGTCCACATACAAAAGTTTTTACTTAAAATTAACGTGTATCAGTGGCAGATCTACAGGGGATTAGTGGCATTATTTTTCCAACTAAAAATAGTACGTCACTGTTTTTTTTTTTTTCGTATTCTACCTTCAATTTGCTACAAGTAATTACTCTTGTGTTTCTTCCTGGAGTGCATTGTTTTTCGTAAAAATAAAAAAACTAATTAAACAATCAAAGCTTCATTTCAATAAATGTTCAAAAAGACCTCCATTCTGACAGATACAAGTACGTCATCTTTTTAATAAGGGAAAACATATTTCCGCAAAATTTGTTGTGACTTGAATTTGATGAAACGCATTATCTATTCTTTCTTGTAACTGATCAGCAGTATTAATTTGTTCAGCATACACTAGTTGTTTAATAGCGCCCCACAAAATAAATCCAGCGGGTTCAAATCAGGAGACCTCGCACGCCAATGTACGGATCCGTTTCTGCCAATCCTTCGTTGCTAAAGCATTTCCAATACAGAAACGGTACACAAAAAGAATATTGGCGTACTCATCATTGCTAAATTGCATTTCACAACACTCAAAAATGGAAAAAAGAAACTTTTGACTTGACTTTTACAAATATTACAACTTTTCTCATTCACTCTAGTTTGAGAGACATTTTATAAGAAGTCGACCAAATTCATTAAATCTATCACTTCAAAGCCACCTTCGTATTGGTCTAATTTGTGCCAAAGTCCCAAATTTTGATTCCCGTCTGTCAGTAGTAAAACCGGACCATAGGGGCATGCATCTCCGAAAAGAAGCCGAATTTCGACAATCGTTAGATGAAAAAATAGCCTTAGTATAATCCAAAAAATACTCCAATGAGTTTTTGCCCTATATTTTAATGGCCTGTATTCTTACCTATATGATCAAGCCTCTCCATACTATCAGCAAAAGACCGCGGTGGCTGGGCATCAACAACATTTGTAGGATGTTCCAGCAAATCTGGCGTATGAGGTGGCGGTAACAGAGTGAGATCTATGATGTCGGGGTCAAAAATGTAAACGGGCCCGACAGAGTCAGCTGACGTTGGAGTCTCAGCACCTGTTGTTGAGTGCTGTTGGGGTTGGCCTTCTGTTGTAGTTGATTCGGGGCCTGTGTCTGGGCTTCTGAGTCCAAAGCTGATCCTACAAATAATAAAGGGTGTGATTATACAGCGTCTGTTCAACTTGAGTTATTTTTTTAACAGCTTGTAGAACTCGTCAAAAGAAGTTGATTTACCAAAAATCACCTATTTAAAAGTTGCCTAACAACAGAGTTAGCTTTCATTATAAAAAAAATCATTATCAAGTTAAATGGATACCGTTTTTACAAAAACTGTTCAAAATTGTCCCCATTTGTTCGATTAACGCAAAGTTCTTCCAGAGTATGTACTAATTCATCATGATACACCAACTGTTTCAAATAGTCTCACAGAAAAAAATCGCAATGCGTTAAATCCTGGGAGCAAGCAGGCCAAGAAATGGGTCCATTGCGCCCTATCTATCTATTCGGAAACTCATTACTTAGATGTTCATGAACTTCTCGTCTAAAATGTGGTTGAGCCCCAATCATGTAGCAACATTTACTCACATTTAGAGGAACATCTTCTAATAATTGTGGCAGATTGTTTCAAAGAAAATGTAAATTTTCACCGGTCAGTCGCGGTGGAAAAAAGTAGGGTCCAATTAGCATGCCATTTACCACGCCAGCCCTAGCATTTATTGAAAATCTATGTTGAAACTGCGTTCTTTTTACAGCATGCAAATTTTCTACTGCCCAAACCTGATTGTTATGGAAATTGTGCACTCCATTTCGTGTAATTATCGCCTCGTCTGTACATAAAGTTAATTTCTTAAAATCTTCATTTCTGCCGAACTGGCAAAATGCAACTCTTCTAGGATGATCTTCAGGTCGTAACGCTTGTACCCGTTGATAATGATAAGGATAATAATAATCTTGTCGTATTGTCTTCCACACTTTATACGCAAATATACGCATTACTAAAATCGAACCAAAGACTCGTACTGAAAACCATACAATAACACAAAAAGTTTGTTTAGATAAACGATAAGAATAATAAACAAAAAACGCTAACATTTTACACGTCAGTGGTAAAGAGTATAACAAAATCTGTGTAATAACCATCTTATTTTTTTTAATTTTAATCTTCATTATTTCTTTTATTATTCAACTCTTATATAGGTGATTTTTGGTATATAAACTCCTTTGACGAGTCCTACACGCAGTTAAAATGAATGACTCAACTTTTAAAACACCCGGTATAAACGATTATTAAGTCTCAACATCGTTGCTAGCAAAATTTTAGCGTTAGTGGAGGTTGCCTTCCTTTGTGGGTCGCTCAGGCCTGTGTCTGGGTGCTTAAGATCAAAACTGATTCGAGAACTGAGTTTTATTCACTCGTAACAAAAATGGCCTCTGTACTTCCCACGCGATGGCATCAGCAATTCATAAAGGATTAAGTTCTGCACAAGTTAAACCTTCTGAGAAAAAAGTTTGTTACTAACATGTACAACAGAAAAGTTAAACGGATCAAATCAGTCAAACAGACCCATACAATTAGTCCATAGAAATTATTTCCCTGCCCTACTGGTAGTACCGTTCATCTGGCAACATCCCAGATCTGATCATACAACGCGTCAGACGCGCCAGCTCCCCACCGCGGCACTGCTGCAGTGCGTTTAGAACAGTAAACTAGACCGGTACGCCGCTAGTTTTAAAGGCATATGTACGGGCAAAGTTATGATGTGTGAAATTCGGCTAATAGATGCAAAGGATTACCGGGGTTGGAAGCGTATCAATATAGTAACATCAAAGAATTGAAATATATCGTCACCTCTTACAACCCCCAATTTTTAACTAATACACTTTTTTTTCTAAAAATGATTAGGAGCAGGGCCGGTCCTACCGGGTATGCAGTGAATGCCCCGCACGCGGGCGCCAAATTTATAGGGGTGCAAATACCTGGTTATTTTGTTCACGTTCCAAAAATATTTTATTTAATATTTTCCGTTCCGTATCCTGAGATATGTTAAATATCATTTGCCAATAGCCCTCAGTACCCTGGAGTAGTTACGAGTAGTGGAGTGCTAAGTTGGATACAGTGTCTGTGATAATATTTCCATTTATTACTCGTATGTTGTCTACACTAGGAATGACATATTCGCCAACACTGGTTTGTTCGTAAACGCGTTTATTGTGAATTTTATTGTGAGGTGACTAATAAACTGCAACAAACAAGTAAGTAGAAGAGTAAACTAGCACATGTTAATCAATCTAAGGTCCCTTGCACACCACTTTTTTTCAGATGCTAGTCAACAGCATACTTTCGTATTTCGCTTCGTCCATTGTTCTTCAAACGAAGTTGAAATTATGGAACATTTTTGGGGTTTTTCAAAGTTTTGGATACTACAGGTGAAGGGCTTTTCAACTTTTTAAGAGAAGAAATATTATTAAAATTTGAGATAGATCTTCATAATATGAGAGGTCAGGGCTATGATAATGGTGCAAATATGTGCAAGCATGTGTGCCTTCAAGCTCAAATATACGTTGGATTTAACTGTCACTGATGCAGCTAAAGTTTCTTTTTCAATCGTTCAGGAGCTGCTCATTTTTTTCCTCTTCACCCTACAGATGGAATACTTTAAAAAGGAATGTGCCAAACTTTGAAAATGTAAGTGAAACACGATGGGAGAGCAGAGCCAAAGCCATTCGCCCTCTTAGATTACAATTTACCGAAATTTGTATTGGTTAGACAGAAACAAAACATTAAACACCACTTTGAATGAATCTCACAAAGAAATAAAAATGATATTGAACAAATATTCTTTTTATTGAGGCAAAGGAAGCCGAAGCATCAGTTTTCATATGAAAGTACCGATGAATAAGTTTTTGATCCTAAACAAAAATTTAAGATAAGTTTTTATTTTACAAGGTTAATGATTCATTAGGGTTTTTACTGATCTCCGAAATCTGGAGTCTGATGTAATCAAACGGTCATGTATAGATTTGGATTTGGCTCTGCAAATTCAACATGAAAAAAATGTATCTAATGATGACGGTCTTGATCTACACAATGAAATTATGTCATACAAAATTCTCATTTTTTCAGACTAAAATTTCACACTCGCCCATAGGTATTTTAAGCCATATAACACAGAAAACACTGCAGTCCTGGTTCCCAAATTTATTTATAGCCTTAAGGATATTCCTTACCCTATCAATTTCGGTGGCTTCTGGCGAGAGGAGTTTCTCGAAATTGAATCTTATAAAAAATTACGTAAGAACATCAATGGGCCAAGAGAGACTGTCAGATTTGGCAATTATTTCAATTAAAAATAAAATCTGTGAAGCCATTGATCACAATGAAATGATCGACGAGCTTGCAGCTGTGAAAGCAAGACGTGTCATGTTTTGATAAATTTATTATTAGTTACGTACTCATAGTATCCTTTTTGTATAATATTCCAAAATGTCATGTTAATTCACGCATTTCTACTGTATTGCAGTGACCTTTTTTACGTAACATTAAAAGAATAATTCCTTCAAACTGGGTCGTGTTTGTTACGATATGTTATGATATAGGGCATCTTAAATTCATAACATAGGGGCGCCCCAAAAATACTGCACGCAGGCGCTCACCACCCTAGGAGCGGCCCTGATCAGGACCTCAGAAAAGGCAAAAAACGAAGTTTGAGCGATTTTTATTCTTTCGCGTTATTACTCATAGCTCTGCTGCAACTGAACCGATATTCAAAAAGTACAGAGTATTTTCCAGGTTATAGTGGGGTCAATGATTAGTGGATAGACAGAGACACAAAAGGAACAGCGAAAATGTGCGACATGGTTTTTCGTGATCCAAATGTCATGTAACATACAAAAATATATGTCAATTTCCAAATGTTGTCGGTGGCGTAGGAAGTAAAAAGGAGGCAAAAATTGGAAACTTCAAAATTTAATAAAGGAAACCATTGATGGCTTTCAAAAAACCTGGCCTATCTGCAGTGTCGACTGAAAACCATTTCTTTTTTATTACATATTACAAATTACAAATCCAATGTCAGTTTGTCGCTGAGATTGACTGAATACATCAAAAACCCCATTTTCCACTATAAATGACCTCAGTGACCCAATGTAATGAGCTTCGTTCTCTTGTACCCATAGTAGACGGAAATGCAAGTTTTTCACGCTAAATGCACAGTAAGAATATAATTCCAAACAAAAGTATCGTATGACGTCACATACCTATGCATTTTAGTATCATCCTCCTGCAACTGTCTCGTACGATGTCCTGGAGAGCTGTGCGGTGTATAAATTGATTCATTGTCGCTTTCTGAACACGCCCCTGCACTTTCCTGTCTCAATAGCTCCACCACGCTATTCGAAAGTGAGTTTTTGATATCCTCAGATTCCTGAAAAACACAGAAATATGAACATACTTGGAGAAATGTCCGATATTCTCTGTCACGTAAAACGGCTTGATGTCATGCCACTCCATTTTGCGGGTGATCCGTTTCTACAGGGTGGCGAATATATAACTGACTGATTTAAATTGCGCGCCATTTTAGATGCACGCGTTTCAGTTGGTGGCGCCGTTGTAGTTGTTTAAAGCACATGTGTGATTCACCATGAAGCGCTACACCATCCCATAATGCGTCCGTATTGTTAAAACGTTTTGTCGATTGTGGCAACGATTCGGAAGCTACGACAAGATTTTGGTCGAAATAGTGTGCCCAGTGTCAACACCATTCGTCAGCTGGAGCGGAAATTTGCACAAACAGGTGAAGTTAAAGACTTGCAAAGGTCGGGCCGTGTTCGAACTGTTCGTACTCCGAAAAGTATCGAGAGAGTTCGAGAGTATACACTATTTAAAAAAAAGTCTTGCATTTGCGGCCATACAAAATTCAGTTAACCCAAGAACTACAGCCTAGTGACCATGAAAGTTGCCGACAATACAGTCATGCAATATTGCAGCTTAATATCCAAAATAACGATTTTTACCGACAACTGATAATGAGCGATGAAGCCCACTTCTATATGAACGGATTTGTTAATAAGCAGAATTGTCATATCTGGGCATTAGAGAACCCTCGAGCCATTCCTCAACGACCACTACATCCTCGTCGAGTCACAGTTTGGTGCGGTGTTTGGTACGGAGGTGTCATTGGACCTTACTTCTTTGAAGACGCTGCAGGTAATTCTCTTACTGTCACCGGCTTGCGCTACCGTGATTGGTGCAAAACTCTCTGGCTCCTGAAATCCAACAATTTAACCTGCAAAACATATGGTTCCAGCAGGACGGACCAAGTTGTCACACAGCTAGGGAAACAATGAATCTTTTGCGAACAATATTTCCGGAATATTTAATTTCTCTATTTGGTGATGACAACTGGCCACCAAGATCACCGGATTAACGACTCCTGACTTTATTTTATGGGGATTTTTTAAAAATACGGTTTATGCCAACACACCAAATACTGTAGTGTAGCTGAAGAACAATATTACGGAAGCGATTGAAGGTATTCCTCCCGAAACGTACCAAAAAGTGACAGAAAATTTAATCAAGAGGGATCAGGTTTGCGCAGCTTCTAGAAGCAGAAATTTGTCTGATATTATTTTTCATACATAGTTGCTAAGTTTCAGCAAAAGATTAAGATGAAAAAATTCAACGTATTTTATTTCATTTCATAAATATTCAATATACAAACCAGTCAGTTACATATCGGCCACCCGGTATATAACAACCCACATAGTCTCCAATTCCAGAGCGATTCAATATTTAGTCAGACACGTACTCTGCATTGCTTCGAACAATTCCTTTTTTTGCATTCGTTACTAGTTAGTGGTTATGGTTGCGTTAAATTAATTTGGCATGTGGACACGATTACGAATGACGAGCTTAACCTGACGAGCCTGACGTCGAGTTACAGCGTCATCGAATTCGTTACCAAATGTCGAGCCTATAGTACCCGCCTAAATTTAGCGTTCATGTAAGGTATAGCATTTTAAGAGTAATCTTTAAGTCGAAGTCTGTGTCTATGTCGAGTTTTAAAAATATGAGCTTACCTGTGTTCCATTATGATTTTTCCCCGTCAATAACAAAAGTGAATCACTATGTTTCAACTGTCCAGGTTCACAATCTCCATCACTTTCTACATCAATACTGGTCTCCTGCCATTCTGAGGATCCTGACCTATTTTGCTGATGCTGTAAATGCTCTTGCTCATTAAGGTAGCGTTCTGAGTTTTGAACTAGTTGCTGCATCTCTTGGACACGCCTCAAAACCTAGAAAAAACGAGAGCCTTAAAAGTTGACTGGACATACACCCCTGATCCTACAAGATATCTCTGTCAAACTATCAGGTAACCAAATAAATTCGTGCGGTTGCTGTATATCGCATATTGTCATGGATGTTGTTGATCGAAAGCAATTGTTTGTTACCTGTTGTCACTTTAGTATGAATCCTTCTTTTCTCACTCACATAAAAAGTTGCTGAAAATTGTTACATACCTAGTTTTAATAAATGAAAATGGCGGCGAATAAAACAATAATTCGAAGTTGTTTACTGTAGGAGTACAAACTTGGTACAAAAGCTGCAGCGGCGGCGCGAAAAATAAGTACCGCATTCGGAGATAATGCCGTTAGTGATCGAACAGCACAGAAGTGGTTATCTTCGACAGGTTGTGGACGCAAATTCCAGGACAACGTGCCAAGAACTTGCAGATATGTTCATAGTGAGTCCTGAAACTATTCGTTTGCATCTTCATCAGCTAGGAAGATGTGGAGGTTAAGCAAATGGGCTCCATATGAACTGACAAATGATAACAAGTTAAGTCGTCTTACCATTTGTTCAGCAAACATTTCACGCGACGCTAATGAACCATTTCTTAATCGGTTATTAACCAGCGACGAAAAATGGATCCTGTATTCGAATTCTAAGCGTTCATATCATTGGTTGTCGCCTACTGATTCGGAACCACACACGCCTAACGCTTTCTTGCATCCAAACAACGTTTTTTTGTGTATTTCGTGGACAGCAACTGGAATTGTCCATTATGAGTTTTTGGGGTCAAACCATCACTGCTAACTTATATTGTGAGCAGCTTCAACGAGTACAAGCAGCGCTCATCCAGAAACAGCCTTCTTTGATCAATCGGAAGAAAGTGATATTCTTACAGGATAACGCTAAGCCTCATACCGCAAAAGTGACCCGAGAAAAAATTTCTGAACTCGGCTGGGAAACGTTACCGCACCCGCCATATTCTCCCGACATTTCGACCAGTGATTATCACCTTTTTTTATCTCTTGACAACTGTACTCGTATGAGGCACCGACAGTTCACAACTCGAGATGGTGTAATAAATTCAGTCCGCCAATTTTTTTACTCCAAATCCAGGGCGTTCTACAATACCGGTATACAAAAATTCATACCACGTTGACAAAAGGTCATTGAATGTGATAGTAATTACTTCGACGAATAAATAGTGTCTAATTGTTTCTCAATAAAAATTGATATTTTTCTATAATAGAATATTTCAGACCAAAAGGCCTTGATATACGACACAACTGCCTGATGCCTAGGAAGTGGAATACTAGCTTTATTCGAATGTTTACATGAACCCGTATAAGAAAGCTGATCTTGACTTTGGAGGAGCTACCGCCTTCAAAGCCACATGGTTGAAGAAGCGGTGTGTCCCAAAAGACATAAATCGAATGAAAGATTTTTTTCTGAAATTTACTTTTATTTCGCGATCAGAGTTACAGCATATGCTCCCAAGTAACGAACCATTGAAAAAGCTACCACTGAACATTAGCCCAGTAAATGTAGATATATCAATTTACTAAGCCGTAATTTCATGTTTTGTTAGATGTTACAGCACATTCAAGACTGGGCATATACTGTCCATGAACAGAAAAAACTTCCAGATATTATGGAATTGGAAAATATATAATTATCCATCGTAAGTAGTTTCTGCACAAGATAAGCAAAATGCTGCATGTACCCTAAATCTCGAAATACACATTGTGTAAACGGTCATTGTCAATCTTCTAGATTCCGAACACCATGAGATAACAAGGGATAATATGTCCTTAAGCTAGAATGAATCGTAGGTCTAAGGACCGTATTGTCGGTCACGTCTACAATTTTATTAAGCCTATATGACCTCCTTGATTTTCATCACTTATGCTTTGCTTCCGAAAGGCAAGTGTGTGGGCATCATATTATTTCTAGATTTCAACCGTGTCAGCTATTTTTAGGTTAGGTTATGATTTTTGCGTTTCAAAAATTTTAGACTGATGAATCAAAAATGCAGAAGCATATTTTCTTGCAAATAATGTCGATCAGTCAATAATATTTCCCTACACAAGAAATTGTTGGGATATGCCTATCCATTTGCATTAAATTGTTCATTTTCAGATCATTAATACCAATATGCGATTTTCCTAACCCAACAATTTCTTGAAGATACCACAGCTTGTGGAATTTTTTTAATGTTGGGAAATATTAAAGCATGCTTCTGCATTTGATTCATCTGTCTAAAATTTCCTAAAAGTCAGGAAAACATAACCTAACATCAAAATCGTT
This sequence comes from Acanthoscelides obtectus, assembly GCA_963669975.1. Lineage (NCBI taxonomy): Eukaryota > Metazoa > Arthropoda > Insecta > Coleoptera > Chrysomelidae > Acanthoscelides > Acanthoscelides obtectus. The sequence goes on along the minus strand of CAVLJG010000003.1, from coordinate 64,775,323 downwards.
AGCACGGTTAGAAATCTACCAAGCAACCACATACTTGCCTTAGTGAAGGATACAAGATTTATGGAAATCGAGGAGGCCATAAAGGCGTCCTACAATTATTGCAGGAACGACTGGCGATACGGCACTTAACAATCCAAATTCTTCAAAATAGCGGTAACTCTAAAACCACGCACAATCGGATAAGGATATACTTATATGGTTTTTGTGTTTGGAAATTACCGCCGCCAAGGTAGGAAATCGTAAACCGCCGTAAAATTATCATGGCAAGCAAGTATATACTCGTAGATCCTTATAAGTTTTGGTAGTTCGCTCCCGGCATTTCATCATGGTATTTTGCTCAAGAAATTAGTATCTGTAGCATCATCCTTCTTCAAAAGTCGTGATCACGTCCCGCTTTTAAATGACCGAAATTAAAAAGTAACAATATCAGATATCCCATATACAAAAAAATAATAGCCGTTTTACATTCAGCAAAGAGCAAAAGAAACATTGATCAATAACTCCCCATATCTGTCTGGCCAATAGAAACCACATGTCTTGAAAAAAACTTCTTTATTGTAAACATTTCTGCCACAACGCTGATCTTCTTCAGTACAATGACTCTGACAACGTGTTTTATTTATTTGTCTTCCAAATGACATAGCGTTTGTTTCTTCCTTTCTTTATTTGTCTCGTTATATCTGGTGTTCCTCAAGGCTCAGTACTTGGTCCAATATTGTTTTTACTGTACACATGGTTATACCTGACTCTTCTTCAGTAACTTACCCCCAATGATACGCAACTGTATAAGTATTTTAGCCCCGAATCTACACATCAGGCAGTTTGTGAAATTAATATGGATCTTGAAGGAATTGTGAGATATTCTTAAATTGAATCCGGATAAACGTAATCTCATGTTGTTCGTCAGCGATTGCAACCATGTCTTGAACGGTAAAAAACCAAAACTAACATTACAGGTTGAGAATGGGGATGTTTTATTGGTTTAGATTGGCTAACCTTGCACGTTTGAAACGAGGAAACAAGGTCGTCTTGCAATTGTAAGTGATCGCATGCAATTGTCTTGCAGACTGTACATTGTCATCTTGAATCTTGCAACTGCCAAAGTACCTGCATGCAATTGTTTTGCGGGCTGTGAAACTGTTATTAAGTTATCTCATCCCGAACCTACCTCATCATTCTTAGTATCGGTCTCATTTTCCAATATCTCCATGGATACAACAGACTGGAAATCATACGATCCCCTTTGCTGACGACTCGATGCTTGTGCTGCCATCTGGTGGTTGCGATTCGAAACGAAATTGTTGTTCATGTTGTTGTCGGTGCTGAAGTGGTGCAATGTTGGTCTGGCGTGGGTGGGTTGTCGACCAACTGTGTTGTAGAGACCGTTGGTTTTTTTGTTGATGGGACGGTAGGGGGGTTGAATGGCGAAACAGGCAGTCTTTACGGTGTTCTGTGTGAAAATTATTATAAAATTAGAGGAAGATATATCCAGCTATGTGAAATTCTTAAAGAATCAAGTGTCCTGATTGAGGTTAGCTGCTCTGCTTTCGTGGTGATCCTCAGTATTGATAAATCGGCACCGTCCATTATTGGCTAGATGGAGTATAGGTACTTCCGTTTGCACTGAAAGTTTGGAGGAATTGCTACGTCTCTTCGTGAAAGAAGTAAAGACACTCAGAACATACTTTTTTGAGCAAAAAAATATATTCCGTCGGAATGAAAATCTTGGTAAATCTTTTTTGGGATTACAATGTTAACGCAGAAATGAAGATTGTTTACTTACCAGAGCAATATAACTCCATTTCTCTGGTACAAACCCTGTGTTGCGCTAAGTACGGTGGTGCCAAATCTTCCATTCTATGTTGTAGCTGCATCAAGCTGCTGTCGTATTCAATGGGTAGCTCTCTTTCGCCCTTGAGTGCAACCCTGGAATTTCATGTATTTTTATTAAGTTCACGTATGCCACCACGAGTATTACAAAGATTTTAATAAATGACAACACTGGCACATAGAAGCACGTTCTATTTGAAGCACCCGGCAACCAACGACAAAAGGGAACTTTTCGTGAAAAACTTTTTGAAGACCGGAAATAGTCAATTTGTTTAGGGGAGAGCTAAGTTCATAGAATCTTCAATATTGTACATAAAGTACTTTTAATCTGTAGAGTTAACTGGCTCCCACATTACTTAAATGCAAAATGAAAGCCACGGTGATTGTTAAACAATATTTGACACCTGTGATCGGCCTCATTTCTACTATGCTATCATTCACTTGTATTAGCTATGTGCGTTGCCTAAAAGTCAAGTATGTGCTGTCGGTGTGATAGGTTTGACTTAATGTAACGTCTGCTTCAGAGATGGCAACTAACGGAGGTCATTCACAGCTTCTATAGCCTAAGCCAGGGTTTCTCGAGCGGTGGTTCACGAACCCCTAGGGGTTCACGAGCTTATATGAAGGGAATTCGCGAAAAAGTTATGGTAATGTCGGAATTTGTCCGCAATCTTGCAACACCGCCGCTACAACAATCCGGCAAGAGTTCTACTTCGGCGAATCGAGTGCACCAATAAATTTCTGAGAATGCACTAAAAAGAACGAGAATAACGTCTGCAGATATAAAAAGGTCGCAGTCATGGAAGTACGAGTACAGTCGAACGCGCTTCGTGAGCCGTATGGATGTCGAACGTGAAAAAAATATAATAATATTCTGTAAATTTAAGATGTATAGTTGGTTTTGTGTTGAGTTTTGTGAACTCTGACAAAAAGCCAGATGAGCAATCAACTAACAACAACAACAACAATTTGGGTCCAACACAGGGTGGCGCGATATTGAAAGTTATAGTGAGGTACCTTCTCGCCGGAATAAAAGTAATGAGAAAATAGACAAGCATGGTGAAAAAAAAGGAAAGAAACGAAAATACGACACTGACTATTTGCAAATGGGTTTTTATTTCACCGGGGAAGAGTGAGGACCGCTTTGTGTAATTTGTAATAAAGTCCTGGCCAACAGTAGTTTAAAACCATCGCTTCTACGTCGGTACCTTGAGACAAGGCATCCGGATTACAAGGATAAACCTATTGAGTATTTTAAAAGGAAATTGGAAGGTAATAAGAATTGTAGTGTTTCTTCTTTCCTTCCGGCTTTCAACACAGATAGTAAAATGACTCTTGAAGTATCATTTCGAGTTATTTACAGAATCGCAAGATCTGGAAAAACTCATACAGTGGCAGAAAATTTGATCGGATTTTCTGCTAAAGACATCGCAATGTGTATGCTTGGAGAAAAAGGGGCAAAAAAATGACCTTTTGCCCTTATCAAACAGCATAGTGTAACGAAGAATTAACGATTTGGAAAACAGTGTTGAAAGTGAACTTTTGAAAAGAATAAAATTGAATTATTTTGCTATTCGGCTTGACGAGTAGACCGATGTAACAAACTGTGTAATATTGCTCGTGTTTGTTAGATGTATTTTTAAGAATTCCATTCAAGAAGATGTGTTATTTGCAAAACCACATCCGACATCCTGTGGCTCCAGAAGCTTGCATACTTAGCCGATATTTTTTCTAAATTAAATGAACTGAATATGTCTTTACAAGGTCCAGGCATCACCATTTTCAATGTTCATGATAGAATACGAGCCATGCCAAAAAAGTTCAACTTTTGGAATCAATGTCTGCAGATGAATTAGTACGAGTGTTTTGGTTCTCTCAGCAGCTTTTTGTCAGAGAATAAAATTCAACTTGACGAATAAATTGAAAGACATATTACTGAACATCTCAAACAGCTTCAATTAACGTTCAAATAGTATTTTCCTAATAAACCTGGATCAAACAACTGGATACGCAATCATTTTGATGGAGATATAATTTCTAACACTTCTTTATCTTTACTGGAAGAATAAAAGCTCATTGATTTATCCTCTGACAATTCTCTAAGAGCTGTTTTTGCAGATCATTCCTTAATAGACTTCTGACTCAATGTAAAAAATGAATACCGTATTTTAGCAGAAAAAGCAATGAAAATTTTGTTACCGTACTGCACAACGCATCGGTGTGAGAAAGGATTATTACCTCAAAGAAATAGATTAAATTCAGAGCCCGATCTAAAACTTAAGCTTTCAGAAATTGAACCAAATCTTGAATTTCTTTGTTCTAACAACAGGCACAAATACCCTATTGAGAATTTTTGGAAGTATCGAATTATGTACTTGTATTGATATTACATTAGTCCTTTGTTTGTAAGTTTTAATAACGTTTCTCTAAATGTTTTACGTTACAGTTATGTTTTAATTTACTTTGCTCATTATAACTATTATTCATATGATTAATAGATTTGATAACAGCCAAATAGTACTGTTTCATTTACTCTCACTAACGACTGCTCAGGGGGTTCGCCGATATATTACAATTTTTCTAAGGGGTTCGCAGAAAGAAAAAGGTTGGGAACAGCTGGCGTAAGTTATACTAGAGACGATCGTTGTGACATTATTCACAGACAGAGAGGCAGGTATACAGACGGATGGACAGAAATGAGTGACAATGTTTTTCGTGATGTATATCTCATATAAAATATATCTCGTTTTCGAAATTTTTCGAGATTACAATACTTCCTTGCCTGTGGCGTAAGAGGTAAAATTTGACAAATTTAACTCCGGCGATCTAGACGATTATCACCACATATAGTACATGACGTCCCCATTCTCCGTACACCAAGTAAACCGATTTCTGGCATTTACCATGACTGTTGCCAGCGTAGCAGGCGTTATGTTGGAAATTTCTTCCGGGAAGTTTTGAACTTTGAATCTTGTGGGGTCCTTGTGGTTCACATAAACACGCGCTTGCAAAAAACCCATTAAAAAATCACAAGGGGTCAAATCTGGACAGCGGGCTGGATACTCCAAACCACCCCTAATTCAGATGAGGCGCTCTGGAAAGGGTTCGCTCAAAATAGCCATCGACGCTGTTGAAGTGTGTGCCGTCTTGTTGGAACCAAGTATGCCCTAAGTCCAACTGATACAACCGTGTTTACTGAGATCGCTATCATAGCGATTATCCTATATACTACGGGTTCTTGGAGCGGTAACCTCCCCCCCCCCCCCCCATGCTGCTCCATGTACTATTTTTATTTCATACAGCATGCGCAAAGCTATTTTACTCAAGAATAATGAGATATTTCGTAATCATTCGATGTACTTTTACTTACTTGTAATATCCTCCAAGAACTAATACCAGCTCACCAGCGTCCCTTTCTTCCAAAGTGACAGCCAGATGTCTATCGTCTCGAAATAGCACTCTAACCATACGACTGACTTCGTCCAGTTGTTTCACTTCTATTCGAACCATGTCTTCTATCGAGGCAATCGGAATAGGCTGAAACTGAATCACAAAATAATGTGAAAGAATGCAGTGAAAAGACATTTTTTCGAATTTCTTTTATGATATCTAGAAGAGATTGAACAAATAAGATGCGCCGCGGGCGTTCTTGATGGTGAACAAAATGAGAAAATGCTATTACAACATTCTTCTCACGAAAGGTCGTCTTTCCGCTGCGACAAAAATTAGGCAAGGAAACACTTATGGCGGTCCTACGGTTTCTGCGACAGTAAATTTATTTGGAGGTATCGTTAGACTATTGCTTCCTAATGTTAAGCTCAAATTGCCGCCATTTTGATAATGCGTTTTATCGTAAATCTCGAAAACCATCGATCCTATGTCAGAAAGTAATAGGAACAACTTTATAGGAAATTAAATTCTGTACCATTGTGCTTCTTTAAAAATTTGTCGTAAGTCAACAGAAATTTGAATTAAAGTTCTTTATCCCGAAGGGTGGAAGAACCGACTACTCTCTAGCAAAACCATTCAGACCTATCACTGTATGCTATCCTTCCTGATGAAGGGTATGCAGAAGATTGAAGACAGATACCTGGTGAAAGGAATCTTTGTTGAAAATCCTATCCCCCTAATCAGCATCAGCCCTACACGCGGCAATACCTAGCCCTCTATCGACACAACTGCCACATGTTCGCTATGGACTTCTTATAGATGTAGTCGACATGCTGCTTCCACAATCCAGCACCACGCCCAGGTACTTTACCTCATGGCTGAGAGTCAGTGGTACACCATGGAGAGTTGGTGTGAAATTCTCTTTGTTCCGTCTCTTGGTGAAGAGGACTGGCTCAGTCTTAGATGGATTGACTGAGAGTCTGACAGGTACCAAAATCACGTAACATTTTTTTTTTACAATTTCGATCACTTACCAGTAATTTGAATTTCTCTTTATTAATGGTAGAGTACCCATTCCTAGACCAAATCCTTTTCGATGATTTTCTTTTGATAAATTTCATAGTTTATTAATTGTATAATTTCACACGTATTATATCGTTTTTTCTCGTGTGATTCAGTATTGTGATGAAATCTTTTGGACATTAATGTTATAGTATTACTAACGACTATCTCGAAAATTTCCTCATAAAATATCGTTGGTCCCTCGTGGTTGGTTTTCTAGGGTCCGCGCATTGGCAATCATCAGAAAAACTATGTGGCTTTTCTCCGTTATTTGGTTTCCTATCGAACATTATATTGTATAGTCGAAAATAAGAAAGATGACGATTACGTCATGACTTTAGTCTGTAGTAAAGACTAACGACAGCTATTTGTGAATATTTTTAATGAAGTTTCAGATATGTTAGACAGAGACAAACTGAATTTTATTGTCTAAACACACTGTATTGCTAATTTGGATGTATCCGACAAAGATAGACGATGTTTTAATGTTGCATGATCGATCATATTGGAAAGATGAATAGTTGGGTTATGTTAAAGCAGGTTAGGTTGTTTTAGAATAATATTTTGGTCTTTGGTGATCCTGTCTTAAGGTATTCTACTCATGACTGTGTTTTTTCAAAACAAAAACTCCCCACTAAAATTATTATTAGGGTATCACTCAAAACCATGAAATAAAATGAAAATAAAAATAATCAGTGTGTGTGTGAGTTGTTGTCAACATGTTCCTGACATCGTGATTTTATCATCGACCTACGTCGATTGATTACTTCAGTGCAATTTATGCTATGACGTAATAGTCATCTTTCGTGATTTTGACTATATTCTTCAAGGCCACTCATTGAACCTTCCTTTATAAAATTATATGTTTCTCACTTTCTTCCTGAGATTGTAGTGTGGATGCCATTTGTTTAACCTCCAATGATTAAAAGTACCACTTTAAAGTAAATACTTTATTTACCACCACGTGTAAGTATGGAAAATATAATATTTTTGACGATTTGTAATCTCTCTATTATAAAGATAAAACCACTCACTTCCATCAGACTTTGTCACTGGCTAATTTCAGTAACCGTTGCACCGTGGACAACACGGACAACGTACGGAGCGTGCTGAGTATGTCAAGAAACATTAGATTGTCGAAAAAACGTGAGAGTTTTTTGTTGTAGAAAAAAATATCTACCAAGAAAATGGTAGTCCCTATACCATTAGGTTGTTAGCTTGTTAAAGTTTCTTTTTATGGTAGACTAAAAATTAAATATATCTTGATATAGTAAATTACTACAACGTTTTTCTTATTTAGAATAGTAATTTTATAACAGTTCTTAAAAATATTGAAATTTATTTTTATAACAAAACACTTTTCTTGTTCTACGAGCCCCTTCCCACTTCAGTTGGCCCTCTTCAACATTTGTACCAAAACATGCCTTTATAAACTAAACATGACGAAACTATTTACTTCTAAAACAATTTATTTTCTCAAAAACATTTTAGATACACTCTAGTCGTAAAAAATACATATTTGAAATCACTTACACCTATAACTAATAGAACATCTGAACAAATAAACAATGTGCGAATAAATGCGCGAAGGTAACCAAGCAACAATAATTGAAAAATTATCATTGGGTAACATCACCTTTATTTTTTATTACGGCTAAAATTCTTTGGGGCATAGTGTTAACCAAGTTTTGGCAAAAATTTGGTGTAAATCAATCCCATATTTCTTGAAGCTTTTGTCTCAGTTCGGTGATTGTACGAGCAGGATGTTGTCGTAGAACCTTTTTCATCTCGTGCCACAAAGTTTCAATAGGTGACAGATCTGGACTGCCAGAAACCCATTTCAAAAGTGGTACATTATTTTCTTCCATCCATTTTATAGCCTTTTTTGAGGTATGGTACGCTGCACCATCTTACTGAAACACAAAATCTTGGCCGGATGTCAAACATTCTTCCATCACTGGTAAAAGCGATTCTTCTAAAATTGCCAAATATTTGTTTGTATCCACATTTCCATCAATAAAATGAAGTTTTCCTACTCCTTTTGATGACATACAGCCCCAGACCATAATGGATGCTGGAAATTTCACTTTTCTCTTCAGACATGGACTGCTCCATTTTTTTGCGAATAACTCTACTGCGACTGTCACCAACACAAACTTCGAATCGGGCCTCATCACTCCATTGTATTGCACACCATTGTTGAGGTGTCCATTGTCTATGTTCTTTAGCCCATCTAAGCCGATTTTTCTTTTGCAGTGGAGTTAATAGTGGCTTTTCCTTGGCCTATAAACAAGTTGTGCAACTTTAGTGTTTTTACTTCACTTTTTTTATAAGAAAACTTACCTTTTTTTTTAAGAAAACTTACCTTGCAAGTGCTAAATCCCAGTTTGTGGGCCTCTCTATGAGTTGTGGACCTCGAAATTCTCCTTTCAACAGCGTTACTCCACAGAGCACTTAATTGTAAATAATTGGCACGCCTGTTTTTTACGATTATTCTTCTTAATGCTCTTCGGTCGGCATTTGTGATATTACTTTTTTTCACATATCGTGGCTTAATATTAACTGAGCCAGTTACGTTATATCTTCAGTAACCGACTTTCTCACTAATAACCTTTCCTCTACCCATTTTGAAAACCTTAACTACCCAAAACTATTTTAAACGTATTCTGACAGATGTGATTAATAAAAACACGTCATGGCTTTTATTTTTCACAGCCACCTATGCGTTATAGACTTATTTTGCATTGAAATGAAAACAGGTTGATATGCTGTAATTGCAACATGTGTTTTTTTATGCTGCAAATTTGATTAGCGAGTGATAAAGTTGGTGTTTTCTACTATATGTTATCAAAATATTCATTGTAATATTTTAAACCTATAACACCCTGCTACATTTTTATTATTTGTGTTTGATAAGAAAAAAACTAAGATTTCAATAGTTGGGCCAACTGAAGTGGGAAGCGGCTCGTAATATACTATGGTAGAAATTCGTACGTACGTATATTTCTGGCGACCATCAATACGAGAGCTGAAGGTAACTTAGGGCTATTTCCGGTGCTTTCGTGTAGGAATTCAGCGGCCCACAACCCGCGGTAGTGAGTAATTTCACACCCAGTGATTGGTTTATCGGGTTGTGGAGATTTTGATAAAAATCGGCCTTCCTTGGTGAATTTTGTTGTCGGAGCCATTTTCTCACCCTTTTGGAGATTTAGCGTTGTCACAACCATACTAAACCATCGAGCTGAGGGCAACTGTCTGCATTGATACTCCGATACTCATCACCCTCAGGTATTGAGTTATATCTGGGACTTCCTGCCCTCTGTTGCCTTCCTGCGATAGCCAAGTACATGCCAAGGTGTTTTTTTATTTTATTTTTGCTGGAAACCATTTAGCTGGGGCGCTAGTACCAAATAATTTTATCTTGCTTGTCATCCAGGACTTCTTTTAATTTTTTTTTTGTTAAATAAATGTTTGTGTACCTTGTGAGTTTGTATCTCTTTTAGCGCCAGAGACCCAACATTTTCCTAGTTCTTGGAACTGGGTGGCGCCCAAACCACAACCATTTATATCCAAAATTCAAAGTACAAAGAACCACACGCTGAGGTCTCATTAACTACCGACCGAGCACAGTTACGTTCTTTTACCAAATTATAACTTCACGTACCCGGGATAACAAGATTAGCCACTAATAGCGATAGCGAAAATATCATTAAATGTGACTTTCTATTTTTATAGAAGCCAAATGATAATTTAATTCTCTACAAAAGTGTTTCTTTTACTTTTTGATATAGAATCGATGCTTCTCGAGATATTCGATCAAGCGCGTTTATCAAAATGGCGGCAAATGATCCAGCTCGTCCATCGCGCCCATTAGGAAGCAATAAAATCTAACGATCCCACCAAATAAAAATTGTCGCAAATATTGTTGGAAAAAATTACCTATTTCCTGGCCTAAAATAAGCGGTATTGGATTAATGCGGATTTACTCCCCATTATTTAAAGTCAAGTTGGCAAGATACATCATAAATCTTTTAAATAATTGATAATTTATCATAAAAAATTAATTGTAAAAGGATCTTGATCAGACACAAATAATACACACTGAAGTGATAAAACTGACCATCATACATTCGGTTAAGATAATTTTTTTACAAAACGTGAAACTCACACGAATGCTTGGAAGGAGCGATTGTAAAAAATGTTTTCTAATGTGTGACTACAGCTTTATTTTCCATTCCGTCTAGTGAGAGGACAGAATGCCAGGATTAAAAGGCAGTAATGAGAAGCTAACGTATTTACTCACTGCCGAATTCCTGGTCCCCGTAATCTGACTAATCCCAAACTTGGGACTGACGAGTATCACAGTATCTCCCATAATCTCTCCTCCTGATCCAGCAGTAGCTGTAGCTGAGAAGCACTTGGCGCCGTAGCTGGGCAGCTGCGCTACGATGTCCAGATAGTGCAGCTTCGCTTGAAGCTGCGTCAGCTGCTTGCCACCGCTCGACGCCATCGTGGCGTGAAGTTTGAGGAAATGGCCCAGAACTTTGCGTACCTCTTTGCGCTTCATGCCTTCCAAGAGGGATCCAGGGACGAAGCGCTCCAGGCCGAACTCACGTCTGGAAGGAAAAGTATTTCATTCAGATGATTACCATAGTTGAGACTTAGGTTCCAAAAAATCTCCGATAACAAATCCGGCCGGCCCTGCCTCAATCAAATACTCGTAATTAGTTGAAAAATAGGACATGCGTTAGTATCCAACCCAGGCCACGAGCCGTGTATCAGTAGCGAACTTCCCGATTTGATTGTTTATCATACAGAGTGTTCCAGTAGTCGGTGTCCAGCCGGAAACGGCGGATAGACCAAGTCATAATAGTCATCAGGAAAATATAAAAAAAACTCTGAAAAATCTACATCCTTTTTGTTACCATTACTACAAATTTGAATTGTTCCTTACACAGTGTGTCGGATAGTGTCATTCTACATACTGACAGCAAGACAGATAGTAACGCGACTTTTATTATGAAGGCAGTTAGAACATTTATTGTGAATTTAATAAAATACATTGCTGTCACTGCCTAGAATGACACTTTTCGTTGAATGAATGAATGAATGAATCTTGAAACTAGAGGCATTCCGGCGACCATAAGGAGCCAGTGTATAGGCCGCTTAAGCGGGCCCTTATGCACCTCTAAAATCCTTAGATCACAAGCCTCGCCCTTTTAGCGAAGTTGAGAATCGCCTTGAGTCCAAGCTCCTTGACGTCCTGAGGGTCCAAAGTAATGGACGCCAGTATAGACTGCCTATAGTAGCTCACACTTTTCGTTACTCCGTCTGAGAAAAATTGAAATGTGTAGTAATGGGAACTAAAAGGTCATCACAGGGTGAAGATTTTTCGGATTTTTTTAACTCTATAATTCGAAAAGTACACGACGATTTTTTATATTTTTCTGATAGCTTTAATGACTTCGCCTATCGGCCCCCCGTTTCGGGCTTCACGTCGACTTCTGGGACACCCTGTATATACGTCAGATATACTGAGTGACCGAAAAGGTAAACACTTACGTTTGTTTATTAGAATTCAAGAATTTTTTACATATCCATTTATCTTGCCATGAACAACAGGTGATAAAATGGTCAGGTTTTTCTGTTAAGTTTTTGTGGTGGCTGCGTGTATTGTTTGGTGATAAAGAATGCCCAGGCGTGCCAAGAAATCGTGGATCCTCAACACATTATTGAACCAGCTTCTGCAGTCAGTTGACAAATCAAGTTGATAATTTGATCATTTTACTAGTAAGGGACACTGAACATATATGCCAAAAATTATTAACATCGGATAAACATACATAGGTGTTTACCTTTTTGTCACTCAGTATATATTCAAAACTATCAATAATTGTATTAATCAAAGACACGTTGATGATACCAACTGTATTTATCTCTTGATCCAAAATTTGATGATACAGCATCAACCGGTACTTACGTGAAATACGCAAGTAGTCCTTGAGGCAATTTAAGACTAAATTCCGATAAATGAGTAAAGTTATTGTATTCATCCACGTAATTAGGAAATGTTTACACAATAATTTGGCCTAGAAATAGATGGAAGGGGTATTGCTCTCTCCAAAAGTGTATGAGTCAAAATGACGTATCTAGTACTAAGGCTTGTCTATCGAAATGGTGGTTAATTTTAGATTGCGCAAAATGGTTTGTAAGTATTTGGTGTTTCCTATTTTCAATCATACTGTCATGCTACGATACAGATTGGAAAAAATTCAGAACTGTTGCTAAAGATTTGTTTTCAAACTCGAGAAATATGATCGAGTGTCAAGCAAAATTAATGAGTTGGGTTGGTTGAAAATAGAAAACCTCTATAAATACTACCTACAAGTACATATGTTTAAGTTCACCGTTTATTACTGTCTTCCCATCATCATTATTTGAGAAGAAAATTATTTTTTGGCAAGATTTACATGATTATATCAGGTATTCTAATAACATCTCTCCTCAGAAATTTCGTTTACCATCATCTTTTACAGACAGTGCGGTCAGAATTTATACGAGTATTCATGTTTTTAAGACTTCAGTTCAGGGGTTTAACATTAGTGTCAAAAACCTAGTTTTAAATTCTCGAGCGACTATATTTTCATATTAGATAGACATACACTGTTACGGTTTTATTGTTTTATAATTCTTATATTGCTGTTATTTTGGTGCAATTTTTTTCTTAATACTATATCACTCTTCATGTTATGTGCATGAGGTTATATTTGCAAACTTGTATATCTATGTTCCTCTTATTTTGTTTCAATGTATAATAGCTTCACACTAGACTTTGCCCTATATTCGTATAACTATATGTATTGTATCTGACAATATTTTAATAAAGGCATAATATTCGTTTGGTGGCTGTATCCAGATCGTTTACCAGGATATTTCCACCCCGCATGCCATAGGTTTACTTGTCTCGTACAAAGGCCGTTTGTAGGAACGTCGTATAGATAAAGTAGAACACCTGGACAGTCCTGAACGTTGCAAATTAAGGAATAAGTTAACAAAACTGCAATTAAGATCGAGAGTGTTTACTTTCCACCAGAATACCTCAGAAAAAGGGTTATGTTTTTTGCGCCCAAACTACTTGATGAATTTTCACATTTCAAGTGTCGCTCGATTTATCTTGACAACGTGAGCTCTGGATATACTAAAATAGTAAAATCAAAATGGCGGGTTTTAATCGCAAACTTTAACTTTGAAATTTATATTTCATGGGCTACAGCCCAGATTTTAACTTTTGAGGTGAGCTTAGATTCGTTTTGATAGCATTCTATTCTTTTCTTCAAGTTACTGCACTCGGCCTTATTGTATTTCTTAAAAATATACTTGTTTGATTTAATTTGTTTGAAAATGAGATAATTACTTGTGGAAGGCTGTATGAAATGCTACACACTAGTTCCGTTTTTATGGGGAAAAGACCAGTTCAAAGTTTTCAGAGAGTTGGGATATTTAATGGTAATAAAAATTATGGTTCTGTTTGTCAATGGAAAGCTGTTACAGTTTCTCTCAGGCGAGAAAGTTTGACAAATCTACATATCTTTACCGCCCGAAGTGTGGGAGCCTTCTAAAACCCGGTACAATCGCAAAAACCATTTGGTCATATGATTCACGACACGGCTTGCATCACGGCATTTCGTCATCATGGGTAGCGTATTAAATTACTATGAATGTACCTAGAAGAACTCAGTATACTCACTCAACTGCCTTGACAGTAATCTTAGCAGCCTGCTGTACTCCATTGGCCATCGCGTGTTGGTATACGTGCAATGCAGCCAATCGTAGGGCCGTATCAGGCTGAAGTTCTGGCGCAAACCGTTCTTGAACGACGTCATTGCAGCACTGAGTATAGAGATAGTCGAGGGCATGGAGGTCCTTTTGAGCTAAAGCCGCTGCAGACGAAGGTACGAAGGACACTCTAAAGAGGCAGCGCAGTTTGTGGGCTCCTGGACGTGACGCTATCTGAATGGAAAAAAATAAAGCTTCATTCAGGATTATTTCATGCATGCATGCATTATTTTAAAAAATGGCGTCAAGTAAGTTGAAACTGTACTTCCCGCGGTACGTTGTCATCAGTTAGTAAAGGATTATGTGTAGCACAAGTTGGAGAAAAAAATTTATTACAACTAATTAAATGACCCCCTGAGAGAAATTGCAGCGGGCGCATAATGATCGTTGCGATGACCAATCTCGTGTGAATGACGATATTGGCCTTCCCCATGCACAGTGCATACATCCCACAGCGGAAGCAATTGCCGACTGTGACGTACGGCCACCGACAACAACGCTTGTCCAAAGGAGGACCACGTCGCACATATCGACACCCGACTGTAGGATATATACTAAGTGACATATAAATCCGAACACCCAGTTTAAATGGTTTTATTTTAATAAAATTTTGTATAAGTACTTAATGAAGCATAATAAGTAAATGATAAAAATTTCAAAATGATTGCACTGCTTTAAAGCCCTTTGACCTTTGATAATGTGTGGATGCACCCTGATGTGCTACGCATTCTCCAACGCGCCTAGGCATGCTTCTGATCAGGTGGTCAATGTCCTCCTGTGGTATCTCATTCCAGGCAACCACCAACTCCTCTCGAAGTGCTTCTAGAGTCTGAGGAGGACGTTGCAAATTGAGCAATCTCCTACTCATCATATCCCACTCGTGCTCAATTGGGGATAAGTCGGGAGATCTTGGTGGCCATGGTAACAATGTGACATCATTATGTTGAAAGAAGTCTATTGTGACTCTTGCAACACCCCAAGCCAACAGTGTGATGAACATGTCTTTCAACAAAAACTGTGGATTCCTCCTTTCACCACGTCGCCTTCTAACCCTGGCACGACCATCGTGCATGCCTAAACAAAATCGAGACTACTCACTAAAGACAATACTGTTCCATTCCTGATCCCACAGTGACCGTTGTCTGCACCACTCAAGGCGATTACGTCGGTGTTCTCGAGTTAAAGGGAGGACCCAGTGTGGCCGGTATGAAAACAAGCCAAAACTTCTCATTCGTCGGTAAACACTTCGCATGCCAATAGGTCTTCCGTGTTCTGCAAACCATTCATTTGCAATGGACCTGGTAGTGGAGAAACGGTCCCTTAAGGCCAATAATCTTAGGCGGCGATCTTCACGGTCTGTTGTTCTACGGCGGCGTCCAGTGCCCCTTGCTTTTTGCGTACGGCCTTCTCGAAGCCATGCCTGACAACACCTAACCACAGTGTCTACACTTCTTTGCACTCTAACTGCAATTGCCCGAAAAGAAAGTCCAGCTTACCGAAGTCCCACTATACGGCCCCTATCAAACTCACTAAGTTGACGAAATCGTACAGGTCTCCGTACTCTAGGCATCGTAACCGATCGTAAAGGATGTCAAGAACCAAAATCCGCCAACGTTGATTCTTTACTGCGGCTGAAATATTCATTTTTAGAGCGTTAGTGAATTAAAAAAAAGCAGTATAAAAACCGGAATGTCCAACTGATAAGGCTGAAAATTTTTTCACTTGTTATTTACAGTAAGATAAATACATTCACCAACTTTTATTAAAATAAAACCATTTAAACTGGGTGTTCGGATTTATATGTCACTTAGTATATTTCTGTAAAAGAGATGCGTGAAATATTCCAAATTTTCAAAAACTACAAACCTTTTGCGTCTTCTGCATAGTACTAACATTGGTGAAAGCTTTGTACATATCATATAAAATATCCAAAAAAATAGAATATCTCATTCTCGAAAATTTTCGCGAATACAATACTTCCCGCAGGTGTGGGAATCCATAACACTGGAATACAAAAATTGTAGTCAGTTCTACGCTTCTTGGAAAATATGCCGCTCTCTCTGAAGTGATTAGTAACTACGTAGCAACAGAAACATACATGTCTTTAATGGAATGCCCTATATATTTTAGTGCTCTGAATAGCACTTTCAAAAGCAAAAGTTTAACGTTGCATACTATAAGATTTGAACTTTTAGTCGAATTGTTCTTTATATGCCAGTATGTATCGTAATTAAATGTTTTTCAAATCTTCTGGATCATCTTTACGAGTCACAAAATGTACTTTTTCCAAAAAATGCAACAGGAACACATGTTTATTTTTACTGTATTAGGTTAAAATAAAGATAAGCTTATCTTTGAGCTATTTACAGCTTTCCAGAAATAACAATTTAAAATGAATATCATATTATATGTGGAAGAGGGGATTTTTACTGAATCCTAGAATTTTCTTCATCAATCATACGAGGCACAAAATCTACCATTTCTCAAAAAAGTCTAAAGGAACATCATGTTTATTTTTACTGTTTTCGGTTAACATTAGCATAGCCTTTATTTTGGTATATTTTTCTGACGTAGTCAACAAATCTTTGAATTATTTGTAGCCCTTTTTTCCAAAAAATACAATAGAAGCACATGTTTATTTTTACTTTATTCGGTTAACATAAGCATAAGCTTATTTTTGAGTTATTTGCGATTTCCAGGAGATTACAATTTAAAATGAATATCACATTATTTGTGGAAAAGGGGGATTTTTACTAAAGAAAAGGTAATTTCAATGTGCCCATTGTACACGGAAAAAGAAATATCGCTTTACTTACCCTGGCTAAAGTGTCTTGCGGATCTAACAATGTCAACTTATTCCTCTTCAAAGACTTTATGTGCTCTACCACAAGACTGAAGTGTTCAGAAGCTTTCAGGTACAATTTGCTTTCTAGAGATGAGACAACGTCTTGGACGGTTGTCCACGCATCGTATTTGAATGATTTCGTTTGGCCGTTTTCCAGAAAAACTTTGAGGACGTTAGCCATCGGTGGAACGCAAACGTCTCCAAGAGAAAATGCAGATGGCTGAAAAAAAATGAAGTCAAGTAGGTTAGTACTTCCAACTCTTGATATAAATCTATTTAACAATTTATCCACAAGGACTTTCAATGTACTACCCACTTGTTTAATTCCCGTTCGCCTGTCTCCAAGACTAGACCTATACCGCACTGATGAGCAGCTAATTAGCACGAAACAGCGCTGTCTGCGGTTGATCAAAGACAGAAAGCAAACATGTTAATTTCAGTTTACGGAATGCCTTTAAGCCTATTGAGGTGCAAAATGAATCTTCAATTCTGCGCTTTTGTTGATATTTTTTATTCTTTCATTAAAGATAAATCCCATGATTTTTTAGCACACTTACCGGAAACAGAGGTGCCCCATTGACACAAACGCTCTCCGCAAATCTGACCCTAGGTGGTTTCGTCCTCAACCTGGCCCTTTTGCCTGCCGACAACAACGTGGATTTCCTTAGCCCGCCACCCTGAGATTCGGCAGGTTGACAGACTGTCAGCCTGACGCATCGCTGGCAACCGCGGACCAATGAGATCACGTGTTCACGTGGGGCTTGGCAGACATCTTCTCCATTTACTTCGAGGATTTGGTCGCCAGGGAGAAGCTAAAATCAGAATACAAAAGTAATAGCTTGTTTCAAATTTATTGAACATTAATTTGAGTCAGCACAAACATCTTCACACTTTTCGTTCTTCAAAACAACGTCATTATGTAAGAAGAGTATTGCGTTCTTTTTACGCACACTTACGAAAATTTATCTGTAGATTACGTTTTTTTCCTTTCCGACTTC
Organism: Acanthoscelides obtectus; assembly: GCA_963669975.1. Lineage (NCBI taxonomy): Eukaryota > Metazoa > Arthropoda > Insecta > Coleoptera > Chrysomelidae > Acanthoscelides > Acanthoscelides obtectus. Next base: position 64,757,362 of record CAVLJG010000003.1, on the reverse strand, counting down.
TGTTTCGGAAATCCATAGGTAACCTGACGATGCGGGATCAGCAATGGAACAGCGCAGTATAAGGGTGGTTACAAGAAACGCCTTGTATAAGACGAAACTTGATGATGTTTATTATTATTGTTTATGCGCAATATTGTTATAGTAAAACGTTAAAAAAATACGGAAGCGGTGCCACTGAAATGGTTTAAGTATGTGTAATATTTTACATTCCTAGGCAGCACGGTAGGCAAAAGCCCAAGTAAAAGGAAACTATGAGGAGCTTAAAGGAACTTTTTAACTGCTTAAGGTTAGTAGAACTAGAAAGTCTATTTATTTTGTTCCACAATCTCAAAACCGTAGGGACAAAGGGCCGGTCATATTGGCCAGTTTTGGATGTACGAAGTTCAATACGGTTAGGATGGGAGGCAGAAGTCCAGTGGGTCTGTCTGACAGCCACATTGCACGACGGAATAACCAAAGAGATCTGAAGAGCAAGGCCCGTTGATATAGCGGTAAAAGAGAGCTAGATCGCAAATGACCCGTCGGTGCGAAAGGTTCCCGATACTATCCGTTAGAGAAAAGTCATATATCAGTCGGACAGCCCTTAACTGAACAGCATCGAGCATAGATAATGTGGTCGGGGCCGTAGCAACCCCAACATGTAAGCAGTACTCGAGACCAGGTATTATTTGCGTCGTGCGTAAAAGAATGGTACGATAACAACCGTATAACATCTGTTAAGTTAAGTAACTCTGACATACTATCTCCCAAGAAACGACAAGTTGATATCAAGGCCTCCTATTTTATTTTGAAACTAATTGTAACTCAGCTCTTCATGTATGATCTAATTTGATTTATTTTTATTTTTATGAAAACAATGCACTCTAGGAAAAAACACAAGAGTAATTATTTGTAGCAAATTGAAAATAAAAAAAAACAGTGACGTACTATTTTTCATTTGGAAAAATAATGCCACTAATCCCCTGTATCTCCGCCACTGGTGCACCTTAATTTTGAGTAAAGGCTTTTGAATGTGGACAATACTTAGGTAAATCCACACAATTTTAGTTGACGGTTTTGAACATATTAAAAAAAATGCTTTTCATTTTTAAACTTCAACACCCCGTAACTTTTTAATGAAGCTCTGGAGGAAAAAAACGTTAAATAGAACACCCCCCTTAAAATGAGGTCCTGTGTATGATATTTGATTTTTGGTCAAGACTTGTGGGTCACCCTGTATAGTCGGACCATATGCTGCAATATATTCTTGATAGCCAGGCTATAGTTTGCAAATTTATTGCCCAAAATTGCATACAACAGATTGCCCTTTTAGAGGCTCCATAAGAAAAACGCAGGTTTCTGAATCAGATTACAGCGATATTATACTTTCTGACACTCTTACGACAACAAAACATAACAAAGGTAGACATAATGGAAAAATTCGATGCTTGGCAACCATGCTGAAGATAGAGGAGCAAGGAAAGGCCGACTAGAAATCGTGATCACCATACACTATAATCTATGTACATGATGCCGACGCAAGATGGCGCATCGTGCATTTAAAACGATTCCAATAATGTGTGTTTTGGCGCCTCGAAGGCTTTATCCGGGCGTCGACGAACCATTTAAATTGAAAATTAACATCGTAATTAACAATTTAATTACAGGACACGTTAACAACGATGATACAATTATCTCTTGGCCAATGCTGCATTACTGTAACATCCGAAACTTATACTGTGGTTTTCAGACTAATAAATCTGTAAAAGTCGTTAGCTGGATTCATGATTTACTAACGTTTTGGCCACCTCTGCGAATTTTTGATTTGTACTTCAAAAGAGATACCACCAAGGTGGCCGAAACGTTAGTATAAACAGTTAACTCAAAGTACGCAATTTCATTTCGCGGACGGAAGAAAACAGGATTTATCAGTTCTGCTTTGCATTCTTAACCTTTTGTGTCTAAGATTAACAACCAAAATGGAGTAAATTGTGTAACACCTGAAAACGTACCCTAAAAAAATAATTCAAGCATACCTGTGGTTTCATTTAAGCGGGAGATAATCATGCAGTTCTATATGAATTGTGTTTAAGATGTAGGGTTCGTACTAAAAATTTATGTTGGAAATTCCAACAACCCCTTCCTGGTTGATTAGATAAATTTTTTATTTTATAGAATGTTTATTTTACCTTATCAACACTGGGTCCTCCTTCAGTAACAAATCGAACGATAACAGGTTTTTCTGATCCAGCTACAAAACCAAAGCCTAAACTTGGTGACCGTTCTAAAACGACTGTCCTAGGTTCAGGTTTAGGTGGGGGTTCTAGGTTCTTCACTACCGGGCTCTCGTATGTTGTTGTTTTGTTGATGTGACTGGAAAAAAGTATTTTCTAGAAACGCTGAGGATTCTAAAGAAAATGTCTATACAATTTCTGTACCTCCTTAGGCCAAATATGCAATATTAAACCAGAGAAGTATAAATTCAAATGACCCACGGAGCGATTTGGGGTAAGAATAAACGAATCGAAAAAAAGGCAATGAGAGAATTTTAAGAGATCGAGTTCATCTAGGTCTAAACGAAAAGTTCTCCCCTATCCCTGTGTTCAAATAGATTGAATCCAACATCATTCTGGTGCGAGTTATGACAAAGCTTTGAAGATTTTTGACTCAAGATACTTACTTAATGTAATAGGTTCGTCCAGAATCATCGAGAGCCCTCTCCCATCCATAAGGCAGGTCATCTTCTCCGGTTTTCCATGCTTCAGCGGGTGGTAGCCACCCTGCAGTCCGTGTCACGTGACTGAAACAAAAGAAAATACAGTCTTCAAGTAGTCCAGGAATCAATAAAGCTTTAGGCCAACCAACACCTCTGTATCACCGCATATATTTGTCAGTCACTCTATAGGTAAGAATAGAAAACCAACATTATACAGGGTGATTCACAAGTTGTGACCAAAAATGGAACATCATACACAGGACCGCATTTTCAGGGAGGTCCTCTATGTAAAATTTTCTCCTCGAGGGCGACATTAAAAAGATACGGGGTGTTGAAAGTTTAAAAATAAAAAACATTTTTTTTTAATATCTTCAGAAGCGTCATCTGGAATGAACTAAAATTTGGTAAGTGGCTTTACCTTAAGTATTGTACACATTCAAAAGTCTTTACTTAAAATTAACGTGCAGTGGCGGAGATGCAGCGGATTAGTGGCATTATTTTTGCAAATAAAAATAGTATGGTTGTTACCTTCAATTGCTACAAATAATCAGCCTTGTGTTTTTTCCTAGAGGGCGTTGTTTTCGTAAAAATAAAAAAAACAAATTATCTAATCAGAGCTTTATTTCAAAATGTTCAAAAAGACCACCATTTTGACAGATACAACTGCGGTATCTTTTTAATGAAGAAAATCGTATTTCCGCAAAATTTGTTGTGGCTTGAATTTGATGTAATGCATTGTCTATTCTTTTTTGTAACTGTAACAGTATTAATTTGTTCAGCATACACTAGTTGTTTAAAAGCGCCCCACAAAAAGAAATCTAGGGGGTTCAAATCAGGAGACCTCGCAGGCCAATGTTTCCGCTAATCAATCGCTGTCTAATATGATTTTTTCAACCATACAGTTATGCCACGACGAACATGCGGAGGGGCACCGCCGTGCAGATACCACATTCGTACTCTCGTTGCTATCGGAACATCATCTAACATGTATGTAATTCTCTAGAAAGGTAGTATGAGTTTAATTTAAACGTTGTGGCAACACGTGCATAAACAGTTGGCCATTGAAAATGCCGCACCAGACATTTCTAGAAAATCTGTGTTGAAACGAGTGGATTCTTACAAAACGGGGATTTTCTATCCACCAAATATCTTCACTATGAGAATTAAAGGTTCCACTCCTCGTAAAATGCGGTTCATCGGACCACAAAACCAATTCAATAAAATCTGCATTTTGATTATGCAAATATACTAACCACTAAAAAAAATTTCGCCGTTGCACTTCGTCGCTGGGTTGCAGACATTGCACATTTTGTCGCTGGTAAGGATGTAAAACTTACCGATTTAAAATTCTCTACGCAAGACTTTGGGAACATGGTAACTGGGCTGCAATCCGCCTAGTACTTGTACTAGGATCATCCAGCCTCAAATTAATCACTTCCAGTTCCTCTTGAACAAACAGTATGCCAGACAACATGGCCTATAACTCCGGGAAGTTCGGCAATTCCATATTGCCCAAGTCTTAGGAAATCTACGTTGATACACCCAAGAAGCCGCTAAGGCATTTCCATAACAGAACCCGTACACAAAAATAATATCGGCATACTCATCATTGCTAAATTCCATTTCACATCACTCAAAAATGGAAAAAAGAAACTTTTGACTTGACTTTTACAAAAAAAAAAAATTGAAGTAGTAACGATAACAACCGTATAGCACATAACTTTGACAAACTATCTCCCAAGAAACGTCAAGTTCTCCTATTTTATTTTGAAACTAATTGTATCTCAGCTCTCCATGAATGATCTAATTTGTTTTATTTTTATTTTTACGAACACAGTAAACTCTACGAAAAAAACACAAGAGTAATTATTTGTAGCAAATTGAAGGCAAAATTCGAAAAATTGCGTGTTTCGAAAAAAACCAATGGCGTACTATTTTTACTTGGAAAAATAATGCCACTAATCCCCTGTATCTCCGCCACTGGTGCACGTTAATTTTAAGTAAGGACTTTTAGATGTGGACAATACTTAGGTAAATATACATACCAAATTTAAGTTTATTCCAGTTGACGGTTTTGAAGATACTAAAAAAAATTGTTTTTTATTTTTAAACACCGCGTACCTTTTTAATGAAGCAGTCGAGGAAAAAATGTTACATAGAAGACCCCCCTTTAAAACGCGGTCCTGTGTATGATATTTCATTTTTGGTCACGACTTGTGAATCACCCTGTAGATCTGCTAGACTCGAAAACTGCACTGTCTGCTTTCAGTCATTATCCAGTCACCTATTGGTGATTACCAACTAGGACGAAGCAGCGTTGTATTCGATCGGTTACATGAACAGAAAAGAGTTTAATTCCAGACTAGCAAAATCTAATATATTTGTCTTTGGTCTATTCTCAGATCATATCCGCTAGAAAATGACGTTACCCATATTTTTCAAACTTTTACCATTGCCTGCGCTATAAAAGATCATAAGATAACATTATAACAACTGATTAAAATAAAATACAATTGTGACTGAAACAAAAATTCCCATAGACCTTTGAAGAAATGGAATTCTAATTCGGTGCAATAAACTTGAACCAACTTTCTTTGATAAAAGTTCAGATGACATAGAAATTATACTTTATCGTGTATCCTTGAATACATCTAGTGAAGCTTATAGATGAGTGAGTTAAGCACATGCGTTCTGAATGACCATCTGACCTGACAATACAAAAATCCATTGTCGGAGAACGTAGGCCTGCTATCGCTATTGTAAGAAAAACTCTAATGGCTCGTATTATCACCTGCAATAGGTTGGGATGCCAAATAATCCAGTCCTGAGTACAAAGTCCGGAGTATTGTGCCCTTTCGTCAAATGAAATCGAAACCATGAAACAACTGCTTTTATAGCTTACGAGAGTAAACTATATATGTACACTTTAAACATTCCTGTATAATCAATATCGTAATTGTAGAAATAGTATAGGCGTGTAACTGCGTATGGTATTTTAACTGATTTCCTATTTTTAATTATTTTAATGAATCTATAAAATCAATGTTTCGTAATCTATTGTGAATGTTATTTCATGGTCCACTACGAATCTACTTTTCTATTTCATTGGAATTAACAAGTCAAAATTTCAACCATATGACCGAACTTATTCGTAAATACAAAACTGCCGTAAGAATACGTAAATAAATTAGGGATGAACGGAGTACTCGGCGGAGTACTCGACCGAGTACTCGGTACAGTAATTTGCGATGGGTTATTTCAGCTACTGTTAGTGTTGTATTTGAAAGGCCTCTTTATTCCTAAAATTGATTTACTTTGACCCACACACTGTATGCATTCCTGAAAATAGCTACCCAGTGTTATCATATGCATGGATGTGCGTATATTTAAGCATACCGGTGGTATTTATTTTCTACGGCCGAAGTCCCACGCAAATTCCAAAATTAACGACATTTAAGCTAGTATGTGAGTGTAAGGTGTCATAGGACAAGTCCAAGGTTTTACTTTGTCGAGATGATGTTTTGCGATCACGCAAAACTTATCTAGGAAGCTTTGAATTGTAGTTCATCAGACCATTGAAAAATAAATAGGTATTGGTACTTTGGCTTTTACCCCCTCCTCATTGATGATTTTTTCCCACCCTGACCTATTTGATGGTTCCACCATTCTAACAACTCTTTGTTAGTCCATTCTTTTATAACTTGCTTCACGCGTGTTCTTGTAACCACCACAGATGTGACTTACACTGATACATATCTAAAGTGTATCTAACGAAGCTACAAAGTAATCGTAAACAGTGGTTGATTCGTGATCAACGCGTGATCGGTAGCCATGGCGCTCTGTCGGCCTCTTCCTGATTGGCTTGTAGCGACGAGCCTCCAGACAAAGTCGCACGGTTGCCACGCTCGGCGAGTTTTCGCCAGAGTGGTTGATCACATTCGCATGGATCACAAATCAATCTGTTGGTGCAATACGTGCAATAACTGTTGTAAAGGACATTATATAACAATAAATGGCATCACAAAGGTATATTCCAATTTGATCTGCAGCAAATTATGAACGGCATATACGGAGATGCGAAAACAAGCTCAAAAAGGTGAAGAAAATTTTTGTGCAATCTTTATAGTTAAATTTTTCCTAAGAGATAGCATCAGTGAGGGAATTTTTTTCTATTGTCTTATTTTTCACATTAATGCGATGTCGAGGTATGTGGCCCTATCGCAATTGAAAATAAGGTTTCGATAATCCTTCCATAATGTTTCGATGAGTACATCTGAAATAACCTTGAGATATTCTTCAGGGAAATACAAAAATCTCCTTTTGTGTTTTTTTGTGCAGATTTATCTATTAAAATCCTATCCGCAATCTATTTTCCGTGCACACACCTTCAACCGAATGTATGCCATATATATTACCGTTTCCAACTTTCACCAAGGTTAATAGGAACCATAACAGCTCCCTACCCTTCCCCCCTATAAGAATATCGATTTGTAGCCTCACATTTCAAGGTTAGACTTCTTGTAATGTTTCTGTTCAACATTCGGCGATTTCTGACAATTTTCCCAATAAAACATGATCATTGTGACATTAAGCCTGGCAACGCTGCATAGTAGAGGGAACTCTCAGCGTCACGTTGATGGTTCGTCACCACGCACAGGATTGTAATCAGTTACGGATACCCGTTTATGAGCGCGAACGTTTTATGCACGTCTTGACTTGATTTTTCTTGCGGAAATTTAATATTAGTCTAAAATGTCTGACACAGATACAGCTGATGAAGTGGTTGAAATCAGCTTAACGTCACCCAGAAAAAGGGCTAAAAAGCTTCATCTTAGCGCAGGTGAAAAACAAATTATTCTAAATATCTACAAGAACCAGATGCAAGAGAATAGTGGATTGGCTATAGAAAATATCGTATGTAAGGTTGCTGAAATTTCTGGAATAGGTCGATCAAGTGTTTACAAAATCTTGAAGGAATATAGACAAAATCACTCACTATCTGAGCCAAAAACATATCCAGCGAGAAAAAAATCATCGAAAAAATAGATGACTTTGACAAAAGTGCCATTAGAAGAAAAGTACATCACTTTTTCTTCAGGAATGAAATACCTACAATAGATAAAATATTGAAGCAAGTGAATGATGATGAGGACCTGCCAAATTTTAAAAGATCTACGTTCCATAAGCTGTTGAAAGAACTAGACTTTCGATTTTTGAAAAGAGGAAGCAATAGTTTATTGATAGAAAAGGAGGAAATTGTTATCTGGAGGAGAGAATACCTTAGAAAAATTAGGCAATTCCGCGCTGAAGGAAGAAAAATTTATTATTTAGACGAAACATGGGTGAACGCGGGGCATACGCAGGGAAAGGTTTGGGTAGACAGATCTGTGAGGTCCTCAAGGCAGGCTTTTTAGATGGCCTTTCGACGGGATTGAAAAATCCTGCAGGTAAGTTTCGAAGTATATGAACTTTTTTGGATGCAGATAATTCATTTTCTGATCGAATCAATGATTTGGAAGCTCCGAACTCAGTTTTGCTATCTCATCCAAGTTTCTGAGTATTTCCTTCACCCAAAAACTAATCAAAGACCCTATCCTACACTAACCTAAAAAGAGTAAGTTGCTTAATTTCGTCATTTAGTGCGCTCGCTGAGAAGTAAAATAACTAATTACTTTCAGGCAAGGGAAAACGCCTGATCATTTGCCACATAGGTAGCGTAGATGGATTTGTTCCTGAAGCATTGTGGGCATTTGAATCCAAAAAAACTGGAGACTATCACGAAGAAATGGATGGTAACTCATTTGAAAATTGGTTCAACAAAATTTTGCTGACACTTGATGATAACGCAATTATTGTGATGGATAATGCCCCGTACCACTCCAGAAAATTGGAAAAAATTCCAACAATGGCCACCAAAAAGGCAGACATTCAACAGTGGTTTGTCTCAAAGAAGATCGACTTCGACCAAACAATGGTCAAAGCTGAGCTGATAAATATAGTCAAGCGACATAAGTATAAATATGATTTAAAAATTGTTGACGAAATGGCCAAAAACCAAAATAAAACGATTCTCAGGCTGCCTCCCTATCACTGCGAACTGAATCCTATCGAGTTGATTTGGGCCGACATCAAGCAATACGTGGCGTCAAATAACAGCACTTTTAAGTTTTCTGACCTTAAAAAACTGTTTGATGTTGCTGTCGATAGAATTACGCCAGCAAAATGGAGAACATGTATTGACCATGTCCAAGAGAAGGTTGAAACCAAAATGTGGGATATGGACAATATCATTGACACCCAAGTTGAACCCCTTATAATTGACATCAACAATTCTGATGATTCAAGCTCCTCGGAATACAGCATATAAATCGATTGATACCATTAAGACTGGCAGTTTAACGGGCTTTTTGGCAAGACAGGTAAGTTCATTATAGACTGCAATCAAAGTGTAAGTTTCTAGTTATTAATGTGGAAATTCCAAATTTATAATTACACAAAATTAGGGTTAATTTAGGAGTTCCAAAGCATAATAGTACCATTTTGACCTTCTTTCTATTTCTCATGTAAATTTTAATAGCAATCAAACTAACAAACTTTATGGAGTCTGTAATAAACGTTTGTACTACTACTACTACGTCTGTAGTTTCTATTTGCTCAAAAAAATTTGCTCTGCATTGTGAATAGAAGGTTGATTTGTAAATATTATTGGGTATATATGTAAGTTAATAATAAAATATGAACAATTTCAATTGAGATGGTCCACAAGTTTTTTTCGTGTGCGTTTTAGTAACATTTTGCTGAAATGGTGAATACAGAATTTTTTGCACTGATTCCTAATGTCGAAATATGATTAGAAGGGCGTGGTATATTCCTGATGATTTACTATGCTTTTGATAGAATTTACAGCAACACATATCTTGTACGACATTTTTTGATAGATCAGTCACAATAGCTTGATACGGCCCTGTAGCGTCTCCTACGGTTAAGTTCTTGATCACGTGCAATACGGGTGTATATGTTTGATTTTACTTTGTTTGTTCGATGGATACAGTTTATTTACAATACTCTCTGAACTCGTTTCGGTCGGACCAGCGACTGAGCGCTTCCACTCCAGACATCTCATGTCAAATTCTATTAACCCGTTTGGACTGTAGTCCGCAAACTAGATATTTCAAAGTTCCCGGGATAAAAGGTTTGAGCTATTCAAAACTACAATTTATCGCTGTAGCAAATTTCGTCCAGATCCGTCCAGTTAGGTTGGCGTGATTGAGTAACAAACATTCAGACTTTCTCACTTATAATGCTAGTGTAGGGACAATGTTAGTAGGGATGATCGAAGTACATTTTTGCTATAATAATGCATTTTCGTAGGTAATATAAAATGAAACATACCACCAGTAATGTACCCAATACTGGAAACACATTTTAAAAACGCAAAATTCACTTCTTGCACTAACCGTTGAGTAGGACTGTACGGATTTTTCATAAGCCTGGATAAAATCTGGAAGCCCTAGAATATTAATACGTATCTTAAATTTCCAAATAGTCATACTATCTCTCAAGACTTATAAGCTTTATAGGTTATGTATGTACAGGTGAAACTTGATATAAATACTCTACGGGGTGGCACAGATTTTTTTCTGAGTTTTCGTACTTTCTCACAATCAACTACTCCGCTATTTTAAACAACAGTACAAACAGCATTATCAACTATAATCCCACAACTATCTCACTAAATTCCATCAAATTTGGTTACGTTTAAATGCTTAAATTGTCTTATCCAATAAGTAGTGATAATATGTACACATCTGAAACGTAAATATCAAAATACGAAGTGGAAATGCCTTTAGTTGTGTAACGTATGCTGGTATTTATATTCAAAAAATTACAAATGTTCAACGTATTAAGTATTATGTTTCTAATGAAATATTCATATAACTAGATACAGCCTTGCAACTGACATAATTGGATCTAAAAATTATACTCATAATTATTATTGATCCATTGCATAGAGACATAATGTAGTAAACAGCCTCGGGTCAGTTGGCTATGAAACAAGATAGGTAGAGTAACTGTCAAAAATACATCGGAAGTGCAACTTTTCTGTTACAGAGCGCCGGAAATGTAGGATCAAAAATGCTAGAGTCTGTAGAAAGGTATTACTATATAATAAAAAATACAGATCTTATAGCAGTATCCAAGGATCTAAGATTCTTCTTTCAATTTTGAACACTGTTTTGTAAAATATTGATGAAATCAAGTTATTAACAGTCAAAATTTTGAGTTTTGCATCATATGAAATAGAACATTTAAATAAATAAAAAATGCATAACTAAAAACCAAAAGAGGCGCTATCAATCTATTTTGCTAATTAATAAGCATCATTCATGGGCTTTTTTGTACATAGTGAAACATTTCAATATTCATTTTAAAAGGTTGATATTGACTATTTCCCTCGTCTTAATTTCTACCCATCGCAAATGAGCAATTTTGAATTACAAATGGTTTCTAGATGAAAAAATTGTATGAAAACACCTGTCTGCAGTTTATTCGAGTTTACCCGCGGCAAAACTTGCCAACTGTTGTCACCAAAAATTACAATACTTTTGATAACAAGTAATTATGGTCCCCCAGCACACTAGAAAACGATGCTGAACAATTTTTCTGATTTTATTGTCAAAAAGCTATGTGTATGCAGAATAATCTGTTACTCATGAAATAGTCTTGTCAGATACCATTCGGGCATCTAATTAAATCGAAAAAATACAATGCCGTGTGTGACTAGGATTTTGTTGCCACCAGCACTCATGCTTCTTGTTAAAATACTACTTAGCAACATGTTTTTTCGGTTTTTTTTCGGAAAAATTAGACGCCCTTATGATATTACTTATGATAATAATAATAACTAAACAAATATGACGTTTCATCCTCCAGCATGAAATTTATTTTTTCTTACGGACGTCATATTGGTTTTTTGCACATATGAATAGAGTTTTTAATTTTGATTCCAAAAATGTATTATATAATACGTCATACATTGACATTTCCAAACTTTAGTTATTTCAAAATGATAGAATTTCCTAGTTAAGCTTGGAAATTCTCAGATAGTCCTTTGTTTCGCGTACCAGATTTATCGCAAAATCATTTTTATTTATTCCTAACTTTATTTGAGATGGGTTTTCAAAATAAATTGCATGTTGTCATTGTTACAAATTTTCCATTCAACATTTCTTCTTTTCGACTCCTATCGCCAACTTTTTCTTTTTCATATCGACACTATAATGGTATTTTGTACATTTGAATGGATTTTTCAGTCCTAAATTCAGTGATATATTTCCTTAATTAGACATGAAATTGTTGTTGAATGAAAACTATAACGAAGTTAAAAGGTATGGTAGAACCTGAACACAAAATGGAAATTTTATTGATGATAATCTAAACCTAACAGTGATAGTCATAAACAAGCAAACGTAAATCATGACAGTCGTTCAAAATGTTATCCGTGAAGTCCACAAAGTCCGACTCTTCTCTGTACATTGTTCTCTTTCTCAGTCTTCCAAACTCTGTTGCATGTTCAATTTGAGGTATGGTTTTGTATACGAAGCAAACGAAATCTGATAATTTCAGGACCTAACTAAACTTCGCAAAAATCCAATATGGCGTCCATAAGAAAAAATAAAGTGGATACTCAAGGACAGGAGATGAAACATCATATCAAAATTCTAATTATGCATTATTGTAGAGAAGAAAAAGTAGCAATGTTAATGTGCAACTTATTTTGAAATTCCACTATAAATAAAACGATTCTCCGGAAGTACTTTGAATTTCTTTCTAAGCGACATTATGCTGATTACCTAAATACGCAACTTAGCCTCCATTTAAACGACTTCGTATCCCCTATAGTTTCCGAGATACCAATGGTGAGGGCCGAATATGTTAACACCCTGTACATTATGGCTGAAAAGTAAAAAATGGCGATAATCGTATAATGCATAATTTTAGCCCAGTTTTGTCGATTGGTATGCAAAAACCCGTTAGTTCATTCTCTCGTCAACGTCAAGTTATGCGGCATCGTTCCAGTAAAAGTAGCAGAACATACTGTTAATATCATTACCACTGAACGATGAGAGAAGAAATTGAAAGAACAGTTGCTGGTGGTTATAGCTAAGGAGATATCTTGATATGAGTAACACTAGTTTTTTGTGCATGAGGTCTTGATAGTTTCTTAATGAAGAGAAGAAGTAATGGATCAAATCTACTACACTGCAGCTTTTCAGAGCGTCACTTTGAGTTTCATCATATGTATTGTACCCTATAGTATTCCTACTAATATTGTAGATGAGGAAGTGTGTATTTTTGTATGTATGTACGTCCCGTTTTCACGCGGGACCGATTTTGATAAATTTTAGCATATAAGGGTCACGCTATATATTTTGAGATACACGAAAACTAAAAGCTATTTTTCGAAAACTATTTTATTTATGTTTAAAGTATTATCCTCCAGCGTCAATGCACTTCTGTAACTTGACCTTCCACAAATGAAATGCTTCTAACCAGTCAGTTTTTGGAATGCCTTCAACACACTGATTAATTGCTTGATCGATTTCTTCTTCGGACCAAAATTTCCGACCACGCAGAGTTTTTTCAAATTCTTGAAGAACAACATTGCCAAGTCTGGCGAATAAGGCGGATCTTCTAGCATTTTGATGTTTCGCTGGCGTAAAAGGTCTACAGTTAGTTGGGCAGTCTGGCTAGAGGCATTGCCGTGATGCAGGATTGTACCTCAGCAACATTTCTTTTGGATGAAGATGATCATGCAAAATGGTGTGCACTGTTGCGGATCCTACCACAAAAGTTACCCCTATAGTCGCATACGTGCAGCGATAATCTTCTTCAATTAGCCGCTGAACTTTAGCAATCTTTTCTGGGGTCACACTAGAACATGGCCTATCACTACGTTCTTCATCAGCCAATGAAACACGCCTTCTTTTAAATTCGGCATACCAGCGAAACACACCTTGCCCAGGACGGAGCTTCATTTCCAAATGCCTGTTGTAACCGTAATTCATAGCGCGATAACTCTCTCAAGACAACTACATGATTTGTCTTAAATTTGTTTACACCACGTGCACTGTAAGACGCTTGCAAATGCACTGAATGCCGCGACTTACTAATAAAGGACTGCTCTTTCTAATAGTGCACTCTTGCCGGTTTCAATCAGTATAATTAATGCCCCTCGTATGTATATTAGACCTTGAAGACGGATATAGGCTACCTTTTGTTGCGAAAATAAAATTTGTAGGATTGAGAGAGGGGGTAAAGGTTACTATGGAGCAAATATTATTCGTTAAGTAAGTGACACAAATATGGGATTTTAAAATTTGGTTCTTTGATATAACATAATGTAAATGTAACACTCTTGAAACTGAAGAATCTAGAATTTTATAAATTAGGTAAGGGCAGAAGTAACAGCATGTTTTGGCTATAATTTTATCTGTAGAATAGAAAATATTAACAAAGAATCTCAGAAATTATATCAAACTGGGCAGGAGAGGGTTGAATATTTTTATGGGGAACCATATCACTTTTCAAGTTAAGTTTATAGAAATTTATCTCGAAAACTATTCAACCTATGTACACGAAACGTCATAGCAAAGTATTTTATGGTCAGGACTGGATTAAGAGGGAGTGACGGCAGATTAGGATGCCTGTAAATTAAGTGATGAGACTGGCAACGTAACGTTCGATCTGGCAACACTGGTGGCACCGGGCCTGGAGGGGAGACAGGAGAATATATGGCCCGGCCCGCCTTCAGTACAAGTTTGAAGTAGTTCGAGTCATTTGGTTGTCCGAGCGTTTTTTTTTAAATCAGTTTTTCCTATTGTGTTCTAAAAATGAGTGACATCAATTTCAGGCAACGGGCGCTATCAGGTATTGCTTCAGACTGTGCATAGTGCAGCGGAAACTCTTGGTAAACATGCACAAGGAGATAGCGTTTTGTCAAGAGCACAGGTTTTTCGGTGGTTTAAGGTATTTTCAGGAGGGAGAGAGTCGATTGAAGATGAAAAGAAGAGTTAAATTTGATTCACACATCCTTTCATCAGATCAATAATAACTGGGTGTTGCATCATGATAGTGCTCCTTTCACAAAGCGATATCAATAAACAAGTTTTTGGCCAGCAAAAACATTTCTGTGACTACTCAGCCTCCTTATTCGCCTGACTTGACTCCTTGTGAGTTTTTTCTCTTTCAGGAGTTGAAAAATCGCCTCAAGGAAACTCATTTTGAGACAGTCGAAAACATTCAAACGGCTGTAACCAACCCCCGGAATACCCCAGCATTCATATGAGGAGTGGAAGCAAGGCTAGGTCGTTGATCAATCTTCATAATCTACTGGCTGCCAAATGAAACCATGGATATAGAAGCGAATCTTTAATTCTGTTGCTGTTTCCCTGGCTATAAGAAATTGAAAGAACAGTTGTTGGTAAACCGTACAAACACACGCAATACAATAACAGTCAAGCGGGCGACGCTCTGCGTCTGTCCACTTTCACTATTAGCGGGAATCATTATAAAATATGAGCGAACATTTCTTCTTCTCTTGTATACTGAAATTGAAAGTTGTTGCATTGTGGTAGAAATTTTAATTGCCCTGCGAATAGGTCTGAAAATGTGCTTGTTTGATCCGTATCAAAGACGAAATTTTTATATTTACCCAGACAATATCGGAGTACTGTCACTACTCTCAAGAAGCTAGGGCATTTACAAGAAATAATAAATTATGCATGCAAACATTGTTGTCCAACAGTTTTAGACCAGAGCTCCAAAGAAACGAGACTACCGTGTACGGACACGCTCATTAATGCTATCTGAGAATTTTTTTCCATGAACGCCGTCTTCTTGATGCCATTACAGGGAAAATTGTTTCGAAGGCGTGTTACCTATAGAGTCAATCTATTTGACGCCATTTTTCGGTGGGAATTTGGATTTCGTTATTTCTGGCGATGCTTATGCTCATTTGGATTAGAAGGTTTGGAAATATCTTCCTGGTATACTATGTTTTGACCAACAGACCATTTCAGGCTTACCCTGTGGTTGATGAGACGATGAACGCAAAATCTTTGTTATATCTCTATTATTCTAGCTCTATTTATTCTCTATCTCCAAGTCATGCCTGTAAGCCGGAAAGATTACATTACACCCAGATTACGCTTAAACATGGCATAATCTCTTAGCGGATACTCGTACCAGTAAATTACCCCTGATTAGACGGAATTAAATCGCGAAATCGAGTACTCCTTGAGGCCAAATGCGTGTATCGGAAGCGCGCATTTGTTTTCTGATTAGACCATTAGACGGTAAAAGCTCTGTGCCAAAGTATACAGATTACGAAAAGTAAGATCACTCGCAGAAAATATGTTATATGCTAAAAAGGTCACACGGCAGTACAGATACTACCGATCCCTACATACACCAGCAGGAAACTGCAATTTCCCAGCATCTTTGAATGACAATGTTTGCCTCTGCGAAGGACAACAAATCATATAGGTATCTCATTGTCACTAAGGAGGGTGCTAAGTATTATACCAGTATTGATTTCCTATGCAAAAGTTACATTAAAACCGCAGTATGAATAGAATATGTTTACTTTCCGTATCTACTAGCATAGCCATCAATATACAACGTTGATTCATGCTTTTTAGCAATCTTCAGTGCTATAATTATGTCTAGTCATTTAGGTCCGATTTTACTAATTTGGGGCACAAAATTGCACCTAGGGCACAAACTCAACCAGTGAGAAGTAATGGTTCTAATGAATATCGTCGATTTCTTGTAAAATGACTCACACATTAAAGAACGATTATACGATTTGTGAAGGAAGAACCCCTAGTTCCCATATTAAATCCAGAAATACTTTATGTATCACCTGGTTTAGCGTCAAAAGCTTTTTTTTCATTTAGTCCTAGACACAAAATTCGCGACCGAGATGAAACTTTACCAATCAAAAAGTAGAATTTGCGGCCTGCTCGAAACGTGGGTCAAATCTAATACAATAGATTGATGTGACCGCAATTACTGAGCATTTAGTTGAAAATGACACTACTTGCCTGAGCGAGATAATTTAAAAAAATGATATATATTTTCAAAACCCTGTTTTCGCTTATCAGGTCAGGCAACCTTGATCATTGATTTTTTCCTTACTGTAAAAAAATGTGTTTATTATGTGGACTGTGGCAAGGTATGGTTAGAGATCGCGTAGTCACTCCACCGTCTAGTAGAGGGCGCAGAACCACTATCATTGTCTGTTAGGCTAGGAAAATGGAAAATAAGCTCGAAACACTTAGTAAGAAAGAAACAGGTTTTTTCCCCACAGTAATCAAGTAAATAGAAGAATATTTACTTGATGTTTATTAAAGAATAAGCATTTTGAAATTTTATTTATGTCTTCAAAGAATTTATTAGGAAGAAATTTTTACAGCAAGTACAAAAATCAATGATCTACTTTGACTGACCTGATATAATGCTATAAAGAGAAGAAAAGGGTTTTTGAAGCTTCAATGGATATATTTACGGATTGTTAAAAGTATAACCTTTTTTTAATTTTCTTTGTCAGGTAAGTAGCGGCAATGTTATTTTCAATAGAACGCTCAGTAGCTATCATCATGTCAATCTACATAGCACATCCTTCTTTTTGATTGGACGAATTTGCGACTCGGTTGAGTTAGGGTTTCTCCCTGCAGACATTCGTCAGAAAATTTCTGACAAAAGAGCTGCACTTAAGCAAGCGAAGAGGTCTTGTCACCCAGATGACATTCACAGAGCAACTAATCTTGTTCATGGAGTGAGAAATGCTCTTCATGAATTCTTTAATGACCAATGGAGCGACTTTCTGTCGGGGATGCTTGACTCAAGTATTCCTCTCTGGAAAGTTGCAAAGTCGCTCAGAAACGGAAAGCGAGAACAACTCCCGCACATCCACGGTCCTAGGGACTTAGTCTGTAGGACAGAGGAAAAGGTCGAGGTTTTCGCTGATGCAATGGAAACTAACTATGACCTTGATAATGAGCGACGAGGAGCAACATATTGTAAGATATTTTAGGGCCAACGGCGTCAGTGGCAGTAGTGCCTCCCTTAGTGATTTTTCCTCAGAGGAATCTTCAGAAGATTCCTCAATCGAAGAGCTGCACGGCACATCAGCGGAATCTCCTGAGACTCCGCATTGCACACCAGCAGAGCTCCAAGGTCATATTAAAGACCTCAAGGTGCGTAAAGCACCTGGAGATGATCGAATCACTAATAAGGCGCTAAAGCTACTTTCGCGGAAGTCCTTAACTTATCTCGTGGCAATAATCAATGCCATGCTACGGACCCAGCACTTCCCAACGGCGTGGAAGACCGCTGATGTCATAATGATTCCAAAGAAGGTGGGTTCGATATTCTCCCAGGATTACCGCCCCATTAGTCTACTGTCAGCTCCTTCTAAACTCTCTGAAAAGGTGATTCTACGTCACCTTGAAAATTTCTCGGCAGACCACAATGCGATTCCTGACGTGCAATTTGGCTTTCGGTCTGAGCCAGATGTCTCAAAGGAATTTGTCAAGGTGTGGCACAAGGGCCTTCTCTACAAATTGATGCATAAGGGCTTGCCCTTCTGTCTCCTAAAACTTTTGAAATCCTTTCTCGAGCGTAGGAAATTTCGGATCAAAATTAATAACGTTCTGTCGACAACACGGCCCATCAAAGCCGGTGTCCCTCGGGGTTCGGTTCTTGGACCAGTCCTTTATTCACTTTTTATTCATGACGTCCCTTGTCCCAGCAGCTGTGAAACCTATCTCTATGCTGCCGACGCTGCCCTGGTGGCCCAGTCGTGCTCTGGGTATCTATTTCACGACAGGCTGCAAAGTGCAGTGGACGAGGTATTGGAATGGGCGAATCGGTGGCTAATCAAAATTAATCATTCGAAAACGGAGGCAATCTATTGTACTAAAAAGCGTAGCGTAGCGAGGTTTCAGTGACTGGAGCTCGGGTGTCACTCTTGACAAGCGGATAACCTGGCAGAAGCACACTGAAGCGTTAAAAACTAAATTTCAAATCTCGTTTCGGCAACCCTACCCTATGCTATGTAGAACATCAAAATTAAGTTTGATCAACAAAATTCGGCTGTACAAGATGGTTATTAGACCAGCGATCACTTACGCAAGTGCGGCTTGGTGTTTTCTCGCGAAAACGCATTTGCGTAGCCTGCAGGTTTTACAGAACAGAACCTTGCGTACAATCACTAACGCCCCATGGTATGTTTCCAACGAGACCCTTCACAGAGACCTTGACATCCCTTACCTAAGGGACTACATCAAACAACAAGCGCAGCTACGCTACAGTCAAGCAGAATCGCATAACAACTCTTTGTTGCGCGAGTCAGTAGACTACACAGTCGAGCAGGTTCGCAAGCACACAAGGCCGCGACACGCACTATGAACAAAATTAAATCGTGCGACTTTAGGTCCAACCAAAATTATAATTTTTCTTCAACAACCAATCCCAAAATTAATTTTAGGATCAATTTAAAATTGCCGAATACTAACTAGCAATGCCAAGGCACCCCTCAAATTGATGCACTTCTTTTTTCTTTGCTCTCCCTCCTTCCTTCCTTCCTTTCTTCTTCCCTGACTTTGTTTGGTATCTGGGCAACCAGACCTGACAGACCTACTGACTTACAAGACTTCAACCAAGAGCAAAGGTCCTACGGACCGCTCTGACAGACAATGACGAATAGTGTGAGTTAGGTTTTTGTAGTTAAGCCACGTCATATACAAGGTGTTTCACAACTTATCCGACAAATTTTAACCACATATGCACTGGTACGAAAGAAGTTGATTTCTCAAAAAAAAAAATGTAATAAAAGTCCTACAGAAATTAGGTTATAAACCTGAGTTTCAATAATAAATTGAATGATAAATATCTGTATTTTGCGTTCATCGTCGTAATTTTAGAACACGCTTTAATAATTTATTGTGGCAAATGTTATACCAAAGAACTGACCAAAACAAAATACCAGGAGTTTTTTGTTTTTTCATACTGATAAGAACGTGTAAATAAGGTTTAATCGGTATCGTGGGTGATATGAATGAAGAACGGTCGATTTTTGTGAAGTTAAATAGGAAAGTATTTTGCGAGTTTATGTTTTTAGTTAGTTATTAATAAAAATGGCACATGTGTAATGACGAGTAAGTGGACATTGTTTTAGTGTACGGAGAAGTAGTGAAAAATTCGCGAGCGGCTTCTCGTGTGTATGCGCACCGATTTCCGAATAGAGGCACATACCACATCACGAAACACAACGCGTTTTAAATGCCGAAGACGAAATTTTTGATATTGTGGAAGAAAATCCGGGAATACGCACATGGCAGATAACCCAACAGGTCCCAGAAGTGTCACATGCAACAGCGTGGCGCATATTACATGAGGCCCAACGTTGCTACCTACAGACTACCCCCTAAGAGTAATATTTTGTGAGTGGTTGTTGCAAGAAAATGCTCGAAATGCCCGTTTTACAGCTGATATTTTGGCTACCGATGAAGTTATTTTTACTCGTAATGGGATAACCAATCTTCATAATACACACGTTTGGTCCTTTGAGAATCCTCACTCAGTGGTCCAGACACACTTCCAAAATCGTTTTTCTTTAAACGTGTGGGCAGGTATTGTCGATGAACGTCTAATTGGACCGTTCATATTGCCAGATCGTATGGACGGTTACCAGTATTTGGAATTTCTTCGGAATGATTTGCCGGTCCGTCTTGAAGATGTGCCATTGGCGGTCCGAGCACGGATGTGACTTCTGCACGATGGGGCACCTCCGCATTTTCGTTTAGAAGTTCGTGATTTTTTTAATCAGGTATACCAGATACGCTGGATCGGAAGGGGTGGACCAATTGCATGGCCTCCACGGTATCCCGATCTAAATCCCCTGGACTTCGTTTTATGGGGATACTTGAAAAACGATGTATACCATAGTCTGTTCAGAATATTTACGAATTGCGTGACATTCAATAGACACAATTTTGAACAGATTCTATCAGTAAGTGAACTGTTAAACTGTATTATTTTATTATGTCGATTTCTGTAGGACTTTTATTTCATTTTTTTTTGAGACATCATCTTCTTTCGTAACAGTGCATATGTGGTTAAAATTTGTTGGATAAGTTGTGAAACACCCTGCATAAAGTATTTCTTGATTTGATATGATATTAGGGGCCCATCTTACACAAAACGTATAATTTTAGAGAAAATCGGCCATATTTCGTAGGCCAGTCACCACGTGACCACTGGATGGCAACGTCTCCAGTTATGGTCTACTTGCCATTGAACTAAATAAATATGCTCTGCTTTCGTTTCGTCCAACAAAGACAGCCTACCATGGACAACTGTTTCGTGCTTTCTGGCTACTCCTCAGCATGGTCTAGGCTTGGGTATCTCGAACAACGAATGAAGGCATAGCAACTATACACTATACAAAATGTGTGTTATCTATCGAAATAAGACAGCGCGTAGCGCCATCTTCCACTACTGCAAAACAGTGAATCGCAGACAATCGATTGGGGCTGTATAGATCTACGTGGTCGATTCTAGCGGCAGATTGCGCTTCGTGCTGTTTTATTTTGGTAGATCACATATTTTGTATAATGTAGAGTTGCTATGCTTTCGTTCGTAGTCCAAGAAATCCAAGCCTATGTATGCTGAGGAGTAACCAAAAAGCACGAAACAGTTGTCCATGGTTGGCTGTCTTTAGTTGAATGGACGAAAGCACAGCATATTTAGATTTTCTATTATTTGCTTTCCATATTTTGACCAGAGTGACCCTGCTATTCTTTTTGTCTGTAAACTTTGATCGGAAGCGAGCAATTTGTCTTTTCGATTAGACGGTAAGAGGTTTGTGCATACCTTTCGACGTACGTGAATCGATTTGCAAAGGCGCTATTGTGGAATTATGGTCAGTTCGGTTACGATTCGAGGTTTTTAATGTGGCTGATTGTGACGCTTGATGCCTTCTAACGGGATAGTTTCACTTCTTACGTCCGGGTGACAAGAACGCAATCACAATGTTGTAGTCTATCCAGATACGGTCATGAGTGTTACAGAATGTTGCCAGGAAAGTTTAAGGGTATATACGAGCGTAAAAAATGGCGTCAAGTAGGTTGACTCTGCACTTTCTACGCAACGGCATCATCAGTTCATAAAGGGTTAGGTTCAGTGCAATTTAGATCCTCTCAGAAAAAAGTCAGTTACGAATTCGTACAACAGAGAAATGAAAGATATCAAGTCAGTCAAACAGGCCCATATAATTAGTCCATCGACATTCTTTCCCTGCCCCTCCTGTCCATCCGGCAACGTTATACCTTTCCACATCTGTGCGGCAGCGCCCAATGCGGCATCCCTGCAGCAAGTTATTGTTCATTTTTTGCATGGTACGTGTATATTTTTGCCGGGCCCCTCTATTTTTATCCGAATGTAAAAATAACAAACTCAAATATGGCGTTTGTTTTGGTTAATGTCCAGATTCATAACGCTTTCGGAGATATTTCGTTCAAAATGGGTGTAAATATAAAGCAAGACTATTAATAGTTGTGATGGTATACGTGACATTTGTGGAATAATGTAGTTCAGTATCTAATAGTATAATTTATTCGCACAATTCATTACAGTATGAAGTATTAAAAAGCAATAAATACGCGAATAAAAGAGACTTCCACAGAAAAAAATACTCCGTGTACGTGGATGAATAGCATTAAATATAAAAATCAGACTCAATAATGTAACAATCATGTCCATAATATAAATTATCCACATCAGGCAAACAGCACTCACAGTTCGTTAAAAGGGCCACAATCAGGTGAAAAGTCACATCCAGATTACGCAATCACAATTCAAGTTTACAATCACAACCAATCAAACCAGGAATTAAATAGCAGAGTAGTATCTTTTAATCAATTTCTTGATGTATCTCTGTTCGAGGTATAGATAGGGGCCACTTCTTTAGCCCCTCTTTAAATTAATTCAAAATTTTAATATATTTGATTTCATGTTGAACGTTCTAGTAGCTAAGAAAAAATACGACCTTAGAAAACAAAGTTTTTTTGGTGTTGGTACTCTAGCCAAGTAACATAGCTCAATGATTTTTTGTTTTTATATTGATCTATTGCAAGGCTATATAAAGAGAGTTTTATGGATGTGTTTTTGGTAGGTTATATATTATTTTCAATATTTGTTTTCGCATCATTTCAAGTTGATTTAGATGTTTTTTGTTTGCCGTTGCCATCGTTTAACGTGGAGCCACCACTTCAGTGCGCTGCAGTAAGGATGGATTAGTCAGCCGGGCCGGTTCGCCGGGCGGTGAGCTTTGATAGCAGGAGTACCTGGATCGAAAACATTTCTCTATCATTCTAAGTTTTCAATGCGAATGTAGGGAAAATCTCAGATGTGTGAATTATGACGAATGGTGCATAGATTTACCGAGGTTAGGAGCGTATAAAAAATATACTTACAATCGAAAGATTTTCATATACCTTCCTCACCCTCTGCAATTCCCAACCCCCGAACTTCAACCCCTACAAAAATACTCAGTACCCTCTGAAGTTTGTTTTTTTTATTTTTTCATTTTTTTTTCTTTTTTGTCCGCCACCACTGGACCGATTTTCAAAAACACCAAAGCTTCCCATAGTAGCAACCCTGTGTGAAAATTTGATCAAAACCTGATACTTGTCAAGGCGGGCCAAAGTGACATGATTTTTCGTGATGTACATGTCATATAACATCCAAAAAACACAATATCTCATTTTCGAAATTTCACGCGATTACAATACTTCCTTGCCCAGGTGCGTAGGAAGTAAAAATATCAAAAAATGTAAACATAAGGGCACAGGTTTCCATGACCTTAACGACAACCTGTATGCACTTGGTTTTTACGAAAACAAAAGTGTAAGATTGATGTATGGAATGATTTTTATTTCTAAAATGGTGCGAACGAACGATAATCTCCAAGAGACAGTTTTAAGGTAGCATCTGTCTGATTCTGATACTGATTTTTCTACAGAAACTGGCCGGCAAGAATGCCACTGAAGTAAATGCTTTACCAAGAAAATTTACATATTAATGTAACCATTAATAATACAGGTGTATCAAACTCACCTAAATATCTCAATCTGTTTCCGAGAAGTATTTATTTATATAGATGGTAAACCATTTTACAACAGAAAAATCAGTATTGGAATATATAACAGACATAAATGTTTACCAAGATGGCTTTTCAGGCAAAATCGGAATTACACTGCATTCAAAGCTCAACAATCGAAAATATACCTCCAGACTAGTTCTAAAAACGTTATATGAAATCATCAATTAATCCAGTATCATTTACATGAATCGTTTACAGGACAGGAGGATTTGAGCATAACAACATATGTCCTGGTATGAACTGAAAAAATATACTTCACAACAGCTCAGCAGAAACAACTGTATGATTCATTAATTTAAAAAACATTCTTCTGTCTTCAAGCAAAAACAATCCAGTTATTCTCTTCATGGACTCAATCTCTAGATGAGCGTTTCCCTGTCGCATTCTATAACGAAGATACCTTAACTTCCCTTGTATGATGTCTGTGCATTTTTGTTTATAATATGGGCATCAAATGGTTTATATTTACTCCAATAACGACCTTACTAATAAAACAAAAAGCTTGACCATACAATTCAAGTCCCTAAAAGACAATCGTAGGACGCCTTTATTGCCTCCTTGATTTTCATGATTTCTCAGAAAGACAAGTGTGTGGCTATAATACCATTCATGGTCGTGGAATTTTTCCTAGAATTTTACTGTTCCGTATCATCTAGATACTTTGAGGTTATATGTTCAATTGAAACTGTAAAAAATTTCAGACTGATAAAACAGACGGTAAAAAACAAAAGCATAAGCAATTTGAGGCAAATCAGTATTTGTAACAGCCAAAAGCTGATAACCAAGCTGCCCTTGGTGAAGGTAAGTTGCCTATCATATTTCTATACTTGTTACATTTATTTACACAGAATATTGATTCTCGTGGTCTGTACGTATAGGCCATAGGCATATCCAAATGGATATGAATATGGAAGAGACATTGCACAGTGCACGAGCATTGCTGGTTTCAGAGGGATTCGTTCAAAATAGCTGCAATTTATGGAATGATTAATTAAGATCCCTAAATGTACATCAGTTCCACTCTACGATTAAATCTGGCAATAGCATACTGGTAGTGATCTGTAAATATAACTTTACAATCGAACTAGATGCTAAGGCCTTTGACTGCACTCACCCTAGGTAATAGTCTTTGGCATATTATTTAAACATGTCACAGCCCTGACTGGATTTAACATATCTGAAAGGTATCAAATTATTAGCATAAAGTAAATGATTTTATTTCAAAGAGCAGTCAATATTATCAACAGAAATAAAAAAATAGGCTGGATGCTGATATTCAGTATATTAAGTATCAAGTCTAAGCAATTTCCTAGTTTTCCCGTTTGAGCTGAATTGCCTATCATTAATTTGTTCAACATTGTCCAATATCCAGCATGAAATCCGGCAAGGACAACCCTGTACGCCGCCACAGCCCTGTCACAATTTGTCTCCATATAATCTTGTCCGCCAACATTTCTAACCCTTTTGGGATGCTCTACTTGCTTTGTAGTAATCCACTTCACCGCCAGCAACCCTTTATAAATATAGGCACGTGCTACCTAAAAATACGTTCATGAGAGAGTAGATGGATAGACAGGAGATGGGAATGAGTAACATATCGACCTGCCGCTGTGAGGTGTTCACGAACTCAGCTACAGTAAGCAATGGCGTAGAGGTATCAGCGATTTCGAAATAGATTGACAGGAGCCATGCCTATATGTTTAAATTGCATTGTTTGTCGTCAAAATTGAGTAGCTCTAGTGCATACTTTTGGCTTATTTGACTAATATTGCCTACCAAAGTGACACCGTTATATCAACATAATACTTACCGGTAAAAATATGTACTTTCATTAGGCTTGTGCAGTTCTTTGCAAATTATGCAATGCGTATCTTGTTCTGAAATCATCTAACACTAAAATTTTATCTGCAAACACTTACACTTTCAAGAATAACGCTAAAATACGAATATAATATACTGTCAAAAAATTAACTTATACTCGTATCAAGTCCACTTGTATGCACTTTCATCCTGAGTTCAGACTGAGATTTTAGAGACAATCAAATCATAGCTCGTTCCACCTAATCTGAATTCGGTGATGTGGGTGTGTAAAATTATCGTTAGTTTTTAACCCTGACAATTTTTTTTTCGAAATGATCACTGAAATGTCAAATTTTTTTCGTTTTTTGCCGTAGTTCCGCCGCCACTGGGCCGAACTTCAAACTCTACAAGGCTTTTTCATCCTTGGCAACCTTGTGTGAGAACATCATCAAAATACGAGCAATAGACGGGCCAAGGGTTCGGGGACAGACAGACAGGTTCACGGAAATGCGTGACATGGTTTTCTAATATATTACCTAAGGAACTAAGATCTCTAGCATATAATGAATTTAGTAATGCTGTGAAAAAATTGCTAACGTCGACAGCTTTTTTCACGACTGTTGAAATCTTAAACTACAATTTCCTCACGTATACCCAATAGTTTTAACTGTAATGATATTCCATGCTATATTTTCTTTTTTCCTGTTTATATAAAAAATGTATATATTATTTATCATAATCTTATCTCTTATGCCATTTATTTATTGATTGCACGTAATTTGTAATGATTTTATCTTTTGTACTTTTAACCATATACAGGGTTATCAAAATTAAGTGTCCACCATTAGTAACTTTGTTATTAGTGAAAATACAAAGTTGTTTGAATTAGCAAACTAGTAGAATTTTTAACGCTGGTAAAAATGAGAAATAAAAAAAACAATTGAGAGTCGTTATTTTGATTTTTTTCAGTAAAATAACATTTTTTAAATGGAAACCCCTGTATATTATATTTTTTTCTGTTAAAGCATCAAATTTTAAACAAAAAAGTTCATAATGACTTTTCTGCTAAAGTCAAAAATAAAGTCAAAATAACGATAAATATTTTTAATTATTTGCAGTATTATAATATTAAGACGGCTATGAAAACAACATGGCGTTCGCGATTTGACAGCATTAAGATAAGCGACAAATTGTTAAACTGGACATACTCGCAACTAGAAGGCTTTGGAAAACAATGATAAAATCAAATAATGTCAAACATTAGTGTAAATACTTGTTTATAAGCTTTATTGTGTCATTAATTTAAAGAAAAATGTTCTCCCATGAAGAAAAGTGTGATATGTTAGAATGCTATTTAGTGTGCAGAAAATCCTCCTTGAGAGCAAGAGAATACTACAGCGAATTATATCCCGCTCGCATTCAACCGTATGAACGATATTTTCTGAGACTTTATCGAAAATTTAGGGGCAACGAAAATGTTTTTGCTAAAACAAGGGCAAAAAAAGAATTCATAATAAGCGAGGCCACGGAAATTGCAGTTATTGGATATTTTGAAGCTTATCGTGAGAATTCAATAGCAGATATTCTCAAGGACTCTAATTTCAGTTATGGTACTGTTCAAAGGATTTTAAAATAACTTTTCTCCTAGGTTACAAATTGTTGAAGTTATGGCCTCCAATCTGAAACAATTAAATTTTATCGACAAACTTTATTTTCAACATCAACTTATAATCTTACAAAATACAATAACAATTTTTTTTAAAGAAGATGCTCGAAACACCACCTTGTTCTTCAATACATTTTTGGGCACGTTTTTCAACTGCTCGAACTGTCTTAAGTATGGTCCTACCATCTATCTGGGTTATCTTTTCCCTAACTGCAGTCTTTAACGCGTCAAGGTTATCGTAAGCGCTTGTAAATTTGGTTCTTTAAGTAACCCCACAAGAAGTAATCAAGTGGTTTAGATCTGGTGATCTGGGAGGCCACTGTATTGGGCCATTTGTTCCTATCCACTGATCATTAAAAGTAGTACTTAGAAAATGATAAGTACCTCTGGAGTTGTGGGCAGGTGCGCCATCTTGCTGAAAATGCAGATGATGTCTACTTATAAGATCCAATTCGTCTAAGAAATTAGTCAGAATTTCTGACATAAATTCCACATATCTTTCACCAGTTAGGGTTCCCTCATAAAAGAACGGGCCAACAATTTTGAACCAATTATACCGCACCAAACGTTGAAACTGAAACGGACTTGTGGGCCTCTTGGATGTACTAACAAAAGATTTCTCTTGACCAATAATGGTGGTTTTTTCTATTAAACATTCCAGAATTTGAAAAATTTGATTCATCTGTCCATAAAAGGTAACGAAAGTTATACATTTTGGCGACAGAAGCTAAGATACCAATGGCAAAAAACAAGTCTTCTCTCTGGATCCCCTGCCAAAAGCGTTTGAACTGGTCGGTACTTATACGGAATAAATTTGTATTTTTTTAAAATCCTTTGAACAGTACCATAACTGAAATTAGAGTCCTTGAGAATATCTGCTATTGAATTCTCACGATAAGCTTCAAAATATCCAATAACTGCAATTTCCGTGGCCTCGCTTATTATGAATTCTTTTTTTGCCCTTGTTTTAGCAAAAACATTTTCGTTGCCCCTAAATTTTCGATAAAGTCTCAGAAAATATCGTTCATACGGTTGAATGCGAGCGGGATATAATTCACTCTTGCTCTCAAGGAGGATTTTCTGCACACTAAATAGCATTCTAACATATCACACTTTTCTTCATGGGAGAACATTTTTCTTTAAATTAATGACACAATAAAGCTTATAAACAAGTATTTACACTAATGTTTGACATTATTTGATTTTATCATTGTTTTCCAAAGCCTTCTAGTTGCGAGTATGTCCAGTTTAACAATTTGTCGCTTATCTTAATGCTGTCAAATCGCGAACGCCATGTTGTTTTCATAACTGTCTTAATATTATAATACTGCAAATAATTAAAATATTTATCGTTATTTTGACTTTATTTTTGACTTTAGCGGAAAAGTCATTATGAACTTTTTGTTTAAAATTTGATGCTTTAACAGAAAAAATATAATATACAGGGGTTTCCATTTAAAAAAATGTTATTTTACTCAATCAAAATAACGACTCTCAATTGTTTTTTTTTATTTCTCATTTTTACCAGCGTTAAAAATGCTAATAGTTTGCTAATTCAAACAACTTTGTATTTTCACTAATAACAAAGTTACTAATGGTGGACACTTAATTTGGATAACTATAGTTTGGCAAACGGATCTGCAACATCGGGGTATCGGTGAGGGGAAAGCAAAACATGGCTGGTTTCATTCATAAAATGCCAGCGGCGTGCGGGATTTTATAAAACTTTGGGATTATTTCATAATTGTTTTAAATTTAGTAAACTATACGTTTATGTTTCACTTTAAATTTGGGGAGTATCTCAATAAGCCCACAATGATATGGAGCATTGTCCATAATAATAAATAAAGTCTCGGGTAAACTCAAAAATAGCTGTTCTCTACAATCTACACCATGTAAAAAAATACTTGAGTTTGTTTCTACACTTCAACAAACGGAAAAATGTCTACTCACTTCCCAAAATTGCCACAATTCAAAAAATCATGATATCTGCGCGATTTAAAACCAAAATGAAGCTAGCGTTTTTGTCAAAGCCGTAAATAAAATATATTTTTCAAATACAAATAGATACTTAACGTGGTTTTTTACCTTGAGAATATATATATATATATATATATATATATATATATATACAGGGTGACTTTGAAGTTGAGTCATTAATTTTCAGATAATGATTGTAGAAGGAAGATAAGCCAAAATATGTGTGTAAAAATAAAAAAAAATTAAAAAAAAATTTTTACCTTGTTTTATAAAGTATCCTCCCGACAAGTATTTCAGTGCGGACCTGTATTTGATCGTGAGGTCCCTTGTGAGGTCTTAAGTCATCTGATTCACGAGCCCGTTGTACTACATTAACAAAGGCACGAGGGGTTGGTTGCACTCGATTGGGAAACCGATCCGCATAAACATGTGCCATTTTTTATTTCGTTTGAGCCACGCAACAGACACCACTATTCACACGCGTTACCGACTGACACTGACTGTATGTATACAACTGAATAAAATAATTGTAAAAACATCGTTCCAAATTCTTTCGCTTTTTATATATATATTATACATCCGTGATCTTATAATATGCTCATTTACTTTAAAAAGTGCCACAAGCCGAAACATGACCAGAATTAATTTTTATTTTATAATCCGCATATTTCTGGATTCCTATTGTTGCAATTTGGACTGTTGATGTGGATATTTCTAGAGCATCGGTGTCGCTTAAATAGAAACAAAGAACTTTAAACATATTTCATATCCGTTTAACTTATAACCTCTGTAATAAATAATACTTACATTATACAGCATTTCAAAATTACATTTCACCTATTGAATTAGCATTAGTGTTCGTCAACTTCATCATCGTCACTGTCGTCATCAGTTTCGCTGTCGTCATCTTGACCTATAGTTATTATAACTGGTTCCATTTCCTCATAAATTGATCATTTTCCCAAAATTTATCTTCAATGTCCCTAGCATGTTGACAAAATTTCTGCCAATCATTAATGGATATTAAGGACATCGCTTCCTGAGTAACTTCTTTCAGTGCGGTTAAACTGAAGTTTCCAGTGGTATTGCGGCTTCTTATATGAAATTTAAGCTTTGCCCAAGCTAATTCTATGGGGTTTAGCTCGCATAAATAAGGAGGTGTTCTTAGAGGAGTATGTCCATGTGATCTTATGATCCGATCAACTACATAATTTTTTGGTTGTCAGGGCTTATGAAGTAAGACCAGATCGAACAAGTCAAATTTTCTGGCAGTAGCCTCATGATTTATGCCTATAAAATATTTATTGTATAGTTTGATATGTACATGCATGTTTTGAGTCATAAGTACCTTTCTTTGTCAACCAGGCCATTATATCTTTTTTCGAAGATGATTTTGTCGGGGTTTTATCTTCCTGGACGGAATGATATGGAGCATTGTCAAATACTATAACCGAATTGGCAGATATATTCGGGAGGAGTTTTTCTGTGAGCCAGCGTGTGAAATTTCCCGATTCATCTGACCGTGGTAATCGCCTGTAGCTAATCCCGCCTTAAATATCAAACAGGCATTGTCAACAAATCCATTTTCTGAACCTGCATGCACTATAATGAGTCGACCTAAAATATACAAGACGATTATATATGTTACAAATCAGAGTTAAATTTAACATATATATAGCATTTTTGCTTATCTGTAGAACCTATACTGCTTATTACACCAGAAACAGTTTCGCTCTGCCAGCATTTTTTGAAAGTCAAGTCATTGTCCACCAAGGTTTCGTCCAAATAAACAATGTTGCGCCCTTCTTTACGATATCTACGTATTTCACGGATGTATTTGTACCTCCATTGCAATATATTAGGCCTCTCCATCAAAACTTTTCTTTTATTTTGACATTTGCGCCAAAAAAAACCATTTGATTTTAATAAACTCCTGAGTGTTTCCCTAGAATAGGGGAAATTTGAGTCTTCTCGCAACTTTTGTAATAACTTCCTAGTTGTCGGACAACTTTATATTCAAGATAAAATCTGTTTATCAAATGTCTAATAATCTGAAATCAAAATTTTCATCTTTCTCAACAAGAGACTGACGCGGTCTTTTTTTTCCGGGACTGGATAACATTTTATTCGGGTTATTTTCTAGTCTTTCTTTATCTTCGTTATGAATTTTCCTAACAGAAGATAGTCCGACTCCGGTATAAAGGGACACCCTATCAAGCTTACGTTTAAGCGGCAACTTGAGGGAATTGTTTTCCGCTTCCTCATCGCAAACCCTATAAATAATCATCAGAATGTTAGCTTAGCATTTCCTTGTTTTTTATTTATATTCAGACTCAGTAGTCAAAAACTACAATTATTGCATATTATTATTACTAACCTATAAACATTCGCAATCACTTCTCTTGTTTGGCTATGAAGCGTCTTTCCGCGAGTAAATTGGTTCATTTTAAAAAATAATACTAAAACGAATAACAATAACAAATAACAAAACACTAAACTATTCAAAACACACAGCACTAAACATACAAACTTAATAGAACAATTAATAGTTGTAAAACTTATACACGACAATCAACGGAGATAAAACCTACGCCACTGGACTTTTCAATAGTATGGATATTCTAAGAAAGGAGCAAAAAATTGTCTGGGACGCTACCCAATAGGGAGCCGAATTTTCTCATGGCGACAAAACATGTGAGGATATCCGCCAATCAGATTTGTTTAGGCGGTGTCCAATATACCTTTCGGGTGGTTGTTGCCAGCTCAACCGATGTCGATAAGATCTTTGGAAAAATGTTTACTTATGATACGATTCAGTAGTAAAAAATAGTTATTAAATACAAATAGAGCTAACAACCCATTAAAATACTCAGTATTTTGAATTATTATTTTTTGGAATTGTGAAAAAATCGATTTTCAAATCATTGAAATTACTTTTATTATTATTATTGCTTTTTTGTAGTTAAATTTGGCAATATCGAATATTTTCGGTCGCATTCCTTTCGCTGTTGCAGATCCGTTTGCCAAACTTTATATATACGCGAGCAGTAGTCATTGCCATTGCCAACGACCAGCTGGGCAAGAAATACAATCAATTGTTAATTGGGAAATTGGAAAAATTTGTTAGGCTTTAGTAAATTCTTTTAACGGTAATCTCGAGCTTTCGGTTTCTCTATGGAGCCATCTTCAGCAGTCGTTGTTGAGGTTGCAGCCAAATGGTGTTTCAAAACGAAAGCGTGGATGAGAGCACTTGTTACAAATATAAAACCAAAAGGACGGACACATTGGGTTTATTGATAACGGCGAAGGAGGTTAGAAGAGACTCTGCCGGTGTTTTCCCCTAAAATAGCTTTTTGATAATTTTTAATGTGTTCAAGTTAATTGATATACAGGGTGTCCGCAAAGTTGGGGTTTTCATTTACACGACGTGTAGATCTTGAAAACATAAGCAACTTTTCTTAGCACCATATACACCAATGACTTAAGGGAACCGAGATAAAGGGCTCTGCAACATCAAAAATATCTGAATACCCTCCTGTAGCCGCGACTCGCGATATCCCCAAATGGTACCGGCCACTAGCTCAACCCGACGACAGAACTGGGTCGGGGGTCGGGGTCAGTGTGTCAGGTCAGTATGCAACCTTCAACCGACGGTCACGGTCACGCGTGTAGAGGTAAACGAACTCGTATAATCGATTGCGTTTCAAAAAACAACAAGCACTAGAGACGTGGCTAGAGAAGTGCAAGTATCAAAAACTAAAGTGTGAAAAACGCTGCGTGAAGAGGGGCTGTATCCGTTTCACGTCCAACGTGTACAATCCCTTCAACCTGACGATTTTCCAGCAAGAGTGCGGTTTTGTGAGTGGTTGTTGCATCAACATGACAATAATCCGGACTTTTTGAAGTGCATATTGGTGACAGACGAATCTACGTTCACGCGTAATGGGGTGAATAACTTTCGCAACACTCATGTTTGGTCAGTAGAAAATCCGCACGCTGTCCGTCGGGCACATTTTCAACAAACATTTTCGGTGAATGTTTGGGCTGGCATGGTGAACGGTAGGCTCATTGGACCATTTATTCTCCCAAATCGATTGGACGGGATGCAATACCTAGACTGTTTACGTCTGCTCGGTAGCGCATCAGCTGATTTCATTTTCTGTTGGAGCGGTATGATTTCGGGCAGAGACGTACTTAGCCCTTCTCGTCAACTGGAGAGTGAGTACTTTTTCCTTTATTTTTTTACTTGGTCGCCCTCGTTTCACTACACATTACCTTTGTTATTTCAAGGGTAGTTGTTTCTGAAAAGGAAAACCCCAACTTTGCGGACACCCTGTATAGTGTTAACTCCTAACGATGGTTTCCGTCGTTATCAATAAACCCAATGTGTCCGTCCTTTTAGTTTTATATTTGTAACAAGTGTTCTCATCTACGCTTTCGTTTTGAAACACCATTTATCTGCAACCTCAACGACGACTCCTTAAGATGGCTCCATAGAGAAGCCGAAAGATCTATATATATATATATATATATATATTGTTTTCATTTATTTTCTTCTTGCTACTAAGCTTCAATGATAGTATTGACTTGTGTAAGCACGTTATTTTACATACTTAACATTACAGGGTATATTTTTAAAAAAATATATGGGGTCTGAAAAAGTAAAGGTGAGACTGGCAACGTAGCGCTCGATCTGGCAACACTGGAGGGGAGATACCGGGCTTGAAAGGGACAGACAGTGGAACATGTGATCCGCCTTCAGTACAAGTTTGAACTCGCACGAGGCTTTTGGTTCTGCGTAG
The DNA here is from genome assembly GCA_963669975.1 of Acanthoscelides obtectus. Classification (NCBI taxonomy): domain Eukaryota; kingdom Metazoa; phylum Arthropoda; class Insecta; order Coleoptera; family Chrysomelidae; genus Acanthoscelides; species Acanthoscelides obtectus. Next base: position 64,723,187 of record CAVLJG010000003.1, on the reverse strand, counting down.
CGATTTTTTTTTGTGAAACAGGTTTTTCTGTTTTGTTCTAAGAATGAGTGATATCAATATCGAGCAACGGAGTGCTATCAGGTTTTGCTTCAGTCTGGGGCGCAGTGCAACGGAAACCCTTGATAAACTTCATCGGGTCCAAGGAGATAGTGTTTTGTCAACAGCCCATGTTTTTCGGTGGTGAGGTAGTGAGTCGAATAAAGATGAACCACGAAGCAGAAGGTCTTCATCTTCCAGAACCGATGAAAATATCAACAGAATCCGGGATCTTCTGCGTTCACATCGTCGCTTCGGTTGACAGTGAGAATTATTGCGGAAGAGTTAAATCAGATCAAGAACAACTGGGTGATGCATCACGATAACGCTCCTTGTCACATAGCAATGCCAATAAACGAGTTTTTGGCCAGTAGAAACATTCCTGTGGCTTCTCAGCCCCCTTATTCGCCTGACTTGAGTCCTTGCAACTTTTTTCTATTCCTGAAGTTGAAATATCACTTCAAGGGAAACCATTTTGGGACAGTCGAACACATTCAAACGGCTGTAACCGATCAGCTGAATGCTATTCCAGTATCTGCTATAAGGAGTGGAAGAACCGTCTCCAGAGCTGTGTGACTTCGGAAGCAAGTTATTCTGAGGGTGACAATATAAAATTGTAATTATATTTTGACAAAAAATAAAAAAAATCAGTCTCATCACTTAGTTTACAGACCTTGTATTCCTCCAGACACGCCTTTTGCACTGGGACGAAACTGCTATAAAGAAAAACCTTTACTCGGAGTAGTATCTTTTGTTCTCGAATATCAATCGATACATCAGAATGCCCTCATCAAAATGATGTCAACGGCTCTCTTGACTTCAATAACTTAAGGACAAAGACGGTACTGGCTATTTTTTTTTCAAGAATAAGCAAGGGAAATATGAGTACTGAGAGTGTTTCAAAAAGAAGCGCTCCATGATTTTTGTGATTCTCCAATTCTCAGTCATTGTCAGGTGTAGCTAACCACTTTTAGGAGTCACAATGTACACGGTGTTACAGGGAAATTAAGGAACATATTCAGCAATTTAAATTATGTATTAATAATGTGGCCAGTGGCGTGCAATAAAAAGACGGTTAATTTTATACACACCGAATCATAAAAACTGAGCATATCTGGACCCATGTCTAAATGTACGTTTTTTCAAATTTTTAGATGCTGAATCTGTCCTCAAATTTTCCTCGCAACATTGCGTGACACCATGTATAATTTTGTTTATGTGCATACACGTTTTTGACAATTTTAGGATGTACTAAGAAATTTCCATAGCAACAAAAATGTTTATGTCTAAGGCATCTTTTTCGGTACCTAATCACGAAATATTGTGCAAGCACGTTGACCTTACGTTAACTGCAACTATGTACGTTATAAAATGATGCATTATTGATAATACCGCCACAGAACCGCAAGAGTATTACATATCTTGAAAAGTGACCTTATGTTGTTTTTTTATGACATTATTAGGTTTTTCTACAATATGTAAACTTAGCACTAGCTGTTGTACACTTGTTATGTACTCGTTCCGTAGCTGTACGTGTTGCCTAAACGTCATGATGCTTCAGTTATCAACGTTTGGCTGTGGTGTGATGTAAAATCTGCTTCAGAGAAGGCATTATTTTAGGTCTAAGCTGTAAGTTTTATAATATGTAGCTGGAAGGAAACGGCAATGCATAGGTGCATAGTGAGGATTTGTGTGCTAATAATCTGTGTTGATGATAATTCGATTGGTTTCTTGTCTCAAATACACTTACTTGAGGTTTATGCAAAGCAGAAAATTATTTGCGCATCCGCATTTTCTTATTCAACCTGGAAATTGCATATGCAAACATGATGGAATTCAAAAAAGAGAGCGATAAGAAAAGAAAATCCCTGGTTGGTGAAGTATATTAAAACTATCATTAGTCAGTCGAGTCATTTAAATTGTATAGAAATTGATTTTACGATGTCAAGTAGAAAATACAGATCAGCGCCCAGATGTGAGACAGTGCGATGCGTCATTACTAATTTTTCTCTGATGTGGCTTAATTACACACAACGCGGGTAAACATAACCTCTCTTCAGAATGGACAACACAAATAACCCCTCTAGCACAGCTAATAGATGTATTCCATGGGCAGCATTTTCAGTAATAATTTTCTCACATAGCAAATATCTCTGATTTTATACACATACAGACCAATACACACAATCATCTAGATGTGATCTTGTTTCTCTCCTACTCAACCACACACATCTTCTCAGAGTATACTTTACACTATCTCGCCATTCTGCAACCAACAAAGTATGATGGGGGACTGACTTGCAACTTGCAGCATGGTCAGTGAGCGTCTCATTTAGGTGAGTCATTCCTCCATAGATGGACGCTTTTAATGAAGCTCACAGCGCTCGTAGCGGGCGAACGGGGAATTTAGTATTTGCATACTAGGAACTATCTAGGCAGCAAGTTGATATTTAGTCTTTTTTTTTTGACGTTTTATAGGTTTTTCACGTAATTGCCCTGCATTTTTCAAAAACGGAACCTGTTGCATCTGAACTTCCGCATATCAAAAACGCTTCCACCGTCAATTACAATACTGATATACTATACATTCTCATGAAGATGGTAATGTATATCTTCTAAATAAATCAAAGCGTCAACTAGGTTGCCTCCACATTTCGCACGCTACTCTGCCATCATTTTAAGGAAGCATTATTATAAAAAAAGTTAACTACGAACAAGCAGAAAATAAGTCAATTTTTTTAAGAGCAAATGTTACTTACAGGTGCGTCGAATTAGCGGGGTTGAAAGTGTATGAATATACTACCGACAAAAAATTGAGATGTACTCTCCCCCAAACCCCACAACACCAACTCCCAATGTTTAAACCCTACAAAAATGTTTTCCGAAATGATCAGGAACCTCTGCAATGTCAAGAAACGAAGATTAAACTTTTTTTTTCGTTTTTTGCCAATAGCTCCGCCGCCACTGGACCGATATTCAATATCTATGAAACTTTTTCGTCTTCGGCATAGTAGCAACCTCATGTGGAAATATCACCCAAACCAACGGAAATGAGTAACATATATAACAAAAAATATCTCAGTTTCAAAATGTTTGGCGGTTAGAATGAACGTTTTTATCCACCCGTTGATCAGAGATGGGCACATGAGTGGTCCCATAAAATTCAAGAATATCTACTGAATGTCAAAGCCAGCATGTTTTCTTTAAAAGCTATACAAACCCTTAATTGTAAAGGATATCCTGCAATTCAAAATGATGAAACGTGAAACTAGAGTCGCAAAGAAGCAACTTCGGTTTTATGGAACGGGTTTCTCCAGTGTGAATCACATGTTGATTTGGTTTAAATGTATTAAGTTCAATACTGTACGAAAGTAATGAAAACCCTCAACCATAGCATCGTGTGGAAATATTCCGGTAAATCTGGGGACATATATCGGGAACACTCCGGAAGGTGTTAACCGCAATAGCGGATTGATGTGAAGGGGAAGAAATGTCAATCAACCCGCAAAAAATGGTGATCGTACATTTTACCAGAAAGAGAAAAATGGATGAGATTAAGCCTCCAACAATCCAAGGTGACAATGTACCGTTTGCAAAAGAGGCGAAATATCTAGGAATAATATTATAAAAAACACTAAGCTGGAATTCGCATCTGGAAGCAGTCCTTAAGAAGGCAAGGATCTCGCTATGGAACTGCCGAGGAGTTTGTGTAAAGAACTGGGGAATGAAGCCTAAGCAAATGTTTTGGCTTTATACCATGGTTATTAGACCTATGATAACCTAGGGATCTGTAGCTTGGTGTGGCAAGGCAACACAAAGAACTGTTCAAGCCAAACTGAGCGCAATACAGAGAGAAGCTTGTATATTGATCACTGGTGTATTTCGTACCACACCAACTGCAACTATGGAGGTCCCCCCTTGCACATATATTTGGAAGGCAAGGAGGAAATCTTAGACTACATCATGTGGCAAATGGTATAATGGACAATATCTCTATGGAGGAGACGGACATGCTGGTGGACCACAGTCTGGGAATGACTTCTTATACAGGGTTATCCAAATTAAGTGTCCACCATTAGTAACTTTGTTATTAGTGAAAATACAAAGTTGTTTGAATTAGCAAACTAGTAGCATTTTTAACGCTGGTAAAAATGAGAAATAAAAAAAACAATTGAGAGTCGTTATTTTGATTTTTTCAGTAAAATAACATTTTTTTAAATGGAAACCCCTGTATATTATATTTTTTTCTGTTAAAGCATCAAATTTTAAACAAAAAAGTTCATAATGACTTTTCCGCTAAAGTCAAAAATAAAGTCAAAATAACGATAAATATTTTTAATTATTTGCAGTATTATAATATTAAGACGGCTATGAAAACAACATGGCGTTCGCGATTTGACAGCATTAAGATAAGCGACAAATTGTTAAACTGGACATACTCGCAACTAGAAGGCTTTGGAAAACAATGATAAAATCAAATAATGTCAAACATTAGTGTAAATACTTGTTTATAAGCTTTATTGTGTCATTAATTTAAAGAAAAATGTTCTCCCATGAAGAAAAGTGTGATATGTTAGAATGCTATTTAGTGTGCAGAAAATCCTCCTTGAGAGCAAGAGAATACTACAGTGAATTATATCCCGCTCGCATTCAACCGTATGAACGATATTTTCTGAGACTTTATCGAAAATTTAGGGGCAACGAAAATGTTTTTGCTAAAACAAGGGCAAAAAAAGAATTCATAATAAGCGAGGCCACGGAAATTGCAGTTATTGGATATTTTGAAGCTTATCGTGAGAATTCAATAGCAGATATTCTCAAGGACTCTAATTTCAGTTATGGTACTGTTCAAAGGATTTTAAAAAAATACAAATTTATTCCGTATAAGTACCGACCAGTTCAAACGCTTTTGGCAGGGGATCCAGAGAGAAGACTTGTTTTTTGCCATTGGTATCTTAGCTTCTGTCGCCAAAATGTAAATAACTTTCGTTACCTTTTATGGACAGATGAATCAAATTTTTCAAATTCTGGAATGTTTAATAGAAAAAACCACCATTATTGGTCAAGAGAAAATCTTTTGTTAGCACATCCAAGAGGCCCACAAGTCCGTTTCAGTTTCAACGTTTGGTGCGGTATAATTGGTTCAAAAATTGTTGGCCCGTTCTTTTATGAGGGAACCCTAACTGGTGAAAGATATGTGGAATTTATGTCAGAAATTCTGACTAATTTCTTAGACGAATTGGATCTTATAAGTAGACATCATCTGCATTTTCAGCAAGATGGCGCACCTGCCCACAACTCCAGAGGTACTTATCATTTTCTAAGTACTACTTTTAATGATCAGTGGATAGGAACAAATGGCCCAATACAGTGGCCTCCCAGATCACCAGATCTAAACCCACTTGATTACTTACTTCTTGTGGGGTTACTTAAAGAACCAAATTTACAAGCGAAGGTACGATAACCTTGACGCGTTAAAGACTGCAGTTAGGGAAAAGATAACCCAGATAGATGGTAGGACCATACTTAAGACAGTTCGAGCAGTTGAAAAACGTGCCCAAAAATGTATTGAAGAACAAGGTGGTGTTTTCGAGCATCTTCTTTAAAAAAATTGTTATTGTATTTTGTAAGATTATAAGTTGATGTTGAAAATAAAGTTTGTCGATACAATTTAATTGTTTCAGATTGGAGGCCATAACTTCAACAATTTGTAACCTAGGAGAAAAGTTATTGTAAGCTTTTTTGTTTAAAATTTGATGCTTTAACAGAAAAAAATATAATATACAGGGGTTTCTATTTAAAAAAATGTTATTTTACTGAAAAAAATCAAAATAACGACTCTCAATTGTTTTTTTTTTATTTCTCATTTTTACCAGCGTTAAAAATGCTACTAGTTTGCTAATTCAAACAACTTTGTATTTTCACTAATAACAAAGTTACTAATGGTGGACACTTAATTTGGATAACCCTGTATAATGCCAAAGATAACAAGATATGCTAAACCCTACTCAGTGACCATTCCACACAGGAATGAGTGGGATCGCATACATTATGGCTTAACAAATAGTCTCGCAGAGATGGACAGAAAGATCCATCAATACTGAGAGGAATTAGCAAGGTTAACCCATGCTAAGGCAACTATACCAATCTCGACAAAGAAGGTAACAGACGGCTGAACAGGAATAGCGTCATACCGTCATATGGGCAGTCATATAGGCGAATCGATATGCCGAGACACACATAGCTATCGGTCGATACTTATTAAAGAATGTCCAACTTGAAGGATTTTGATACTTTTATGTCCGATTTTACTATTGACCCGGGGGACTTAAAATCATGATCCGCATCATAATAGACCAATGGGAAGTCGTCTTTCTAGTAATGGATCAAATGAACATAGTCGATTTCTTCTTAAGTATTCGTCAAACTAGCGAAAAATTATACGAGTTGTGTAAGAAGGGCCTCTAATCCCCATATTAAATTAAGACGCACTTCATAAATCACCTGTTTTAACAAATAAATCCATACTTGATCCGAAGATCAAAATTTATGATTCGAATCAACAATAGTAAACTAGAAAGAGTTTTCGTAAAACTGCATCGAAAATTCGCCAATCGTAGATCATAGAACCAAATTCAAAACAAACACCTGAGAAAATAAAAAAAGGGATATATCGGTTGTTAATTAGGTGTACATTTTAACAACCTCTTTAATTATCTTCCATTGTCAGATGTTTTTGCTGCTGTACCTGATCCGCACGTCGTCCTTCAAGGTAATTAGAGATGTTTCTGGGTTAGAATTATTTTCAATACCTTCATCTGGTTTAGGCTAGTGTATACTGTTTGTTGCATTTGCTTTATAAAATTTTAAGAAAGCCTTTAGAATCCAGATAAGAAATTATACAACTAAAAGAGTGGTCTGTAGAAACATAAAATTTGTAAAATATAAAATGGAGACACTTCTTTCTTCTGCCAAGCCGCACCTAGAAGCGAGATGTCATGACATTCAACAACCGCAGATTTATTTCATGCTTGTAACAAATTAAGATAGCAAGTTCCGGTGTGAATGCTGTCCTTATGCATTGGTTAACATTGGCATATTCCTCATGATGTTGGATCAAACTAATTAACACTTGTGAATATTTGCGAACGTAGTTCTAGTATTTGTTCCACCTCTACTGTTGACAGTTGATATATACTAAGTGACATATAAATCCGAACACCCAGTTTAAATGGTTTTATTTTAATAAAAGTTGGTGAATGTATTTATCTTACTGTAAATAACAAGTGAAAAAATGTTCAGCCCTATCAGTTGGACATTCCGGTTTTTATACTGATTTTTTTTAATTCACTAACGCTCTAAAAATGAATATTTCAGCCGCAGTAAAGAATCAACGTTGGCGGATTTTGGTTCTTGACATCCTTTACGATCGGTTACGATGCCTAGAGTACGGAGACCTGTACGGTTTCGTCAACAGTGAGTTTGATAGGGGCCGTATAGTGGGACTTCGGGAAGCTGGACTTTCTTTTCGGGCAATTGCAGTTAGAGTGCAAAGAAGTGTAGACACTGTGGTTAGGTGTTGTCAGGCATGGCTTCGAGAAGGCCGTACGCAAAGAGCAAGGGGCACTGGACGCCGCCGTAGAACAACAGACCGTGAAGATCGCCGCCTAAGATTATTGGCCTTAAGGGACCGTTTCTCCACTACCAGGTCCATTGCAAATGAATGGTTTGCAGAACACGGAAGACCTATTGGCATGCGAAGTGTTTACCGACGAATGAGAAGTTTTGGCTTGTTTTCATACCGGCCACACTGGGTCCTCCCTTTAACTCGAGAACACCGACGTAATCGCCTTGAGTGATGCAGACAACGGTCACTCTGGGATCAGGAATGGAACAGTATTGTCTTTAGTGACGAGTCTCGATTTTGTTTAGGCATGCACGATGGTCGTGCCAGGGTTAGAAGGCGACGTGTTGAAAGGAGGAATCCACAGTTTTTTGTTGAAATACATGTTCATCACACTGTTGGAGTTATGGTTTGGGGTGCTATAGCTTATGGTTCCAGGTCACCTTTAATCTTCATCAGAGGTAACATGAACGCGCAGCGTTATATCCACGAAGTTCTATAACCCCATCTTTTACCCTATCTTGACACCCTGGCAGATCCAACTTTCCAACAAGATAATGTCCGACCACATGTTGCAAGAGTCACAATAGACTTCTTTCAACATAATGATGTCACATTGTTACCATGGCCACCAAGATCTCCCGACTTATCCCCAATTGAGCACGTGTGGGATATGATGGGTAGGAGATTGCTCAATTTGCAACGTCCTCCTCAGACTCTAGAAGCACTTCGAGAGGAGTTGGTGGTTGCCTGGAATGAGATACCACAGGAGGACATTGACCACCTGATCAGAAGCATGCCTAGGCGCGTTGGAGAATGCGTAGCACATCAGGGTGCATCCACACATTATTAAAGGTCAAAGGGCTTTAAAGCAGTGCAATCATTTTGAAATTTTTATCATTTACTTATTATGCTTCATTAAGTACTTATACAAAATTTTATTAAAATAAAACCATTTAAACTGGGTGTTCGGATTTATATGTCACTTAGTATATTTATAGTGCTGCCAGGCTAATAACAGTAAACCTGAATAATACTCATATGCATTGACAAACAATCGTTATTTTAACGCATCTTAGTTGAACCTAACAATATTTATTTTTCAATTCAATCTGAAAAGTCGAAATTTAGTGCAATACGACCAATCTAACGTTTATTTTTCGTTGGATTCTTTGATGTGGTAGCACTGGACAGTTCCGTCACTGGACAGCAGAGCTAATAAAAGGCGGTCCTGCTTTCAAGTATAATAATGGTTTTCCAGTGTACTTTATTTTCCCCCAAGAAACGCACATACACTAACATAAATACTTTTATTAAAAATATGATTGCCAATGCTTTGCATAGATATCGCACACAAACAGAGGATGTGTGGGCCAAACAGTATTTCATCTATCTACAAATTAGTCAGTGGACGGCAATTTAATCGACAATGCATATCAAAAAATATATCATTTTTTTTTAAAGTATCTCTTTCAGGTAAGTAATACAATGTTCTTTTCAATAAGTGCGCAGTGCAGTGGCAATAATTCTATAAAATCCTATACCGATTTATGCGATACTGGAGTCACTGGCGTCAGATTGGAAGACGTCTAAGTATTATATCACCTAAGACAAAACACCTATTCTTTCACATGAAATCTAAAGAGACCCAATAAGCGTTTTATGAGTGTAGTGTTGTATAAGTGTGCTTTTAAACAGCTTGTCCCATTTTATCAATGATATAACGGCTCGTAACTGTGTGTAGTGCATAGTGCATGCAATAGACCATTGTAGATAGTCCGGGAAGTATTTTACAAAATCTTGTTCAGACAGGACACCTCTTAACGAACCTGCATGTTGCCAGTCCAAAACTTTCGCCAAAAATTGTTTACATTACTTTTTAGACAAATTCCAAGATAAATTGAGACAAATTTAGCGTTAAAAATCTAGGTCAAATTTTTTAGACAAATTTAGACAAAGAATTTTGTCCAGACAAAGGATTTTATATTTTTTGAGTCATTCCAGACAAAAAAAAGTTCTTATAAATTTTTATCTAAAGCAGACAGTATTCGAGATATAAGCGATACATTATCTGAAAAAATGTAAAATGTAACATTTTCGACTTCGAAAAGCAATACGAAAAACGAAACGGAATGTTACCGAAGTTTCTAAATATTCTTCAAAAATCCATTAAGAAAATTCCAGTACTCGTATTTTGGGGGTATTGTTACTGTAAACATCTGTTTTTACTTCCCACGCCTACTGGCGAGGAAGTAGATACTGTAATCGAAAATTGGTTATTATGTTTTTTGTATGTTATATGACATATACATCATGAAAAACCGTGTCATTCATTTCCGTCGGTCTGTCTGTCTATCTGTCGGTCGGTTTGTCTGTCCGCTAATCTTGGCCCGTCTATAGGGTGGCTGAGGTTACTACTATGCCAAGGACGAAAACGCTTTGTAGGTGTTGGAAATCGGTCTAGTGGCGGCGAAGCGAAAGGGGCCAAAACCAAAAAAATTAAAATAGCTCAAACTTCGTTTTGTAACATTTTAGACGATCCTCACCATTTTTCAAGAAAACATTTAGGGGCAAAAATTGGGGGTAAGGGGTTATCTCAATGTTTGATATAAGTACGGTTATACGCTTCCAACGTCCGTAGTTCAACGCACCTATTAGAGATATTTCACACATCATAGATTTTCTTTTACATCTTCCCTTGAAAGAATAGTAGAGGAATCTTTCGATATGCGTCACTCCTTCTGCTGTCTGGCATCACGGGCGAGCCTATCGGTCGTGGTACGTGTTCTGGCTTTACTGCAGTGCTGCCGCGTTTGACGCGTTGTCCCATCAGGTATCGGGGAAGGGCGACGTTACCAGATGGACTGAGAATGGATATCTATGGACTAATTGTGTGGACCTGTTTGATCCGTTTAATTTCTCTGGAATACATGTTTGTAACTAACTTGTTTCTCAGTGGGTCTACGAATGTCTGAGCCAAATGACATGCAGATATTTCAGAAGGGATTTTTTTTTATACTTCAACTACCACGAAGGGTTAAGGCCTAAGCACCCATTGGGTACCGTGGGGCTATAGGGGGACACATGGGAAAGGGGGAACGCCACACGGACTCTGGCGAGGGAACACGTGTGCAAGCAGCCTGCACACATTCTGGCTCCGCCTACGAGATCCGCCGGGTGGTACCTCCGCGTTCGACAGTCAGAGACCATCTATCACCTACGGACAATCACAACCTCCATAGCCAAGAGAAAAATTTCTCCTGGGACGGGACTCGAACCCGCACAGCGCACGGCAACTGATCAGGAGACCGAAGAGTCTACTACTGCGGCCACCGCTGCTGCCTGTTATTAGGTTTGAGTATTTGAATAAGATTATGCAAAAAACCGAATCAGAATATTATTCCGAGCAGATGCGGAGATACTTCCTGGACTATACAGAACACGCAGGCCATGGTAGAGGAGTGTGTTGTGTACTACACGACAAACAGTCCACGCAAAAGCGCACTTTAATGTATAACCATCGCCGGAAATTGCATGTCGCTTGCTACGGCCGGCTTTGCGAATACAACCGCCTCGATAAACTGCAATACATCTCCTTCAATCACCCAGGCGCAGACTTTCGCACACTCACCGCTTAAAAGAAAATGTTTGTGCTAGAAAATACTGGAGGAGGCAGTGGCGTATATGGGGCTGAGGGGTGGAGCGGTTGGGAGTACAAAATACTGATCCTACTAATTTTTTTCCGAGCTATCACTTCGCCCTGACGGACTATACCCTATCGTCGTCCATTTACGCCCCGGCACAACAAAGATGCAGCGCGGCAAAGCGGCAGCCGCCTAAGGATTCGACAACATAGAACTCAAGCTCTGAGTATCGCCGGCATGCCGACGCCGGCAGTTCATATTCTGTGCATACATAGCGTGTATTTATACAGTACCGAGCAAAAGTGGAGAAACATTTTATTATTTTAAAGATTTTATTAAAATATTAAAGTAAATTAAACACTTATCTTTTATTATAACTTAATGTAGGGGAAGGTGGGGCAAGGTGGGGTAACGAGGCAAGATGAGGTACGCGTATTATTCCGCCAATCCAAGGTGTAAATTCGAGAACTACACATGAAACGACGCCAACGTGTTGTTTATTTCAGTAGCTTCTGTATCGTAATTGTAGTAGGTCGTGCTTTTACGACAGCGCGGAATCACGTGTTTTTTGAGGTTACGTTACGTATTTTCGCATTTGTTTACAAGCGTGAAACTGTTACAAAATATTTGCATACAGTGCTAAGTTTGGGTACTGACGAAGCTTTTAACATTGTAAATTAAGGTGAGCTTTTGTTTTTTTAAATAACTAGATTATTTTTTTGTTGCTTTTATTTTTTTTATATAATGCAAGAAGGGGCATGATGGGGTATCACTCGTGGGGCAAGATAGTGTCGTACCGATTAAGATTTATCCAATATTTTTTACATTTCAGAATGGTGCGAAATTACGTTCGTAAAACCGATAGAGGGGGTTGGACGGAAGAGCAGATGAAGAATGCTGTTTTAGCTGTAGTGGAACATAAAATGAATTATTAATTAGCTGCAAAACCTTTTGAAGTTCCTCAAACTACGTTGGAACGAAAAGTAAAATTGGCTAGAGAAAATATGGACAATTTACAAAAAATAAAAACTAAAAGTACCTCTTGGTTCAAAATCTGGCCATATGACCCTACTGTCTTCACTGAAGACGATTTTATCGCTTCTGAGACCACTAATATAAATTTAGTACAGGATCAATTACCCCAAGTTAATATTCTCCAAAATCCAGCGGAAAGTACAAACCCAAGATTAAATGAGAGCAATCCTAATACATCGACGCAATCATCAAGCACACAGTCTCAGTCCTCCAGTCCTCAGCCAGATTGTTCATTTTGGAACACAAGTCGATAGGAACAGATTCGTTCGCCAACACAAAATACGTCATTTACGTCCTAAGCAGCTACTGCCGCCACCGGTTACCACAAAGAAAAACTGAATCCAAACTAGGAAAAAAGGGAAGTCTGCAGCTATAACCTCTTCGCCTTATAAGGAAGAGCTTGAGAAGGAATTACAAGAAAAACAACAGAAGGAGTAACTAAAAGTCAAAAGGAACATCGATAGACAAATGAAGAAAGAAGAAAAACAGAAAGTAATCGAGGAAAAACAAAAACTGAAGAAAAAAACAGCAAAATCAGATAAGACAAAAAGGAAAGCGTCCCAGACATGAGTCAACAGACGAAAGCGACGATGAGGACGACACCTTATGTCTCTATTGTAGTGGATTATATTCCGAATCTGAAAAAGGCTGGATAAACTGTATAAAGTGTAATAAATGGACGCATTGCGGTTGCGCAGACGTTGAGGATGATGACGATGAAGCCACGCACATCTGTTTATTGTGTAAACCCAAGAAATAGTTTTTTGGTAATATGAGCTTCAGTCCCTTTAAGTTTTATTAGGAAATCCAATTTTATTTTAGTTAAATGTTGCTTAATTCTTTCATTTTGACATTATATTATAAACCCCATATTACTCCACCTATGGGGAAAGACGGGGAAAATCTTACTTTTTCAGTTTTCCCAGTTTTGAAAAAAAATAAATTTTTAATTTGTTTTCGGCTATTGTTTATACACTTATAACCAATGAATACTATAAAATAAAAAATATTCAAAAAAGTACGAATTTGAGCTATAACTCCAAATCAGTCCTTAGCTACCCCATCTTGCCCCACCTTCCCCTAACATGTAATTCAAAGCCAACGTGAAAATAAAATTTCTGCTTTAATAAAACTATGCTAACAATTATTATTAGAAAATACAGCGAACAAAAATCTCGTAGATAAACATAATATACAAAGCAATTGTTGTTTACAAAGGAGGTAATACTTGGTTGCATAACCTTTATTTTTGATAACTGCTAGACATCTTTTTCTCATAGAACCAATTAGGCTATCTATTGTTTCTTTTGGAACAGAATTCCAGACGACTTCTGTTGTTTCAAATAGTTCGGCACTATTTTTGAACTTTTCTGGATGTTCAATCCGAATTTTTTTATCAACTAAATCCCATGGTTCTCTATGGGGTTAAGGTCTGGACTCTGAGCTGGCCACTTAATGACATTAATATTGTGATCTGCAAAAAATGTTTTTATTATTTTCGCTGTGTGCTTGGGGTCGTTGTCGTGCTGGAACTGCCAGCGTAGGGGCATGTGTTCTTCTGCGTAAAGTAGCATCATATCAGTTCATATTTCCAAGTATTTGTTCCGGTCCATAATTCCTTCAATTTTGACAGTGGGTCCAATTTGAAGACCACACAAGCAACCCCATACTTGAACTTTCCCGCCTCCGTGTTTGATTGTGCACCAAGTGAACATAGGATCAAATCGCTTCTTTTTAGGACGTCTTACCCATAAAATGCCATCCGTTGAAAATAAATTCATCAGAAAATAATACAGAATTCCACCTTGTTTCTAACCAGTTCAAATGATCGTAAGCAAATTGAAGACGAGCAGACCGATTTTTCTTGGAAATAAAGGGTTTTTTAGATGGTCTCCTTGCTGGTAAATCACTCTCCCTGAAACGTCTTCGAAGAGTTTGGACACCAATATTTACTTCTTCAAGTTGAGCTTTCATGTCGACAGTAGTAGTAAATGGAGTTTTAAGAACAAGTGTTTTAATTTTCGTATCAATCCTAGGTGTAGTTTTTCGCGGTCTGCCAGTCTTAGGTGGGCTTACCAACGATTTTTTGAGGCGGAACAGCTTAATATTTTTGCAAATTACCGATCGGCTTAAATTCAGCTGTTTGGGTATGGTTGCTTGTTTAATGCCTGATCGATATTTTAAAATAATCAATTCTTTTATTTGCAAATTCAATGTAATTCCTCTGGCCATGTTTTTGAACTACACTTCACCAAATACACTCAAAAATAACAAATATTCTAATCAACGACTAAATGTAAACTAAATATTTACAAAATGTTTGTCTACTTTGCCCGTTGAACAAAAAACCGACCATATTATATTGAAAAAAAAAGAGTGTATACAAAGATAAGCATTTCATTTTCTTCAGGTAGTCATACATAAAAAACTTGTAAAGTTTTGGGTTAGAGTAAATCTTTCTGGATTTTTATTTGTAATGTGGTTTGTTTCTCTACTTGTGCTCGGTACTGTACCTTAGCGTGTCGTCTACGGATACAGCAGATGAAACTGAGATTATTTCTCACAATGCTTCCTTCAGCCATGCTTCCTCTTCAGTGATTTCTCCTCCCCGAAAAGGTTACAAGGAGGGACATTTCAATATTCAGGCAAAAGAAATTGTCTTTAACGTTTATAAGAGAGAAATTTTTAGAGCATCCTAAAATGAAAATTCATGATATTGAAAAACGTTTGGCGAACAAAACACGCTTATTTCCTGAGACAATTTTCAACATTATTAAAGAATATAAAAAAAACTAAAAATTGTCTCCAATACACCAGAGGCTACATTATACGAAGCTGTTGGATACAGTTGACAACTTTGATCGGAATGTCATCAGACGCAAAGTCCATCAATTTTTTCAAAGGCAGGAACTTCCCACCATAGACAAAGGATTACAGGAGGTTAATAGTGATGAAGACACACCTACTTTCAAAATGACCACATTATATAGTTTATCTACTCAAAATACTTCTTTTTGACTATATAAAACGGGTCAGAAATAGTATTTTGATGGACAGCCAAGAGATTGTTTTATAAAGAAGAAATTATTTAAAATCAATAAAGAAATACCGCGTCCAGGGCACGAAGATTTATTACTTGGATGAAACCTGGACAAATGCAGGACCTACAAAACCTAAAGTATGGGCTGACTCTATAATTAAATCAGCAAGACAAGCCTTCTTAGATGGACTAACTAACCACTGGCCTAAAGAATCCGTCAGGTACGTGTATCTAGACAATTCGTCATTGGTGAGGTAAAAATGGTGTCAAGTAGACTGAATCTATGAGCCCACGCTGAAAACTTAGCTACACTAAACTTAGCTATATCCGGTAGATTTGGAACCAACACCTGTTAGATACTCTGCTTGCATTATTATTAGTTTTCTTTAATACCATATGAAATAATTATTTCCAGGAAAAGGAAAACGATTTGTTATATGTCACATTGACAATGAAGATGGCTTTGCGCCCACTGCCTTATAGCCACTGAGTCAAATAAAACGACCGACTACCATGAAGAAATGGACGGGAGTTCATTTGAATGATGGTTTGAAGAAACGCTCCCAAAGCTTGACGACAATGCCGTCATTGTACTTTATAATACTGCATACCCCACTAGAAAACTAGGAAAAATGTCCACAATGTCTACAAGAAAGGCAGACATGGCTCCTATCAAAAGATTTTGGTTGCAATGTAAATGTAAGTATAATCTTAATGTTATTGACGAAATGGCTAAATACCAAAATAAGACCGTTTTAAGACCCCCCTTATCACTGCAAATTAAATCCGATTGAGATGATTTGAACAAATATAAAAAAACTATGTGGCTTCAAAGAATAGAACATTGAAATTTTCTGACGTGAAAAAATTGTTTTATGAAGCTGTCAACAGAGTGACGGCAAACGTTCAAGAGGCAATCGAAACAAGGATGTGGGATCTGGATAATATGATCGATATTCAAATTGAACCTGTGATAGTAAAATTAATTTCGGTCGATGATTTAAGTCCTTCTAGCGAATAAAGTATTGTGAAAAGTATGTGCACTTCTTTCTATAAAAATAATCATTTATCTTCCTAGATTATTCCAAGACTATTGAGGAGAACACAGACCTGTACAATCTCGCTTCTGGGCACGTTGTGTTTTGTCTGGGCGTAAATGGACTACGAATGGGGTGTATAGACTTTTCGTAACGGAGGAGTCCAAAGAACTTTTAGGTCCAAAATATTAATTTCAGCTACAGACAGTGTCTATAGGTATCATCTTTACCTGTTTTCCTTGCTTTGCTTATGACACCGATATATGTGACAAATGTATGTGATTTTTGAAACAAGCAGATGATAGCTTCAAACATTTTAAACCTGTCTTTAAACCTTCAATGGTCATTCCGTATCCCTTGGAAGGACTGAAACATCACCAGCTACGGCTACCACAGATATTTTAATGCCGTATGATCAAGGTTTGTCTAGCGATCTTGTGTTTTTGCACTTTGCACAAGGTTTTTGACACCAGCAACCATGATTTTTTTTTATATTCCAACTACCACGAAGGCCTAAGGCCTAAACACCCATTGGGTACCGTGGGGCTATAGGGGGATACAGGGGAAAGGGGGGACGCCACACGGACTCTGGCGAGGGAACACGTGTGCATGCAACATGCACACATTCTGGCTCCGCCTACGAGATCCGCTGGGTGGTACCTCCACGTTTGACAGTGAGAGACCATCTACCACCTACGGACAATCACAACATCCATAGCCAAGAGAACGGGACTCGAACCCGCACAGCGCACGGCGACTGATCAGGAGACCGAAGAGTCTACTACTGCGGCCACCGCTGCTGCCTGAATTGTTGTGTGCAAAGCTTAAGTACGAGTACTAGGGTTTCACTGACTCCTCACTGTACTTGATATGGAGCTCCTTGCTTAGATGATCTCAGTAAATCCATATTAATGGTTTTTATTCAGAAATCAGAGATCTTCTGTCAAGGGTGCCACAAGGGTCTATACTTGGGCCATTGTCAACATAATATACACGACTAGGTAAAATACAAATGGTGACGACATTCAAGTTTATTTCAGCTTTTTTATAAATGTCTGTGCTGCAGCAGAATGAACTCTCAATGAAGAGAAGAACCTAAAGCTCAACTCTAAAAAGACAACAGTTATTTATTTTGGCAATAAAAATAATATAAATATTTTCAAATATACTTTTTCCTTAATAATATCACATGAAGTGCTCAGCTTCTGTGATTCTGCTCGTAACTGGGTTTAACTATGATCCAGGTCTGCGTTTCTCTATCTATACCCACACTCTAGTAAATAAATCATTTAGTTTTCTAAAAATCATTTATATAAGTCGATAATTTCTAAGTAAAAAACTAAGGAAAACATTATGTAAGACCTTGGTGCTTAGCTATTTCAACTATTGTAGCTTTATTTATGAGCCGTGTATAGTGCTGCTAAAACAAAAATACAACGGGTTAAAAATATCTAACCCTATATTACATAAAATCAAAGAGTGCGAACGGCTTAACATGAGAAATCGGAGACTTCCTACTGAAGTGATTAAACATTTCATACCTCGCAAAGATCAAGATCTTAGATCAAAGTTGAACTGCACAGTTCCTCAGGCCGGAATGTTGAAGATCGTTCAGATAAAACACGATCAGCATGTATAATCAGCTTCCATACGAATTCAAGTTTCTAACATGAACAAATTGAAATTCAAATTAAAACGTTATTTGTTTGATGTGCATTAGAATATATGATAGTACCTCTTAATACAATTTTTTGTTTATTCTTTATTATTGGTCACCTCTTTCATAGACATATTTAAACATAAAAAGTGGTTAAAATTCTTTTTATAACATAAAACTTACTGCTCCCGTGGTGTACACTGTGTATGATAGGAAAGTTAAAAGCATAATCACTACATGTATGTTTCTTAGTTTCTTTGCGACTGCCTGCGTTGCTCAACTCTTTTGATAAACTATACTTACCATATATATATTTTGTCTACTTTAGTGATTCTTTGGTTTAGTTCAAGTTAAATTGTTTGGGCGCTGCCCTCCAGTGGTAACGTAAAATAGTTATTAGCCAGACTTCGTCAGTGTATTGTATATTAGATATCCTAATTTCTTTGTCTATAAGAATCAATGAATCTGGTTTTATTATCATTATTATTATTATTGTTATTATTATTATTATTATTATTACTATTATAGACTAAAATCTTTATTTTATCATTGATCATAAAATATATGGAAAGAAAGGTTACTTAGTTCAAAGCAGGAAAGTCAGTCTTCCACGATTTTCCTACTAGGATCGATTTTTATTTTATGTCGACTTTCCTTCAATATTTGCTTAATCATGTTCAGAAATATTGAAAAATACACGAAAGGATTTTTCCTGCTGCAAAAGTGAAATATCAGGTATTTCTTAGATTAACACGGTATGCTAATTTCAAGCTCCTTGACAGGTAAACAACTTATTTGCTCAATTTTTTAAACCCACTACTACTAGTAGTCTAAAAATACCCATAAAAGTTCTATTCTTTTTACTCTACAAGATGAAATATCAAACTATGCAATTTTCCCTTAAATTCACGAAAAAGCTAGTGGATAGTTTTTTAAAGTCAAACTGGCATTCCTTTCAATATTTTATGTTGCCCGCCACTGGGTGGATGGTAACGGATTGCTTGAAAATATCGATTTTTAACCCCCAACCACAAAAGTTGTAAATTTAACGTGTATTTCCCTTTGAGGCAATATAGTTCCCAAGCGGCAGAAGAGATTTTGATTTCGTCGTTTTTGTTCGAAATGCAACTCAGTCGAGAGTATTTTTTATTTATGATACAAGAGACTGTTCAACCGTTTAAAATATGTTGACGCGGGGTTGAGCACAGTTTAGAATCCAAATAAACAAACATAAAACTTTTAACTTAATACTTAGTATAAAAACGGCCAAAGATCAAAAGAGACATACAACAAACAGCTCATAGCTTTGGTAATTTCAGGTATTCCAATATACAATTAAAAAAAGTCGCACTAAAATCGCTCGTCCATTGGACAACTAGGATGCCACGTTGTCCAAAAAGCCACCTTCACATCGGCTCGAAAAGTAGTCTGACTCGTATTTACTTCCCACGCCTGTTGTCGAGGAAGTTTTGTAATTGCGAAACATTTCAAAAATGAGATATTATGTTATATATATATATATACAGGGTGACCCATCCATGTGTGGACAGAATATTACTCATAAACAAATACATTTTGGGAAAACCTATTTAAGGCACGTTATACATGACATTTAAGGGCACATTTCTAAAATATTGACCATTATACAGGGTGTCCCAATTTCGACCTACATATGAAAGTTGTGATTTTTCAAATGGAATGCGTCAAATTTTATTGCACATTTGGATAAACCAATTCAAAAGAATACAATTGATATAACATACTATGGGGTTTCGGTAATTAGCTTCTGAGATATAAGGTGTTTTGTCTGGAAAACCCTCTCACTTCGGCAGCCCCTCAGTCCGGCATTTTGAAATTTGGAGTGGTGAATTTTCTATCAAAAAAACCTATACACCTCAGCTTTTATCTTATTTGTTACATTTACGAATTTTAATTTTTGCACATACAACGTGGTCAAAACGCAAATTGTAGTTTTTCTCAAAAATTTCAAATGCATCACCCTGTATATTTGTGCAAGTTTGGATTTAATTTTGTATAAGATTTTTTTTATACTAGACACATAAGGGTTTTTAAAGCTATTTTTTCAGTTATTTATTAAACGGCTTAATTCTCTAAAATATCATCCTTGGAAACAAGTACGTTGTTGATTAGTTGCAAACTGTCAAATTAGCTTTGTGAGCATTATAATAGAAACGTGTGTGAAAATGATTTTCTCTAAAGAAGAAATGGTGTATATGGTGTTCGTTTTGGGCGAAGCAACGGTACCCCTAATATGCGACATCCAAGGCCGGAAACATTTTCCACACTACGAGAACGTTTTAAATCAAGTGGAGCAGTGGAATATAGTAAAAAATGTAGAAATAATCTAAGGGTCACCATGAGGCGAATCAGTTGGAGGTTCTATTAAAGTTGCAGGAAAATCCCCATTTAAGTGCACGGCAAATTGAAGCAGAACCTGATATATGCAGACCTTCTGTCCGAAGGATTATTCACAAGCATAGGTACCATCCATATTACCTATACTTGCATCAAGGCCTCCGTCCTCAGGATTTTGCAGCTCGAAGGGAGTTTAGTAGAATAATGCTAAATAAACTGAGTCAAGACACTACTTTCCTGGATCAGGTTCTTTTTAGCGATGAGGCAACTTTTAACAGCATAGGTGTTTTCAACAGGCATAACATGCACTATTATGCGACGGAAACCCTTACTGGGTTAGGCAAATAGATTTCCAAAATAAATGGAGCTGGAATATTTGGGGAGAAGTTATAGGCAGACAAGTTATCGGGCCTTCCTTTTTCGACAACAGATTAACAGGTACACAATACTTGAATTTTTTGATCGAGCATTTGCCTTTGCTTTTGGAGGAACAAGACAGCGCACCTGCGTGTTATCATAATCATGTGCGTAACTATTTGGACACCTGGAGTAACAATCGTTGGATCGGTCGTGATGGGCCTTCTAGGTCACTAGATATGACACCGATGGACTTCTTTCTATGGGGCTACGTTAAGCAGAGGTTTATAGATATCCACCATCTACCCCGGAAAATATGAAGGAAATGATTAAGGATGCTTTTCTTAACAGGGGGGGGGGGGAGGTATGTGCAACGGTCATTTATCCAAAGACTATGGCTGTGTATTCAATATGGTGGAGATATTTTCGAGCAGTTTTTGTAGATTAGGTTGTTGTTGTTGTTGTGATACTGTTCTGATTGTTGTTAGTTTTTACGTCAAGTCTGTACTCTTAGTGGCAATATGGAACTAGCATACTGTTTGTCTTTTGTTTCCATGGATGATGTGATTTTTTTCCTTAATTTTGGTGTGTTCTATTAAATGCTTAGTAACTCAAAATCTAGTGATTTTATTTGAATCAAACCTCATACCAAAAAAAAGCTTATAAAAAACTGAATCCAAACTTGCGCAAATATACATGGTGATGGAAATTTTTTACAGAAAGTACAATTCTCGTTTTTGACCACCCTGAATGAGCAAAAATGAAAATTCGAAAAAGTAACAAATAAGATAAAAGCTGATGTGTGTAAGTTTTTTTTGATACAAAATTTAGCACTCCACGGTTTTTCTGGACAAAACACCTTACATCTCTCACTAGCTAATTACCAAAACCCCATATTATCAGTATATATATATATATATTAATCTTCTTCTATTGAATTGATTTATGAAAATAAGCAATAAACTTTGAGGCTTTCCATTTAAAAAATCACAACTTTGATGTGTAGGTCAAAATTGGGATACTCTGTACAATTGCCAATATTTTAGAAATGTGCCCTCAAATGTCATGTATAACTTGCCATAAATAGATTTTCCCAAAATTGTATTTGTTTATGAGTAATATTCCGGCCACACATAGATGGGCCACCCTCTATGTACGAGTATATATATATACTTGTATATGTACATCACAAAAAAGTCACTGATTTCCGTCGGTTTGTCGGTCAGTCTGGCAGTCTGTCTGTCTGCAACTTGGCAATAACTGCTGGGATTTGGATGACATTTTGAAATCGGTCCAGAGGCGGTGGAGAAAATGGCCAAAAACGAAAACTAAAAATCGCTCAAATTTCGTTTTTTGATGTTGATCATTATTGAAACATTTTTCAGGAGGAAAGAATTACAGGGTGGAGTTGTGGCGGGGGTGTGTGAGGGTAGGTGAGGGTGTATCGCAATGTTTTGATGTTAGTATATCAATACACTTGCAACACCGATAATTCCACACATTATGGCTTTTTCCGTACATTTGCCCTTAAATCTTAGAATGAAGAGAAATGTTTTCGATTCGCGCCTCTGATTCTCTTCTCTGGGTTTACCGGCGAGCGTCCCAGTATTATTAAGTGTCCTGCCATTACTGCTGTTGTGCCCTGCTGCCGCGTCTGACACGTCGTGCGGTCAGGTATCGGGAAGAGGTGACGTTACCCGATGGACGTTAGAGCAGGGAAAGGATGTTTTTGAACTGATTGTATAGGCCTGTTTGACTGACTTGATGCGTTTAATTTCTTTGGAATACATCGTAAATATTTTTTTCAGTGGGTCTAGCTTGTGCTGAACTAATGACGGAGTTGCGTGGAAAATGCAGTCAACCTACTTGACGCCATTTTTAAGTAATCTTAGTAAAAAAAAACCTTTTTGCCTTAAATTACACAAAACTCATTCAAATCATTCAAAAAAAATCCCTTTAGTCAAAGGTCCCTTTTGAATAATTTTGAACATATAAGATTCTCTAAACGTTGCTGTAAAGATGATAGTTTTCGAGATATAAGCGATTTTGTACTTGAAAAGAAGCAAATTATGCTTCGACCGTGAAAAACAATATGAAAGAATGAAAATCCGTGAAGAAAATTTCGTAGCATTTTAGAGAGTAGTGTTATTGTAAGCCTTTGTTTTTAATCGCTAATCTAGCATTTTGATGAATTATTACAGCTCTAAAAACGACTTCTTTAAAATATGTCACTAAGCTATAAACTTCTTGTTAAATCTGCCATCTCGTTTTCCCAAATTTTTTAAAGATTCGCGGCACGTCATGAAACAATAAATCATCTCAAATTTCACGTCCAGCATGTAACTTGTTAATTTTAAATAATACTTCCTAGGGATCAAGGATATGTTCACGACAATAAGCCATGTAATTGAGAAGTTTCCTATAGTCGAAAATACTGCTAGTTTGACTTGCATTATAATAGTATAACTGATATCCCTGCTGGTATCTTTAATAAATAAGAAAGAATTATTCTGATAATCTAAAGTTTAAGCAATTTATGACATTTTCTGTGTTCGTGATGACAAACGACGTATTAATGGTGAAAAGTTAAATATACTATTGCGTAACATTTATGCTTTGGCACGAATTAATATTTATAAAAAGCCCACAGACAATCGACTCTACGGAATTTTACAAAAAAAAAACATTTTCCATATCGCTGATAATGAAGATGATATAACGGGTGTATCAATAAGAACGCAATATTTGAATTACGCGCCATTTTGGCAGTCATAATGTCATAATAATTGTGACATGACAGATCGATGGTAGACAGGGGGGAGCTTATGAAAATGTATCATTACACGGTAGAACAGCGCATCCCAATTGTTAAAGATTATTACCACAGTGGTCGATTCGATTCGTCATCGCGTTCAAGAATTGGACATTAAAACAACCACTCTCGACTCTCCAGCACATTCTAACGAAATATTTACAATTGCATGCCTACAAAGTCCAATTGACTCAACAGTTTATGTCAACAGACCATACGCAGCAATTTTGCACGAGTTTGCTCCTGGTCGAGTCATCTCCCTGTTTGGTGACCAGAATTGCCCGCCACGCTCTTGCGATTTAACACCTTTGACCTTTTGGCTTTGGGGTTACCTGAAGTTACAAGTTTATGCCTACAAGTGTGCAACCACCGAAGCATTGGAAGCTGAAATCAGACGCTGTATCAACGAGATAGGACATCTGTTCAAAAATTTTATCACAAATTTTATAAAAAAAGGTGCGAATATGCCAGCGGAGCCCTGGCAGAAATTTATCTGATGTGTTGTTTCATACATAATTCCAAAGTGTATGTTACGATCAATACTCGAATCCGGACCCGAAAAACAATATACAAAACTAGTTGTGAACAGCAATGTTTTCCAAATCTGAAATATTACTTGTATTCGGCTTTGAGTGTTACAAAATAAGAAGAACTAGTTTTGCTCATTTCAAATTATGCAAAACTAATTTTATGCTTTTATGTATTACGAGCACTAGTTATCGGTAATAAGTATTCAGAAACATCTTTGTGACTTTTTTTAATGGCTTTAAGACTAGCTTTATTCTAACTACTTCAAAGATTATATAACTCAAAGCTAAATATATTTTTTGAATA
The DNA here is from genome assembly GCA_963669975.1 of Acanthoscelides obtectus. Lineage (NCBI taxonomy): Eukaryota > Metazoa > Arthropoda > Insecta > Coleoptera > Chrysomelidae > Acanthoscelides > Acanthoscelides obtectus. The sequence continues at coordinate 64,698,735 of CAVLJG010000003.1, read as the reverse complement.
CATTTTATTTAAATTCTGGTACAAAAATAATAAAAAATGAAACTTAATTCTAGACAAATATTAATCAATAATTATGATCTATTTGAGCAAGAACTTGAATAATGAGATTTGGAATTGCAGATTACATTCTTTTTACGACAAGAACATGTTCGTATATTTTTTATTGCGCATACATGAAATAAACCCTTGCGTAGATCCAGATATATTCGAAGATGCAGTCCCAAGTGATATTTCCTTCTTGTAGTCAAAAGTACTGGTGCCATTTCTACAAAAAAGTGTAAAATTCCAGGTTTTGTTGCTAATTTGTAAAATCTATCATCAACAGATTGTACAACTGCCATTACGTTTCTTGGTGCTAAACTTCCACGATCTATCTCTGGAATTTGTACAAGATCATTGCCGCATTACCGCAACTAGGGCTTTTACTTCCAAACCTCTCTTGGCTTTTTCGCGACTCGCATTTATTTCACAGTAACGTTGACAAAGAAAGCATTGAAAATCTTATCCGTATTCGTTGTTAAGTTGCCTTTCTTATGTGCAGTTTTCTTCAATTAACAGGTTTCACACAATTTTAGGTATATGTTAATAACTTCTCTAGTAATCTTTGCATATTTTCTCTTAGCTCTTCTTCCAATCCTGAAACAAAGTACACATTTACACGTAATAACAAAATAATTATCATGCTAAACAAACCTTTGTCACGTTTATGACCTGTAGCCAGATGTGCCTGGTGAATGATCGGAAACCGTTCATCAATCGAAACAAAATATAGGAATCTTCTTATTATATCAAAGCGCTTAATTCTTCTATACTGTTTAGCAGATAGAGATTTCGATTTGGCTTTTAACAAATTTGCCTCCTTAATTTCAGTTAATGTGGCAAAGTAATGATCTTTTGACATAAGGCTATGTTTTTGGGTTCCTGAAGCCTCCAATACGAGTAGATGAACTACTTGAGAGTCAAATTCACTTTGCATGTTTATGTAAATATTTAGCAACAATAATGATTAAAACATCCACAACTCACAAGCACCAACAAATAATTTTCCAAACAAAAGTAATATTTCTGATTTGGGAAAACATTGTTGCTGGCAACTAGTTTTTTACATTTTTTTCGGGTAATGTCCCAATTCGAGTATTGATCGTAACATATACACCATAATCCAATAAATATTTCAGTTGTTTGTTACGAAATACCATGTTTTCTAGAACCTTGGATTATTGCATCCTTATTGAAATACCCTTTACATTTGTAGAATATCAAAATGGCAAATTCAATGTGGTGTACATGTGCAAAAAAATATTTTGATCGCACTCAGAATCAAGGTTCAAGTGTTTTTAAGATTGCTAATAATGAGTTAAATATCAATAATTCTTTAAAAATATACGAGTATATGGAGGATCCAGTACGACGACTATAATTGCCGAAAGATTGTCGATTGCTGTCAAATTACAGTTTTATACGTTTTCAAGATATAATTTATGTATTATTGTATAATGTCGCATAATTGTCAAACTTGCAGCCCAAATTGACATATTTCTTAGCTGGGTATCTAATATGCATGCTACTGTTCGAAATAGACCGGTCTCTAAGCATTATTTAACTCTTTTTGAAACATACTTCTTTGTAGCAGCGTTGGTAGCTGGTGTCATGTAACGTCATTACCCATTCTCGCGCTCCAGCAAGATATTTTACCAAATAAGAAACTGCTGGGTAGAGTAAATTTTTCCATTTTTTTAGATATTCAAATTGTTTTCAGTACTGTACCGCGTTTTACTTAGGCTATGGTGTTAAGTGTGTTTCAAAAAATATGCAACTTCCTCACTCTGTGTTCCAGCAGAATAGTTTGAAACTCGTGGTGAACTGTAATTAACTCGGGCATGCACAGGAAAACAGTTCTAAACTAGTTCGAAACTGTTTGTTTCCAAGGCAAACTTTTTTTCAATGCTATTGTACCATACCATAATGCAAGACACTCGTAAATAATCTTCAAACTCAAATGCTACTTGGGTTGAACTACCTAGTATAAATATCTTCATAATCACGCACAATGCACAACTTACTTGCAGTAGTAGAGCCTTCCGGTCTCCTGCTGAACATGCGCGGTCCACCCAGGCGCAGGAGCGTAGTCGAGCACATGCGCACCGTGGCCATGATGCTGCTGATCCAATGCGGCAACACTGGATGGAGGCAGCGCGGCGGCGTCAGGACAGTCTTGACCGGGGGCGGCAGAAGCATTCGGGCCGGCCACTGACGATGCTTTGGGGGTGGGTGACTCCCTCGCCATGCGCGGCGATCGCAGCAGCATGCCAGTGGCTCGGGTAGCCGTTTGTGATGGTCACTGTGACGTCACAAACGCTACACTGAAACAAAATGGAGAAATTAATAAACCATGGAATTTTCAAAATCCACCACTAAAAAGTAACCATACCAATAAGTATTTCAGAAATTATAATTTTCCACGAATGTATACTGACCTAGAGTGAAGAACACCCAGTAATAATGATAATTGCAACATTTTTGCATACATGTCTCTCAGGGTTAGGGAAATATTTCATTAAAATTTCATAAAAATACAACTCTCCGAAAAAATGTAAAAAATATGCGTGTTGGGCTTCCGCGATGTCTTATCCACTCAGAAACACGTCTGCGTATACTTCTAATCAGATGGTCTTAAGGTATCTCATCTTAGGCTGCTTATACCTCATACCGAAGTGATGCTGGGGTAAACGGATTAACATTCTTTCCATAATGTCCCAGACGGGTTCAATCAGGAGACCTAGGTGTCCCGCCAACAAATCGACTTAATTGTCTTCAAAATGGACCAACATAATTCTGGCTATACGGCATCGCGCATTATCTTGTTGGAAAAGTAGGGCGGTAAGCATCCATATATTAGGCAAAACATGTGGTCCCTCACCCCATGGTTGTAACGCACGGCGGTCATTTTGCCTTTGATGAACACCAAAGATGACTTGCTTCTATAAGCAATAACCCCCAATACCATAATTCCAACACATTCGTTTCCATAGGAAATTGAGAATATGATCTTTCATCTGGTCGCCTTCTCACCTTTGTATGGCCATCATGCATCCCCAAACACAATCTGGCTTCTGTATTCTGTACAGGATGAAAGACAATCAACCCAGATCACAACGCTTAGGTCCCATTGGGCCCCTTGTATGCCTTCCCCAGGGGTCGCTCAGATCTGGATCAGACTATTGAAAAAGGTGGCGATGCAACCCAGCGGAGTTTCTCTTACGCTGGTCAACGTTCCCCCAGAATGGATTCTCGGATTGATATGACAGCTGGACAGTCGCACTAAGCCCACCGTTCTGGTTTCTGCAGCCCTTTTTGCCAGTCTACGGCTGCAATGTTACCCTTGAATTGTCAATGACCTTTCACCCAGGCAACAGTTATGTTATTACTCACAAATGACAGGTGGCAATCTAGGGCTACGAGGGCGGTTCAATAAGTACCCGTGTTAAAAGTGAAGATAACATTTTTTCCAAAAAATTTCTTTTTATTTTTCAACATGATTCCCTTTTAGATCCCAAAGTTCCTGCCATTTTTTTAACCCCCCGCCCCCTCCAAAAAATAGGATTTGTCGAACTCTCCAAAATACGTCTCTGTCTCGGCGATGACTTCCTCGTTTTCCCCGCGAGCCATTTCTTCATGTCAGGGAACAAGCAAAAGTCGGGGGCCCGATCGGGTGAATACGGGGGGTGGGGCAGCACTTCGTAATGCAATTCATGCAGTTTGGCGGCGACAACTCCAGATGAATGTGCTGGTGCGTCATCTTGGTGAAGCAGCACTTTCTTTCTCGTCAAATGTGGCCGTGTCTCCTCCAATTGTTTGTCGAAGCAGTATAATAATTCACTATGTGTGATCGTTTTTCCTTTTTCGAAAAAATCCCCGATGATAACGCCGTTCGCATGCCAAAAAATCATCGCGATGACCTTTCCGGCCGATGGGACCGTCTTCGCCTTCTTTGGAGCAGACTCACTGGGAGAAATCCATTGTTTTGATTGTTGCTTCGATTCTGGTGTGTAATGATGAATCCAGGTTTCATCGACGATGACAACTCGATACAAAAACTCCTTCGGATTTCGCTTAAATCGCTCCAAACATTGCTTCGAAGTTAACAGCCGCATTCAATTGTTGTCCACCGCGAGCAGTCGCGGCACCCATCGGGTCGACAATTTTTTCATAGCCAACTTATCATGTAAAATATTGATTGTCATTCTGGTCGACACACCTACGGCCTCTGCTATGAGTACTTCGCGCACTTTCATACGTCGAACAGCGAAAATCATGTCGTGGAGTTTTTGAATGATTTCCTCGGTAACCACGCCGGGCGTCCTGGTCGATCCTCATCAAAAACGGATGTTCGCCCACGTTTAAACTTGTTGAACCAATATCTAACTGTCGTCATAGATGGCTAAGTGCCCACATAAACAGCATCCAACTTTGCTTTTAACTCCTAGAATTTTTTTCCATCCAAAAACAAAAAGCGAATTACCGAACGATACTGCTCTTTTTCCATCTTAGCGAAAATCACGAAACACGTGTTACTCGAATGGCTGCCAAATCCAAACTAACCTATCAAGCAGTCTAAAATTTGTTGTGCCGTCGCCTGATAGATGGCAGCACACGGTGATAACATTAACCGGCCTCGTATTCTCTTTGTAAACTGCCAACACTATTCCAACAAAGCAGTTTCACACAAGGCCACTATCTTCTCACTCTAAGCATAATGAACAGATCAATGCAGCTCTTCACAATGATCAAATACCAATTGTAGCTACAAGACACAACTATCGTTTACTCACTGTTTTTGGACAGACGATATAACAAACTCTATCTAAATACGTGAAACGCTGATAGTTTTTCATCCAGGCCTGAACATATCTTTGCAATAAATGCATTATTACTGAGTATTCGTTTATCTGTTACTTAGTATATATCCCGCTGGTGTGATTTAGAAACCTAGGATTTTAATTATGGATCATTTGACAAAGGAAAAATGCATCAGATTTGTTTAAAGAATAAAATTCCTTTTTACATGTTCACGGCAAGTGTTACCACAAATATATAGCGATATATAGCGAAGAAAATTTTGGAATTATCAAAGACACATTTTTCCTGAAAGTAGTGAGATTTATCGCGCTGGCATGCGAGATCATACGACCGAACCCCGTTTGACATTTGTTATTAGAACTATTCAACGATAAAAGCTCTGTTCGTACAGCTGTCACCAGCCTGTCAGTGATCGTGTCCAAGATCCCGCCACACAAATTTTGTCCATTCTGGTACTTCGAAGTTGAGTCATTTATTTTAACAGTGAGTAGATCTGATCAAAAGAAATGTTTTTTCCTTTAACATTTTTCTGGTAAAATTAAAGTAACAAAGTTATAGCCCTTTAGAAGTTTGAGTACCGCCCTGTCTCAATAATAATATTATGTGCTCGTGTTTGGCAACAACGGATATAATCCGCCTTATCGGTTCATCGCATCGGAAACAAAAAAGCGAAAGAATTTGAAACGCTTATCACGATGTTTTTACTACAATTTTATTCAGTTGTATTCAGTCAATGTGTCAGTCGGTATCGCGTGAGTGAATAGTGGTGTTTCTTGCGTGGCTCAAACGAAATAAAAAATGGCACATGTTTACGAAAATGCTGAACTTGTGGACATGATTCTTATCTACGGGGGGGGAGTCTTTACAAAATGCTGCCGCGGCATCACGGATTTATGCGGATCGGTTTCCCAATCGAGTGCAACCAACCCCTCGTGCCTTTGTTAATGTAGTACAAAGGGCTCGTGAATCAGGTGACTTAAGACCTCACAGGGGAGGGCATGCCGGTGCTCCAAGACCGCACGATCAAATACAGGTCCGCACTGAAATACTTGTCGGGGGGATACTTTATAAAACAAGGTTACAATTTTTTTATGTTTAGACACATATTTTGGTTTATCTTCCTTCTACAATCATTATCTGAAAATTAATGACTCAACTTCAAAGACCCTGTATAGACGGATTTCACACGGCCCCAGACACGGTCACCGACAAGTCACCGACCACTGTACGAACAAACTTTAAGTCAATCCAAGCAATCAGCAGACGAGTAATCACCAAGTAAAACGGTTAAGTTATATATAAGAAACAGTTGACGGCATTCGAGGAATATTCATTGAACATAACATCTACATTTCTACATTCCAAAATATAAACAAGCTATGGATTTTTTCTAAATTGTTGGTTTCATTTAAAGACAAAATCCTGACGAACCCACTGGGGCACCCAGAAGTATTCTTATATCAGAACCACTTATCGGATTTATTGTTTTAACAACACCAATTGGCGAGGAGAACTACAATTGCATAAAGTTTGAAATAGTGATATTACCTTTTTTTAATGTTACATAGCCAAGGATGAAAATGCTTTGTAGATTCTAAAAATTGCTCCGGTAGAGACAAAATTATGTGCGACATATTAAAGGTTGCAGAACGCTCCCAAACTTCGTTTTTCAACTTTCATCACTTTTGGACGCAGTAAAGAAGAATTATTTTGAGATCCGAATTTTTTATTAGATTTGAGACATTTTGAAACTAGGCAACTACTCGCTTTGTAGTAATGATGCGTAGGTTTTTCTCTATCTAGAAACCCTTCTACTTCAACATTTCGTGAATATGTCATTTTGGTTCACCATAGTGTTGTGTCGAAGGTACTGAACCAATTTAAGAAATTACTGGACAAATATAAGTAGTGTGTAGTTATTTTTCCCGCACAATATTTTGAATATTATGAGCAAACTTGCGTCAAAGATATGATGCTGTTAGCAATCATCAATAGCGGTCATGTTGATATTTATATTCACACAAACATTTTTGCATAACATAAAGCACCAATAGCCTTCAACTCTTAATTAATTCTAGTCAATTTGAATATTTCGTAAACATATGTAATTCCCCACCTACGTTATGGAGGGAACCACCTCGATCAAAGTTGACATGAACATCAACAAGATACGATAGTAAAGTAAAATCAGCAGTATACACGTTGATTAAGTCGAGAATTTAGGCCAGCTATAAGAGAAAATAGTTTTTTACTTCCAACGCCATAATTGTAATCGCGGAGATTTTCTAAAATGCCCGCTAACCCTTGGAACGTCCCGCTCGGAGTTTGACGAAATTTTCTCACAACGTTACTACTATAACAAGGACGAAAAAGTTGTGGAGTTGTTGGAAATCGAACCAGTGGCAGCGGATGTGATGCAGAAAAACGAAAAATAAGCGGTTCAATCACCATGAGCTACTGTAATGTTTCAAAAGTACGCGAACATCCCGAAAACTTTGTAACCATGCATTATTTGGAAAAAAAGATCCAGGGAAAAGTTTCAGCTTATCAGAAAAACAATTTGCTAATGGCCTCAGATATGACCTAGACAATGACCTCAGAGGTCATTTGAAGTTCAACTTAAATAGACACTCGATAACTATGATTTTTTTGAAATAAAGCTCAGAGATCAAAAATGAATGTTATGACATGATCTGCACTCTGACTATACGGGATAAAATGAAGTGAGTGATTGCCAAGCTTTCGTGTACTTTTCAGACGTTACAGTGGGTCACACTGATTATACCACTTATGACCACCTGACCTCATCTGTAAAATAGGATTTTGATGTAAAATCTCGAGCTCTATACGAATCTGCTGTCAAAAATGGTGGTTGCTATTTGAATTTCAGAAGTTGGTCTCCAAATGACGTTTGAGTTCATTGTCTAGAGCAAACAGGTATTTGAGGTCATCGTCAAATTACTTTGTTGATACCCTGGAACTTTTCGTAAGACCTTTTTTCAGAAAATGCGTGGTTTCCAAGTTGTCTGGGAGTTCGTGTATTTAATAGTTAGCCGTATCTTCGTGGAATTGTTTGCCATGCTTATCACTTACAGATTGGAGGAAATTAATTTTTAGAGATATATTGCACCCAAGGTCATGATACCCTTGTATGTGTCCTTTCACCAACTGTTGCTAGTTGTTATCTTTTCGGTTGTCTAGAAATCCTCGCATCACACATTTAATTTTAATCTTAGCCCTACAAGTACCTATTTTGATGGAATTTTCTTGTGGCCCAGTAGAATAAAGAACTTTGTGGTTTTAGAAATCTGGTAGTATCGTCTTAGGTATCTTACAAAAAGTAAAAGCGGCGAATACGATGTTTTGACACAAGATTACTACCACGTCAACTCCGAAAAGGTTTTATATAGGTTTTGAAAATCGATTCAGTGCCGGCGGGGTCATAAGGGAAAAAGGAAAAACTTTCTAACGTTTCCAAGGTTAGTTTTTCATATTTTTGTAGTTTCTGATCATTTTTACTTCCCACGCCTCATGGCGAGGAAGTATTGTAATCGCGAAAAAAAATCGATTTTGAGGTGTAATGTAATATTTTTTGGATGTTATACATATAACATGTAAAATCATGTCACTCATTTCAGTCGGTCTGTATGTCTACCTGTCTCTGTCTTTCTGTCCACTAAGCTTTAGAACGTACCACTCGGATTTTGATGAAATTTTCATACATTTTCACTATGCCAGGGACGAAAAAGCTTTGTATTTTCCGAAAATCAGAAAAGTGGCGGCAGAGCGAGGCTGAAAAACGAAAAAAAAATCACCCAAACTTTGTTTTTTGGCGTTTCACAGGCTCCTGATCATTTTCGGAGAAATTGTTGTAGAGGTTAAAAATTGGGAACTAGGTGTTGAAGACGGTGGGGGAGGGTATATCTCAATTTTTTGACGTTGGTATATTTATACTCCTCCAACCTCAGTAATTTTACGCACCTGTTAGGCATATTTCACTCATCATAGATGTCCCCATACATTTACTCTTAAAATTTAGAATTATCTTCAGCAGTCCCATGTCAATGCGTGCGACGTGGTCCTCCGATGGACTTTACATTCGACAATCGCTTCCGCACAGCTGTGGACTGTGTGCACTGTGCATGGTGAAGGCCAGTATCGTCATTCACGCGGCATTGTTCATCGCAAAGATCATGTGCGCCTGCAGGAATTTCAGCGTTACGTGGGCAGTACAGAGTCAACTTACTTTACACCATTTTTCCGTGTAGTCATTAAACATTATTTGGAAGAAGCAAAATTGCAAAATATAAAATTTCGTTTTTCGATGTTTCTGGCCTCTCAATCACATTGTCTGATTATATAGCCGATCTTCCCAGTCAACGTTGCCATGAACACATTATAAACAAAAAACAAAAGACAATAGCTGACCCAAGTGACTCATTTCAGGCCCAGTGCGTCTACCGGTACCGCCACGATGCTGAAGAGAATATTAACAGCGGAAACCAGCAAGGTCTACGGTCTACGATGGTGGATGCTAATGGTAATTGGCTGTGGACATTTCCTGCAATGGTACGTGGGGGTCTCTTAATCGTTCTGTGCCTTGCAGGCATATTATTCATGCGTCTGTATTTCATGCTACTACATATTATGTCTCAATCTGTTTTTCTAATATTCTAAGGTAGGCCATGGAAACCATCGTCGCTTTAATGTAGAATCAGCCGAAGTCTATTTTTTGCATCAAAACGGTATATCGATTCGTCGCTCATTTTAGTAATTTAGAAGCAATGTAGATCTGGAAGTGTTTGTAACGAATGCCAAATGATCCTGAGTAGAATCTATTTCACCCATTTGAGGCCGTCATTTGTATTTTTTTATTTTTAAATTATTTTATGTTATGGATATATTTAACTAGTTCTAATGAATATAAAAGCACCCTGGTAACGTTATACAGTATGTTACCACCACTATTACCCAACCAGTTATCATAGGTAGAATATATGGAAACTACATATGGCTGTATAATGTGTCTCATGGAGAGATCCGACCTGTAACTTGATAACGCATTTCGCAAAAACTTCTGAAATCTTCCAATATCAATTAAGTTACTATTATCTTGAAACAAACATTTTTTTAAATTCTCTTTAATATGGCTTCAGGCACAGTTTTTCGACTAAATCTGCTATAATTAAATGCTAATTTTTTGAACCAACAAAAGCCTTTGACTTTGTTCAACACGATATTCTTATATCTGCCTAACCGATAGACGACAATTCGTAGAATACAATAACTGCAAATCATCAATCAATCCAGCTTTGCATGGTGTTCCACAAGGTTCTGTCCTCGACCCTCTGCTATTCTTATTGAAGTAAATGACTTGCCCTTCCAACAACACTTATAACAAGCTAATGATATACCCCGATGGCACCACTCTTGTCTCGACTCACGATTCCCTTACCAACTTGGATAATGTGACTTCTACTTGTAAATCTGACGACCTTGAAAGGTTTGCAAAAGTTATCAGTAAATTCAAACTTCATCCATTACTCTAAGGAATCACGATGTTGATAATAACCATGTAGACACAGTTAAGTTTCTCGGTACATATATACATAAACGCGATTTTGAACTGGGATGAACAAATACATTAATTACGTTCGCAAATCATTAACAAAAATTATTTATTTAATTTGTAATCTTAAAAATTATGTATCTCAAAAAGTCTGGTTATCCCGTTACCAAGCATATTTTCACAGTAAAATGGCATATATGCAATCCTAGCATGGGGTCATTACCACATATGTAGAGTTTTTGCTCCACAGAGGAAGTGTGTTAGGTACATAGCAAGCCCTATATAGAGTAATTTATAAAACTAAAACTTTGCTTTGTGCTTACATTACAGCCTTATTTATGTCAAGATTAACTAACCAGGAAATTCATTCATACAATACTCGGAACTACTATATAACACTTCACAGAATCACTGAAACCAGAAATGGCGTTTACTTTCTTGATTTGAAACTCTTTGATGCATTACCTCATCAGACAAAAGCTCTCGATTTTAGGCATCCACGAATTTATGTCTTAAGACTTCACGGTTTTGACATAGGTTTTCTATATTTTGGTACCCTCCTAGTCACCATATTTCGTCTTTGTTTTTCTCATTTATAATGTACATATTGTTTGTTTTTTATTATCATCTCTTTGTCTTTATATTTTGTTCTGACCTGTGTGAGCACAGCACGTGCTTTAACACCGATCAACTATTATATTATTATTAGTATTATCCCCCAGTTTACCAAATCACACAAATTAGACAGCATCCTCACCGGCACGAGTATTATGTAAAAAACCTATAAAACGTCAAAAAAAAACCTATAAAATGTCAAAAAACCTATAAGATGTCAATTTGCAGACTAGGTAGTTTTTAGTGCGCAAACAGTCATTCCAAATTTGCTCACTAGGATCGTTGTGAAGGTCCATCTATGGAGGAATCTCTCAACTACACTACGCGTTATTGGTTGCATAGTTTTCTGAGGCTGAGTGATACGGGTCTGTAGTTTTTATCTCTTCGAAAAAAGTTGGTTGAATAGTTAGATCGCATCTGGATGATTATGTGATTTGGTCTGCATGTGTATAAAATCAGTGATATTTGCTGTGTGAGAAAATCATTACTGAATATGTCGAATATGACGGGATATTTATATGTTGTGCTCTCTGAAGAGAGATTCTGTTCAAAGTTATAAATTACGAAAAACTGAGTAGAATTACGGGAAATCATCACCGCGCCCGCGTTGTGTGTAATTACTGTTAGCATATATGGCTTGTAATTCGACAGTGTAGAGTGAATATAATTATTTCTTATCTCTCTCGTTTTTGAAATTCAGCAAATTTGTATATGTAATTCCGGAATGGATAAGAAAAAGTGGATGCGCAACTAATTTCTAGCTTTGAATCTCAATTAAATGTATTTGAGACAAGCACCCAATGCAATTATCATCAACACATACAACTTACAGCTTGGACCTCCAGTAATGCCATCTCAGAAGCAGATTTTACATCACATCAGAGCCAAAGATTGATAACAAGCCTCATGACGTTTAGGCAACACGTACAACTAAGTGCTAGGTTAACATCCTGTAGAATAACCTACATAATGTCAAAAAAAACAGCATAATGTCAAACAAAATCGGCATAATGTCACTTTTCAAGATACGTGATACCCGTGCCAATAACGCTAAGCCGGACCGGCAGGACCTGCCATTTACACTCTCTATAATGCCCTATCTGTGTAGTATACTGCATACGTGTAGTTATTATTCTAGACAATATATTCTCTTAAGGTTATAATTATATTTTATATTCCACCAACATAAATACTAATTTATGACAGCATTTTCAGCTTTGAATGTGTTATCCGCAAAAAACGTCCCATTATTTGAAAGAATTCAGCAAAACAACTTTTGTTGTGATTGATGAAAAGCTCTACAGCTTAAGTTGAACGTTTCTGTAAGGTTCGTGTGACTACTCGTATACCTGCTGTTCCAGCCTGCTGAGCTAGATTGTTGGTTGTCATTTCATTGCTGATGAAAAAACTAAATCTTAGGCAACCAGTAGTTATCATGGTAACGTCATAATACCATCTGAAGCCAAGTAAATTGAATATTGCAATGCTATGAATTTGTGATCATTCTAGAAGACCAGAAAGCAGAAAAGTTCGATCTGCATTAAACCAATACCTTTCTTCGAAAAGGTTGGATATAGGATAGTTTGGACATAACTTAACGGCACAAAAAATAGCGGAAACATGACGTAGACGTAGAGTGTTTTACAGATTTACAAACGTACGCTTTTGGGACGGAAAAGTATCATCGACATTTTTCCTTAACATGAAGTGTGAGCAAATTTTTCAAACGACTGGAAATGAAATGCCATTTTTTAAAATGGTTCAGATAATACTTCAAATAATTTTAAATGAAATATCTTCCTTTTTTAAGCACATAAAGGAGTCTTTAGTAAAACTGTATATTTGAACATTTCAAACGGTATCTGTCCCTAGCAGAAAGAACGTCTCTAACAACCCGTATCACTAAAGGCACTTATTTTGTTTTGGTGTCTACCTGTGTTTACATGAAACACACTGAAAGGTGAACGTCCCATTAAAAAGATATTTTTAAATACGCATTTGTCACAAGATATCAGGATTTGGCGTTAATGCGTTCAGAAATAATCCTCAGAGCAATTATTGGGCGCACAACAAGCATCTCCCATTTCTTCAGTAATTTCCTCCTGTTACATGTATACTCCAGTTTATTTTTATTTGCTCTGCTGTTTGTAACCAACTTCTGTTACGTAGTACGCTATGACAATCTATCAATAATCGGGTACAAAGAGTATGGTAGAATTTACCTTACTATTACTGTGACACATTCGAACAATAATCTTGAAAAAGTAGGTCAGTCATTAAAAAAAACAAGAAAAATGAGTCCAAGTAGGTTGACTCCGACCTTTCTATGCAACTTAAATATAATAGTTAGGCATATACCCTCGAGGGGTTTTTTGTGACGTCAATTGCAACGTACGACAAATAACTTTTTATAGGGATATTTTTGATACCAAACATTAATAAGTTATACACCTTGAGAATCCATCTATTCACTGGTGAAAATACGTTGGGTAGTTTTTGGATGTATGGGATGCAGACAGACGTGGTACGAAACTTTATAATATGCAGTGCCCTTTCATCATTTTAAATCTTAAGGGCAAATGTACGAGGAAATACACAGGGTGCCCAAAAAGCGTCCTAGCGCTCATCCGATTTCGATGGATGGCCTAGTTCTGCAAAAGAGCCATTCATTTCGGCTGGTCGGAGTCCAAATCACCGAGAACCTGTTCAGGCACAAGTACATCTCGTCAATAAAGGCAGCTGCTGGGAAAAAGCTAGGCTATTTGTTTAAGGCCAAGAAGTACTTTTCTCCGCATGACCTTCTCACTCTATACGAGGCGCAGATAAGGCCTGGTCTCAAGTATTGCTCACACGTCTGGGGCGCTGCCGACCCGACTACATTATTTATGTAGTCTCGGGACGATTTCGCATCGGCGAGCCGTCGGCGATCTAGCTGTCTTCTACTGGGCTTTGCTCCTCGGAGCTCTCTTCCATCATGCCGCCGCGCGATGTGGCTGCCAGACAGACCCGCCTGACTTTGGCCTCCCATCCTAACCGTGTCGAACTTCGTACATCCAGAACTAGCCGATACGACCACTCCTTTGTCCCGAAATTGTGGAACAATCGACAAGAGAAAGTGTTTCCCAGTTCTACTAACCTTAGGCAGTTCAAAAATCGAATTAACAAAATTTCTTTGGGATCATCATAGCAGCCGCGGTGTGCCGGCATTTAGGCTTCTGCCTGTGCGGCTGCTTCGGTATAAAAAGAACGAAGTCGACGTCAAACCAGAAACGGAAAAAAAATCATTAAAATCGCAAAAATCTACACCCTGAGATGTTTTTTTAGTTTCCCAGTTAGAATCCTAATCATCCAATAGCTCCAAACACAACCCGCATGGGTATCATGTAAAAAACCTATGAAACGTCAAAAAAACCTATAAGATGACATCTTGTGAACTAGGTAGTTTTTAGGGCACAAACAGTCATTCCACGTTTGCTCACTAGGATCGTTGTGAACGTCCATCTAAGGAGGAATCACTCAACTAAACTAAACGCATTATTGGTTGCATATGTTTTGTGAGGCCAAATGGTCCTTGCCTGTAGTTTATCTCTGATAAGAAAGTTGGTTGCATAGCAAGATCGCATCTGGATGATTATGTGTATTGGTCTGCATGTGTATAAAATCAGTGATATTTGCTGTGTGAGAAAAGCATTACTGAATATGCTGCCAATGAAGTATATCTATTGGCTGTGCTCAACGGGTTATTTTTATGATGTGCTTTCTAAAGAGAGGTTATGTTCAAAGTTATAAATTACGAAAAACTGACGAGAATTACGGGAAATCATCACCGCGCCCGCGTTGTGTGTGATTACTGTTAGCATGTATATGGTTTGTAATTCGACAGTGTACAGTGAATATAATTATTTCTTATCTCTCTCATTTTTGAAATTCAGCAAATTTGTATATGTAATTTCCAGAATGGATAAGAAAAAGTGTATGCGCAACTAATGTCTAGCTTTGAATCTCAATTAAGTGTATTTGAGACAAGAACCCAATGTAAATATCATCAACACATACAACTTACAGCTTAGACCTCCAGTAATGCCATCTCAGAAGCAGATGTTACATCACATCAGAACCAAAGATTGATAACAAGCCTGACGTTTAGGCAACACGTACAAATAATTTCTTGTAGAAAAACCTACATGTCAAAAAAAACAGCATAATGTCAAAAAAAAATTGGCATAATGTCACTTTTCAAGATACATGATACCCGGCACGGGGTGCAATACGAAGATATGAATATGTGAAATCTGCGATGAAAAATCGGAAAACCACTGTTGCAATATGTTACCTAGAAACGTCACAAAACTTATTTTTATTTACAAAAATTGTACAGAAAAATTTATATATTCTTTAACGCGAGTGCAAATGCCCCTCATCTCCAAATAAAAAAATGTGGGTAACTTTTTCATCAAACTTCAAGGTTATAGAACAACTGGGAAAGGGATGAAAACACCTTCAAAATGATAATAATAATAAAGCATATATTGCCCAACAGTATATACACCATTTACAGAGCAATGGGTAATAAAAAACAATTAATACTAAATTTGCCTAAAACTAACTTTAGCGAAACTGCAAACTGACACGTCACTGAAACATAGTAACCAGATGTGGTTGAACTAATGTGAACAATTGCCGTCTCTGATGCAGATAAGATTTTAGAAGATTTAACAATGAACTATGGGTATGTATAGTTCATTGCAACGGTTAGTTGGTTATTGCAAAAAATCTTGCATCTATTGCCGAAAAGTATATAAGAGTACAGATGAAATAGTAGCCAAAAGTTAAAGCCTTTGTAAAAAAACTTCAAAAATGCTTAAGCTATCAAAAAACGTAAGTGCTGGGACAAGTTAGACATGCAGGATAAGTTTTTAGTATTTAATTGGAGAATATCTCCATTACTAGACAATATCTCCATTAGTATACAACATAATAAAAAATGTTATTTACAGCAATTGCGTTTCCTACTTGGAATATACCGCTCCCTACGGGGTGACTGTGATACCCTGGATATCAGTAATTAATGCATAATGTTACGTAGAAATCCACTGATGTACGGACTAGAGTAAATACTGATTGTGTGACATTCGCTTTACCGTTCCCGAGATCTCAAAGGCGAAGTTCTAATTTAAAACATGGGTAACGTATACATATAGTGCTTTTATCAAAATTAAGTTTATATCTAACATAAGTTTCAACTAATCTTAATAATTTTTCATCTAATAGATATTGATTCAGCTTGTGGAGAACCCTGTATGTGAACAATTTGATTTTTGTAACATCTCCATTTACTTTTTGACGAGCTCCCTCTTCCCCTGTTTTTCTCGAGATATCATCAAAGGTGAGTTTACTCAGTATTTGATGTATCTAATTATTAGTAGATATAAAAAAATAGATTTATTCGGGAGCAAAACCATATATTTTTTATTGCGCCCTTTGGAAAGAAATCATGCAGGAGCCGATGGTAATTGGCAGGAGAGTTATCAAATAGGTGATGTCGCCAAGATCAAAAGGGCCGATAGTCACTAATAAAATTCAAGCGGATAACCAAATGAAAATGGTATTTACTATTTTGGATTGGTATTTACCGATCCGTTCAAGCGAGTGTGGTTATCAGTTTGGTTATAAGATCCGTGACGTCATGAATCAGCTGTTATATGTTAAAGTTAACACCGCAAAATTGTGGTATTTACCCAACGCGGAAGTAGTTTTATATTTCTGGTTATTATTTGAAATGTGACAAGTTAGAATTTTGCCGGGTATTGGATATTTTTATTGTGCTTCAGCTTCATTTTTGGGAAACTTGATACAGGCTGACTTCAGTTTTAGCATAAAGTAGAGCACCTTATTAGTTATAATCATTACTGTTGTTGGGAACACTTTAAATCTAGTTCCTATGCTTAACAAAGTATCCTGTGTAGCCATATACCACAAGAATATTAAAACATGGCCATATAAACTCACTGGATTATGTCCACCTGTATACGGTTTTTCCTATCATTTCTGCTAAATCAACAAGTGTTTTCTTTGACATGTGGCAAAGTTTAGAGAATTGAAAGTTATCATAGCTACAAAGCCATGGTTCCATCATTAAAATCTATTTTCTGAAAAAAAAAACACATTTCTCCCATTAATATTAAGCTTTCCATACACTGTTGTAGACGAAAAAGCACCGATTATTAAGTGATAATAAAAATAATCAGAAATCATATATGCGCTCTTCTAAAATAAACAACAAAACCGCGGTTAAACCAACGCGTTCAAGCGATTCGAGTAACTGACGTCATCAACCCGTGTGTCATCTTGAACCATATTATAACCGCGGTACATAACACAGAAATTTTGGTGATATTCACTTGGATTTGATTACTGTGTCATGTAAATCTAACCCATTTTGTACATCTACTATGGAGCAACATTAATTTACCGATGCTTCTTCTCGCAGACATTCCAGAATTATTCCCGAATATATCGCCTCCCTCGCGAACAATATACTTTCACCCCAAGTAGCAGATGGTTTAATTTTATCCAGCTTCCCCCCCCCCCAGGTAAATAGGAGGGCGAACGACATTATGGCGATTTTTGTGGTAAATTGTCATTTCCACCTCCTCGCACCATTCTAAATGTACAACATTCGTCTCCAGCTCTGGCATAGTAAACCAGGAAATTTTAATGGTCAGGACACCCGTAAAATTTTGCGGTGTCATATATATTTGGAGAAAAGAGAATAATGCGGGATCTTACATTTTCCTTTGAACCAAGCCACAGAGCATCTTGCAACGCTTTCAAATATGTTTGCGTCACGAATACTAGAAGGTGCAAAGCCGTGTTTTGTCATTTTTTGGAGTACTACAATTGATTTACAGGGAGTTCGCAAGGTCAATACAAATGAAGGGCTAATAGTACACCCCATTTGAAATACGTTTGCAAGGCCAAATCGATTTACGACTTCTTCCGTATCGATATGTAAAAGTGCCAGTCCAGTTAGGCGACCTTTTGCCATAGAGCATAGCAACCGTGTCTTGAGCCCCCTAGGCTATCGCTACTTTAACTGATATTCATTTCGGCATCGCAATTCTCAATGAGTGTGGGAATTTTTCGCAATTATTCTGCACTCTCTGCCATTTTGCCATCCACAGCCGATAGTCAATTGCAATTATTGAAGCATACATTCCAATTTCCAAAATTTTTATTTTAACCCATTATTATACAAAGGTATAAAATATTTGGCAATATAGGTATTGCGTTTATGGCTAGTCCGTCTCGGGTTAAGTTAATAGTTTTCGTTGGATTATATCGTCGCCTAAGTTCTAACACAGCGTAACTGATAACTGATGAATTTTTAAAAGAGCAAAAAACGGCAGATCTTTGGATTCCCTATCGAATGACACACATATCTTAATAGAGTCATTTTTTGACATAAGCGATGTTAAAACTTAATCGACGATATGTGAAAATTATTTAAGAAAATCCTGTTTCCAACTACGCCTCTTTCAGGGACCTATTTCTCCGGAATCGACAGGCGTTTCGGAAACATGACTAAGTTACAAGCAAAAAGTGTCAAAAACATGAGATAATATACAGTGTGACCACGATTCGCTTCTCTATACAGGGATTTCGGCTCCTGTTATACCTACAGCAAAGTTTAAATGGGGAAAGGTTTAGAGTTCTTTCGATAGCCGGATTTATATTTACGATCAGTCAAATGGTTTTGGAAATATCGGCCAAAAACCGAACATGGCGGAATTTGTCAGCAAATCCAAAACGGTTAATTTGACAGCTGTCAAAATGTGATATTATTCGGACATTGTTTTAAGGCGTAAAAAAATTCCAGCCTAGTGATGTCTCACAAGTGCATAAAGGATTGGAGTATCACCGAAACATCATCACACGTAGTGCTATGTATTAGTTTTTTCTGAGAAGGCCATGATTTATTTGTCAGAAAATAACATTAATTAGTAAGGCATAAAAGCACATAAACGAATTTTCAATAGAATACTAACGTTAATATCGACTTCTCAGCAAGTCAAAAGTTTTGGACAAATTCCCAACTATGAGTGTAGCTGCAAATAAATGAGAAACGTACTAACTCCACCAATACAAATCGAAGAGTTTATTTCTGCGCACTTCTCTCGCAAAACAGAAAAAACTCGTTGGAACGCTCTTATCAGTAAACAGAAATAGTCCAACAAAAAATGTTTGACGCTGATTGGTCAACCAATACGATTATCGTCTGCAGAATATTCTACGGACGCTCTGCTAGGTGTATGGCTTGTAGGCGGGTATTTCGTGTTTTGTATCTTTCACATGATATCATTGGTTATTTAGAATTCCCTTTGCCTGCTATCATGTAGGAAACGTTGCGATGGGATTTTCAAAATACGCTGACAGCGGAGATTTTGGTACTTGTCGCGACAGTTGATTATCAATTAGTACCTATGTGTACAAAATTTCCCTTCTTTCTGAATTGTGGTTCATACGTGATGCTGAGAGACTGGACATATAATCACATTCGTATATACATAATTCCAAAATGTGTAGACTCAAAATAAAACCATTATTTGGGCGTAGAGAATAAACTAACGCATATTTTCAACATGAATCTTAATTCAAGGAACGATGTAACATGTTGGCAACACGGCAGAGTGTCGCGTCAGTATTGCTAGGCAACGCGGTGATATGCTTTGCTATTCAACCGGCATCTATCTCTGTCTAACATATGTGTCTAGAAACACTTCTCTCTCGTACACTTTGAACTCAAGCCGTCAGACAAATTTGGTTTTCCCTGTATACAGTGTGTCCCAGATCCGCTTCTCCATACAAGAATCTCGGCTCCTATTATACCTACAGCAAAGGTTGAATGGGAAAAGTTTTAGAGGAAACTTAGTGCTTTCCATAACTGGCTTCAGATTTACGATCGGTCAATTCGTTTTGAAAATATCATCGAAAAACCGAAAATGGCGGAATTTATTTTTTGCCAGAAAATCCAAAACTGTTATTTTGATTGCTGCGCATATTTCTTTAAGAAAAATAAGATAACATTTATGACAAGCAACCAGCCTAACGGAACCCTCTTATTTCCACTCCAGGTGTGGTGATGTTTCTACAAATCTGGTGATTTTTTACCCGTCTATATCCATTAAATATTTGCAAAAAGTCTATATTTTATTAAATATATCAGAGTCATAAGTATTGGTGATCAAACTAGATTCGTCTAAGAGCCTCATGACCCCCCTGGATCCGCGCTTGTACGTTTAACCTCATTTTGCTTAGTACAAATTTTAACCATTTTTTAGTTACGTGCAATTTTATGAAAACCTATGAAAATTCATATTCACGGGACAAACCTTCGCTTATGCAATAGTGAAGAGCAACTACTTCATCCGGTTATTTTTCTGATTTATCTTGAATTATAGTCATCCTTACAAATAGTTTTCAAGCTATCGAGAGCTGACGTACACGTTGAAAAATAATTTTTGTTTACAAATGTTTCGATTTTGCAATGCATCATATTTAGAAAAATTTGGCAATAGGGTGACTAAAAATCAATAACACAAAATGTTAGAACAATTATAATCTCACTGAAATTTCGGAAAACTGAAAAACACATTTTTCGTAAAATGAAACACCTCACTAAAGTAAGCTTTTTTATTTTTCAGCAATGTGCGAATAAATGCGCGAAGTTAACAAAGCAACAATTGAAAGATTATCATTGGGTAACATCACCTTTATTTTTTATTACAGCTGAAATTCTTTGGGGCATAGTGTTAACCAAGTTTTGGCAAAAATCTGGTGTAAAACAATCCCATATTTCTTGAAGCTTTTGTCTCAGTTCGGTGATTGTACGAGCAGGATGTTGTCGTAGAACCTTTTTCATCTCGTGCCACAAAGTATCAATAGGTGACAGATCTGGACTACTAGAAACCCATTTCAAAAGTGGTACAATATTTTCTTCCATCCATTTTATAGCCTTTTTTGAGGTATGGCACGCTGCATCATCTTGCTGAAACACAAAATCTTGGCCGGATGTCAAACATTCTTCCATCACTTCTAAAAGAGATTCTTCTAAAATTGCCAAATATTTGCTTGTATCCACATTTCCATCAATAAAATGAATTTTTCCTACTCCTTTTGATGACATACTGCCCCAGACCATAATAGATGCTGTAAATTTCACTTTTCTCTTCAGACAGTCAACATGGAATGCTTAATTTTTTTTGCGAATAACTCTACTGCGACTGTCACCAACACAAACTTCGAATCGAACCTCATCACTCCATTGTATTGCACACCATTGTTGAGGTGTCCATTGTCTATGTTCTTTAGCACATCTAAGCCGATTTTTCTGTTGCAGTGGAGTTAATAGTGGCTTTTCTTTGGCCTATAAATAAGTTGTGCAACTTTAGGGTTTTTACTTCACTTTTTTTATAAGAAAACTTACCTTGCAAGTGCTAAATCCCAGTTTGTGGGCCTCTCTATGAGTTGTGGACCTCGAAATTCTCCTTCCAACAGCGTCACTCCACAGAGCACATGATTGTAAACAATTGGCACACTTGTTTTTCACGATTATTCTTCTTAATGCTCTTCGGTGAGCATTTGTGACATCATTACTTTTTTCACATATCGTGGCTTAATATTAACTGAACCAGTTTCGTTATATCTTCTAACAATATTTCTCTCACTGTACCGCGATAAGTCTAACAAAGTTGCAATTTCTGAGTTTTATTTTCCAGAATTAAAAATTTAATTATCAGTAACCGAATTTTCTCACTAATAACCTCTCCTCTACCCATTTTGAAAACCTTAACTACCCAAAACTATTTTAAACGTATTCTGACAGCTGTGATTAATAAAAACAATTGTAATGGATTTTATTTTTCACAGCCACCTATGCGTTATAGACTTATTTTGCATTGAAATGAAAATAGGTTGATATGCTGTAATTGCAACATGTGTTATTTTTATGCTGCAAATTTGATTAGGGAATGATAAAGTTGGTGTTTTCTACTATATATTATCAAAATATTCATTGTTAATATTTTGAACCTATAACACCCTGCAACATTTTTATTATTTGTGTTTGATAAGAAAAAAACTAAGATTTCAATAGTTGGGCCAACTGAAGTGGGAAGGGGCTCGTACTGTGATCAGTCAGAATTACAATGGAATGTGAATTTATTGACCGTGTAGCCTGGACGTCAGTAATTATTGATATATGAGATCCCGTAGAACCCCACACACTGACAGTAAATACTGATAATACTGACAGTGTGGTTTTAAGTAAAGTAAGTTGATCTTAGTCAACTTTTTCTTTTTATGGCAACCTTGGAAATCTGTCACAATTTCCGTCAGATACTATTGTTATTTGCCTTAATTCAACACCTCGCACATTTTTACTCCCTACGCGTTTTTTGGAATCATGTTCGCCCTATAAACCTATAAAAAAGACATAATAACGGGAGAAACCTTCGCTTATTCAATAATGAAGAGCTACTCTTTTATCCGATTATTTTTCTGATTTATCTTGATGTATAGTCTTCCTATACTACATAAATAATTTTCAAACAGACGCGAAGTAATGTGGAGAGTGGTTACAATCTAAGGAATACATACTGCCTGCGTACCCCTCAACATAGGTTTGCTTTATCAGCAAAGGGTCCCCTCATAATGCCTATCAGATTGTTCAACAGGTTGCCAATTTTTATCAGAGCTGTCACCAATTTCAATGTTTTTCAATGCCGCGTTAAGAGTCTATTTATGGAAAACCCTTTTTGCATTGAAGAATACTTAACATCAGACTTGCGAATTGAATTATTGCAAACAATTTATTTTTCATCTGTTTTCAATCTGTTCGTTCGTCTTTTTTGTGTATTTGTTATTTATTCACATATTTTTAATCTGTTTGTTCATGTTGTTATTTTGTTTTCATTATGTTTGTATTATTTAATTTTTTCTAGACTGACGATACACGGCCCTAAAGTCATGTCAATAAGGCGGCTTTGGAGCCACAGGAATGTTTTTACTTGCCCAAAACTCGTTTATTGTCATGGCTGTGTCACAAGGAGCATTATCGTTGTTCTTGATCTGATGAACGGTGGTGTAAGTCAAATTTAACTCTTCTCTGTCTTAGATGTTCGTAACTGACTTTTTTCTCAGAGCGGCTCCTTTATGAACTGATAACACCGTTACGCGTAAAGTGCAGACTCAACCTATTAGACGCCATTTTTTTAAACTACATGAAAGGGGTGACTATTTGACAAATGCAGCATCTCTTCGACAACCCTTCGGTTTTAAAGAAACCTGTCACTCATTCTTCAGGCGCCTAATTATTTTTTGACTTAATCCAACACATTTTGTAGGTATTTTTAGCAGTCTCACTCGTTCATCGTTCTTGATTTGTACCTGTCCTCTCACGAGAACTATAACTAGACACGCCAAAAGGTGAATGACCATGCAAGAGCGGCTTTATTTTTATATACATAACACACATGTGACAAAACACACACTCCCGCTCTTTGCTGCAGCTGCCGCATACTGCATCAAGACAGTTATCTCAACTGGATGATTAAGTATTTCATGAAAGAATTTCTCGTAACGACTTTTACTTTTAACTGTAGCAGCTATGCTACCGGCTGTTGCGAAAATGACGTAATACTCTGTACGGTATTTGCTTTTAATAATAACAGTTCTTCTTGGAAAGCGAGTGAAGTTATAGCAGTTATAAGTACAACGCCCTTTCACGGCGGTTTATTTGACATATTCACAACAAATTAATGGGATCTAGCAACGTAATAGGTCAGCCAATAATCATGGGCGTATTCAGGCGGGCAGGGGGCCTTTCCAGTCCGATCCGAGCCCTCTAAGTTTAAAGAACAATGTTATGAAAATTAAACTTGGACAAAATTGTCAAAACATCTATTATAAAGGGTGTTATTTCGCACGAGCGCACTCCTGAGTCAAATTTAAGTAGAAAAGTTCATATAAGCATGTGCCCTAAAAAGACTGGGTTTCGAGTGTCAAGGTTCACACATATTTTTTCTATTATCTCAAAAATCCTTGTGCCAGTTTTGGCGAATTTTGGCATAGTCGTTCACTGCAATCAGACTAGAAAATAGTTATTATACAATTAATCAAATGTCGAGAAATTGTTAAAACCGACGTCAATGCATAGAAACGGCGGGTGATCATTTCCAACAATTTTTTTCAAACACTCTGTCAAATTATTATCACTTTTCATTTCACTAACATTTAAAAAATCTCCTACAGCCCTCCAGCCTCTAATTTTTTAACCACTAACATTTTTTCCAAAAATTATCAGGATCCTCTGAAACGTCAAAAAACGACATTCGAGCGTTTTTTATTTTTGACCTTTTTCTCCTCCGCCACTGCACCAATTTTCAAAAACTACAAAGCTTTTTCGTCCTTGGTGTAGCAGAAACCTTTTGAATAAGTTTCATCCATATCCTAGCAGTACTTTCCAAGTTAAACAGGGGCCAAGGATCACTGGACAAACCGACGAACAGGTAGACAGACAGACAAACAAACAGACAGACAGATATACAGACGAATGGACGGATGGACGGACAGACAGATAGACAAAAAAAACGTATCTTATTTTGGAAATTTTTCGTGACTTCATCGTATGAAGTAAAAATTACTGTCGCAAAAATTGAAGAAAACATTGCCAATTTCCTGACTTAGATAGCGACTCTAAAATGCACGATTGGTAGATTTGAACTTGAAACTGCTTTATGACTTATTTCGAAATATTCGTACCTTCTGAAAGATTTCGTATAGAAGGCCGTCGAAAAAACTTTACTCCTTTTAAACAGATTTTGACCACGACCAAAACTAGCAGGAACGAAAACGAAGCCTGGGAGTTGTAGATTTATTGTTTTTCCATCATAATATTGGCGCCTTCAGATGTAATAAAAATCCAAGTTATACTTTTTGGGCTGTAGAGGGTGCGGCCGGTAAAGTGATCTAATAGACTAACACTTTTAAGCTGCAGTACTGTAAAAAAATTATATCGAGTTTACTATAGCATCGCGCGGTTGCCGTTTGCTCAAACTTTCTCCGACATGAGAAGAATATCGCGCAATTCTTGCTGGTCGGATCATTGTCATATAGAATATATTTTCTTTCATTTTACCTATTCTGAATTCAAACACATAAGATAAGATTGGTAACACTACATGAAACCACGATCATCAAACAATGTTTAAAGTGCGTCATTTCTGACGTCTATTTTGGATTGTTTAATTTTTTTTATTTTTGACATATGCTTCAGAAAAAATATATACAATTCCTAAGGATTCAAATAAATGCGCATAACAAAAAAAATGAGAAGTGGGAATATTTAAAAATATGTGCCATACATATGTTCACACAGTGGGAGTGTCTTTGTGTACTACAGACCTACCTCTGACATCACAGAATCTCAAACCGCCTTGAGACTTCACTTTTCATTAATCATTTTTAATAGCTCTTTGTATATTATTTCAAATTAGTCAAACGGCACACTAATTGTAAAAATATTGTTTTAAAATTGGAAAAACATAGAGAAAACAACAGAAACGGTTTCTAAAGGATTTAGTTCTGTAATCTCCTTGAATGCTTTTTTCTCTTGTCCAGTTTATGCGACCATTTTTTTAGATTTCGAATAACAGTACAAGGCGATGAGACATTATTTCGATCAATCATGAAAACTAACTAAAAATCATCTTTCTACGTTTTGTGCATTTCTGTGGGAAATCGTTACGTCACATTTCCAAATACAGCCTCAAGAAATACCTAATATTAATTTTTGGCTTGAAAACGGTATATAATGGGTCATGAAATTGGGCAAACGGCAAAGTTCAAAAAACGTGATTATAGCAAAAAAACAACGTTTTTTATGTTTTTGAAACCATCGTAAAATTTCAATTTCGTTGTAGGTTTCAAGTTCTATCGACTCGAAGTCTTTTCAAGAGATAATTTTTAAAAAGTGACTTTGGTTTTGTTTGTAAGGGTCAATCAAAAACTCCGGCAAAGGCCTATTTAATAACTGAAAGCTATATTTGAAGCATGACAACTCCCATTTTTTATAGTTCTAAAATTATCGAATATCCAAAAAGTGATATTTTGTATTGTCTTCAGGACAAGCGGAAAGTAATGATACATTACTTAGGTATTTGCGGTAGTATACATGTACCGGAAAACGAAAACTAAAAATCCATTCTATGTTTTTCCAAGTTTTCCTGTTATGTTCCGGTATACCTGAATGTGAACCCTACACAGCAAGTTACCAACATAATTTAAAAATCAGGTACAATTTGGGTGCAAGCTGTGAATAAATCAAACAATAAAATCTGGCTATAAATGCAGTTTATTTCTCCCCAGAGCGTGGGGTTAAATGCCACTGCACACACAAGAAAATGGGCCAATGCAGGGAGTCCCTAAATAGACTAAGTTGAAGGTTTATCAAGCCAAAGATTGTCGGCCTTTCAAGCTTTTGTATAAAATTAATAAAGGCTTACAACGCACTTGGTTCCCTCAGTAGGTATCTTGTAAATTGGTGAAATAAAAAATAACAAAATGCGACTTAATCAATATTTCAGAACTGTCTCACCCTTTATACTTGTTGCTGTGACATTACAAAATTCTAAAGGACGTCTAGCAAGCTTAGTAATACTGCGATTTTTATGAAAACATCGCAACAATCTAAACATAGCCAACTTAATTACAATATTAATGACATAAACACACACCATACAGCTTTTCAAACATTTTATCCTCATATGGCAACTAGATGCGCTGAAATTCTCACTTTTCAGCCACTGACACTGAATGGCACATTCCACTAAGTTCTTACGGTTTTTAAAAAGGGTCTTTTCGACTGGGGACTTCAAGGGTGACCGGGTTTCGTTTTCATTTAAAGGGCTTAAAGATGAAATCGACCGATTGTGAAGTAGCGGATTTATCGTCGCGGCGCGGCGGACTGACGTGAAGCCGCAGCGGTTCAATTTTCAGGCGATTTTCAGTGCTCCGGGAGGCGATGTTGTCAGATTGTACATGGAGAAATTCTAGGTATCCCGACGCGATCGTCACATTTTGAACGTTCATCCGATTTTTCTCTTTTTGCAACAAAACAGGACTTGGGATTTGGGGCTCAAGAAGCCCCCACCCGCCTCCAACACTCCACAGCCTAATACTGCCGTGCCTAGGTAAAATAAAAGAAAGTTCATCTACTGCCTTTTATAAATTATGACACCAATACGATTACAATTACAAAATACAGGCATAAAAGCAGTAAATCAATGTATCAAAGTAAAAAGCAGTAGTTTTTATTCTATCTACGAGACAAGTAGGTACTGCTCCGAAAGAGTAACTTCGATAAATATTATCCGTTTAATTTAACCTAGGTATATGAAAATTATGTTTTTAATTTATTATATATAATATTTTTTTAAAGTTAATAAATGTAATTAAATAATTGAAGACATAAGTGGATAAAGGTGTTATGTCACAAAATGCAAGTTCAGAGTTATTTAGGAAAACGTGATTTGATTTGAAACTTCTTCAATTATTTTACGATTGATTAAAATCACTTGTTCGATATATGTCGGTATTTTTATTGTATTAGATTAAGGACACTGAACGATTATTAGTTTATTAAAAAAACTGCAAAAAATGTACATAACTCCTTTATCCGCTGAAAATGAAACTGTGGTAGAATAACAACATACGTGAAAAGAAGTGTCAAGTTCTTTATTATTTAAAACAGATAAAAATGATAATAATAAAGTGTTCAGTATCAGAAGATACATGTTTAAACTGTCATTCTTTTCTTCTTTGGATGTGGTAGGTTCTCCTGTATTACACTTTCGAAATACAATTCGTATTCTTTATCTACAAGCTTCATTTCAGCTTTGAGGTTTCGTAGTTTTTATTAATAAATCTCCACACATTCGTGTTATCCTTGTTGACTGGCACTCGGGGCGGTCCCGTTTTTTGCATTTTTCTTTCTCAAATCAACTTCAAAGGATGGCGTGTATTTTTTACACCGATTTTTGTATTCTCTAAGGTTAGCAGAACTGAGAAAAGCCTCCTCATGTAGATTGTTCCACAATATCGATATCCTGAGAGTAGCAAATCCATCTCCTATGGATAAAAGAGCGGTCGTATCGGCCAGTTCTGGATGTACGAAGTTCGACACGGTTAGGATGGGAGGCCAAAGTCAGGCGGGTCTGTCTGGCAGGCACATCGCGCGGCGGCATCATGGAGGAGAGCTCTCAGGAGCAAATCCCATTGGCGTAGCGGTAGAAGAGAGATAGATCGCCATCGGCCCGCTGATGCGAAAGGGTCCCGAGACTGTCCATTAGAGAAGAGCCATCGATCCACTGATCGACAGCCCTCTGCCGAAAAACATCGAGCATGGATATTGTAGTACTCGAAGCTACTTCTTAAGGCGGCATTACACGCTACGAGATATCGTCGCGATTTATCGATGATGTGATTGGCAAATTTATTGCTCCGATAAATCCAAGGTGGGGTACTGTTTACACGCTCCGTGAAATTGTAACAATTCCTTGTCACATTCTATCGTCTCCAGCTATAGATCCCATAAAATGCTGTAGCCATGGAGGAAGCAGTACTACTGTCAGTATTAATCGGATGTTTAGTGAGTAAAAAAGGAAAAATCGCGGAAACCCAGATCCAAGTGGAGTCGCGAGTGGTTACTGAAGAAGAGTGAATTCTCTGATGTGAACTTATTGCAAGAAATGAGTAGTGAGTCAAATGACTGGCGAAATTATTTGAGGATGGACGAGGGGACTTATCTTGAGTTGTTAAGCTTAGTTTCTCCGTTGATTGCGAAACATGATACTGTAATGAGAAGAGCGATATCCCCTCACGAAAGACTCTTAGCTACCTTAATATTTCTTGCCACCGGAAGAACCTTGAAGGACATGGAATATTCTACTGCGAGTTCTCAGCCAGCTCTCAGCTCAATAATCCCAGAAACCTGTGAAGCTATCTACAAAGTATTACAACAATACATCCAGGTATGCTTTATTTATTATAAAACATATTTGTCTATATATTAGTTTTTAATTTTATTTTAAAGTAACGAAATGTAATACAATATAAAGTGAATAATCATGGAATGTGAAACATTAATGTCTTGCTATGCCGAGAAATTTGAAAAGAAGGCTGAAGCATTGTTGAGTTGTTGTGATTCTGATTGGTGAGCATTGGGTTGTTCAGCTTTATTTGTTTGAACGTTTGGTAGTGTCACGTTAGAGACTTCAGGAGTATCATGGTTGAGAGTTTGGAGGTATAATGCTGGAGCGTTTGGGAGCTGTAGAATGTTATCACTGGAACAACGAGGATTGTGTTGTTGAGGGTATGGTTGATGGTCGGGCATTCGTGAGATGTACGGTGGGGGGGTAGGGTTGCTGTCGGTAAAGTTGGGGGTTAAATTGTTGATACTCATTACTTTCGAATGAACGGTGTGGTTGAATGTTTGTTACTTTGAAATCTTTGGTGAGTGCTTCAAGCTCCCCCTCAAAAATCACGTCATTTATGAGTTTTCTAGCGAATATGGCCTGGTTTCCTCTAAGAGAACGTAGCTTATGAGCTACATACTTTCCGTAGGCATCGAACTCATCATCAGTACGAATCGAGGTACGAATACTTTGTAGCTGCTCTCCCGCAAACTGCATCATCTCATCTGCCGGAGTCAGCATCTTTTTTCTCTTACATAGCGTCTTTGGTACCCTCGATATAACTGTTGATGATGACACACTTAGTGATGTGCTTGATCCATCATCACCTGATGTTGGAAGAGCCTCATCTCCTTGTTGGGAATGGGGTAGATCAGTAGATTCTGAATCCTCCTGTTGGGAATAAAACATATATAAGTTTCCAATAAACTTATGAGTAGATACATTTGGCAGGTGAAAGAAACAGTTCTTCACCTATTGCCGGGAAAATAGATTTGTAGATAATATTCAAGTTTATATTAATTTAACTTATGTTTTTCTTTGTGTTCAAATGTTTAATTTGAAACTGAGAGTAGTGTCAACACAATAACACATTTTGTGTGTGTATGTGTCTATCAAAAACAATTTTTTTTCTGTTCCCTAAAAGAGCCGATGAGTGGTACAAAATTGCCCTAGATTTCAATTTCCTCATTGTTTGGGCGCGATCGATGAAAAGCATGTCCGGATTGTTCCACCAAAGGATTGAGGTTCATACTACTTCAACTACAAGAAGACACACGGTATAGTTTTGATGGCTATAACAAACGCTCACTGCGAATTTATACTTTGTGATATAGGAACGAACGGTAGAATATCTGATGGAGGTGTGATTAATAACACTCGTTTTTACGACAAACTTACAAAAAACCAACTTAATATCCCTGGACCCGAACCAGTTAGCTTTGATCTTGACCTGCCATATGTTTTTGTGGGGTTGATGCCTTTGCATTAAGACCTGATCTTATTAAGCCTTACGGTCGGGATTCCTTAACAACGAGGAAAGAATATGCAACTATCGTATAGCGGTATCGAGAGCACGGCGAGAAGTTGAGAACAGTTTTGGACTTTTAGCTTCACGTTTTCGTGTTTTTTACACTGCAATCAATTTAAATGTGGATTCCATCGAATCACTAGTTCTTGCTTGCTGTGCATTGCAGATCTTCTTGAGGACAAAATCATCTACTTACTCTTCTCCTGAAAGTGTTTATCAAGAAAATATTATTGATGGTACCGAGCCACCAAGTACAAAGCCTGATACTGATATGTTCCACAATCTCGAAAAACGTTCAGGATGTCAAGTTTTGCACCAAGCGAAAACCGTTCGACACAAATTCTGTGCGTATTTTAACGGGGAGGGGTCAATTCCTGCTCAAGAAACATTTGCATTGATTGTTTGAAATTTACAGTTCATTAGTTAAAACCATATTATATAAACAAGATATTTTGAGATACAGGGATATTCTTTAATAAGTTTGTGCCGTCAACATGTACTTGTTATAACAATAAATGTTGCTATATCTAAATAAAAATTCATTTTTACTTACATCTTCTTGTGTTTCTTGATCCGCATCACTCATTGTACTCGTATTAGGTCTTGCAGAGTCCTGGTCTCTAAAAAAATGCAGCAGGTCGAAGTACCACAACGTAGGTTTATAGATGTCATCCGCACCTGTCCCGGATTTTCCCGATTTGTAAACTTTAGCCAATTCTTTTTATAGACCGTACGTAAAGCATTATTTTTTTTAACAACAGTGTTTCTATCCGCCGATGGATCAAACTCCTGGTATTTTTTCACCAACTCAATATAAGCTAAATCTTTTTTATTCCTGTCGGAATGTTCTTTGCTCTTGACGCGCCGCCACCACGTAAAACTTTGATAAAGTTCAATGAACTCTGTCAAAAACTCTCGAGGAGTTTGTTTCGGTGCATCTGCCATAGGTGCCTCTGCCAATTCGTACCAAAAAGGAAAACTAAATTGACTCCGTACGGCCAAAACGCAAACCGAGTTAAATTGTAGCGACAAATCGCTGCCACCTGACTACATGTTCAGACATGTTTGTTAAAAAACCGTGTCTCGTTTTTAACCACTATTTAGGCTAAAAATGAGACAGTGAGACGTTAAAAACAAGACACTGTATTTTCTGGCCTTTTAGTCATTTTACATCAGTGTGGCAAAATATGAAACCCTGGGGAATAAAAACGAGACACACTGCAAGGGTTTTAAAGCGTTTAGTAAGTCAAATAACATAGTTACGTTTTAAATTGTGACAACGTTCTTAAAGAAAACTCACATAATTAAATACAAAACTATGTTTATTAAACTAAAAAGAAAACAAATCCAAAAACAAGTTAAATAAACCATACCTAATTCAAAAAAGGGGTAATACAAGATTTTCAATAGGATTTTAAGAGCTAAAGTAGAAAACTTATTATTCTAACGTATTTTGTACTACATAGGTATTATTGAACGACGTAGTTTTCAAAGTCGATAGGAAACCAATATTGCTGAGAGATACGACAGGTCTTACTTTCTATTTCTGGCTGGGGAAGTTTCATTTCTATGTCACTTTTGTCGATGAAGTACTTTGCCTCAATGGCCGGAAAAATAAATTTAAATCCTTTGCGCCTCAGATATTTTACTTCTACATCGCTCTCAAAAACTTTAAGGATTTGTGCCACGTAGTAAACTTGCGTTTTTTGCGTTTTTTTTACTTAGTCTATTGCGCTTACAAAAATTTTTAAACCAATCTTTCCCGGGCTTTCCTTCCTTAAACTGGGTAGTAAGGTGGTTTTCTTGTACATAGGTTTGAACTATTGCTTGTATCTCTTTTTTACTGGGAGTAAACCCCCATTTTGCCATAATTTTTATCTTATCACTTAAGTCTACTTCCATTTCTTTGGTTAGAGAACTTTTTCTTCCCTGTTTACCAAGTGAACGAGTACGTCTTCTCGAAAGAGCAGATTTGTCAATTTTAAACTGTTCAGCTGCCATATGGCTGTTTCCATGTTCTTTTTGTCGTAGGGGCGCTTTTTGGGAACGTAAACCTTCGGCATTATTATCAAAGGTATAAAAGCTGTCTTGTTTTTTAACTGGCAGGTGTCTTGTTTTTAGACTTTGTGGTGTCTCGTTTTTGCACCTGTTATTCATGACGTGCCTGCTTGCCAACAAATAAAAATGGACTAAATTCGATATGGAATATCATAGCCGCATTTGTTATTTTGAAAACGCGATAATTGCCGAGTCTCTGCGATCACGTACCACGGCGCAACAGGAAAAGTTTGTAAATACAATTTAAAAGATTTTTTAAGGAAAATGCACAATCAGATGCGATAGTTTTTTTCTCTATGTTTGTGTTTACGTTTATTTATTATTCATTACATATTTCAATTGTATATATGTGGAAGTAATTTGTAACGTATTTTTTACAATTTTATTATTTTTTTACATTGGGAAAAATTGAATGTCTTGTTTTTGACCGAAATTTCGGCTGTCTCATTTTTGCACCACTTGACCCTACCGCTATAGTGAAGAGCTGTGTTCCTGCCAGATCAAGTTCTCGGAGATGTTGACTCCGACCAGCCGAAATAAACCACTATTTGGTAAAACTCGCTCATCCATCGAATCCTTATACGCGCTATAGGACGATTCTTATTAAGGTACTGTGTTTTGGAAGCATAAACAGTACAAAATTATTGCGTCCTCAAGCAGTGATAACCTCCAGGTCTCTCGTCAGAAGTTGCTGATAGTCTTCCTTTCTCTAGCTCATCGGCAGGAACCGGCTTGTCACTCTGGATCCCTGCATATGTCATCAGCAAAGCTGTGGTTCGGATTGATCGTACAGGAAAGCAGGTCGCTGATATGTGAGAGGCACAATTTTGGAGCCAAGACCGATCCTTGGGGAACATCCGAGTTAAGATTGTAGGATGAAGAGGTGGAACCGTCTATTACGACAAATATCCTGCGGCCAGTACAACTTGACGCGTGTTTGACACCGAGTAGACTCGCAAGACATAGCCTCAAAGGTGGTATGTCACCAGCAACTATCTATCGATACTTATTTAGTTGATAGCGGTTTTATGTCATATATTAGGATATAGCACATTTATCAACTGAAATAATCGCAAATTCACTTCTCATGCCATACCTTTATCAACTGAAATAATTTTTTTACAAAGGATTATTAATATGTATATCACTTCTAACAGGTTGCATAGGTATATGAGGGGGCCAATCGAAAAAGATGATTTTGGTAAGAAATGTGACATGACACTTTTATCCACTTATGTCTTCAATTATTAAATTGAATTGCAAATGTTAAAAGATTTATTTTTGGGCTGTCTATGTGAACTTAAGTATGAATAAATTACATCAAAATGAAGTAAAAAACATATTATACTAAGTACGTTTTTTCTTTGAAAAAATAACATAAATAAATTCACAATGCTACGAGAAGACCACAGTATAAGAGCAGTAATGTTTTTTGATTTACAATAATTTCACTTATTGTATTTAGGCCTCGAAACGATTATTCTCTCAAATCACATTTAAATGAATCTCTATGAAGTCATGCAATATGCATTCACTTTTGTTCAGATAGAATCATTCCATCCATTTGGTTTGAAAACATACGGGATTTTGAACTCAATTTTCTTTGACTTCGTTTTTTATACTTTAATGCCTTTTACCTCAGTACGGCAGGATACGTAGGTATTTCATCATCTAAAACA
Source organism: Acanthoscelides obtectus (assembly GCA_963669975.1). Lineage (NCBI taxonomy): Eukaryota > Metazoa > Arthropoda > Insecta > Coleoptera > Chrysomelidae > Acanthoscelides > Acanthoscelides obtectus. The sequence continues at coordinate 64,664,394 of CAVLJG010000003.1, read as the reverse complement.
GCATTAGTACTTCTCTTAATAAATCTGTACTATTCTGTAACTTTACAAAATACTTAAATCTTATCCAGAAAAAGAATGAATATGAGTAACCAATATGAAAGCTACAGTTTGTCAATTTATTGGTGCATCTCTACGGGATGTAGCCAGGTTAGGCGCATTTTGAATGCTCTCTAGTAATTGAAAAACGTACCGCAATATTTCTCATCATCAAATGAAAAGTAGCATGATCGACGCTTGATCGGGAAGCGATGAGACTCCATTAAAATTGAACAACCGTAAAAATAATGATGAAAAATGAGTCCATGGACCCCTGCTGAGTCCCCTCCAAAACTTTTTCTGAATACGTCAGTGGACAAGCATAAATCATCGGCTCCATTGGAAAAAATATTCTAATCAGATCATGTTACTACGAATTAATATGATGTTGTCCACCTGAAAAACTCGATCAGACCTATGTCTATTTTTCTATAACCGACCTTCAAAGTATGCCTTATTATTAGTCGAGCATGCAAACAATGACCGATCGCACATGATAGGTTCGCATAACTTTTCGTTTTTCTTGGAAAAATATTCACATATATTCCCATACTCCTTCGCGATGGATGTAACATGAAGTTAAAATGGTTCAACATGTGTCGTTTTATATTTATACTTCAATCATTAAAACTGGTGCAGTTATATTTTCACAGCCTCAAAGTACACGCCATTAGGTACTCGTAGCTGTCTACGCAAGTAAATTAGCGTGTTCCAATGAATTTATACGATCACGCGATTGTCAGATTTTTGCAAATAGACAAGACTAAAAATTAGGTCACGCCGGAAAAATATTTTCATTGATATTTTCATAACAACCTATCAGCTTATTATTATTAGATTATCGGTTCATTCTGAGCAAAAAGCTCCTCAATAAAAACATTCCAAAATGTTATCAAAACTCCAAATACTGTAATGGCGATCCGCCAACGATCTGCTAAAATATTTTCCCTTTGTGGTCTGGGTTTTTTTTTCTTATTTGGGTTAATCTAGATTTTCGGCGGCACGTCTGTAGTTACTAAACTTCAAAAAATTTTAGCAAAAGTGGCACGACTTTTTATGAATTACGTATTTTTAAATGAGTGATGTAATGGAAACGAATCGTTACTAGGACTATGCTTACTACGTCATCTTAAAATCACCACCTGAAGTTTGGCCAGGTACTAAGACGCTATACAGACTGTTTCAGAGAAACGTGGCAATATTTTTAGGGTATAAAGTGGATAAAAAATTACACGAAAAGTTCATGTAAATGCGATCTCACCGGGATACAGAAAGTTGGAAGTTAGGTATAATTTCGAAATCGCAAATAAATTATATCCTCAGACTGGATTAAGATTCTGACTTAAAATGTTGTTCATATAGTACTGACATCAGAGCCAAAACAAACAAAAATGTTCGTGCCTGAGACTTCAGCAGTAGTGTAGAAATTGGGAAAATTTGATTCCTACAGGAGAAAAAAATTATGTTTTACGCAACTGACTTTTTTGGAGCAACGATAGCATTTTTGAACAACGTTTTCAATTTTACATGAATCGCCTCTGTTGAGAAACTTTTGTCAGACTTTTTTTTGAATAAAAATTAGTTGATGTAAAATCTGTATAAAAAAATTCAATCAGTTCAACTTTGAAATACGCTGGAATTAATCATATTGACATCGAAAATTATATTTAGTATATTAGGACAATAATCCTATATCACTATAGGTAGCCTTCTTTATACAATTTTCGTGTTTCGCCTTTATTCTGTCGCGTCAGTGACTTAGAAATTTGTATCTTAATAGTAATACATGTCATTTTGGCACGTATCTTTGAAGGAACTTTTGTGTTATTTTTGGGTAGTAGTAGTTTCTGCCCTAGAAATACTGCCACGTTTTTCTGAAACACCCTTTATATGAGTTAGGCAGGCCCAAGACCCAGATCCATCTTGGCTTTCTTTAGCTAGCATATAAGTCTACCGAGTATTCCCATACTATAAACGTCGCTTTATAAATAAAAAAACGCTTACAAAAACAATATTTTACTCAAATAATATAAACATATCTCAACAACAAACATTCACCACTTTGATTCTTTCACAGAAAGAACTTTTTCCACTGCTTTTGCCCTCTGCTCCAACAAATGCTTCTGCTCCTCAGGTATACCTTCAGAATTAAGGTTTTTCAACAAGAAATGATGGATAAACAACCTCAGACTATCCCTGAATATTTTCAGCTTATCCGACTTGGAAACCTTCAAAAACACTTGAAGACAATCCTCTTCAACTTTATGAAGCAGGATCCCTATCAAAATCTGCCTTATAAATCTCAAGGTTACCTTATCTAACTCACTAAACTCCACAACTTTCAGAACTGATATGACAAGTCCTTTTTCTATGAAAAGATGCGTCAGAAGTTTAGCTAGATTCGAGATTTGTTGATTCCAACTTTGAAGCGCCTTCAACTTGTCCCAAACAGCATATTTGATCATAATTTGAAATTTTCTGTCGTAATCACAGAACTTCTGAGCTAAGAAAGAATAATAGGGATTGTATTTCGTTTCTCTAAGACAACAATGTAAAATGACATTTACAATCTCGCGTTCTTGTGATTTTTCAAACTAAGATGCAAGATCTTGTTAAATGCATCCAAGTAATCTTCAGCAGACATTATAATGCAGAAAATATTTCTCCTTGTATCTGTATTCATATGTTGTTGTCTAGCTAATTCCAGAATATTAGTTGAGTAACTTTCGTTATTTTTCACAACTTCTGTCTGCTCCTTATCTTTATTCTGGTTCCCTGACCAAGCTGACCCTACAACCCACCATCTTCCTTTTTCATCAGCCTTCAACAAGTCTTCTAACCCAATATTTAACTGAGTCACATAATTCCCTTTCCTAATAAAACCTTTCATAACTTTCTTCAAATGTTCTGGATAGGAAACATCATAGTTTGGAATCTTTTTAACATTATTATTCCTTATAGCCAGCAATATGTCCAACATAAACTTCACCCTACAGTTATCTTTGTCTTCCTCTGATATTTCTGAAGCCTTCTTTTGTACTTCAACAATAAAATTTTTCAACTCAAGAGGATTGTCCTTCCTCAAATTAAAACCTACACTTCTCAGAACATGTAGGATGCATTCAATACACTTCTCGTCAAAAAATTCACAAAACTTTCTTAGCATTTCATATACTAGTTTTGAATCAAATAATTGGAAGTTATACAGCTGAGCTATTATTTTAGTTATATTATCCAACATCTTATTTTCGACATCATGACTTCCAGATAAGAATATATCAAACTTTGAAGCAACTTGTTGCAAGAAATGTGCTCCAATCTCAGTGCCGACATTAGCATGAAGCACTGTCAAAAGTACAACATGTTCTATCAGCAATCTTTCTGGTGTAGTTATCTCTGTAACCAATGTGTCCAAAATAAGTGATGTCAGAGATTCATTCATGTCATTCCTACTGTTGTTCATATACATATCTTCTATTGTAGTTGCTATGCTATGCATATTGCTTTCTGTCAATCTATTTAGTAAACCTTTCAGCTGTTTCCGGAGTCTTGTCAGCTTCTCAGATTGCTTTGAGTTATCTTGTCTTAAAGCTGGAGGAACATACTTGGATTCTTTTTGTGAAATAACAGATCCATCTTTTGCTCTAAGCCTACCATATATATCTTCCCAAGTACCATCTTTGTTGATCTTCACAGCACCTTTAATATGAACCTCGGATGCTTCCGATTCATCTGAAGCATACTCTCCCTCATCAGTATCTTCTTCTGAACTATCTGATATTTTTTGTTTTTTCTTTTTACACAGTTCCTCATTTGGTTTCCTTTTCTTGTTATTATTGACACTATCACTTTCATCCTTAGTGTCATATTTTTTCTGCAGTTTCATTTTCTCTGTAGAATTTTCTGAATCAATAATGTCTTCAGAGTCCAGTTCGGTTCCACTATCTTCTGAATTTATATCATCTTCATTGTCATCTGTATTTGCATCATCTATATCTTCTTCTTCTTCAACATCATCAAATTCGCAATTTTCATCTTTGAGTGTTGAATCACCTGGAAATTGTTGAAATATGAATTATTATAGACCTTAACAGAAAAATTGTGTTTTAGGAAACAAAAATTCACCATCATCTGCCTCAGAATCCATATCTTCATCATCCTTTCCTAGAATTGTAGCAAATCTTCAGCAAACTCATCAACATTGGCTGTCTCTAGGGCTTGCTCTGCAGCAACTGCTTCTTTCATTCCCTCAGCATCACATAACTCCATCAAGTAATCTAAAAAAATCATAGCTGAGTCCCCATGATGCATTGACTGTCAAATGAAGACAGCAACACTATCAAAATATTTATTAATATCTTGGTTTTTGTATCACCATATATAACTTTCATGAACATCAATGATATACAGAGTATAATGTCAAATGGTTTACCTAAACCATCCTCCTTAAATGCTTTGGGTAATGTTTTGCTTTTCCTTTTGTTAAGTCCAAGTTTCTTTTCTAATTGTTTAATAATCCGATCCTCTTCAGCATTTGCATCCAGCAGTTTTTTCTTTCTGTGCTCTAACATTTCTTTCTCAAGGCGTTTTTGCTTTATTCGATCTTTCTTTTGTAATTGTTCACTTGAGATATCTTTTTGGAAATTTTTTTGGTTGCTGGGTTCTGGATTTCTCTCAAAACTCTGTTTAGGAGCTTTTGTATCATGTGGTATTGGTTTTTCAATTATATGTTTTGTGCAAACTTCAATATCTAGGGTTGGTAAAACATTATTTGAAAACTTTTTCCTGTTCATGTACAAACCACGTTTTTGTTTTTTCTGTTTTCGCATTTCTTTCCGAAGCTGTTTTCTTGATTTTTTCACATTTTTCTGATTGTACGATTTTGAATTCTTAGTCAGCCCCATTGTTATATGAATATTCTTGTAAAATTGAAATCAGTTTGTTTATTTTTCTCACATGTTTGAAATTAGAAATTAGGTTATCTTTGACACTAAGGATTTTTTCGCGAGTCCACGGTGTAGCACAGTGCACTACTGGGAACTGGGAACCGATAGACCGATATTCAAATTTTCGCGAAGAACGGGAATAGGAGAAGACGGATGTGACGTCGTCCGAATGTCAAAAAATCACATGGTACGGGTACCCGAATAACGTCTGTGAGGTACTAGCAGGTGACAAGTCTTATGTCAATTTCATTTAAAAAACAGGTATCTCAATTGAAAATTTGTCTTCGCAGTACCGAAAATTGAGTTAAATTATTAAATCATAAATGGAGGAACACGTCCACCTGATTTTAAATGACGACTGAGAAGGTCATCGAAGATATATGAACCGCACTTGTCATATCAAATGTTTGTTTTTATTGATATATATGTACATTGCACATAAAACGATCGGTCTTTTTATTACAGATTCAAACAAGACAGCTAAGTTTAGCAAGGAGCTTAAAGGAAACATTTTGCGCAGCATGCGCCATCTAACCACTCCTGGTGTAACTTGAAACTGTCAAACTTCGAGAGGACGGGGAAATGAAATTCCATCTGTTCCCGCTCCGGTTCACTACGGGATCTGGCGAAAAAATCTCTTATGAAGGGGAACCATGATAAATAATACTAAGTAAAGACTAGTTTCACGTCGCCGTCTAGAAACAAAATTTTAATATCTTTTGGTTACTATTTGACAGCCGTACTAAAAAGAGTTAGATTTCTTACCAAAACTTAGTCCATACATCTTTTCAATACACTTATTGTGCGTCTCCTGTAGACATGGCTTTAGTGGTTTCAGAACCATCGATAATATAATATATAATCAAATCCAAGCGAATAACGAAAATTTCTGTTATGTGCCGCGGTTATAATATGGTTCGAGATGACACACGGGTTGATGACGTCAGTTACACGAATCGCTTGAACGCGTTGGTTTTAACCGCGGTTTTGTTGCAAGTTGTTTATTTTAGAAAAGCGCGTATATAATCTCTGATTATTTTTATTATCACTTAGTAATCGGTGCTTTTTCGTCTACAACTGTAAATATATGGAAAGTTTAAATAAGAAACCTTTCATAATATTCATGGGAGAAATGTTTTTTCAGATTTTTTTTTAATGATGGGACCATGGCTTTGTAGCTATGATAACTTTCAATTCTCTAAATTTTTCCGCATGTCAAAGAAAACATTTATTGATTCAGCAGAAATGATGAAAAAAGAAATTAGCAAAACCGTATACAGGTGGATATCATTTAGTGAGTTTATATGGCCATATTTTAATATTCTTGTGGTATATGGCACAGGATACGTTGTTAAGCATATGAACTACATTTAAAGTGTCCCCAACAACCGTAATGAGTATAACTAATAAGGTGCTCCACTTTATGGTAAAACTGAAGTCAGCCTGTATCATTTTTCTGAAAAATGAAGCTGAAGTACAATAACAATATCCAATACCCGGCAAAATTCTAACTTGTCACATTTCAAATAATAACCAGAAATATAAAACTACTCTTGAGTTGGGTAAATACCACAGTTTTGCGGTGATAACTATGACATATAACAGCTGATTCGTGACGTCACGGATCTTATAACCAAACTGATAACTACACTCGCTTGAACGGATTGGTAAATACCAACCCAAAATGGTAAATACCATTTCCATTTGGTTATCCGCTTGAATTTGATTGATGTTCCTGTATATCGCTGTCCGCTGTCTTAGGTCAAAGTCATATGTTTTATGGCGACAGCATGACAGGTGATGATAATTGGCGCTATGCTATGGCAAAGCGCTGTACGGAAGGCATAACCTCATTTTTAACTTTTTTTAAAAACCATTTTAAAATTTTTGAAGATTTTTAGTAATTCGGAACCATATGTTTTATCGTTACCAGAATGACTACTGTACAAGCTAAAGATGAAAACTCCAAAGAACCAGTAAAAGAAGTGAAGAAAATCAAGGATCAATGGATGGTATTACCAAAAACTTATATTTTAAAAATATGCTCTATGGAAAATATTGCAGATCAGACCATGCAGAGTATACGATGCTGAATACAGTGATTGTACATCTTTCGCCGCTAGATTCAACCAGTACTTTATTTATGGCAAAACTCTGGACTGCTCCCAGTGGAAGAAAGATTCTATAAGCTGTCATAAATGGATTGACAATGAAGATGCTGAAGCTGCTGTAAGTGTCCTCAATATCCCAAGTTTTTCTAAGAACATACTGTGTATCCACATATATTTGATCACTCATTTGAAAAACTATTATTAAAAATTCATACCATCCAACTCCTTTAATATGGTTTTTATATTATTTGCTCAAGAGGGAACTGGTTCACAGTGAAAAAGTCAGGAGGAGAAACAGACTACTGCCCCATGTCCAGAATGATGTCTGGCAAAAAAGAAAAGAAGCACCTGCAGATTGGAATAAACCATTACCTGAACATATGCAGAAAGAATATGAAAACACATACTTGAACGTAAAATCCAAAGAACTTAAGGGTGAAGTACCACCGAGCATTGATCTTCCATATACAGGAGGATGTACAATATTATAGCATAACATGATCTTAGTCCATTGTAAAATAAATAGTAAATACTTGTAAATATATTTATTATTTAGTGTTAACCATTTTTCGTATTTCCTCAATATTAGATAATAAGATAACAAACAGTTCTATGATAATGAAAGTTACAAAATTAGTACTTGGTTGATAAACATTCTTCCCCACCAGTATGAAAATGAGCAGACCTCTTTTTGGAAATAAGTATGAAAATCATTCTTATCATTACACACTTAGGTGCTACTTAATAGTATCTATGCTTTTAAACTTTGCAATTTCGCTCCCAATTTTATACAGCACATCCACAGGCTTAGTAGCTCCAATGGCCAAAATTCTAGCACATCCTTTAACAAACAGATCCAAATCTTCTTTCTCATCACTATTCATAATATACTTATTTGTAAACTGTGACAAATTTGAAAACACTGAACTGAATGCTTCGTCCAAATCAAACAGTTCCAATGGAGGTGGAGGCAAGTCTCTAAAAGCTGGTGGAAAGACGGCTGGTTGTAGTGTAGGGAATGGTGTCTCAAACTTTGGTGTTATTATCTTCAATGGCTCATGCTTCACCCCCAACTCTTCATATAGTTTCAAAGCTACAGGGACAAGACTGGTGTTCATAGAATACATTTGATGGTCAAAAAGTTTGGTATAGTCAACATAGTTGCTATACCCAGCTGCATCAGTAAGGCACAACTTAGGCCTCTCAGCTAATTCTGCTGTATCGGGTACAATATACTGCTCAGTGAGATCAATATCATCATTGTCTGTTGGTGTAAAATTGATAGGAGATTGTTCAGTGAGGAAATACATTATTGCCTCTCTAAATTTCTCATTATTCTCTTGGTCCAGGTACTTATCTGAAAACATGTGACCAGAACCTATTGCTACTAGTCTTCCTCCAGATTTTTCATCATAATAGATGGCGCCCAGGGGTTTATCAACAGGAAAGCATGACACGCCACTTGTGAAGGCTATAGCACTGGGTTTAGTGACTGCCATGGTACATCCAAAAGGATATACTAGCTTCATTTCATCTTTTTCTTTGATTATGGCTGAATGCACTTGACTGTCTCCTATATAACATTCCTTAGGGTGTAAATATTTATAGTAGTGTGTCCGAATCAAGCTGTCAATCTTAGGGACGATTCCATACTCTTCAAGTAAAACATTCACATTACTTTGATCATTGGAACTACCTTCTGAAAGTAGTACTAGCACTCTACCCCCACGTTGTATGTATCCCTTTAAAGCTGAGATTTCATTTTCTTCAAAAGGAGTCTGAGATCCTGGCAACACCACAACAGAGCAGTTGTACAACAACTGCTCAGTAATTTCATCTTTATTGACGATTATCCTCCAATATAGTTTCAACTTTCTTTGAAAAGATTTGTAGTTCTCGGTAAGTTTGAATATTTCTTGTTTTGATGCGTTGACCAAGAGTACATTTTTATTTTCTGTGAAATCATCTTTTGACGGTGTCATCACGTTTCGAATTGTTTGAAATTTGTATCAGCGGTTGCTAAGAAACTACCGGAAATTTGATTCACCACATCGGTCAGAGGCTGAAGCTCGAGTAGGGAAGTGATTCTGATTCTACAAATAGTCGATGAGGAAAGAGGGTGTCGACAATCAGTGTTGCCAGGTGGAGTCGACGATATTTCGGTAGAATTGTATGGAATTTTTCGGTAAATTGAATACCGAAGAGTAAATGAAGGCATTGACTTAAAACAATTTTATTTAACTCAAAATATACTCTAAAACAGAAAGATAAAACAAAAATAAACAGTTTATATCTCACTTTAGCTAACTAAAAATAAAATATTCTTAATAAAAGGTGTATAAAATAAAAAATCTGTAAGCTCTATTGGATAATCATTCTTCCGATTCATTTTTGAATAGTTTTTATCAGTCATATTATCTACTAATTTTGCTTTGCAGCAGGAATGGCAAATTATGCTCGGCCAAAAATACGCTCAAACGAATTTCTCCTGGAAATAATAAAATAATCTATATAATCTCAAATCTTCTCAAATAGATTAATTAATTTTACCTTCTTTAATATCATTTTCTGATTTTTTTGATGCACCTGCAACTGTAAATGACATCAATTTTGGCTGTTTTGCTATGGTTTGCACTTTTTTATGAAATTGCCCATTTGCGTGTTTTATAAGTGCATCACTTCCTATTTTGATATTAATATCTTTATCACAGACCATGCATTTCGCATAATCGCGCCCTTTATTGCTTTTTTAAGCCAGCCTTGTAAATCTGACAATTCTTCCCAGTCTTCCTTATAATGTTGGGCACACGACGTGAAAAAAAAAATGTTACTGCAAGACAGGCGATACTAATACTGGCCGAATTCGGAGTTACTAAGTACACGAAATCATACAAATCGTACAATACAGGCATGGACTTGTCACGAGCCGCTAGGCCTAGGCGATGTAGCCAAATCATCGAGTATCTTCGGTGATTCCCCAGATGCGAAGAATCAGCGTATGTCCACACCAATGTCAGGCAAAGAGAATAAAAATATGTCTGGTTCAAGTCATCGTTGGTTGTCAGAGCGGTCCGTGGGACCTTAGCTCTTGAGTCACAGTGTCAGTTTGTAAGTCTGTCAGGTCTGGTAACCCAGAAACCAGACAATTTTAAGGAAAAAAGGGAAGGAAATGAGAGAAGGAAGAACGAGAGCAAAGGGGAAGAAGAGGATCTTTTAGGATAGGCAGCGTTTAGGCATTGTTAAAATCACTTCACAGATTTTGATATTGTCTAAAAATATTCGATTTTTTCTAAAGATTTTGTTAAAATGCTCCAATTTTGGTTGTTCTAAGTTCACGAGTTAATTTTGATTACAGTGCGAGCCGCGGCTTTTTGTGCTTGCGAACTTGCTCGACTGTGTAGTCCACTGACTCACGCAACAGTGGGTTGCTGTGCGATTCCGCTAGACTATAGCGCCGCGGCGCCTGTTGCTTAATGTAGTCCTTTAGGTAAGGAACATCGAGGTCTCTGTGTAGAGTTTCGTTAGAGACATGCCATGCGGGGCATCAGCAAAAGTGCGCAACGTCCTGCTTTGCAGAACCTGCAGATTTCGCATGTGTGTTTTAGCAATAAAACACCAAGCCGCACATGCGTAAGTCATTGCTGGTCTTATGACCACCTTATAGAGTCGAATCTTGTTAATCAAACTTAATTTTGAACGTTTACATAATAATGGGTAAAGCTGGCGAAACGTAATTTGGAATTTAGTTTTTAGCGCTTCTACAGGTATATGGTTTCGCCAAGTCATCCCTTTCTCCAGAATGACACCGAGATACTTAGCGGAGGATTCCCATGGTATACGAGGTCCATTCATTGAAACTTCAGACGGAACGCCGCGACGTCTTTTTGTACAGTAGATTGCCTGCGTTTTCGAATGGTTTATTTTAATTAGCCACCGATCCGCCCAATCTAATACTTCCTCGGCCGCACTTTGCAGCCTGTCATGGACTAGCCACCAATGCAGTATCGTCAGCATAGAGATAGACTTCACAGTTGCTTGGACTAGGGACGTCATGGATGTACAGTGAGTAAAGGATAGGTCCAAGGACCGAACCCTGAGGGACGCCGGCTGTAATCAGCCGTGTTGTCGACAGGACATTGTCAATTTAGATCCGAAATTTCCTACCTTCAAGGAAGGATTTCAGTAGTTTTAGAAGCCAAAAAGGGAAGCCCTTTTGGATTAGTTTATACAAGAGGCCCGCATGCCACACCTTGTCAAATTCTTTTGAGACATCCAAAAGCAAGATGCCAGTACTTTCGTTAAGGGTGAATCCTCTGGTTACACGTTCCACCAGCCTAACCGCCTGTAGCTCCGTACTATGTTCGAACTGAAAACCGAATTGCACGTCAGGAATCACATGGTGATCTGACGAGAAATTCTGAAGGTGACGTAGAATCACCTTTTCAGCGAGCTTAGACGGAGCTGACAGCAGGTTAATGGGACGATAACCCTGGGGAAATATCGAACCCACCTTCTTTGGAATCATTATAACTTCAGCGGTCTTCAACGCGGATGGTAAGTACTGGTCCTTAGCATGACATTGACTATTGCCACGAGATAAGTTAAGGACTTCCGCGAAAGCAGCTTCAGCGCCTTATTAGTGATTTGATCCTCCCCAGGTGCTTTACGCACTTTAAGGTCTTTAATATGACCTTGAATCTCTGCTGGTGTGCAATGCGGGATCTCAGAAGATGCCGCTGATGTGCTAAGCAGATCTTCGGCTGAAGAAGCTTCTGAAGAAGAATCTTCTGATGAAGAAAAATCACCAACGATAGCGCGACTGTCACTGACGCCGTTGGCCCTAAAATATCTCCTGACAGATCTTACGATGTGTTGCTCCTCGTCGAGGTCATTATCAAGATCATAGTTGGGAGAGAACTGTCTTTCTATGCCATCAGCGAAAACCTCAACCTTCTCCTCTCTTCTGAAGACAATGCCTCCAGGATCGTGAATGTGTGGGATTTGTTCACGCTTTCCGTTTTTGAGCGACTTCGCCACCTTCCAGAGAGGAATGCTTGAGTCAAGCATCCCCTCCAGAAAGTCGTTCCATTGCTCATTGCGGAATTCATGAAGAGCATTTCTTACTTCATGAACAAGATTCGTCGCTCTGCGAATGTCATCAGGATGACAAGACCTTTTCGCTTGCTTAATTGCAGCCCTTTTATCAGAAATCTTCTGACGAATGTCTGCTGGCAGAAAAGGTCTGCCGTGTCGCTGCACGGGAAGATGCTCGCTTGAGATGTCATACATGATTAGAGAAGTGATACTGTATCTACAGTTTTTGCATAATGCAAAATCAAGAACATCAGGTGCCTGAAGGTGATTAAATGGGTAGTGCGTCGGCTCCTCAGTACTATGTATGAGGTAGCCATTTCGTATCACATGGTTGTACAGTCGGATCCCACTGGTGGAATTCAACCTAGAATGCCATGCTCGATGTTTGCAGTTGAAGTCCCCTGCCACAATAAGTGGACCCGGGCAGTCTAAAAGGACTTACAGATCCGCCTCTTGCAGCCTGATACCACACCTGACATACACCGATGTGATTTTTAACGGCACACCTCCCATCATATTGACCACCACGGAAGCCGCTTCGATGCTCTGCATCTCAGCGTTTGTGCTTCTGTGGTAGCCAATACCGCGTTTCACTAGCACTGCCAAGCCGCCATCCCGTCCAGTCAATCTATCAGCCCGGAGTAACATCGAAATTTGGGACAGCTAGACGATCTCCCGGATCAAGTAATGTTTCCTGCAGCAAGGCCACATCTATTCTTTCGTCCAAAAGAGCTTGATGAAATTTCCGTTTTTCGGGAATGTCCCTTAGACCCAAACAATTCCAAAAAAGAATTTTGATAAATGCAGGCTGTCGTCGATTGTACCTAGCCATTTGCAGGAAAGATCGCCTGCAAAGCCTGTGTTGCGCTAATCAGAGGACCTTAGCGCGGTTGCCAGGTCCACATTTTGCGTGTTCGCAGAAGATCCCACAGAGGGGGCAGCCCGGGTTGCATCCCTAGCTGCATCCGCGTAACTTACTTATTTGCGCTATCACTTACTGATTTTTTCGTTTTTCGTTCCTCTTGTTCTGATTGAGGGCATAAGTGGGTCATGTGGTCAGAAGCACATTTTAGACACTTGGGTGGTGCAGTGCAGTAAGATCGCGCATGCCCATATTTTTGGCAGCGGTGACACTGCCCGATGAGTCTTGAGTTCTTTTGAACTTCGACTCGGATAGCCAAACCTAGCAGCTCATGTTCGTTGAACAGCTGCTGAGATTTTTCTATCTTGGGCAGTAGGACTACCACCAAAGGCATGGGCACGCCGCCACCGTGTTTCAGGCGAATTATGTGCAGGGGGGAACATCTCCTCTGTTGCAATTCTTCCTTGATCTCCGTTTCCGAAAGTGTCGCAGGTACTCCTCTGATTACAGCATGAATGTTCCTCTCCGAGGACTTGGGAATTATCCTGATTCCTGCATAAACGGCAACCGCGCGTTCGAATTTGATGCCCAAAGAAATAAACTCGTGATTTACGCCTCGCCATCTCGAAGCATCGCGAAGAACGATGGGGGTAACACGTACTTTGCGTGGGGGCTGTGCAGTCGTGTCTTCTGATACCTGAGATGTCGAAGGCGAAGAATTAACCGATAGATTAGGCACAGGCTGTTTATTCGAGTCGCTTGCAGTTGAACGAGACATTTCAGACTGCGATTTTGGTGGAGGGAGAGGAGGAAAGCCTGACGTGTCGGTCTTGTTTCGTCGCGTTTTACGGGGCTTAACCTTGGTAAAACCGTCAGGGAGTGTATCGTCGTCAGTGGAAAGATCGCTTGAATTATTTAATGGTGTCTTAAGATTGACAGCTATGGCTTTACTGGGATTTTGTTGGAGTGTTTGGGAAGAATGTGTAATGGGAAGGTACCTGGGTTTTCAGTAGGAGGTCTAATTTAACTGTTAGGTCGGTAATTGTCCGCTGCTGGGATTCGATGATCATCATCAATCTTTCATTGGTCTTCTTGTCATCAGCTCCTGTCGAACCATCTCCAGTTCGGCTCTCAACTCCTCTATGGTCTGCTCCTTCGACTCCATCTCCATTGCCATGGTGGAAGCGCCATTTCGTGACCCCCCTGGGTCAGTTTCCATAATAAATACCTCGGTTATCTCGCTTTTGGTCTCAAAAATTTTCCGGATCGAAATTACGGGACAGCTGCTATCAGTGCCCTATACAGGGCGATATATATATATATATATATATATATATATATATATATATATATATATATATCTGGTCTAATATGAATAGTAATAGTCTTTTTGTCATTCTTTTTATCGCTATGCATCAGATATATTTCTCTTATATAGGGAACAAAAATTATTCAATTGAAAGAAAAGTCCACTTTTCGGTAGATTTTGCTTTAAAATCGGTAGTTCGGTAGACCAGGATAAAAATCGGTAGATCTACCGAAAAATCGGAAGACCTGGTAACACTGTCGACAACCATCCGAAATGGGTATGGCAAGATTGAATCAATTGGACCGTGTTATGCATGACTTGACGACCAAGCGACAAACTCTGTTTTTGAGGAGGATGAATAAACTTTAACCATTCATTAAAAATCAATGCTACGATTGTGTTGAATGATTGTTGTTCTGTGAATAGAAAATGATATTACAAATTTATGTATGCAATCATTTTTTCAAAAACTTAATGACTTAATGACCTCAACACAAGAATGTTACTTGGTTATGCTATGCAAAATAGGGGACGCATTACAGAAAGATTCCTTATTTTTGTATTTTAGTAATTAGCATCAAATTCATTGAAAAATTACAACTAGACAAATTAAAATATTCGCGAAAGCAAATAAGAAATTGCTTGAATGACAAATGTTGTAATAAACTCGATTATATACTGATTCAGAAATAAAATGAAGCAAGAACCCTTTAACAAGCAATATAAAAAATTTTATTGAAAATTGTTTATTAAGGAAATAATTAATGAAAAAAACTTTATAAATTTTTAAAATTATTCTGAAATTATAAATTTTATTATTTTATTAAATAAAATTTAAATATATAAAATAAAATTTAACTTAAATAAAATAATTTTCGAAATGAATCAAGAACCTGAATCGAAAATTTGTATTATCTAATCATCCTCAAGCTCGAAATCTGGTTGACCATTGAACCCAGCTATATCTATATCTTCCTCAATACTTGAATCGCCAACTAGATTCCTATAGAGCTTCTTGGAATCCTTGGGTATAAGGCTTAGTAATGATTTAACTTCTTTTCTGCTATAGGTTTCCAATATGGCCACAGTTTTTCGAGGGCTTTACTAAGCAATGCTTGAATCGAAGCATTCCAGGGTCTGCCACGTCTTTTCTCAATGTTAATCTCTTTAGAGGGAGCTTCAAATTTAGTTTTTTAAAAAAATACTGAAAGGCTTGTCTTTAATTTAAGCACCTCAATTTCTCTAATTTGGTTGTTCGCTTTATGCAAAACTTTGGTAGTGCAAATGCCTACTCTACACAAGATCTTGTCGTTTGGTCATGTGTTGCAAAATAAATAACAACAAAAATTACGCTTGGCTCTTAGTTAAAAATGTTTTCGCTTTTGAACCTCAGGTCTCTATACTGCCTGCATTTTGTTATAGGTAAGTTGAACTAATGTGCATCAGATGGTAGCAAAATCTGGTAATTTATCAAATGGCGCATGGTCAAGTTATGCATAACGCGGTCCAATTTAAAAGGTTTTTTCTTACATTCGGGACATTTCGGTACGTAACGAGCACCAAATTTAAAAATAAACTTTTTATCGTATCAACTATTAAAGATTTTTTTAATAATTTCAACAGGTTAAACTTAATTTCTTAAAATAAAAATCACAAGGAAAGCTAGCGATAGTGATTATTTTGTAGACCTACAGAGTCCACTTGTCAACTGGATTATAAACGCCGGATGACGGTGTTTTTATAGTGATGGGGAAATTTGTTTGAATTATTTGGCCTGGCCTGTGCAAAATCGGTTCATTTTCCAAACATATGCCCAGCATAATTATTCATATTCATATCAAATTTGTTGTCAAATCATGGTCAAATTAAAAAGTTTACTAAAAAAGTGGGAAGAACATTTACATTCATTTGAATCATTTTAAACCGAATATATGGTTTTTGTTGACTCTGTGGAACAATAAATAATGTACAATTTATTAGAATTATATTTTGGAAGTCACTGTGTTCAATGTATCTTGGGAATGATCTAGATATATTTCCGCCGAAACAACATTCTAGAGACGACGAGGAAATTTGAAGAAATTCACTATACGTCTATACGAGTACTTTGTCATCCGTACTTTAAAAAATTTACTGCTCAACCCAAAAGTGTAACGATAGCTCTAACCTGTGTTGCAGACTGCATATTTTAAAGATCTATGTCTCGTTTGTAATACCTTATCATTTTACAATAAGAGTATTTTATCTCATTTAAAGATCTTGCTCATCGTACACAACATACTCAGTCATATCCGTTGAGTATTTACATAAGGGCTAGTAAAGATGGTGCAAATAGAGGGGAAATACGTATGTGAAAAAAATGAAAATTTGAATGAATTTTTCAGCTCTATTGGTAAGTGATAATACTTTTGTCGTAAATATAAATTTGGTACTTAATATCATGGTAATCTGATATTTATTATGTAAAGGTTATGTAGAAAAATCAATTGCCACTTGTGAATAAATAATCAGTAAAGACTGTTCATGTGACATTTGCCTTAGATATTGAATTTTAATGTGATATAATTCAGCATAAAGTGAAGTACAAAACTTTTTTATCTCATAGGCGTACCATTTGTGCCAAGAAAAATTATGTGCAACTCCAGCCCTTCTATGGAAATAAAAAAAGAAGGGGAGAAGTGGACTATAACTACAATAACCTTGTTCAGAACTGCAGTTACTGAATTCAAACTTGGCGAGGAGTTTGAGGAAGATATGCCTGGTGGAAAGCTTCGGGTAATAAAAGAAAAAATAAACAGAGAGCATTTGACAGAACATAACGAATTACTTCAAAACAAAGCAAAATTCATGTTAACATACAATATTTCAGTGTGTCACCACTATGGAAGGTGATAACAAGTTAGTTACAAATACCAAAGCACAAAATGGTACAACAGTTACCAGGACTTATGAGTTTACTGATGATCAATGTCTAATTGTAAGTAATTAAAAGTTATAGAAGAAAGAGCATAAGGATTATATTTTTACTTAATCATTATTTCTTTTCTCAGACATACCAGCATGGAGAAACTGGCACAATTGGAAAAAGATACTTCAAGAGAACTTAATGCACAATTTGAGTATACAAAAATAAAAGCAAGGCTAAAGTTCATGAACTTCCAACATCTCATTCATTTATATTTTTCATTTTAGTATTCAAATAATACTTAAAATGTTATTCATATCAACATTCAATTCTTAAATTACAATTGTTTAATGTGAATATAGGACTATGAAAATGAAAGTGCTATTTGGTCTTTTATAAGTGGCAGAATAGTGCTATGCTAAACTTTGCCCCTAATCAAGATGATTATTATTGTTATTATTATGTTAATGTATTGTACATATACCTTTCTTTTCACTTTGTTGAACTTGTGATTTTGAGTATTGTATTTAAAGGTTATTATTATGTTTTATACCTAACAAATAAACTTGCATGTGTAATTTCACATTTCCTACCTGAACGTATCAGGTGTTATATATCTTTCATCTAAAATGTGTATATGTATATCTGTAATGTATGTATGGTGTATATTTGGTAAGATGTTTATCTAATAAAGCACTGGTGTAATTATTGTAATACCTTAATTTCTGGCATTCCTTCTTTCCTTGTAGACCATCTGTAGCAGGGATTCTGGTGATTCACATTTTCTCACTTTTTTTATCCATCTCACTTTTATCACTATGTTGGCTCTCGCTGTGCATATTGTAGTTTATGAACTTATTTGAAGAAGCTGTCCTCGTACTGTCAAGCCCCACGAAATTAATTTCTTTATTTAAAAATTATGAGTTGTTCATGGGTTCTGCCCAAGCTGGGCCAATATGTATTACTTGAGAAATTACTAGGATTACTTGAATTCTTCGTTTGTCTAAAATCACTATAAATGTATATGCACTCGTGATTTCAAATTCGGAAACGGTAAGCAATACAATACAAAATCGTTTCTTCAAGGCAAATTTGCGTATTTCGGTAACTAATAAAACGTTACTTAAATAGTTTGGCAATACAGAATATTTTTAGAGAGAGAAAATACAAATTTACCCTGAACCGTTTTACTCTTCTCCTGGCTTAATTTGAGCTGGGCCTTCAATATAAATTGCATTAACAGTGGCACTTTTTACAAACCTTGTATAAGTAACTGTTAGTATTCATGTGTGTGTGTAATGGAACTTTGGCCTGGAATACTCGGGAGCTTTACAATATTTTATTCGTAAGTTGTTATACTACATCAAATTAAAAAAGGTACAGAATTAGTTTAAAATAATTTAAGAAATGTATAAGTATTAACATATTTTTTTATTGGACTACTCTCCAATAGATGCCGCAGCATATCGGTAGCCACCACAAAGTCCACCATTTTGAATGACTACCTTTTGGGCTGCTGAAATCCGTTCAGTAAGCCCCAAAGCATGCAATGAGGAGTACGCTATGTTTTTCAGCAACACCAAATCAATACCTAATATTAGATATATCAAACTAATCACTAATCCAAACAAAATAATCTTTTCATCAAAAAATAGGCGGATTTTTAACCCCCCTCACGGAAATTTAAGTTTACTGATCTTTGAAGGTGCGTTCCCATAAAAAGGTATACGGATGAATATATTTTTTATTCAGCTACCATCCAACAGATGGCGCTGAATATCGGTAGACACGACAAAGCCCATCGTTTTGAATGACTACCTTCGGCTGCTGACATCGGTTCAGTAGGCCCTACGCCCTAACCTTACACGGCCCTAATGCACGTGAGGCGGAGGACAATTTGTTTCTCAACAAACCAAAAATCAATATGTAATATTAGATATAATAAACTAAGCCAAACAAAATAATCTTTTTATAAAAAAATGGGGATTTTTCGCCCCCTCACAGAAATTTAAGTTTCTTGATCTTTGAAGATGCGTTCAAAGCTCATTTTTGACTAGCTAAATTTTATGTGACCTATGATAATACTTTGCAAAGAACCGCCATCTATGGGACGGTAGACCAACTGAACGATTTTTTTTGTCTAATTGAAAATGCACAGAATCAGTTTAACACGTTGACTGCCACCTTTTTTCGGTTGGTTTTACCCATGAGCCAGTAGGTTGTATAATGGTTAATGTTATTTTGGTAGTATAACTTCGTAAAATCAGTTATTGAGGTATTTTCGTAAAATGTTTTTTTAACTAGATTTTTTGTGGCTCTTCCAAGAGCCGACGGCACTGACTTACAAGTCGGTTTCCTGAGTGCCAGCTGGTGCTTACAAGAGTCGGAAGGTAACTATTTGTTTTTATAATAGAAATAAACTAAACTAAAATAAAATATTTAAAATAATTTTTGTAGCTCAAAATAGTAGAGAACATATAAAAGTATAACAAAAACTTTTCCGGTAAATAATACACCTAATGTGATAAAAATAAGAACTGAAACAACTTTTTTTTAGAATAAAAATATGAATTTGTGGTGAATGCATACTATTTTTAGTGCAAAAAATTATTTGTGAATAGTCTTGCACTCCAAGCAGAATCCTGGAACATTACGGCATGTTCTACATTCGTAAATCGTTTGGGTACGGATTCCCTTCTTGCTAAAAGACTGGCATCTTTTTCTGGATGCTTGTTTTTTACCATCTTAATCACGTTTTACTAATTTGTGGCCTTGAGTGCCTTCAGTATTGTACCTTGGCTCTGATAAGAGACAGCGGCACCGGCGAACATCTCGCGTTGACGCTTATAAGAGCCAGCGGCAGCATACGTGTTAAAATCATTTAAGAAAGGTACACGGATGTATATATTTTTTTCAGTTACTATATTAGCACAAAATAAAATGTATGGGTCAAACGAAAGCAGTTTGTTGTCATCCAGCGGATTAACAAAATTAATCCGATGAAATTAGCTTCACTAGATTATTAAGCACACTTTAAATGCGAGTTGGGGTGGATTAAATAATATATAGTATGGTAAAATTATCTTGGCAAGTTTATTTAGTAAACACCTTCATAGGGTACCACGGTTATTTAATAAAACACTGACGTAAGTATCGTAAGTAATAGAGGTATCTTTATTTTCGACATTCTATAACAAAAAACAAAATCCAATCGATATAGACCATCTGTAGGGATGAACTCTATATAACTCAAATTTAGGTAAAAACAAATAGAAATGAAAATACATCATTTTAAATGTAGGGACTCGCAACAACTACTTTTTAGTTCATATAGTTAATGTTTGTAGTGAACAGCAGCTTCTGCTTGGATTTCTTCTTCTTTTTGCCGGCGCATTGAAAATCTGAAAGAAAACAATAATTTATTTTCACAATGGCAAACATCTTGAACGGGCGGAGTCAATGTCAGGTGGGTTAAATTGATATAGTTTGGTGAAATTAACTTGGTAAGATTATTTGGCATATACCCCGATCGGGAATAGTCGAGGTCGTATGGTCAATTAAAGGTGGTATGGGGAAAATTGCTTCTGTTTATTCAGCAAATATCTCTTGAACAGAAGGTCAATGTCCGCGGATTGATTAAACGATATCGTCCGGTGGAATTAAATTGACAAGTTCTGTTGGCAAACACCTCGTCACGGGGGACAGCTGATGTGTTGTGGACTAGTCAGCAGCCGTCAACGCTATAACAAAATTGTAGCACTATACACTGGGCAGTAAAATATCCATCACAACCATGACACCTCCGCCAGTCGATCACTAACCACCATGCAGCAAGTGTCTATTGCCGTTTTATCATATTGTGCCGGGTATTGACATGATCAGAGAACAACTTCTCGCATTATCGTTATTACGTCGTCGATTGAAGAGGGAGCGAAAAAATAGACTTATTTGGGTGAATCCGATTAATCAAAGGAGAGGGAAAGTTGCAGCTTCTCCAATGTTTTGTCCCACACTATGAGCTTTGCTTGAACAAAATGAATTAATCATTCATTGTCAATTACAATACCCATTTCGGCCATGATCAACGCACACCAGAGTGGGCCGTCGGTAGACTGGACGATGAGTGTCTCCGTTTAGTCAATTATGCGCTCGCCAGGTGTCGATGAAACATCCAATAACTGTAGTCGCAGTGGGCGGCTGTATTTCTACCGTCGGCGTTAGAAAAATCCAATCGTCCATTTTTCCGCTGAATGTGTACGTCGCAATAAGATCCCACCCGCTACCACTGCCACGGCGTCGACGAAAAAAAAAAACGATCGGAATAAACCGCCAAATGTTTCCGGCTTTATGGGTCTACTAATCAGCCGCCGTGCGATGTTGCGATTGTCCGAAGGTGGTAGATAGTCTCTGATTGTCGAAGAATGTGTGTTTCGTGCGGTGTCCCCCTACATCCCCCTATAGTCCCACGGTACCCATGGGTGTTTAGGCCTGAGGCCTTCGTGGTGGGTTAAGTTTAAAAAAGGAGGTGTGGGTTAATTAACTTCTATTTATTCAGCAAATATCTTGAACAGGTGTTGTCGATGTCCGATGACAGATAAAAGGTTATAGTCAGGTGAAATTAAATTGACAAGTTCTGTTGGCAAACACCTCGTCAAGGGAGGGCAGTTGCTGTGGAGTGGATTAATCGAAACAGTCTGGTCAAATAATAGTACAATTTATTATACAAATTATTTCCAAGATAAACAACATGGCGCCCTTGAGGTGTATTCACGAACAATGCAGATGCCGCATTAGATGTAGAATATTGCATGACAGTTAACCGGTACGTTCTGGTAATTTATAATGTCAAACGGGAGTCGATGTCGTGGGGTCAATTAAAGGATAGTGTGGTGAATTGAATTTTAAGACTTTGCCAGGCAAACACGAGTGGATTAAAGGAAGTCTGCTAGTTATCCGCACTATGGTAAAAACTTAGCAGTTAAAGTCGTCGGGTTTATTAAACGATATAGTATGGCAAAATCAACTTTGCTTCGACTTTTTAGCTGGGAAACTACAATTACAAATATTCAAGAACTCCAGAGACCAACACATCCAAAATACACCTACCATCTTCCGCATTATCTGCCTTCACAGTTAGAGCCTGCGCGACAGCATTCCCAAAACTCTCCCTAAACACCGGCGGTCTCTGGAACCACTCAGTGTCTCCATCATCACTCGGAGTACTCGCTTTCGAAGGTACCGCCATAGTTTTGCTGCCGGCGGCACATATAAAGCGACCTACATCGGCTGTGGTGCGAGCTTTTTTGATCGGCCAGCAGTTGGGACGAGAGGTGGAAGACGATTGTGGGGGGTCTTTGGCGTTCGCCAACATCTGGAACAAAACAAATTCTGTCATTTGCTAATCTATGTTTTAAACAGAGTGCGGCAGTATAACTTCCTGTTTTAACATGCGCACCATTCAGTCCGCTCATGTCGTAGCGGAGCGCTAGTGTTCTCGTTAAAGAGGCGGGTCTATAAAGTTTTACTTAAATTTCGACTCTAGAAATTTTACTTGTTACAATGCAAAGATATAATATTTGAACTGTATAATAAAATAACTTGTTCTATTGCAACATAAGGGATTTGTAGCAACATAACTACATCCGTCAACATGCATTGAAACAGTGAGGAGTGTGCTTTTGCCGTTGAGGCGTACTTTCCGAGCGGATGTAACCTCGCAAATGCAACAAGGCCTTCAACCTATCGGATCACCTAAAATATTTAAGCAGTGAAAGCTTCAATGTTTATACCACCACGGTGTTCTACGTGCAAACATTCATCTGCCCTTGGGTTTGAACTTTCCGGTCGTTTTGTGAGGAGATTTCTTCATGATGATCATTTCCATGCGTACAAGAAGCATTTGTACAGGAACTTCCGAACGTGATTTCAATTCTCGAATAGAAGCACACGCTCACACGAGCGTCTTCTCGAAGTCGTCCCTAAGGACGCTAATCTTTTTTTCAGTGATCTAGCCCATTTTCCGTCGACAAACAAAAACATGCTCTACTGGACTGACACCTATCCTCGAGAATTACATCAACAATTACGGGGATTTTTTCCAGGGCTAGATGAGTTGGACTTACGGGACGTGTGGTTCCAACAAAACGGTACTACGGCACACACTTCAAAAGCATCGATGGCTATTTTGAGGGAACACTTCCCAGAGCGCCTCATCTCAATTATTGGTGATTTGGAGTGGCTATCCCGATTTGGCCCATTGTGATTTTTTATGTTGTTTTTTTTGAAATCTCGTGATTATGTAACCTGTCCAAGGAAGAAATGTCCAACATAATGCCTGCTATGTTGGCAAGAGTCATGTCAGACGTCAGAAATTGGTTTAGTCACCGGAAGGAGAAAGGGGGACGTAACCTATCTGATTTGATCTTCAAAACCATGTAAAACAAAGCTTTAGGCATGCGCATACGTTATACAACAAAATAAAAATGTTCTGAATCATACAGTGGGTTTTAATAAGTTTTGAAAAAGGTAGTTAAGCTGCCGCACCCTATATTAGGTTCCAAGGAAATATACGTAAAATGTCGGAAGCACGAAACTGGTCATTCATTTATTGAGAATCAAAATGTTGGAACTTCTGCAGTAATCAAATGTATGCAAACTTTTTGTGCCGCTGACTCATTAGTATCCGTGCATTCATCGTCACTAACACATTGGTCCCGCCCATCACAATGTAGCGCTACTGTAGCGATAATTTATTTTCTGCTGAACGCATATGATCACTTGGAGCGCTACCGGAGCGGTCGCCATTTTATCCATCATAACCAAAATATGACCCGCTCTTGATCAAGTGATACATCAAATACTGTTTTACGGGGATCAACATTTTGTGTTTGCTTTGACCGGTTTGAAAACAGTGTAGATGTCTTGTTAAAATGAAGCTGATAGAGTAAATTATGATAGAAAATTTCGAAATTGAGGAAGAAACGGGGGAAATGGAAGAAAAGAACGAAAATATTACTTACGAGTATAAAACAACCTATATTCGGCCAATGACTTACCAAATGTTCATTCTATGCCTATAGAATTGGTAAAATTTATATTAAATCTCTACCCATATCATTTTTTAAGAGCCGAAAGCTGAAAACTAACTAGCCCAGTGACACGTACCAAACTACAGTTCAGCGGTTAGATCGCTTCTGAAAACCGCTAAAGTAGTGCTATTCGGGACCATTGGCTGCTCTGTCAGTCACTATTGACCGAAACTGAACTATTCCAATCTATAAACTATAACTATAAGCCTACTTTCAACTTATTATTCAACCGCTGTCAGTCGTGAGTTTTGTGTCAAATTATATAAGATTTGTCTGGTGCGGAATGCATCGAAAAAAATTAAATATGTACATCCTCGAGTTTCTTAGGCTGATGTTCAATGTGCTAAATTTCATTCTCATACATGCGATTTGATACTGTCATATTAATCTAGTTTTATCGTTCCACATTTACGAAGGTGGTCTGATAGGTACTTAGCCTACAAAAGTACTTAGCCTCCAAAAGTAAAACGAATATTTTGGAAAAGTTACGATTTATTTCTCAACATAGTCTCCTTTTAGCTCGATACACTTGATCCAGCGATGCTCCAACTTCTTTAATCTGTCTGGGAAATAGGTTTTCTAGAGGTCTGTAAGGTAGGACTCCCATGGCGATAACCTCCTCATTCGACTTAAAAGCCTGCCCGTCGAGTGATTTTTTCAAATTTGGAAGAGTACTTTTTTCTTCGCCAAATGGTGCCGTTGTTTCTGCAATTCGGCGTCGAATCGGCCCAATTATTAGGCATAGTAGATCCCTGTGACCGTTTTGCCCTCCAGGTAGTCGATGTAGATCACACCTTGTGAATACCAGAAAACGGTGGCTATCACCTTTCCGGCTGGTAGGACAGTCTTTGGAACACATTCGCCTGGTGAAATCCACTGTTTTCGACTGTTCCTTTGTCTCTGGTGTGTACCAGTGGATCCAGGTTACGTCGATGGTCACGAAACGACGAATTCGAATTGCGCTTGAACAGCGTCATACACCGCTATAAAATGGTATTACGGTTGCTCTTGTTGTCCAAGGTGAGCAAACGCGGCACTCATTGCGCAGACAGCTTTCTCATGCCGAATATTTCATGCAGGATTTGACTCACGCGGTCTTTTGAGATGCCAACTGTTTCAGCCATCTGGCGCACCTTTAAGCCCTGTTCGTACAGCTGTCACCAACCTGTCAATGATCATGTCAAAGATCCCGCCACACAAATTCCGTGCCCTCTGCTACGCTATATACAGGAAATTCACACGGAAGGATACCTGACAGTCACCGACTGTGGATTGTTAAACCAATTTAGTGCTCTTTGATTTCGCTACGCGATTTCCCTTTCAAAATGAATAATCGAATCACCGACCTACAGTAATGGACAAAAGTATATAGACAAATTAATACTGTTCTGTATTTCTTTTTTAACTTGTTTTATTAATACACCAACCTGTATACATAATTCGTTATAGCATAATACTCACTTTATACATAAATAAATTCATTAGACTCCCTTCAACAAAAAATTAATTGAAAAAAACTGGAAGTATGAAGGACAAAAATATATAGACAAAGCAAAGAATTATAAAAAAAGGAAGCAAAGTTCATTGAATTATAGAAAACCAACCATGTTCGTGTTAATATTTTGTAGCATAACCATTATTATCAATCACCGCCTGGCATCGTCCCGGCATAGATTGTAGAAGTTTCTTGATATAAGATTCATCAATCTGTCTCCACTTTTGCTCTAAAGCGGCAAAAAGTTCATCCTTGTTTGAATAATTTTTATCTCGTATTTGCTTATCTAAGTATTCCCATAGATTTTCAATGGGGTCATATCGGGAGACTGTGAAGGACATTTGAGAACTGGTATTTTTTCATCCAGAAAGAATGTCTTTGCGAGATTTGAAGTGTGCTTCGGGTCATTATCTTGCTGGAAGATTGATCTTAAGGGCATATTGTCTTCCATGTAGGGTAACATTACATGGTTTAGTATGTCTGTGTATACAAACTTATCCATAATGCCATCTATTTTATGTAAAGGTCCCATCCCAAACCCCGAAAAGCACCCCCAAACCATAACAGACCCGCCTCCATGTTTGACAGTGGGCAAAGTGTACTTGGGGTTCAATCTTTGTCCACTAGGAGGTCGAACGTAATGAACACCATCTGATCCAAACATACTGAACTTAGATTCGTCACTGAAACATACCCTCTTCCAGTCACAGATGCTCCAATCAAGATGCAACCGTGCAATTCTAATCAGTCCTTACGGTTTTTCCTCGAGATTAGCGGCTTCTTACTCGGGCGACGTACAAATAACTTCAAATCATTTAATCTTCTACTTAGTTTTCGTAGAAACACTGACAATTCCTTTTGTCTCGATTTCGGCTTTTATTTGTCTTGGGGTTTTAAACGGATCTTTGGACGAAATCACTTTTATTAATCTAACTGATCTAGCATTTAGTTTTCTAGGCCGACCACTTCTCTTAGAGGCTTCCAAAATACCTTTTTGTTTATATTTGTTCAATATTGCCCAAGCTGCTTTACGCTTCAGCTTCAAATTTTTGGCAATGAGATGAACACAAACTAATCCTCTTCTGACACGAAACTGTACTAAACTAATGTTGAAAAGAATTTGTCTACATATTTTTGTCCCTCATAAAAAAGTGCTTATATTCAGACTTCTATTGTGTTCATTGCAGATAATGTAAAAACAAGGAATTTAGTTTTTCTACTAATAACGCATTTGTTTATAGAGCAATGAAGTATGAATTCGTTTTCTAAAGGTATTTAGGTAAATATTCATATTTGTCTATATACTTTTGCCCATTACTGTATATTGCTCTTTCCATTTATCTCTTAAATCCGCGGACACACTCGCTTCCACACGCGGTCAAAACAAAACTGCGTATCCAATTCGGATGAAATTTGGACAGTACCCGTGTACGACAATGTACTACACGGAAGACAATTGCTCTTGCGATAGTAGCACCATCCGGCGGTGAGGCTAAGCACCTATCGGACCGCCCTAGTAAATGTAGTTCCATTATTATTTTATGCATGCAAAGTTGGCGGTTGAGTCTGAAAATTAAAAATACCGGGTCCAATTTTCTACGAATTGGTTTGTTCAACTTCATATTGTACCCCCTTTCGTTTAGAAACTTGGAAAAATAAATAATTGTAGTAGAGGAGACTGACCTTGAAAAGTAAAAACAAAGCTTATCAAGGTTAATTAGCCTCACTGTAATCTAGCACAAAATGTTCAAGAAATAGTCATAAAAGGTTCCATTTCTCAAGATAACATTAGGTGCATTGGTGTAAACGAGCGATAAATTTTTATTGCCATCCCCCAACACTTGATAAACACGATGATGCATAAAGCTCATCAAATTTTATGAAAAGTGCCGTCGTAGAAATATTGAAATAATTTTTTTATTGGGAATTATGTTCTTCAGACCTTCCACAATATTCGTAAAAATCATAATACTACGAGATCTGTAAATTAAGTGATGGGACCGACAACGTAGCGCTCGATCTGGAGTCGGGCTTGGAGGGGAGACAGGGGAAGATGTGATCCACATTCAGTACAAGATTGAACTCGTGACATTTGGTTGCCCGTCGCGATTTTTTTTGTGAAACTTTTTACCATTGTGACATCAAATTCAAGCAACGGTATGCTATCAGGTTTTGCTTCAGACTTGGGCACAGTGCAACGAAAACTCTTGCTAATAGGCCTATGGAGATAGTTTTGTCAAGAGCCCAGGTTTTTCGGTAGTTTAAGCATTTTTAGATGGGAGTCGATTGAAGATGAACCACGAAGTGGAAGGCCTTCACCTTCAAGAACCGATGAAAAATCACGAGAATCCGGGATCTTGTGACTTCAGATCGTCTGTTGTCCGTTAGAATGATCGGGAAAGTGTTAAGTTTCACTCACACCTCCATGCATCAGATTAAAAATAAGTGGGTGTTGCATCACGATAATACTCCTTCTCACACATCAATGTCAATAAACTAGTTTTTGGCCAGTAAAAACATTCATGTGGCTCCTCAGCCTCCTTAATCGCCTGGTTTAAGTCCTTGTGACTTTTTTCTCTTCTCAAAGTTGATAAGTCACCTCAAGGGTGACCATTTTGGGACAGTCGAAAACATTCAAACAGCTGTAACCGACCAGCTGAAGGCTATTCCAGTATCGGAGTTCTTAGCACAGTTATGAGGAGTGAAAGAACCGTCTCCAGCGCTATGCGACTTCAGACGGAAGTTATTTTGAGGGCGACAACATTGTAACCTAATTTAGAGACCTCCTATGTTTTTATAATTCAAAATTATGTTAATTAAGCTCATATAGCTTCACAAACAGTTTTAAACGAGGCTAAAATAACCTTAGGAAAAAAGCCCTCTCTATTCTCTGTAGCTAATGGAGCTTTCATATTTTGATAACGATACGGTTTGTCCTGCTACTGCGCAAAATCGAAGGAAGGTCATAACGAGGCAGCAAAACAAGTGCACCAAAAACTCTAATCTTTAAATTTGTATTCTTTTTCAAAATTTAAAAAAAAAATATTTTTTTCAAATCTCCGATTCTTGGTAAGATATACATGTTACTCACTGTAGCAAACGATGGCCCAGCAAAGGATGCGGCTCTCTCTAACGATCCCACTCCCCAACCACCGTTACTACTCTCCTCACTAAGATGCGTGCTTTCGCTCTCACTCCTCTCTCTAGTCGCATTCTCCGCTTCAATGCGCGACATGGCATCCTCAAAACGCGGGAACTGCACGTCTGATTCCAGCTGAATGGGTTTGGCTGGGCGTGGCAAGCCGATGATACGATTTGTCTCCAGTTCGATGCGTTTCTCGCGGCGACGTTCTTCTTTCGCCCGACGTTGGCGGCGATGTCGACGTTGCTCTAGTTGATCTGGAAAAGGGTGAATTCTTTGAAAAAAAAAACGAGGGGAAATAAACACCGTTGAAAGATTCGATATTTGCAGCATTAGTCGTTTCCAAAGACCATGATTCAAGAGGTATTCAGTGTGGGATGTTGGAGTGTCCATTGCAAGGTGATTCTTAATCTGTTCTGTAATTGGTATTAATCCGATTTCCAGATTTGCGTTTTGTAGAGCAATTATGTAACCGTATGTTTTTGTATATATTGCGTTTTATAACACACACAGTATCGGACAATATTAAAGAGACTAGACTAATTATGACTTTTATGGAATACCCAACTAACAATTATCACTCCTATTAGAGTTGCAAGAATTATTATACAGTATTCCTTACACAGCATTGTATACTGTAAGAACATTAGCAAAACCCTCTTAGAACTGCTATACAAGCGGAATGGGCACACCTAATAGGACACTTCAGTCATTTAAGAGGTTGTATAAGGGCTGCAGGTAACAGTTATACCACAAAAGTGTAAGCCTCTTGCAGCCGCTATAGGACATTTGCGTCAGTGCAAGATTCAGTTTTTATCAACTATACAACTCATCTTGTTTACTTACATATCGGCCATTGTGAATTTCATACACAGGTATATGATAAACTTCTACACTGTGATATAGGGCTATTGAATTACTTGCGCAGCAAATTTTATTGTGATTATCGTGCAAAGTAGTTACGCAATTTCTACGGGCTTCGTATTTGATTCATATTTTGATAATGATCAAAAGTATGTATAGATTTTTAAGATGGAAAACTGAACTTATCTGCGTTAAATCTTCCACAAATCCTATATTTAGACACAATTACACTAATGTTTATCACTTTATATCTGTAATTTCGAACTGAAACATAATTATTTAATATTAAATAGAGGAATAAATGTTTGCCCAATATGGCGGGTGGTTGTGTACAATCATGGCATCGACCATGTTGTCGTTAGGTTATTAGAATATTTTGGTGTTGCCTGCAGGAGTTATACAACAATTTGACCAATGTCTGAAATGAAATACCGACAGAGTCGAATGATTTACCCAGAATTTGTACCAGATCTATATCTTCTGTTTGAACAATTGATAAAACCTTTTTAACCAATATACATAAGTTGTTTGTCTTAAAACATTGGTTATGGCATTTTAACAAAAATATGACAGCAGAAAGTTAGGTTATGGTGAAGTTGTATACCAACATATTTAGCATATGTACAGCCTTTAACAGTTACTAAACAACAGTTGTATAACACAGCAAAACAACAAGGCTCGGGTTTGTTTTATAAACGTTACCATGGATGCCACAACACAATCATTTTGACTAACCTGCAAATATGCCGTATAAAATAGTTGTATAAACGTTTATGCAACAGTTAAAAATTTCGTCCTATAAGGTGTTGTGTAACTATGCTATAAGAATATTTTAAACACCTCATTTTAGAGCAAATATGTTGCGGAAAGCAAATTTGCATTCCACACAACATTAAGCCAGCACTTTGGTGTTCAGGCAACAACAATAGAGAGCTTTTGTGGCTGAACGGTTCTTTTACCAAAAGCTTATAGCACTACTTTGCTAGTTGGGTATACAAATATAGTTAATTTTTGTAATTGAGTTAAAAGATTTATGTAATTAAGTAGTTTCAAATGACACTACAATAAATTCATAATCAGTGTTTCCAAAGATTAATTAGAGAAAATAAAAAAATATAAAAAATCTATGCAACAAAATTAGAAAAACCTATCCTTAAAATACATTTATATCCAATATTAATGAAACTAAACTAATACTTCATCCAGTACCCTTTGTTCTCATGACTTTTTGACATCTATTTCGCAATGAGATTGGAAATTACAGCTGGATCCATTGATTTCCAAGCATTTTCAATCTCTTCAAATAACAGCAGAATTGCTGATATTTTTGGTTCGGATCTTTTCTCAATTATCTTCCAAATATTTTCACAATTCAATTTTATTTGTCACAAACCATTCCTTCACAAGTTTAGCAGTATGTTTACTGTTATTATCATGTTGGAACGTAAACTTTAGCTGCATTTCAAAATCGGCGTCAGGCAACATTACATCTTTATATATTTTTAATACATGAATCGATCCCTGGTGCCCTCAATTTTATGGATTGGACTTATTCCGTAACCCGAAAAACAACCCCAAACCATTATATTGCCGCCTCCGTGCTTAACGGTACCAGAAACATATTCTGGATCAAGTCTTTTATTTAGATGAAACTACCGGAACATCCAACTGAGCCAAAATTAGATTTGCAGACAGCCGCGGGTTCTGTTTTGAACTTTTTCTCTTCCGGCCACCTCTCTTAAGGTTAACAACCCTTCCACGGAGTCGAGAATTTGTATTGTTCTTGAAACCATTTGTTTATGTGCATTAAATTGCTGTTTTATTAATTTTTACGAGCGACCTGATTTATAAGCTTCTATAAATTTTTCTTTTAAATCTATGGAATAATGTTTTCTACGAGGCATTGTTAATAATTTTCTGTTGTTTAAATCCAACACTTGACCAACTGCACCTCAGCGAAACTAAATACAAAACGAATCACTCTAATTTTTTCGCATTTATTTCTTTATAAAAAAAAATCTACCACCAGGTACACAAATAAACTGTTGATAATGAAATTCTTTTGGTCGCCGGTAATACACTGCTTAACAAAAATTAATATCATTTTAAGTACAGAAAACTGGAATGGACAAATAGAACAGTCTCTCTAATTTTGTCTGATACTGTATGCCCGATGTCTTTACTATATTAGTTCTGTTGTACTGTTTCTGTAATTGGGTGTACCCCGTTAGAATAACGATTATTATTATATTATTAAGTCTACGGTTACGAATTCTGACGAAACTTTGTGCTGACGAGTTCTGACTAATTGGTCCAAGTAAACAAACACATGTCTTAAAACGAGCGTGCTAACACTGGCAGCGACCAGTACGTCAGAGTATACACGACGTCGTTAGAACCATTTGAGCGTTCAAACAGATTTAATTTTTTCGTACGATCTGCGTCTTTTTTGGCGTACTTGGTTATTTCACCATGGACAACGACAAATTGATAACTTTTGTGTACCAAAACAGTTTATTGTGATATATGGGAGGCAAACAATTATCAATAATAACCTCTCAATCTGTCCTTTGGCATCTCTTCTAGAAAATAAAGGATTGGCAGGTTCCGTTTTCCACCATTTAACAACAGCAACATCAGTAAAGGACTTATTTGCTGATTGGCAGAAATGTACTGACTACTAAAATTTCAGACAACGCGCACAGTGTAACCGCCTTGTTTGGATGAGGATCTCGTTTTTAAGAAAATGAAATGTTATAAGTGGCATGTGGGAAATAAAAACGACGAAAGGTGACATTCGTTGTTAAATTAGGACTCTCTAGTAGGAAGGTATACTTGTGCGCCATATTGTTTCCTAGCAATGGAGAAGAAGACGTCAGCTATCAAACCACACGCAAGTTCAAGTTAGCATACTGTCAATGCTTCTATCCTCCAGAGGCTGAAAAAACACGGCGGTCGAGTATACCCCCTTTTATAGTCCCTTAGCCAACTATACCTTTTCCCTTGGGAATAATAGATGAGTTGTCAAAAAAGAGGCATTTTACACATGAGCGATATTTTTCCGGTTAATAATTATTGGTTCAACTTTTGATTCAGAATTTGTTCTATAAACAATGAGAACTGCAAAGTCGTGAAACAAGGCTTGAAGTTAATAAATATGCAGCAATGAGGAGACCAAGCAATCACTCCTCCTTCCTAAAAAAACACACAACTCTCCCGACACTAAAAAAAAACTGTGTATGCAAATAAGGTATCTTCACAATGAGAAGCCCTCAAGAAAAGGTAAAGCCACTTTGTGTGTCACTAATAACTGTTTTAGTTATTGATAAAATGTAGATTTCTATCAAGAGACTCCGTGATACGCCAATAAGTCTACAAAATGCCAGAAATCAAATTTATTTACCAAAGTTAAAATTTCTCAAAGCCTACTAGTATTCTAGGCAATGAGTACTCAACACTTTGGATAATTTCTAGTACCTGTCAACAAATCTACATATACATTCTATCAAATTAAAGGAAGTTACTTTTGTAATCAATCATTTTCAGCTTAGTAAAACCTTAGTAAAGGGTGTCCAGTGGGAAATTTCGCATTTTGATTAAAGAAAAAAATACAAACTTTGTAATTTATAGTAATATCTATTACTATTAACATATTCGTAAATTCGGCGGGTTTCATTTCTTAAATATCATTCCGTCCAAATGTTTGCCATCCCTTGGGACACAGTCTTCTAAAGCGCAAATTCTGAAACCCTCTCTTGCTGAGTTCCGGAGTGATGTTTATTTCTCGTCGAATGTTGTCTTTAAGCTCCTCCAGTGTTCGTGGATTATTGGAATACACTTTTGACTTTAGATAACCTCACAAAAATAATCGCATGGTGTGAGGTCGGGTGACCTAGGAGGCCAGTGAATGTCTCCAAACTTCGGCATAACTTTTTGAGGAAAAAGTGCTTTCACCGTGTCGGTCGATTCTCTGGAAGTATGGGTAGTGGTCCCATCCTGTTGAAACGATGTCATGTCCTTGTATCGATCGGAATTGACTGTCAAAACATGACCGTTTTCATGTTCAAAGAAATTAATATTAATAATAATTGTTGATGTTTCTCTTTTGGGTTCGTTGGTGCCCAATATGTACAATTTTACTTGTTCACATAACCGTTTAAGTGATAAGCTCTCGTCACTGAAAACAACGTTATCGAGTCTGCACTGCGTAGGAAAAAGATTCAATTTCCGTTTAGCACAAGATTTCGGTAATACGTAATCACTTTTCTTTAAAGCATGGACTGATTGGATTTTGTAACGATGAAAACTCTTTTTTTCTTCACTATGCCGTGCAATGTTGACCTATTGTTTCCCAAAGCAGCGGGATGCTTCCGTACAGAACACCGAGGATTTGCAATGTACGAATCATTTACTCGACGCACATTTTCTTCGGTTGATACAGTAGGTGTGGTGTAGAGTAGAGCCTGTTTCACGGAACCTCTTAATCCACTATTTCAACAGGTTCTTACTTGGGGCATCTTTTGGTCGGCGAATGTTGTATCGTGTACAAAATTTCCGAAGGGCAGCTGCGTATAAATCACCACTCTTAAAGTAAGTCTCGATAGCAAAAGCACGTTGCGCTCCGGTCCAACGTTCCATTGTGACGATTTAACCCGCACGCCGAACGCGTCGATCAAGACCTTTTCCCACTTCCTCGTGTTACGGTTGCCGCGTAATTCAAATTTGAAATGTGAACTTTCCCACTGGAACCCTGTAGCTCCGCGTCAAAGAAACTTTTCTGAAAAGTCCAAGACGTACCTAAAAATTGGTTCTTCAAAACGATCTGATTGTAGATATGATTAATTGCAAACTTATTAATCATAATCCTTTTAAAAAAAGCTCTTGCACAAACCTTTAAATGCATCCAAAGTATCTTGGCTAACAATAGGTTTTCTAAGCTCAATTTCAGCGATTTCAAACTGGCAAGTAACTGGCAAGTGTTGAAGGTACCTCAACCTTCTTCTCAAATCGTCCGTCATTGAGCCACCTTCTTTTTCTAGAATTCTTCCTGTTATGGTTTTTGGTGCATTCTCCAAAGAGCCGTAAGTATGCTCCAACATCCTCGCATTGATGGCGTGCAGATAGATATGTTGGCCGTCAGATGCTGAAAACAAGGGTTTTATTACTTTTTGCCATAAAGGGTAGAAAAAACGTCTCTCTAACGGAAAACTAGTCAAGTCCGTCTGGGGGGTTCGCGTTTTTTATAACAAATGATACTTTGAGGCATCATTCAACTAATTACAGGGTGTTTCAGAACTAAAGGATCAAACTTCTAGGGATTATTCAGTGTAACAGTAGAAAACATTCGAGTATAGGGACCCATATCCGGAAGAGTGTCACTACGGCAAATTTTAGAAAGACGATGAATTGTATAAATAGGATTTAATGCATTTAATTTTTGCCTTTTATATATGATATCATCACAACAATTGTTCAAAATATCTTCCTCCAACCTGAATACACCGATTTAAACGTCGCACATGATTTCGGCGGACTTGACTAATTAATTTGGTACTCATTTTGAATGATTTCAAATGCTGCTGTAATTCGTCCAATTAAGTCTTGCTCTGTTTCTACTGGAGTTTCGTAAACCAAAGACTTTACATGTCCCCACAGGAAAAATCTAGCGACGTTAAATCGAGTGACCTAGGAGGCCAAGAATCTGCTCCACCTCTGGCAATCCAACGGTGCCCAAACTGCTGAGCCAAATACTTACGTACTTGTACAGCAAAGTGAGCCGGCGCTCCATCATGCTGAAACCACATTTGATGTCGAACGTTCAATGGAACATTTTCCTGGAACAACTTCCTCCAAGAAACGCCGGTAAATAGGTACTGTTAACCGTTCCGGTAGAAGGTATGGCCCAATCAAATAATCATCAACAATGCCTTACGTTGACAGACCAACGTTGCTGATGTTTTCTAGGAAAAATTGCATGGGGATTTTCTTTATCCCAAACGTGGCTATTCCTACTATTAAAAATACCGTCTCTTGTGAAAGAGGCTTCATCGGTCCATAAAACAGCATAAAAAATTTGGTTGTGCAGCGATTTGATGAAGAAGCCACTGACAAAATTGAACTCTAGGATGGTAATCGGCTGCAGTCAATCCTTGAACTTTCTAGAAGTGGTAAGGATAAAGTTGTTGCTCGTGTAGCACCCGCCATACGGAAGCGTTACTCGTATTCATATCCTCAGCAATGTGACGTGTGCTACTTGACGGTTCATCGGCAACTCGCTGAAGGACCTCTTCTTCAAATTCGACCGTTCTTACTGTTCGAGCAAAACCAGTACCATGCATGTTGGTTTTAAACATGCCTGTCTCGGAGAGCCGCCGATGAATAGCAATAAACTTTTGTATCCCGGATGCTGTCGTTCGGGATAACGTTCTTGATACAACTGCGCTGCTACTCGTGCATTGCAGCTTGTTGTTCCGTATGCCAAATGCATATGCGCCAATTCTTGATTGGTAAAGTTTTCCGTTAGCAACAATTAATTTTTGTTAAATTCTTGCAAACTTCACAGATACGGATAGTACGACTAAGGCGATATGGAATGCCGCTACAAAAAACAATCTTTGTTATCGTTTTTAAAGATAACAACACACAAGCGCCGGATATGGGTCCCTATACTCAAATGTTTTCTGTTACACTGAATAACCCCTACAAGTTTGATCCCATAGTTCTGAAACACCCTGTATAAACGTGATGTAAGTAAAACTGTAATTCAAAATTGCATTTTTAAACGCTCATTGATTGAGTGATTAAAGTGAGACGAAATCTACTTACACTGATAAAAGTAATGATATTTTGACGGTTGATTGATGACATTTGTACAAATGCTCTGTTTGTCATTGATCTCATCAACCACTGAATTAATATCTAAGTTATTCACAGCCTTTCCCAAAGCTTCCAAAATAATATTTTCGTTTGGATTAGTTGTCTGATCAAAAGTATCATTACAAGCAGCTCCGAAAATCTCTTCTTCTGTCACTGTCCTCATGTTAGTCATATCGACGTTTTCGTATGTTGTGGTAGTTTCTTTATCAGATTCTTGATCTATTTCTGTGATATTGGTAGTTTCAGCATTTTGAGTATCGCCTTTTTGTCCTTCTAGCACTTGATCTTCGCGTTCTTTTAGAAGAGTTATTGCTTGCTCGACGAAACACCTGACGACAATAGAGTGAATTATTATTCAAGTTATCGTCAGGGTTAAACTGTTCAGCAAAAGATTCTAAACATTATATGAAACATGTGAAGTGTAGATTTCCACTAAAGAGACCTACGAATACATACGAATAGGACTATAATATTACAGAAATCAAACTGATTTACCAAAGAATACATTTCACAAAGCCTACTATGTTAAGCAATGTGTACTCAACATTTTGGGAATTTGGCTTTTCAATAGCAGGTTAACAGTATTAATATAGCTTTCGTTCGTTTGACCACAGACGGGCAACCATGGACAGCTGTTTCGTGCTATTTGGCAACTGTTCAACATGGCGTAGGTAACTTTAACCAAAGGACCCGGTATTGGTGTTATAGAAAGTTAGGGTTAAACCGCATTTTTTCTTGACAGTGACATGACACGAGGTACGACAATCTACGAGCCCCTTCCCACTTCAGTTGGCCCAACTATTGAAATCTTAGTTTTTTTCTTATCAAACACAAATAATGAAAATGTAGCAGGGTGTTATAGGTTTAAAATATTAACAATGAATATTTTGATAATATATAGTAGAAAACACCAACTTTATCACTCCCTAATCAAATTTGCAGCATAAAAATAACATATGTTGCAATTACAGCATATCAACCTATTTTCGTTGCAATGCATAACGCATAGGTGGCTGTGAAAAATAAAAGCCATGACAATTGTTTTTATTAATCACAGCTGTCAGAATACGTTTAACACGTTCACTGCCACATTGGTCCTATAGGATCAACACTCATGTTGCCTCAGCCGGCCACATTGGTCCAATAGGGCCAACATATATTTTGACTTACCAGGCTATGTTGGTCCCATGGGGTCATCGCATTTTCTAATAACTGCTGGGCCGTTGGCGCTCATTTACCTATGTACGCCTGCAGAAATGGGCCAACATGGCCTAGAAGCTATATGCCACACATATAATTTCTTAGGTATTTCCATAATGAGGAATGTGGCCCCCATGAGACCAACGTTTTTTTTATATGGTGGCCCACTAGTGCTCAATGTGAAATATATGTTTGGCGTAGTGGACACATATTAAAAAATATGTCTGGCAGCGAACGTGTTAAAATAGTTTTGAGTAGTTAAGGTTTTCAAAATGGGTAGAGGAAAGGTTATTAGTGAGAAAATTCGGTTACTGATAATTAATTTTTTAATTCTGGGAAATCAAACTCAGAAATTGCAACTTTGTTAGACTTATCGCGGTACAGTGTGAGAAATATTGTTAGAAGATATAACGTAACTGGTTCAGTTAATATTAAGCCACGATATGTGAAAAAAGTAATATCACAAATGCCGAACGAAGAGCATTAAGAAGAATAATCGTGAAAAACAGACGTGCCAATTATTTACAATTAAGTGCTCTGTGGAGTGACGCTGTTGGAAGGAGAATGTCGAGGTCCACAACTCATAGAGAGGCCCACAAACTGGGATTTAGCAGTTGCAAGGTAAGTTTTCTTATAAAAAAAGTGATGGAGTGATGAGGCCCGATTCGAAGTTTGTGTTGGTGACAGTCGCAGTAGAGTTATTCGCAAAAAAATAAAGCATTCCATGTTGACTGTCTGAAGAGAAAACTGAAATTTCCAGCATCCATTATGGTCTGGGGCAGTATGTCATCAAAAGGAGTAGGAAAACATCATTTTATTGATGGAAATGTGGATACAAACAAATGTTTGGCAATTTTAGAAGAATCGCTTTTAC
The DNA here is from genome assembly GCA_963669975.1 of Acanthoscelides obtectus. Taxonomy (NCBI): domain Eukaryota; kingdom Metazoa; phylum Arthropoda; class Insecta; order Coleoptera; family Chrysomelidae; genus Acanthoscelides; species Acanthoscelides obtectus. The sequence continues at coordinate 64,625,592 of CAVLJG010000003.1, read as the reverse complement.
CAGTGATGGGAGAATGTTTGACATCCGGCCAAGATTTTGTGTTTCAGCAAGATGGTGCAGCGTGCCATACCTCAAAAAAAGGCTATACAATGGATGGAAGAAAATAATGTACCACTTTTGAAATGGGTTTCTAGCAGTCCAGATCTGTCACAAATTGAAACTTTGTGGCACGAGATGAAAAAGGTTCTACAACATCCTGCTCGTACAATCACCGAACTGAGACAAAAGCTTCAAGAAATATGGAATTGTTTTACACCAAATTTTTGCCAAAACGTGGTTAACACTATGCCCCAAAGAATTTCAGCCGTAATAAAAAATAAAGGTGATGTTATCCAATGGTAATCTTTCAATTGTTGCTTTGTTAACTTCGCGCATTTATTCGCACATTGTTTATTTGTTCAGATGTTCTATTAGTTATAGGTCTAAGTGATTTCAAATATGTATTTTTTACGACTAGAGTGTATCTAAAACGTTTTTGAGAAAATAAATTGTTTTAGAAGTAAATAGTTTCGTCATGTTTAGTTTATAAAGGCATATTTTGGTACAAATCTTGAAGTGGGCCAACTGAAGTGGGAAGGGGCTCGAAGCTATAACAAATGTACAGTACAGGAAAATTTATACGTAGATGCAGTGTTGCCTCATCAACGATTACAGGTTAGTTAACCAGTGATTGAAAAACGAATTTTTGGGCAACTTATAGCCAACGTGCTAAGGGTAAGAACATGGTGGAGCAGTTCATCACACCGTGACGCTTATCACCAACGTTACTAAATCGGCACAATATTAAATTACAATTGAATTTATTCAATACTTACCTTTCAGGGCAATCTTGATCTTCTTTAATCTGCCTATCCAACTCCTTCGATTCTCTCTCGATGATAGCGAGTACGTCCTTCTTCCTAGCCAATAGCAATTTAGAGTAGATATCAGCAGCGTCGCGTTCTGAGATCTCAAAAATTGCGTCCTCGTCTTTGATTGGCGTATCACAAGGATATGCGATCAGGCTGCCCTTAGGTCGTTTCATTAATTTCAAGGTGATTGAATCGCTAACGTTTGCGAGTGAGTACGGGATCGCGACCACGCTGAGGAAAAAAATAGATATTGTTCAATCCCACGCGTTTATTCAAAGAGGCCGCAGCCGCGCAGCCTATGTTCCAGGGTACCGCGACTGCTATGAGGAGCTTAGAGAAAGTTTGGTAATCCGATTTTTGAAGTGCCTTTGGTTAGTAGAACTGAGAAAAGCCACTTCAGGTAGGTTTTTCTACCATCTTGATACCCTATGGACAAAGGAGCGGTCGTATCGGCCAGTTCTTGATGTTCGACATGGTCAGGATGGGAGGCGGTAGTCAGGCGGGTCTGTCTGGCAGGCACATCGCCCGGCGGTATCGTGGAGGAGAGCTCTGAGAAGCAAAGCCAGTTGGCGTAGCGGTAGAAGAGAGCTAGATCGCCGACTGCCCGCCGGTGCGAAAGGGTTCCGAGACTGTCAAGAAAAGGGTCATTGATCAGTCATACAGCCCTCTTCTGAACAGCATTGAGCATGGATCATGTAGTCGGGGCGGCAGCATCCAAAACATGTGAGCAGTACTCGAAGGTAGGTCTTATTTGGTCCGTGTACAGGGTGAAGAGGTCCAACCAAGTGTTGAACAATCGGGTGCGAAACCTAAAGGATCCAATTTTGTTGATGTTGCGCCATAGGTAAATTTTAGCGGCAACTTGTCTTCCCTTGAAAAATATACCTTATTGAGGTGTGCAATGATCCCTAATGACTCTTTCAAATATCGTTATCCCACACACCTGAAAAATTATAAAGAACTGAAATGTTATTTATCGAAAAAACATTTTGAGAAATTTCCTTGGCTGTTATATTCAGAGGAACTACAAGGGTTTTTCTGTAAATGTTGCTCGGTTTTTGCAAAATTAGGAGGAGTACATAAATCAACTAAATTGGGAAAACTTGTTACCGTACCACTAAAGAAATTTTCGAAATTGTATGGCAACCCCGGTGATTGTGAGACACATGAGGACTCAATATATCATACAGAAGCAGTTTCAGATGCTACAAACTTTTTAAAGATTTACGAAAATCCAGAGAATGATATAAGAAATATAATAGGTTCAGAGCGAATTAAGCAAGTATCAGAAAATCGGCAAAGATTGACTCCTATAATAGAATCGCCAAAATATACCACTTAGAGGCCATAGAGATAGGGGACGCCTTTTTTCTAATGACAGCACGAATGGCGATGATGTCCTTAATAATGAAGGGATATTTAGAGAACTAATACGGTTTAGAATCGAGAGCGGCGACAATTTATTGAAAAAAAACTTATAGAACTCAAAAGCTCATGTTACGTACATAAGCAGCCGCATCCAAAATGAAATTATAGAATGTTGTGGCGAAGAAATCTTGGATATAGTTTTAAGTCGCGTCAGGCAAAGACAGTATTACAGTATTATATATGTATTTAACGAAACTACAGACATTAGCCATAAATCACAAATGTCAATCTTATTGCGGTATTGTTATCAAAAACTTATTTACGAGGACTTCATGGGATTTGTGGATTGCTACTCAAATTTTGATGAATGGAACCCAAACTCACAGGTCAAATTCTTGCTCAAACAGTCAAGCATTTCATTAAAACCAATAACTTAGACTCAAAACTATGTGTGGGCATTGGTACTGATATGTGTAATCTAATGTTAGGTGAACCAAAGGGCACTGGAATGGAATTGCAAAAATGTTTGCCAAATGCTCTAAAAAGAATACGCGCATCATGCCTTGAATCTTTCGATTTCAAAAAGCAGCAGTGTCCAAGCAGTAAGAAATACTGTAGGCATAATGAAGGAAGTAATTGCGTTCTTCAAAGCATCCGCTAAAAGAAATACACTATTAAAAAGAAAATTAGACGGATATCAAATTCATGGTATGTGCAAAACACGATGGACCGAGAGACATGATTCTGTGCTCCAATTTGAAAGCAAATTCGAGAAAATTGTAGAGGTACTAAATATTATATCAAATTGGAAAGACCGCGAAGCTTCTTCAAAAGCGAACGAATCTTCGGTGGAACTCTATAGAAGCAACTGCTGCTAAAATATTCAGAAGCGCTCAGTAGGACATAAACATGAATTTTTGCATGTTCTGTCGTTTGCTGTATTAACACACTACCGTAAACAACGCCGCGTTTTGACAGGCTTCACAGTGAGGTCACCGCCCCCGACATATCATTTGATTGTTTTTTAATTTGTTAGTCTGCTGGCGAGTTGTTGACATACCATTTGCTTGTAAAAATACAAAGTATGTATAGGTTATGTTTATTACTGCATCGAAAACATCGAAAATAATGTGAATAAAAAAAATGTATCACTTTATCACCTTGCAGCTTCCACTCCCAAGACTTTAGGAGATGTAAAACCTGTGTTTTAAGCAATATACTATATATAAAGTCATCATAAGGGCTCGCGCAGACAAACGAACGTTCAGCGTTCAAGCCGGGTTCGTCCGGTAAATTCCTCTGGGCTTACGAGTTCTAACACAGGCAGGAGACAGTCACGAACACTGCGTTTCATTTTACGAAGATTACTTGTAGGTGAAACATGTATTTCGATAGTAAGTCTTCAGAAGACGAATCATTGGTTTTGTGAAGTTTGGAAGAGTCTAATAAGAAAAAAGATACTGTATGCATCCGATAATTGTGAGAGAGATGAAAAAGGAAAGTTCAGTGTTCTTTTTCCTGCATTGCTTGAAGATGAATAATTTTTTATTTACTTCCGAATGTCATTAAGTAGTTTTAATGAATTTTATAAAAAAGGAAATAGAGAAACAAGACTCCAATTGGAGAAAGGCTATATCTACAAAAGAAAGATTGGTAGTATTTTCCCATTTCCGTGACTATAGTATTTCAAGCTATGCTGCATTTTTTAAAACTATTTTTATAGTCTCCGTTACTAAGATCATATAAAAAAACGCCTTTCCCTTACTAAATCGAGGAATTTTTGTATGGAAGTCATCTTGAGCTCTTTGTATTCCTAACAATAGAACGCAAGAACGCCAGCGTTCACACTGACCAGCGCGGTCTGACTGCCGCTGTGTCTGCGCGAGCCCTAAAAGCGTCTATTTTCGGAACATAATCTGACTGTCTATTTTGAAAACCACTTTCACTCGTTGTTGATACTCGGAAATACTATGTCTCAAGAACTAAGCCTGTTGTCTGAAGTACACGATAAAGTTTTAAAAATAACTAAATGTATACTTTCGAACTGAGCAAGCATCAAACTGATAGGTTGAAAATCAATGTTAATGAGGATCAGTGACGGTCTGCCGCTGTAAGTGGGAACAATCAACAAAGGGGTAGCATTGTGGTTCGACATTTTAAATTTGCCGCGTCTTTTTTCCATTTTTGATGATTGCTCTTAAATTTAGAATGCTTAAGTATAAAATAAGGGTGAAGGAGTCATTTTGTACCAGTATAGATTCGAAATAAAAAGAACCGATATTCTTTAATCTAGCACACGACTTTAAAGAAATGGAACTAAATTACCGTATCAAAAAAAAAATCATAGTGCTTTTCAAACCTGACAATTCTAGGGTATCTTCCAGATTCAGACCTGATTTGCCTCCAAAAAAACATGGGCACTTTCACTTTTTTCGCAAACGATAAGTGGCAGAATTCGCCTCCAAAACTGAAATTAAAATTTCGCACCAAATTGGTGGCATAGTAATTCATTGCATGACGTAGCCCAGTCGGAATTAATAAGATATTTAGAAAACGAATTCTATTTCAGTTTATGGAATTTAAATACGTTTATTACGCGGGAAAAAAGCAAGTGAACTGCATCGCACTTGAAAAAAAGGTAGTGTTGTTTCAAAATGGTAGCTTACCTTTTAAGATCCTCATTGCAGACGCTTTCATAACATATAGGACACTTTCTCCATTGCTTGTCTGATAACGACAAATAGTGCAGGATGCATGACCAACAATAAATATGTCCGCACCGGGTCATTTTTGCAGCTGTCGGAGGATACAAGCATATCGGACAAGACGGAAAATCAGATACTTGCACATTCTGCAAATGAGAAAAATGGAGTCGACAAGATATTATAACATTTTCCACGTATCTTGAAAAGTGGCGCGCTTTTAATGTCGCGTTAACGTCAATCTATCGAGTAAATGGAGACATCCCTTAACATCAAACAGCTTGATGTTATGTAACTCAATGTTGCAGGTGCTATATTTCTATAAAGCCTTCCACAACAGCTCAGAATGGAGCACTGCATGATATAAAATACATGCCTAAATTAGGCACAAGGCACAATACTTTTAACATTTGTATAACATGTCACATAGGTACATGAACATTCTAAGTGACATTACAGATAAGTCTAATATGATGCTAAGGCCTAACTTACTAGCCACGCGAATGCCTATCTCAAAATCTTGAAACATCCCTTTCAATTATTGCCCCAAATTAATTTATGAAACACGCTGTATATGAACTTACAATTTGTTCCACGAAACTCCAGTCAACCAAAGCATCAGGATCGTTCATGTACCGTTTGTAGTTACCTTTGTCGTTAACAACGAACTGGCAGTTTGCTTGCAAAAAATGTTCCTTGTTGTACCTGTGCTTCTTTGTTCTATGCAAGTTATGATGGTGCGATGTCTCTCTAAAATAAAAATATAATGGGGTCTATAAAGCACTGCTGCAGATTACCAGTACTAGGAAGTTTTTGAAAATTACCTCATGGGAATACATTAAAAGAAATTCACTTTGACCGTCAAAAATGGGGAGCATGGGTAACCTCCCAGCCCGTGCGTGAAGTGTCGTTAGGGCCGAATTTACAGATACACAGGGGTTTTTGGAAATGTTGGAAACCGTAAAATAGTTATAGAACTTATATAACACTTTTATTTCAGACATCAAATATTCTCAAAAATTACCTGGATGTGGTCATAACAAAGATTACTATGAGAACCAATATGGATCCATCTTCAGGCTACTCTGAAATGCTTTATTATGTAGGTTCTAAGATTGATAACACCAATGAGAGTATATGCGATCTCGAGAACGAGAGTCTAGAGAGGCGGTAAATAAACTACCGAAGTTCCGTATTTGGTGGGATACTCTGCAATGTTTTATTATGAGGACCTAAGACTGAAAATCACCAACCACATTCGCACTTCTCGTAGGTTCTTGAGGTTTATCTGCAAGAGTCTGGATGGGGCAAAATAAATGTTACTATAGAGGTTCTGCAGGGATCCATCTTGAGGCAATTACTATGGAGTGATTTATGAAGGTTACATTAAAGAAATGTGTAAATTTAAACACTTTTAAAGTTGAAAACTTATTTGGATGAGGAGTTTTTACTCGCTAAGTGAATTTTTTACAACATTTGACATTCTTTTCTTTCTTCTTGATACTTCGTACTTTTATTGAAAAAGTGACTATTACTAATTAAAAAAGATAGAATATAAAAGAACTGAAAATTAGCGAAAGTCCGCTTATATTATAAGAAATGTTGCTGTGGGGAGTCCTCATGGATTCATTCTGAGACTATTACTTGGTAATGTTTTATTTCAAGGTCCAAGGACTGGAAATAAAAACGATCTGATAACCAATCGAAGAATAAGCGAACCTAGGAATAAGACAAAAAGACAACATTCAGCATCTTGTAACAGTCTGGATGGAGCATAAGGCGATTTCCACAGGGATTGGTCTTAAGGTCCCTACTGCAAACTGATTTATAATGAAGTTCAAGATCTGAAACTGAATATCTTTACCTTGGTGAATACGAAAAATTGAGCAGATGATTCAAACTCTGCTTTTTCCCAGTGGTGATTGGTACGAGATCAGCAATGTAATCCTGGTCAGCTAGGCGGGCCGCCTCACTTCTATCCATCTGTCCAATGGCCTGGATGGCCACATTGCTGCTGCTGCGTTGCTGTTTAGATCTGCGCTGGTCCCAGCCGCGTTGCGGGGGCTGTTTGCGAGCTGGTTCTGTCTTGGGGGTCTGTGCAGGGCCCCCCGAGAGGCCCCCATATGCGCCGCCGCCGCCCCCGTTGGGCTCGCGACGACGACCGCCGCGAGGAAAGTGCTTAGGAACGGCGACATCTACAGAAAGAAATATATAAGACAATTTTGTTTTGTATAAACAATATGATTATATTTCTTTTTATACTTTAAACTGTTTAAGGTTTTCCAAGAACCACAAACTGTTGTTGAAAATGATCCCACATGTTTGTCTGGCTAAGCCAAACCACATTCCTCTTTTTTGTACAATGTTTCAGTCCCAACAGTGACCTTTCTTGTGTCAAATGTACTTCAAGAGGTCACTACTGACTGCCTAGGTCACAATATATTATTGCAAAAGTTAGAAAGATATGGTATTGAAGGACCATCACTCTTTGATAGAATCATGTCTTAGCAATTGCAAGCAAAAAGTAAAACTTTTAAGATGTAATGTATAAGCTATTTTGAATGAGCTTAATGCCAAAAATGGGGTTCCTCAGGGCAGTATCTTAGGTATAACATTGTCTGTAATTTTTTAACTCTTTGCAACCTACTGGTGTGCTGGGATAACCACCAGATCATACTTAATTTACTTGGCTCCAGTTGGTATTCTGATCTTACTGCGATAATTACTGGTTGTCTATGATTTAGGATTTTTATCAGCAATGAAATGATATCTGAAAAAATAGTCCAGCTGATGGAAACAGCAGGTTTAGTCACATGGACTTACACAATTAAGGCTATTTTACTGAATTCCATCAAATAATTTGACATTGGTACACCATAAGTGCTCATTAGACTCTTGGAAAGAGCATATCCTCCTGGGTGACAACCATACAGTATGTTACTACCAGTATTACACAGCATGGCCATCATAGAGAGTGTAAATGGCAGGAAAGGCTTAGTATTACCTGATGCGGATACGTCAATCAATGGTGTTTCCATTCCAAACGGTTTCTGATTTGTGTGATTTACCAAATCGGAAAATATGGGGTCAACTGTTCATTAGGCATGCATCATCAAACTAGTGTTGCCATTTAGAGATACTGTATTGTATGTCATTTAAAGGGTCACCTCACACTCACTGGTACTAATTAAAAATATCTATAATATAAAATGAATGATTTCAAAATAAACAGATAAATCTGGCCGCAAAGGGTTAAATGATATTGACACCTGTATGCAGATGACACAAATTTGCTCATAACTGCTACAGATCTTAAGAGTGTATGTGATGAGTGGGGATATAATATGGACAATGTACCAACTGTTTTTTTAATAATAGGCTATTTCTTAATAAAACTAAGACATGTGATGTTTTTCAAACAACTTACTATAGAGTAAGTTTTCAAAATTTAATTTGTCTTAATGGTACACAATAATTACAGTGTCTGACAGTACTAGATTTATTGATTTTGAATTAGATAGTTACCCCAGGCTCAACAACCATAAAGTTATTTAAGAATAAGCTCAATTATTCTATAAGAATTATTACTAAATATTTGGATAGAAAAACTTGAAAATTGTATATCACTCAAATTTTTAATCTAGATTATGATACATGGAATAATGATATTCAGAAACTGTAGTGACTCTGATGAAATTTTTGTAATTCAAAACAGAACTTTGAGAAATGTTTTGGGTTTGAAATCAAATAAATCATGTTGAAGCAGGTATTTTAACAGTTTTTTGATTGTTTACTCAAGAGTGCCTCATATATCTCTATTTAAGAATAAGTGATTGTTTGTGGTTAATGAGCCTACAAGTAACTATACTAGATTTTACCTAAATTTATAAGCACAAACTAGTGTTATTTGAAAAGGGACCTGTTTTCAAATGACTAACCCTTTACCAGCAGCTGTGAAAAAGATTATAAGACTAATGCATTATACAAAAAATTACAAAATCTAGAACCATATACAATCGATGATTTTTTCAAGACTCGAGATTTAAATAATACGTTATAGAGCAAGATCTTATTGTTGCTCATTTGTATACCATATGGTTTACAGCTTTTGTATAGCATTTGTATTTGCAAATAAAGATTATTGTTTTTGTTGGGACTGGAACATTGTGCAATAAGGAGGAAGCTTAAAGTTATGTGGTTTGATTCTACCAGACAAACATGGGGGATTATCAGTATGAACACCACATGAGGTTTCAGATGTGACATTAAGCAAGTAACATTGAAATTCTTTTTTTGCCAATGTATGGTAAACTGTATGGAATAGGAGGCATAAACTGTGTAAGCTAACTGCCTGCTACAGCATCTCATATTGCCACATAGAGCTACTTGAATCTGACCATCATACAATAAAGGATGTGGCTGAAGAACCGATCGATCAAGCGCGATCGAAAACGTTATAAAGGCAGCAGTGCACAAAATTTGTCATTTCAACGTACAACCACGTCTTTTGGCTTTAAATGTGCGTAAATCAATGCGGTTTTCATGCAGTATCGTTTATTTTATGTGTTTTTATGTGTCATTGAAGTCTAGCCCCCCTTCCCCAAAAACATCCCCAAAGTTGTGAGTAACGCGAAAAAGTTATTTCGTGAAAATTATAATGAAAAAATGCGGTTTTTGCGTTAATCGCATAAGACAAACATACCTCAAGTGTCCTTGAGTGGACATGGCATTAACTCGTGGTTTACCTCCAAAAAAATATATAGATATAAAAAATTACTATGTTGAATCAGATCGGAAACCCGTAATTGTTGAAAATCACCTTACGCCCAAAATTTTTTCGCGGATATCTGGTCAACTTAACGTGTTCTAACAGCCCATGGTAGTCGTTTGCTCGAGCGGGGTCCGGAACATACTTTTTCAGGGTTAGGGTGGGTTTACATGCCGTTCGCGCTAAAAAAATTATATTTCAAAAAAATTGGCTTACGCCCAAAATTTTGTTGCGCGAATCGTGTTTATTTAACATGTTCTAACTTCCCACCAAGCCGTTTCCCCCAGGGGGGTCCGGAACACCCCGATCCGCACTTCGATCAGATTTCGAGAAAACACCTGTCATTTTTCAAAATCGCTTTACGCCCAAAATTTTTTCACTGATATCCGGTCAACTTAACGTGTTCTAACAGCCCATGATAGTCGATCGTTCGAGCGGGGTCCGGAACATACTTTTTCAGAGTTAGGGTGAGTTTACCTGGCCTTCGCGCTAAAAAAATTATATTTCAAAAAAATTGGCTTACGCCCAAAATTTTTTTGTGCGAATCGTGTTTATTTAACATGTTCTAACATCCCACCAAGCCGTTTCCTCCAGGGGGGTCCGGAACACCCCGATCCGCACTTCGATCAGATTTCGAGAAAACACCTGTCATTTTTCAAAATCGCTTTACGCCCAAAATTTTTTCACTGATATCCGGTCAACTTAACGTGTTCTAACAGCCCATGATAGTCGATCGTTCGAGCGGGGTCCGGAACATACTTTTTCAGAGTTAGGGTGAGTTTACCTGGCCTTCGCGCTAAAAAAATTATAATTAAAAAAAATTGGCTTACGCCCAAAATTTTTTTGTGCGAATCGTGTTTATTTAACATGTTCTAACATCCCACCAAGCCGTTTCCTCCAGGGGGGTCCGGAACACCCCGATCCGCACTTCGATCAGAATTCGAAAAAACACCTGTCATTTTTCAAAATCGCTTTACACCCAAAATTTTTTCACTGATATCCGGTCAACTTAACGTGTTCTAACAGCCCATGATAGTCGATCGCTCGAGCGGGGTCCGGAACATACTTTTTCAGAGTTAGGGTGGGTTTATATGGCGTCCTCACTAAAAAAAATATATTTCAAAAAAATTGGCTTACGCCCAAAATTTTTTTGTGCGAATCGTGTTTATTTAACATGTTCTAACATCCCACCAAGCCGTTTCCCCCAGGGGGGTCCGGAACACCCCGATCCGCACTTCGATCAGAATTCGAAAAACACCTGTCATTTTTCAAAATCGCTTTACGCCCAAATTTTTTTCACTGATATCCGGTCAACTTAAGGTGTTCTAACAGCCCATGATAGTCGATCGCTCGAGCGGGGTCCGGAACATCCTTTTTCAGAGTTAGGGTGAGTTTACATGGCGTTCGCGCTAAAAAAATTATATTTCAAAAAAATTGGCTTACGCCCAAAATTTTTTTGTGCAAATCGTGTTTATTTAACATGTTCTAACATCTCACCAAGCTGTTTCCCCCAGGGGGGTCCGGAACACCCGATCCGCACTTCGATCAGAATTCGAAAAAACACCTGTCATTTTTCAAAATCGCTTTACGCCCAAAATTTTTTCACTGATATCCGGTCAACTTAACGTGTTCTAACAGCCCATGATAGTCGATCGCTCGAGCGGGGTCCGGAACATACTTTTTGTTTTGTTTCGGATGCAATTTTGTGGTAGGTGGTAAATTGGGAAATGTCTTGCGGATGCCCATCTTTGAGCAGTTCTTTGTCGGTTTTAGATATCACCTCTAGTTGGTAATCGCGGGCACTACGATATTTAAGCCAGTTGTTTATTCTCTGAACCCCTTGCTTGTTGAAACTGCACATCATCACCAGCCCGACCAATATCGGACGCAGAAAATTTGAAATACTGAGTCGAGTACATTTGACATATATAGCACAATTGTTCCGATTGCGCCTAAAAGAATATAATGCCAAAAAACACGCATATTTTAACGATCTCCCTGTCATTTTTTATTTCAGTTGATAGAATAGTGAAATTGTCGATTTCGGCCGGGTACTGCTTACCTTTTGTTATTTTCGATTAAATATAACCGTTAATAGCCACCATGCTCGCACATGAAATTTTTGATATGCCTAGGCACTAGTTCACTTCATCCACCAACTTCACGATATCACATATCACACGTGCAACACTCACTTTTTCGCGAAATTCGTTTGCAGACATTGCAGTATTTTGAAGAAATACTGTAACCCGAGATGCCCAACGACACAAACACAACTAAATTATGCCAATAAAAATTTACCTATATGTATCCTTGTTTTACAACCTATACCTGTACGTATCCTTTTGCTTACAACCTGAGGATTACATAAAATTCCGTTACAATTGTCTATATTACCCCGACATTCCTGCAAACAGCCCAACGGCACGTATTTACTACCTGCATCCGGTACCTTTGCTGGGGACACAAAGTGATTACATTAGTATTAGATTTTGATGTGGGATTCTAAATCGGCGACCTGGTCCCGGTTGTCGACAAACATACGAGTATGTATAAACGGATTTGAAAAATAATCATACTAATGAGGTTCTCTCAGCTAATGATAAGGCCATGTAAAGAAACTGATAATTTCATCTCACCGTAATCAATACTGTTCAATATTGATTAAGTGTACATTCTGCGACTTACACGGATACACCTAACATATTAAAATCGCTTTTATTTCACTATATTGTTACATTCTGTATTACAAATACACAAAACCAATATTGTATAGTTTATTCAATAACATTCACATCCGCCTGAGGTGATCATGAGCTATCAGAACACATTAAGTTGACCGGATATCAGTGAAAAAATTTTGGGCGTAAAGCGATTTTGAAAAATGACAGGTGTTTTTTCGAATTCTGATCGAAGTGCGGATCGGGGTGTTCCGGACCCCCCTGGGGGAAACGGCTTGGTGGAATGTTAGAACATGTTAAATAAACACGATTCGCACAAAAAAATTTTGGGCGTAGCCAATTTTTTTGAAATATAATTTTTTTAGCGCGAACGCCATGTAAACTCACCCTAACTCTGAAAAAGTATGTTCCGGACCCCGCTCGAGCGATCGACTATCATGGGCTGTTAGAACACGTTAAGTTGACCGGATATCAGTGAAAAATTTTGGGCGTAAAGCGATTTTGAAAAATGACAGGTGTTTTTTCGAATTCTGATCGAAGTGCGGATCGGGGTGTTCCGGACCCCCCTGGGGGAAACGGCTTGGTGGATGTTAGAACATGTTAAATAAACACGATTCGCACAAAAAAATTTTGGGTGTAAGCCAATTTTTTTGAAATATAATTTTTTTAGCGCGAACGCCATGTAAACCCACCCTAACTCTGAAAAAGTATGTTCCGGACCCCGCTCGAGCGATCGACTATCATGGGCTGTTAGAGCACGTTAAGTTGACCGGATATCAGTGAAAAAATTTTGGGCGTAAAGCGATTTTGAAAAATGACAGGTGTTTTCTCGAAATCTGATCGAAGTGCGGATCGGGGTGTTCCGGACCCCCCTGGGGGAAACGGCTTGGTGAGATGTTAGAACATGTTAAATAAACACGATTCGCACAAAAAAATTTTGGGCGTAAGCCAATTTTTTTGAAATATAATTTTTTTAGCGCGAACGCCATGTAAACCCACCCTAACTCTGAAAAAGTATGTTCCGGACCCCGCTCGAGCGATCGACTATCATGGGCTGTTAGAACACGTTAAGTTGACCGGATATCAGTGAAAAATTTTGGGCGTAAAGCGATTTTGAAAAATGACAGGTGTTTTTTCGAATTCTGATCGAAGTGCGGATCGGGGTGTTCCGGACCCCCCTGGGGGAAACGGCTTGGTGGGAATGTTAGAACATGTTAAATAAACACGATTCGCACAAAAAAATTTTGGGCGTAAGCCAATTTTTTTTAAATATAATTTTTTTAGCGCGAACGCCATGTAAACCCACCCTAACTCTGAAAAAGTATGTTCCGGACCCCGCTCGAGCGATCGACTATCATGGGCTGTTAGAACACGTTAAGTTGACCGGATATCAGTGAAAAAATTTTGGGCGTAAAGCGATTTTGAAAAATGACAGGTGTTTTCTCGAAATCTGATCGAAGTGCGGATCGGGGTGTTCCGGACCCCCCTGGGGGAAACGGCTTGGTGGGATGTTAGAACATGTTAAATAAACACGATTCGCACAAAAAAATTTTGGGCGTAAGCCAATTTTTTTGAAATATAATTTTTTTAGCGCGAACGCCATGTAAACCCACCCTAACTCTGAAAAAGTATGTTCCGGACCCCGCTCGAGCGATCGACTATCATGGGCTGTTAGAACACGTTAAGTTGACCAGATATCAGTGAAAAAATTTTGGGCGTAAAGCGATTTTGAAAAATGACAGGTGTTTTCTCGAATCTGATCGAAGTGCGGATCGGGGTGTTCCGGACCCCCCTGGGGAAACGGCTTGGTGGGATGTTAGAACATGTTAAATAAACACGATTCGCACAAAAAATTTTGGGCGTAAGCCAATTTTTTTGAAATATAATTTTTTTAGCGCGAACGCCATATAAACCCACCCTAACTCTGAAAAAGTATGTTCCGGACCCCGCTCGAGCGATCGACTATCATGGGCTGTTAGAACACGTTAAGGTGACCGGATATCAGTGAAAAAATTTTGGGCGTAAAGCGATTTTGAAAAATGACAGGTGTTTTTTCGAATTCTGATCGAAGTGCGGATCGGGGTGTTCCGGACCCCCCTGGGGGAAACGGCTTGGTGGAATGTTAGAACATGTTAAATAAACACGATTCGCACAAAAAAATTTTGGGCGTAAGCCAATTTTTTTGAAATATAATTTTTTTAGCGCGAACGCCATATAAACCCACCCTAACTCTGAAAAAGTATGTTCCGGACCCCGCTCGAGCGATCGACTATCATGGGCTGTTAGAGCACGTTAAGTTGACCGGATATCAGTGAAAAAATTTTGGGCGTAAAGCGATTTTGAAAAATGACAGGTGTTTTCTCGAAATCTGATCGAAGTGCGGATCGGGGTGTTCCGGACCCCCCTGGGGGAAACGGCTTGGTGGAATGTTAGAACATGTTAAATAAACACGATTCGCACAAAAAAATTTTGGGCGTAAGCCAATTTTTTTGAAATATAATTTTTTTAGCGCGAACGCCATGTAAACCCACCCTAACTCTGAAAAAGTATGTTCCGGACCCCGCTCGAGCGATCGACTATCATGGGCTGTTAGAGCACGTTAAGTTGACCGGATATCAGTGAAAAAATTTTGGGCGTAAAGCGATTTTGAAAAATGACAGGTGTTTTCTCGAGATCTGATCGAAGTGCGGATCGGGGTGTTCCGGACCCCCCTGGGGGAAACGGCTTGGTGGAATGTTAGAACATGTTAAATAAACACGATTCGCACAAAAAAATTTTGGGCGTAAGCCAATTTTTTTGAAATATAATTTTTTTAGCGCGAACGCCATGTAAACCCACCCTAACTCTGAAAAAGTATGTTCCGGACCCCGCTCGAGCGATCGACTATCATGGGCTGTTAGAGCACGTTAAGTTGACCGGATATCAGTGAAAAAATTTTGGGCGTAAAGCGATTTTGAAAAATGACAGGTGTTTTCTCGAAATCTGATCGAAGTGCGGATCGGGGTGTTCCGGACCCCCCTGGGGGAAACGGCTTGGTGGAATGTTAGAACATGTTAAATAAACACGATTCGCACAAAAAAATTTTGGGCGTAAGCCAATTTTTTTGAAATATAATTTTTTTAGCGCGAACGCCATGTAAACCCACCCTAACTCTGAAAAAGTATGTTCCGGACCCCGCTCGAGCGATCGACTATCATGGGCTGTTAGAACACGTTAAGTTGACCGGATATCAGTGAAAAAATTTTGGGCGTAAAGCGATTTTGAAAAATGACAGGTGTTTTTTCGAATTCTGATCGAAGTGCGGATCGGGGTGTTCCGGACCCCCCTGGGGGAAACGGCTTGGTGGGAAGTTAGAACATGTTAAATAAACACGATTCGCACAAAAAAATTTTGGGCGTAAGCCAATTTTTTTTAAATATAATTTTTTTAGCGCGAACGCCATGTAAACCCACCCTAACTCTGAAAAAGTATGTTCCGGACCCCGCTCGAGCGATCGACTATCATGGGCTGTTAGAACACGTTAAGTTGACCGGATATCAGTGAAAAAATTTTGGGCGTAAAGCGATTTTGAAAAATGACAGGTGTTTTTTCGAATTCTGATCGAAGTGCGGATCGGGGTGTTCCGGACCCCCCTGGGGGAAACGGCTTGGTGGAATGTTAGAACATGTTAAATAAACACGATTCGCACAAAAAAATTTTGGGCGTAAGCCAATTTTTTTGAAATATAATTTTTTTAGCGCGAACGCCATGTAAACCCACCCTAACTCTGAAAAAGTATGTTCCGGACCCCGCTCGAGCGATCGACTATCATGGGCTGTTAGAGCACGTTAAGTTGACCGGATATCAGTGAAAAAATTTTGGGCGTAAAGCGATTTTGAAAAATGACAGGTGTTTTTTCGAATTCTGATCGAAGTGCGGATCGGGGTGTTCCGGACCCCCCTGGGGGAAACGGCTTGGTGGGATGTTAGAACATGTTAAATAAACACGATTCGCACAAAAAAATTTTGGGCGTAAGCCAATTTTTTTGAAATATAATTTTTTTAGCGCGAACGCCATATAAACCCACCCTAACTCTGAAAAAGTATGTTCCGGACCCCGCTCGAGCGATCGACTATCATGGGCTGTTAGAACACGTTAAGGTGACCGGATATCAGTGAAAAAATTTTGGGCGTAAAGCGATTTTGAAAAATGACAGGTGTTTTTTCGAATTCTGATCGAAGTGCGGATCGGGGTGTTCCGGACCCCCCTGGGGGAAACGGCTTGGTGGGATGTTAGAACATGTTAAATAAACACGATTCGCACAAAAAAATTTTGGGCGTAAGCCAATTTGTTTGAAATATAATTTTTTTTGCGCGAACGGCATGTAAACCCACCCTAACTCTGAAAAAGTATGTTCCGGACCCCGCTCGAGCGATCGACTATCATGGGCTGTTAGAACACGTTAAGTTGACCGGATATCAGTGAAAAAATTTTGGGCGTAATGCGATTTTGAAAAATGACAGGTGTTTTCTCGAAATCTGATCGAAGTGCGGATCGGGGTGTTCCGGACCCCCCTGGGGGAAACGGCTTGGTGGGATGTTAGAACATGTTAAATAAACACGATTCGCACAAAAAAATTTTGGGCGTAAGCCAATTTTTTTGAAATATAATTTTTTTAGCGCGAACGCCATGTAAACCCACCCTAACTCTGAAAAAGTATGTTCCGGACCCCGCTCGAGCGATCGACTATCATGGGCTGTTAGATCACGTTAAGTTGACCGGATATCAGTGAAAAAATTTTGGGCGTAAAGCGATTTTGAAAAATGACAGGTGTTTTCTCGAAATCTGATCGAAGTGCGGATCGGGGTGTTCCGGACCCCCCTGGGGGAAACGGCTTGGTGGAATGTTAGAACATGTTAAATAAACACGATTCGCACAAAAAAATTTTGGGCGTAAGCCAATTTTTTTGTCAAATATAATTTTTTTAGCGCGAACGCCATGTAAACCCACCCTAACTCTGAATAAGTATGTTCCGGACCCCGCTCGAGCGATCGACTATCATGGGCTGTTAGAACACGTTAAGTTGACCGGATATCAGTGAAAAAATTTTGGGCGTAAAGCGATTTTGAAAAATGACAGGTGTTTTCTCGAAATCTGATCGAAGTGCGGATCGGGGTGTTCCGGACCCCCCTGGGGGAAACGGCTTGGTGGAATGTTAGAACATGTTAAATAAACACGATTCGCACAAAAAAATTTTGGGCGTAAGCCAATTTTTTTGAAATATAATTTTTTTAGCGCGAACGCCATGTAAACCCACCCTAACTCTGAAAAAGTATGTTCCGGACCCCGCTCGAGCGATCGACTATCATGGGCTGTTAGAGCACGTTAAGTTGACCGGATATCAGTGAAAAAATTTTGGGCGTAAAGCGATTTTGAAAAATGACAGGTGTTTTCTCGAGATCTGATCGAAGTGCGGATCGGGGTGTTCCGGACCCCCCTGGGGGAAACGGCTTGGTGGAATGTTAGAACATGTTAAATAAACACGATTCGCATAAAAAAATTTTGGGCGTAAGCCAATTTTTTTGAAATATAATTTTTTTAGCGCGAACGCCATGTAAACCCACCCTAACTCTGAAAAAGTATGTTCCGGACCCCGCTCGAGCGATCGACTATCATGGGCTGTTAGAACACGTTAAGTTGACCGGATATCAGTGAAAAAATTTTGGGCGTAAAGCGATTTTGAAAAATGACAGGTGTTTTTTCGAATTCTGATCGAAGTGCGGATCGGGGTGTTCCGGAGCCCCCTGGGGGAAACGGCTTGGTGGGAAGTTAGAACATGTTAAATAAACACGATTCGCACAAAACAATTTTGGGCGTAAGCCAATTTTTTTGAAATATAATTTTTTTAGCGCGAACGCCATATAAACCCACCCTAACTCTGAAAAAGTATGTTCCGGACCCCGCTCGAGCGATCGACTATCATGGGCTGTTAGAACACGTTAAGGTGACCGGATATCAGTGAAAAAATTTTGGGCGTAAAGCGATTTTGAAAAATGACAGGTGTTTTTTCGAATTCTGATCGAAGTGCGGATCGGGGTGTTCCGGACCCCCCTGGGGGAAACGGCTTGGTGGGATGTTAGAACATGTTAAATAAACACGATTCGCACAAAAAAATTTTGGGCGTAAGCCAATTTGTTTGAAATATAATTTTTTTTGCGCGAACGGCATGTAAACCCACCCTAACCCTGAAAAAGTATGTTCCGGACCCCGCTCGAGCAAACGACTACTATGGGCTGTTAGAACACGTTAAGTTGACCAGATATCCGCGAAAAAATTTTGGGCGTAAGGTGATTTTCAACAATTACGGGTTTCCGATCTGATTCAAAATAGTAATTTTTTATATCTATATATTTTTTTGGAGGTAAACCACGCGTTAATGCCATGTCCACTCAAGGACACTTGAGGTATGTTTGTCTTATGCGATTAACGCAAAAACCGCATTTTTTCATTATAATTTTCACGAAATAATAACTTTTTCGCGTTACTCACCACTTTGGGGATGTTTTTGGGGAAGGGGGGCTAGACTTCAATGACACATAAAAACACATAAAATAAACGATACTGCATGAAAACCGCATTGATTTACGCACATTTAAAGCCAAAAGACGTGGTTGTACGTTGAAATGACAAATTTTGTGCACTGCTGCCTTTATAACGTTTTCGATCGCGCACGATCGATCGGTTCTTCAGCCACATAGGAAAGTTTCTTTCACAGCCAAGTGGCACAGTTTTTATGAAGCGCCATGATATCTCGCGAAATCTTGTGTAACTACATGTACACACTAAAAAAATGGAGATTGTCCAATCAATACAGGTCGAAAGTCTAAAGCTATGTTCACATGAAACCTGACACAAAAATAAATGAAATATGTTGTGCCATAAGCTGTTGTCTGTGTTGTAGCGCGCAGATACCTCCGACAATATCACTTAAAAGGCTT
This sequence comes from Acanthoscelides obtectus, assembly GCA_963669975.1. NCBI lineage: Eukaryota > Metazoa > Arthropoda > Insecta > Coleoptera > Chrysomelidae > Acanthoscelides > Acanthoscelides obtectus. Next base: position 64,606,245 of record CAVLJG010000003.1, on the reverse strand, counting down.
GGTCAAATGGTGAAATTGAAAATTATCCCCATCTTCGAATCTTCAACTGCCTCCTTCACACCAAAATATTTAATTCATTTACCGTTTTTATTATCTAGAATTTCAGCTTGCCGACTTCCACCCGTTCGAAAGATACCTAAGTAGGGGGACCTGTTTGAAAAGGACTGTATAATCTCTCCATGCGATACGAAATGACTATTGAAGCTTGGAAAACGGGTTTAAAATGTCATCTACAAGTTTCAAAACTCATGCACAAATTTTGTCACACATATGGATATTAAATCGCAAAGCAAAAAAAGATAAAGGCGATACAAGGTTTGTTAGCAGAGTGGTCGGCGACTATGTCTGGGATCCGGCCGTGTGAACTCCGCCTATAATAGCTTAGGAGAATGAACGAAATTTGTATGGTGGGGTATTCTGGACTCTCCTAGTACGAAACCTCTGGTCCGTCACGACGAAGCAATGTTTCGCCTAAAAATTGTCAAATTTGCCCAGAACGTGTACCGTTCGGGAATACGTTCTGCATCATATACAATTGACGTGTAAACGTAGCTTAACGAGGGTCAAGTTAACAGCGTACCTGTAACCACATATGGTGGCAGATGGCTGGTTGCATGACGGGTTTCAGGGATTAGATTAAAACGGTTACCTCTTTGAGTTACGGTGAATTTAGAAAAGAAGTCGAGGGCGGAATGCTTGACAGGTTGTTCATTTTTTTTCCTTGAGGGGCAGGATATTTCTTTTGATGGCAAAGAGGACGGCAAACAATAATAATTGTGTTATTATGTAACATTAGATCTCACTGTGTCGGTCCGTTTACCTTTGAAATGATTCTTCGAATTTTTATGCTGTGTTGTGTTGATTCTTCCAGAGTATATTTAAAAATTGTGGACCTTTTTTGTTATAATCTACAGAGCAGAGTAGGTAATATTCAATCCCTCAATTGAAAGTTGTAATTTTAGTCATTCTATGAGCCGCTATACAGGGTGTTTCATTATGGCAGGAAGATATTTCAACTCCGGCTAGAGACCACTGTGGTGATTATAAATATTTATGATCGATGGTCCTTTTAGCCTTTTATAACCGAGATACAGGGGGTTTTACGGATTTTGGCCATTCTTACGGTTTAACATTTTTTTAACATCCCGTTATATTTTTCTGAAATATGCTACACGTACTTAGGTTATTCTATCGAGTCGTCTACGATACGTACAGGAAAACAAATACAGGACCGGACTAGTTAAATTTTGACCAAACCGTCTTACCCAGAAATAACACCCAAGGGATACATCTCACGTATTGCGAAATTCAAAAAAACATTCCATATTAGTACGCGATGTAACCAAAACTTTGCGGTCGGCTCTTAGATTGTTACTGGTTTCTAATTAAAAAGCGATCTATGTGCGGAAACCGCCCTTGGCGACCGAGGCGGTGTTGCCAAGTTGCTATATATATTTATAATTCGCTACGTGTATTCTAAGCAGAAGAAGTTCAGCTCTTTTCACAGTTTGTGCACTGCTGCCTTTATAACGTTTTCGATCGCGCTCGATCGATTGTTTCTTCAGCCACATAGTTTTTGGTAGTTATGTCAAAAAGACATACCGAATAATTAAACATATCGTCTTAAAGCCATGCTGCCTAAATAACTCGCGACCGTGTCAAATATACCGACGGTTGGTCTAATAAGCAATTTGAGGTTAGAAAACTGTTGAATTTCAAGTTGACGTACTTCACTCATTAGGTACTTAACTAAGTCATTAGTATTCCGCGTAGCGCGTTAAAAATTAAGTAGCTATGTGATAACTTACAGGTTTTGAGAATAACTTCGCTCGCGAAAAGTGTGATTTACTTTATTAAATGAAAAATATATTTCATAGTGTATATATTGAATTTTTTCTTAAATTAAAAAAACGAATCTTTTCATCTGTGGTCTTTAGCTGCATGTACAAATAAGGTTATAGTTTGTTCATGTTTTCTATAAAATACCTCTAGATAGTTGCTTTATCACATACAAATGTAATGCAGTTAAAAGATATTAAAGAACCATGATAAAATAAGGACAGTTTTGGGATTTATAACCATCTGATATTGTTTACTTTCATAAAATCATATCAGAAGCACTTGAATTTAAATCCAATAATTACATTGTAGTGTGTGTCAGTCACCTACAAAAGCAGCTATCACTTTCTTCTATTAAATATCAGAAGGTTATAAATCCCAAAATAGTTCTTATTTGATCATGGTTCCTTAATATCTTTTAACTACATTGCATTTGTATATGATAAAGCAACTATCTAGAAGCATTTTTTAGAAAAAATGAACAAATTATAACCTTATTTGTACATGCAGCTAAAGACCCCAGATGAAAAGGTTAGTTTTTTTAAATTTAAGAAAACATTCAATATCTCAAAAACGATGACACTTTTATATAGGTAAATTTTTGTTATTTGGAAATTCAGCCCAAAGCCTACCTTCTCCTTAAGTTTTTCGTGGTACTTATTGGACATACTGTACAATATGTGGTTTTGTTTAGCGACCAGACAAACATGGAGGATTAAACAACAAAACGTTTCTTTCATATTATGTTCACACCAGCTTCCATCCTCGCCTCCAGCCGAGCTTCCAATCCTATTTTAAGATTAGAGACTAACCATTATAACGATCATAGTTTAAAAATAACTGGGCAATTTCTCTTTCAATTGAAAAATAGATCTGAGTAATCGAAGAATAGAGCTCGTCTGAGCTTGTTGAGCGCATTTAAGCAAACATGAATGGGTATCAGTCACAATGTATATTGCTAAGTTATTTTGCATTGGGTAAGTTGAAACAAGAGGCAAGGATTAGCCTTCTTGACTTAAGCAACAATAACAAAGTAGACGTCTGTAATTTTCTGTAGCTAAGGTATGCTTACCTCGGGCTTGCGGCATCGTAAACCAAAAAAATATAAAACCCAACATACATTTAAATACACAAGTAGTGATCTCGGAAATGTTTTCTTTATTCTCAGGCATACTCAGTGACAAAGAAAATTGAACGGCCAGTAAAAATCATTTTATTTTAATGACATTTTGTATACAGACAAAAGGAAGGAGAAGTTGGGATTATTACATTTTGGAGTGATTTAATAGTTTGTTGGACAACCTTCATGTGGTATATTCATATACCTATTCTACCAGTGGCAGTGGCGTGCTTATGATGTGTTTTTTACGTTTTTTTTTCCAAGCATATTTAAAGTTGACCATGTATATCCCGGTTTGAGCGGATCCCTCTCATTTTTTAATTCTCTGTTTTGGTGTGCTCAACAGATAGCTGGGGACACAAAAATGACCGCTTTCTCAAATCGCGCGTAAAGGCGGGTCATATCCTAAGCACGTTCAATTAGCGAATGGTCTGGATATAGGAAGCCAATGAATGAGATTGATTTAACCGTCATTGAGATGATCTACCGTACCTTTAGCAATATGTGGACTGCAAGTATCTCGTTAGAAAATATGTGTAGTGAAACGCACGAGTTGGCAGTTAACCAAAGACTGATTTATTTGAGAAAGACACAGCATGAGTCAGAGTGTCACATTGGTGACGCTAGATGGCGCAATCATTTACATTTTTGATATCAATCACAACAATATGTTTCTCAAGTTTTGGAGAAATGACAAAGGATAAGGTTCTTGTGTGCACTGGATATACTGTTGGGCCGTCATATCTCCTGTAATGGGAACTAGAGGTGATAGCACTATATGAAGTGGTACCTCGAACCATGACTCACATAGTCTCGTGCAGGTGAAGTTTGACAGAGCATTATATCATGTCTTTCTCCGAGACAGTTCCTCAATCACGTAAAGGGTGATCCATCTGTTGGTTAATTTCTGAATCGATGGCTAAAATGAAAACGCAGAGTTCTTTTCCAAACGGGTTCTTTTATTTGAGAGAACTATCCTTCCGGTTAATGATGGAATACAGTGTCATTCATATGCGCGCCACTGCTGAGCTTGACATTAGGGGCCGTTCAAGTATTACGTAAGCAGATTTATTACAATTATTTACCCCCCATCCACCTTGTCAGCAAAAGTAAGCAAAGCTCTTACCCCCTCCCCCCATGCTTACGTAAACATTTGTCAATTAATGTATTGGTTTTTTTAATATTATAATTATAACGTTATAATTATAATTTGAAAAATAAGAAAATAGATTCAGGATAGAGATTATATTTTACTGATACGGTATTCAACATAGAGTAAAGGACAAACATATTATATCTTACTAACGTAACAAACTTATTTTAAACTTTTGGTACATATATTAAATTCAAATTAACAGTCTTCAGTCCATGAAACCCGAATCCATGATTCTAAGTTTTCGATGACATTGGATTGCTTCGCTTGCTGCTCAGTGTTGTGAGTTTGCTCACTTTCATCGGATTTTGGAATGTCTACGTCGTTCTCATCGAGCCATTCAACATCATGGTGCTCTAAATTTTGAATAATGCACATCAGTTCATTAGCACGACGAGCAGCGACTCTTACAGGTCTAACTTTCCTATCAGTGTGCGTGTTTACTTTTTTCTGGATATTTTCGATGTGACGATTTAGTGACTTGACGGAAGCATGATAAAGACCACACGTTTTGCATGTTCGACTTGATAGCCTCAATTTTACCGACGGACAAAAATAATCGTAGGGCATTTGTAGGAAATCTTTGAGTGAAGCACTTAAGCGTAGAGCTAAATTGACTGGAAGATTAAGAAATTGCCCTCCTTCATCCAAAACCAAGTCATTAACTGTTTGTTTTACTTTTACAGGTGGTGGAAGAAACCTATTGTCTAGTAATTTATAAATAGGTCACTTCTTGGACGACAGCATTCTGTATTTCTACATGTTACAATTTGAAGCAAGTATTGGCTCTCATGCACATGTTCTGAATACCATTTAATGTCTGGAAAATCAGAAAGATCTTGTTCACCTGCCCCAACATATTTTGCATTAACATTATAACCATCAATTTCCATTGAACTCCATACTTCAGCTAATACATTTCCTGCAAATTCGAAATTAGATCTTTCTTCTAAATGTTCATCAATTGTAACGCCACGTTCATCCAAATGAGACCCAAAATGGTCATGAGGCAATATTAAACCAGCCAGTTCGCGACTAAGAGGAGCCATTCTGCGCTCTACTCTGTTATACGCACTCCTTCCAGGAACATTGGTAGCTAAAAACAATGCATCGAGATCATGTCGCTTAAAGTGTTGTATAGCAAACCCAATGACTTTTTGAAAACGTGGATTTTCTTCTTGCCCTCCATCAACCGTCATGATTACCACTGGTTTTACTAGTCCATGGTCAGTTTTAGCTAATGGTCGAAACTCTTCAAGTTCGAGAAGCGTCTCGAAATCCTGAGCATGAGTATTAGCAGTAGATGAACTATGCTTTCCACTTTCCACTCGAATAGCGATGTATGTTGGTCCAGAATATCCAACGGCTTGCCGTTGTCCTAGCATATTGGAAGTGATTTTGATACCAGCATAAACAGATGGTATTAATTTATGACGCTCAGCGATTACCCAATCGTGATCAGGCAATTTGATTCTATATTCCATGTGCATTAGAAGAGGTGCTTGCTTATTTGCCGCAGTTACGCCAATAGGGACTCGAGCTTTATCATCTTGAGGTATGAAAAATACTTGATCTGGTCCATGTATGGATGCTATGCTCTCTAAATAATGGATTGATGTTTCAGCGAACTTGCTATCTAAGTGCTCTTGTGGTGATCAGTTTGAGACCGAATGAGCTTAACAGGGACTGTCGATACATGTCTTCGTCCCACTGCAGAATTAGATTTTCTGGGAATCAAACGAAGATATGGCCCACTGCGACTAATGTCAAATCCTATTTTACGTAATTCTTGTGTGGGTTCATCAAGAGTTTTTACGCTGCGAATTGATTCCGTTCGTCTTCTATCATCTGCTGCACTCCCAAATAAAGCTATATCCGCGATTGTTTTCAATAGTGAATGTTGATTGCTTTCAAGATTAGGACGTCCCACTGAATCCCTCAGAGATAGTCTTTTTTTTTATTTCTGGATTTTCATGACAAATATCTTCTAACTTTCTTTGCATACCATCCCTGTGTTTCTTCTGGGCAACTGCGTTTTGAACCTTCCTGTTTAAAGACTGTTTTACTGTTTTTATTTCCTCGCGCAACTTAATGATCTGTTTATCAACTTCAGCACGGCTTGGCATAGTATTTCTGGTAGAATACAAAGCATTCAGATTTTTTTCGAGTAGAGCAATCTTATTTTTCATAGCTTCCTGAGAAGGTTTTGCTCTCTGTTTATCTGTATTTTCATTGCTGTTGTGATTCATTACCGGGTTTTATTTTATCTTCCTCTGTTTTAATATTTGAAGCTGACTGTATAAATTGTTTTTTTCTGCAGGTTTACAGGTTGCCTAATAATACAAACTGTCTATGGCTTCTGCTAAAGATTCTCTTATTAAGCTACATAAATATAAAGTCTGACAATATATATGGTAAATACAAAACCTTATGGCTTTAAATCTAATATGTTTAAACGAGCAATTCGTTTCGGTCACAAAATACAAAGTATTAGTTTTTTGTATATATGTATAAAACTAACATCCTGTACTTTGTGACCAATTGACGGAATCAATCATAAGAAATAAATCTATAATATAATGAATTTTACCTCTATACTTTGAGATAGGCCATAATATTTTCTAATCAGTAAAGAGAAACTTTTTGGCGATTTCTAATATTTCTAGTACTCAGAGGTACCTAAAATGATTTCGTCACTCACCTTAGAAAAAAAATGTTGTAGTTTGGATTTATTCTTAGTCGCCGCTTGATATTCTTCTTCGATTCTCTTAGATACAATAATATCTAGTTCCTTGTCGGATTTTGCTTGTAATCTGTAATTTCGCCACACTTCGTTAACTCTTGTACATTTTGTACTTTCGTACTTGTATGAGCTTTTTTAAAACTTTCAAACAATTTTTGGTATAACTTGGATTTGTCTGTGTGAAACGACATCTTATTTAAACATTAAACTTTGGTTAGTGGAATCAATGGTAACACAAATGTTAATTTGCTTTATTATGCTTACAATACGTCTACTCGCTATAGTATCCAAACGAAACAATACACTGAGGAAATTTGTTCAATAAACGTATGCATTATTTGCGGGAATCCCCGAAAATGCGGTTCGTTTTCAAGCAAAGACAATGTGAGGGTTGTCATTCGTGTAAAAAAGTAAATGACTACCGATGACGTAATCATCATCTAGACTCCTCTACCCCCCATGTCATCCAAAATAAGCAATTTTTCAATCATTTTTAATGGGAGTTCTATTTTATTTGTCACTGAGTATATTTTCGATTTCAGAAAAGTTTTCCAGATCTGCATTGCGAAAACCCAAATCTCTCATTTCGATCGGTACGCCTGATCGCCAGTCCGATCTATCTGTCTGTTAGTTTATTTATTGGTTCGTCTGTATGGCGCTGTTTCTATACACGCGTAGTCTCGGAAACGCCTACACCAATTTTAATGGAATTTGTAATCATAGTAATACAACTTCACTTTTATAAATCTGTCCATTAGCGACTGAGCTAAAAAGCGAAAAGTATGATCGTTCCCAAACTTCGTTTGTATATATGCAGTGCTTCTTAAGTAGGGCCCCCACTTACGCTTTGAACGGGTCAAGTTAGCAAGTTGAAATTCGGAGTAATGAAATTGATACACGGATACTATATTTTAGGGGCCCTCATTTTGAAGTTCCCCGTATACTTTATAACCCTAGAATTTGAAATCACAAACCTTGAAAACAATGAACTGGCAAGCTGCTAAAGTGGGGCGTTTTTGTACATTGAGTCACTTACCTCTCAACAACCAATCATGTATGTTATAAACCTGTTCTCGAAAGGAAGTTTCTATTTAAAAAAATTGTCAAAATTTGTAAAATCCAAATTCAAATTCACATTCAAAATATTTATTTCCTCACGAGTAATCACTACAATCAAAGGAAATTCTACAATAAACAATCACGAAAAAGGACAGTCTCTCGATTATGGAACCGATACGTGGAACCCTTTAAAACGAAGAGTCTAAAGCGAGAAAGTATTCGTAGATATGGTAGATGTTTGATTTATGGCAGCTAAATTGGATTCTTCATACTGGATGTGCCGCAATTTGTATGCAATTTTGTGGTTCCGATTCGTAATTGGGAGGTAAACAAAAAAAAAACCTTTGAAAAAATCTCTTAATGTAAAAGTTTATTCCGGAGATTATTACTTTCCTTGACATATTTTTTCTCGTAGATAATTAAGCCATTCATCTTCAATAGAAACCCCTTCCCCTCCATTCGCCATGTTAGAAACTAGGCGCTTTTTCGAAAATTTTCAGACGACAAATTAGTCATCAACTCAGATATCAGAGAGATCACCAAATGGTCCAAGAATCAATCACCCTTTGATTTTTTCTCATATGTAGAAAGCATCCTGTATAATTATATTAAAATGTTTAATCGTTGGTAAATATTGCCATGATCGATAAAACTCTACGCCGATGACGGTTGAATTAATTTATTTTTGATCAATTCTAAATAGATTCCATCAGTTGACGGATTAATTTGTGATTAATTTAGGCTGTCGTTTTGTATTCAGTTTGGTAAAAATTGTTTGTTCATCCAGACAACTATCCCGAAATTGTATAGTCTGTTAGCAGTTGTATACCATATATCATTATTGTTTCGCATCCACGAGCATCAAAATCGAGACCAAATTGATCAAAATGTTCAAATAGATGATATCAAAGGATATAAAGAGAAAAGCGATGTAGCACTTTTATGCTGCTGCTGTGGAATAACTTCGACAATTAGCAACTTTTCCTATCAAACTAACAAATATGCGAAAATTGCTGTCAGACAGACAAAGCTATAATAGAACTCTTCGGATGATCGACAAAAAGGTTATCTTTTTTTTTTGGTAAAACCAATAATTATTTAGGTAGACTAAGCATTCAAACTCACTGTAATACACCTTCCTCTATCAGTAGTCTAAATAAACCAAGCTATTTAATACTTTCCCTCTGTAAATTTTATTGGTGGTGGTGAATTTTTATTATAGGTTGCATATTCCTGCTCTATACTCTAACGAACCAGAGACCGACTACAGTGACGATTGGCCTTGCATGCTCATTGTAATGAAAAAATGACAGCTGAAAGACACAGAGTGCGGAGTTTGTAACGTTCGAATGTTACGAAATTCGGTTACACGATAGTGGTCGTTGTGAAAATATTAGTACGTATATGGTCTTTTGTATTGATTACCGATATTTGGGCGTTTCTCTGAAAACTGGTCAACATATTTGGAAAAACTCTCTTCCCCACTTTTTTGTTTAAATTTTTGAAACATCTTACTTAGGAGATGTATACTTTCAAGCTTAATGGCAAACCACAGGGAACCCAAAAATATAGGTCATAATTTAGGAAATATTAAGCATTTTCTAAATTATTGACACAGGGAACTGTCAGTTATGGCAGGGGATAGTGACTCAAATTACAAAAACCAAAATATTAGCAAGATTAAATATTTTATTTTCTGTAAACTTGGAAATTAAGAATTATAGTAATTCTTCGGTAAACTACAAAAAAAAGCAATACTATTGGTAGTGTTTTACAGTCAGCCATTAGTTTAAAAAAACTTAACTTTTACAAAACTTTAACAAAAACATTAATAGGTGGATCAAATGTATAAAATATTCTATTTCCCTTTAAAAGTATGCTTGGATTAGGTAATTTTTCTATCACTTGATCCATTATCTGCTATATCGTCCGTATCGATTCTAAATGCTTGACCATTATTATCGTAAAGCTTTAAAAATGTGACTCGAATTTCCCCATCTTCCTCATCGATTTTGTTTATTACGCTTACATATCTATTATTGCACATTTTTTGAGGCTAATTCGACTAGGATGTAATCTCCATTGATGAGTGCTTTAGCTGCGGAAGAGCTGGGTCTGGCTTCATCAGGTTCTGAGTCAAATAATAATCTCTGCTATTTTATATTATTATGGCAGGAGACAACGTGTTGACCACTTGCCCATTTATCGTTTTTGTCTTTCGATATTTATCTTTTTTCAAAATGAATTGATAATCGATAATTAACCGATTATTGGTTATCGGTTTTTATGCTCTAATGGCTACTGCTATTCGGCATAAAAGCCCTGCACCGCTGGACAGCTTTAGCTTGGCTGAATGCGCTTATTTTTTGTCATCTCATGTGTTTAATGTAAATATACCGTTAAATGAATCTAACAAATCGAGTAATTAAATCAATTATACCTCCACTGATTGTTTTAGCCACAAAATTGGCTGAAAATAGCATTAGAAATTTCATCAGGCACACCAAATTGAGGCATTTTAATTTTAATATTTAGTATTTAAGTGAACATGTTATGTCAACCGCCTAAGTCGGAGAAATATCCCGGAGAATATCCCATTGACCTTGCGATTTTAATTCATGTCAAGGATTTCCAAGGACATTAAAAAAATCGAATACAATGAGAGATTTTACTCAAGAAAAATGGTAGTAGTTAGACCTTCGTGGTAGGGTGATGGACGGAAGGGGTAATCTAGTATGCAGTGTACTTTCGCTTGTACTCTCTGAAATTCACTTTGAAGTTTTTCTAATTTTCCTAGCCTAATATCGGGCGACAGCATGTCAGAAGCTGTGTATATTAAACGTATGCATTTTCTTCGTGGCGAACACGCTCACGGAAAATATTTTCTTAGTGGCAGTCGCCTGGGCGGCCTCTGATGTTTATTAAGTTTACTTCGAAGTAACATTCGCCTTTGAACTTTGATGTTAAGTGGTTTTACAATTTTTCACCGCTTTCCATTCGGCGACACATCTGGCGCTGACAACTTAAATGTTTTTCGACGGTCTTTTCACATTTTCAACAGAGAAATTATCGTTATGTGAGCCGGAAAATTGCTCGTGCGAAGCTTTTAAACGTCTAGATGTATGTGTACATGGTTATTTTAATACAATGTCAAAATAGAATAAACCTCGGAAGTACGTTTTGTCACCGATTACCGTTATCTACCCTAAGATAACTAACCTAATACTGCATTTGCGCGCTTAAATTATCCGAGATGAAATGAAATGCCAGTTCACCACAGCTATGTTTCTCCTCTAAAAAATACTTCCACTTTGATAAGGGTAGTGTCTCTTAGATGGCTCTCTAGTTATATATATATATATATATACCGGGTGACTTTGAAGTTGAGTCATTAATTTTCAGATAATGATTGTAGAAGGAAGATAAACCAAAATATGTGTGTAAAAATAAAAAAAAAATAAAACAAAAAATGTTACCTTGTTTAATAAAGTATCCTCCCAACAAGTATTTCAGTGCGGACCTGTATTCGATCGTGCGGTCTTGGAGCACCGGCATGCTCTCACCTGTGAGGTCTTAAGTCATCTGATTCACGAGCCCTTTGTACTACATTAACAAAGGCACGAGGGGTTGGTTGCACTCGATTGGGAAACGGATTCGCATAAATCCGTGATGCATCGGGCAGCATTTTGTAAAGACTGCCCCCCCGTAAATAAGAATCATGTCCACAAGTTCAGCATTTTCGTAAACATGTGCCATTTTTCATTTCGTTTGAGTCACGCAACAAACATCACTATTCACCCACGCGTTACCGACTGACGAAAAACAACGTGATAAACGTTTCAAATTCTTTCGCTTTTTTGTTTCCGATGCGATGAACCGATATCCGTTGTTGCCAAACACATAATATTATTATTGAGACAGGGCGGTACTCAAACTTCTAAAGGGCTATAACTTTGTTACTTTAATTTTACAAGAAAAATGTTGAAGGAAAAAAACATTTCTTTTGATCAGATCTACTCACTGTTAAAATAAATGACTCAACTTCGAAGTCACCCTGTATATAGTTAGGCTGTTGCGCCATCTGACACTAATCTTTTCAAAGTTGACTTCTAATAATTGCGAAGAGGGGAAATGTAGCTTTTTTAACACCTTAGCAGCCGCACAGGCAGAAGCCTAAATACCAGGGCACCGTGGCTGCTCTGACGAGTTTAAAAAAGCTTTGTTAATCCGATTCTTGAACTGCCTAAAGTTAGTAGAACTGAGGAAAGCCTCCTCAGATAGTTTGCTATACAATCTCGATACCGTAGGGTCAAAGGAGCGGTCGTATTGGTGAGTTCTGAATGTACGAGGTTCGACATGCCTAGGATGGGAGGCGGCGGCATCGTGGACGAGATCTCTGAGGAGCAAAGCTCGTTGGCGTAGCGGCAGAAGAAAGCTAGATCGCCTACAGCCCGTCGGTGTGAAAGTGTCCCTATACTGTCCGACAAAGGAGAGACATCGATCAGTCGGACAGCCCTCTGAATAGCATCGAGCATGGATAATCTAGTCGGGACAACAGCACCCCAAAAATGTGTGCATTACTCGAGGCTAGGTCTTATAATCCGGGTTTTGTTCAGAATGAAGAGGTCATGTGGAGAAAAGTATTTCTTAGCCCTGAACAAATAGCTTAGGTTTTCTCAGCAGCTGCCGCCATTGACGAGACGTCACTGCTAGTCTTCTTTTATTATACAGCTTACCGGCAGAGATCGGCTCGATACTCTAAATACCTGCATGTATAGTGCTGTCATCAGCAAAGCTGAGATTCGGATTGATCGCAGAGGAAAGGAGGTCGTTGATATGTAACAGAAACAAGTCGGAGCCAAGACAGATCCCTATGGAACACGCGTGTTAAGATTCTGGGATGAAGAGGAGATCCGTCATTTATAACGGATGGGAAACTTGCTACAGCTGATCGAACGCTTTCGTGATATCAAAAACAACGACATGAGCCTTACCTATGACTGGATGAGTTTACTCCACAGTTGCGTGACGGTGGATCGATCGGGCCGAAAACCACACTGAGTCGAGCCTAGATCCTTTTTTTTTGACATGGGACACGAGCAATTTTCTAGCTTCTGGCAAATACTCATAGATGATGCTACGGCATCTCATTTCGTCTCGGATAACTTTTTGGATGCGCAGATGCATTACTAGGTAGACTATCTTCCGGTAGAATAGTTTAATCTATGGTTTTCGTTCTTACCGGGGGATTGACTATTTTGTAACGCACTATTATATTTTGGTTACCGTGAACTTTCTTTAAAACTACGGTACAAAACTTTGTAGGTTTCATACTGAACATGATCCAATAAAACATCGTCAACTCAGGGTCGTCATTGACTATGATTTGTCTTCCAAAATCGAATTCAGATTTCTCACCCTATTTCCGTCGTATTTTCATTCGCTTTAAGTTAAAGGTCTAAGATGCTAGAACGGTCTGTATTCCTAGAAATGTAAAGGATGAAATCTTCAAGGACACATCATTTTTAGTACGGTTGCAAGACTGGCTAAATGGTGTCAATTGGTGGTGATAGATAAAGCTAAGATCGTGCTAATACAAAAAGTTGACATTTGAATTCCTGTACCACTCTGAAGCCGGACTTGAACCTTGGAAGCAGGGTATCTTTAGCTAGTCAATGGATGTATTTGGAAATATACGTTGTAAACCAACTTTTTATTACTTCCATTTTAATTTTTTTCGTTTAAACACCATTTTTATTCTTCATTTAGAATCAGAGTTGAACTAATATGAAACCATAGGAAGGTCATTTAACAATCTTTATTGCACTGTACTTACCTCGGTACTAATTAAGATTTTTTCTCAGGTGAGATCAATTACTTCCTGGAGTGCCCTAACTCCAACTGCACTGGTGAGTGAAGCACTTTCGTTTTAATACGATTCAACAAATGATTAAAATGTACGGATTCGTGAACTTCATCAAACTTAATTTACAGGATCTACATAACAAAGGATAACGCCACCGAAACGTAATTTGAAATTTTATTTTCAACTCTTCTATATACAGGAACCAGGCCGTAATCTTATCAAGGGAGGCCCTAAATTACTTTATATCCATACAATAACTGGCCTGCGTGTATTGTATCTGGCACTACCCCCACGGCTTGTTGCAGCCCATCATTAGATCACCAGGGTACTCTACTATAAGTTACGATCAAAAAAGACTAAAAGAGCTGGGCCCAGGGAAACACTGATTCCAAATCAGGCAGTTCAGTCGCATCCTCAAAACATCCATGAAAACTTATTTTCATGGATGGATGGATATAGAGTGTTTTTCGAACGGATCTGGTTAGCAAGCTGAAATTCAGGTTGATAAAATTGATGATGATATGTATATATTTTAAAACAAAAGTGACAGTTGAAAGTTTTAAGATTGCGGCAGGTCATCGCATATTGGCCGACTGGTGGGAGGACAAATTTGAGCGTACATTGAATCGCTTATATATACTTATAACTTAGGGCCGTATCGTCAGTCATTCCTACCATTGTAGGACGCCTTTCCGGCCTCCTTGATTTTTATAGTTTTCTGCTTTTCCATGTCAGCGCTCTATTTTGAGGTTATATCACAGATATCTATTTGCATCAAATTGTTCATGCTTTTGACTTATATCATGTTTTATCAGCCTGCAATTTTCTACAATTCAAAAACAAAACATAACTTCACAATAGAAGAGCGCTGACACGGAAAAGGCTTCCTACAATTGTAGGAACGACTGACGATACGGCTCTAAATAATTAACCTTTACAAGCTTATAGTACGTTGAATCAAACTTTTTAAATGGAATGTTCCATATTATATTACATACTGGGACATACGAGGGGTACGCTGTGTATTTTGAGTTGCGCATTAACTATACTAGTTAAAACCGGCAAGAGTATTCGCCCTGTATAAGGGATAATTGACAATACGTCATATTTTTGCTCGTGAAAGTTTTCAAGTTTTTCAATAGAAAATCCGATTTAAAAACATGGAGATAGACTCTGGAGGTCAAAGTAATGATCACCCAGCGTCCCCGATGATGAATGGACCCAGCCAGAAGGAGATAACAGAAATTACCATGAAATCAAAGGAAATGATGACACCAGCTGTAGCAGACGAAAAGGACAGAACCATCCAGCGCCAGACCCTGATCATCGAAAGCCAGGCCCAGCAAATAAAGGAGCTGTCTGAGACAGTTAGGGACCAAAACAGTAAAATAGACTGCCTGACCACCCAGGTAACACAGTTAATCAATAATGCAAATTTTAAATCTAAACCCCCAGGCGAAATCTGGAAGTCATAGCGCAAAGACGCAGCAAGTCATACGCGGAGGCAGCCGCCTCTACATCTTCGGCAGCCCCCTCTGTTCAACCCACTTTGAACACGCAGAATGTGGACCTAGCAACTGCGCTTAGGTCCCTTCAACAAATAATAAGTCCCCTGATTAGCGCCACTCAGGCATTGCAGGCGATCTTTCTGCAGCCATTGAATGGCTAAGTACAATAGACAACCTGCATTTATCAACATTCTTTTTTGGAATTGTCTGGGCCTAAGGGATATACCTAAAAAACGGGAATTTCATCAAACTCTATTGGATGAGAGTATAGACGTAGCTCTGCTGCAGGAAACATTACTTAATCCGGGAGATCGCTTAGCTTTCTTGAAGTATGATGTTAAATGAGCTGACAGATTGAATGGTAGGGGTGGTGGCTTGGCAGTGCTCGTTAAACGTGGTATTGACTATCGCAGAAGCACAAACGCCAAGATGTAAAACATTGGAGCGGCGTCCGTGGTAGTCAATATCGCGGGATGCATTCTGTTGAAGATCACCTCGGTGTATGTCAGGTGCGGTGCCAGGCTGCGAGAGGAGGACTTGGAAGTCCTTCTGGGCCGTTCGGGTCCTCTTATTGCGGCAGGGGACTACAACTGCAAACACCGATCATGGCCCTCAAGGGGTTCGGCTTTACAACGATGTGATGTGAAACGGGTATCTTATTCACAACACCGAAGAGCCGAAACACCATCCTTTCAATCACCTTCAGGCACCGGATGTTATAGACTTTGCAATATCTAAAAATTGTAGGTTCAGTATTGCTTCTAGGATCTTGTATGACATCTCTAGTGACCATCTACCTGTTGTTCTGGAGGTAGGTGATGATGGGCATTTCGTGGAGGAAGAAACTCCTCCAAGGAAAAGAGTTGATTGGGAACTATACAAGTCACTTCTCAAAGAGTTTCCCAGCCTCCCGGTCATACATGATGAGAACGGAATTGATGCTGCTCAATCGGAGTGGACAAGTTTCGTTCACCAAACTCTACAGCGTGCTGCTGTGCTTCCGGTGCAGCGACACGGCAGACCTTTTCTCCCTGCTGACATTCGTCGGAAAATTTCTGAAAAGAGGGCTGCGATTAAGTATTCCTCTCTGGACAGTGGCAAAATCGCTCAGAAACGGAAGGCAAGAACAACTACCACATATTCATGGTCCTGGAGGCATAGTTTTCAGGACTGAGGATAAAGTGGAGGTTTTTGCTGACGTCATGGAAAGGCACACAAGCAGAGCTCCAAGGCCACATTAGGGCCCTAAAGGTGCGTAAAGCACCTGGAGAGGATCAAATCACCAACAAAGCACTGAAGTTGCTTTCACTCAAGGCTTTGACTTATCTGGTGGTAATAATCAATGCAATCCTCAGAACTCATTACTTTCTTAAGGCGTGGAAGGTCGCTGAAGTCATCATGATCCCAAAGAAGGCAGGTTTGATATTCCCCCAGGATTACCGTCGCATTAGTCTGCTGTCAGCTTCCTAAGCTCGCTGAAAAGGTCGTCACCTTGAGAATTTCTCGACAGATCACCATGTGATTCCTGACGTGCAATTCGGCTTTCGGTCTGAGCATAGTACGGAACTACAGGCAGTAGACTGGTGGAGCATGTGACCAGGGAGATCACCCTGAACAAAAGTACTGGTTTCTTGCTTTTAGATGTATCAAAGGCATTTGACAAGGTGTGGCACTTGGGCCTCTTGTATAAGCTCATCCAAAAGGGTTTTCCATTTTGGCTACTAAATCTGTTGAAATCTTTTCTAGAAGGAAGGAAGTTTCGGATCAAAATTAACAATGTGTTGTCAACAACACGGCCCGTAAGAGCCGGTGTTCCTCAGGGTTCGGTCTTAGGACCAATCCTCTATTCACTTTATATGCATGACGTCCCTTGCCCCAGCAACTGTGAAGTCTATCTCTATGCTGAAGACACTGCATTGCTAGCCCAGTCTTATTCTGGTAACCTGGTTCACGACAGGCTGCAGAGTGCGGTGGAGGAAGTATTGGAGTGGGCGGATCGGTGGTTGATCAAAATTAATACTTCGAAAACGCAGGCAATCTATTGTACTAAAAAACGTCGCGGTGCCCCCTCAGAGATATCATTGAATGGAAGTCGTATACCATGGGAGCAATCTGTCAGGTATCTTGGAGTCATCATTGAAAAGGGGTTGACCTGGCAGAAACATACTGATATTTTGAAAACAAAATTCCAAATTACCTTTCGGCAGCTTTATCCTTTGTTGTGCAGAAATTCAAAATTAAGTTTGATCGACAAGATTCGGTTGTATAAAATGGTCATAAGACCCGCAATCACCTACATATGCGCGGCTTGGTGTTTTCTTGCCAAGACGCACATGCAGAGACTGCAAGTCCTGCAAAACAACCCTACGCACAATTACTAACGCCCCTTGGTACGTGTCAAATGAGACTATTCACAGAGATCTTGATATCCCGTATCTAAGGGCTTACGTAAAACAACAGGCGCAGCGGCGTTATAATCAAGCGGAATCGCACAGCAACTCTCTATTGCGTGATTCAATAGACTACACAGTGGAGCAAGTTCGCAAACATTCCAGGCCGCGCCTCGCACTGTGATCAAAATTAAATTGTAAATTCAGACCAGCCAAAATTATTTCAGTATACAAAACCGATCAAAATTATTTTTTGGAGTTACAAAATAATTCGAGTAGTCAAAGCAATAATGTTTAAGCTATTTCAAATGATTAACTTCTTTTCTTTGCTCTATTCTTCCTTCCTTTCTTTCCTTCTTTCCCTTTTCTCCTTAAACATGTTTGGTATCTGGGTAGCCAGACCTGACAGACTAACAGACCGACTGGACTTTTAACTAAGAGCAAAGGTCCACCGGACCGCTCTGACGAATAATGACGAATAGTACCGGCAAGAGTGCACTATTAGAACCACCAGTCCTTTATTAGTAAGTCGCCGCATTCAGTTCATTTCCAAGCGTCTTACAGTGCACGTGGTGTGAACGAAGACGAAACATGGAGTTTCTCGAGAGAGCTATCGCGTTATGATTTACCATGACCTCAAAGTCGGTTTAACTGTACATCATTTGGAAATAAAGCTCCGTCCCGGGCAAGTGTGTTTCGCTGGTATGCCGAATTTAAAAGAAGGCGTGTTTCATTGGCTGATGAAGAACGTAGAGGTAGGCCATGCCATGTCCTAGTGTGACTCCAGAAAACAGTGCTTAAGTTCAGCGGCTAATTTAAGAAGATTCTCGCTGCACATATGCGACTATAGAGGCAACTCTTGCGGTAGGATCCGCAACTGTGCACACCATTTTGCATGATCATCTTCATTCAAAAAAAGTTCTTGCAGAGGTACAATCCTGCATCACGACAATGCCTCTAGCCACACTGCCCAACGAACTGTAGACTTTTTACGTCAGCGAAACATCAAAATGCTAGTAGATCTGCCTTATTCGCCAGATTTGGCAATATGTGACTTCTGGCTCTCCAAGAATTTGAAAAAAAATCTGCGTGGTCGAAAATTTTCGTCCGAAGAAGAAATCGATAAAGCAATTAATCAGTTCGTTGAAGGCATTCAAAAACTGACTGGTTAGAAGCATTTCATTTATGGAAGGTCAGGTTACAAAACTGCACTGATGCTGGAGGAGAATACTTCACACATAAATAAACCACTTTTCAAAAATAGTTTTTAGTTTTCATGCATCTCAAAATATATAGCGTGACTCTCGTATATATTTGTTAGGTTATAAGCCATTCAATGTACAAAAACGCTCAACTTTGACTGTTTTTAAATTCTTTAGAATTATGAATGCACAAATCACAGAATACTATATTTACTATATTTATATTACTATATTTCGGTAAATTGTGCATGAATGCCTCAACGGTTTTTCACGCCATAAGATTCTGAATACTGCATTTAGTATTGTCTCTAGATAGGGTAAGGCTTTCTATGTGCTCTTGGTATCCACCCCTCTGGGCTCTCTCCAAATTGCTTACGCTCTTTACGGAGATGATATGCAAATGCAAATAGCACGTCAATCTAGTCGTCAATTTAGGGACTAGGCTTCGGTTTATATAAGCCATGTCATTAAGAAGATAATGCGAACCGGCATAAAGCATGAGATCCCGGACGAATGACGGATATATTTCAATTTTTTTGTACTTTGTCATGGTTGAACCCTCGCCGAACCTAATTTCCGCTCTCGTTTCCCTCATAATTTCCGTGAATTGCCTCAGTCGGTGCAGACGAGTCGTGTCGCAGAGCAAAGAAATACACAGCGGACATTCTGGGTAGTTGCTTTGACCGAGCCTCTACTTTTGAGCCTCAAATTCAGTGATGTATTTATTTTGTTGACCATGAATTTGTTGCTGGATCAACATTTATAAGAAAGACGTATATGGTGAAACCTTGAAACAAAATGATAATAATCATAAATCAGCAGAGGTAAGTCATAGCAGACGTTTAAAATGTTTTCCGTTATTTCATAGGAAAAGCCTGACTCTTCTTTGTACATTGTTCACTGTTTGATTCATTTCCATTTTTTCTCAGTCTTCCAAACTCTGTTACTATGTTGAATTTGAGGTCTGGTCTGGTATATGAAACAAGTGACTATGATAAGGCCAATCTAGAAAATTCTATTTTTCTGGAATAATTGAGATTTTTGGCTTTGTCAATGAATGATATCAGAATTAAAAACCCAGCACAAAAATCCAGTATGCCGCCTATAAGAAAAAATAAAGTTGATGCTGGAGGACAAGAGACGAAACGCCTTACTGAAATTCTAATTATTCCATATTGTAGATAAGAAAAAGTGGCAATGCTAATGTGCAATTTATTTTAATATCTCATTACAAATAAAGTCGGGAAAAAGTTGAAACGATTTTGGGAAAATTATGTTTTTTATGTTCCTTTCCGGAAGTACTTCTAAATTCGAAACTTTCTAAGCGGAATTGTGATATTTACCTGAATACACAATTTTGCCCCATTTTAAGCGACTTCGTATCTCTTCCGAGCTCCCAATGGTGAGGGTCAAATTTGAAACACGCGGTATGTACAATTCGCTGCTGCAGTTACCTGTTTCGATAGCTCATCAAAAATGCGATTAACTGAGGCATACACCGCAAATAAGTTCACATCAAAATACAAAATTGGTGGGCATTTTTTATTATTTTTTGCAAGTTTGTCACTACAAAGCTTCAGCTTTTGACATATCTATCAAGTAAAGTAAGTTTGGAGATCAGCGATTTTCTGCAATAACAAAGAAAGAACTGCAGTAATTTGAACGTCTTATTTTTAGGGATTTTTCATCTTCCATAACATCCCTGAGCCTGTTTATATTTTTTTGAACAAACGTGAAGGTGTCTTATTCCAGTTGAACAGATCATTTCAGCGTATAGCTAGGGCAACAGTATATACCATTAATTTTTATTGGTGACTTTATTTGAAAGTCAGAAATTCCTTGTTGGAAACAAAAACATAAGTCTTTTCTTTGGGACTAGATAGATTAGTTCTATCCCAATCGGTAAAATATCTAGGACTTATCCTGGACTGCAAACTGAACTGGAGAGAGCACGCTGGTTGCCGGAGGCTCACCGGAGTGAGTGGGCAATTCTGGTACACGGACGGCTCGGTCACCGAAGAGGGTTCTGGCGCCGGGGTCTCGGGGCCTAGGACTAGGCTATCTCTGCCACTTGGTGGATACACCACTACTTTCCAAGTGGAAGTTGCTGCGATTCTGGGTCGTATAACCCTCGTTTTGGAGGGGGGTGGGCCTAGGAGAAGAATAACAATCTTCTCCGACAGCCAGGCTGCAATGAAAGCACTAAGTGCCTGTAAGATTACGTCGAGCCTTGTATTGCAATTCAGGGAGGCTCTGGATTTTGTAGCATCGTGGCATCCGGTATCGTTAGTGTGGGTACCGGGACAAGCTGGGATAAAGGGCAATGACACGGCGGACGCTCTGGTGAAGACAGGATCAGACAGCAAGCTCGTTGGTCCTGAGCCATCTTTAGGGATGCCCGCGCTAAGAGTCAGGAGGAAAATCGAGAAATGGATTGCAAGACAACACTCTCAGAAATGAAGAAGCATCTCCAGACATCTACGTCAGGCACGGGAACTCAGTGTAGGACCCAGCGCTAAGCATGGACGTTTCTGCTTATCTTTGGATAGAGCCAACCTAAGGCTGGTGGGACTGTTGTCTGGCCATAACACGTTAAGGCGCCAGCTGCACTTGATGGGGGTGGCTGAGGATCCCTTGTGTGAACGCTGCGAGGAAGGGACCTCGTTCTGTGCCACTGTGAGGCTCTTAGCTACTACAGGCAGTCTATACTGGGGTCCATCACTTTGGACCTCCAGGACGTAGAGGAGCTTGGACTCAAGGACATAGTCAACTTCGCTAGAATGGCGAGGCTTGAGGTCTAAGGAATGTAGACGTGTACAAGGGCCCGTCTAAGTGGCCTATGCGCTGCCTCCTTATGGAGGCCGGTATGCTTCTAATTTCATGATTCATTCATTCGTTCATTCACTCAATACTTTGCTAGAGAAACAGGCTCCATCCAGCATAATGTTTGTCACCTATGTCAATATTAGCTCATGTATCGGAATAAGATAGCACAAAGTGCCATCTATTACCAAAATCGGTCACTGCAAAAGTGAACACAGCAAACTGTCTATTGGAACTGCATACCAGTTGGCATTGTCAACCGGATCACCACTGTGGCTTCTAGATGCCTTCGATTCTGGAGCTATACTAGATACGGTATACTCGCCATTGAACAAACTAGCAATAAAGCTTTCGTTCGTCCGCCCACAGACGGCCAACCATGGACAGCTGTTTTGTGCTATTTGGCAACTCTTCAGCATAATGTAGGCTTGGCCTCGGCGGGCAACGAACGAAAGCTGAGCAACTCTACTCTATTCAGATCCTCTGAGCTCTGCGTTTAATTTTGGGGTTCCTGTTTCCCATCAATGAGACGATCTTCAGAGTTCACATACAAACCCTATCTTGAGATCTGATACTCGGATCTCAACAGGGATCTCAATGTATTCTAGAATCAAGAGACTGATTAAGAGACCTGCTTACGTGCTTTGGGCAAATCTCAGGGGCATTTTGTCAGTTTTTAAAGTCAACAGGTCGGAAGGATTCATCTACATACGCGAAATGTTTTACGTGACTTCAACGTGAAGATTAAATCATTTTTCACTACGTCAAAAAAGCATATGCTGGCAGTGTGAAGTTACAACAAGAACCGAAGAACCGAGAGCTTATAACCTCCGTCATTTAAGGGAATAAAAGTGAATTGGGGGTGATGTAAACTCTCTGTTTGATTAGGCACTGGGAGAGGGACCAGGGACGGAGTAACGAGAAGTGAAGTGAGGTGGCACAGTGGGAAAGAAGACAAATTGTTATTGCATTTCCATCCTTTTCTTTTGGCCTTATTTTATCCCTCGGATACGGTATGGTTTAACCAGTAGAAATGCGATTTCTGTAATCCTAAGGAGGCTATTTCATATATATATATATATATATATATATATATATATATATATATATATATATGTATATATATATATATATATGTATATATATATATATATATTGTGTGAAATAATTGTGTGAACCCATTTTCTTTATTTGTGTTGTTACATTTTCATTTACTCGTTCACATGTCTTATTTGGAACATTTTCTCTTGTAAGCGGCTGTTTGTTTACAAAACTAAAGTGTTAATAACCGCACGGAACTACTCTGCAAAGTGGACGGTGTTTCGTTTTCATGGTAAAATATTTTTGGCGCTTTTCCCAAGGGTTTCTAAGCTGCCAGTGATATTGCGAACATGTTTTAGTTCGACTTTTTGGCGCTGTAATGTTCGTAGGAACATTTTTTTTCAAACATTATAGTACTTCTAAGAATGGCCATCTTTAGCAGCGTTGCTAGCTAAGCCACATAAAAGCTCGCACAGACACTTATGCTACTCGTTTATTTTGTTTGTACAGTCTTACGTCGTTATGCAAGACGTTGTGGGTGTGTGTGTGGTATCTAATAGTCCCTTTTTTCAATTTTAGTAATTTAAAGAAGAGTATCAAGCAATAACAGTATCTGTTATTCAGAGATATTTTCCCCAGGAAATTATTTGGAATAAATTAGTATAACCATTAAAGATAGAAGACACATTTGCTTTTTGGATATCATAGCAATGTTGGTAAGATCTTGAAGTTTAGACCGCCCCAGGGAGAATTTGCCTTCTTCCGCTCTTCAAAAAGTTTTAGTAATTCATACATCATTACCCAACGATATGCTCTGCCGAAGCTAATTTTTCCTTTTCAATGATTTTCAGGAGCACATTCGTATAGTTGGTGATCAAAGTGACCTAGAGAAGCTGTCACATCTGTATCTAGGACGTCTAGGACGCGGTACCAAAAAGCATCCTAGGCATGTTTAGTGGGACAATCTAAACTCCTAGCTTTAATATTTTACTCATGTAAGCAATTTTTGTATGTACAGGCTGGCCGATATGAAATGAAATAAAATACGTCATTTTTTTTTAATTTCAACCTTTTATTGAAATTTAGAAATTATGTATGAGAATTAATATTAGACAAATCCATCACGTTTTGGTGGCCCGTCGACATCACCAAATCGAGGAATTAAACGTCCCTGAAATATTGTTTGAAAAAGAATCATTGTTTCCCTAGCTGTGTGACAAGTTTCTCCGTCCTGCTGGAACCACATATTTTGCAGGTTAAATTGTAGGATTTGAGGAGCCAGAAAGTTTTGCACCATATCACGATAGCGTTCGCCAGTGACAGTAAGCTAATTACCTGCAGCGTCTTGAAAGCAGTAAAGTCAAATGACACCTCCATACCAAACACTGTGCCAAACTGCGAGTCGACGAGGATGTAGTTGTTGTTGATGGATGACACGAGGTTCTCTAATGTCCAGATATGACAATTCTGCGTATTAACAAATCCGTTCATATCGAAATGGGCATCATTGCTCACTATCAGTTGTCGGTGAAAATCGTTATTTTGGGTATTAAGCTGCAATATTGCATGACTGTATTGTCGGCGACTTTCATGGTCACTAGGTTCTTGGGTTAACTGAATTTTGTATGACCGCAAATGCAATCCTTTTTTCAAATTAGTGCATAATGACGTGCGGCGAATACCCAGCTCTTGAGAACGATATCTGGTAGATGTCTCATGGCGCTCCACTACAGTTTCACGAACTCTCTTGATATTTTCCGAAGTACGAACAGTTCGAACACGGTCCGACCTTGGCAAGTCTTTAACTTAACCTGTTTGTTCAAATTTCCGCGCCAACTGACGAATGGTGTTGACACTGGGCACATTATTTCGACCGAAATCTTGTCGTAGCTTCCGAATCGTTGCAACAATCAACTCGTTGTTTAAGTAAAACGTTTTAACAATACGGACGCGCTGTGGGATCGTGTAGCGCTGCATGATGAATTGGACACATGTGCTTTAAACAACTACTACGGCGCCACCTACTGAAATGCGTGTATCAAAGATGGCGCGCAATTTAAATCAGTCAGTTATATATTGGCCACCCTGTATATACGATGGACCATCCTACATGGACTCTTAGAGCAGATGTCGCATATATTTTTAACTTATGCATCATAAAGTATGCTGCGATATTATTCACGTCTTTCTCGACGCCACTGGATCGCGGAGTTTATTTAATCAGGAGAAACAATACATCTCGTTCGACGTTCTCGCTTCAATACGATAGATAAATAGCGATGGAAAACATCACAATTTGTATGCTTTTCTTATCGTCGTCGACGTCGCAGCAAATATTTCTATTTTCTACAGGAATACAGTTTGAGGACATGCCTTTCTTAAGGGTTGTTTATTCTGGCTGTGGAATTTCTCATAAGCTCGAAGATTGTGGAAAGAAGGATTGGAAACTGTTCAAAAGGCAGATGTACTGTTAATTTACTCTTTCCTTCTTGGTTCCCACCGATGTTTCTGCTCGTGGAAGCGAGTGAAACACGGGCGAAAAAACGAGCTCGACATAGTTGAAAGCTTTTTCCAAAAAGCTTCCTATATCACTAGATCTAGAAATCATTTATAACCTTGACTACAACCTGGAAATAGTCCCCTTGTAGACCTGAATAACCACCATTTGTCGTGGGATGCAAATTGTTTTGCGTGGTGGTTTGCTTGCCTCCATAGCTTCTCCTTTTTGTAGTACTTGTCAAAAATTAAGGCATGTAGCTTACGTCTGTTAAGCATATGTTTGCAAAGTACATGTTAGGAAACAATTAAATATCAAACTCTCTTTTGATACGAAATCAAACCGTGTAATTTCCCATGTAGGGCGTTGAAAACTAATCGGCTAGAAAATAACTTACAGGCTTTACAAAGTACATATGTTTTAATAAAGTTATACATTTTTCCTAACCTCAAATTCCCCGAGAACTCCGCCTTAACATAGGAAATTTAGTTACGAGTGATTTTATACCTCCAGAATTAAGGACTTATTAAGAGCCGAAGCAGGCAACCAACAAAAAAGACGGCCAAAATTGTCCCGAGAATTGCTCAAGTAGGTAAAATTTTGATTACACCCTCAAGCAGCCAGATACCTTGACATCAAATGTTTTTTGGAGCAAAGATTCAAGCGGTGCTTTAAATTGTTGTAAGATATTTTAACGATTCTCAATGAATTCAGAAGGAAACTGCGTGTGTAGTAAGTTCGTGAAGTATTTTAATATACATGAAAAAACTCAAAATGCTGCTTTCAGCTAACACGTAAGGCTCCACTTCTCTAATCGTATACTGTCGAGCTCAAGTCTGAAATCATTAAAAAACGCCAGACTTAAGTGGCCAGGCACTTGAAAAATATTCAAAAAAAGTCAAACATTTCCTGGATAAATATTTGAGTGATTCTTTAGACTGTTGTAAGATACTTTAATAAATCATTGTCCTTACTATTCAAAGTTCCATTCATCACTCTTACTGCATGTTCTGCGCTTTCGGCTAGATAACTGTCCCTCTGGTGGAGGCTCTTGGGTATTTATTTTGAAATTGGCAAATTCCAGAGCAATCCCGTGCTTTATCGAAGTTCCATAGATATCGATCAATGCTTCGCGATCGCTCCGGATGTCGGCCGATCCATCTCGATAATGCTGCTAGCTATACAACTCTTGCACGGTGACGTAACTCTGGTTACCTAAGCGTCGATGTTAGGAAGGAGTCCCATTGTTTTAGTTACGAGGGTGTTACAATATTTTCTAATTTGGAATATTTAAGGAATTCAGGGAGAAAACTCATGTTTTATAAATGCGAGACTCGGTTTTTACTGAATTGCGCTTAGCATTCTCTGAGTTACAGTGTTATCCACATTTTCCACTGGAGTAAGTTTAGATGGCCCTATGGGAAATAACCAACCAACCTAACTCAATGAAACATGAAGCCCGACATAAAAATGTGGGGAGTTTGACAATCCATGGCAAAGAGATTGCAATCAAGCAGTGGATCACTGGTCTTGTTATTTTTTCTGCCTCTGTATCGTCAACACAAAGTGACTTATAATAGTTCAAGTTATCACTTACTTACACTTTGGCACAATATTTAGGAAATACACATGTATTTTTCAGCATTCTTGGTATCTAAAAGCGGTGCTATAGTGAAAATGTGTTGAAATGAAGTATCATTGTAGGCTTTCAAATAAATATTAGGTACGATAGTTTTCGTTAGATCTTATATGTGAAACTTTGGAATCAGTTCATGTCAGTAGCCTCAATATTAGGTCAAGTCAGATACTAATAGACTGACCATGTATAATTCATAAAATACGATCCTGGCATATTTAACGTATCGACCTCATCTCTTTGTAAACACAACTTCCTTGTATATTATAGCTAAGTGTAGTGTTTATTTGCAGAACATCAGGAGCGTTATTAAATCGGAAAGGTTTCCAATAAAATCATGTATGAAACGGTTTTAAATAGACTCTCTACACCCCACCTCGATCTAAACTGTACTCATTATCAGAATACGTTATTGATAGGAGATGCTTATGAGCGGTTACTTAACAGAAGGCAATTATAGAGACCGAGAACCTACGGATATTTATGTCCAGTACCCGTATGACCAGTATTAGGGTGAAATCTTCTATGTACCGGATGATGGTAGTTACTTCCAAATGTGTAAAAAAAGAAATATTTAAGAATCTTTCGATGGTGGTGATTGGTGTCTAGTAACAACTTTATTTTAACAATTGAAATGAAAAGTAAAATCATCTATATTCATAGTTCTTGAGTTGGAGACTTTCCTTCACATAGCGTATGCTTTTTTCAAAAGTAGACAAGTTTACCTTAATTGTGCTACCAATCGGCCCTGTTTCCCATCTAGGTGAATAGTGTAAAAGTATGACATGCATCAGTGTTCAACCCGCCGAGTAGATAAACAAAGCCGTTTATTTACGAAGAGAATTCGAAAATTACGTACTTCTTCAGCAAACATAATTCTAGGTAAACCATTGATTTACTTCGAAGAAATAACTGATTGCAAAATTGGTGAATTGAGGAAACTGATCGATATGCTCGTGGAGCCTATAACTCGGAAATACCGCTCTAGACATACTTATATGTTACATTTTGAAAATGAAAATTGTTTTAATATTTCTCGTACGACATACCGTATGAATTTTAATTTTTGTGGGTGCCATTTTTTAAAAACTTTGAAGAGTCATAGTGCATTTTAAAATCAAGTTCTCAAAAAAAAAAAAATAGATTTGTATAGGTAACGTGTGTGCCATTTTTTGATATCCTAGAAACCATCGTAAAAGGAGATGTTTAATCAACTCCCGTAACTCTCAGATTTAAACCACTGGAAATAACTATGATACGGAATTGTTTTTTTACTGAGATAGCCACGTATTGTATGTAGAATTTTAAATCATGAGGCACCGCAACTGATATAACGATCTTGAAGACACATATTTTTGAACTGTCTGAGGCTAGAAGCACTGGTATAAACGTCCTCAGGTAGATTGTTCCAAAATCTCGGCGACCTAGGAATGAACAAGCGGTCGTATCGGCCAGTACTGGATGTTCGTCAGAGTTAGAATGGGACGCAGGGCTGGCGGGTCCGTCTGGTAGGTTCAAAACGTGGCGGCATTATGGTCGGGAGCTAGTATTCAGTTCTAGCCTTGAGTATAAAAAAATCATATGCAAGTCTGAAAATTTTTGCCACTGCTAATCTTCCCTCGCCTATGACACGCGAAATAAAAAATGATATTTGTATTCAGTGAACCCTCTATTGTGGAAATAAACAGGAAAAATTCACAGCAACTGTATGATTTCCGATCCACGTGGTCGACCATTTGCCGACCATTTCAATTCCGCGCACGCTTTGAAGTCGAAACTGCTGATGTAATATAGATGCAACCCAGCCAGGCCAGCCTGATACGGGGTTCAGGGATGACAGCAGATAGTCCAGGAGTGATATGTTTTGAGATGGGTGTTATCAGTTGCGATCGATAATAGGTATACACCAAAAAAAGTGCTGTTCGCTCAAGACCCATTTCGTAATGTAAGAGCCATATTTCTTTGAAACAATAAAATGATCTCATTTCAAGTATAGTTGTAGTAACTGTTCTTGGCGGTTACGTCATCAACGCCTTATAAAATAAGTAAACAGATCTAGATTTCGTACCGCGGATCTTGAGCGCACAGGGCGTGATATGTTGTCCTTTACTTCTCATATCGTAGAAAGTATTCATAATTTCTGTTTTGACGCCACCAATTACATCATCGGTCTTGAATTTTTTATTTGGTGAGTTTCCCCAGGTGTTACTATGTGCAAAGCATTATTGTTTTCCTAATCTTCAGCGCATCTGCTACTCTCTCCATTAAGTGGATAACAGTAACCGGCTGCTTTCATTCTTTTCCTGCAAATACTCTAATAAATTTAGCACGAGCTGTCGTTGATCATTGATCGTATTTCCGGGCATTGTACAATTTTATATTGAATATTGATAGCAGGACCTAAATTGCACGCCGATGTCAAGTATCTTGTCACTTTGACAAATATGATTGAAGGGCACTCATACGTAACGACAAAGTTTCCGAGACGGATATACACAACTAAAAAATGTATGTTCTTGAGCTTACCGAACAAACGTTCACACACAGGGATAGGTTGCAAGTGTGTGTATGAGGGAGATGGAGATATATAAAGGTATACTGGTAGTCTTACTTGGACCCGCCAAGAACGCTGACTACAACTATACTTCTGATCTGGGATCAAAGTAGTAATTTCATAGAAACTAGTGCTCTTGAAACAAGAGCACTCTTGTTTGTGTGTAAGACGTGAAAATACTACTTATACACTAGATAGTGAGTCAGTAAAATGATAAACAAATTAGGGTTAACTGCGATATCTTTAGTTTTCCTGAAACAGAATATATGTAGTCTAAAATTATAAACATTTAGCATTTTCTTCAAATATTGACTATTTTCTACCGAATACCTTAGAATGACAGCAAAAATGAATATATCTCAAAGAATTTGAATATGATTAAAGTGTGTCCATTGTAATAACTCTCGATAGAACTAAGCATTTTTTGAATATAAAAAGTTTTTCGACTTCCTTTATCTTTTCACTATTCCGGTCTCACATGTAATACATATGAATGAGTTTGTTTTCATCTGAGAAAATGAATACAACAGTAGCAAATGTGAACATTTTCGAGAACATTACTAAATAGATAGAGTGCAGAATATAGTGAAGGAGTATTCAAGCCATCAAAACTTGAATTCCATATTGTTTCTTCTCCAAATACAAAGTTTGAGTAAGTATTGGCTATTTTTTCCTCCTCTGACAACTCCGCCGTCACAGGACCGATTTCTAAAAGCTCCAAAAACTCTCCATATTTGCAATGGCAGAAATCTACCGTAAACATTTGATAACCGAGTGCTTCTGATTTATAAATGGGCCAAGCGTTGAGCCAAACATACCTATGCAGGTTTTTTTTCTCTTGGTCTTGTAGAAACCTACATCCACAAATTCCTCAAAATCCGAGTTATAGTTTCCGTCCTGTAAGGGCACCAGGAATTTCAGACAGACAACAGACAGACCGACGAAACCTTCTACACCTTCTACATTTATTGTCGCGACGCGATGGTTTTTAAAAAACATGTTACTAGACAATATCGCATCGATAGATGTGAAAGATGCTTAACAGTTTTGTTTGCGATTACAATGTCGCAGAAAGTAAAATAGCCGATTAGCGAAAGATTTTATGTAGTCATCAGCAAAACTGAATCTTTTTGGAATAACTTCATTTAACAATATTTTGGAAGAATGAAAAAATATTTTCATGAAATCAATAATTTTATGTTTTACTGGCTTTATCCTGAACGTGAATTGTTTTTATATTTGAAATGTCGACATTGCAATATAGGTTCCGTGAATATGAAGTTTCAATATTACGCAGCGATCTTTTATCTTGATAATAGCGGACTCCAAACAGATTGACTGAGAAGTTCACTTATAACAAAGAATACTGAAATAAAAGATCGTGAACCAGAGATCACCGTTTTTTTAGTTGGATCATGTTTGTCAATATTCTCTTTCCTTTCCTAACAACACCTTTAGAGGATAGCATCTCCCCATGAATACCAATAACTCTAACAAGTTGACTTACAATAAAGCGCACTAAAATAAAAGAGCTTTGATTAGATTACACAAGAAATATGATGGCTTGCTAGCCTTAACGTCACTGCGGCCCAAATGGATCTATTGTGTCCTCCATATATACACCTACTTTCTGATCCTTTCATCAGCCTCCGTAGCCTAGCCAGGCCTTCACAGTGACACGAGATGCACTGGGGTTTCCTCATGCTCTCTTCAGGAAGGACATTTGTCCTCTTCGGCAAGACCCAAGAGCCTCATATGTCGATTTAGACGACAGGGTCCTGTCAGGAGTCCCACTTTGACACTTACGTCCTTCCTTTTGAATCCGATTAGGTCCTCTGAAAATGCGGGTTTTCGTTTTTTGATGAACTATTTTGCGTTGCATTTGCCCCAATTGGATGTTCCACCTTTGTAGTGACTTTTTCTTGGTCCAGTTTCTTGTGGACTGCTTAGTGCGTATTCTTGTCACGCCACAGACAGGCTTTGGACCTATAGGGCGATTGGCCGCACCCTGCCGGGCTAGCTCATCTGTCTTTTCATTTCTTTTGTGCCCTTCATGTCCTGGTACCCAGATCAGTGTTACCTTGTTTCGGTTTATCAGCTTTTTGAGAGTGTTCACGCAATCCCATATTAGCTTAGACGATATTTGCGATGAACTTAATGCCTTCATGGCCGTCTGGGCAGAAGGCGATCGACTGATTTGCAGCCTCATTCCTTATTATCTCTTTGGCTTTGACTTGTATGGCCGATACTTCAGCCTGAAATATTGTTGTAATATTGAGTCCGTGGGCATTACCAATATAGGACCCCCTTCAACTGCGTGTGTAGTTTTTGATAGTCTTTTCCGTGCTGCCGACTGATCGGTGGTTGGCCTTGGGTTAGTCTATAAGACCCTTACCCTGAATGAATAAGTGCAATAGTGGTAGATCAAGGAAGACGTCCAACGCTGAAGTTTGCCCGGTACGCCCCCGTGGCGCTCAAGCAAGCTAGCCTCTGAACGCCACTGATTAGCCTTACCCCGCCTGACTGTCTTTGACCACCATGTCACTAATCCATAGGTTATCTTAGGTCTCACCATCACTGTGGTAAACCACACTCTTTCTCCAGCAATGTTTTTGCTTTGATCACCAGTTTCTCAGTTGGATCGTATCTTTTTTCTTCCTTTAAAGGGAAAAATCTGCCTATGAATATCACTAATCCGAACAAGTTGACTTATATCAGTATGTTCTCTTTTGGCTCCTTTAGAGTAAAACATCTCCCCATAAATATCAGTAATGCCAATTTCGGTATATTCCTGGACTAATTGTAGGGAGAGCGTATGGTATGGCGTGACGTCTATTCTGTGGTGTGTTATTTATTTTGAAGGGAGGATTTTAATTGTTTTTTCATCCTGCGCTGTCATTCATACGCGTACAGGCATACATAGAGAAACAGCGAATGTAGGTGATGGAGTGATAGATTTTAAAGTGTTCGAGGACCCTTGTTCGGGAAAATAAAATGTTTTCAACAAGCGTTGCTGGGGTATTGTATGCGTATGAGGACAGTAATTTATTGTTTAATTGTTTGGTTTATTGCAAATATATACCGGATGAGAGCGCTATCGATGTACTAGCCGAGATTTAACGGTCGAACATGATATTTCCTGTTTCTGAATGTTCCGTAAGGCTTGCTTTTGGGAAAAATGGCCTCAAGCAGTGGTTTAGTTAAAGAGGGTTAGACATTTACTAGTAATACTTTTAAAACAGCCTTGGCAGATCTACTGATCAAAATCGGTTATTGTCTTTCTGTATAAGCCACTATTTGTGTAAAAGTGGGGTAGAAATTTGCCAGTGATACTTTTAAAACAGCCAGTGACGTAGGGACCTTCTGTTACTTTTAGCGTACGGGCTGAAGATACGTTATATCTCGCTTCTTTAGACACAACGTACTGAGTTTTTCAGTAGCCTGCTAGTTTGTTTTTTGTTTGATGAACATGCAATAACGTTGTGTGCCGCTGGTCATGATCACAGAGACGGAGAGCAAACATATTCAGTTCAGCCTGTGTCTATGTGATTTTGCATAGCCTGCCGTTGCTGCTAGCTTTGAGAATACCTCTCATTCATATAATTGACTGGTCGTCCTTATAATGTTTGAGCGACGTCTGTCCGCTGTACTGTACATTATGCACTATGTGCAGGGTGATATCTGTCTTGCATGTATTTTCTATCGATCATATTTTCAAATTTCAGCTTATATTCTAAACCATTTTATGGAAATAAAGCTTCTCTATCAACTTTGGCGTGTATCACA
The DNA here is from genome assembly GCA_963669975.1 of Acanthoscelides obtectus. Classification (NCBI taxonomy): domain Eukaryota; kingdom Metazoa; phylum Arthropoda; class Insecta; order Coleoptera; family Chrysomelidae; genus Acanthoscelides; species Acanthoscelides obtectus. Next base: position 64,573,028 of record CAVLJG010000003.1, on the reverse strand, counting down.
GCATAAAAATAAAATGTCAACCATGTTAACAGTGCACGTGACGGAACAAAGATAACGCCCCACTGTAATAATAAACAATAAAGGTAGAAGTAATTGGAACAACGTTACAGTTTGTCAAAATAAGACAGCACAAAGTGCCATCTATTATCAAAATCGACTAGTGCGACAGTAAAAACAGAATGCTGACTATTGGAACTGTATTCCAGTTCACATTTGACAGTCGGGTCACCAAGGTGCCCGTTAGATGCTTTCGATTGTGGCGTTATAGTAGATGCGGACTACTTGCCACTGAGCAAATTTGTAATATAGCCTGCGTTCGTCCGACTACACGCGGCCAACCATGGACCGCTGTTTCGTGCTATTTGGCAACTCATCAGTATAGTCTAGGCTTGATCTCAGATGGAACAACGAGCAAAGTACCATCCTTTTCCTGTGTTATTTCGGTCGACCTAATATGCTGGATAGAGGATAGTCGCTTAGCTTTCGTTCGTTGTCCTACCTGAGACCAAACCATGCTGAGGAGATGCGAAGTTTGGATTGAGATCTATTAACTGTCACCTTGTGGAAATGGAAGTTCAATGAGGCACGCCAAATCACCAGTTCATAACTTTATGAAATCTGAAGTCAATCGTAAAACATGGAACTCAAAAATGGAATTCCAAAAACGAGATGTGAATTGAATAGTTCTTTCCGCGCCTATGATTATTACTTAGTTTTTATGCTGGTACTGCTGCCAATACTGGACTGATTTTGAAAAACTATGCAGATTTCTTCCTAACCTAACGTAACCTTTTCAACGCAACGAATCTGACCTAATCTTTTTGTTGATATGCAACGAATACTGTTATCTGGGTCTCTCACATGTAGGTCTTTATAAGGGCAGCCGCGGGGCCCTCAGGATCCTCAATTAATTCCGGAGTCCTCAATTACATTCGCGGGAGTGTGTAGTCTAGAGACCGAGAACATTTATTAACTTTAATGAGTTTTATACCGGGTTTAATATAACTAATAACATACGGACGTCTGAAGAAGTTTCTGGTGTCAGGCGGTGTGGCAGCAGAGTCCGTTTTCGAGGTAATTTAAGTTTAGTCTGATGGTTATTACTGTCGTTATTACCTAGGTAATTGCCCTTGCAACTTCGTCTCTGTTGATTGAGCTGCTGGATATGATGCGTTGTGGATATTGAGCTCTGCTAACCTATTCAGATGTATCGTGTGACCTGGGACCTAGGAATCTAATCGTAAGATGGTTGTACCGCTACTCTTATTGGTTGAACTGAATTAAGGTTCCAACGTAAAAAAGTAGTTATTTTACATGAGTCATGACTCATATACAAATTTTGACAGTGAACAGAGTAAAAATATAGGTGTCATCTTTTGACTAAATGTTATAATTTGAGAATAGAAAATTTGAGATCTCCGCAACAACAAGTTGGTATATACTGGTAACGTGACTCAAATTCGACGGACGAATCTGTCTATTTTATCATACATAAATATGCATCATATTGTGATTCACCTTTTGTGTACATATATCGGGTTTCTTTACGTTAGAAGAATACGTTTGCCTTGATGTGTAAAAACAATGGATTCATTCATAATAATTAAAAACTCTGGATTATAAAACTTGAAAACCATTGAAAATTGCTACGACTACAGCATTAGAAGAACATATTGAGAACTAGAAGAATATACGAAAACATAGGTGGGATATGTCTCGAAGATAAGGTATTTATTACTTATGGTGTTATTAAAATTCACAACGGACAGGCATACCGTAAAGTAGACAAGCAGATAAAAACTAACTAAGTCATACCAAACCTTAAATTAAACGGGATTGGGATGAATTTTTGTATAAATGAGGGTAGCAGTATTGTAAAGGAATATTAGATTTTTACCGAACTCACTGAAATGAAAAAGTTAAGCAAAATATTGATACCACGGTTTCTCAGCTACAGCTGGTTGAGTATATTATTAATAATGTGGATTAGTTGCTCTAATTTTAGAAGCGCCTTCAATAAGGGTGTGTTGTAGGGAATTAGTTCTTTATTTGATTTCAAGCGAAGACTCCTTTTTCTATCTACAATAAGTAAATTAATATTTATACCTTACTAAGATCAATGTTAACAAATATCTCGAAAATTAATTTGCCGATTTCAACGATATTTTATCAGTAAGTGGTACCTCGTAGGGCATCTCTAAAATTGAAGTTTATTTGAATGCAACGTCCTGCTGGGGAAAATCTACATTGTACAAACTTCGCGTGTACCTTTTGCCGCGCAATTTCGGATCTTACTAAGGATAAGCAACAGCATACTTCAAACTAAACTCTGAATTTCTAAATTGTTGTGGGTAGACCGTGTATGAGGAGAAAGTGGATTGTACGAAAACTAGTAATGACATTACGTCTCTAACAATGGGGTCCTTATTTTGTGAATTAGTAAAAATCTACGATACATTCAGTAATGCCAGCATGTCAAATTATACTCAGTATCAGCTTATCATGTGCGACATTTGATCAATGATCGCACCTTCATTTTGTAGAATAGTAACTTCATTAGAAACAAAACATGCATGACTCATCACGACGTTTACTTGGTTTCATCTTATCAACACGGTCACGTATAGTATATACCTAATATTATGAGATAAATAAATGGCGAACTGGTGATATCGCAGCCTCCTTCGTAAGTCAATTTAAAGGTTGATTCTCACTATACATTCCGTTTCCATTCCATATCAGTTTCGTAAACGTTCAGTACAATTTGATTGTATACACAATATATCTTACGGATAATGTGCATACAAACGCCTGCTTTAAGCGAAGGCTAATAATTAATTTCAATAATTTACGGTACGGTTACGGAATGGAAATGGAATGTATAGTGAGAATCAACCTTAATACTTACACTTATGAGATGATTCATCAGACGTCCGATAGATTGCTTACGAATTTAATCACGAATCGTAATCGTTTCTCAGAAAATGAAACAAAAAAGCAGCATTAATACTATGGTGACTCATAATGACATATTATGTCTGTAGTAAACTGCATAATATTGCATTAGAATTCATTAAATGAAGATTGTAGTTTAACCAACTACATACGCTTATTATAGAGTGGTGTCAGATACCCTGAAAATTACTATTTTTCGCGGGTACTAAATGGAAGAAAGCAGCATAACACATCGTACGGCAAAGTGGCTGCAAGCGAATCCCGCCGATTTCTAAAACACGACGCGATAGCAGTGGTACCAAACTATATAATAGAGAACCTGTTAGGCCAGCGAACCTTGATGTAGGACAAGATGTACCAAAAATTCATTAATATTTATAAAAATTATATAACCGATTCTATTTGTTAGGAATAATTTTTATTCACGATATAGCCAGCTCACAGGTACATACTTTTTTGGCCATGATGATTTCATTTAGAGAACTACTGTCTTGACGCTGGTATTATTTTCGGAAAAAAGATTACATGTCTCCTCAAATAATTTTCATTTTAATTGAGATTGTCTCGTTGGTATGCTATTGTAGAAACGACCCCACAAAAAGAAGTCTAGTGGCGATAAATTTGGATTCCTAGATGGCAACAAGATGTCGTCCTACCTAAAAATCAGTTTTTAAACGAACATTTTTCTACCACTCGCAGTGATAACGCCTGTCAGCGGGATAAGTTATCGGCCTAGAGATTAGATGTCGACCAAACAGACTACACCCTGCTCCCCCCCGCCCCCCGCCCTGCACGGGCTTTGATGAAATTAGACAAGGTTAATGCTTTGCCAAGGACCAAAAGGATTTGTAGATTTTGAAAAACTAAGCAGTGGCGACGGATGGACGGAAGAACAAAAAATCGAAAAAATAAAAATTCCTTAAACTTCGTTTTCTGTCAATTTAAAAACCCCTTTTTGGAAATTTTTTTGAGGGATAAAAGATTGGAGGGGTCTTGCAGAGGGTGGAGGAGGATATATCTCAATTTTTTGTCGTCACCATACTTATACATTTTAAATCTCGGTAATTCTATGCACCTATTAGACATTTCCCGCCGTTGTGGATCGAGGTTCGATGTAAGAATCTTTTATGAACTTATGACAGCGTTCGCGGGAAGTGCAGGTTCAACCTACCTGACACCATTTTTTAATATTTTTTTTTGCGACGGTCACCTAATCGAATCCTTACTGTGCACTGTATATTAAACCGATAGGCCCCGTCAGCTCTGTAGTCATCAATATGAAATTCTAAGCTTCTTTGATGGAACTTTATCGGCAAGTGACTTAACAGCTCAGTAGCGGCGCACCAAACTGCGTCTTAACTGGGCGCTTAATTATGCATTGTTCTGAACTAGATCCGGAACTATTTGAGAGAGGTGAAAGCAAGCTTTACCAAATATTACACGCCGGACGAACTAACGAAGGCTGGGGGCCCTTCTGCGGGCAATCACGTCGTCGGCGAGGCCTTCCAGAAGGTTGTTTGCACTCTGAAAATTGACAATATGATCGAGTTAGCGCTTGCATTCGAGCAACGCATGCTTGCTTTGTTTTAGGCTGACGATAGACCGCATGTGGAAAGCTTGATGTGAAACGTTAGCTGGTGAGATGAATTAAAGCTTAAAATTAAGATGTTATCTGATGAAAAAGTACGACGTGGTATATCGTATATCAGTGAAAAAATGTGTTCATGTAGAAAGCTTAAAAACTAGTTGACACAATAATGCCGCGGGACTATTAATTATACAGGGAAGGTGTTCCTAGCCTTTTTTGCTACTATGACATGAGGTGTCGCGGATGATACGACTCACAAACGTCAAACGCCACAAATGCGCAAAACACGATATTCTGGGCGTAGAAGCAGCGTTTCCAGATCAACTGTAACGAGCTAGTTATTATACCATTTTATACTTTGATTAACTGGAATCACCTGGAAATTGAATCCCACCCATAAAAAATGGTCCTTATTCTTATATTTGTATTTCTTTTTTGTTCTAGGTGAGTTGATAACTGTTCCCGTATGAAATGAAGTTGGACGTAAGTTTACTTTATATATTTTATCATTTTATAAAATGTTTTATATCAAGTTTGTTTTCACCCAGTTTTGATGTAGGTACTCTTCATTTTTTTATTATGACCCTATATCGTCCAACTGCATCCATATAACAACAGCGAACTAGAATTCAAATTTTATTCAATAAATGTGATTTATTTCTCTCTAAGGTATCATCAACCTACAATTACGCAATCTCTATTGCCATCTTGTTGGTATAACAACGTTTCTATTCACTTTTATTTGATAAGCTCACCTTTATTTGCATAAGACTGGAGAGCAAAAACTTCGAACTGTATGAAAATTCCAAGAAAAAACCTCAACGTCATGGCAATGCGTTTAATACTTTATCCCTTGCAGCTCAATTCTATTTGATCCTGAGTGTGTTTGGGATGTTAGATATTAAATCAATAATAAACGATTTACTTCTTGCCTAACTTTGTTGTTTTTAATTCAACAGTTACTTTTGATCATTCTCGTGCATGTACGTTACTTACGGCACTTCTCACTAAATATCAAAATAATAAATGGTTATATTTCTTTTCATAGTTTCACTGTTTTATTTGAAACTTTTAAATTATATTTCTTGTCTTTGAAAAATAATTCATCCGCAATTATTCCCGCTTAATAGTCTGTGTATATATTATTTGAATTTAAAACAGTACATTTTTTGTAATAACAAGCTGTTTCTGCGTAATCTTCCTCTGTAATTGGTATGCGACTTCTACTAGTTTATCTTCATATGCTATGTTAGTGTTTTTTGTATGTGTGTTTCAAATGGATATCAAGAAAAAGTATGTGGATAAAAATAAAAAAAAACAAGTTACTCATCATTTAGTGTCAGCGGTACTGGCCAGATAGATAATAATACCTTGTCATTATCATAACTACCAATTTGGGCTTGCACAATGGCATACTCGGTGTATCAAAACACAATCTGAATCTTTTCTGAGGATATATATCATCCTAAAATGGACGATGCATTCGAATTCGTACTTTTCAAATATCTTTTTATATGCGGAACGACCTACATATGTATATCCAACAGTGTCTCCGTAATTGCTTTTTCTGAGCACAAAAATGACCCTTTTCACTAGAATAGCCTTGGTAGGCGAAACCATGTTTCATACTACCCAGGCCCCAGAAGTTATGATGAGCATGGATTAGAGATAACCCAAACTACACATTTTGCTTCCCAAACGACTCCTTAAAGCTGTGTTTACAAACTTTCGCGTTCTCATCTGTTATGGAAATCGCCTATTCCATTATGCTTATTCCACATCCGCAAAGCAAAAACATCTTCGCGGAAGTCTTATCAGCAAAGTTATCCTAATTCGTAGACAAACGTAATTGTAAGTTTATTTTTTGGGCCGAGACTGCCTACGTCTGATAAATAAATATGGTTTAGTATTAATAATTATGGAGAAACAATTATCTATTGTTTAGTTGCATGTATTGGTATGCCATTAATTTCTTGCGTAATTCAGCTAAATAAAGAAGTAACAATTGTCGCGTTTTTTTTTTCACACCACGGTATTGAAGTGACCATTAACTGCAACCAATACTGACTAGTATGTTAGTAACTTTACTTTGGTAGGACAACGTAATCCACTAGTTTATCACTTCATTATCCATGTCTCCTAAACTGAAAGGCTCATTGACAACACCGTGCTTTGAGGCTTCTCTTGGTATCAGCTTTGACTGCATTCATCTGAGCGACTTTGAATAACACAGGCCACAAACCGGAGGTTTTTTATGCTCTGTTTTTGAATCCGTGGTTCAAATTTCTCAATTGGCTCTAGTCTTTGAGATATCCTACACTTGGGGTTCAAGGCCGAGTTTAACTTTCTGGCTTTCGATTGCATACTTTTTTCAAACAGAAAAAATATTTCTTCTGATAAAAGCCTGAACCTACACCAGAAAAATGAAAATGTGAAGAAAGTGACATATCTCAGCGAAAGGAAAAGCAAACTGAACGACGTGTGAAAAGGCAAGGCTTGTACTTTGTATATAATCTTAAATATAGGAAAACTCTCTATTTTTGCATCTTTAGGTCAGGGTGTTTGAAATTCGGGCCAGTTGAGATATTTGGGCCACGGATTCGCATTCAGCGGATCAAAAAACTTTTGGTAGGGATAGTCTGATTTTTTTTGGGTAAGAAGGTTGGCTCACTTTTGCCGGCCTCTGAAATATATTAAAAACTAATGTAAAATTTGCAGCTTGTCCTGTGATTCACATGTCGATAACGTTTACAGTAAAGAAGATTCTATCAATACATGAGGTCATATTGGCCTGACAAGCATGTGGGGCTACTAAAAACTGTTTGGAGTCATGCTACGTTGAATTGCTTACCGGAAATTCCAAAAGCACTTTTAAACTCCTTTAGTATCAGGGTATGTATAATAATACTTTCAAATTGATCCTGTTTACACATGTGCCCATACTATTCTTTTTAACAATGAACTAGTGATTAATAGTGGAGCAGATCAGTTCAGCTCGTAACTAGGTGACATCCTGTCATAAATTTGCGTGGTATCTCTAATAGTCAGAAATGCCTTGTTGGAAATAAGTGATTGATTCCAGAAAATGACGTCAATTAGATTGACTCTATACCTTCCACGCGTTTGATGAAACTGCAATATGCACTGTTTGGGCTTTTTATGACAAAAAAATCAGAAGATTGCAGCAATGAGCATGTCCATACACTGGAGTCTCATTTTTTTGGAGCTAAAACTGTTTGTCAACAAGTTTTTGATAACTGATTATAAAACACTACCTCCCGAAATCAAGTAACCTCATTAAATTACCCTCTAAGTATGTTACTCGTATATATAGATAATATCGCGCCTACCTCATATGTTCATATCGCTACCTACTTTTATTAATTTTTACCCCTAAACTTTTTTCAAAAATTGTCAGAATCCTTTGAAACGTCAAAAAAATGTTCGAGCAAGTTTGTTTTTTTTGTTATCGAAAACTACAACGCTTTTCCGTCCTTGGTAATAGTAGTATGTGTAAAAATTTCATCCAAATTCGAGCAGTACTGTCCAAGTTACAGATGGCAGACAAACATATGTCATATAACATCAAAAGAAATCTCATTTTCGATATATTGGAGATTGCAATGTCCTCGCCAGTAGGCGTTGGAAGTAAAATCATTGATTTCATCCAGTTTAGAAAATATTTTGTATTATTGCACATTCTCTATGCGACACCATAATTTTATATCTGAGACTGAAGACATGAAATTTTAGAAACTTGATGGTTCAGTAGCATTTGGCAGTGGTTCAAAATATTTAAGGGTTACTAGACCGATACATTTTTATTCCGTTTTGTCATAAGACGACTTCTTTGATTGAAATTTATTTTTACCATACTTCACCACCTCCCGAGCAGTTGTTATCCTGAGTTAGGATATAATTTCGTAAGCTTCCAGTTACGAAACAATAAAAATCCTCTACCAGGCAATATTAAATTTCTCGTTTACGACCATATTATTCTATTTCTGTTAGCACGAGGAAATGAGTTGCCGCTTTGTGGTCTTCCCTTTTGTAGATGGACAGTGAAGTTTCTTTTCAGTTGCAAATGGATTATTTTCTTCCTCCAATTCCAACGATGAAACGGGCTTTCTGCAGGCGTTTCGCTCGAGACCAACGTCTACTTGTACATTGGAAAACAGAAAAACACTGACAACAAAATGGCTAAATGCTATCACTATGTTGATGCAGTTTAAAATGTACATAGAAATAAGTCACAACTTCGAAAGGTTGGTAGAGTTTAAATAGATGAGAAATTACGTTGACGCAAACAAATTTTTCAATAAATATTCAACCCGCTTAATTTGTGTGATGCGTAGAGACATTTCGAAACTTCTTGCTTCTTTACTATTAGGCACAGTAACCCTATTCGATGAACCAACAGTACAGGTCTTTCATCCTAATGTAACTGTTTTTCGATAGGTTCAATTATTTCACTTCATTATGAGGCTATTTGGAAGGCTGTCGATCTCTATGCTTCGAAAACTTCCGCTACAACCTTTACTTCGAAAGTGTTATAAATCAAAACTTCATATTAACAAGCTTAAATTATTTTTACAACAACCACGGTAGGTAATTGAAGTACCTGTATTAGGCCAGCTCTACTTACCTACAAAGAATAACCAAGACAAAATGTTTTACGGACCGCTCTGACAGAGGATGAGGAATAGAAAGATGATTGTAGAGCTAATTAAATGTGGATCCCACAAAGCCTAAGTATAGCGTTTGTATAGAAATATTCACGCGGAAGGCTTAACATACATCCCCGAGGAATTCAAATTCTTCTACAGACGTCAGGCAATGTATTTTTGGATTCACGACATTATGCTCGATGAATACACATACTTTGGCGTACCAGTATGCTGAAACATGTGTCCATTGTTTTATTGTTGTTTTGTTGCATTTTGGTATTCATTCACGACCTCTATATTGAATATATTTCGCAATTAAACTAATAAAGCAGTAATACTAATTTCTCTGCATAGCTTGCAGGTGAATTATTACTAAAAGAATGTCAATTAAGTGACGAACATCCGTTTGTCGATGGTATCGGCACGGGTATCACGTATATTGAAAAGTGACATTGTGCCGATTTTTTTTGACATTATGCTGGATTTTTTGACATTAAGATGTTAACTTAGCAATTAGTTGTACGTGTTGCCTAAACGTCATGAGGCTTGTTATCAATCTTTGGCTGTTATGTGATGTAAAATCTGCTTCTGAGATGGCATTACTGCAGGTCTAAGCTGTAAGTTGTATGTGTTGATGATACTTCCATTGGGTTCTTGTCTCAAATACGCTTAATTGAGATTCAAAGCTAGAAATTAGTTGCGCATCCACTTTTTTTTATCCATTCTGGAAATTACATATATAAATTTGCTGAATTTCAAAAATGTTAGAGATAAATAATTATATTCACTGTACACTGTCGAATTACAAGCCAATACATGCTAACAGTAATTACACACAACGCGGGCCCGGTGATGATTTCCCGTAATTCTCCTCATTTTTTCGTAATTTATAACTTGAATATAACCTCTCTTCAGAAAACACAACATATAAATAACCCGTCATATTCGGCAATGATTTTCTCACACAGCAAATATCACTGATTTCATACACATAATCATCCAGATGCGATCTTGCTATTCAACCATCCTTCTTCTCAGTGATAAAAACTACAGACCCGGATCACTCAGGCTCACAAAGCTATGCAACCAATAATGCGTAGTTTAGTAGATGGAGAGATGGACGTTCACAACGATCCTAGTCAGCAAACGCGGAATGACTGCGCCCTAAAAACTACCTAGTCTGTAAGTTGACATCTTATAGGTTTTTTTGACGTTTTATAGGTTATTTACATGATACCCGTGCTGGTACAGGGTGTTGGACGTCGGCATGTATGTGTTCTAAGGTTCGCATTGCTCGCCAAGTGCTTAATACGAGGACGGTCCGATAAGTACTTAGCCTACAAAAGAAAAAAACAAGTTCTGGAAAAGTGGCGATTTATTTCTCAACAGGGTCTCCTTTTAGCTCTCTATACTTGACCCAGTGATATTCCAACTTCTTCAAACCGTCTGAAAAATACGTTTTTTGGAGGTCTGCAAAGTATGTCTCCTTGGCGGCGATAACCTTCTCATTCGACTCAAATTTCACAGTTGTAAATCCCAGAAACCGTTTCCATTACCTTTCCGGCCGATAGGACAGTCTTCGCCTTCTTCGTAGCAGGTTCGCCGGGTGATGTCTACTTTCGACTGTTCCTTAGTCTCTGGTGTGTACCAGTGGATCCATGTTTCGTCGATGGTCACGAAACAGCGTCAAACATTGCTCTGAAGTGATCTCACGGTTGCGCTTGTTGTCCGGAGTGAGCAAACGCGGCACCCATACCGTAGACAGCTATCTCGTGCGCAATATGTCATGCAGGATATGACACACTGGGACTTTTGAGATGCCTCCTGTCTATCTCGCGCATATTCAGTTGGCGGTCTGCCAATACGAGATCGTGGATTTTTGTCACGTTATCCTTCGAGGTAAGCCGTTTTCGGGGCACCGTGGCGTGGCTCATCAAAAACCGTCTTGCGACCACGTTGAAACTCGTTAACAATTTTTGACGGTCTCTATCGAAGGAGAAAAGTCACTGTACCCAGCATCCAACGCCCTTTGACCTTGCTTTGGGATTTCCCTTCCAAAAACAAAAATCGAATCACCAACCGGTATTGCTCTTTTTCCATTTTTCCAAAATTCACAGACACGCCCGCTTCCCCACACGGTCAAAACAAAACTACGAATCCGATTTGGCTGAAATTTTTACAGTAGTCGTCTATGAGAATGTACTACACTATAGTAAATTTCTCTTGCAATAGTGGCACCAACGGGCGGTGAGGCTCTTATAGTAGTAATCACAAGATGTTTTCTTATAATTTTGTACACTTTATTACATACGTCATGTCATGTTTTTTGCTTATAACTTTTAGACGCCAATACATAACACATTCACGTATCGTTTTACAAGATTATATATTGACATTTTGCCATTAAAACATTTGCTTATTGTTGAAAGTTGTATGCGCTGGATTGACTCTGTACTTCCTATGCATTGATTATTCATAAATTTATTTTAAACTCTACGCATACAAAAATTCTCAGTGTCATTAGTGATAAGTGAAATATGAGGAATGCTTAATATTGAAAATTTCTAACTAGTTTAACATTTGATTTGTAGTGTCCCAAAGGAAAACAAAATGAAAAAATCTAAAAGCAAGTTTTGGCATTTGTCAAAAATTTCGATTCCTCTTAAAATTATCACGGGCTCGAACGACATCGTTAAACGAAATTTGTGAATATTCTTGGACAGACAATCCGACGGAAGTGAGTCATATCGTCTTTCATGAACCTGCAACATTTAAAAAACATGTGCATAGCTAATTTTTATACGACTACAGTATTTCCGCCTGCTGATGAAAAATGAAGTTTAGCAGACTGATTTGAATCATCTTACAGGTCAATACAAGGTATAAATCTATTTTCAAATTACGCGTAGCTAACAAACACTGACACCTGCGATTGAAAGATGGTTTCCATATTTTTATGCCCTCTGATTCTTTCGGTTACGTCTCAAACAGAAACTTGAAAAGCGTTGAAAAGAAAGCTTGCGGATCATTCAACTTTCGACTTTCTATTGAAAAAAACTATCAGAAACTGAAAATACATCGAAAAACGAATAAGTCTCTAGATTTAAAGTCACAGCAGTATCCTTGGCACTATTTTACGTGAAACATACTGGAGAGAGATCAGTTAATTTTTTTATACTTGAGCCACCACGATCGATTCATTTTTTTATATTTGAGCCAGCAGGAAAGCCTAAATAGCTGGTGGCATCGTGGGGTTATATGGAGACACAGAGGAACTGGGGGCAGTGATGGGCGTTTACGCGTATACATTAATTGTCTACGTCTCGATGTATACAATGCGTATACAATGAATACAATGTATACATTGCGAATACAATGAATACAATGTATACATTGCGAATACAATGAATACAATGTATACAATGATCACGACAATGGATAGAATAGCATACGTGAGGTTATGTTTATTCGCAAAGTTAGTAAACAGTGAACCGACAACTTGAAAAAATATGGTTGGACGCTCCAAGAACAAATAAATCGATGAACTAGGGTTCATTTGTTGTTCTTAATTTATTTAAAGCTGTATCTTTGTATACGTATCTAAATATATTTTTCATTATTTATAAACTGCTGCCATAGTCAAAACAATAATACAATATTGCAGAATCTGTATCTGTCCTGAACTTTCAGTTCTACCTAAAATCGGAGAACCATTAGGATCGATCTGGAATTGATCCCAAACAGATTCGACAGAAATGTGTAGTTGAGCGTAGAAAACAAAGCGTTGTAGCAAGTTACGGTTGTGTTCTGTGGCCTTCATCACTGTTGTGCCAGGCAACGTGGTGTGTGGCGCACTCTTTCAAGTGGTGTCCGCTTGTCCCCCCTCTCTCTCTCTTCCTCATACACATGGAAATATAAAAGGGAAAGGGACTTTCGCCAGCACTATATGCAAGAAGTTGAACTATGATTTGCTATTGTATACATTATATACATTGTATACGTGAATATCGAGACGTATATATTCACCATTGTATACGCATATACAATGGTGTATTTATTATACATGGTGTATATAATGCGCCCATCACTGACTGCGAGGGATCACGTGTGCATATGATACGCACATATTCTGGCCGCGTCTTCGGGATCCGCCGGGTGGTACCTTCACGCTCGACAGTGTGAGACCATTTACCACATATGGACAATCACAACATCCGTAGCCAAGAGAAAAATTATGTCGGGACAGGATTCGAACTCGCGCAGCTGACAACGACTAACTAGTTAATAGCGTCTACCACTACGCCACTGCTGTGCCTAAAGATATTTTCATGTAAGACATTACTATGTATATATAACACAAGCGAAGGGCACTCTTATAATTGGGTTTACTGAATATTAAAGACTAAAGTAGCAACTTAGAAGTTGCAATTAAAAACGACTAGTAAAGTTTATTTTACCGAGGAACATCACTATTCCAATCCAAAGCTCTGCCAGGTCGGAAAGTACGCAATAGTTTTCGAATAAAAAGAAATGACCAAGGAAACCTTCTCGCTTAATCCTCGGTTTAATTCGTCTGAAGTTGTATTTTCAGTAGTATACGTTTATAGAACAGAAAAAGGTGAAAGGGAGAGTCTCTGAGAAATGCTGACCTGTGGAGCCTTTCTGGGAACAAGGTTGCTTTTACATACATTTTCTTGTACACACTTTTGGATTTCTCAACTACTTCTACATCTTCTACTCCTCTTTTGATGAATGTTAGTTACCATATACGTAAAACTAGTCCCGCCTTTTTTTAGCATATGCATACTTAGATTCATTTCTTCACCTGCCATCTTAGTGAACGTATAGTGAACGAATCACTCAACCTCATTGTTGGTAAGCCTTCGATATAGCGATGCGATAAGAATGAATGCGTCACCCACACATATGCAGCAAGCTAATATATGATAGTACCCGAATGCGTACCGGCGACCTACACACCGCCCATGTTCTTCTTTGCTACACACATGACGGAATTTACCATCCCGTATGGTCGAGAACCATGGAGGAGTGTAAAATGAAGAAAAAGTATTTTATGTATGGGACCGTCATGTTGCGTTAAAGTCCTACAATATGTGAGGGCGATTTTATTTCATGGCTTGGGATTATGAAGGAAAATAAATAACGAAGTGATAAATATAAGAATGAAGGTGCGATTGTACCACCACACGTTTAAAATTTAAGAATGTGCATTTTTCTTAGTTCCTATTGACAATTTTATTTCCTCAAAGTAACATAAAAAGTGAGCTCCCGTGGACGCTAAGTCCATTCTTCAAGAATTGTATCTGACTGAGATTCGGTGAGGGCGTATTTTTCAGAACATCACCTCAAGATCGATAGTAACACCATCCAATATGTTGAGCATTAGATTTACCGACGCCTCGAAACAAGGATCAAGTTGCGGAGCAGCAATAGTTACACCAACAACCATCAAGACCTTGAAGATCCCAGATGCAGCCACCACCTTAACTGGAGAGCTTTACGCGATTTTGGAAGCTTTAAAATATATAAGGACCAACATTTCCCAAACAATGGATAATCATTACAGATTCGCTAAGCTCAATATACTCTTTCAATAAGTTATATACCAAAAATCCGATAGCCAAAATAAGACAAGATACAATAACTCACCTCACCAACAATAACTAGATTACAGTACTTATGTGGGCTCGATCGCACAAAGGAATAGCAAGGAACGAAGCAGCAGATACAAATGCAAAAAGACCAGCAATGAACAACAGCATAATCAACCTTCCAGTTCCTGCAGCAGACCTGAAGGCATATGTAAAAGGCAAAACAATAGACCTGTAGAATAGTATGTGGAAGAACAACCACTCTAAGCTACAAGAAGTGAAACCCAGCCTCAATGAATTGCAGACGGTAACAGAAAAAAGAAGACTGCAAGTGATAATAATACGTCTCCGGCTAGATGCAGCTTAGGTAAATAAAAAAATATGTTGAGCATGTTTCTTTTTTACTTGGCGTCCAGAGGGTAGAATTTCGGTAAACTGAAACTGTTTGCCTTAAAAGATTCACCTTATAAACAATACCCAGTGCCATTGAAGCGGAAGAAGAGTTTCAACTTTTCCATCCTCATTCATTTTGTTCAAATCAAATATTTTTTTACTTTCAATTATTTGTTTTTGGAATTAACTCCGTCAGGGGCTACAGTAATCAGCAAATAAGCCTCCTTCATTGGGAAGCTTTTGAAGTAGATAAAAAAAAAGGTAAACCCAAATCTCTCTGCGCCTCATGATTCTGATTCTTTTAGAAAACATAAAAAATTACGTCATCCAGTTTTTAGTATTGATCATACCTCATTTTTGAATACTTACATATTGATATTTTCAAACATTATTGTTCACCTGTAAAATATGTGGACTTTGTGTACCCTTCAAATATAGTATTTTAGTACGTGAAAAGTGATGAATAGGTGTCTTTCTTGGATAAACCACAGAGTACAACAAATTGACCCACTTCTAACTTATTTATTATGATTGCTCAGAAAAAAATGCTTTATATAAAAGATAGGATTTTATATAAAGTTTTTCATGCAGTGTCTTTTTTTTCAGGAAGGTGCTATCGATTAAGGTTGTACTTTTTTAAATGGGAAATCTTGTATATTTTTAGTGAACTTGTTGCTTTTTTATTCCAAATAATATGATTTATCATACTCATCAGTTACATTAATTTGGTTAAAACCTTAATTTTGTATCATTTATTCACATAGCATCGGCCGCGTATGCAATCTGATTTAAACTGTCACACAAACAAGTTACAGGAGGGGGGGGGGGAGGGTCAGCTTATAGCGAGACATCTGTGAACTACAATTTATGGGTGTAGTAGTATTTTGTCCAAAAATCTTGATGACATTCAAATTGCTCATATACATTCGAATTGCTCATATACAAAGATCGCGTTCTTCTATTTATTATCTAGGTCAAGTAGATCCTTGTTGACCGCTACATTTCATGCTCTCCAGTTACGAACTTTTAGAGTCGTAACCTAAGATAGAATGAAATAGTAATTGGATATCCTGAAGAATGAAGGCATGTTATATGTCGCAAGTATCTGGGATGGTTAAGGTTTTCTGGTGGTTTTCCGTAATAGAAAGAAAACTAAACAAAGAACAATATAAAGGACAAAGGATAAATGCGTTAGAGAATAATAACTAAGTAGGTAAATACAGCATTAGGTACTAGAACTTATACTATTAGTTTTTAGGAGTCAATTGTCTGGCCGAATTAAAACACACATAAATGGCCAAACTGCTGTGCATCTTACATTATTTGCTCACAAGACAAACAACAGGGTCATATATAGATGTCGAAGTACAATTTCTCGCATTTCATATCCGTAAATAGTGCACATGCAGCATTAGTAGTAGATTGCATAACAGTTAACCGGTATGTTGCGCCTACAGTTCTGGGTGTGTTTTTCGCGTTCTCGGAAGGCGCTTAGCGTTTTCGGGACGTTGGACGAGGGTGACATGTTTAGTAAATAAAAAAAAACAAAGATAAAACTCATACTCGCTTGTCGCTTTGGAAGGCTGGATGTGCTTTGGGAGCGGGATTGCCTGTCCCAGGCCATCCTGGGCTTATGTGGTTTCACGCGGTGCCATATTAAAAGTGCAATGATGTCCTTGCGCGATGTCTGCATGCTTCAAGATAATTCAATATATTTTTTCGCAACACACTGTAAAGGAATGAACAAATTAAAAAATAAATTGATAGTCTTGGAAGACAAAAATATACTGGCACTGATTGTCATTGTACTTGAAAACAGCCACCGTGCCAAAACCTCGTACAATAAACGGAAATCAAAACATAAATGTGGTTTAATTCTGCCAAACATTGGAGTCCTATGAATATCAAAACTACAGGAGGACGTTTAAGGAGTAAATATTTACTATTAGTTTTGTATTATCATCTCGGTCGCCTATTATAATCTGTATAGCCACTAAACATCAATGTAATTTGAAAAGTAAAGTGAAACAAGTTACAAGCCATTTACTGAAGAACTTTGTGCCACAAGTTCTATTACTGGATTATATTTTATGTCAAGCTCATGAAATATTTTGAAATGAGCACTGAATACTAAAAACGTGTATTGCAATTGATAAACACATGATTTATTTATTTAACTGCATATTTGTATGATGTCTTGATTTGGAACGCAAAAATTCTTTTGCCTCATTTTTACATACATATTGCAATTTTTATGCGGTGAATATTGTTCATGAACGTCTTTGGTAGTTTCCAAGAGAAACTATTTGGAAAATGTTTGAGTAATTTTGACCTACTAAGCCCTAGACTAACCTCCCTTCGTGCTACATAGTTCAAAAGCATAAACCGTCATGAAAGTCATCTTCAAAATAGAATACATAGACTTACTTCCTGACCCACATACCTATATGAAAACCTAATTTATAGTGGAGCAGCTCTAACTGCAGCTGAGACAAGTCATCTTCCAGTTACAAAAGCCGAACTCGAGAGTGGTGGCCGGATAGACAAAATTTTAATGAGCTGGCTCATTGTACGATAATTCCCGAAGGAGAATTCCCCGGGGTGGTACAATTAATAGAAACCGTATCACGTAGATTTTCGTAGTCGTTTTTCCTGGAAAGCCGTAGCAGCAGAGTCGGCAATGTAACTCGTGAACCTTGCCCTCTGATAAATGAGCCGTTCGGAGACCTGTCCCAGATTACATTAAATTGTCGACCTGTAGAGATAGCGGAATAGCTCAGGGATGTACCACTGAACACCAGAGGCGGATGGCAGCCGCTTTGTAATCCAGGAGGTAAAGGCATAAATGGACGCATAAAAGTGATAATGTGTATTTTTGATGATACAGAAATATTCAAGGGGTGATCCCTTAGTTGACCTCAAAAAAGTCCATTTGTATTTGCGTCGAAGAAGATTAGCCAAAATGTTTGAGGTACCAATTTCTCCACCAAAAATTTTAACTTTGTCAGTAACTAAATTTTAGATTGACTCAAATTGTGTTGATTTCAATTATTTTTTACACAGAATTATCACAACGGTGTCGATATAAACGTCATGAAAAATCACTAATCTTCCAGGCAAAAATGCTCCGATTGGACAAGAATTAGTTTTAATGTTATCCTTGTTTTGTTCCCACACTAATGATACAGAAATATTCAAGGAGTGATCCCTTAGTTGACCTCAAAATAGTCTATTTGTATTTGTGTCGAAGAATCTAAGCCAAAATGTTCGAGGTACCAATTTCTCCACCAGCAATTTTAACTTTGTCAGTAACTAAATTTTGGATTGACTCAAATTTTGTTGATTTAAATTATTTTTTACACAGAATTATCACAACGGTGTCGATATAAACGTCATGAAAAATCACTAATCTTCTAGGCAAACATGCTCCGATTGGGCAAGAATTAGCTTTAATGTTATCGTTGATGTTCGGTTTTCTGCTATTGTTCATTTCCATTTTGGCTCCTCACTATGCCTATTGTAATTGGGTATCTTTGCGTAATACGTCTATCAATTACTGAAAATATAGGCATTAGGGAGGCTCCGAAAAAAAGGCTGAAGATCCTAGCCATCTATAAGACAGTACAGACAAAAAAGTGTTCTTGGTTCAAGAGTACGGTTTCTATAAAAAATCCATTGTTTTAAAAAAGTCATTACAATTAAAAAATGTACCTTAATTAACTAAGAAATATGTATTTGAAATATACTAAGTGGCATATAAAATGCAACGCCCAGAATTATTTATTGAATTTTGATAAAAACTTATAAACATATTTGCTATCATGGACGCTGATAAAACGTTGACGGCATACCGTGCAGTACTTTTTTTGTAAAGGCTTTTTTTCTCTTATCAGGATTCGAACTTACTATATTCAGTGATTTTTTCTGTGGTGGTTCCATTTGTTTCATTGTTGTTTCATTGCATTATCATGCCTAGAGTTCGCAGACACGCTAGTTTTACTCAACTTTCCAAGTTTGAGACGGTTCGGATAATCGGGTTACGTGAAGCCGGATTTTCTTTTAGAGAAATCGCTAATCAGGTGAGTATAAACGAAACTACTGTAATAAGATGTTGTCGAGCGTGGTTTCAAGAAGGCCGAAATCGACGAGTTAGAGATACTGGACGTCAAAGATAGAATACAAAGTGACGGGATCGTTATTTGAGGCAACTAGCACTTAGACATCGATTTTCCACAACAAGGGCAGTCGCGAACCACTGGTTTGATGCTGTCGGAATGGCCATAACAATGAGGATATTTCATCGCCCAATAAGGTCTTTTGGACTGTTTTCATACCTTCCCCATCTTGTACCACCTCTGACCCCACAGCACCGTCGGCAACGATTGGTATGAAGTAGGGAGAGGCTTGAATGGAATGGAACTCAGTCGTGTTCAGTGAAGAGTCCAGATTCTGTTAGGGTACATATTATTATGATGGCTGTGCAAGAGTAAGGAGGAGACTTGTAGTTTCAAATATTTGGTGTCATATACCCTAAGGTGATCAGAAGGATGCAAATATCGAAAGACAAGGACAGGATTTTTTCAGTACTATGACTTCGAAAAGATTTTAGAATTTGCTTAAAAATCATCAGAAATCCGTAAAACATACCATACAAAACCAACAACTTGTTCGTCACTCGCACTGTATCACAGTTATATCAAAATCCACACAATGCTGTCGTTAGACCTTATACCATGCTGATAATTTCCAATAAGTATAAAACAGCTGTACGCGGTTGGCGCTCTGTTTATCGAAACGTCGTCATCAATATTATTAGTTTTAAAAATATTAATGCCGTGTATACAGCCTGCCATTAACATTTAATATTCTAAAAATATAGCGTTGCACAGTATTATGATTATTGTCAGGTCATGGTTCTTTAAGCTGTTTCGGAGACCGCCTTTTTACTACAGTCATTTGAGATCCTCAAAAAGGGCATTCCCACCTCTACTTTTTCTTTGTTCTAAATTATAAAAATATATGGAAGTTATCACTCGGGTTGCCTTCCGGCGTCACGTCGTCAGCCCCGCAAATTGAGAGGGCGCTCTAGCGTTTTTGTAGTAGATTGTCCCAACAATAAGTGTTTTCTCTAAAAGCAAACTGTTGAAGTGCCCTTTAATCTTTCTTACAATATCCTCTAACATTTTGATACTGATATCCATTTCAACATATCTGTCATTTATAGCATAAGGCCTTTCCTCAAAAAAAGTTTTAAAGACTACTTTGCCGTGTAGAGGCTGGTATCAGATTTTTTTCATCACCGTATTGGAAATGCCGATCCTACCACACTGATCTATCTGACTAGTTAAACCTCATGGTCCATGGACCAATTTTTGTGAACTTCTAGAGTTATCCACACTTTATTTTTCCATTTTCACGTTCTTCCTTCACATCGACTTCCTCATCATCATCATATTTTGTTGAACTGTCTTTAGCCAATTTATTATGCGGATCTGTAACAATTTCCCTTTGGACCAATAGGTCTGCTAGAATTTTGGTTTCGGGGGGTAGTGGCAATAAGTTATATATTTATGATAAACTATGTTAAGATAGATCTGTATGTATGGTAATCGTTCATGTTTATTGTTATTGAAACAGGATATTATCAAAATATGGGATAAATATCCAAAGAGTGATGTGTTGGATTATCCTAATTAACCACTTTTGATATACTCCTAAAAAAAGGTCACCTAAAATTTGTTCTTTAACAACTTGTGAACGATGATATTGAGGTTATTTTTGAAAAACCTGTTTTGCTTGACATTGTTGCTTTTTAATAGAATAGTATATATAGTTTGAAGTGATGGATCTAATTTTTGAACTGACTACTGTTTACCTCTGATCCTCAGATATATAGTCTAAAGAGTCCTTGTTGCCTTATGTTTTTGGAATACTCCTTATCTGTAGATAATTCCATTTTGAAAAATTGTGCATTTCTGATATATTGTTTAGAAAACCCTAAATATTGCATCTGTTTTGGATAAAAATGTTGCATTCCAAGTCCTTTGCTCATCACCCCCTTGGGTCACTGATTTGGAACGTCTCTGGATCTTCCTTGCAACGTGGCTTCAAACACCTCGTCATCAGCACCGGCGGTGGTCCGTCTAGTGGTCTGCGTGGCGCGCCGGGACTGCCGGGTGTAGCTATGTTTAATTATTGTGTTCTATACGCGCCGAAGGGAGATTAACCGTCAGGAATTACATAGCATATTCATGACGTGTCTCCATATCCTATAACAAATGAAGGCGATTGTTGTCTTTGGCTACGTGATCGCCTTCGCTATCAGCTCAAAGATGCATGACGTGCGATCTAATGCAGAACAGGTCCGGAGATATACTATACTAAGTGACATATAAATCCGAACACCCAGTTTAAATGGTTGTATTTTAATAAAATTTTGTATAAGTACTTAATGAAGCATAATAAGTAAATGATAAAAATTTCAAAATGATTGCACCGCTTCAAAGCCCTTTGACCTTTAATAATGTGTGGATGCACCCTGATGTGCTACGCATTCTCCAACGCGCCTAGGCATGCTTCTGATCAGGTGGTCAATGCCCTCCTGTGGTATCTCATTCCAGGCAACCACCAACTCATCTCGAAGTGCTTCTAGAGTCTGAGGAGGACGTTGCAAATTGAGCAGTCTCCTACCCATCATATTCCACACGTGCTCAATTGGGGATAAGTCGGGAGATCTTGGTGGCCATGGTCACAATGTGACATCATTATGTTGAAAGAAGTCTATTGTGACTCTTGCAACATGTGGTCGGGCATTATCTTGTTGGAAAGTTGGATCTGCCAGGGTGTCAAGATAGGGTAAAAGATGGGGTTCTAGAACTTCGTGGATATAACGCTGCGCGTTCATGTTACCTCTGATGAAGATTAAAGGTGACCTGGAACCATAAGCTATAGCACCCCAAACCATAACTCCAACAGTGTGATGAACATGTCTTTCAACAAAAAACTCTGGATTCCTCCTTTCACCACGTCGCCTTCTAACCCTTTCACGACCATCGTGCATGCCTAAACAAAATCGAGACTCGTCACTAAAGACAATACCGTTCCATTCCTGATCCCAGAGTGACCGTTGTCTGCACCACTCAAGGCGATTACGTCGGTGTAAGGGTTAGAAGGCGACGTGGTGAAAGGAGGAATCCACAGTTTTTTGTTGAAAGACATGTTCATCACACTGTTGGAGTTATGGTTTGGGGTGCTATAGCTTATGGTTCCAGGTCACCTTTAATCTTCATCAGAGGTAACATGAACGCGCAGCGTTATATCCACGAAGTTCTAGAATCCCATCTTTTACCCTATCTTGACACCCTGGCAGATCCAACAAGATAATGCCCGACCACATGTTGCAAGAGTCACAATAGACTTCTTTCAACATAATGATGTCACATTGTTACCATGGCCATCAAGATCTCCCGACTTATCCTCAATTGAGTACGTGTGGGATATGATGGGTAGGAGATTGCTCAATTTGCAACGTCCTCCTCAGAATCTAGAAGCACTTCGAGAGGAGTTGGTGGTTGCCTGGAATGAGATACCACAGGAGGACATTGACCACCTGATCAGAAGCATGCCTAGGCGCGTTGGAGAATGCGTAGCACATCAGGGTGCATCCACACAATATTAAAGGTCAGAGGGCTTTAAAGCAGTGCAATCACTTTGAAATTTTTGTCATTTACTTATTATGCTTCATTAAGTACTTATACAAAATTTTATTAAAATAAAACCATTTAAACTGGGTGTTCAGATTTATATGTCACTTAGTATATTTTCATGAATATATCTGTATAGTAACAAATTAATACGGTAGTATAGTATAAAGTCATAAATAGTTCCACTGACATGCCGCATTTCACTCAAAACTGTACTGGACTGGTTGGGGAATAAGATGAGATTTATTGAGCACTTTTATCGATCGAAATAGGAATTATCTAAATTTTTGTCACCCGACTTGATTTAATTAGATGCTGAGTTTATTTTTAAACTCTGTTGAAACATCCAATGTTCTGGGGGTTTAATAAAAATACAATTTTAAAATTTTACCAGTTATGAATAAAGCGAGATGTATTGTTGTGATGAAATAAGTAACGTTGCTATCTCAAGTTATAGAATACATATTTTAATACGTCTTTGAAAGACGTCTTATAATGCACAGTGATAGGTAGTAAGCGACCTTACGTATAAATTCACAACCAGGCGTCACTTAAAGTAAAAAATTCTTAAGAGCGAAGTGGTTCGAGAATGTCATTAATATGAGTCTATCTATCTATCTACCTGACAATGTTGCTATGACTAACCACGCTATTCGCCAGCCATCCATCGGTTAGACATCGGTTAGATCTCAACGCACGTGTATCTACCATCGTAGCGATGTTGCCAGACGTATGTCGAACATATTTTTATATCATTCTGTTATAAAGCTAAGAGCAAACGTGCGGGGGAATGTATGATGCGTGGAAAAATTGATATACACCCCTCACATCGCTATCGACCCAACTCCCAATTTTTAACCTCAACAAAAAAAAAAAATCTGAAAATGACAAGGTACATCCGAAACGTCAAAAACCAGGCTTGAACGATTTTTATTTTTCTCGCTCTTGGCTTTTGGACATAGTCGTTACATATTTAAAAATTTCATCAATATGCTGTCGGTACTATCCAGTTTACAGCGGAGCCAAGGATTGGCGGACAGATAGACCGACAGAAATGAGTGTCATCGCTTTTCGTGATGCACAAGTCATACCTATAATATAACCCCCCGTCATCCCCTGCAACCCACAACACCCAATTTTTAACCACGACAATTTTTTTTGTGAAAATGATAAGGTACATTCGAAATATAAAAAACGAATTTTGACTATTTTTCTTTTTCATTTTTCTTGCTTTTAGCCTGTAGACATGCCGCCATTAAATCGATTTTCAACCTGTAAAGCTTTTGGGTCCTTGATAGAGTCGTAACCTTATATCAAAAATTCATCAAAATCCGACCGATACATTTACAGCAGAGCCAAGAATTATCGGACAGATACACCGACAGACAGACAGATAGACTGGCGAAAATGAGTGATGTGACTTTTAGTGATGTACTTGTCATGTAACAGTAAAAAAGACCCGTCTTCGATTTTTTTTTGCGATTATACCCAATGCTTCGTCGCAAGTTGACACGCTGAGGCTCAGCGCCTGTTCTGACATTGTGATGGATACCGCGGGCAGTAAAGCGTCGGATCACCAGAAGCAACATTTTTTCGAGGCTTAATCAAGAACTGATTGAGTTCAGTTACAGTATCAGTTGTGAAATTGGGCAAATTGACAAAATTTTAATTTGCCGAAATACAGTACAAAAAACAGGTCTCTTGATCGGACAGCTTCTGAGCAAAAATATTCTTTTTTTTAACCAGAATGAACGAACATATAAGTAATAGGTAGAACACATGCATTAGGTAGTTATCTTTCCGTTTTTCTAAAAAAACTGATTTTAAGGGTTGACTCCTACCCAACGCTGTCATCAAGTACGGCACAAGTTGACTGTTCTTAGACAAAAGCTAACTGCGAACATATATAACAAAGGAATTAAATTGATCAAGTCAAATAGGTTCATACAGTTAGTCCCCAATTTTGACAATGTTTCGATCTATAAATTTATTAGTACGGGTAACAGCCGTATCATGCGATAAAATGTAACTGATGTTCATCCTACTTTATTTTGTTTGCATTTGATTTCTGATCCTGCAAATATTTATAGTAATATACTTGTTTGTGTGCAACTTTGAGGCTGCTCGATTATGTATAAAAAACGTGGTACGTTTTCTCGTATGCTCAAAAATGCTAATAAAAGGAAAAACAAAGGAAATTCTCCCGGCAGGAGATCGAACCCCGATCTACTGCGGAATAAGCAATCACTATAGGTAATCACTTGGCTACTATATTCGGGAACCGAAAAGCAAGAGAGGGAGAGAGAGAGAAATTGCCAAGGAAGCCTGTACATATACATGATAACATACCCAAACGTACAGTAAATTTGCCTTTTTAGCTAACTACTCTTATTTTTAGGCGTAATAGCATTAACTTTATTCTATTCCACAAAATAATAATTGCCTTTTGTCTAAAGTAGCACAACTGCACTATAACCGCAACTTAACTCTTCTATGTCGGAACATCTACTTTATAAAGATCCCCCGAAAAACTGAGGTTATAACTCAAAGAAATAGCTCCTCGTAAATCCTGCGAAAATAAATGAAACAGTCTGGGTTAAAAATGTTTCATAATAAAGATATTTTATCCCTAAAAACCGGGCACATTTATAATACTTAAAAAGCGGCCCTCCAAACATGGTGAATTTTTTATGCAGTGTGGCTTTTACGTACAGGCGTGCACTAAACTATTGATACAGCTACAGCATTTACTTTACGTTGAGGACCGGAGATGGCCGATTTGACAAAAGTATGTCACGGGGACAAAACGGCTTTATAGTTTTTGTCTATTTATGGTGAATATTACTGTAATCCTTACTAAATATTATAAATGAGAAAGTGTGTATGTTCGTTACTCAGTGTCGACTGAATGGCTGAACAGATCTAGTTAAATATATCATAGTTTGTTGAAAATATCTACAGAGTGTAAACGTTATGGTAGTCATTATTGAAATGAGTAGTAGGGGGGGTCAAAACAAGTCAAAAAGTTCATATGACCCATGGTCCATAAGTCAAAAGATTTTTGTCTAAATGGCTTTATAATTTACAACTTCAAGTGCTTTATATCGACCACGATCACCACAGTCTTACTAATTTTTATAATCTAATCTAAAACGTGTTTAAATTGTGTAATTAACAAATAAATTTCATGAAGTTTTTCTAAGTTAAGCCAAAATTTGTAGTCAGTAAATAAGTAAGTTTCATTAAATAACAGTGGTTACTATGTTGTTCTGTTTTTGTTCGCGTACATCGAAAATTTTTTTAATGCGGCTGTAATAATAAATGGACAACTTCGAGGACCTAGAGTAAGAAGAAACTGGGTTCGTCGTAATGAAGCTTGTGTGGAAAGTGCAGGACGACACCTTTAAATACAAAAAAGTGCAGTGTGGGTTTTAAAAAGAAAAACAATGTATGTATCAAAACTGTGTTCCCTATTTATAAGTGGATTTTTTTAATACGTTCAATAAACTTTCACACACCAGGTGAAGCGCTGAGACAGTGGTAAGTCCGTTTTTTTAATTGTTTGCATTTTACGTGTTCATTACCAAATAATGAAATAATACCTAAGAGCCAAAAATAACAAACTCCATCTTTATTTACACTGCGTTCCGTCGTAGTTTGCATCTGGCATTGCGGCGTTGTCGGATTTTATTTTACTTTAAAGCCGCTTTTCTCTAAAAAATGCCGTTTTGACCCCCATGTTATATGAAACTTTTTGCTTCTTTTGACCCATTCTATCACCCATTTAAATAATGACTATCATAACGTTTACACCCTGTATTTCACGCCTAAAGAGCTCAATGAAATTTGACAATAGGTGTCTGACGCGGGAGTGCTCCGTCGCTGGTCCGACCACAATGAGTAACGGTATATGTATAGTGCATTTGTATCGTGCATTTACAGCACTCCGACATTCGTTTTCTTCGCGTGATCGTTTTGATTTGTGGAATGTTTTGTTTTGTTTTACTTCAAGTATAATAACTATTTTTGTCTGATTTTTCTAGAATTTATAAAGCTCGGGTAACAAGCTCATAAGTATAAGATGTTTAAGTTCAGTAAGATTTGAAATTTTAGGGAAAGGCATAATTAAGGACTACTTCCAATGCTTGGGATGGTTTATGGTTTTCTTTTTCTAAACAAAAATATATTATTTGAATGACATTAAGGAGAATTATAGGAAGACCTACTTTGATCATAATTGTTGATTAGAGTTCCAATTCTCCTGGAGATCATTTTGAGGTCATCTCTTCGTGTGGTTCAGACGTGATATTGGCACAGTAGCTGTATACGCATTTTCTGAAGTCCATCGAAGTGCTATCATTATGTTGCTAATAGCCTAAATTCCTTATAAATCGACTCTCATTCACAGATAATGACTTTGACCGTCATAAATAACTAGTTTCCTTTTAAATTTTAAAGGTATTCCGTTACGTAAGTAACTCGTAAATCTACTGCTATTATACTTAAAGCAACCTTAGAATAAAGCTAATAATGCACCGCTTAGAAAGAGGACGCCGTGCATCTGCATCGGATTATACGCAGCCAATCTAAACATAAAATAAATCGGTAAATAAATAATGCGTATTAATATAAACATCCTTTCTGCTGCATAGTGAATGCATAGGATTTTTCAAATACCGACGCAGTGTACAGGACCGTCTCTGGCATAGATAAGTTCACTTCTGACAAATATATTTCTATCCAAATTGAATAAGAGATTCGCAGAACTTAGCTAATTGCGGCAACGCAAAATGCGTTTTTTCTCACTGCCAAAAACTTTTGATGGATTACCATTTGAATGTAAATATTTGAAGTATCTCAGTTTTCCACTGGAGGCATTTCAAATCTTGAACATAGCAAGATTATTGATATGCACGCGTCTGGCGAGAGATGAAAATTGGTTAAAGAATGTGAAATTGGGCAATATCTCTCTTTTTGCCGATATTTTATTACGTTTTGTTATTTATTTAGCGTATAGTGCACATTGTAGTTGTAGACATTAGGTAAGTATAAAACCTATATCAACATAAGTTAGTAAATATTGTAATTGTAAACAGATCACACAGGTGTTTTGCACTTCTAAGAACACTTCTTAGAACATAGTCTGTTGATGTCTAGATCTCCATTGTCTTCATGTATTGGTAGCTTCTGATTTTGGATAACTTTAATGTCTTCTCCCAGTAAAACTTTAAATCTACGCAAATATGGTGATGGAATATGACTTACGACTGGTAGTCAGTAGGTCGGGGAAAGCCTAATGGTCTCTGTTTGGTTTAATTGCATATCTACCATTCTTGAATAAGGCAGGTCCAGGCAGCAGTGCAATATTATGGTAGCCAAAGCGGCCCTTGCTGTAGCACAAAATTTCTGAACTGTGATATGTTATACCTATCTTGAAAAGCTACGCTTTCGGAGCAAATGCCAGACTTTTTAACTCGCTTCAAGTTGACACATACAAGAATAATGTTACTGAAAAATTGAGACAAAGTATCTTTTAGCATTTGAGGGCTTAGAACTGATCCATGCAACCAGAATTTTCTACGAAGTTTGCTGTTCCAAAATATAAAATGTATGTTGTTTGCTGCTATTTTTACTAAACATTCCTTTTTCTACAATTTAGATAAGAATTGCAATGCCTTCCAGGCATGTTCAGCATTGTGGTGACAACCCTTCGCCAAAATTTGTCGAGTTCACTGTTGCCTCTCCTTCATCGTTCCATCCTTTGTCTGTTGTCTGATCTTTCTCAACACCCTTATGATTCGGTTATCATCACTGCATACATGTCCCCCAATGTGACGTATTGGAATCCGTATTCTTTACTTCTTTACTGTATTTTCTTTACTGACTGTGACTCGTTGTTGCATGTGTGATAATTAAATACCGATTTATAAACCTTGACGTTGGCGTACCGTTGCCGTAATGCTGCCGCTGGCAGTTAAGATCACTTTATAAACTTGCTAATGTTACGGCGCGTGGCGCACAACCTAACTCAAGACTGTATTATTTTTAAGACATTTGGAGACCAAACTTGTCTGCAGATCAGATGCGGTGTCTTCATAACTTGTAATACACATCTCCTGATAATTCATATTATCATTTGAATATACTAAATAAAATATACCAAATAATGTCAAAGGAAGCCACACCGCCAAACTGAGCGAAAAGCACGCGGAAAAACCTGTAGCAACAATACGCGATTTGCAGGCTACCTGTCATTGCTTGAATCGAGAAATGCAACGTCAGAAAGTTAAAAATTCGTCAATTCTAGCGTCGTCGATGCCGACGAACGTTGCGGAACTCCTGTTTATAAACAGTTTAACGTCAAGCGCATGATTCAAGTTCTACGTTACGGCAGAGTTCATAAATCGACCTTAAAAGACGGTGGAACTGTCGACTTTTATAAAATTACTCCCCCCCCAACTAAAGACGCTCCTAAAAGTCACTGAAAAATGTGTAGATTCTATCTGCTAGTTTGTGTTACTGTTACCACCCACAAATCAGAATCGCCACGCAAAATTAGTCCGACTCCCCGCATCTGCATAACTGCCACCCCGTTCAGTTTGCGAATGTATTGTAAAAAAGTCGTAAAAAAAGTCGTGAAATACATCTCTGCGGCGCCGCCGGTGGCACCAACCAGCAAGATGGATTGTAAAAGCTCGCATACAGTCGTTATGATATAATCGCGCCGAGCTGTAACCTTCACATGCATACTGTAAGTAGGCATTTTTTTATTTCTATGGGATAAACGCAACCAAGCAAGAAGTTAGCATGCGAAGTCGTCGACGTCTACACTGGTTGCCGTTGCGTTGTGTTTTGCGGTCGCTCGCGCAAGGTTTCCTGCGATGTCATCGCCGCCAGCAACGGGTCGCCTAACGACATTTAACGACACTCTACGGGAGATTTACGAAAATATTCATTTGTACACGGTGCACCAAAAGAATTTGAACAGAATCTACGATAAAATAAGTTGATCTACTCATTATGGTGCTAGTACTTATCTTACGGTGCTATATAGAGAATTTAACAACATTAGTCTCCAGCTAATATCATGATATATGATATTAAAAAATAATCGAATAATTGATTATTTTTTCCTTCTAATCGATTGTCTTAATCATAATAATTAATTGATAATAACTCGGTTATATAAACTATACTTGCTTTGGTCTGTCCGACCAACAGATATCCAGCAGCTGTTTCGTGCTTGTTAGCTACTCATCGGCGCTACGGTCAAGAAAGCACCAGACGTATTTTAGGAAAAAGATATTTGAAAATCTATAGCAATAATTCTTTTTAGTTTTTTATGACATAAACTTTCACATATTGTCACATTCCTAATCACATCCCCGACTTTTTTCTCACCCCATCTTTGATGCCTTTAATTCGATTTGAAAGCTTTATCTTTTTACTATAAAATCATTCATTTTGTGTTTTACATATTTTGAATTAGTATCAGTGAATATAAAATGACCCCTTAAATGCCATATAGTATGATACGAGGGCCCCGCTATATATTTTGAGATATACGAAAACTAAAAACTATTTTTTGATAACTAGTTTATTTATGTTTAAAGTATTCTCCTCCAGCATCAATGCACTTCTGTAACCTGACCTTCTACAAATGAAATGCTTCTAACCAGTCAGTTTTTGGAATGCCTTCAACAAACTGATTAACTGCTTGATCGATTTCCTGTTCAGACGAAAATTTTCGACCACGCAGAATTCTTTCAAATTCTTCAAGACCAGAAGTCGCACATTGCCAAATTTGGCGAATAACGCGGATGTTCTAGCATTTAAAAAGTCTACAGTTGTCTTCAACAAACTGATTAACTGCTTGATCGATTTCCTGTTCAGACGAAAATTTTCGACCACGCAGAATTCTTTCAAATTCTTGAAGACCAGAAGTCGCACATTGCCAAATTTGGCGAATAACGCGGATGTTCTAGCATTTGAAAAGTCTACAGTTAGTTGGGCAGTGATGATCACGCAAAATGGTGTCCACTGTTGCGGATCCTACCCCAAGGGTTGCCTCTATAGTCACATATGTGGGGCAAGAATCTTGTTCAATCAGCCACGGAACTTTAGCAAGTTCTTCATCAGCCAATGAAACACGCCCACTTTTAAATTCGGCATACGAGTGAAACACACTTGCCCGGTACGGAGCTTCATTGCCAAATACCTTTTTTAACCGTTCGATTCCTTGATGTTCAGTTAAACCGACTTCAATCTCATGGTAAATAATAGCGCGATAACCCTCTCAAGACAACCCCATCTTTCGTCGTAAATTTGTTTACACCACGTGCCGGCCATCATATGTAGTATAAATGATAACACCGATCTAATGATGCCTGCCTAATCAAGTTTCGACCTGTAACACCATTGGTTAAAGTATCCTCACCAGAATACTGAGCCGGTCCTGCCATTTAGAATCCCTATGATACCCCTATGTATGATATGCTCTTTCCAGAAAACTAGACATTATTTATGATGTATTAATCTATGCTGAAGATGAAGGTTCCTCTCATTTTTGTGTTGTACTTATATCGCAAAAAATGAATGTGTAGGCAGCCAAAACGTCCCATTATATGATAAAATTCAGCAAAACAACCTTTGTTGTGCTTGATACAAAAGTCTAACGTCGGAAGTTGAACGTTGCCATAAGGTGTGTGTGACTCTACCTACTGATCCCACGCAATTTTCACTAGCTGAGCTAATTTATTGGCTATCACCTCATTGCTGATAAAAATCTTAAGTTGTAGACATCCAATTGTTATCGTGATAACGTCAAAATACCATCAGGAGCCAAGTAAATTGACTATAGATTGGTGGTTATTCCAGAAGATCAGTACGCCGCAAAGGGTTAAAGAAATCCAATGAGTAATTAACCGGTTTAAGTAACAGTTATTGCATTAAATCCATAAAACCTCATAAGTGGAATAACATTTAACCTACTCATAGCTGTTATATTTTTGTTGACAACAATCGGAACTTTGTATGTTGTTTATTAACTATTCCGAATTATAAAACGTAGGTACATTATTTGAGATACATAATTGCATATACACTTTTTATCTATCATATCAGATTACTACAGGTTTAAAAAACTGATAAATTCAAGATTGACGTAATAAAAGATTAATTTTAATCGTATTTATTTTGCGATATTTGTCATAGAACGTTTTCACAGATCAATTTAACCAAATACTATTTTAGGCTTACCACTATTTAGCCCTAGTATTTTATGTCGTGCAATACCAGCACTTGCATAATATGTTTTATGTTATGGACATTTACTATTATTATTACTATTATTATTCCCGAAAATATATAGGGTGTTATATTTGAAAAAATAAAGCTTCATTCGATATCACTATCCCAATACACTGTATACAAAAAAAATATTACATGAAAAAGTTGATACTAGACCCTGTGGTTTTATGTATCTCCTAAAAAGAGCATCTTCACTCTATAATGATAGTCTTTTCGGATACGCACGAAAAAATTTGCCTTGATAATTGTTATCCTGATTTGGAGGTGTTTGTGTCAAAGAAATTGCTTCTGTTTTGAAATGCAAATGAAAGAAGTTACGGTACCGCATTAGGGCTGATAATGAAGCCCTGAATGAGCCCTCAAGAGTTTTTCAGGAATAATTTGCTCCCTTACCTTGAAGGACTCATTAAACTTGGGGGAGCTTAAAGTGAGTTTAAGAAGAAGCTAAATAATTTAACTCCTAGTGTTAATGAACGGAGAAATCTTTTCCTCTTTTCTTGTAGGTACGGGAATTGTGTTAAAATGTTTTTTTAGTAGGAAAGCAATTGTTATAATATGATGTAATGACCATTTATAACTGTTTTAGGGCCGATTTCACCAACATTATTATTATGGACCAATAGGAAAATACCTTATCGAAATGCAATTTGACGGAAGCTATCAAATGTCTCAGAATATCAGTGATTTCTATTAAAATGTTGAATAAAATCGTGAAAATTCGACTGTATTATAAACAAGACCACTTTTTGATTCCAACATGATGCTTTTGTACAGAAAAAACAGGACAACTTTCATGTATTTTGATATATGTTATAGGTTTACATTTAACAATCCGTTATCCCCTCAGCGAATGGCAATGGGAGGAATAATAGGTCGATTTTCTAGCTGTTAAATTTGGCAGCAGGTTTGGTCGTTTGTTAATTCATGGCAAACTCGAAATTTGTTAAGTTCAATATACTGTGTGTATATTATGTGATCATTATAGCTACACATACCTGTTGAATTGTGCGGATTTGCAAGAAAATAGAATATAAAATGTATTCCAACCAATTCCTCATCTCTCTTTACATCATAATAGTAATCATTTGTTATAAATTCATGGGTTAATGAATTTCTTCAAAGCAATCAAAACAGTATGGTCGTCCCGATTCTAAAATACCGATATGTGTAAAACATGTTAATCCCTACATCTCCGAGGTGCATAATGCAATTACTGTAGACATAGACCTAAAATTACTAGTAATTACTGAAAAATAAGAGCTAAAAAGAATTATAAATAGTGATAAAATATTGGTGGTTAAGGTTTTTGACTGGTAACTGGTGGGGATACAATATAAGGATGGCGACGATAGAGAAAGGTTTTCCCCTGCCGGCCCTTGACATCGTTTCGAAATATGAAATTCTGGAAACGCTATAAAAATAAAAATCAATACACAAAGCCTACTTGCCTATTTCAGACAAAAACGAAAACACATAACGATTGTCACCTTGACATCATTCTGCAATCTGTCAAAGTAGTGATGGGCGTACCTGCTGCACGGTATACGGTATCAATATTCGATAACATATTTTTCTTTCTACCATGAATGCGTGGAAAAAACAAAATAAGGAGAGATCTAAAATAAGGAGTTATTGAAGGCCTAAAATTGCATAGCGCTAATAATTCCTGGCCGTATTTGAATATCTAAGCAGGCACAGTAAAACAAAAATAAGACTTGGAATTAATAAAGTTTATTTCGACAGTTGGCAGAGTTTGCTCCACTGGCCACTCGGACGAAGTGTTGACGGATCCCACAGAATTATGTGTCACTTGTCGATATGGTTAGTTTTAAAATATCAGGAGATAATCAGTTATTCAAATCAGTGTATATGTTTTGTGATTCAAATAACGTCTAATATAAATATAACCCAGAATATGTACTCAGTGAAAAAAGAAAAATATTGCAAATTTCTAGTTTTTCTGCAGGTTTTCGGTTTGCTAGGCTCTACGACATATATTTGGGTATTTCTAAATCGCTGTGAATATAGTATGGATGTTTGTTAAGTTCCTGAACAACGAGAAATATTCAACTTTATGGATGTATGGTTATTAAAAAACCAGAATAGTTTTGTGGGAATATCAATCTAAGGTGCCATAATGGTTCTGATGAACAGCAAGTAAAGGAATGAATGTTTGGAAACGAGCAATATCTATGAACTTTTTGGTAGAGCCAGTCATCAAGTAGGTGCTTAATGGCTATCTGCAAGAGGTTTATAGGAAAAACCACCCAGTAGATGATCCTGAATCAGTAAAATCGCATATCAATTGAAGAAAATAATATAGACATGAATAAAAAATCAACAATAGTAATTAAATCATGAATTTTATTCAAAAATCAAACATTTGTTTAAATTTTGACTGAATTATATATAATTTCTTAATATTCAATAAGCTGATGATGTTTCAATGGCAAGATGTCATCTCATACTTTGACAGTATTTTGTTTTCAACATTTCATAGCTATTGGTTGCTAAAATTCGTTGATTGGAACTTGTTACTGTGTGACTGTTACCCTATAGGTGGAAAATTACGGACTGTTGTTGGTGAAATTGGTCCTTAGAGTAGTATCAAAATATATAGGTAGATGAGAAAAAAGAAACCGAAGTTTACCAAACCATTCTTATTTACCCCCTACTTACATTGGATGCAATTTTATAAATGATCACTAAAACGTGGCCGTTTTTCCTCGACAAAATGACATAGATGTTGGTCTTTTCTGCTGTCTTTTCGCTAGTCAATATCAACTTTGTTTCCCTTGGTGGGTGATTTTGCTCGGATATCATCATCTTATATGTCATGGGCTGATCGATAGATTAATTATTTATAAACAACCACTTAATCAGTTGTTTGATCATGTCAGACTGTTATCAAACGTAGTGCATTCGTTCAAAACATCGATGAAGCATAATTTCTCAGAATCTATTTAAGGATCCTCCTCTCAGAAATCAAACATCCAGCGGTCGCAACTATTCCGAATGAGTGGTTCTAACACTGGATAACCAAGTTCGGGGACAGATCCCCTTACGATGTGTCGCGACTTCGACTTTACGCATTCAACGAGCTCGATCTAAGTTGTGCTGATAAAACCTAGGCCTTTGGCCATGATAACTTCGATATAATTTTGAACCAAGCCTCAAAATTAGCATCTAAGTTATTACAAGTTTTTTAACTTGACCTGTTTATAATGTTCATATGTATGTGTGGGAAAAATCTTGAAACTGAATTTTGAACCAGTCAGCCTTAACCAATTGAGCTTTTTTTTGGGATGTGTGAAAATACAAAATGAATTAACTGCCGCCATTTTGAATAAAAAAATGGCGGATGAGACGAAATAGTGATTCCTACGACATGAAAGGCTTTGATGAGAAAAACAATAAGCAAGGTGACGACAATCTAAATCTAATATGGCGGCCACCACAAAATGGCGACTTACATTTTTCATCGATATGGGTATTAAATGAAAGGGCTTGATGAGAGAAACACAATAATCAAACGTACCTCAGTCTAAATCCAATATAGAGTCACCCCTATACTATGGATATTAAATGAAAGGGCTTGATGAGAGACACATAAACAGAGTGACGTCATTCTGAATCCAATATGGCGTTTGACACATAAATGGCGATTCACAATTTTCATGGTCACCGCTATGATATGGGTGTCAAATGGCTTAATGAGAGAATAATAGGAATATACATATAAACAAATAACATCATTTTAAATTCCATATAAATAAAGTAAGAAGTTTTATGGAGTTCTAATATTGAAATATATGGAAATGATGTAGAAAGTATGAAACTAGTTATTTGACATCATAAACACTTAGAAACGATCTTCTTTTAGCTGTTAATAAAATGAACCAAAAACTTAAAAATATGTTTCCCAGTTGGAAATATTTAAAGTATGATAAAGCTCGTTCATCTCATGTTTTGAAATAACAGCGTTTTACGTATAAGGGTCGGTAATATTTGATAACTTGTGATGGGGGAGTTTCATAATCATTTAAATTTCCAATCGGAAAAATATTTTTAAACGTTTATTTTATTAAAAGCTAAGTATAATATTGTTTTTCAGAATGTATTTTATTATTTTATCTATTAATAAGAAATGTACAATCGTGCGGGACCAAAACTAGTGCAGGCAGGTTAATCGTAAAGATAACTTATTTAAATGACACATTAGACCTACTTATCATATACTTTTGCTTCCACTGTTCATTCCAGTATACTTATCTTGCAGTTAACTGTGACTCTTGCAATGGTGTTTTTATTGTAGTGCAATATCAATCGTCGGGAATGAAAACAGGCAACATGGTTACTTGTCATTTTTTTATTAGACAACTTATTTGATTGATGTACTTGACTTATTATAATGTTTTGCTTCCTTATTTCATTTCAAATAATGTTCACTAATTTTGAGAGGTGTAACAGTGGGATGTAGATGTTAAAGAAATAGTCAAAACTAGGAACTGCTAAACATATGCTATGATCTTACTAGGATGACAAAAATGCACTAAATTGCGTCAATAATGTGTAATAACTAATAATTGAGACCAATTCCCTAGACTCTGTGTAAAGTTTAAAAACTTCATTTATCTCCGAAAACTTAAATATGACTCACTTGAGGAACAAAGAAAGTGTTGGTCAAAAGCCAATGTTGAAACATACGATTGAAAGCTTAATACGCAAATTATTTTGAAATTCAAGTTCCTGTACAGTGATAGGACAATAGTGAACGATTTTGGGAAGTATCAATAATTATTTCGTTTTATCAAAACGCTTTCTATATGCCTTTGCCTCCTTGTTTAACCCACCGCGTCGTTTTTTTTTTTTGGAAATAAAAGGATCTTGCCCGGTCTTGATCTTGCTTGAATGTAAGGCATGCTTGTTGTTAAATATAATATGATATCCATTGGATTGACATTCGCATCCATCTGTGAACAAAATTGTTTGATAGAGACACCTTCTGAAACTCATTTGATGATTTTGCACATTACAATCATCCCTAATTTTGTATGGATTTACTATTTCTAATAAAATAGCTGTAGTCACCGTTCTTGGCGGGTCAAAGTAAAACTACCAGTATCCATTCATATAGTATATCTCTATCTCCCCCATACATGCACATGCAACCTACCCCTGTGTGTGAAAATTTGTTCGGTAAGCTCAAAGATATACGCTTTTTAGTTGCGTGTATGCGTCTCGAAAACTTGTCGTTACGTTCGAGTGCCCTTCAATCATATTTGTCAGAGTGATAACTTACTTGATATCGGTCTGCAATTCGAGTTGTCCTGTTATCAGTCTTCAATTTAAAATTGTACAATGCCCCAAAAATACAATCAATGGAGAAGGCCGACAGCTCGTGCTAAATTTATTAGAGTACATCCAGGAAGAAAATGAAAACAGCTGTCCCCTGTTACCCACTTTATGCGTACTGGAGAAAGTAGCTGATGCGCTGAAGACTAGTCTGCATAGTGTTCCGCCCATGGTACGGAGACTCGATCTGTTTACTTATTTCATATGACATTGATGACGTTACCGCCAAGAACGGTGACAACAACTATACCTATTTATATTCAGTTTCCATGAATTGTTGAGCACTTCCAATGTGATAGATAATTGAACGAATTTGCGATACCTTTCTGTCATATTTTTAGTCAGGATATTTAGGGGTAACTAGAAGCGTTGTTCTGAGTCCTTTGGCTCTGCGAGACCATATGGTAGACAAATATTACCTGTTTTTTGAGGTGATTGTGAAGTTTACGTTTCTTTTTTAAATAGTTCGACAATTCTGTCGATAATTCCAATAGAAATTAGCAAATTTCAGGTAGTTTGGACCGAGATTAGGACAATAAATATGCTACTTGGTGGGATCTCATAATAAGCTTGTCCAATTAGTCCACGACTCTGTCGAATTGAGAGGCTCTATAGAATATTCTCTCAATTACCCAACGGTGTAACTTTATTACATTTTCGTTTCCTGTAGCCAGAAATAAAATTTTCAACACTGTATTATACTTAACCCTTCAGTACAATGTAATAAAACGCGAAATGTTCGGCGCCAGTGAGACGGAAATAATAATATTACATTTCATAAATATTCTGGTTACAGCCAGGGAGCAGGGAGCAAAAATAAACGCCTCCTATTCCTGTCTGGTGCACCTGCTTTCCTTCAAAAGGGTCGTACCGACACGTAATCACTGTAATGTATGTGTTTAACTACATAAAATTTAAATTTTCCAGTCGGTTTCACCGGAAAACTTCTCCGTCGGATTGAATGTGCGCGCCGGTTCGCTGACGATAATTCTCGTGACATCCTCTTCTTTGTTGACACGGTTTAGAAAAATCCGGTCATCCTTCGGATATACGGGGAGTCGTTGAAATTATGTGTTATGAGGTCACATCAGTAACGGTGTTGAAGGTACTGTTTTTTTTAACGTTTTTCGCGTAACATAGCCATACTGACAGGCATAAAAATTACTTTAGTGATGTCTGCTGTGGCAATATATTTCTGTGTTGACAACTTTTAGATAACTTGATTGTACTATGATTTTACAGAACAACCGTTTATTATACTATACCAATTCAAGTAAACTCTCTTTAAATTTTTAAATGGACCTACAAAAATTAAATAACCTATTTAAACAGTGAAACAACTGTGAAATTGTTGACAGGTGCTGTTATTCTGCTTACAAGTCAGGTCTTACCACGACCACTTCAAAAGTTTTCGGAACACGTATAAAAAAAGTCAGGTTAACTTTTCAGGTATATATATATATATATGTATATATATATATATCAGCGAAATATATACATTTCAGCGAAACAATTTGGGTTTGGGGTTTGGGAAAACTAAGTCCACCTTAGATGCCATCAGCTATCTGTATAGTAGACGAAATATGCAAAAAGTAGATAATAAGATTCCGACAATATGTAGGTTTCTAGATGTATTCAAGGCATTCATTACTGTAGATCATAGTATCCTCTAAACAATTCTGAATATGCATTCAGTGGAAATGAAAGATAATTCTAAAATAAATTAAAACACTAAGTCGCATCAAAATTGAAATAAATAATTTTAATTAAAATGAAAACAAAATATTAAATGAAATGTTCCAATAGCCATCCTTCTTGTGTTTGTCAGTAACCTAACCTATTGTAGAAGCCTATCCGAACTTTTTCTGGTATAACAAATTGGGTTCGTGGCAGATTGCACGGCTTTCTGAGTCACCGTCGCTAGGCAATGTGGTGATGACCTTCGCTCTTCAGCCGGCTTACATCTCATTCTAGCCTGTGTTGATACACACTTCTCTCTCGTACAGATTGAACTCAAGCCGTCGGACAAATTTGGTTTTCCTTGTATAACATCACGAAATATCACTAATTTCGGACTGTCTGTCTCTACGCTAGTCCCTGGCCCCTCAAACAGTACCAATCTCATTTTGATGAGATGTTCACATAAGGTTACTAATATGTCACGTACGAAAACACTTTTTAGGTTTTGAAAATCGATCTAGAAGCGGCGGAGCTACGGGCAAATACTAAGAAACAAATAAAAAGTCGCTTTTTAACGTTTTTTCGAAATTTTTTTATGGGGGTTGAAGATTGATGGTTGGGGGATGTAGCAATTGTTGAGTTGTAAATGTCGCATCTTTAGTCTCATTGAAATATGTACCTGTTATTACTAAGAAACTTCCGATCCCGGTAATAAAATACATTGGTTAAATATGTCATACATATGTTAAAATACCGTCCGAGGATTCCAGTAAGTGACTTGATGGAAAAATACGAGTAAGGGCATACTTCGGCGCGGGCCACTTTTCTCGGCGAAACTACCGCAACATAGGCGTGCGGCGCATATCTTATCAGATTGGCAGATATTGCAGAGGCAGTATTAGGAATATCTGAGACATTGATTTTGCATTGTAACATACGTAAATCTATTGTAGCTTTTGCGTCAGAAAATCTTAGCAATGGAGGCTACATTAGTTAGTTTTTCATGTTATACATGTGTATTCAGCTTTCTGAGAAAGGTTGTCTGACCTACCCATACCTTGGCAGCAGCTACTACTAGAACAGATTTCTCTAGGTTCTAGGTTATATAATCAAAAATAAAAAACTCGCGGTAATTATACTTAGCTAAAAATCCGTTCATAGTAGGTTGACCTATTTCTCATATGCAATTGCTTTGGTCGATCTTTTTTTAATCAAAGTTTGTAGGTGGTCGAGTTTGGAAATAAATG
Organism: Acanthoscelides obtectus; assembly: GCA_963669975.1. Classification (NCBI taxonomy): domain Eukaryota; kingdom Metazoa; phylum Arthropoda; class Insecta; order Coleoptera; family Chrysomelidae; genus Acanthoscelides; species Acanthoscelides obtectus. The sequence goes on along the minus strand of CAVLJG010000003.1, from coordinate 64,532,519 downwards.
TGATCAACTAATGACATAATTGCGTGAGAAATATAGTCAATTTACTCGAAGCCATTTTTTATTTAGTCTAACGTGAACAGTTTTTTGTGATTAGCTATCTTGACCAGCTGTTTTTTTTAAAGTGTGTATGCATGGGAGGTATGTTATGACAGCTGTTGGTGATATTGCTTTTTGCTGTAGACCAATTCAGTCTAATTTAGGAAATGTACCTAAACATCTTACACCGGCATGTTACGTCATCTATTTCTCGTAAATGACAATTTAATGATGCCTAAAAATGTTGCTTCCCACATAAAATATTCCACATCCTCCCGCAATCTATACAGAACCTGATTCATGAATTTTTTGTAGTTCATATCTCCTAGTTTGATAAAAATGCACCCTAACACGTGTATATTCGCCCTGACTGATTGAATGAATTTCTGATATTGAGAGAATATGTTCTTTCAGCAGAGATCTTTTCGTACATACCGTAAGGATTTAAAAACCTGCCGTATAGAATTGGCCTGACTCTTTCGCATGATTCTCCAGTGGGTACAAAATTACAGGATGATTTTGATCAATCTGTGAAGTACACTTAATATTCAGCGTCTTCCCAATAATCTTGCCGCGGTAACATCGCGATAAGTCTTATGCCTTGTGAATACATGCTGATAAAAGGCATATTCTTTCCTTCTTTATCTTGTACATGTTATTATTCATACAGAATTTTCGCCAACTAGATTTTTTGCTATTAGATTCATTTTCTATTTCAGTTGTCATACGTGTTTACATTACTCGATCAGGATTTTTGGTTTGTCAAATCGTTTTCCAGTACCTGACAATTATCGTTTAAATCTTTCCGGAAATCCACCGAGAATTTCCTAGTTCTGAAAAAACCTACAAAGGATATAAATCAAACATGCAGATTAGTCGACTGAAATATCTAATCCCTTAACAGTAATTGAGAAAATCTTTTTCTGGTTAGCTTACTCAAAACTTACTCGCATTAGGATAAACCGAACTTTTAAGCCTCCTGGTTCAAATTGTTTTATTTTATTAGAACAACAAAAAAATAAACCATAAAGTTTATTATTTCAGCTAATCAGATATCGAGTATCAAGAAACGACCGGTTCCCACAGTGGATTATGTATTGACCACCAATCGGGCTACTCTTAGGACAGTATGTGTCCGCAGCCATCAACCACGTTCTCGGCATTTTTTTCTTATATCAGATGGCTATGCCCCCCTGATATGCTTGGCAAAATTGTCAGCACTGGATGTTTTTCCGTAGGTTGATTCTATTACCTGTATGCAGTTCTATTTTGTGGTCTGGCTGAACGGAATTTGTTCCTCAATGCTCTCATCTGTGTCGAACTTCGTATGTTGGGATTTGGCCCGTACGAAAACCGGATCTACAGTATACCTTTAGGTTTTCTAACACTCAAAACTAGAATATCACACAACAGCATTTGATGATATCGAATTAATATTCCACAGTGGATCAAAGGTACCCGAATATTGAAGGATCTCGATAGCACTTTAAGTGTTGGAATTTGGAATAATCGAAAGCCTTTATAATGGCGTTTTTACATCCTATACACCATAAATGTGCCTTTAGCATTTTGCGTAGCGCGTGCTAGATTTTGTTTAGTTTACAGATCTGCTAATTCACGCCTTATATGGAACCAGCAACACTCATGAACATAAGGTTCGCAATCGTCGCAATTCTCCGTGTTTTTCGATGACATAAGTGTTCTATTTAAAAGTGTACCTGCTTGCCGCGTCTAATTGCAGTAACGCTTGTTTACCTTATACAAGTCGTGATAAGCACGATAACGATTCCACATTTTATTTTACGAGACATTGCACGCCGTATATCTAGCGAACGTTGTAAATCTCAGCGACTTGCGCAACACGCGTCGTTTCGCGAGAGGTAACAATGATGAGATCATTCATGCCCATGTGGTGGTCGCTAAGCTATTGGCAATTCCCACGACTGAATTGGACATGATTGCTTGTAAATACAGCTGTGAATGAGAATGAGAATCAGCTAACTTTTTTCTTTAGCATGCAGTTGATAGAGGATGTAAAAGCGATAAAATGAGCTCAGAACCTGTCTAGATATAGGAAAAAGTGTCCCCTAACCGTCTATTGGATGGTAGATGGGCTGACTTGCAGATATGCCGTTAGTGTGGGTACTGGGGCATTCTGGGATGATACGACGGAGGCTCTCGCGAGAGCAGGTTCAGCTGGCAGGATTGGTGGAGCTTGAGAGTTAGGGAATGTAGAGGTGCATGTGGCCCATACGCCGGCTCCTTTTGGTGGCCGGGATACCTCTAATTTCATTTTACTAATGCATTCATTCCAGACACAGCTAAAATTGACTCTCGGCAAGGGGCTTGCTGCTGACAGCTCGTGAGCGAGACCAAATAGGTTGGCATTCAACCGATGATGATCCGGATTGTGCTGAGCAAGGTGAAGCATGATAAAAACATACGAAGGAACTAACAATTGATTTCTACTTGCTGGGTTGTACTGTTGTTTATATGTATGCATAGAGATGCGAATGTATACAAGCAACGGTGAGAGTAGGATGACTAATACCATTGATTAACCTATTGAAGATAAGCCAATCATATACTGTGTTCCGGAGCTCAAAAAGGGATCTGAGTGATTTTAGCGCCTTCTACGAGACAGTAGCAAAACCCAAAAATGAATTTTGAACTCTCGTTTGAAGAGACTTTGAAAACACTTTTTGGCCCTTCTCTAATACCTCTATTAATGGGGTATCTTGAGGCGTTGATTCACGCATTACACCTGAAGATATAAAATTAAAATAGGCATTAGACATAAAAAAGGGATCAAAGATCCTAGCGCCATCTATGAGACGGTAGCAGAACAGAAAAATGAATTTAGAAATCTTTTTTGAATAGAGTTAGAGTATTTAGTTCTGCTACCGCTTCATAGATACTGCTAGGAAGTTCAAGCCCCTTTTAACGTTTCTCTAGTGCCTATTTTAATTATTGTGTTTCTTCAGGAATTGATGAACGTATTCCACCTGAAGATGCCGATTAAAGTAGGCATTACACATGAGCGCAAAATGGGATCGAAGAACCTTTCACCACCTATGAGAGGGTAGCAGAACCAAAAACTCTAACTCTTTTCAAATTTCATTTCAAAATTCTAGATACATTAATCACGGCTAATTTTTTTGGTATGGATACTCAGCGCAATGCTACCCACCATGATGAAATGCTTCACACATTAGCGTAATGGGATGTGAAGTGAATAAGTGAGATTGCTGCATTTCTGTAAAATCTCACACGTCGGGCAGGTTAGGCGACAGCATTACTGTCGAGCTTTTCTCCCTGAGAAAGGCTAAGCTTTCCCCTATCCAGAAAACGTATCTCAGCAAGAAGAACCGCCTCAAGAAAGAGGTGCTCCTAGAGGAAATACGCATAGGTATACACACTGTACCATAGTAGATGTTTGTGGATTTGTCTACTCACTACAAACATATCATACTTGAGACCGAGGTGGCAGTTGTCATATTCTTAGTAGCATTGAAAGTGCCAGGAACGATAACTGCAAGACTCGTCCGGAGATGAAACTGGTCACATAGTATATCATTTTATATAGGACCCTAAATTTACAACTGGCAAATGTGTATACGGCCGATCCGACAGTTCCGACACACGCATTAAATTCAGCGCGGAACTTCGCCAATAAAATCGTCCTGTCACTCTCCGGGTTCCTACTAAGCAGTGGCGTACGGACTGTTTTCGTTTATCATGGACTAGACTTCCATTTTGTCCCACTGACCTAATTGAGGTCAGACAGATTGTGAATAAATGACTAGTACAAGGTTAAGTTGATTCTTCAGATCATTGTGACAGTATACCGAATTCTTTTAGCCAATTGAAGGTAAGGTTTCTGGAGGAAAGTGGTAGCAAGTACTGTGTTGACGTTGTGGAACAAAATATATAGTACTAAAGAAAATCAAGCTTTCTTTTCGTGGTTATTGGCAGCAATCTCAAGGAAGATTTCTTGAATACATCGGCACGAGCATCAGTCATATGTAGATTAGTTAATCAAATGCCTAAAGCTGGGGTCTAGGTTTGGAAAGCCTCTCCAATTTTGAGAGCTGACCGAGGTTATAGAGTTACACTAAATAGGTACTTACCCGTCATTCTAAGCATGCGCCATTTTTTAAAGTATTTGACACATTTTTTCTTTTTTCAGGTAAGATCTATAATCTCAACATTTACCAGGAAGTACACTGGATTGGTAAGTGGAACGCGCACCTCGCCTTCTTCTGTTAGTAGACCGATATAATTAAAAACAGTTTGAATGGCATTTTGAAACATCTTTTAGTATCAACCGGGACACAGTTGCAGTACAGCCGAGGGCGGCTTTGCTTGAAATAATGAACATGTTCACCATTCTATTTTCCACGCTAATTGGCACTCAGGTATTGCAATCGAGAAAAATTTTGGAAATGAGATATTCATGTTTTTGTATTACATGTCTGCTGGTCTATATGTCGGCTAATTCTTGAACACTTTATAATTTGCAAAGTACGGCTTGGATTTTGATGAAGGACAAAATGTTTCATAGGTTTTGAAAACAAATCCATCGGCGTCGGAGCTGACGGCAAAAAGGATAGACTAGAAATTGTTCAAACAACTATTTATTAACAGTAATATGCTTGAAATAACTAAACCAAATAAAACTAAATCAAAACGACCACGCTAAGAAAACGAATGTAGAAATGCAGTAAATGCCGCATTTATATACCATCAATCATTTCGGTCGGACCAGCGCGGAGACGCGGAGAGATCGCCGGAACGCGAGAGTGACGTCCACCCAATAGGCAAAGCCTAAACCGGGCAGACGAAAAACTCTTACACAGTTTCCACTCGTCGGAAATTCAAACAGCGAAGAAGAGGAAGCTGCTCAAGACGCGGGTCTCCGTAAAATGAGCAATAGTGAAAGGATGAGGAAAGAAAATGAATATTTAAAGAGGCAGATAGCCGAGCTATCTTGCCAGCTGACAGACCTGACCCGCCAACTGGTGGAAGAGAGAAGGGTGAGCGCAGAGGAGCGCGAAAATACCAGCAAACTCATTCAGCTGACGGCCTTCAGGCAAGGAATTGAGGTAGAAGACTTCAAGACATAACTATGAAGCATGAAGAAAAAGATAAGACGGTCCCGCAACAGCAGCAGAAGAACGAAAAGAGAAGGCTGTCTAGCACGTCCTCAGAAGAAGAGAAGAAGAGAGAGGCTCCTAAGAAGAAGGCACCTCGAAATGATGAAGCGACCACGTCGGCAACAAAGACAACAGCTGAAGTGGCTGCGATGGAGCAGTCTTCCACCCCCCACCCCCAAACGTCCGTCGGCGGAGGGAAGCAAGAAAAAGGAGAAGAGGCCACCACCACTCTACATCCACAAGGAAGAGCAGTGGAAGGAGGTGTTAAACAAGCAGATGCTCTCCATTGAGAAACCTGCATGACTGACAGTTGCAGGTATTAAGGTCCAACCAAAGGACAGTGAAGAATACACAATCGTCAGGAAAACCCTGGAGGATGCCAAAATTGAGCATCACACATACTCCCTTCCGGAAGATAAGGCATTGAGAGTGGTATTAAGGGTAACGCCCATCATTACCACCTGCCAAGAAATAGGAGAGGACTTGGCAAGGCAAGGTTTCCACCCAAAGAGGGTGATTAGGATGACCAGCAGAAGGACTGGCAAAGCGATACCGCTGGTTAAAGTGGATCTCCCGAAAGAAGAGACGGAGATCTACAAGATAAATGCTGTTTGCCACATGGTGATCCAAGAGGAGGCACTAAGAAAGAGGACCGCACCAGGTCAGTGCTACCGATGCCAGCAGTTTGGCCATAGCCAAATGAACTGCACGGGTGAGCCGCGCTGCGTTAGGTGCACAGGAAGGCATAGAGCGGCGGACTGTAAGGTCCCCAATGAAAAGCCCGCGAAGTGCACCAACTGCGGGGGAGAGCATCCCGCAAACTTTGGGGGATTCCCAAAGAGGGCGAGTGCAGGGCAAAGAGATAAGAAGATGGCAGCAAGGGGCACAGCGCCAGCACCCAAAACCATAACTAGGCCTAGTCCAGTACAGGAGGGCCGTAGTTACGCGAAGACAACAGCTGGGACACCTAAAGGGGCCCAACCCGCTGAGGCCAGCAGTGCCAAAAACAGCGACGTCGAGGAGCTGACAGACTTTGCCACCTAGTACGCATCTCAAATGATGTCGCTGGAGATGAAAAATCCGGCTGCCAAGAAAGCGTATTTTGCTCATTTGGAGCAAAAATACGCCTAGAAAGGATAGCACTGACCGAAACTCCAAATGGGCACTCCAATAACCATTGCTAATAGGGGCCTGAAGATATTGAGTTGGAATGTTCACAGCGTTTACAACAAGAAATATGAGATAGGCGAAGTCCTAACAAGAGGGAACTATGATGTAATGGCACTACAAGAAACGTGGCTCTCTGGGAAAATCCCACACTGGACGATACAGGGATACATGGCATATAGAAAAGACTGGAACATAACTGGAGGTGGGGTGCAGCTTGCTGTCAAGACCAGCATTACCCAGTGGGAACTGGGACTGCCAGAACTGAGATCTGCAGAGGCCGTAGGAGTGACGGTACGCACAACCGGCCATGGCCCTCTGAACATCGTATCGATATACGTACCACCTACATCGACGATTTATCTGGAAGATGTCACCTGTATCACTGCACTGGGAAATTGTACCGTGATCGTAGGTGATCTAAATGCGAAGTCCACCATTTGGGGCTCATGGCACTGTTCTCGAAAGACTAATGGATGAACCTGGATACACCATGATAGGTCCCGACGAACCCACAATATACCCCAGCAACGGAGGTAGACCAGACGTCATAGATGGCGATTCTGAAAGAAATCGACCTGCGCACGACCATCGGCGCCTTGCAAGACGGAAGCTCAGACCACAACCCTATCTTTCTTCATTTGGGAGATGGGAGAACACCTGTGGAGCAAAGAACAGTGAAGAGAGTGGATTGGCAGCGATTTAGAATCAGACTGCACTATTCACTAGGACCATAAGTTCAGATTGGAAGCCCTGAAAACATGGAGGAAGCGGTCACGGACCTAGAAAGGAAGATTAAGGCTGCGATAGAAGCCGCAACCACCTGGAAGACATAACGCAACCAAACAGGTTCAGGGACCTACCTGGCGAGGTAAATCGCAAGATTACCGAAATAAATAGAGCCCGAAGAGTAGCCCAGGAGATCAGAAGCCCCACGGACATCATGGTGGCAAATAGACTGACCAGACAGGCAAGAGACGCCTTGAAGCAGCATCATCAGAGCACCTGGGATAAGAAACTCGAAGAATTATCTCCAGCTGATCCAGGAATGTGGAATTTGGCTAAAATCCTCAGAAACAGAAGACAGCCCATCCCCCCAATACACAGCGAACAGGGGATGGTGTACACAACCGAAGAGAAGCCAGAAGCATTTGCTGACAACCTTCAGAGACAGTGTACTCTCAATACTCACCCCGATGAAGACGAAGACTTCATCGACGAGGTGATAAGAATATCGAGGAGAGCTGTAAGAGGAGGAAGACCCATTGAGGACATGACCTCTCCAGGCGAGGTAAGGGAAGTCATCGGAAGACTCAAGGTGAAGAAGGCACCGGGTGTAGATGAAATTGGGAACAGAGTCTTGAAGAGACTCCCGAGGAAAGCGATAATGGCAATCACCAACATTTTCAACGCCATACTGAGACACCGATACTTTCCAGAACACTGGAAAGTAGCCGAAGTGATCAATATACCAAAACCTGGGAAAGACCCAAGGTTCCCTCAAAACTACAGACCCATAAGCCTGTTGACGGCACTGAGCAAGATTGCGGAAAGGGTAATCGAACGAAGACTGAGAAACGAAACCGAAGATCTCCGAGTAGTTCCAGACGAACAGTTCGGATTCCGAAGCGAACATTCAGCAGAGCACCAGGTCCTAAGGCAGGCCGAGATGGCAACGAAATCGTTCCAGACTCGGCGGTCCGTGGGAGCTGTGTTCATGGATGCCGCTAAGGCGTTCGACACTGTTTGGCATGACGGACTGATCTACCAGATGGTAGACCTCGGATACTCAACGGGGATGATCCAACTGGTGAAGTCCTATTTGAAGCATCGTAAATTCCGAATTAGGATTGGTAAAGCAACTTCGACGACGAGGACTGTGGAGGCAGGAGTACCGCAGGGAGCGGTTCTATCACCCCTGCTGTATGCAATCTACAGTTCAGACATCCCGAAGACTCCACAAACGCAACTGTATGTGTATGCGGACGATACATGCGGCAGAAACTACGAGACCCCCGCATGGTTACGGAATATCTGCAACGAGCGACTACCAACCTAGAGGAATGGTGAATCAAGTGGAAGCTCCGTCTCAACCCTGAGAAGATCGAAGCGTTACTGTTCCGAAGAAATCGGAGATTACCTCAAAACAAAATAAAGATGACGACCACCAGAATTGAGAGAGGCTGGAGAAGAGACGAAGAAGTTGAGGTCGACTGGAAGGACTCCAGCACATACCTTGGAGTCAAGATGGACCAAAACCTCACTTCGAAGAACCATGTCGAGGGCCAGGTGCAGAAAGCGAAATTGGCACGCTCCAAACTAAGACCCTTAATAGGCAGAAGAAGCAAAGTGTCCTTAAAGAATAAGAACATCATGATTCAGGTGGTGCTGCTCCAAATCATGACTTACGCAGCAGTAGCTTGGGGCTACGTTTCCAAAACGATGAAGAAGAGGCTCCAAGCTCAACAAAACATAGCACTCCGTGAGGCGGTGGACGCACCGTGGTATGTACCTAACAGAGTGCTATATGACGAACTACGACAGGTACCGGTCGTAATCCAGATGAGAGAGAGGGCCGAAAGTTCTTTGAGAAGAACGAAAGACATCGAAATGTGCTGATTAAAGCCGCCTTGGATTACGACCCAAGAACAAAAAAAAAGGGGAGAAGACCGACAATAGTTGTACACCCAAGAGGGGAAGGAACAGCCCGTGTACAACGGGTGGACAAAAAGAAGCCTGTCGATTGAGGTGGCCAGAGTCAAGCACGGACTCGGTGCTAACCTCAGGAGATGAAGACAAACAGCAAATGAGTGACTGACGACTGACTGACTCCACTCGACGAGGAAAGAGCGAAGGCTCACCGACCTTAATGCGGGGCTTAGGTCAAATCCCCCAGCGCAGGACCGCCAAGAAAGGGGCCGTCCATAAAAGTCGAGAACCGACAGTTGGAAGAAACGTCCACCACGTGCTTCCGCGACGCTTGCGCGATTGAGTCAAATTTCGGGAAAAAGGTGCAAAATTGGGGAGGGGGGTTAGTTCGCTCGGCAGCACACACTCGGGGAATGTGCAGCGGCCTGAACCACGCAGCGCCACGTCAGGCCTTCGGGCGGGAGAGGAGGGAGGAGCAGATTGCTCTTCCCCCCACTCCTCAAGGGTTTGAGGTTGCCTGGACAGGGGTGGTGGAGGGACCGCATAAGGTAGGAGGGGTGTCTGGGCCGTGAAGTAGATATTTAAAGTTATTTCCCGGGGTAAAAGGCAGCCTATGTGCTATTCGAAACTGTAATCTAGCTCTGAACCAAATTTCGTCGAGATTCGTTCAGCCATTTTCTCATGATTCAGTAATAAACATCCACACTGTCCCATTTATAATATTAGTGGAGATATGGGTTCCAAAAATATTTCGTGTAGTATCAACAAATACCCTTCTTCCGGCGCCCATGGGCGTACCGGCAACAGCACAAACGGGATATCCTATCGATCCTAGTTTGTAGTTCGCTTCGCCTTATGCGGCTGTGTGCCTCTCTATCCCTGCATCCCCCTTTCCCAAGTTTTTTCGGCGATTCTTCCAAGATTTATGGCCCAGCCAGCGTGATGCGGGACTCCCGGAAAACTGGGAATGGAGGAGTATATGGCGGTCACCGCCAGGATATTTGTACCGAGTGTCTGAAATTCGACTCTCTCCATTGGGATCTCGGAAACGGCAAGCAATGCGATGTCGGTTAGATACGGACAATGTAGTGTGTTTGAGTAACCAAGAAAATGGCTCTTGAACAGTTTCAAAATTCTGAGTATTTTGCTTCAAATTTTCCTTGACTTTGAGTGGAATTTCAAAGTAAATTGCACATTACCAGTTTCCTGTCCGACGTTTCGTCTTATATCCTCTACCGTCAATTTCTTATCGATACCTTATTGGAGTTTTGCAGAGGTAGTGTTTATAATAGCGACTTTGACGATGGCAGATATGCCGTGCATCGGTATTATACAATTACAGTAGAACCCCGATTATCCAAAATAATGTGTACCCAAGTGCTTTCGGATAATCGAAATTTCGGATAAAACGGAAATAAATATTTAGACTCATAATGCTTTCATTGAAAAAAGCAGATGCATGTGTTAAGTGAGTATATACCTCTATAGAGTTACGTAAAATATAAACACGTGGTGACAAACATACATACTTACGAGCATTTAGTAACTAGCATCACTTAAAACTGTCTCATCGCCATTGTTACAAACAGTTTTTATTAGTTCTGTATCAGTTTCCACCAATTCATCACCGTTAAAACACTCACCAACATCTGCTTGCGTAAGATTTTCACACCCTGCTATTTTTACGACGAGCACATGTAAATTTTCGATGTTATTCTCATAGTCTGCGCAAGATTCCATTTCTTGCTTAATTCTAGTCGACCAAGATATTTGTAAAGTTGATTTTTTTACTTGGCTCCATGCTCCTGCTATCCAATATGCCACATTCTTGAGGTGTAATCTCTTTTAAACAATGAACGAGGTTACAACCATTATCAACTTGAACGAAAATTTGCTCTAATAACAAACGTCTGTAATTCCGTTTTAAATTTTGTAAAACTCTTTGATCCATTGGCTGAATCAGTGACGTTACATTAGGAGGCAAAAACATCACTCGTATTTCTCCACTTTTGAGTCGCTCCTCACTTGGGTGGCTCGGAGCATTATCTAATAGGAAAGTACATTTTTTTGGATATCCACGTTCATTCAAATGTCGTTCTGTCTTGGGAACAAAATGATTGTAAAAGCAGTCCTTCAATAGAGCGGCATCCATCCAGCTGATTTTCCGATTAACAACAAAGGAAGCCTGTGTGTACCGGAAGCATTGCTACAAGCAAGGATAGTCACACGTTCTTTACTGCGTTTGTAACCAGGAGCTCCAGATTCTTGTTTTGAAGCTAAACTTTTCGCCGGTAACATTTTATAGTTTAGGCCCGTTACGTCGCAGTTGTAAATCTGTACTGGATTTAAACCATACTGCTACATTAATTATTTAAAATGTTCTCCAAATTTTAATGCAGTGGAGTTATCGGCAGATAACTTTTCTCCGCAAACTTTTAATTCTCGTATACCGTGTCGTTTTTTCCATCTATGCAGCCAACCATCACTGGCTGTAAAGTTATAAGGCGCCTCAATAACTGGCAATTTTTCACTCAAGTTGACTGCCTTCTGCTTTAGAATTGGTCCCTAAATTGGTATTTCAGGTTCTCGATTCTGTGTAAACCACAGATATAAAGCATCACCCACTTTTTGATATTCCCCCTTTTCATAGTTTTCCGTGACGGATGCGATGATGTCAGAACACTAGACCACTTTTCAATTTTCTCGCATTATTTTTCCCATTCTGAAATGATACTCACGCCCACACCCAACTCACTTGCCATGTTTTAAGGAAATCACCTCTATCTAAACGTCTGATTGCCTGAAGTTTCTGTTCTATGGTAATAACAACGCTTTTACGTTTATTTCTATGCTGTTCCATCTTAGCGATTATGAACCTGACTGAAACAAACATACACGCACACAAACCATTGAAATCCTCAAGCGCGCTTGGGGCATCACCGGCAGCGAATCTAATGACGCAAACGCCGACAGGGGAACTACCGGCGGCTATTTCGGATCATGCGCCGATTTCCCGAACAACTTCGGCTAAAACGGAGAAATTATTGTATGGGATCTGTTTCTGGTAAAGCGGATTTCCGATAATCGCGATTCAGATAACCGGGGTTCTACTGTAAAATAATTTAAAAAGTATTTTCTAAGCATGTCTTGATAATTACCAACCACCAAAAGCTTCTATTTTTAATTTTTTATCGTAAGACATGTTAGAAAAGTGATCATGACACCTCGAAAACTAAATAATACTACAATTTTTTCATTTTTATGAATACGAATGGAATACAACTAGCAGAGTGATGGTAGAAAATGAGAAGGTGTAAGCTTCGATGATGCTTGCTGCTCAATAGTTTGCCTAACCTAGGCCCATATCTCACATTTGAATAATATTATTGAGGTGTCACATATGGAGGCCCCTTCGCGCTAAAAATAACTATTGTTATAGTAGAAAAGGACTACTATGGAAATGTTAGGGTTTTTAAATTACCCTCACATCACCCACTGTTTTATTGATCCCAATGGTCAGGGCAAAATTTAATTCACCCGGTATAGGTTTTGCGCTCTCCGGCTCTTCCATCTATTGAAAAATCGCCTACCGCCGGCCGCATAGCACATATGGACAAATTATGGACGCGAGAATGGGAAATCGTATTTTTGCAGAGATTCCTGTGGTGCGGATGAATTAGGTGCCGCGAATGATATGCGGTAAAAAGAATACTTCAAATCCTGGATTTTCGGGGATTTGCAGGTTGGTCCGAATGTTTGGACGGAAACGGCTCGCATTCGCATATTTGTCCTGGTAGTCATCTGTAAACACTTACATACTATCCGCGAAGCGCTTACTATGGCTCATATTGTCGTCTCTGTTGTCATGTGATATCAGTAATCGTTGCACCAATTATGATACAAGTGAATACCGTTTTTTTTTTTCTGAGATACAGTAGGTAATGATTCTCCATGTCTCCTTGCCGTTAAATGAAACCCTTTAATATGTGGGGTTTCATTAACGTTTAGGCCACCTAGATTGCCTTTTTAACAGTTCAGTTGATTTTGCCACTAATATAAAGTGTTGCAACAACAGCCTGAACTGTCTTGCACGGCACCGCGCAAATATTGCAAATCCCGGTACCGCCTGGGGTAGGAATCCTCGCTTTCAGTCATTCAGCCTCTCCAATGTGCCTATCCTGCATCTCACCGTTAACCCATGCCCCTTAATAAATTGAAAACTATTGCTCTGTTTCATATCTACTGTTGGTATTCGGTTGCTGCTATACCAGTGACGAAACAGCTTTGTAGGTTTGAAAATCGATTGTGTGGCCCATTTTTCAAAACGTCTTCAACCCCTACATTCCTTTTGGAGAACCTTGTACCAAGAGTTTTGCTTGTGATGTTTAACGTCGTAATTTCGATTCAACCTGCTTAAATCTACTTCTATGCTTTTTTCTTTTTTGTTATTTTTGTGGTGTCCTACGGGGTAGTTGATCATTTTTTATTACATATATATCTGTTTTCTTGATAATTCTTGCTTTTCTCACACATTGAAAGTTAAGTGTAAGACATTTTTTGGGCGTAGTACAAACATTTTTTGGAGAGATCCATATTATAAAAAAAGAACGACAGGGGTATTATCTATCTTGAAAAGTGACATTATGTCGGTTGTTTTTGACATTACATAGGCTTTTTCTGACTATGTAGGTTTTTCTACAAGATGTCAACTTAGAACTACCTGTTGTCCACTTCAGGTGTATCACTCGTTAACTGTAAGTTGTATACTACAGCTTGAAGGAAAGGGCAGCATAGGTGCATAATGAGGATTTGTGTGCTAATAATCTGAGTTGATGATAACTGCCTTAGTTTTTTGTCCCAAATACACTTACTAGATGTGTGCTTATATACAGGGTGACTTCGAAGTTGAGTCACTTATTTTAACAGTGAGTAGATCTGATCAAAAGGAATGTTTTTTTCCTTTACCATTTTTCTGGTAAAATTAAAGTAACAAAGTTATAACCCTTTGGAAGTTTGAGTACCGCCCTGTCTCAATAATAATATTATGTGCTCGTGTTTGGCAACAACGGATATAATCCGCCTTATCGGTTCATCGCATCGGAAACAAAAAAGCGAAAGAATTTGGAACGATGTTTTTACAATTATTTTATTCAGTTGTATACAGTCAGTGTCAGTCGGTAACGCGTGAGTGAATAGTGGTGTCTGTTGCGTGGCTCAAACGAAATAAAAAATGGCACATGTTTATGCGGATCGGTTTCCCAATCGAGTGCAACCAACCCCTCGCGCCTTTGTTAATGTAGTACAACGGGCTCGTGAATCAGGTGACTTAAGACCTCACAGGGGACGGCATGCCGGTGCTCCAAGACCTCACGATCAAATACAGGTCCGCACTGAAGTACTTGTCGGGAGGATACTTTATAAAACAAGGTAAATTTTTTTTTTATTTTTATTTTATTTTTACACACATACTTTGGTTTATCTTCCTTCTACAATCATTATCTGAAAATTAATGACTCAACTTCAAAGTCACCGTGTATATATACCGGGTGCGCCGTCTTTTATGTCTGTATTGAAACATCGAATGACTTTGATATTTACCAACGGAGTGATTTGGTTATACGTGTTTATGAAACGTCAATTTACTACAATTTTAGTCATGAATCGCTTTACACCGAAACAACGCGTCGAAATAGTCACAATGTACATTGAAAATCGTCGTTCAGTTGTGTTAACGCAACGTGCATATCGTCTAAAATATCGTGGCAACGTGACAATACTATCCGTCGTTTGGTTTCGAATTTTCTTAAGTACAGGACAGTGGTAGATCGTCAACATACCGTTCATCAACGACCAAGACGTTCCAATGAATTTTGTGAAGCGGTCAGAGACAGCGTTGCCCAGAACCCAAAAGTGTCATATCGTCTCCGCGCTCAGCATTTTGGCATCAGTGGAACCACGTTGCGGCGCATTTTGAAGAATGATTTGCATGTGTTTCCTTATAAGGTGCAGTTAACACAAAAAATATTGCCAACGGACCGTCCACGTCGCTTGGAATACGCCCAAACAGTCGCTCGCATGGTTGATGCTGAACCTGATTTTTGGAAGCAAATTGTGATGACCGACGAGGCCCATTTCACGCTCTCTGGCGGAGTTAATAAGCAAAATGCCGCATTTGGGGGACGGAAAATCCACATGAAATGCCATTGCATGACCGGAAAGTGACTGTTTGGGCCGGCGTTTGCGCCAAAACCTTCATTGGGTCATTTTTCTTCAACGAAAACGAAACAGTCGATGGAAATCGATATCGGTGGATGTTGGCTCATTATGTCTGTCCACAAATGCGCGAAAAAGGTCTTGATGGTTACTGGTTTCAACAAGACGGTGCGCCATGCCACACTGCAAATAAAACAATCCATTTTCTTCAAAGAAAATTCCCTGGACGCCTGATGTAAAAAAGAGGTGACATTGACTGGCCACCCAGGTCTCAACATTTGACCCCACCGGACTTCTTGTGCGGTTATTTGAAAAGTCAAGTGTACTCCAGCAAGCCCCAGACCACTGAACAATTCAAGGCAAACATACGTACCGCAATCGCCGCTATACCACCAGAGATGCTCGAAAAACTAATGGAAAACGCAGCAAAACGGGCACATTTTGTTTTGGCCAATAAAGGTGGCCACTTGATAGATGTTGTGTTCAAAAGCTAGTCCCAATAAATTGTAAAGGACCATATTTAATAAAAATACCCGATATGTAGAAATCAGTTTTTCGTTTCCAAACTTATTTCATGTTTACATACCGACGTAAAAGATGGTGCACCTTGTATATAATAATAATAATAACAATAATAATAATAATAATAATAATAATAATAATAATAATAATAATAATAATAATAATAATAATAATAATAATAATTACCAGACATCACAAAACATTAGCATAACAACATGAATCAGTAGCTGTAAGGAATGCATTAAAAAGGGGTAAATATATAATATGAACATATGCAAAGAAGAGAAACAATGGAACAAGATATCAGCAAAATGAATTTATCACTCAATGTGCTGAGTCCAGAAAGTGCAACTTGGCTGTCTTCTTGAAGCGCTGCAAACTTAAGCTCTTAGAGATAGCTGGTAAAGAATTGTATACCTCGACCGCATTGTAAGTGGAGGACCTTTCAAAGACCGACGTACGATGTATAGGAATGGAAAGTAGATCATTCTGCCGCAGATTTAGAGTAATTTGGTTTCCACGAGGAATCAACTTACCGAGTAAATAGACGGGTTTACCAGTTTTAAAAATTCTATGTACTCGTACCAGTGAAGCCATGGAATAGTTGTATAAGCCATCAACTCTGACCCACTGTAACTCCTTGATTTTTGAAGAAACGCTACTGTACTTCCTAAGACCAAATATGAATTTGCAACAGTTGTTCTGAAGCTTCTGCAATTTTGACTTGCAAACTGAGTCTAGGCATGGGTAAATGAATACTAGAGAGTAAGCTAAAGTTAAGAATATGGCGACTAGAATATAAAAGCTTCATCTTTATATAACTCGACTTCATAACACTATTCACATGTAAGTTAAATCTAAGATTTGAATCAAATATATCACCTAGATTCTTAGCATTACCAAAAATGGAATATTAATGTCGTTGATAAATAAGGAGACTCGATTTGTGATATTGTAATTTGATTGTTTAGGACAGTATGGTATCGCGGTACATTTTGATGGATTGATACGGAGACAGTGTCTATTACAATACGTTTATACGTTATCAAGATCTAGGTTACTTTTATACGATGCTTCATGTAAGTTGGATTCATTGAAACGAAATATTAGTTGTGTATCGTCAGCATACGTTTGAATGCAACAATGTTGTACACACTCATATATAATGTATTATAACTTTGAAAATCAACAACCTCTTTTAGAAAAGAGAATACAAATAACCCGTCTAGTACAGTTTATGTACTTCACGGGCAGCATATTATTATTATTTTCTCACAGCAAATATCACTGATTTTATTCACATGCAGACCAATATACACACACCACACAATAATCCAGATGCGATCTTGCTATTTAACTAATTTTCTCTCTTTCACATCTTCTCAGCGATACATTCGCTACTGTCTATTTTGGGATTCTGCAACCAACAAAGAACGCTGGCGTGTCGTTGTGTAATTCCTGCATAGATGACTCTGAGTTGACGCTCACATCACTCACAGCAAGCAATATCTAGTCAGAAAGTTGACATTTTGTCTGTTCTTTCAACATTATGTAGTTTTTTTACGTAATCACCCGTAGCAGTAGCTAAGCACGCATGACACGGCTTTTGGCGGGTCACTTGACATGGCGTACCATGTTCAGTTTACATTTCATTGATCTTCGTAATTTAAAACATAGCAGTACCTGAAAATACAACTAACGGAAAATATTCTTAGTTTTTGTCAAAATTATTGGAGTATTTTGAGAGAGTGAATGAAAGCAATGATCCTGCCTTTAATATCGGTTTGCCCAGTGCGTAATCTTCCTATGGAGCTTCAACACAGCACGTGGTTCAGTTAGTCGATTTGCTTACTTATTTGATATGGCATTGATGACGTAACTTTTGAAAACCACGAAAAGAGCGAATTGAATAAATTATTATGGTCGAGAGAAGGCGAATGCGTATGTCCGCTGAGATTTCTAAGGTAGTGTCGTGCAGACAAATCATGTGCATAGAATGATGTTCGGCGAAAAGTGTAATTTGAGGTTTTTCCGCAATTTATAGGTTGGCCTAAAAGTTTTGGAGAGAGCTCGTCCCAGGTTTACGCTTTTAGAATTCGTGTGGTATTTGATGCCCCGCGATGTACATCGTAGTTGGGGTGTTTTTCACCCCAAAAACATTTTTTCTTCTGATGGGTATGTCTTTATATTGGTCACGAGCCTTGCGATCAAAATAATGACTTCGCAGAAAGCTTATAATTTTTGATCATTTTGTTTGATCACGGGCATTTATGTCACTTACACTTTTGAGCATTGACGTATCTAGGAAAAAGTTCGGGGAGGGGGGATATACTTGAGGGCGGAACCTGCCTTAGTGAGGTGGGTCACTTAGTAACACTATATTATACATATGAGGCAAACATGTATTAGGGTATTATTGTAGAATGCTTTTGGGGTACGTATTACAACAGGATTTGGATGAGAATATAGCAAAGTTTATTTAATAACATGGTAAATATTATTGATCCAGATTAGTTCAGTCCAATTCTGAGTTCAATTGTTTTTATCCCCACCACTTTCCATCGTGCAGAAAGTTTCCAAACTCACGAAAACGGTTCTAGAGTGTGATTCTAAGCATAATACCTCATACGAAGATATGTCGAAAAACGTCTCGTTTTCAATATGTTTTCGGAAATTGCAATTTATCAAACACTTCGAAAACTGCTAGGCTGATCTTAAGAAAAAAAAATTTTTTAGGGGGCTAGGCTAGGCTAGGAATTGCTACTCGAGTATTTTGGTATCGCCACACAGCGTCAACAAGTAGTGTTGTCTGTTTGGCTATGTTTTAATGTGCATAGTGCATAGCAGAAAGTATAAACATGCACAGAGCGGTATATAATCACGGAACAACACCAGATATTTGTGCTCTGTAGCTCTGTTAGCCATGATGTGAACGTCGCCACTGTAAAGGTAGCGTCAGCTGTTGTATTGAAAAAACTTGTCCTAAATAAACACATTTGATTGTTTGTTTGATATTCACTATCGGCATGCGCAGTTGTGCTGAGGAAACGTAAACTATGTTCAAAACATGCATGCCCACAACAAAGCCTTGTTTACAGTGGATATTATACACTACATTTAATTGTGTTAAGATAACTGTTGTTGCAATTTTATAAGCCCCACTAAAAATTCACGCAGATGGGAGAGACAATATTCTCTAAAGTTCTACCTCTAAAGCTGTCGTAAATGACTAAACTGGCACAGACGTTCCTGCAGGCTCCATAACAAAAAGTCCTTTTGCAGTAGCTTTCCCCGGCAGCGGCAGCCGTTGTCGTCGGCAGGTAACTGTTTCGTATTCAACTTAACTCCGAAACAAATACCTGTAACGTGTCCCGAAATTGTTCTTTTCACAAAACACCACCCTGGGTTTTATACGACATCCTGCATTCGGAAAACCATCCTGGCTCGTTGAATTTGTCGCGCTGCTGAAATTTTAAACGAGTTCATCTAACTTTCAGGACACACGTATCTAAATAGTACAGGCGTACATGGTCAATGCATTTTTGCTTTTGTCCCAAACTTGAAAAACATAATATTTCCGATACTGTATTTCATTGTTCTGTGTTTGAGTTAGGACGTATTCATTTTTGAAGAATTTTCGTAGTGTTCAGATGAACTGGTAAACACGTTGCTTGTTGTTGCATAGATCAAATTCATTTTCAAATTAGCTGCGCAGGAATTCTACAAATTGCATTTTTTGCATTATGATAGAAATTAGCACATACTACATATCTACATTATTCACAAAATAAAAAGGTTCAAGAATGAGATCTTGTGATTCTATGATTATTTAACCCGACAATTTTAATTATTGTGTCTACGAGCTACGACCTAAAATGATAGACTATTTGAAATAGACACTGAAAACAAAATACCACCGACATCGTCATGTGTACGAGAGAGAAGCGCGATAAGCGTGCGATATGTATGTTAGAAAGGGTGCGCCGATATCTTCCGTGACCGTACTGCGGTTGCTAGGCAACGAAGAGCTTGTATACCTTTCTATCACTCTTTATAAAAGGAGCTCGTGAATATAATGTTAGTTGATTGCTTCACACAACACGCGTTTTTTAAATGCTTTTTTTTCATAACACTATATTTGTTAAGGTCAAGTGTGAAGTTTTGTATAATTTGAGTATTGATACTTTCAGCTTCTCAGCCATTGAGGAATAGCTGAGTCATTATGATGACCATTATTGTACAGGGTGTGAGAAATTGAAGGATCATCCTGGAGCTGCGAATATGTTAAGACGTACTATATGCAAAATTCTGGTTTACGGTTTTCAAGATTTTCATGTATTACCTTTTTTTTTGTTGAAAAACCTGGATTCACTTAATGCCGAGGTAACTCAGAATGACAAGAAACCCACATCAAACTCATCCGAAAGTCTAAATTTTAGTAAAAAACTGTTTCCTTGTTGTTGTCTCCAAGCCATAAAATATCATTTTTTGATACTTGTGATAGTTAAAAATTGCCTAAATATCTCAAATTACAGGGTTTTAAAGTCATACGTGAGAAAAATTTGGACTTTGATTTTTTATGTAGGTTGCTTGTCATTTTGCGCAAAAATAATATTCGGTGGGCTGAAGTGCTTAATTCTGAGTTTTCCAGAAACGTTGATAGGTATATATAGAAATGGCACGGGGTTAACTGAATGCAAGCAAATTTTTGCAACAAACAAAATAACAAACTAACGTAATTTATGAGGAATATCCTTCAATTTCTGGACGTATATCTAACACACAGAGAAGCAAAATGTTCAATTTTGCTCCTGCTGGGCAGTGCTTGTGTGATTGAAGGTCAAACTATCAAAAGTACATAGGAAAAAGCCACAGTTGATGGGAAGGTTTCCTACAACTTCATCACCTTTTGACGTCCATTGACGTCTACAGCTGATCAGCAATTGACATCTTTGTATGTTTATAACTTCAGAGCCCCCATCCATAGTTGACCGTAAAGCATCGTAGTTATAGACTATTATCGTAGATGATTCTATGCTATTATGCAATCTTGGACTATATGATGATGTATCTGATGTTGAAGAATTCAAGGTCACAGTGCTTTTATAAAGAGGTTTCGTTTAATCCCAACCAGTAACGAACGACTTAAATAAATATTTTTAACTTTGCAGTAGGTATACTGCTGTTGTTCGCATTTCAATGCAGCCAGTTGTTATATTGCGGGATGCAAAGATATCACGAGTCTGCAGAAATGCATTTTATAACACAAGTGAGTACGTATATATGGAATGTACAACCTTGAGTAAGTAAAGATGGAATGGAACATTTACCTGAATTGTCATATTTATATTGATTTTTATTTATATTTTTATACATTTTATTTATGTTATATAGCTTACTTTTTCCATCACATGTAATATTCTGTATCTAAGATAATGTAAATGTTTGACGACAGTATTTCATACTTAAGCAGCCGCGAAGGCACAATCCTAAAATCTAGGTACTTGCCGCGACTGTTACATGAGTAGCTGATATTTTTCATCTTTGTTGAAAATTGTTGATGAATGAATTTTTGTTTGCTTCTGAGCTTTTTTGTTTATATGAGTTCAATGTCCTGAACTATATGGATTTTATTTTGAAAATGTAATCCCAGTTATATGAGTAAAAGAACCATCAGTAACAACTAACAAACTATGTACCGCAAACCCTCATGCATTCCCAGTATGCACCTATTTTCATTTTATGACCCTCATGAATCAAACATGCCATTTAAATAGTAATTATTAGCTGCGACAAAGACATTAAGCAAAGCCATAGAAATAAAACTTTACCCTTCAGCCAACATGACAGCTTGTGACGAAATATGAAATTATGTTTAGTGATTGCTATACATTACTACTGTGCTTAATGGCTTCTCTATTCATGGGCCCAACATACATAAACATTGGTTTCTGCGGCCAATGAATCTTAGTGGGCCATGTCATTATAGACATCTTATCTTATCTTCTTATTTCAGCTGTTTTTCAAGGCAGATATGTAAAGGTGTCACACTCTAAAGACGAAACATATCATCATGTGAACTTTCCTTCTTAAAATCATCCAGTTTGTCTATAGCTTGCCGTGATGTACTTCGTGCCCCTGATTTCGCAAAACCTTATTTTCGCCACCGTGTAATAAAAATTGAAGTTTGACTCTGGAAGAGGGCTATTTAATTAGTTGTAATCATATTTATTTTTTAGTTTCAGGCTACCACAGCTACAATACACCACGGCAAACCACATTAATATACGGCTCGTGATGTGGGTTTTATAAATATGAAAGCAAACTATAAAACAATATTTTGTCCACCTAGACTAGTCGGACAAAATTGCACACTATGCACTATGTCGACTGTATTATTCGAACGACCTTGCAAAAAAAAAGCCGACATGTATAAAACTCTGGCCGTGTCGACGAAACGGGAGATGTAAAATTGTAAAATTTAAATTTAATGAATTAATTCCTGTGGTGGATGTACAGTTCAGTGTAAAATATAGGGTAAAATATGCTGTTAACAAAAGATATTTACATTTTTAGCTGTGTGCGACGCAACTGGAGCATTTTTATCGCTCCGGGACATTTTAAATGTCATGACTGCCTGAATACGCAACTGCAACTGTCCCCCCATTTTAAAATTAATTTAGTTTCGCGCATTGCATGTATAATTAGCGTGACATGTACTCAGCTTTCTTGAAATGCTGGTAAGTATAAAGTGTACCACCCGACAGAGATGATAATGATTTTTTGAACTATATTTCCCACTCGCGAACTCACGAGCTATTCGCTTTCGAAGCATTGTGATATCTTCATCTGTTGCCTTCCGCCCTTGTTCCAGGGAAGTATTGCAAACGCCAAAAATTTTGAAATCAAGACATTACGTTTTTTTAGATGTTGTATGACATATATGTATATTAACCGTCACTGATTTTCGTCTGTTGTCAGTTTGTTTGTCGTAAGCCTGGCTCCTCGATAACTTGAAAAGTTGTATTTGGGTTTTAATGTGGTTTCGATACAGGGTTACTACTATAGCAACCAAAATTGTCGATCTTGTCGAAGTGAATTTATCGGCAAAAACAAAAAATTGTAGAATCTCCTAAACGTCGTCTTTGTATATTTTACAACTTTTTGACGATTTCTGGGAGTAGTAAAAAAAAGGTCCATAAGGTATCTAAAAGTATATCAGGCATTTTTCAAATGAAGAACGTATTTTGTAAAGTTTTAGAATTCAAAAGGTCGGTTGAGACGGCAACTTGTCATTATCTAAAGTATATCGATAGTGAACTGGATGATGGAAGTATGTAGTCTCATTGCTTTTTGATCTGTCTAAAGCATTCTACTCAGCAATAGTATACTCGTAAGCAAACTTGATTCGATATGAGTTAGTGGTATCGCATTGGAATGGCTGAAATCGTACCTCCAAGAACGGAAAATACAGGTTAAAGAAGGAAAAGAAAAGTTTGCGCCATGCACTTTGAGCATTGGGGTGCCTTAAGGCTCAGTCCTGGGTCCAATGCTTTTCCTGCTTTATGTAAATGATTCGCCTGCTCACATATCGAAAGGAAGCGTCACTAAGTTTTCGGATGACACGTCAGTTCCAGTATCGGGACTCAATAGTGAGAAAAATATCAAAAAAACAGTCATAATAAAAACTGTATTTCTGCGATCACATAGACCACGTACCTAAGCAGCTTAATAAAGCATTTTATGCAGTACTACAATTCAAAAGCATTCTAGATCAAAAGGATCTATTGAATGTTTATTATAGTCTTGCCTATTCTCATATGTCATACAACATAATGGCGTGGGGAAGAAATAGAGTGAGTGAGAGAGTGTTTGTGTCTCAAAAACGAATCCTGAGACTTATTTTCAATATAGGGCCACTTAAAAGTTGTCGACGAGTTTTTAAATGTAACAATATATTGATTTCCTGTTGTATATATATGTATGTATATATATATATATATAGGTGAAAAATTAAAGCTTCCGCCTTTTGTTGGGTACTTCGACAAGATTTAAGCAAAGAGGACTCTTTATACTTTTTTTAATTCTCTCTAGCTTTCAATGGACTTTGCCATCATCATCAGGAGCTGCAATTACAATGATAACAGTAGCAACAAAGGTGTAAAATGAATTTAAATTGACTCAACTTACAGTAGTATGTGAGGATGTTGCTAATTGTTGTTTACGTATAAGATGAGGGAAACGTCCAGTAACATGGTGAGAGCTGGATAGATTGTACAATAGTCAAACTTATATGAAATATGACAAGAACAAGTTAAAAACAGATTAAAAATTATTTAAAAAAATTATTAGAGCATTACATCGTGAAACCACCTGATGATTGCACAAATTAGTGGTCATGGAATGATGAATTGATGAGTGACATGAAACCCTTTGACAGAAGGCCGAAGGATGTCAATGTCATTATTGAAAGATGGAACGAATTGTGGGCGTGTGCCAAAACGTTGCCAAATCACTTCAGATGATGAGATTTTCAGAATTTTATGTTAGAATTTGTTAAACCGACCAGAGGCAGTTGAATAAACTATATTATTATTATTAATGGGAATTTAAATTAACAATTATTAATAAATCGTGAGGAGAGAATTATTATATTTTGAGTGGAATGAAATTTACTGGTGGAATCGGCCAAAACACAGATTCTAATTATGGTTGTGAAGAGTTGAAATTTGGGGAGATATGTAAGTTCTCCAATTTTTCGCAGTTTAGCAAATATGAGTAAATGACACTCAGTTGTTTAACATCTGTCTTTTTGTTGATACAGTTGTTATTCATGAAAATGTGGGACATTTCCAGGAATGAACGTTTGGAAAGGTGTTTTTCTTTATCAAGAACTTTGATACTTGTGTAATTCATAGAATGCCCTGTTGTGTTAACATGAGATGCTAGAGCGCATCTTTCAGGATGAAGCCTAGCATCACTTTTGTGTGATGTAATCCTTCCTTTAAGAGATCTGGAGGTCTGACCTATGTATATTTGGTTGCAGTTGTTGCAATTGATGGAGTAGACTGTGTTGGTTAAGCCAAGCAGCGGGACTTTGTCTTTCATTTTTGAAAAAATGCAGTTTATAGTGAGGACGGATTTGCAAGCAATTCGAAAGTTCAAAGGACTGCACAATCTGATCAGCTTAGGGGTCAGTTCCTTGATGTAGGGCAGGACAGCAAAACCAGGTCTGGAGTCCGGGTTGGTGCTAGTACTGTTAGGATTGATGTTATTATTGGGAATTACATCAGTTCCGTTATTAGGGGTTGTGCGACTATTACCTGCATCACCAGAGTTCGGCAAAATATTGGAAGGTGAACTAAAAATGATCTTGTTAATCAGACACTTCGGATAACCATTATTGATGAACAGTTTTGATAGTTTACGTAAATTTGAGGTGTGGAAGGTATTATCTGAGATGCTGATTACCCTTGTTTTCATCTGTTTTACCAAATTGATTTTAATCCCTAGCTTATGGTATGACCTAAAATTGAGAAACCGACCTGAGGACATAGGTTTCTGGTACCAGTCTACCAATAAACTGTTGTTGTTGGTGCGAATGAGTCTTGTGTCTAGAAAGGGGACAGACAGGTTCTCATCTTCTTTTTCAATGGTAAATTGGATGTAGGGGTCATAGCTGTTGAATTCTCTGACAATACCATCCAGACCTATGGAAGGGAGGCATAAAATAATGTCATCTACGTATTTTTTTATGAAGAAGAGGTTATAGGGTAGTGTCGGAATAACAGTATCAAGCAGATCATCCATGACATATTCCGCCAAAATTGGTGACAGAACAGATCCCATAGGACAACCATGTGTTTGAGAATATATTTTGTTGTTGAAAGAGAAATAATTGTTGTGAAAAAGGAATGTTATAATGTTGGTGAAAGATTCTAGAGATATGTTGCAGTGTTGACTTATTTCATTCCAGTGTTTATTAATAGTTCTTGTACATGCATCCAGATAGATGTTGCTGAATAGCGACACCACATCAAGACTGGCGATAATATGATCGGCTGGTATTGTCAATCTGTTGAACTGACGAGAGACTTCAAATGAGTCTTTGATGTAGTAATCATTATCTGCATGTGCTGATTTCAGTGTTGTCGATATTAATGAAGACAAAGCCTGGGTGGCTGAACCTATTGATGCAACTATAGGTCTTACTGAGAGTACAGGTTTGTGAATTTTCGGAAGTGCATAAAATTTGGGAGGGACAGAGTTATAAGTAGTCAAAGTTCTTTTTTGTTCTTGGGTTATTTGTCCAGTGCTGAGGAGTTCCTTAACAATGTCATTACTTTTCTTTTCCACTTTAAGTGTGGGATCTTTATTAATTTCATGATATGATGGGTCATCATTGATGAGATTGTTGCATAGATCTAAGATCTTTCACCAACATTATAACATTCCTTTTTCACAACAATTATTTCTCTTTCAACAACAAAATATATTCTCAAACACATGGTTGTCCTATGGGATCTGTTCTGTCACCAATTTTGGCGGAATATGTCATGGATGATCTGCTTGATACTGTTATTCCGACACTACCCTATAACCTCTTCTTCATAAAAAAATACGTAGATGACATTATTTTATGCCTCCCTTCCATAGGTCTGGATGGTATTGTCAGAGAATTCAACAGCTATGACCCCTACATCCAATTTACCATTGAAAAAGAAGATGAGAACCTGTCTGTCCCCTTTCTAGACACAAGACTCATTCGCACCAACAACAACAGTTTATTGGTAGACTGGTACCAGAAACCTATGTCCTCAGGTCGGTTTCTCAATTTTAGGTCATACCATAAGCTAGGGATTAAAATCAATTTGGTAAAACAGATGAAAACAAGGGTAATCAGCATCTCAGATAATACCTTCCACACCTCAAATTTACGTAAACTATCAAAACTGTTCATCAATAATGGTTATCCGAAGTGTCTGATTAACAAGATCATTTTTAGTTCACCTTCCAATATTTTGCCGAACTCTGGTGATGCAGGTAATAGTCGCACAACCCCTAATAACGGAACTGATGTAATTCCCAATAATAACATCAATCCTAACAGTACTAGCACCAACCCGGACTCCAGACCTGGTTTTGCTGTCCTGCCCTACATCAATTAACTGACCCCTAAGCTGATCAGATTGTGCAGTCCTTTGAACTTTCGAATTGCTTGCAAATCCGTCCTCACTATAAACTGCATTTTTTCAAAAATGAAAGACAAAGTCCCGCTGCTTGGCTTAACCAACACAGTCTACTCCATCAATTGCAACAACTGCAACCAAATATACATAGGTCAGACCTCCAGATCTCTTAAAGGAAGGATTACATCACACAAAAGTGATGCTAGGCTTCATCCTGAAAGATGCGCTCTAGCATCTCATGTTAACACAACAGGGCATTCTATGAATTACACAAGTATCAAAGTTCTTGATAAAGAAAAACACCTTTCCAAACGTTTATTCCTGGAAATGTCCCACATTTTCATGAATAACAACTGTATCAACAAAAAGACAGATGTTAAACAACTGAGTGTCATTTACTCATATTTGCTAAACTGCGAAAAATTGGAGAACTTACATATCTCCCCAAATTTCAACTCTTCACAACCATAATTAGAATCTGTGTTTTGGCCGATTCCACCAGTAAATTTCATTCCACTCAAAATATAATAATTCTCTCCTCACGATTTATTAATAATTGTTAATTTAAATTCCCATTAATAATAATAATATAGTTTATTCAACTGCCTCTGGTCGGTTTAACAAATTCTAACATAAAATTCTGAAAATCTCATCATCTGAAGTGATTTGGCAACGTTTTGGCACACGCCCACAATTCGTTCCATCTTTCAATAATGACAGTGACATCCTTCGGCCTTCTGTCAAAGGGTTTCATGTCACTCATCAATTCATCATTCCATGACCACTAATTTGTGCAATCATCAGGTGGTTTCACGATGTAATGCTCTAATAATTTTTTTAAATAATTTTTAATCTGTTTTTAACTTGTTCTTGTCATATTTCATATAAGTTTGACTATTGTACAATCTATCCAGCTCTCACCATGTTACTGGACGTTTCCCTCATCTTATACGTAAACAACAATTAGCAACATCCTCACATACTACTGTAAGTTGAGTCAATTTAAATTCATTTTACACCTTTGTTGCTACTGTTATCATTGTAATTGCAGCTCCTGATGATGATGGCAAAGTCCATTGAAAGCTAGAGAGAATTAAAAAAAGTATAAAGAGTCCTCTTTGCTTAAATCTTGTCGAAGTACCCAACAAAAGGCGGAAGCTTTAATTTTTCACCTAACTGGTCTAGACGACAATGACCACGTCTCAAGTTATATATATATATACAGTTAAATGTGTTACTTAAGGCGAATCAGAATATTTTCATAACTCTAGGGTATTATCATTCATATCAGACTGGAAACACCAATCTTCTAGCTGTGCAAAACACACCACATCATATTTTAAGCAGTCTCCATATTATAATTGTGTGATGTTATTTAATAAACTACCTATTTATATTAGAAAAATAGATTATCATAAATTCAAGGACAGTGTGAAATTACTTTTGCAGAATAACGGCTTTTACTCATTACACGAATATTTGGATGCCGTATTCTAGGTGCTTTAGCAAGGGTAGGTGTGTTTGTAAGTATGCATTTTATCTGTTGTAATGTTTGCTGTTTTTTTATGTTTTACCTAATAATTTATACTATATATAACTTGCCATATACGCTATTGTGTCGCTTTGGTTAAAAATAAAATACAAATACAATACAGATGGAGAGTTTCGGTTCGAAATACTTCATCAACATTTTTTATTTTCAACTTCACTGCTTAAACGTCACTATAGTCTTTCAATCAGTATCTGTAGATGCAATACTAGAGAAACGCCATATAAATGATTTTGTTCCCCTACAACTCTTCAGCCTCAAGTTATTTTAAATTTTCGATAATCCTTCCGGCGCTAAAAACAGATGTCTGCATAGAACAACAACGTCTATCCACATAAAACGACCCTTTCCTAGAAATCACTGAAACAGTTCTTTGTTTTATGTTTTTGTGCGCCTTATAAAACCAACCAGAGCCCCACTTTGTTCAAGTGCCGTTGCTGCAATCTATTAAAATCTCTCGTTTTCTACGAGACATGACATTCAGAACGCCTGCCCGGCTGCAGCTATCTTAACAATGCCCCTTTATTTGCTTTTATATACATAGAACACTACACAACAGTTACGTACTTGTGTGTCTTTACGCATATTTAGCGAGTTCGCTTTCTCCTGAAACTATACTTTACATTCTGAGCTCTCTAAAAAATGCTATGCACACACGTACGAGGGCATGTTTTGATATATTGAATGAACAGATGTATTCAATTTTTAGAGTTCTCGACTTAAACACTGATCCATTGTTGTGTAACAAGATATTCCCGGAATGTTCTGACTGCGAAAATCAAAAGATATCCATTTTGATCTAACTAAACTTCAAATACTTTTCGGAATCTTATTGGGGTTTTTAGATCATGATATGGTACCGCCTCCACGCCAAAAAATGTTGGATTTTTACACAAGTGAATAATAATAATAAATGACTTTATTGAATACATCAAATAATCTTTTTACAAAATTAATTTAGAAAAAAGTACAGAATACATTGCCTAATATTGGCGCAAGTCTAGCTTAAAGCTACTCTACTGAACCAAAATAAGACAACAAAATAATAATAGTAATAAGTCTTCAAACAACAATACAGAATAATCATAATAATAATCCCGTGTTAACACTAAATGGACTGAAAGTAAATTAAAATGTCAACAAGATATTAATTAATACTGGTCACTATAAAATTTAGTTTCTGGTTACCATAAAATTTGCTTGACATATTTTTTCTACTTATATACCTATATTATAAACTTCAATCTCTATTCTAAAAAAAGTTTGTTCTGATTTGTATTTAGCAAATATTTGAACGTTGAAACAATGCACTACTATGAAGCGGCATGGTTAATTTTTTAAATATCATGAACAGAATGTCGGAAAATTAAGCGTTCTCTTATAGAATCAGGTGAACCTGGAGTGTTTATAATTTTCAATAAAAAAACTAGAAAAATGGAGAGTGCGACGCTCATTCATTTTAAGCCATTTAATTTCTTTATACAAATCAGATATATGATCAAACCTACGCAGACCATAGATAAACCTGAGGCACGCATGTTGCACCTTCTGAATACGACCTTCACTTGCCTGATCTAAGCAAAACCCATAGACAAAATCGCAATAATTGAAATTGGAAAGAATTAGATATTCACACAATTTTTTTTAGTGATCTGTTGTGTGTCTGTTATTATACAAAACTTTTAGAGAACAAAATGATTGTTGCATAAGATTTTTTAGGTGATCTTTAAATCTAAGCTGAGAATCTAAAACTATACCGAGATTTTTTGTACTTTCAACAAAATTCAATTTTGAATTATTAGTTATTATATTAAGATTAGCTTTCAAAAACTCAGCCTTAGATTTTTTACCAAAAATCATCACATGCGATTTTTCTGGATTAAGTTTTAAGTTGTGACCTGATGAGAGATTGTCCAAGGTGTTAATGTCCCCATTTATACAATTTTCATAATATTTGTAATCCTCAACATCAAAAAACAATAAACCTGGGTGTCATTCGCGAAGGCCTGAACTTTACAAGACGTAACGATATCAGATGTATAAATTAAAAATAACAAGAAGCCCAATATTGATCCCAGAGGACTCCCGATATGATCTCCGCTTTGTCTGAAAATGTGTCATTTGATAGAATCGATTGATACCGTCCTGTCAAATATGATTTTAAAAGCAAACATGCTTCCTTATTAAAGCCATAGAACTGAAGCTTAGCTACCAACAATTCATGATTAATGCTATCAAAAGCTTTTGAAAAGTCTAGAAGTACCAAAACTGAACTCATATTTTTATCATTTGCTCTTAATATGTCATCGAGTACGTTTGTTAGAGCCACCGATGTACCAAAATTTTTACGAAAACCACACTGAGTACCAGGAATAATATTGTTACTCATACAAAAGTCATAAATTTGATCGTACAACACTCTTTCAAATATCTTTGGCAAAGCAGGAACTTTACTTATCACACGAAGTTCGTTAAAACTTGATGGATGCACATGTGCATCATGAGGCTCGTTCTGGTCGGTGCTGGCGCGGGCGTACTACGAGGGCTGTAGATAGCGTTTGTGGCGTTCGTGGTAGGTGTTGGGGTAGGCGATGCGCGGGTAAGTTTGCGTTGTGTACTTTGGGGATAGGGATATTTTTCAACAGAATAGATAGGAAAACACGTCTATGCGTAAGTGATGTGGCTCATTTCATGTTTTGCGGTAAATATTTGCATATAGATCGATAAAAGCCGATGAATAATGGTAATTATAGATGCAATTCTACGGATTCAGTTTAAATGAAAAATTATCATTTTTTTCGTATATAAGCAGCGTTAAGTGCCCTAGGGGCTGAAAAACAATGTTCCGAGGCTCACTTGGTAAAGCCGCTTTGTGGGCAGCTAGAGTAGCATAATTCTACGAGAAACATGAAATAAAATCCTGGACCTAAGTCGTTTTTCACAAATGACAGGTGTTTGATCGAATTCTGATCAAGGTACGGATAGGGGCCTTTCGGACGTCATTGGGGCAAACCGCTTGTTGTGTGGTTAGAATATGATAAATAATCACGATTTATCGAAAAGAATCGTGGGCCCATTAAAAATTAGTTCTATTAATCTAACTGATCTAACATTTAGTTTTCTAGGCCGACCACTTCTCTTAGAGGCTTCCAAGATACCTTTTTGTTTATATTTGTTCAATATTGCGCAAACTGCTTTCAGCTTCAGCTTCAAATTTTTGGCAATGTCGTCGTGACGTTGACCAAATTTTGTATAACTCAATGATCTTAGTTTTCACATCGAAAGACATTTCTGGACCACGCGGCATGGTCTTAAAATCACTCAACTTATTCCACAATACTTAATGAACACAAACTAATCCTCTTCTGACACGAAACTGTACTAAACTAATGTTGAAAAGAATTTGTCTACATATTTTTGTCCCTAATAAAAAGTGCTTATATTGCAGATATTGTAAAAACAAGGAATTTAGTTTTCTACTAATAACGCATTTGTTTATGGAGCAATGAAGTATGAATTCGTTTTCTAAAAGTATTTAGGTAAATATTCATATTTATCTATATACTTTTGTCCATTACTGTATCTCTTTTCATCGATTTTTCATATCATTTCTGCTAAATCAATAAATTAATGTTTACTCTAACATGCCGAAACGTTTAGAGAATTGAAAGTTATCATAGCTACAAACCCATGGTTCCATCATCAAATTTTTTTTCTGAAAAAAGCATATTATAATAACTTCGGTACATAACAGAGAAATTTTGGTTATTCATCCATACTTTTACTTTAGTTATAATTGTCTGCATATTTTTCCTGACATCACCATAACAATTCAATTCACCAAATTATACAGTATTTAGTTTTTTCTCATACACTGACCGTACTTTTAGTTTTTATTTTTAACAAACCCAAACACAAGTGCAAAATTTTTTGGGTGCTTTATGTTTATTGTGCACAATATTTAATATTTACCCGTATATTGTGACAATAAATATTATTATTATTAATATTTCCTACTCAGTAATTAGCTAGTTTATGACTCTCGCTTTGTGCGTAAATCATTCTAAGATGACTGACCTCCATGCATTCTTAAATTGGTAACTATTTTCGTGCACACTCTCCAGAAGCCAGAAAATTACAGATAACGTAAGTAGCCTGGGTTAAGCAGTATTACTTCATTGGAAGAACTTAGCATTTGATTCCTTCTGTTTACAGGCGAAAAGTACAACAGATGCAGCATGATGCGGTGGCTCTGGTTGCATAACCAAGGCATGGAGCAAATATTCAAATGATGATTATGGACTATTTTGACTTTTTAGAGAATATATGAGCATTAACCTTTTCAAATTATTGCTGGGAAGCGAAACTTTGCTATGACAAGTTCCCAGAGATGACGTCAGGATATCCATTTTAACTCGGATAATTTTTTGGACGCCAAAATACAATACATGGAAACACCCTGAATATATTCATTTCGATAGAGCTTAGTATTTCGTTTGTTGGTTTCTTGAGCTGTGCAAAAATGTCTGTCAACGCGGACGGTGCTCATTCAGGTTCATATAAAAAATACTCGGGAGGTCCTCCTTTTACGGAAATTCAGAAAACAAACCTTTGGTTTCGTGAAGCATTTTTTAAAACAAACTCACCAATTGAATCATTATATTTTTGAAAACAAAATATTTATAAATGTTACTAATCTTTCGCAGCTTATGAAAAGTGTTTCAACTGTTCCTAAATTTACTAACCAAGGTTACGCGTATTTTCAATACCATAATACGCACCAATTTCTCAAAAGCTTCGGTCCGACCACAGAATATTTAAACCAGAAGCTACACTCAGCCAGTAAATCGACTCCGTACAGGCTTGGACTTACCGGTTCTTTCCAACAATCAATAACTGATAGTCCCGAATGGTCATATACAGCAGACCAGATCAGAGCAGTTCATAACAAGGCAACATCATATCATTAACTTTTATGAATGACTGTATATAGTCTGTGGTAGTCAGAAATTGCTTGCTGGAAATGGGAAATCATTCAGCAAAACGATATTGAGATGTACTTATTAATTATGTAATCCCCTCGTCAATCTGTATGAATTGTGTTAATGTTAAGTATAAACATTTTCACACAAATACACACGTATCACCTGATTACAGTCTGATAACTTATTCCGGTATAGCAGTTCTGAACTGAATAAGTGAATCGAAAGAGTGAAAAAAACCGGTGTCGACAAAAAAATATGAAGTCTTATGTAAAAATTAGCTGTATCGGGTGGGCTAGGAATAAAGGAAGCCGGCCCTATCTCTCAGAAGTTCTAAGCGTTGGTAGCGAGGTCTGCAACTATAGAAGGCAAATCTGGTTTCAGAATTTTCGGACAATCTATACTTCTTCTATGGCCCGAAATAACCAGAAAGTGGGAAAACGTAAAATAACAAATCTTCGAATTTTCTAGGTACTGACCCCCATGAACTTTTGAACTACGTCCAAAAATAATCAGACACTCTGATAATATTCTCAGCATTAAGTTTGTTTTCGTTCTCAAATCTTCCGTTTTTACTTGTTCCGACACTACCATTGGTGATAGCATTTCAGGTGTTCTGCCAAGCAGTGTCAAAATTTTATTAGATTCGCGCAGTAACTTCCGAACTATAGGAATAGGACGTCGTTGCTTTTTCGCTGAAGTTGTTCGGACTTAAAGCTGTCATCCACTTACAGAACCTGTTTGATTCTTAATGTACAGATCTAGTTATATTGGTGTTCCTTATGCTACAATCTGTGCTGCAGTGCGCGGATTTGTGTATATATTTATACGGTCGGACCCTAGATAGAAAAACGCGTTCTAATGGTTTTGTGCTCCACTGCAAATACTTCACAATAATCCCTCGTAGCTCACGAACCGTTTCACAAGACTCGGTACGACCAATATGTCACGTCATATATTCTCGTATACGCACATTGCTTTGAGTTGCGAACTAAAAAATGAAGATCCATACTTAGCTTACAGTTACCGTACCCGGCTACTCGTATACTGTAAGAAGAAAATGGATATTTACTTTTTGTATTATGTACTTACATGCTAAATGTCATGTTAAACATAATATTGAAACCATCTTTGTTCCAGGTGAGAGTTAACTTACATCCACTTCGGAGACCCGTTATTATGTAAGTACAAGAACCGTTTGTTTTCACTGAGAGCAGTATGTTTTCCATCAGCCTCAAATTACTTGTATTTGTAGAGAAGTTATGATAAAATTCGTATTAATATAGTCTTTCATAATAACTTGTCACTGTACTTCCTTATTTCTGTTATGACACATCGGCAAAGCCAATATTTGTCAAAATATGCGAGTTCAATGTTCATACCAATTATGTAGGAGGTTTCTAAGTAACGTGAATAGATAAATGTATAAAACTTAATTTTCAATATCAAAAAAATATTTTTTTATTTTGCTTTGAAAGAGCTGAAACGTTAGTAACCTATCTGACGAGACGTTATTTGAGCTTAATCACTCAGTCCATTGGAAAGGGTGAGTGTATTACTTATTTTCCTAGATGATGATCCTTCGCCATCTACATAATACCTACTTACTATACCTTGATGGCCTTTTCGAAAGTTCAAATCAGAAATGACAATGACAATATATTTTATGAAATAACACACAATGTCAATGTGCTTTTCGATTTGTACTCTGAAAATCATGGAGAATTATCAGCAAGAAAACGATAGGATGTGTATACATTTGTTTCAGAACTTTTGAAGCTGTGTAGTTTATTAGTCTGTCTCAACAACCTACGTATCTTAACGCTGACCCCAGACAGATCGAAACATGTTTGTCGTCGGAACGTTTCTGGTTCAGAACAACTTAACCTTTCTATGCACAACCATTCCTTTGCTGTTAATTCAACTTCAACAGTGACCGAGTTCTTACCTCCAAGCCCTTCCATTGTTGGCAGAAAATTATTTTTGTCGAATTGAATCGAGCAGCTTATGTTAATACTACCGGTGACAACCGCTTGACAATACAACAAAACAATAGGGTGTTCGAATTTCTCGAGATATTTTGCCTCGGAATGTAATTTAGAGAGGGTTGTCGTCGAAAACTTGCAAAGTCTTGTTTCAAGTGCCCCGTATGAGTGGACTGTTTACACCCGCAACACGGTGAAATGTTTCGTATCGTTTAGAGACAAAATGTTTCTATCTGTTTGTGGCCAGCCTAACACGCTAGTAAATTCATGGATCAAAAACAGTTTATATAAAGGGTGGGCCATCCGTTGGGTTCTTTTTTAAATTGGTATTAAAACTACATTCTTCAATAATATGTAACACTCGATACTTTATTCAAAAGGATGCACCTTCCGATTATTTATGAAAAACAGTTCCAGCTAAATGGTTGCCGCGGCTGGCCTGGCAGTAGTCCCTCCTCTTAACCCAATTTTGAAGCACATTTTCGGTAGTTTGTGGGTCTATTTCATCAATAGCTCGATGGATATTTTTCTTAAGAATATTAATTGCTCGAGGATCGTGTAACAGCGGTCCTTAACAGTACCCCACAGGAAGTAATCCACGCGTGTCAAATCATAGCTGCGGGCTGGCCAATGAATGTCTCCAAAACGGCTGATGACCGAACTTAGTGTGTAAAAGATCGGTTGTTTCACGGCTGGTGTGGCATGTTGCACCATGCTGCTGAAACCAGAGATTGTGCAAGTGCATGTCGTCTAATAGTGGCCACAAAAAGCTCCTCAACATGTCTCTATAGCGTTCCCCGTTTACCGTCACGCTGTTACCATCTTCATCCTGAAAAAAGTAGCAACCAATAATCCCACCAGTCCAAAAGCGACACCAAGCAGTTACTCTTTTTAGATGCAATAGTTTTTCTATGGCGACATGTAGATTTTCAGAACCCCAAATCCAACAGTTCTGCCTGTTAACGTAACCTCACAGATGGAAATGGGCTTCGTCCGAAAAGATCATTTAACGACCAAAATTTCTGCACACAGCACTAACTTTGAAAATAGTAATCTAATATTTCCCACCTTTGTTCAAGACTAAAACTATCCATTGCTCACAGCGGAAGTTTGACACAATATATCTGTCAATATGTTGAACATGGAAGTGTTACCAACTGTCAAAATAATACCAACTTAAAAAGAAACCAACTCATGGCCCACCCTTTATAAGTTCCTTAATGAGGAAAGTTCTGTAGGGATGCCTATCAGCAGCCTGTAGTAGATACTTTTTATTCGAATATATAGGTATAAGTCAACGCCAAACAAAGTGGCGTGCACGTCATCAAGGTGGGTGTGTTGAAAAATTTACATTGTTGCCAAACTTTTTGTAAAATAATAAAATTTATTATTTACATATCTAGGTTTATAAGCAATATTAACCTCAAATGAGAACAAAAATAATAGTATAATAAAAGTATAGATCTGTACTTGCATAATCATTAAGTATGACAATTATTGATCAGATGACACTATGAAACTACCATATTTAATTGATAGCTTAAAGGTACTGAATAAAAATCCAAATGGGGTCCTCCAAATTTTATGCATGGTATTTATTTTACAGAATTCATACAGAAAAACGCATTCTAAAATTAGGTAAGCTACTGGTGTAATCTTTTTCTGTACAATAAAGTTAGTCGGAGTTTCTTTCTACAGCGCTGTCTGAATCTGAATCTTCATCACTCTCAAAGTTGATTATTAAAGGTTCGATGTCTGGTCGATCAAAAATTCGTTCTCTTTCATACCATTTAAAAATTTCTTGCTCAGTATGTCGAACACTATTTTTCCACATGTCTGGGGTAACCGTTTGTAGAGCCTCGTTCCACATATCCAAACAGTCTTTTTCACTGTTACCATCTCTACCAATATGTCTGTTATAGTAACCTTTTGCTATGCCCCAAATTAACTCAATAGGGTTAAATATACAATGGTAAGGAGGCAGACGAAGAACTTTGTGCCCATGTTGTTCCGCCAATTCATCAATCACGTATATTTTAGGTGGTTTGTTTCTAAAAAAGCAGTTATTTTAAGAATAGGAATAAACAAAAGAAATATAAACTGTCGACCAAAATATATATAATTAAGAAGCATTATGTACCGAGCAACAATACTCAATAGCTCTGTTTTAAACATTGTGTTTAAAAATGGTATGTTTTGATTTGTCAACCAGTCTTGGATATTTTTTTTTGTCAATGCATTGTTGGGCACTTTGTTCAATATCATGCTGTGATAAGGGGCGTTATCCAGTAGAATCATAGATGGACTCTCCAATTTTTCTAATAACTGATGTTGAAACCATTTCAAAAAATTGTCCTGGTTCATCTCTCCATGGTAATCGCTCAATTTTGTTTTCGAAGAAAATATCGCTTCACTACCCTCAATAAACCCATTTTCATTTCCAGCATGTAATATAATGTATCTAAAATATATTAGTTTTAAATTTTATAGTGCAAATTGTGTAAAAGTACATACCTTTTACCATCTGTTTTAATAGCTTTCACGCTTTTTTGGTTTCCATTTTGCCAAGAGCGACCTATGGTCCCATTTTGAAATATCCAAGTTTCATCGAGGAAGACAAACTGGTATAAGGCCTCAACCTTGGCTTGATTGTATTGCCTTAGAAATTCCACCCTTTTCAAAGCTATACTTGGTAGTTCCATGAGCCCTCGTCGCGGATTGTCCTTAAGCCACTTAAATCCAAGATCTCTAAGCAACCGCCTTAAAGACGTGGCACTACCATCAAATAATGCCCTATCTCTTAATCGAGACCATAAAGTTTGTATCGTAACTTGTTCTTCTGAAACCATGTGTAATATGACATTATAATTTAGTTAACAAATTAATGCAAATTTCTGATAAGTTATTATAATAAGATCTTACTTTTGTGATACATATTATAGATCACTTCTCGAATGGCACTTGTATCCAATGTCGCTGTGTTGGTTACACGTTTAATATAACTCCGCTTTTTCTTGGGCGATTCCAAATTTGCATCACTTTTCACACCCTCGGAAATACGACTAACTGTCCTTAAACTAATTTTTAGAGCAGCAGCAACACGCTACAAAAAATGAAATAAAATTTCACTATTATTAATATACATATAATTATTAGTAACCTACCTCTTGAACAGCATTTAAAGGCAACAAAGGCCCGTTGTTGTCCCTTTCTTGCTCAAAGTAGTGCATTAACGAGGCCACGAGTTCCTTACACCGACTATTTAACTGTTTGGGCATCTTTATATACCAAAATTGCCTTTATCTACTCGTAAAATGAATAATTTTGTTTTGAAACAAACAGTTGTTGATTTACAGTATGCGGGGCCAAAGGATTTATAAAGATTTGAAATGCCACAAATTGATTCAGTGTCAAAATTAATACAAATGTCAGTTCCCAGTTTAAATAAGTTTCAAGGTGACAATGTGTCAACGCTGCGAAATCGGTTTAGTGCGTTTACATGTCGATAAGTGATTGGAGCGTTTGCAAAACATTTTATTTCGCATAATGCGTCTAAATTTATCAGAAAGCAACTTATGTGATATTTTAATAACAATGTTTATATGACTATTAACCATAATAAGAGAGTAATGACCATTTTACAATTTATATATCACATTAATATGAAACTGCAATAGAGCAATTGTTTGTGTTAGAAACCTAGGCATTAGGTCGGGGAATTTTTATCGTGATGACGTGCACGCCACTTTGTTTGGCGTTGACTATATGTTTTTTGGCATAATTTTGATAGCAACAAAACCTGGTGCATCTTTTCAGACAGCTAGTAGGCCACATTATCACGGGGCTCTTTAGAGCTTTGCATACTTCAGAGATAGCTTCTTACTTCCCACACTTACTGGCGAGGAAATATTGTGAACGCGAAAAAAATAGTATAACAGATATTGTTTTTTTGATGACGTTATATAACGAAAACTCACGCGTCTGCTCTCTGGCTTCACCGGGCGACGTGGTGTGCGATCAGTGACGTATTGGGGCGAGGCGACATTGCCAAATGGACGGTAGTACGGGTAGGGCATGGAAACGATGAATTTTGTGGACCTATTTAACGGACTTGATCCTTTTTTATACATGATCGCAACTAACTTTTTTCTTAGACAATATAACTTAAACATACAGCTTTCGTCCTTTCGACCAAATACAGCCAATCATGCACAGCTCTGTTTCATGATTTTTCGGAAATTCGTGGTCTCATTGGTTTTTGGGATAACGAACCAAAGCACAGCAGCTATCCTATATCCACGATATAAGGTACCTATATGCTGTCTTCCGATCTAACCGGTCTAACTTGCATAATCAACATAATCTTTTATGAATTGATGACTGCGTTGCGTGTGAAGTGCAGAATTAACCTACTTCACCCATTTTTTTTAAATGCCTCCATGGAGACCTGGTCAACTTAATAAAGACAACAGAAAATGTTTACAATTCCATTTGATTTGTCATTGAAATCTTAGACAAATACAGGGTGTTTCACAACTTATCCGACAAATTTTAACCAAAAGATGATTTCTCAAAAAAGATGTAATAAAAGTCCTACAGAAATTAAGTTATGACCTTAGTTTCAATAATAAATTGAAAAATAAATATCTCTATTTTGCGTTGATCGTCGTGACATTAGAACACGCATTAATAATTTATTGTAGCAAATGTTGTACCAAACAACTGATGAAAACAAAATACCAGGAATTTTTTTGTTTTTTCATACTGATAAGAACGTGCTAATAAGGTTTAATTTGTATCGTG
Organism: Acanthoscelides obtectus; assembly: GCA_963669975.1. Classification (NCBI taxonomy): domain Eukaryota; kingdom Metazoa; phylum Arthropoda; class Insecta; order Coleoptera; family Chrysomelidae; genus Acanthoscelides; species Acanthoscelides obtectus. Next base: position 64,492,268 of record CAVLJG010000003.1, on the reverse strand, counting down.
GGTGATCTGAATGAAGAATGGTCGATTTTTGTGAAGTTAAATAAGAAAGTATTTTGCGAGTTTATGTTTTTAGTTATGTATTAATAAAAATGGCACATGTGTACACTAATGAGGAGTTAGTGGACATTGTTTGTATGCACACCGATTTCCGAATAGACACATACCACATCACGAAACATTTAGTTCAATTGTTTTACGTGCACGTGCTAGTAGAGATTTGCGCTCCAGACGTGGAGATGGGGGACGGGTTGCATTGCAGACAATGGAAATAATTTTGAACAGCTTTTATAAGTTAGTGAACTGTTAAACTGTATTATTTTACTATCTCGATTTCTGTAGGACTTTAATTATTTTTTTTCTTGAGAAATCAACTTCATTCGTAACAGTGCATATGTGGTTAACATTTGTCGGATAAGTTGGAAAATATCCTGTATATGGCAAAATATACTTTTGAATAAAATCAAACTTATTTGCAGCAGCCAGACTAAATTTTTCTCTGTTAAAGATATTTGGTATGATCTACATCTAAGCCTTTGGTTTAGGAGCTTAAATAAAGAGTTATTGGGTCTGGGTCTGTAAGCAGTTGTAGACCTGCAATTTTACGATCAACTTTTAAGCTAGTATCTGGTCTAAGAAATTTCTTTCAACAATATCTGTGGAACATTCTAGGTGTACCTCTATAAATCATGTAAAAACATTTCATAACATCTTTGGAAAACATTTATATTTACACTGATACGCCCTATCAGCTCGACTTTTTTTAAAAGCACACTATCCGTTTATCGACGGAAACAGATAATGGCAGCTTCCTCCACAACACCAATACAAATACAAGTGCTACAAAATACTGGGTTGGCAAGAAAGTATCTGCGACTGCCGTAGAGATAATGCTTTTGAAATACGTTAGTTGACGTTAAATGTCTTTCATTACTTTCAGCGGTTTATGTTATAGACCTGGTTCCCATGCACTGCGGATAAAAATTCGGCAAGTCAAACATACAAAATTGGACATACTTTTAAGGTAATTAGCTGACCCGACAGACGTTGTCCTGTCTTAGCTATGAACTGGGATATATAATGAATAATAAAAGGGTAAATATATGGAATATAGGTAATTGTATAGCGAAGTGTTTGTACCGTCATGTCGCTAGCAAAATACGTTGGCAGCCCTGTCACTCCCCTATCAACTTACCTTGAAAGTAGGCATAAAATTATGTGCAATGAATTTTGTTGCGTCCAGTGACGTCATTTGAAAGCAATTATTGTATTGCTGGATGTGAGTAAAAAAATGTATAGAATCAGGCCCATTTCTGGCAACCAATGAATTTAGTGGCTCTGGTGGTGGTACCAATGGAGTCAATTTGATATTTCCACTGACGCAACATGATCCAGGGGCTTCATGTTTAAACTTGAAAGCCTTGCAATGTGGACTCACAACGTTCATCGGTCCAATAGCAATGATTTGTTGCGAACTGTAATCGATTGCCACATCATAATTGAATGCAGCTCGATTGGGATTGAATCCGACACTTCTACGTTGTTGAATCTCAGTCCTTCGATTCGTTCAACTTCATTTCTCGCTTCTCGTTGCTCGTCAGTTTGATTTCTTCGTATATATCTTTGACTTGCAGCAGTGCGAGCTTCGTGTGTCGTTTTTTCCCTCTCCATCTTCGTTTACTCAGGTTACAGCCGTATCCGGATGTGTGGGCATGTGTACCTACTTTTATAGTTTCATATGTGCATTCATATCGGTCCTGGTGAAGCCAACCAGCAGAAATACGTATCGCTCGGGTTACCTATCCTATTTTCTGCTCGAATCCACTTTCCTCCTTTTTGCGGATTTCCTACTTTTTGATATATACCTTTCTCCGCATGATCATTTTCTCTCTCTCTCTACATATATACAGGTTGACTTTGAAGTTGAGTCATTAATTTTCAGATAATGATTGTAGAAGGAAGATAAACCAAAATATGTGTGTAAAAATAAAAAAAAAATAAAAAAAAAATGTTACCTTGTTTAATAAAGTATCCTCCCGACAAGTACTTCAGTGCGGACCTGTATTTGATCGTGCGGTCTTGGAGCAGCATGCCCTCACCTGTGAGGTCTTAAGTCACCTGATTCACGAGCCCTTTGTACTACATTAACAAAGGCACGAGGGGTTGGTTGCACTCGATTGGGAAACCGATTCGCGTAAATCCGTGATGCATCCGGGAGCATTTTGTAAAGACTGCCCCCCCCGTAAATAAGAATCATGTCCACAAGTTCAGCATTTTCGTAAACATGTGCCATTTTTGATTTCGTTTGAACCACGCAACACACTACTATTCACTTACGCGTTATCGACTGACGAAAAACATCGTGATAAACGTTTCAAATTCTTTCGCTTTTTTGTTTCCGATGCGATGAACCGGTCAGGCGGATTATATCCGTTGTCGCCAAACACGAGCATATAATAGGCAGGGCGGTACTCAAACTTCCAAAGGGCTATAACTTTGTTACTTTAATTTTACCAGAAAAATGGTAAAGGAAAAAAACATTTCTTTTGATCAGATCTACTCACTGTTAAAATAAATGACTCAACTTCGAAGTCACCCTGTATATATATATATAGAGATAGATAGGTATGGGTGACATTAGTTCAAAGTTATTCTATTCAGCAAAGTCAGAAACGTTGGAATCTTACGGTTCAAATTGGATGCTATAATATGATGAGCGAGTGTGGAAGAAAAAATAGCGTCTAGTAGGTTGACTTTGCACTTGCCACCCATCACGTCATCAGTTAATAAATGATTATATTCGGCCCAAGCTAGTATCTTTGAGCTAGCTACAAACATGTATAAAAGTCAGTCAAACAGTTCCATCTACAACTAGTACATACTCCATAGTCCCCATTCATTTGATAACGCTATCGCTACTTTCTTCCCTGCCCTAAGTATCTGGCAACACTGCTGGACTACACCAGTCAAAAATGTCAGCCACGATGCGGTAACATCCCTGCAGCCTATGCTATCGTCTCTAAGGCTTAAGGTACGGGGAAATGATCAAAGCCCAATGATCTTTCCATAAAAAAATCGGTACCTTAGCAAGTAATGATCCTATTGAGGTCTTAAAAAAAAGTGAAGCTGAGTACATGCAACGGTTTTGCGGAAAACAAAGTCCATAGACCTATACAAAAGTATAAAAAATATAATTTTCTCTTAACACTTTTTGATATGATTTTGTGAAACCTGCATCTTAAAAAATTTCTTCCTTCTTAGCTTTAGACATTTGACGCTTTGAAATGCTTCATTTAGAACCTCGATTCGATCACTTTTATTCTTAACTGAAATTCGGCACTTCAAAGAATCACTAAATATGTACAGATTTTAATGATCCCTTAATTTTCCATTTGTGTAGTATAAAAGGTGACGCTTTGGCAGAGTTCAGATCCATGTGTTTATGCGGTTTTAATTATTATGAGTAGAATATAACAAATTATGTGCATTGCAATGCAGCACTCTTCTAGTTATACAGTGACATTACTAAATTTTCATGTACGCGTATACAAGACGTTTCATATGATTCACGCGCAAAAGCTTAATAACAGAGTTTTTAATGGTGGTACACGTGTTATTGTATTAGACTATTTTGAGGTTATGTTGAAAACTTAGCGGAACGGTGCACATACAGTTGTCTTGCTGTTTTGTATCTGAAATTTAATTTCTTTAACGTTGTTTCACAACCGAAACAAAATCGAAAGCGCTTCCTTGCCCACCTAATATTTTAAACATTCTTCAACCGCCCAGACTCGTGGGTTTTATCTATCTACTCAACGGACTATTTATGTGTCTTTCACCTGTAGGCAAACAGACCTGTAAGAGATATTCTAATCTCGAAGCTTTCAAGGTCCAACTAGACGCGCTGCCTTAAGAGACCCCGACACTACACCTCAGATGATTTATAATACTTCCAGTGTGAATTATTGAACATAATTTTTGCTTTTATATGTACATATGTGCGATCGATGTCATTAGGTGCTTAAGTTTTAAGATATTGGATATCCGGTCAATGGTCAGTAGATATTTCTTTTGGATTTTGGTGAAATTTTTACACAAGGTTTCCTGTTAACCACTGTGCTAATGGTACAATAGCTTTTGTACATTAAAATAAAAGTTGATGGAACTTCATTTTTGATGTTCGAGAAACTCTCCTGTACACTTCCATATTTATTTAAAACGTTGAAAACGGGGGGCTGGAGGTTATAGGGTGTTGTAAATGTTGCATTTTTCGGTAAGAAGTTTCTGATGTCGATATTTAAGATACAATATTCATACATTTTATATAGTGGTGATTGAAACAGACAAACGATATGATATTTTCTATAATTTGCGATGGAGCATTACGATATAACATATTTACTATTTAACGTACCTAGCCAAGTTTACAGTTCCATTCGAGTTTTTGAAACGCATATGTTTTCTCTAAGAGGAGCTTTGTCTCACTTTCGTATTAGCAGTCACTATTACAACATATTTTTCCATGTTATACGTGCATAAAAATAAATAATTGAAATCGTGTTCAGTTCGTTGAAACTCTGTGCCAAGTAGGTTGACTCTATCTCTGTACCTTGGTTTTTTTTTTTATATTGAAACAGCCGCGCAGGCAGAAGCCTAAATGCCGGAACACCGCGGCTGCTATGATGATCCCAAAGAAATTTTGTTAATACGATTTTTGAACTGCCTAAGGTTAGTAGAACTGGGAAAAGCTTCCTCCCGTAGTTTGTTCCACAATCTAGACACCCTCGGGACAAAGGAGCGGTCGTATCGGCCAGTTCTGGATGTACGAAGTTTGACACGGTTAGGATGGGACGCCGAAGTCAGGCGGGTCTGTCTGGCAGGCACATCGCGCGGCGGCATCATGGAAGAGAGCTCTGAGGAGCAAAGCCCGTTGGTGTAGCGATAGAAAAGAGCTAGATCGCCGACGGCCCGCCGGTGCGAAAGAGTCCCGAGACTGTCTGTTAGAGAAGAGTCATCGATCAGTCGGACCGCCCTCCTCTGGACAGCATCGAGCATGGACAATGTAGTCGGGGCGGCAGCACCCCAAATGTGTGAGCAATACTCGAGGCTAGGCCTTATCTGGGCCTTGTATAGAGTGAGAAGGTCATGCGGAGAAAAGTACTTCTTAGCCCTAAACAAATAGCCTAGCTTTTTCCCAGTAGCTGCAGCTATTGAAGAGATGTGTTCGTGCCAGATCAGGTCCTCGGTGATCTGGACTCCGACCAGCCGAAATGAATGGCTCTTTGGTAGAACTCGACCGTCCATCGAAACTGTATGAGCGCTAGGACGCTTTTTGTTCGTCAAAGTACAGTACTGTGTTTTGGAAGCATTGAACTGTACAAGATTGTTGCGTCCCCAAGCAGTGATAGCCTCCAGGTCTCTTGTCAGAGAAGAAGTCGTCGCTAGTCTTCTTTTTTCCAGCTCAGCGGCAGAGATCGGCTTGTCACTCTGAATTCCTGCATGTAGAGTGCTGTCATCAGCGAAGCTGTGGATTGGGTTGATCGTGCAGGAAAGGAGGTCGTTGATATGTAAGAGAAACAGTGTTGGAGCCAAGACCGATCCCTGGGGAACACCCGCGTTGACGTTGTGGGATGAAGAGGAGAATCCGTCAATTACGACGGATATCCTGCGGCCAGAGATAAAGTCAGCCACCCATCTGCAAAGCTTTTCTGGGAGGCCGTAGGATGGAAGTTTGCTCAAGAGTGCAGCGTGCCACAGCTGATCGAACGCTTTCGTGATGTCAAGAGCAACGACATGAGCCTCACCATGAGACTGGATGAGTTTACTCCACAGTTGCGTGACGTAAGCTAGGAGGTCCCCTGTGGATCGTTGGTGCCGGAAACCGTACTGCCTGTCGCTAATCAAGCTGTGACGTTCGAGGTAGTCCAGAAGCTCGCGATTTATGCACCTCTCCATCACTTTACTTATAACAGAAAGCAGAGCTATAGGCCTGTAGTTGTAAGGGTCGGTTTTAGATCCTTTTTTTGGGATGGGCTGTACATGAGCAAATTTCCAGTTTTCTGGGAAGGTGCCGGATTCATAAGATATCTGGAAGAAACGCGAAAGAACTGGAGCAAGCTCAGCTGCACATCTCTTCAGTACAATGGCAGGAATCAAGTCCGGACCAGAAGCTTTGTTGATGTCGAGCGACAAGAGCACTCGTCTTACGGTCTTATGCCTGAATGTTACCTCCCGCATAGTGTGGGGAGCCCTTTGAATTGACGGCACTTGGGCGTTGGTGGGGACGTCCATGGTGGAGTTGGCAGCAAAGATCTTGGCTAGCACTTCCACCTTGGCCCCCGAGTCGAATACAATAGTTCCATCCTGACACGTAAGTGGTGGAAGGCTACTGTGTGAGAAGTTCTTTTCAATCTGCTTGGCCAGCGTCCAGAAAGACCGACTGCCATTGCGCTGTGACATTACCCTGTTCCTAACTTTTATATCATGCTCGGTTTTGGCATTGCGAACCGCTTCGTTACATTTGTTTCTGGACTCGACGTCGGCTTGTCTGTTCTCTACAGTGGGGTTTTGTAAGTAGGTTCTGTGGGCCTTGATCTTCTGCTGGCGAGCAGTGTCACACGATCTGTTGAACCAGCCGTTGGACCCTGGTTTAGGAACTTTCACTGTGTGAGGGATGTATTCCTCCATTCCGACGTGGATAATTTCGGTTATTGAAGAACAGACAGTCGACGCATCCACGTCAGTGAAACAGACATCTCTCCAAGGAAAGCTAGAGAAGAAGTCTCTGAGCCCCTCCCAGTCGGCATGTCCGTAATGCCAAGTTTTGCGGCCTGTGCGAGTTTCTGCGGCCACAGCGGCTTCTGACCGAAACCTAACCTCCACAACACCGTGATCTGAGTTACCCAGGGGGGACAGGACGGCAGTGCTGTAAGGGGCAGGATGCGTGGTCAGAAAGAGATCCAGCAGGCTACTGGCGTGTGACGAGACGCGGGGGAAAAAAGTAGGGCTCGTCACCAGCTGGGTCAGCCCTTGAGTAAGAGCGAACGCTTCGACTGCACGACCTGCTGCATCGGTCTTATTTGAGCCCAACCAAAGCTCATTATGGGCATTGAAATCACCGAGAAGAACTACCTCTGAAGCGGGGTGATTGATGTTCAGGAAGTCGATCTGGACGGCGAGGTATTCAAGTAGGTCATCCCAGTTATGGTTCGAGGGAGAGCGATAAAGGCAGCAAATAAATTTGGGTGATGTTTTGGAGTTGAGGCGAAGCCACAGAATGTCCTTCCGGTCTGATTCCAAAGAAAGATCCCTGGAGCAGGAAAGACTGCTGCGGACAAAAGCCACAACTCCCCCGTTCTTTCTCAGATTGGAGTGCACCTCGTAGTTTGGGAAGTTGAGATGGTTAATCGGTGCAGCCTCTGAGATTTTTGTCTCCGCCAAGAAAAGCACGGCGGGACGATTGGATTGCAGGTAGTGATGAACAGCATCAATGTTGCTGTTGATCCCGCAGATGTTCGAAAAACAAATTTTATCTTCGATGTTGTTCCCTCGAGCCCACCCTCCACCCGGACATTCCGAGAGTGGAGTGAGTTTACGTCCGGAGTTTTTAGTGCTCGAGGGATCCATCATCATTAATTTCTTTGTTTTGGTAGATAACCGACTGCATAGCTTAGGTGTGGAAACATGCGGACATTTATAAGACACCCTGGGAAAAGCTATCGGGTGGTACTGCCTCGGTCGACTGGTCCTTGTCTACCACCTTCTTTTTACGTATTAGTGATGTTAAATAGACCTAAAGTGGCCCGTTGGCGGACTTGTACCGCCACCCGGCAATCGGTACTGAGGTATTCCTTAACGCGTGCGCAATCACTTGGACGGGAAGAAGTTGTATACTGGATACAACGACTTCCGGAACAAGCATTTGCCACGGCCCTCGCTCAGTAGGGGACGTATTTATGATACGCCTTTACGGCTGTTTCAGCTTAGAATAGAAACATGAAAATTTGCGACATACAATACGGATCCATGGTCATTCTAAGCAAAAGGGATATTTTGCAACCGTTTCCACCTAGTGGTGACTCCTCTTAAGCATTTCTTGTGGTGTAGGTTATTTTTGTCCTGAGAACAATAAATTACGTGAGCTGAACTCATGGAGCAGTTAGCGTAGGGATGTCATCTCGGCCAGGAGGTTTGAGATAGGAATCTACAAACAACCTAGAAAAATCGCCGAGGTTCGTTCAGCTCGACACAAGAACAGATACGAAGAAAGTTACGCAATTTATCCAGCACGCCGTGACCCTGAAAAATTAATGATTTTTTCATGTGTGTTATTGAACAAGATCTATTTGTTTGGTTATCTTTGTGTAGCAATTTCTTGATAATTGCTCGTACATTTGTCCTTGAAACTTAAAAAGTAATTGTTCAGCAGACCTATTTGTCGCACTTACCGTGCGCCACAGGGTTGTAAATAGTGCATCTACTGTAGTGGTCCAGGGAAAGCAAGTAGTAGTCGATGCGGTGACGCAATATACACATTGGAGGTGAGTGCGATATTATTAGATCTATAATGGGTATATCAAATTCGACCATCACCATTGGGATCTCGGAAACTATAAGAGATACAAATTGCCTTGAATGTTGCAAATTTAGGTAATCAACAGAATGCCGCTTAGAAAAATCGTTTTAATTTTTTTCCTGACTTTATTTGTAGTCAGATTTCAAAATAACTTGCACATTAACATTGCCACTTTTTTCCTATACAAGATGGAGTAATTAGAATTTCAATATGACGTTTCGTCTCTTGCCCTACAGCATCAACTTTATTTTTTCTCATAGAAACACGAACGTTAATAAACATTGAGCTTCTTTGGATCCACAGCTTTAAATAAAAAATAGTGTTGACGTGATTAGTCTGCGTTATACCAAGCCACATCTGCATTTCAATCAACGTCAGTATAAATCCCACAGGAAAATTCCCGTTTCATCAGCAGGGCACCCGTGCTATGTCTTTTTTCACCCTCACCATGTCTGCGTGCCTTTCAAAGCCGTCTGGATTTGGCTGCGGCGGGATCTAATTTTACTCCGTGTGACAATATGTCGTAATTACAATGAATGTTCAAAAATAAACTTGAATAAATTTTATCGGTGCATAAATAAAGCGCGGGATTTGAACCGCTCTGCTGTTCCGTCCTAAAAATATCCCGCGTCGGGAAAAGGAACGTACACGGTGGTCTACGGAAACCAAAAGCAGATTGATATCCTATAGACTGTAGATAATACACATCTTATTATCTGCGCGTTAGAGAGAGAAATTCTATTGCTATCATTTTTCTAACTCCAGCTCTTTTGGTATTAAATTATTACACTGAAACAGGTGCGGTGAGGAAGTAACCTAAATATCGAGGTACGGTGAAATAAGTTGGGCACAATTTGCTATTGCTGCTGCAATGTTTGTGCATAGAACTGCGGAAATCCTCTTGCGGCAAAACATTAAGAATGAATAGAAGTGGTGGCAGCAGAAGTAGACTCTTCGGTCTCCTGATCAGTCGCCGTGAGCTGTGCGAGTTCGAATCCCGTCCCAAGAGAAATGTTTCTCTTGGCTATGGATGTTGTGATTGTCCGTAGCTGGTAGACGGTCTCTGACTGTCGAACGCGGAGGTACCACCCGGCGGTTCTCGTAGGCGGAGCCAGAATGTGTGCATGTTGCATGCACACGTGTTTCCTCGCCAGAGTCCGTGTGGCGTCCCCCCTTTTCCTATGTATCCCCCTATAAACCCACGATACCCAATGGGTGTTTAGGCCTTAGGCCTTTGTGGTAGTTAAAAAGAAATGACCCTTCCTAGATACAGCTTGCATTCTTGTCCTCACAAGTGTAACTCGTCTAATTTAGTATATAGTTCTACATTGCATTTTCCCACACCAATATTTTAAATCGCGTGTGAAAACAGACTTTACTAAAACACTGAAGATGTGTAATACGAGTGAGTATGTAGTGCTGTAACGATTCTAAGGTCTGTGGAACTCTCATATGCTATTATCAATTTCTATTTGATTTTTTCAGTATTATGATAAGGGTAGTCTGTATGTTCATATTATTTATCATAAGCTACGCCTGACTTTCAATGACAATGAGGTTTTGGAAAATAGTATTGAATGGTAAATTCTTATAGTTTTAAAAAACCAACACAATGTCACACGAATACCGCAACATCACCGGTTTGCAAAAAACCGGATGCGAAATCAATTTGCCCAGTTTGCATAATTTACACATTCGTATGTAATCCTGTGTGTCACCGATGAATAAAAATGGATACCGACATTGTAATCCTTTGTATCTATGCATACCTATATAGATATTGCACGCATATATGTGTACATATCTAATTTGAACCTTATTGATACATACATCCATATAATCTATAGCTTTTAATATTTTTTTATCCCAGATTAACGTTAAAAATGAATAAATATGTCAAGTGATACGTATAAAGGGCTATAAGGCTGTATGCCTAGAATAAAATTCTATATGGAAGTAAAAATAGGTGTACAGTTCTGGTAAATTATCCAACCAAGCTTTCACCATCCCTTTTGCTTACATTGCATTTATCGGTATGATATCGCTATGCAGCCAGTAATACGCATCCTTACCGGCCTTCTATCTACGTTAAAAATGAGGAAACATCTTTAAAACAATGAATATGTAGTATAAATAGTGAACTAGTGCCAAGAGTAGCACGCCACACCAACAAATTCAGACTAGTAGAAGGAGACAAACAAGGCTTTGTTTGTCTCCTATTTATCATAGTATGTAGTGAGGATCAAAGTGCACTTTACATAAGTTAATTTTTTGCTAGTTCTGTAATTAAATTCATATTTTAGTGTTTAGTGTAGTGTTTTGGTGTTAGACGATTTCAAGACATGGTACTTACTTCTTACATTATTTGCAAAAAGGAGCACAAGCATAATGAAGGTAGATGTTACCAGCGGTATCATTTTGGTAGGTACTGGTAATCAAATAAGTCAAAAGTATGCACTAAAATTACGCAATTTTGGCGACAAACAATGCATCGTATGCATATAGGTTGGGATCGTAATCCATTCGAATTTGTTGCTCTACACCGACAAATGTTCGATATTTGATGCAGTTCAAATATTGGCCGAAGAACGGTCTCGACAAATTGCTTTTTTCTGGTTGAGGGATCCTAGACCTAGCACTCTTCATGACGATCGGTCTGTTAACGGAAACTGTTTTTCAATTCCTCGAAATCTTGCCGCTCACCCTCCATTAATTTTTTTAACACAATTAACATACCTGTCTTATTGGGGAGTCTAGAACTTAGGCCGGTCTGCTAAAGCATTTTTCGGATTCTGTAAATATTAATTATATTAACACTCGTACGTTTATTATTACGTACTAGACCAAATTCAATAGTTTGCTTTGCAATGAACACTTTTAACCAATATTTCAATGCAACAATAAATGAATTTAAGTATTTCGCTTTTTTATATCGTCGGCAAAAGTAAGGAGTTTACTTGGAAGTTTATCTGATCTTGAAATAACCTTGAAGGTCATGTTCAGGTTCATGGGCAAGGATATACTTGAACTTATGATTGTTCATAATTTACATTTCGGGAATAAAAAATATACGTTTCCCGTTAAAAATTCATTTTACCTACAACCTTTTTGGTGATTGTAAAGGCTATGGACATCCTGGAACACTAAGTTCCTTGCTCTTTACATGTTTGGTGTCAAAAATACGTGCTTCCATTTGAGAAAGCTATCTTGACCTTCAAATGAGCTTGAAAGTCTTGGTCAAGGTCACGTTTAAGGTCACGTTCAATGTCACCATTCGATTAATGTTTATAAGCATTACAACTTCATTCTACAACATTTTTCTCTAGGAAATGCGATTTAGATAATTGGATTTTTTCCATATTTTTTCAACACTGTCTATATTAGCGGATAAAATCAATCCTATAACCTCCCTCGGATTTTAATTAGTAAGTGTACAAATTTATACGTCACACCGTGTTGTATTCTATACGTGATGCTGACAGACTGGAGATATTTCCACATTTATATCGCTATCGAATAACGCTAAACACGACGCTTTATTAACGTCGCTGTAACGTCGGACTAGTGAACAACATTCATATAGGTTACGTGCAGTTGGACTTAGCTTTTAACAGCTGACGCTGCTTGAAGTATGGCTTAATTGAGTTGTTGAATATCGCCCGGTATTGAATAAACTGCTAGTGCTAGTTAGACTGAAGGTCATGTCTAAGCTTATAAACAAGGATGTCAATTGTTGATCAGCTGTTCACGTCAATAGACGTCGAAACGTGATGAAGTGAAAAATCGGTTATCGTTTTATCAAACCCGTCTTTTGTCAGTTTGACCTACAACCCGGAAAGCACCGCCTACCGGGATCAAAATAGGCCTTCGTTGCCTATAGCACAGCTCAGCACGTATGTACCTGTTTCACTACGTGACTTCTGTCAACCAATCTGAGGCTGTTCAAAACTTCCAAATCGGTCCATCCAGATGACATCTAGTAGATTATACTTCACTTACACTAACACTTAGCAGTGCAACTGAAAGCAACCATCGTAGATATACTGTAAATTATAGGAACGACATTATCGTGCGATGGTAGGCGAAAAATCTGACGATCGCCACCTCCAACGGTAGTGCGCATTGCATACAGATGAACCAAAACGGTAGACCCAGCTAGCAGCCGGAATGCCAAGTATTCACCGGGCAGACCAACTATGGTTTGTCAGATTCTTCGCCTACCTTCGCACAAAATACTTTGAGTTTTACAAACGACCATTCCCTCTTGTAGGCTCTTAGTTCATCTGTCTCTATGACTACTAGACCTATACCACTTTGATGAGTTGCTCACATCGAGCGTTGCATTACAAATTTCGTGATTTGAGTCCGGCGGCTGTTCACTTGGAATGCTCGGCTCAAAAGTGCTCCACATTTTTCTCCCGCAGTTCATATTAATGGGCTATTGCAACCTAATAAAAACAAACCCGAAACGGTGGTTGGTGCAAGGCAGATTTATTTAGAGGAAGAGATGTAAATGGAAGTGCGACATTAATATCTTAAAAAACCAAGAAATTAGTGGACATTATAAAAACTTCCAGAGATTTTGAATAGCTGCTTAATTTTAATTGCGCCACGAACGGTGAAGCAAGATTCAAATTTCAGAAAACTATATCAATTACATACTGGCAGTTACATTGCGCTTTTACGCTTCAGGAGGCTCATTCACTTACAATTTCTTTTCAAAATATCGAGACGCCATCATGTTTCTTAATTTTGTTATAACATTCCGCATATGCGGATCTCATAGTATACTTTTAGTACGATATAAATCGACAAAAAATGAAGTTTTCTTCTGGGATCACTCCATTTATGACGTGAGTTATATCTCAACTAATAAAATAAGACTGTAGAGACTGTGCTCACAGACGAACTAGTCGCCACCTGTACTGACTTGTAATGTAACTATGAAAGTGATTCGTCAAAAAACCGACAGCCAAGTGGAGCACGATTTGTTCGACGTGAGCGGCTCTGTTCAGCACTCGTTTTAGCGATTCAGTAGCGAATTTTTGTGGTACATTACATTACAAAAAACCTATAAAAAGTAAAAAAAAAAACGTATAAGGTGTCATCTTGCAGATTAGGTAGTTTTTAGGGTGCAGTCATTCCACGTTTGCTCACTAGGATCGTTGTGAGCGTCCATCTATGGAGGAATGGCTCAACTACACGTACACGCATTATTGGTTGCATATGTTTTGTGAAGCCGAGTGTTCTGTTTACATTTTTCATTTCTGAGTCTCTGAGAAGAAAGTTGGTTATTTGGTTGAATAGCAAGATCGCATCTGGATGATTGTGTGTATTGGTGTGCATGTGTATAAAATCAGTGATATGTGCTGTGTGAGAAAATCAGTTTTGAATATGCTGCCAATGAAGTATATCTATTAGCTGTGCCCGACGGGTTATTTATATGTTGTCCTTTCGGAAGACAGGTTATGTTCAAAGTTATCAATTACGATTTTTGACGTTTTTTTGTGTTTTCAAAAATTTTGAGAATTACGGGAAATCACCAGCGAGCCCGCGTTGTGTGTAATTACTGTTAGCATGTATATGACAGTGTACAGTGAATATAATTATTTTTTATCTCTCTAATTTTTAAAATTAAGCAAATTTGTATATGTAATTTCCAGATTGGATAAGAAAAAGTGGATGTGCAACTAATTTCTAGCTTTGAGTCTCAAGTAAATGTATTTGAGACAAGAATCCAATGGAAGTATCATCAACAGCGGCAATAGCCCCCCAACAGTCCTGTGTAAATGCCTCTCAACAGCCGTTCTCCATGGTGGCGTCGTACCCCTCTACGACCATCGTGCGAACCTAGACAGAATCGCGATTCCTCGCTGAAGATGACATTATGCCATTCTGCCTCCCAATGTTGCCGTTATGTGCTTCAGCTCAAACGTTGTCGACAGTGGTACGCAGTCAAAGGAAGCACTAACCGTAGACGAGTCCAAAGGCTCGCATAGTAACAGATCTACCTTCTTCTCCAAACCTTTGTTCAGCAATCTGACGCGTAGTAGCAAAACGGTGGCGTACTGCTAGATTTTTTTCATAATCTGCCTACAAGATCCGTAGTGCTAGATGTCTGAAGCGCCTATCTTGACGCTCTATGGTATGCCTCGGTGGATCAGTTGCCCTTTTTCGTGTTCGTTTACCTTCTTCTATCCACAGACGACACACACGCATTACCGTCATTGCAGTACAATTAACACTGCGGCCGATTTCGCGATAGGACAAACCAACATCTCGATAGGCGATAATTCTCTATCCCTGTCAAAGTCGCTAACGAGGTGATAATTTGGACGTCATCGAACTCGAGGCATTTTGTTATGCTACACTAGTCAATGAAAGGGCAATAACTAAAAATATCTGTGCTACTCAGCTCTCAGAAACTGCTTTCTTCACAAAAACTAAGAGATGGCATTTTAACAAATTTAAACAAAAACAACGATAAAACGTCTACGTTGTTGCCATAGCATGGTTTAAATATAGTCATTGTTGCAAAAAAAAAATAAGTTGAATAAATTATTTTTCTGGGTGTAACACTCCTAATGTCACTGAGTATATATTCTTGGAATTCAACGGTGTACTTGAGCATATTTCAATTTTTTATGATAGAGAATTTATGCGGTGATGATTTAATAAAAGAGGCTGAGGTCTAATTGCATTCCAACGTTATCTTTACTGTTCTCATAATTTCTTGGTTATTGTGGTATTTCCACGTTTCAAAGATAATTAAAACGCTTGTTGTATCCGCTGATATAAATTTTCCAGAGAACTATATCGTGTATATACGAATTGGTACAAATTAGTCACTTCATGCATTTGCTACATCAAGTATTCACTTTACGAGTATATCCGGCTGTTCCCAAAAAATGTAACCCTCCTGTTTTTCCGTGAATCTACAGACAAAGTGTAGTTTGTAGCACAGTGTAAGTTACGAATGCCTGCCTTACCAAATCACTAATCGACCAACCGAAACAGACACCTTGTCTGCAAAAAATAATGTCTTACTTAGTTTGTATCGGTGAAGCTAGATTTTTTTGTTCTGGTAATAGTAAAGTAACATTTTTTATTGCAGTTTGTATCATTTATATCGAGGGTTTACTAATGTTTGATTTTCTGGGAGTGTCTAAGTTAGTATTCTGAATCGCTTCCCTACATTTATAACAAATTCCGATTGTCTCCATTCTCTTTTGCACTTCACTGAGTTTTCCAATGTTGGCCTTCAGCTTTAGCGCCACCATATTTCTCTTCAATTTGTTACCGCCACTTGGAGCGTTACGATTAGAAAAGAAACTGCATCTGTGCCAAAAGAGGAGCTCTACCTTGACAATGATTTATCTCCTTCAAAATCCGTCTTGTTATAATTAGGAGATAATTCTTTGGTGAAGTGTTGGCAATATCGATTTGATCGCTCCTTTGAGGAAATGAGTAGCGACTAGAGAGAATAGTGGGGTCACTCTTCAGTCCAACCCTTTTTTTCCGACTCAAAGCCGGCAAGGAAGCCGGTATGCTTATTACGTAAGAAATCGAATTCAGAATCTGACAATTGAGATTGGTACTTAGCATACGATATCAAATGCTTAATGGGATACAGTTCCAACAGACAGTTTGCTGTTTTCTCTCTCGTAGTTTTCGATTCTGGTAACCGATGGCACTGTGCTGTCTTATTTCGATAACAATTGAAGGTTCCAATTCACAAAATATTTGAACTTGATAGAGGCAGCTGTTAGATAGTCAATTTCTTACTGATTGTCGATTATAAAATATACATTATTTACATATAGATTAGCACATCAAGAAGATGGCGCCTTTCAACCATATACAGTTTATTTAAAAAAAAAATTCTTCACCACTGTGAATAAATATGGATGAATTTTGCTGAGGCAGCGTTCAATTTCCTCTTCAGACATATAACCCATGAAATCCAACGGTGTTAAATCACATGTTTTAGAGGGGCAACTGCGGTCATAAAACGAGAGAATACACGATCAGGAAACGTCTCAAGCAATAATTGAATTGCTTCACGAGATCCATGGCATATGGTACCATCTTGAAGCCACCGGAATTATCCACATCAATATTATCCAGTTGAGGCAAAAAAAAACTCGTAGACTGAAAAAGTAAATCCAATGTCCCATTAACGAGGTTCAGCCACATTCACCCAAAATGATCATGAGAAATATGGATAAAAGAATGGTTATATGCTAGCAAAGCTGAAAAGGTCACTTGTCCAATGTGCTGCACCATTCGTTTCCCTTACTGTCTACCTTATGATTCACTAAAGATAATTTAAACAAGAGCGAATGTGTTTCTTTGAAATTGGTCCATTAAAGCGGAACTCATTTATAACCTCTGTACTTCCTACCAAGGAAATCAGATAGTAAAATGTGATGTGTAATTTGGATGTCTAGTACTTGACAAATTCATACATTACATGTCAAACTGTCCACGTCAGAGAATAAATATTCCCTCACATTTGACGGATGCCTAACCTCAATAGCAAAAGTAAGTCCACGAAGACTAGAGACAGGAGGTTAAAACAGTGGGGGTGAAGCTAAAAATGTCGGCGATGAAGTAAGTAGTACTTACTAAGTACGGCATACTGTGAAGTACTGCACAGGAAGTGAATTTCAGATGCTATGCATAAGGTATCTCTTTCGTATCCAGACAGCGCAGGAAAATAATTTAGGTTCTGCGCACATGGCATATCTCTCTGTTGCTGCCATCATGACTGTAGACAACTCCAATATTGACAGTTCGGACGAGTTGCAAGCAGAAATATTGGATTATAATCATAAACTGCAAAGTAATAAACCTACAAAAAGCTAGCTAAATGTGAGTGAAATGCACGTATAGGTTACGGTGATGCTGGATTTTTTTGACATTCTTCTAGCCCACTAGATTTCCGAGAGCCACACTATCATTGTCAACACGATTGGATACATGTATTCCATATGCCGTTTAACCTAAGTATTCGTGAGTAGGTTACATTCTAGGTACAAGGCATGTCAGATTTTATCACGTCACATTAAAACGTATTACCTCACAGCCTTGGCGGGAAATCTCACGTTCGACCGGCGAAGGTCAGCTCTGCCACCACCACACAATAAACAGAAAAAAAATAACACACCGGGAATCCACTTTTTAGAGCCAAAATATCGATATATCGAATATGTTATATATATATATATATATATATATATATATATATGTATATGTGTATATATCCTTGAAACTCTTTGGGATGAAGGCAACAATTTTTGCAAAAGGTCACTCTTTTAACTTAAACTCAGTCTTTCGATAGTCTCGGCCATCATCGTGGGGAGTAAGTCGGCGAGATTGTTGCTGAAATTGTTCTTGGAAAAAAGTAGATGATAACACATAGTCAACGAGAAAAAGTTGGATTGCTGAGGTTAGATTAGGAAGAAAAATTTTTTTGATTTGTAAAATCAATTATTAATAAAACTATAGCTATGTTTTTTCAAGAAACTACTGACGGATTTAGAAGAAATTTTGAGATTTATTAACTATTGAAAACCTTTCGAACGAAGATTTTAGGACGCGTCAAAGATGAAGTCGTTTCGGGTAAAAATGTTCGTTCGAAAGGTTTTCAATAGTCAATTAATCTCAAACTTTCTTCTAAATCGGTCAGTGGTTTCTTGAAAAAAAGTTTGCCTTCATCCCAAAGAATTTCAAAGATATATCTCCTAAAGAATCAAGGCAACTTACTTATGAGTACTGTGTATACACCTATAAATTAGTTACGAACATGCACAATAGAAAAATGTAACCGATCAGGTCAGTGAGTCTGTCGAACAATCAAATAAATTCATTCTTTCCCTGCCCTACCGGTAGTTACCGTCCATCTGGCAACGTTGCCTCTTCCCATATCGTCTAATGCGGTAGCGCCCACCGAAGTCCCGCCGCAGTACGAGCAGAACATTCAAGCAGGTCGTTACGCTGAGCGCTGAGTACAGATAGCAGAAGACCCATATCGAAAACGTTTCTCTATCATATTAAGTTCGACAAATGTATGGGGAAACCTATGATGTGTAACATATGGCTATAATAGGTCCATAGAATTACCGGGGCTGATGTAAGAAATTGAGATTGAGACTTAGCAGTCCATCCTTGGTTGGAGCCACAGCTTTGCCAAGACTGTCAGTCATAGAAAGAGCATCTGGTCATGGAGAAGACCACCGGCACTTCTCGAGAAATCTAAAAACTAATGTTTTTTCCGCGAGCGATTTTACCTTTCGTAGTCTGTACACTTTGATTCCAGGAACAAATTAGTCACGTAGATTTTTTCTGAAAGAGGAAAATTAACGTTTTTCCTGAAGCACTGAAGGAGAACGCTCTGCTGCTTCATCGGCAACTTATCGATCGGCTTTAATTGGCTTACGCTGTACAACAGATGATGTAGTGGGGATGTTTTTGTTTATTTTGCCTTCAGTAATTGCACATGGTTTTTCGTTCCTATTTCTGTGGCGGAATTTCAACACCGTAATCACATTTTGATTGAACGGTTTTTAATCCGCGGTAAACCCGCTCTAGTAGGAAGGTCTGATGATGCGAACTGGCTGTCAAAGATGAGAATTGGTGAATTTTATGTACTTTGTTTATCGCAATCTAGGTTAATCATGTAACTGTTACATTATTCATTTTCTTCAACTTGGTGTGAGTGAAGTATAACGGTTAAATGTTTTTATAGTTATAGTCACCTTTCTTGGCGGGTCGAAGTAAGACTACCAGTATCCCTTTGTTTATCTCCATGTTCCTCATAAATACACATGTGTGTGAACGTTTGTTCGGTAAGCTCAAAGACATACGATTTTTAGCTGTGTGTCTCCGTCTCGAAAACTTTGCTGTTACGCATGAGTGCCCGTCAGAGTGACAACTTACTTGACATCGGCGTGCAGTTGTCCGGTTATCAGTCTTCAATATGAAATTGTACAATGCTCGGAAATATGATCAATGGAGAAGGCCGACAGTTCGCTCTAAATTTATTAGAGTATTTCCAGGAAGAGAATGAAAACAGCGGTCCCCTGTTACCCACTTCATGCGTACTGGCGAGAGTAGTAGATGCGCAGAAGATTAGTCTGCGCAGTGTTTAGCGAATAAAATCAGAAAATAAGAAAGGTTTGTCCATAGTAACACCTATGGAAACTCACAAAATCAAAAACTGCAAGACCGATGATGCAAGTGATGCCGTCAAAACAGAAATTAGGAATACTTTGGACGGTATGAGATGTAAAGAACAACATATTACGACCTCTGCGCTCAATCACGAGCTTAAAAAAGGTACATACACAATGCTTCCGATTCAAGTTTAATGCGTCTATTGAAAGCTTGCGGTTTTTCCTACAAAACAGAAGATACCCGCCGACATTTGTGTGGAAAAATCAGACCAAACGTATCTATTTTATGAGACATTATATGAATAACATGAATAGTAAAAGCTCTCTCCATTGCGTTTTCCTAGATGAAAATGGATATTTTCCAAAGGGTTGTTTAAACGAGTTTGGCAAGATAAAAACATAGAGTTTGAAAAGCGGCCATATCAGGGTACCGGCAAGTGGTACGTAGTTCTCCATGCTGGGACAAAAAACCGTGTTCTGAGAGATACTGCATCGTTATTTGCAACAAAATCAAAAAGTGCTGGCCACCATGATTCCATGGACAAAATGCCCAATTAAAGTGGGAGTAAAATGCAATTGAAGCAAGGGCTGCAAGAGAAAAAGATACATTTTAACCATTCTCAATACATCCCTATTGAGGTAGTCTGGGGAATAGCCAAACAATCACTGGACAACAAATTTTAGTTTTTTAATTGTATCTTGTGGGAAAAGTGCACTTCTTTGTTAATTTTGGGGCGCTGAATCCAAAAATGACAATGAAATAAAAAAATTAGTTGCGGTTTAGAAAAAAAACTTTTTATTTTTAAGGATATATTAAAAAAAGTAACAAGATTCATATACTTATAAGAATCACTATATGCGCTGTCTTGTTGCTGTTCTTTTATGGATCGTTTCTGGAGCATCTCTACCAAGAGTCCAACAGTAGTCTGCAAGCATGGAAGGATTCCACTTTCCCTGGTACCTGTTTTCCATTGTTGAAATATCCTGATGAAAACGTTCGCCGTGCTCATCACTTACGGCTCCGCAATTGTCAGGAAAAAAGTCCAGGTGTGAGTGTGTATCTTAAGAGACATATTACAGCCCATCTTTTGATACGATGACAGCATATTTTTGACAAGGGTTTTATAGTTGTCAGCTTTTCTATTTCCCAAGAAATTAGTGACCACCAGACGGAAATCATTCCAAGCAGTTTTTTCAATACCTGTTAAAGTGTTTTCAAACTGTGTATCTTTCAAAATATTTCGAATCTGTGGCCCAACAAAAATACCTTCTTTAACCTTTGCCTCACTTAGTCTTTGAAATTTCTGACGCAGGTATTGAAAAGCTGACCCATCTCTACCTAATGCCTTGACAAAGTTTTTCATTAGGCCCAACTTGATATGCAGTGGTGGTAATGGAAACTAATGGCATATGCTGTACATTTTTTTGACCTGGCTCTAGGAATTGACGAACAGGCCAGTTTTGTCTGGTGTAATGAAGTGCCTTTGCCCGACTGTCCCATTCACACAAAAAACAGCAAAACTTTGTGTAGCCTAGCTGCAGCCCAAGTAAAAGTGCAACAACTTTCAAATCGCCACAAATATGCCATTGGTGCTCATCGTATTTTATGCATGTCAATAGGTACTTCATATTGTCATATGATTCTTTCATGTGAACTGCATACCCTACAGGAAGAGATGGTAAAATATTTCCAATATGCAATAACACTGCCTTTAAACTCAATGTTGAACTGTCTATAAACAATATCCATTCTTCTGGGTTATAGTTTATATTTAAAGCCGCCAGTAAGCCGTTAATGTTACTGCAGAAAACCAAGTTATTCTCCATATTGAAAAATGGTTCTAAGTCTTTGTGGCGTTTACGAAAAACACATACCGAAACATCGTCTTCTAACAAGTTCCACTGCTGCAGTCTTGATCCAAGTAACTCTGCCTTACATTTTGGAAGTTCTAAATCTCTTACAAGATCATTTAATTCTGACTGTGTTATTTTGTGCGGTTGGTGGCATGACGTGCTCGGTATAAAATCAGGATCTCTTGACGTTGATGGCAAATCTTCTTCCTGACGAATCACTCGATCGCCATGATCTGATTCGTTTTCTGATTCGCAAGTGTAGGATTCTGGGGGTTTTGGAATAGGATTTTCGTCACTGTGAGGCACAGGTCTCATCGCAGATGGTATGTTTGGGTATTTAATAACCGATTTTTTTTTCTTGGACATACCTGTGGCTTGTCCAACACAAGGTACCATGCAAAAGTAACAATCATTAATATGATTTGTAGGCTCTCTCCAAACCATTGGGACAGCAAAGCGCATAGACCGTTTTTTGTCATTTAACCAGCTCCTCAGACTTGAAGCACATGTATTACAGCAGATGTGGGGTGCCCACTGTTTGTCTTGATCACCTAGTTTACAACGGAAATAAATCTGATATGCCTTTGTTATTAGTGGAGTAATAGACCGTCTCTGAGACGCAAAAGTCACATCACCACACACGTAACAAAACTGATCTGGATTGTTTACACACTTTCGAGACATCTTGCATGAACGCTGTCAGCCAACTGAGGAAAAAATGGCTAATATAAAACAATATAATGTACTCGTATGTATAACGTAACACAATCATGCCGATTACATCATCTTTCCTTGCCGAATATAAAAATGTAGCACGTGCATTCTTGTGAATTACAGTATATTAACACTGTCACAGCAGGAGCACATATAATTACCGTATCTCTAAAACTTGAACTAATATTGAAAAAATAAGTTTCATTCCGGTGTTAGCACATTAAAAATAGTAATATTTTGTTGATTTTATTTAGGATATTTTTTGGCTGTTGATCAGTGAATATGCGATGCTCTAGCGAACGTGACTCCTACAGTTTGGGGCAAGTGTGTGAAACATACCGAGGACTGAATTAAAAACGACTGGGACAAGCTTCAAGTCTTTAATACTATAATATAGTCATTCACTTGGGAGAAAGTTCAGATGACTCTGATGAAAAAATCCAATAATTCATACTTTTATTGAAACAATTTGGAAAATTTATAATTCAGAATTTTCTAAGTGTGCACCTTAATGTAGATTCTTAAATACTTTGATACATTAAAGTCATAAGCTTGATTTATTAAGGCAACATAGATTTAAAAGCTCGAGCTTACGAGCATCAGTATCAAAATGTATTTTTTTGTCTAGCGACTAATTTATTTAGTCGCATTTCACTCCAGGAAAAATTGAGCATTTTTATTATCGAAGATGGTTCTTGTAAAGCTCTCCAATGTTAAATGTTCTATCAAGATGGCAAATGAATGTGTTATTTTATATTATATATTCCGTATGTATTTTTTATTTAAACTTTAAAAAACATCAGATGGCGTGTCATGCTCTACCCATGTTTATGTACTAGATTAGAAGATTTTTGAGAATTACGCCTAGTAAATGATTTTAAATTGGTTTCCCTCAGTTAGGAAAATTAGGATCCGCCCATGGCAGGGAGACTTGATCTATTTACTTATTTCATATGGCGTTGATGACATAACCCCCAGAACGGTGTCTACAACTAGAGGAGCTCGTCTCCTCTATTATCGACAGTGGGGACCTTTTGTTTTAGAACGCAACAAAACAACCTACGCATTTACTTCATTTTAGCTTTTGATGATATTTTGATATAAGGTCACCACTGCACCAAGGACAAACAATTTTTGTTTGTAGATTTTGAGTTTCGGTTCAGTGGCGGCGAAACTATCACCAAAAGACTAACAATTCGGAACTATATCAGACCAAAAATCCGAAACTGTAATTTGAAAAATTTCACTCTATTTTTGGTGTAATTCCTACCTTACTTACTTTTTTAGCAAGAACTAAAACGCCCAGTCCAGTGGCGACAAAGCTTAAAAAAGTAAGCGAAAAATAAAAAAAACCATAACGTGACAAATATTCGGATTTGAGTTTTTCAACTTTTTATAAATTTGTGCGTAGTCGAAATTTTTCAATACTGAACTTCCTTTTTTAATGTCTTGCTACTTTCTGGCCAGTTTACCTGTAATAGTAGAACTCTGAAATAAGGCCATCAAGCCATTCATTCATCTTATCTATATGCGTAAACTTGTTTTTCGTCTGAACTACACCATGTGCATGCTGCGAAAAGTTTTCCATACCGTTTATAACAAAATCAAACAAAACAATAGACGTAACTATAGCACGAGTTTTCATTCTGACTTCGACTACAATTAAGCACAAAAGTCTTTCACATTTAGTAGAAGTTATGTTGGTTGTATTCGGTCATCACAGATGCCTCCTGCGTTTTACTAACTCAATATAAGGAATGGTATTGCAGTGCATGGGGCCTTAGATGTGAATGTTATACCATTGTAGTCATTTAATAACTACGTATAACCAAGTTTTATGCCGTTGCTCCCGCTTCTGTATTTCTGATTGTCCTCGTAAACGACCTCTAAAACAAATTGTATCTCAGTTTAAGCTCTTGTGAGATCGTAACTTTGATCTTGAGTTTGAAACACTTTGCAATAACGGCACTCATAACCATTATTCTCAATTTTGCAATTCTAGCGGACACCATTTAATCCGACACGAAACATAGTTTTTTTTTAATATTTACCCTTTTGTTCGGGAACTCATTCTGTTCTGCTTTCTACCATTATACATATGTCGGATATGTTACAATGAACAACACAATGATTAGCCGGTCATCGAACAAACATTGTGCAAAATCTCAAACAAAATGTAACAAAACGCAATTTATGCAGCGAATCGATAAATTATGGCACATAGCCGGTCGTTGGCCAAAAGAGTGTATTACTCATACAACGCCAGTCCTCTCAGATAAATAGAAAAAAGCTGAAATAAATAAAACGGACATTACTCATTACAACAATTTTCGCTAAAAATGTTATGCAATCTGCATGCGTATGCGAAATACTGTTTTTACTTATCGCTCGAACGGCATGAACGGGTCGCTGGAATGCTGCAGTCAGTGGCGACTCGTAAACAGCAACTAATTACAAAAAATAATAATAATGAACTAATAACAATTATAAATTGCTTTTATTGCTCACGTAAATATAGGAAAAAAAAATGAAACATAATTATGGTGCAATGAGCAAGTGGCTGGGCTCGCTTGATTGTCAACTACTAGTTGTGAATCCGCGCTCCTCCACAAATATCAGAATTTCATGCCGTTCCGTCTGACCAGTACAAATACTCGTACATTAAGCTTGGGCAACATCTAACGTTGAGTGCATCCAGGTAATTTGGGAGTGTACGTACATTGAGAGAGAGAGAGAGGCTTACCGCAATAACTCTTACGTTTGATAGTTTGTTGATCAAATGGTGCGAACTGCTAAAGCTACTGCGATTCTGTAGAAAACCACAGCAGCGTTGAACCGCCTTCAGTTACTTGAACCATTTCAATTTTAGTTTTTGTTCAAGTTATATGTATTTGTGAAAACTTTAGTGCTTATGCAGCACTTGGCATAGTGGTTAACGTTGTGACACTACTTACCTAGTCGTCTTGAACTGTGCGGGTTCGAATCCCGTCCCAAGAGAATTCTTCTCTTGTGGATGTTGTGATTGTCCGTAGGTGGTAGACGGTCTCAAACCGTCGAGCGTGGCGGTACCACCCGACGGATGTCTAAGGTAGAGCCGGAATGAGTGGGTGTCATCTGTACATGTGTTCTCCCGCTAAAGTCCGTGTAACGTTTATTTATTTAATAACTCTCAACAACTAAATTGTGGATACATATCAGGAAACAATGCATACGTGCAGGATATGTTGTTGGGAAGCAGGAATTCTAAAGAAAACTCAAAATAGGCCTTACACGAAAAAAGTATTCCAGTTGTACCTACAGACAACACAACAACAGACCGAGAACATTCAAACAACAATACAAAATACTACTAACAAAATTGTAATTGCAGCATATCATATACATAGGAGAAAACTTGAACATATCAGTCCTAAGCCTGGCTAAGTCAAAAGTTGCATTACCTCGTTTCAAGAAGAGACTAAAATCTATAATGCCTTGGATATCATCCACTCACTGGGGGTATATCCGATCTTCTTATTGAAATCTCCAGCATTTTTTACAATAAAGCCACACACTCTTGATGCAGTCGCAATAACACTTTCATTGTGAGAGGAAAAATAGTTTTCTGTCAAATATGACTCCCAAATGATTAATTGTATTAGGTCTGACAAATAGCTTGCTACAGGTACCATATGCATACATCAATACCTTTCCGTGTAAAGGACAAAACATGACACAGCATGATTCAAAATCAATTTGTTTTCACGACACCAGTTACCCACCTGTGCAAGCGATAACAATCTGTTAGGGATTCTTCCGAAAATTCTCATATCGCGTAATAAGGTATTCGGATTCGGCGTCAATAATTTCAGAAATATCAATGAAAAACATAATAAATAACTCAGGTCCCAAATTACATCGTTGAGGAACACCAGACGCTTGTCATGTCGATTGCGTTGTGCACTTAACGTAGTGGAGCTCCAGTAGCGCATCTCTATTTGACGGGAGCGAAGCGCATAGTGGGAGTATAACTAAACTGTTCATAACCTAAAATCGATCAAATATCTGTCATTTTCCTTTCCGTTTATTTCCTGTTGGACATCCGCTAGGTGGCGCTCTCATCGCAGACCTATCCAATCTGGAGTAAGATATATGTAAAATGACAAAATAAAAGTGTCAATCTTACAGAGGTTGAAATGGGTGTTGACAGATGCTGCTTTTACAGAAACTTCAAATTGGGCAGGCCGAGCCAACAGAATAAAATAAGAAATAAAACGTATCTGTGCCGATAGGCAACCTTAACGTCAGCTACTTTTATTGAACTTTGATATAAATTGTATTTGTGCCAATAGATTATAGGATTTGGGCGGACGCGGTTTTAATCATTTGATAATTCGATGGACCTGATGAGATAAAAGGTAAAAGTTTGGACAATATAGCATAATTTCAGGAAATCCAGACCGAAAATAAAATCCCATTTATTTATATTATTAAGCTCCATTTTCATTCATGGTGAAAAATATAGAAACAACCTTCTCATATCCATTGAAACATTGTATTATGGAAATACGTTATGGCAGAACTCATTAAAATGTTTACTGTATTTTTTTTATAAGCCTGTAGAAAATATTTCTTTTGTGTTAGCGACAATGTTCATTAAAATATACAATTCTAAAACTATCCGTTATTAACCCAAGAAAAAATGCTATTGTTTTATACGGTATGTATGTGCTGTTCACGAGTCGTTACTGATTTGCTGGTAAATAGTATGACAAACATGTAAACACGTTTTATAAATGGTCGGTCTTGTTTTGGTTGCAAAACGTTGTTTTTAGGTCATCCGCGGATCACAGGAAATTGATCTTTTTTTAATCGCTGTCATTTACGATATTTATGGCTTTCTGAAACTTGTGTGGAGAAACGCGACTTTGTTAACAGTCGTCATATAATTTAATAGCCACTTATGATTTGAGATAGTTGTAATAAATACAATTCATTACAAAATTAAAACGTACCATTAAAACTGTGTTCCTTCAACCACATTGAACAAAAATCCCAGTATTCCTTTTTATACTACTCTAGGACTATTGATTTCTTCTGCGGTTTTCGAAAAACTGCTCGTAAACAAAATTTTCCAGAGTAAAATTTCTAATAGCATTAACCACTTGAGTGAGGTTTCCTAATTTGGATGCATTGGAGGTATTTGCTTTGTTCATATAATGTTAAGTGGCGAGAGAGACTCAAGGGTGAAAGGCCCTGGTAGAAGTTGGTAAATTATTCGGTGGGGCACTCTAACGCTGAATAATGTCTTTTATTCTTATTATCAACAACTTGTAATATTCGCGTATTTTTCGGTCTGTAACGAAAGTTGTCTAAATCAAGCTCAGCTAGAATACACGTTTCCGACCTTCTTGTCCTATACTGCCAGGCTATTTCAAATACACTAGGGTCAATTCTTCTGTAATTACATTCAGCTCTACAGAACCATGCTGATATCGTTGGATACATACAACGATTTTCAAGCCAATCCTATATGTTTACATTGACTGTGTTTCGTCAAAATTGTGAAGTTTTAGTGCATACTTTTAACCCGTTTCTACTACCATTGAAAACCAAAGTAACAACGCTGTATCAACATAATAATAATAATACTTACAGGAGGAAAGATCTACCTTGATTCATCTTTTAGCAAATTATGCATCTCCCGAAATGGTCTAACACCACAATTACCTGCAAACACTCGCACTTCCAAATAATAACACTAAAAATACGTCTACACACAATTACTCTGGATCACGTAAAAAAATCTGATAAATATATAACCCATACTTTAGAAACGACCTGAATATAGTATGTTCTTATCAGCTTTCTGAACTACCAAGTTATACCATTACTGAGTCTCTTATGCTTCCATGGAGGATGTCCGTCTTGCTGTTTTGAACGCGATCTAAATAATATTTCGGGAACTTTAGCTTTCGGTTGAAGTGGTCCTTCAAGAAGATTAACGTAATAGAGAGCAAGTATCAGAAAAACTGCTCCATTCAGTGGGCGGTGAAGGATTTTGGGGCATGGAGAAGATTACAGATTGAGGTGTCACAGTCCAAGATGACTAACATGTCAAAAAATTTATAATTTGACCTTGCTGACACCGTGGCTAGAACAATAGCTTGGATACGCACCCTATGAACTTGGCTTTTATATCACCACCTCAAATTCAGACAAATATCCACTATACAAAAATCCCCACATAAAGCCATCATATAAGTACCAGCTTATTCTTATGGTTCAGATTTATCTGCTATTTAATTTTCCTATAAAATTATCAGAATGTTATTCTGGATTCCCAAGGCCAAGCGAGAATAGTCTTTATTGTAAAATGAGCCGTCACATGAAGTGTTTACTAACTTGAGAGAGTATGCACTGTTTGAGTGTTCCGGATTACGAAAGAGAGCTACAGTGTTTGGAGCATTCCTATTTTTAGTTCCACTCTGATGCATTTTTCATGATATATTTACGAGAGTTGTCATTGTTCTACATGATGGCGTCACTTCTTCCCATCGCGTACGTGCGAAGTGGTTGCAGTCTCAATTTACTTCAATTTGTAACTTTTTTTGTATACTAATTAAAACTATAATTGTTAGGTGAATATGTCTGATATTGGCTTAATGAATGCGTACATAGATCACTCTTTTTAGAATAGTCTAAGCATACATTCTACGACGTCGCTCAACATGCTCGGTCACCACCCATTATTCACCTATACATACTGGAGTAACCTTCAAGAAATATTGTCACGGAACTCCTAACATAAGCGGTATTATATTTATAAAATAAAAGTGATTTTGGGATTAATCTAGTATGGGAAACAAATGGATGATAATTTCAATGTCGTAAGTTTTGGAATAAGAATTAAAAACTCTATTGATCTGTGCAAAAATCCAATATGGAGTCCAAAAGGAAAAATAAAATTGATGCTGGGTGACAAGAGACGAAACGTCATATTCTAATTCTAATCATTCCATCTTGTTGTGCAATTTATTTTAAAACCCCAGTAAAAATAAAGTCATGAAAAAATTTAAACGATTTTGGGAAAATTCGATTTTTTTCGTCTTTCTCTGGAAGTACTTTGAATTTCGAAACTTTATAAGCTGCATTTTGTTAATTACCAAATACGGAACTTTGCCCCCATTTAAGCGACTTCGTATCTCTTACATTTTCTGAGATTCCAATGGTGATGGTCGAATTTCAGAAACACCCTGTATAAACTACATATAAAAAAGGTTTCTTCTGTGACGGGAAAAAGTTTGACATTTTATCTCTGTTGACAGGTAATAAAATGTCATTTTTTATGAAATTACTTTTTTCCCCGATAATAAAAAAATGCCTACTTTTTTCCCGGATATTGTATAAACGATTTAGCTGGCAATAATTTTTGTGACGCTACTTGGGCTACTTCTATGAATTCCGTTGGAGTCAAAGAAAACTCGGAATCAGACATTTTTTACTTTATAATATAAGAAATAACTTCTAAACAACCACTAAGTTCATAATTTTTAAATCAAATCACAAAATTAAATTGACCGCTGTTTGATTAGTTAAGTTTCTTTAGCAACGCAGGTCTAATTGTCGCTACAAGTACAACATAGCCTACTAATTTCAAAAATCAAATATCACATCGATAATTCTCTGACTTAAATATTGTAATAATATAATTTTTCAATAATAAATTGTCGTTTTTCCGTCAGAGAAAAAAATTGTGTATTATACCCGAGAAAAATACTAGATTTTAGTTCGAGGTTGTATTGTCTCCCGACGCGCTTAAATAGGCTATTATTGTAAAATTATCGTAGTACATCCAGGTTTTATGAATTTTGAGATAAATAATAGATAACAACAAAATACTGTCCACTGATTGTTGACAGATCCGTCAGTGTTGTCTGTCAGTTGTCGATATAATAATAATAATAATAATAATAATTTATTCATCCTGTGGATAACAAAGTGATATAGGATAAGTCAATTGAATATTAGTATAAACAGAATTGCCCACATACATAAATAAACATGAAAACGAATTAAAATAACAAATTAACAAATTAAAATTGAACAATACATTAAAACAATTAAAAAAGACTATCACTCATTAAAGACTCTTCTATAGAGTAGAAAGCTTTATCAAGTAAAATTTGACTGATTCTTTTTTTAAATTACGTAATATCAGCGGTAGTGATTTACAATCAATGGGTAATTTGTTGAAGAATTTTATTGCCATGTATTTGCACTCTCCTCCGTTCTAGACAACCTATGTGCTGGCACCTCCACTACATCTCTGTTTCTGGTATTATAAATTCCAGAATTTATAGAACTAAAATTGTCCAGGTGAGTTTTGACGTAAATCAATATATTCAATATATATATATATATATATATATATATATATATATATATATATATATATATATATATATATATATATATATATATATATATATATACTGAAGGCAGCGTTAATATCTTCAAAGATGTGAATAGTTCCCTGCAACTAAAGCGCCTTCCCACCTTTGCAATAGTTCTAATAGCTCTTTTTTGTAATATAAGACGCCTTTGTTACTTGGATGATGCTCCCCACGCTTCTATTCCATAAGTCAGAGTAGAATGGATATCCACTTATCAACGATAAAACTCAGCTGGTACATGCAATAGCAAAGAGGTGTAACCTTTTGACTAACTTTCTCTATATGCGTATCCCATTTGCAGTTTTGCGATATGTGTATTCCTAAAAATTTTACAGTCTCTGTTTGTTCCATGGATCTACCGCTTGATTTTATAAGGAGACTACGATCCATGTGCATATTAGAGTAGTCAAATCTCAGGAACACTGTCTTTTTGTGGTTTAAGACCAGGCCGTTATTGATGAACCATTGCTCTGAACCAGCAAAGCTTGTGTTGGCATTTCTTATCACTGACTCCTGGTTTTTGCCATTAATAAGTAATGAGATATCATCAGCATACATTACCGAGGATTTGGAGGGAAAGTCATTGACATATATTATGTATAGGAGGGGACCAAGTATGGAACCCTGTGAAACCTCTGTATGATATAGGTGCTGGTCAGACTGTGCAGTTAGTACTTCAACATAATGTTTTCTGTTGCTTAGATAACTGTTTAACCAGTCAAATGGCTTACCTCTGATTCCATATCTATCCAATTTATCCAAAAGTATTACATGGTCAACTAAGTCAAAAGCTTCACTCAAGTCAAGAAATATTCCTACACACTTTTCGCCATTGTCCATTTTCGAATACAGTTCATCAAGAAAATGAAGCACAGCATTTTTGGTTGATAAACCTTTTCTGAATCCAAACTGTCTGCTATTGAATAATTTGAAACTCTCAAAAAAATTGACAATTTGTAAGGAAACATATTTCTCAAATACATTCCCAAATGACTAATTAGGGAAATTGGCCTAAAATTACAGATGTCGTGGTTATCACCCGACTTGAACAAGGGCTTAATTTTTGCAACTTTAAGTTTATCTGGAAATGTCCCCTCCTCAATGGAGCAATTAATTAAAAATGCTGGAGGGCTAAGGAAACTAGATGACATTTTTAAAATACTTGCACTAATTTTATCTGCGCTAGTAGAGTTGGAGGTTTGAAAGTTATTTATTATTGATTTTATGTCACAACTTACAGCGGGTTGAAAATAGAAAGAGTGACTGTTTCTATCTACATTGTTTCCATTATTTCCTGTTCCATTACTTTCATATGAGATTGGAATATTATTAAAATGCCGCATAAATTTTTCGGCAATCTCTTTTGGTTCAGTTATTGTTTTATTTTCTAGGTTTAAGTTGATGATTTCGTGCTTAGGTGTGTTTCTGTTTTCATTTATTACATTCCAAGCACTTTTTGTTTTATTTGTTGCATTTAGTATCATTTTGTTGTCATAAAGTCGCTTAGCTGCCCTTAAAACTCTGGCATATACCATAGAACTCTATAGGAAATATATCTCCCGTCTTAGACAAATCATACAGATAGAGAAGCTTATCTCTTGATTTTAAGATACCTTTTGTAATCCATCGTTTTCTGGCTCTTGCTTTTACAGTTTTGGTTATAACTGGGAATGCTATGTCAACGTAATACTGAAACGTTTGTAGGAATAAATCAAACCTCTCATTAATATCCCCAGTCGAATGGTAAATATGGTCCCAGGTTTCTTGACCTAGGTGAGCTAAAAATTGTTGATGTTGGATTTATTATACAGGTCTTGGTACTGGTAGGAAATCTGAGGTGGCTGTTCATCTTTTTGATAGTTTAGAGTTAATATTTGAGCAAAATGATCACTAACATTATTGTTTACTACAGCAGTATCACACTTTACATCCATCCCTACACAAATATTGTCTATGCAATTAGATCCTCGCGTAGGTTCTATGATAACAAGCTTCAGTGAATATGAACTTGAAACCTCCAACAGACAATTTAAATCTAAAGAGTTTTTGTTAAAATTTATGTTGAAATCACCACAAAGCACAATACCAAATTTTTTACATTTAAGGTTTAAAATATTTAAAAGGTCTTCAAGTTTTTGTAAAAAAAAATTAAAATCGGTATCAGGACTTCTATACAGAAAAACAATAACTGAATTGACGTTTTCGGTGGGGTGTCAGCTGTTATTTCTGTCACGTTTAGACGTGATAAGGTATCCGGAACAATATATTCAGAACAAGCAAAATAAGGTCCTTTCGTTGATTGCTAATGTATTAGTTTCGAAATGGTTTTAAAAAACGTCTGCGATAATGCGATAATCAGTTATAAATGTCTAATTTTAACTTTTCCAAGTCTTAATTACGACGTTATATCTCTTTTGTGCGTTTATTGAATCCAGCCTAAATAAAGGCAGTGATGGGAATATATTATACAATCGGGATCTTACATGAACAGTTGTGATCTCAGCATCAAGATTTGTAAGTTTTGTTGACGCAAAACCAACATTGTTGCCATTCAATTTTAAACTCACTATATTCGAATATGTGTGCATTCAAATTGCAACTAACGATGCGTTCATAAATTCAGCTACAAACTGTCAACCATCGATTCCTCCCCTATTGATTCCCAGCACAATACAACCATAATAATCTGTATTTAATGGTAGTATCACCCCATGAAATGTACATCATAGATACTTCAAACGACAAAAAATTGTAGGTAAAAACGGTGCGTGCAGTGGATAAACGGCAAGCAAGAAGAAATCGGTAATTATCGTTTTTCGTGCTTCCATCTATCACTCCTCCCTTTCTTCTCCCCAAATTCAATATCGCGCCTCTTCCATTCTTTCACACCGCACCGATAAAAGTAATGGTTATAATGGTTATATAAATTTGCTTGAGAATTACGGCCCTTTTATTTCAACGATGTGCTTGGTTATCGCGTATTTAGTCTAGTCAATGTGGATTTTCTGAACTCCACATATTTTTTTTACATTTGTGTGATCTCTAGACCCGTAAGATTTTCATTATTAGAATACTCAGAAAAAGCGGAGTCAAGTAGGTTGACTATGCACTTTCTACGCAACGCTGTCATCAGTTCCCCACAAGTTGGCCCCTCTGAAAAAAAGCTAGCTACGAACATGTATAACGAAAACAAAAAAATAATTAAGATAGTCAAATAGTCGCATACAATTAAAACATGTTTATTTAGCGTGCTTTTCTGAACAGGATTTGGCTTCCTGAGAAAAACACTACGTTTATATCGAATAGGATTAAGATGTATTTAGTGTTTAGATAATATTGACAAGTGACATTAGGTTTAGTGTAGATTGGCCTCAGAATTTCTAAAATCGGATCGAAGTGTTTATATCCCTAAAAACAAATCCAGATCTTAATATAATCCTACTGATTTGGAGGATTGGCTCATCCTGTTAAGAGCGAAGCGTATGATCGTCATGCGAGGGTCGGAAATATTTCTAAGTTTTAAAGATAAATGCGAATCTATGATGAGTGAAATATGCCTTATAGGTGCATAGCATTACCGCGGCTGGACTCGTACTCGTATGAGTATACCGTCTAAAGAATTAGTCATACATTTTTCAGAAAAGAAAGTTTTAGCTATTTTGATTAGAAAATAGTTATATTCCGTCTAAATAAAAAACTTTCAAAACGTCCAATTTATACTCTCTAAAAAATTAGGGCTGATTTGGCCATCTACACCATGAGTAAAGTCAAGAAGATGTACTTTTTGAAATGTTCAAGCCAAAGCAGTTGATACAATTCTACAAAAAGTATATCCGATTGGCCAGACATTGTCACTTATAATTTTATGGAATTACCAATAAATTTGGAGGAGGAGTTTTGTTTAATTTTTTGCATACGGGATAATAGTAGTAGATTGGTTAACGTATTATACCTGACGTTAAGCAACGTTAGAAGTATGTGCTTTTCGGGTATACTTTGACCGGAGTATCACAATGTGTCATTTTATTAAGACTAGGTGTAGTAAATTCCTTCTTGTTATATTGTTATATATAACCGATGTGTATATGCACTTATATTACACCATATAATAGTGCACGGCAAACAGGACTTCTTCTTTATAACACTTTTCGAGCGCTACGGCCAGAAGCAAACTGCTACTAAAGTGTTTTTGATATCTAGTTATTTGACAGGGAATGTAGTTTTATACTTTATGAACCTAATAACGCTCACCGTTTGCACTCTGCGTTATGAAGTTGAAAATGTTGGAGTCGTAAGTAAACGGTTCACTTTGAGTCCTCAGTGCAGCACTTCAAATAAATTATTTACCATGGGAAATTGGTTTAGCTAAAAACTACTATTACTGAGTCTTTGAAGAAAGATTCTCAAGTATTTTTAGAATTTGAAGTTATACAAGCGTGACCTTTGCCTTCATATTTGCAGCATAAAGTAGATGATACAGAATGGCATGTTTTGCAACATGTACGTAGTGATATTATTTATTAGGCGCTCAAGTTCAATATGATTTAAAGTTTTGTTTACGCACAGTTTTGTTATCTTTGTAGCGCGTATCCTAGTATTAAGTAGTTTTGAGGATTTAGATATCGATCATAGAAAAACGCTCTAATCTAGAAGTACACAAACAAATTCCTGGAATTTTAGATCCGATGATCCCGAACTACAATTTCAACTAACCTACAAAGACAATTGTTTGGGAGGTGGGCTAGATATATTAATAACCAAATCCATTTGTTCTAGCCTACTACAAAACAGTGAGTGTCAGCCCGCTTTCAATTAATTTTGCTCAACTTAAAGTTGTTTTTGTTATTTCGCTGTAAAGTAATGAGAAACTTAATAAAGATGCAATGACAGTGTTCATGATTGTTCATGAATTATTGCAATTATATGGGAAATGATAACTGACTTGGTGATGAAGATGAAATATCTAAAAGAGCTTTTACAAATTCGAACAGTTTTACGGCCATAATTTCCTTGGCGTGAGAATCAAAACACTATAAAATGGTTAAATTTAGCATTCGATAGTAAAATGATAGCGTGGGAAATGAAGGTGTTTCCATTATGCATAATATGTACACAGTTCAACTGAATTAATTTGATGTATATTAAGCTAAATATTAGTATTTTGAATCCATTCCGGTTAAACTGACTGAATGGGAGTACAATTAAATATTCAGCGTTATAATTACCGGCAGATTAACGGTTAAGATATGTACATCTCGTGTTCATAGCTTGGCTTGAATTAACGAGGATTGTATAATAATTTGGATGTGCCTTTACTTGATATGGATGAGATGAGGCGTTTTTATCATATTTTATCTATTATAATACTGAAAATATAGAACTTCTGTTCTATTGTCTTGATTTTTTGGGTCTGTTTAAAGTATGAATCTATGCGAACAATATTGACTGCCCTCTTTATTGAACAAAAAACATTTTTAAGCTAAAGAGTTTGACAATCCAAAAATATAATCTTTGATCCATCATTTTATACAGGGTGTAAAAAAAGCCATACTATGATCGGGCTGGCGCATTCTTGATGACTTAAATGAGTTAGTTGTTGTCATTGAATCCATCAGCTGAGGTTTCAACTGATTTTTACCTCCTCCCAGGAGCCGTTCGACCAGAGTCTCCGATGGCACTGCAGCCTTTACGGCTTATTTTATTTTACTCTTCGAATTTACAGTACCCAGTCCAGCATTCTAGTATTCTGTACCAGTTGGTACAGATTCTCTGCGGGTACTGTTCTAAACTCCATCGGTTCTAATTTTGGTTTTGCGAAGAGTTGATGTCTTTTGAGATCCAGCACCTTGCACTGACGTAAGACATGTAGGGCTGATTCTGTTCCTTTTCCGCATTTTTTGCAGCTGAGGTCTCCCTCATACAACCCTATTGTACACAGGTGTTCTTTCAGGCCATTGTGTCCTATTAGAAGGCCTGTAACTGCACAGTGTTGATTTCTAGTCATTGAGAGCAGCTTCAACTGGTTATCATGCTATCAAAATTTTGTTGAATTTTTATTTACTACCGTCAAAAACTTATTTATGAAAAACCAGAAATGTTTTTTAGGGAAGTGTTTCTCCGTAGGGGAATTTCATTATTTTTCATGTTTCATATGCATTCCAGACTTTGCGATACGCTGGTATCACTAACGAAGTTTTCCGTTGCCAACCCAATCACCTAGCAACAATTTTATTTCCCAAATAGGTACATTTGTGTAATTTCATTTGTCTACTCTAGGCATACATCATACTGACGACCTTCAACAATTGAGAGACATGCATTGTTTATATCCACGGTTGGGTTTGGTTGAAATCGTGATGTTTTGGCAATCCAAGTATAATTATCTTGAAAAAGTGCACTTCGTATTATCATTATGTTCAACATAATCCCTGCACATGGTTTCCGTTACTACCCTATCATATTCTCCTCTTTGTACGTATTAGTGCTTTGATGTCAAGACACCCTGTAAGTGTTTACGTCCCTCCCACCTATTCTCAAGTTCTAACTAAGTACAACTAAGAAGAAGATACAGCCAATAAAATCCTCGACTAGAAGTAATTCCGTCACACGTAATAAAAAAAATCTTAAAAGATATAATAAAACCCCGTGACATAGAAAGTGCTTCCCGTAAAGTTTCTCGGTGGCGGCGACGGCGGCGGCACGGAAGCGCACATTTCTCCTTGTTTCAACCCCAGCACCGAAACACCATACGGTCGAGTCATGGGCGTACCTTATATACGTTGAATACATTGTTTTTCCGAGCGTTCTCGTAATAGATTTCTTTCCTAATGGGTAACACATTTACAGTCATTGGTAACACATGTTTTCCAAGAAACCACAGTAGATTTACAGCGAACTGTAATAGATTATCAAACTGTGATTTGAGGTACACTTATAAAACAACACAAACGATGTCGGTTGTATTGATCTGCAGGTGCCCGTCTACCCACGATTGCAGACGTATTGACACTATATTGACCAATCATCGAAGGAATAGAGTGACACGTGACAAGTCGAGTTGAGGATGTGTTACACAAATGCTGTCAACTGACTCATTTTACCCACACTGTATTATTCGTCATAACTA
The DNA here is from genome assembly GCA_963669975.1 of Acanthoscelides obtectus. Classification (NCBI taxonomy): domain Eukaryota; kingdom Metazoa; phylum Arthropoda; class Insecta; order Coleoptera; family Chrysomelidae; genus Acanthoscelides; species Acanthoscelides obtectus. The sequence goes on along the minus strand of CAVLJG010000003.1, from coordinate 64,454,390 downwards.
TTTCCGCGGTGCAATTTATTTGATAAATTCGTCGATGATTTTTCTTGCGCATTTCATATTTTAAACTTACTGCTTAGAGGCTCCTGATTTAGATGTTGGTCAGCTGGGCACCTTCTACGACTTAGCATGAAATAAAAGCTTGTTGAGTTTTTCCAAGCCTGTCAGAGGCACCTAGGAACATGCGCTCAAGTAAATATCTCACATTTTAAGTGAATATGGCTTATCAAAAAAGGACCTAATCATGTATGATATAAATAATGCTCTAATAGGAATTTTCTAATAATAATGGATCTATTACGATTGTAATATATGGAACAACACTGTTTGAGTAGCTTATTTACTCATAGCATGTGAAGGTTTTATTTGTATTATTCTACAAAGCGTATAACAACATCGAAAGGTTGCGACAAGTGGCGCTGCCTGTTCTGGAATCAGTTTGTACAACTGACCAGTGAGTCGCGCTGGAGGATCGTGACTGTGTGGTTAGGTTTTTCGTGAACGGCTTGTCAAGATGTACTGATGAGACCTAGTCTATGGTCGAAATATCCATGTCCATAATACAGACATATGTATAGTGGAGAATGTACTGTTGTACTTTAATTCAAATTAATTACTACTCTCGCACTTACGCGAAGAAAAATATTGTGGACGTGGAATTTTTAAATTTCCAGATTTTCATATGCTTTCTATAGCATCGTTTGGACACCTTGATAGGGCTTTTACTAACTGTTAAGGAACCTACATCACAAAAGCCCTAGGAGTTACCATCATCAAAACATGTTTACATTTACCTAGCGCTTACTTATTGTTAGCTCAAGTATAACGCCTTTTTCAACCACTGTTTTGAAATGCATATTTGAAACTACTATTACTATTACTAGTTTTTTGAAAAATTGCATTCACAATAACTTCAATATGCTTCATAATCACTTCCGATTACACTGTAACTACATATACGGTGATATTTTGCAAGTACACGGAAAGACCACCGTAATGGCCCTAGAGTAAACAGTAAAATGCATATGGTTTGAAAATGGAGTCTGATACCCATTCTGAATGAAAGTTTTGGAATATCCCAATCAGCGCGGTTGCAAAGAGTCTCATCTTATCGAAACAAAAAAATACGTAATTAGATTGGATATAGAAATAAAGCTATGCTTTTCAGAGGGCTGCATGTACTTACGTTTAACTAAAATTTAGCCTTGAAAGAGTATATTTTTTCATCTTGTCAGCAAACTGTAGTTAACTTTGGCCAGAGGGTCTCCTAAATACCAAGCACTGCAAGACGCATAGAACACGGTAATTGAGACAGTAGCAGTAGCGTGACTACATCAACATCGCTGGGTTTCCTAGCCAGAGGTTGAAGAACTGTCAGTGAGCTCCGAGGTTATAGTAAAGTCATTTCCGACCATTAACGAAAGCTGATCAACTATACCCATATTCGGATATAAGACGTATCTAAATAATATCAGAATCGACTACTACAAAAGTGAAAATAGCAAGCAGGCTGTTGGAACTGTATCCAGTTCGCATTGCCGGAAGGGTCGCCACTGGAAGTTACTATCAGTTGACCTAACATTTGTTTTTCACCTCTTGGTTAACTAACCTATTAATGTTTGTGTCTCGTTTCATTCATGACAACTATCATTCAAAAGTGGCTAGACATTGCGGTTCAACCAGGCCTTAATTAGATTTAACGACAAACTTGAAATGAATAAAGCTTTTTCAGAGTTATGCATAACGTCGCAGTTAACCTGCTATTGAAATATCATAACCCTTGGAGTTTGCTTGCGATTGTAAAATAATATGTTGTATTTTGAGTCTAAAAACTGAAAATATAGTAGCTAAGCGAATAGTATATTGGTGAATCCTCGCTCGACAATTAAAAGTATTTTTTTACATATCGTCATTTGGCACCCTACAAATACATCATCTTTTTCAATTTATTTACTAGCATTGCATGAAGTTTGAAGCTAAACGTTTTCATCTGGTTTGCTCCATTTCCGATATTTGTTATACCTCTGTCCGCGCATGAATATGTTCATTATTTTTTACATAAGTACCTCAAGTGTCTGTTATGAACACTGTTCAAAGTAGAAGAACATAAGATACGCCCGTGCCTCAGACATTGTTTGAAAGGCGTCGGTGTCGCCATTAGCCGAACCCATTTCCCTCACGTGCTCTTTGCCCATTTGTATCCCTTCCCTTCCTCGCCTTTGGCTAGTTTATTTGAAAATGCTGGAAAAGACACACGGCGGTGGACTGAGGTCTCTGTAGTGCTGTCGCCATTTTTAATTATTATTTTTATACGGCCATGTGCGTTATCAAACGTTATCTGGTCCTGATGGATTGCGGCTTTCAGGTCACAGAAGGAATTAGGTTATCAGACACGTAAATCTAGCGTCGCGCCACCGACGCCGGGTTGAATGTCCTGGGGGAGTGGAACGTTTAGAATACAGAAATACGAGGGTTAGTCCCTATGCTCCGCCTCTGTTTATATTGAGTTTATATGTTAAAATAAAGGCTAAAAACTATTCTCCACTTAACCTCATCACTGTGTACAGATAAGACCTAACCTCCAGTATTACTCACATATTTGGGAGCTGCCGCCCCGACTACCTTATACCTTATCCGTGCTAGATGCTGATCAGGGGACTTATTCTTTAACGGACAGTCTCGGAACCCCTTCGCACTGACGGGCCTTCGGCGATCTAGCTCTTTTCTCCCGCTATTTCAACGGACTTTGCTCCTCAGAGCTCTCCTCCATGATACCGCTGCGAGATGTGCCACCCAACTTCAGCCTCGCATCCTAACCGTGTCGAACTTCGTACATCCAAAACTGGCCGGAACGGTAACTCCTTTGTCCCTAAGATATCGAGATTGTGGAATAATCTACATGAATAGGCTTTTCCCAGTTCGACTAGTTTAGGCAGCCCAACAAACGGATTAACAAAGTATCTTTAAGCTCGTCACAGCAGCTCTGTGACCTGCCAAAATTTCGAATTTCCAAAATTAAAACATTTGTATCATAAGAAATTTTCAAGTAAGCAACAGGTGGTATATAAGCGGCAGAGAGGGGTTTTGCAGTAGTCGTACAAAACTTTTACCGGATGGCTACCGAAATGCTATGGCACCCGTTAAACCATAACATTTATGTTAGAAGAGATTGAGTAGAAAAATGAAACATATTATCTAAATGTAGCTTTATTGTATAGGATGGAAAGACTAGTATGCCTCGGTGAATAAAATAAATCTCCCCTGGAAGATATCCGATTAATATCTACAAAGCCGAAATCTTTCAGCCACTTCCTATGCAAACAGTCTAAATATAGTGGGGCCAGATAACAGGTCTACCAACAACCTTAACCTTAGATTGTTTCTATCTAGAAATAGGAAAAAACCTCCAACATTGGCATCACAAGACACCAGCGTGTCCCTATGGTCTCTCTAGACGTTGATTATACCTAAATGCAATATATAGCTACTTAATGCTGATTTGATTCATTTACGTTTCTCACGAAATTGTATATTTGAATTTGCTACAATTGCTCACCGTGTAACTTGGCAACCATTGATATCAAGCCTTCTAATCATGTAGACTTTTGATAAAAAATTTATAGATACTAAGATTCCAGCCTTTAAACATTTAGATGTCTTGTGAACCCTGTAAGTTCTGTCCATAGATTAGAACAGTTTAGACGATATCGTACTAAAATATCAGCCAATTTGACTAGAATTTGTTTTCCATGATAATTGTAATGATTTGTACCATCGAAAAATATTTAAAAAAATGTGAAAATCGATAGCTAACTTAGTGGTTGGTAAAATCGGCATTATACGAGCTACTAAGTTTCTAATCAATGTCACTAGAACAGTGTTTAACCACGCGTCAAACCACAAGGGTACTACGTAAAAAATCTATATGATGTTATTAAAAATTGGTATAATGCCAACTTGTAAACTAACTAGTTGCCAGTCCACGCCACGCGCATACGCTGTGAACGCCACCTATGGAGCAGATGTTACATCACATCATCGCCAAACCATATAGCTCAAGCGTTATTACATTTAGGTATCACGAACAGCTCATGCAAGTGAACATGACGTGACATTTTTTCGGAAAAACCTACATAATGCCATTAAAAATTGATATTTTTAAGTTACGTAATACAGGTGCCGGTTTATTAAACACTAAAGATGCTGATATTCGTGTCGTGTGTTTAATGAATCAGTTTGGCGAGTGGTTAAACTCTGTTGTAGTGGTATTTGTTACGACAAAGGATCACATACATTCTATCTAATCAATGGCCAGATAAATCATAAAATCATGTTGGTGTCTGACGTAATCGCATATCTTTTTCGAATTTATTGAGGTTGAAAACCGTTGAGTTTAGGCCATAGTGCAATGGAGACTTTTGATTAGATTATGGAGAAGTACTAACATTTCAGCCAATTTGACTGGGAGCCATTTGTCGTAAGGAATGTGCCATGTCCTTTCTCCTGTACGAATCTTTATTGAAATGAAAACGTACATTTTGTGCTCGGGGAAGTTACCTTTCAAAATAGTATGTGACCTCCCGGGTACTGGGAATAAATGAGCGTATCCATTCCGAAGTAACATGGTAGTATTATTTCAATATACATCAATTACTCGGATCCAATGTCACGTGTATAATTTGTTACAGCTACATGGTTGTGCAGCGTATAATGTATAATTAACAATACTCATAACTTGTACCTCTCATTGTTGGAATTCCATGAGGATGGAGTCATGCACAGGTTGGCCATCAATCCTTCGAAGCACAATGGACGTCAAGTAATCACGCTTGAGTGAAAGTCGATTCTTACCTGTATACAAACCCACAAGAATACTAACTAGGTAAAGGTACGTTTCCATTTTAACAAGATTAAGACAGATGTGCTGACAACACATGACACGTGAGCTGACGAATAGCATGTTGTGGAGTAAACGTCGTTTTGATGCAGAACTAGCCCAGTTTTTTGCAATTTCTACTTCCCACGCCAAATGGCGAGGACGTATTGTAATCGCGACAAATTTCGAAAATGAGATATGTTTTTCGGATGTTACATTATATTACATGGTAGCACGAAAGATCATATTACGCATTTCCGACGGTCCCTTTGCCGATGTTTCCGCTAATTCTTAAGAGTAGAAAAGGATTTATTTAGATTTAAGCTACTTCATACAATAATAAATATTATTTACAAAAAGTGTGTTAAACGTTAAAACCAAATTAGTATCTTTTCAAAAATGTTAACATTACTAGACCTTTTTGCAATAGTAGGCAGATTGTTGTACATGTTTAGACCTTCAACAGACATTGACTTTTCTAAACCTTTGAGGAATTTAAATTTTTGTATAGGATGATTTTCTTTTGATCTAATTTCGCTACCTTGCACTGCAGATATTCTTTTCCAGAAACTGTTCAAGATTAGGTGAACCCTGATCATTGACAGCTTTGTATAAAAGAATTAAATTTGAATCTTCAATGATTTGATGTGTGTTTAAAATTCTCAATGTCTTTTGGACAGATTGTGAAAATTTGGCTTAAGTTCACGACTATACCATAGACGAAAAAGCCTCTTAGTTTTTGATTATTGTTCCAGTTGAGGCAGAACTACATGCTAAAGATGAAAATCGCTTAACTTCATTTATTAACGTTTCAAAGATTCATCACCATTTTCAGAAAAAAATGTGTAAGGGTTTAAAATTGGAGTTGGGTGTTTTATAAGGTGGGAGAGGGTTTATCTCAATTTTTGGCGTTATTATATGTAGCGCTTTCAACCCCAGTAATTCTACGCACCTTCTGCATAGGAGGAAAGGCGAACAGACAAGTTCACTGTACTTAGGCCTCATTGGGCTCCTTATACGTCTCCCAAAGACTGAATCATCAGCTATCCCAGACAGGTTGAAAAATGTAGTGATGGGACGTAGTGGAGTTTCCTTAACGCTGGACATAGAAGGCCAGTCTTCCCCCAGAATGGATTCTCGGATTGATATAACAGCTGGACAATCGCAAAACAAGTGCTTGACTGACTCATCTTCCTATTCCCAACCTCTACATAAGGGTGTGTCACTCAGTCTCATGTTACAGAGCTGCTTCCTTTCGTTGTTTTGTCGATTCAGATATTCGTGAACATTTTCGGAGACGTTGAAATGTGAGAATGGAAGAGGGTATATCTCAATTTTTTTGGAAGTAGTATATCATGGGCTTTGAACCCTGGTAATTGTACGAACATAATACACGTATTTAACACATCCTAGATTTCCCCGTACATTTGCCCTTAAACCTTAGTTTGATGGAGACATATCTTCGAGAAGCGTCTCTCTCTGGCTTCTCCAGAATTACAGTTCACAGTGTCTCCATGAGTGTCGTGCCGTAACTGCCATGCTACCGAAGCTGACGAGTGCATTTTTAGAGCGGTGATTCATGGAGGGAGGGGAGACGTTGCTAGATGGACGGTACTACCGGTAGGGCAGGGAAAATGTCTATGGACTAATTGTATGGGCCTGTTTGACTCCATTGGTTCGTTTAATTTCCCTGTTTTACATGTTCTTATCTAACTTGTGCTGAACACAATCCTTTATAATCTAATGACAGTGCTGCGCGGAAGATGCAGAGTACACTTACTTGATACCATTTCTATAGAAGTAAACCAAGAATCTTTATTTCTCGTGAATTCATTCCACATCAAAGTGATGATTTGTTGTACTGGAAACGTAGCTTAAGTAAGCATAATGATTTTATTACAGGTTTTTTTATCACTGCTATTAAACTTAAACAGGTGTACTATAATTCCAGTATTATCTCTTAATCAGCTGTTATTGTATGTTACGATGTAAAATGTTAACGATGATAGCCTTCATGTGTCAACCTGATACAGTATCAGTTTTCAGTTGGTACATGAATCTTTGCTAATGAAGTTATGAAAAGTCAGTTGTGATTGTCTTGCACGTTAATTTTACCACTCAAGCTGACCGGTGAGGGAATAATTGTCACACAAAAAAATGCGAATTAGTATAGAAAAAAGTTCTTTAAAGCAAAATCCCTCTCCCGAAGCGCACCTTAGATTACATTGCCTCTACATTCTTCGATATGTCCAAGTATATAGTAGTAAACCTAGGTATCTACCACACCGTAGTGTGGGTCTCTTGATAGTGGAAACAGCTTTTGGGCAGTTCTGCAGTCTTCATTGTTATTCGTAGATATTTGTAATAAAGCCTTTATACCTATATCGTTTATCGAATGGCTAGATACTAGGTCCATCTTTCTCATGAAATAGATATTCGTTTAGGTGCTTTGAAATTTTATTAAATAAAGAAGTTTTTGGTTTTAGTTGCGTAATCATTCTCATTAAAGCTACTATACACTATTTATTGGGAAATTCCTTTTGAAGTTCGAGAAAGGTAGTGGGAAAAACTATGATGGGCGCGATAGCCGTGACGATCGACATGGCGGGCAAGCGAGAGGAAACGGATTCCTTCTGGAATGGCTAAAGCTGTTGGTGGCTTTCAGAATAATAAGGTGGAATGGAAGAGCAGAGAACAAAACAGTAGTGTATGCCTCCAATGTTTGTACCTAAGGAATTAAAAACTAGGTATCTTTCTTAAATATATTCTACATCCTTTTCTAAAAATAAAATCTTAAAGACTGCTAGCTCTTACTAGGGGTCCAGTTCTGTCTCCGAATTTTCAAATCAGAGATATGTAAGGTTTTTGAAAGTTATCTTTTTGGTAATAATTTTCAACTACCTACTTATAATCTATAAAATAAATAACAAACTAAGGCCCAATTTCACCAACAACAGTCCGTTATTCTCCACCTATAGGGTAACAGACAGTCAGATACAGCGAATGAGCTTCAAGTTCCAATCAACAAATTTTAGCAACCAATAGCTATGAAATGTTGAAAACAAAATACTGTCAAATGTTTTATCTACTATTGTTGATTTTTTATTCATGTTTATATTATTTTCTTCAATTGATATGTGATACTGGATGTTTTTTCCTATAAACCTCTTGCAGATAGCCATTAAGCACCTACTTGATGACAGGCTCTACCAAAAGATATTGCTCGTTTCCAAACATTCATTCATTTACTTGCCGTTCATCAGAACCATTATGGCACCTTTGATTGATATTCCCACAAAACCATTCAGGTTTTTTGATATCCATACATCCATAAAGTTGAATATTGTTCGTTGTTCAGGAACTGAAGAAACATCCACACTATATTCATAGCGATTAAGAAATTCCCAAATATATGCCTTAAAGCTACCAGCAAACCTAAAATCTGCAAAAAACTACAAATTTGCCATATTTTTCTTTTATCACGAGTACACATTCTAGGTTATATTTATATTAGACATTATTTGAATACAGTTGATTATTGCATTTCAAGGAGTGACACATGTGTGGGATCTGTCAACTCTTGGTACCAGTCACAAAACATATATACTCTGAAGGTTTAATTCCATGCTATTCAATCACAACACGGTGACTTGTGTGGTTGTCAGCGGCCATTTTGTGAGGGTGCGACAGGGTTGCCAGATTGTGCATTAATATCCCGTTTCACCCTCCTGGTCCCAGTGGAGTAAGTTCCGCCAATTGTTGAAATATACTCTACTATGTTTTATAACACTATTCCTGACATTTTTCCCAAAATCATAGCACAACACTTGAAAAAATGCAAATGAAAATTTAAAATTATTTCCATGACGCCGCAAAATAGCTCCGTCGGTACCTTGGGTTATACATCTTGACAGTAGGGATGTTCGATACGATCCTATATTTCGAAGTATCAATACATTTCACGAGTATCGACATCTTTCGATCCGGACTGTGTCAGAAAGAGTGACTACCATTTGGCTGCGACATTACCCTGCCAAATCACACATATCTTTCATCATTTTCAAAGAAATTGTACAAAATCTTCAAATTTGTGAAGTTAGCGAGTTTCACTTCATACGTTGTTACCAGGCATGCCCAAATCATCAGTTGCTGCCGTGATAATCATCCCGATCACTGCATCCCCACGGCTAGGCGACCTGTATGTTAAATTTGTATTGATAGGGCAGCGGGTTATGCTATAAATTTATAAATCATATGTGACAGTGTTTGTGCACTGATTGCAACGGTTAGATGATACCAAAAATATTTTCATAAATAAGAGATCTTTCCCATTCCGAATCGAACAATCTACCAAAGATGCTTATAATCATGATACCTAGTAAATTTTCACGACAAAAAATTCAAACCCAGCAAATGTAAAAGATTCATTTCGCACCCTCCACCACGGGAAGTGATCGTCGTTAGACTTGGCAACCCTGCAAGTGATAGATAGATATCCCCGCCAGTCAAAAAAGAAAAATAGACAAACAATAAACATTACTAGTTTTTTTTGGATTTTTGGACTTAAGCGACATTATCTGTGAAACATTTTTCATAATTTTTGTCTATGTCCATAGTAATTGCATTATGCATCAGGGGGATGTAGGGATTGACACGTCTTACACATATTATCTGTGTTTTAGGATGGAGAGGACATATTGTTTTTATTGCTTTGAGGAAATTCATTAACCCATAAATTAATAAATGATTACTATTATGACGTAAAGGAAGATTAGGAATTGGATGGAATGCATTTTATATTCTATTTTCTTGCAAAATACAGACAAATCCACACTATTCAACATGTATGTAATGATAACTTTCAGTATATTGAAGTTGGTAAATTCGAGAGTGCCATGCATTAACAAATGTCCAAATCTGCTGCCAAATTTAACAGCTAGAAAATCGACCTATTATTTGCAGCATTCCCATTCGCTGAGGGGGATAACGGATTGTTAAATGTAAACCTATAACATATGTATATCAAATTACATGAAATTTGTCCTGTTTTTTCTGTACAAAAGCATTATGTTGGAATCAAAAAGTGGTCTTGTTTATAATACAGTCGAATTTTCACGATTTTATTCATAATTTCAATAGAAATCGCTAATATTCAGAGCAGCTTCTGTCAAATTGCATTTCGATAAGGTATTTTCCCACTGGTCCATAATATTAATGTTGGTGAAATCGGCCCTAAATGACGCTTAATATTGAGAAGTAAATAATTTGTACTTTTTATATTTTTCTTTCCTCGCCAACCGGCGAACAAGTTCTAAAATGAGATAATTGTTTTTTGACGTTACATGATAAACAAGAACATATACTTACTTCCTCACTGTCTGTCGCTCTGTCCGATAATCATTGGCACTCTATGGGCCGATTTCACCAACATCATTATTATGGAAAATACCTTATCGAAATGCAGTTTGACGGAAGCTGTCAAAGGTGTCAGAGTATCAGTGATTTCTATTAAAATGTTGAATAAAATCGTAAAAATTCGACTGTATTATAAACAAAACCACTTTTTGATTCCAACATGATGCTTTTGTACAGAAAAAACAGGACAACTTTCATGTATTTTGATATATGTTATAGGTTTACATTTAACAATCGGTTATCCCCTCAGCGAATGGGAATGGGAGAAATAATAGGTCGATTTTCTAGCTGTTAAATTTGGCAGCAGGTTTGGTCGTTTGTTAATTCATGCCAATCTCGAAATTTGTTAATTTCAATATAGTGTGTGTATATTATGAGATCATTATAGCTACACATACCTGTTGAATTGTGCGGATTTGCAAGAAAATAGAATATAAAATGTATTCCAACCAATTCCTCATCTCTCTTTACATCATAATAGTAATCATTTGTTATAAATTCATGGGTTAATCAATTTCTTCAAAGCAATCAAAACAGTATGGTCGTCCCCATCCTGAAACACCGATATGTGTAAAACATCCCTACATCTCCGAGGTGCATAATGCAATTACTGTAGACATAGACCTAAAATTAATAGTAATTACTGAAAAATAATCTCGGGCTCATGCACGACTTAACGTAACCGAATTTAAGGATCAGCTGTTTCTACACCAGTGTCCTCCTCATGTTACGCCGCCAGATGGTAACTAGCTAGTGATTTCCAGTGGTGGTCAAACGTTTTGGTGACGTCACAGTCATTTTTTGACATGATTCGGGTGGTTGCGGAACTCGTCTTACCCTTGGATAGCCCTTTCTATACTGTTCTATGCTCGTATTGACGTAATTATAATAATTCTATGGTGTCTCGTGTTCCATGACGATTTACGGTCAAAGCCAGGCGGTGAGTCATCTGTTGTTTTTGTTTGAGATGACGAATTTGCGGTAGAGATTTGTTTTGGTGTTCGTCTTCGGGTGTGTTTTTCTGCCTTGGACTTGTTTTTTGTGCGATTAATTGAGGATGGCCATGCCTAGAGCAAAACAAGCGAGAGCCGCGCTGGTATCAACTCCTGACCGTGCTGAAGAGGTACCTACAGAAGGCACCTGAGCGCAATCGGACATCGCCAGAGGAGCGCCTAATGATGACGTCGTGTACACGTTAAATCTGCACGAACCCCTAAATACGTGGTTATGTTGAATGTACCATCACCGATGGTGCGACTGAGCATTTACTGAAATTAAAACAAAAAACTGCAACTGCAATTGTATGTATGAATGTTGAACCTGTTGAACAGTTTCGGACCAGTGGGGTTAAAATATCGTTGAGGAACTGGAAAGAAGTGTATGAATGTGTTGAAATGCAACACCTAACAAAAATTTTTCATGTAAGGGCTTGGAAGTGCAAGTTTGCAAATATAGGATAAACTATAAGCACACAGCAGGTGATATAATCACATATGGATTACAAAAGTTGCAGTAAACATGGAAAAACCTTCAGCTAATCTGAAAAAATAGATTTTACTCAGACATCAGGCATTTTTAAAAATTTTGGCTCACATAATTTCATATTTAATAAACTGAAAAGATTTCAATGGCAAACTGTCACTTTATATTTTAGAGTGTTTTGTTTTGAATACCTTGATGCTATTTGCTGCCAAAAATTTGACGGAGAGATCTTGAGACTGATTGAGCATATTTAACGGACTGTTTGGTACTCGTACCCTATTGGTGCAGAATAATGGTTTGTTAAATTGTGAAATCCACCCTATAACTTGCAAAATGCCGCTCGGATTTTGATTAAATTTTGAGGCAAAGTTACTACTATGCTAAGGAAAACGCTTTGTGGTCTGTGAGATTATGTTCAGTGGCGGCGGCGGGTCAAAGAACTAAAAAATTAAAAAACTTGAGGGTTCTGGCATTTTTCACACAACATGGATTTCCCCGAACATTGGCGCTCAGAACTTGATTTAGATATTTATATATATATATATATACATATAGTATTCATAGTTAATTGCCTTAACTGTTAACTTACTCCAGACGATGAAGACATAGATTTTCTCGATAGCTCGAGTTTAAGTTATAAGAGTGTACTTTTGCAATACTTTGCCTTCTATATATATATATATATATATATATATATAAATATTTTTAACTCGAGCATCGCATGCAACGAAACGCTTTGAATTGGGTGAGACTAACTACTATTGTATGGGCCCTTTTCACAAACCTTTTTTGTTTTTACAGTGGCTGATCCTCCAATATCAAAACTGATTGATTTGATAAGCCATCAATTTTCCTGAGTTTTCTTACATACTAATACTTCTCACTGAAGGCAATCCATTGAAGCTCTTCAGATAACATTATCGTATAACTTAATACTATCACCACGAACTCGAACACATTCTCTTCTTCGGCAAAAAAAAACTATGCATGTTCGAACGAAACAAGAATCGTTAAACAGTTCATTTTATCGATGTTAAGCACCAGAATTTCTTCAGCATAACGATCAGGCTTTCCAAAAATGTCATCGAGAAGTCATTGTTATACAGTGTGTAAATAAAATCAGCAATATCGAGTTAGGGCTAGTCCGTAAGTGCCTTAAGTGGGTTTGTTTTTTGATCGCTACCATTATATCTCATATGAGAACACAATGACGTACTTTTTGCTAAGCTATCAAAATGTTGTTGAATTATAGTATCTTGTCTACATCTACGTTATTCTGGAACACCTGTATAATTAACAATCCGTAAGTAGCGATAGTGTTGCTCTATTATGAAATTGTCGAAAATCAAATAGGTCAATGGTCTAGGAAGGATCGAGTTGATCTCATTATTCTGATGTATCTCATCTAGGGTTTTGAATTTTAAACGTTAAGCCCTTTTTTGGTCGATGGTGTAAATCATCGGCCGACTAGCTTGTTTCACAGAACCCTTGGCCTCTAACCGAACGTCAATTTATTCGTAGTCAAGTCTATTTGCCCTTTTCCTGTTTTTGTTTCTCCTTGGATATTTACAGAGTATATATATCTGCGAAACCGAATCCCATGGTCGAGGTCTCCTAGTTCCTCAGACAAGTACAAATGAAGGACTGTCGAAGATAAATGTCACATTCTTAGTTGGAATAAGAGGGGAGCATAGTCGTACTTGACTATTTTATTATAGTGTTTCGAGTGGTACAATTGACAAAGTGATATAAAGTACATTGGAAAACAGAGAAAATGCTCCTTCACCACTGAAAAGTTGACAAGCACCACAAAGGCTTCAGCTTTTGATTATTATTTCAGATTTACCGTTATGCATGTTTCACTAAAAAATAAATGCAGAAATCGACGATTTTTGGTGTTTTTTTTTTGTAAGAACGAATTAACAATTCGGCAAATTGGGCGTATAAGGACTCGTTTTGATGGTATTTTCATCTACTACATTTTTCCTTTGGACCCCTTACACCAATAATTCATGCCTATCTTTATATACACGAAACGTGATTTTTCACTTTGACTCTCAATAAAAAATCAGCTAGCAAAATTTTTGTATCTCTCGATGAAGAGCCGTGTCATATACCCCAAGAGTATAATTTTTTTAAAAGCCCCCAGCGCAGGACCCCCAATAAAGAGGCCGTCCATAAAAGTCGAGAACCGACAGTTGGAAGAAACGTCCACCACGTGCTTCCGCGACGCGTGCGCGATCGAGTCAAATTTCGGGAAAAGGGGCAAAATTGGGGAGGGGGGTTTAGCTCGTTCGGCAGCACACACTCGGGGAATGCGCAGCGGCCTGAACCACGCAGCGCCATTCCAGGCCTTCGGGCGGGAGAGGAGGGAGGAGCAGATTGCTCTTCCCCCCACTCCTCAAGGGTTTGAGGTTGCGTGGACCAGGGGTGGTGGTGGGACCACACAGGGTACGAGGGTGGAGGGTGTGTGATGTGATTCCGCTTGTTACAGTTTGTTTCTGAAACTGGGCCGATTTTTGGCTAGTTGCCTTGATCTAGTAGTATGAATATCTGAATGCTGATCCGCCACTGTCACAGGCAATATAACTAAGAGTCTAATTCATTCTTTCATCAGCGAGAACTAAGCCTTACCGGAAGATTCTAATTTCTTATTCCGTTCACGTCCCGCTTGCAGGCAAGGCAAGGCAGCCGAGCCAGCTTTCCTATACACTTCTTGATGTTTTAAAAGGATACCACGTACTATGACGGGACTCGCTTCGCTACTTCAATTTTCTTCATTCGATACACCGGAGTCATTCACGGAAATATAACGTGTTTTTCTACAGGGGAATTGTCAAACAGACAGTACGTTAGCTAGTAGGCGGACCTTCTTATTAGCTCAGTTAAATGCTTGAGATATTGAGTAAAGTAAGTTGTAATTCAGTCTAAAATATATAGGTTGCTCCGTACTTGAATGGACTTATTGGAATGGTAGGTAGTATGGACCGAGACCTTTTCCATATCTGAAAATAAAAAAGATCTACACCCCGTTTTTTCGGATTTGTCTAAACACACCAAAATTTTCAATACTACATATTCTTGTATAAAACTTATTTATTCAGCAACGTAAACTTCAACGATTTGTAATAAACGGTCACTTTATATGCGATAAAAATCAATGGGTTTATCTTTCGGGCCATTAACAATATTGTATCCCACTATTTTTGATAATATGTTTCATTTCGAAGGTACAGGGCGACCAAACTATTTTGGTGTATTTAAAACATTAATTTAGCTAAAAGAAAATTGTGGCATACGTTGATTTTGTCAGTCATCCAAAATATTTTCTTATACCGCTCCAGAAAAAAACACATAACGGTGTTTTTAAAAGCGGGGTTGGACAAATATTGTAAATGTGTATGCTTGCTGAAAGTTCTTATATAGAAAAAAAGCTTTGAATCCATTTTCTATGATAAAGTTTTGATGTTATCGAAACACATTTGCATTCCGTATTGTTGAAATAAATCAGGTTTTGAAAATGATTATAGAGCAAAATGTTCATAGAATAGTTCAGAACGTAACTCCTGTTGACGAATGTTGTCCCTATGTTTAGTAACCTGTATATTGCATTAATAATTATTATAACACTAATTGCCGTTTTTCTTTATTTTCAGGTTTGTTCAAGACTGTTTAAGAGACGATATCAGTAAGTTTAAGCAGAAATCTATTATTTCCCATGTTCCTTGGTTGTTCTAACTTTACAGGGGGGGGGTCTACTCATTCTCTTACGTCACCAGCTGTAAGGGTTTACATAGCCAGCCAATAGTAAAGATACCAGAACGTTTAAAAGCTGACTCTGATGGTGCATTATCAGTCTATAATTTCGATTTTTAAAATCAAGAATTTTTTAATCACTGGTAGTAGACAGTTTAAAAACTAGGTCAAATGTTCGTATTATTGATGAACATAGTTATAAATTGAGTGCTCTAATCTGACGTTCTTTCTGTGGTACCATTCATCGCAACGTGGGGGTAGAGCTTCGACTCGATTCACACCTTAGCTGTATTCATACATCCCTTAAAGCAAGCTTGATATGGGTAGTGACAGGTCCCGCAGACGTGTGCACGCATTACAGAATCAGCCCTACCGCAAAAATGGCCGAGAAACGAAGTGTGGTAGTTCCTCTACCATCATTTATAACTCTCGACTGTGAGTTTCCAACGGCTGGCGACCTAGAAGTATAATTAATAATATCCGACTCCCTCCTATATCACGTCGTCCGTCGTGTCATGTGTGTGTACTGCAGAAATTTTAATAGTGTCAGGTGGGGAAGGCTGCGCAGATTTTCAGGAGTTTGTAGCACAGACTGCAAAGTGATTGACAGTCGTATTAATGATACGGTTTCGATTTATCAATCGCAGATTCACTATAACTCTCAACAAGCGTTTGCATTGTTAAGTCGTTGAACCGTAGTTTGATATTTGCTCAGACATGGCTAGACGTTAGCTAAAAAAGTGTAGGTTAAATATACTAAGTGACATATAAATTCGAACACCCAGTTTAAATGGTATTATTTTAATAAAAGTTGGTGAATGTATTTATCTTACTGTAAATAACAAGTGAAAAAATTTTCAGCCTTATCAGTTGGACATTCCGGTTTTTATACTGCTTTTTTTTAATTCACTAACGCTCTAAAAATGAATATTTCAGCCGCAGTAAAGAATCAACGTTGGCGGATTTTGGTTCTTGACATCCTTTACGATCGGTTACGATGCCTAGAGTACGGAGACCTGTACGATTTCGTCAACTTAGTGAGTTTGGTAGGGGCCGTATAGTGGGACTTCGGGAAGCTGGACTTTCTTTTCGAGCAATTGCAGTTAGAGTGCAAAGAAGTGTAGACACTGTGGTTAGGTGTTGTCAGGCATGGCTTCGAGAAGGCCGTACGCAAAGAGCAAGGGGCACTGGACGCCGCCGTAGAACAACAGACCGTGAAGATCGCCGCCTAAGATTATTGGCCTTAAGGGACCGTTTCTCCACTACCAGGTCCTTTGCAAATGAATGGTTTGCAGAACACGGAAGACCTGCGAAGTGTTTACCGACGAATGAGAAGTTTTGGCTTGTTTTCATACCGGCTACACTGGGTCCTCCCTTTAACTCGAGAACACCGACGTAATCGCCTTGAGTGGTGCAGACAACGGTCACTCTGGGATCAGGAATGGAACAGTATTGTCTTTAGTGACGAGTCACGATTTTGTTTAGGCATGCACGATGGTCGTGCCAGGGTTAGAAGGCGACGTGGTGAAAGGAGGAATCCACAGTTTTTTGTTGAAAGACATGTTCATCACACTGTTGGAGTTATGGTTTGGGGTGCTATAGCTTATGGCTCGAGGTCACCTTTATTCTTCATCAGAGGTAACATGAACGCGCAGCGTTCTATCCACGAAGTTCTAGAACCCCATCTTTTACCCTATCTTGACACCCTGGCAGATCCAACTTTCCAACAAGATAATGCCCGACCACATGTTGCAAGAGTCACAATAGACTTCTTTCAACATAATTATGTCACATTGTTACCATGGCCACCAAGATCTCCCGACTTATCCCCAATTGAGCACGAGTGGGATATGATGGGTAGGAGATTGCTCAATTTGCAACGTCCTCCTCAGACTCTAGAAGCACTTCGAGAGGAGTTGGTGGTTGCCTGGAATGAGATACCACAGGAGGACATTGACCACCTGATCAGAACCATGCCTAGGCGCGTTGGAGGATGCGTAGCAGATCAGGGTGCATCCACACATTATTAAAGGTCAAAGGGCTTTAAAGCAGTGCAATCATTTTGAAATTTTTATCATTTACTTATTATGCTTCATTAAGTACTTATACAAAATTTTATTAAAATAAAACCATTTAAACTGGGTGTTCGGATTTATATGTCACTTAGTATATATTTCAAATGTGAGTAAGTTACGTGTTTCATCCTTTCTTTTGTTTCAACTTGGAGTTATTTGATTCTTACTTAGTCCAGTGTTAGTTCGTACTAGTATTTTGCAGTTGTTGTCTGGGCTTTTTTGAGATGTTTTTTTTTATTTCTAGAGTGGCTGTGATGCCCGAATATTAAACACGTATACTCGTAACTAGAGAAAATCTATTGATGTCCTTTAGATAAGCTTAACGCATACTTGATACTGCTACTACGAACTCACGCACATGCTATGCTTTAGACATAATTCTTCACAAGTGCGTACGGCTTGGTCCTCTTCAGTCGTCGGTCAGCATTGTGGTTGACCAGCAGCTGAAAATTTTCTACATTGTGGTTTTACCTTTCTTCGTATCTGGTCCATACATTCTTGATCGATAATCAGGATATTCAAATCGCGATGAATAATCCTATTACGTAGATACCAAGGGGTATTGACCATTTTCTGCAGAACATTATTTTGAAATCTTTGAATAATTTCGATGTTCGAATTCTTCAAACAGCCCCATAGGTGACAACCATGGAATTAGAGCGATAGCTTAGAGGATCTTCCCAGTAACGAATAACATTGCTTGTAGTGGAGATTCAGTACTTCTCTCTTTTTTTTTATAATAGTGCTTCACATGAGCCTACCTAAATATTTAGCGTTTGGCTTCAATGGTATGGAGATGCCATTAACGCTTATTTGAGGAAGACTTGTTAACTCTCGTTCATACCTCGGTCCGTTCCGCCAAATCTGTACCTCACTAACATAGCTTGATAGATCTTCGGCAGTTACAATCAATGCTGTGTCATCTGGAAATGCTACAATCATTACATCGGTCACAGCAGCAACATATATACAGAATAAATAATACTGGACCTAGAACGCTCCCTTGTGGTACTCCTGCAATGACGTTGAAGGTCATATTTGAGATATAAGATCTAATTACGTCGATATACTGTCTTAAAAGTACAATGCTTATTATACTAGTAAGTCCTTCATGCCAAACTTTATGGAATGCTTGGGGGACATCCGCGGAAAGTGCTTTGCAAAATTTCTTTTCCTCTAGAGCTAACTCTGTGATGTCTGTAATCCAATGCACTTGGTCGATGCTGGAGTGGCCGCCTTCGGATGTTGCTATATTGGAATCAGTTTTGCCACATTGTTGCACTAGTCAAGTGTTTCACTTATCTCTTTATATAAATGTGAATGTGAATACGTAAAGACGAAAACACAATACGGAAAGGCGAAAACAGTTGTACACTTACTTATTGATACTCGAGAAAGGTTATAAGTATGATTTAATCTGCGAAGTCATCGTCGATTTTGAAATCCACTGTCGTGGATTTATACCGTCAGCTCCAAGCCGACAACAGCGCGGTCTGCCATCGATCTACTCAACCTGTGACCGTCAAGGGTGAAACAGCAGATGCTATAAACTAGCAGATATTAGTGCGAATTGATATTAGAATAGGCCAGAATAAAATAAGTCAAAACAGAAACAAAAAAGTTTGACACGAGTGAGATTTGAAATGCCGACCAAAGAGTCGATAAAAGCGCGTTCATTGTTTATGTAATCGCTAGTCGACACGCCTTGATATTACAAAACAATATAAATATGTAATATAAGCTGTTTTACTGTTTCAAATCGTTCACGTCCTATGTGGCGAAATCAAATTTCTGCTATAGATATATTATATTAACTTTTTGGGAACAAAACGTAGCATTCCATACAAATGTTATCGAAATTGTCAGTGTATTGGTCTTTTGCTAGTGTAGGTAGGTACACGTTCATAGAAGGGCAGCGAATCTCTTTCGCTAGGTTCCGTTACGCAGAATCGAGGCAGCTCGCCCCGGTAAATCGACCCGTATTCCGTACATGTTCAGACTTGTTTGTTCTCCAACAATGAATTTCCGATAGTTCCGAATAATTACTTATCGTAGTCAAGATGAGAGCTTCTCGTAGCAAGGCAAGATAATATTAATTTGTTTGGATGACTATTTGATAGTCTCTAATAGACAGAACTTGTTTGTTGGAAAGTAAGCGAATAATTTAGTAAAACGATCGACTCGCTGCGGGAGGGGCGGGAGTTAAGTGGTTTGTACAATGCATGAGGTACAATACATTAACAAAACTATATAATGTATACTGAGACGTGCCTACTATGGAATCCTCTCGCCATTCTCTCTAGGGGCCGTATCGTCAGTCGTTCCTACAATTGTAGGACACCTTTATGGCCTCCTTGATTTTCATAGTCTGTTCTCTCCTTCAGAAAGGCTGGGATATTTCTAGATTTCTACGCTTCCGTGTCAGCGTCAGCGCTCTCTTATTGTCAGGTTATGTTTTCTTCTTGAATTGTAGGACATTTCAATTTCAGGCTATATAACAGATGATATAAATCAAAAGTATGAACAATTTGATGCAAATAGATATTTGTAACATAACCTCAAAATTAATCGCTGACACGGAAGATAGAAAACTATGAAAATCAAGGAGGCCATAAAGGCAACCTACAATTGTAGGAACGACAATGTTAAGTGTAAACGTCTTTACAAAAATACATACGTATCGCTTTATTACAGTCTGATCCACTTATTTGGGCATCTTTTCATGCTTCACTATTTCCATGAATAATTACTTTACTGTACAATTTTTGAATGCAACCCAATCGTAAACATTAATAAATAACTGAAATAATCACTGAACAGATTTGAAAAACTGTATTCTTTATTCATGAGCAATAGTTCTAAAACATAGAACACAGATACAAAAGCTGAAGACTAATAAGAATGTAATTGAAATCAAGTATAATAAAAAAAAAACAAGAAAACTTACATTATCAGTTATAGCCATATTAGTGTTATCAACACTTGAAAAAAAATTTGGAAAATATTTGAATGCTCGATTGGTTGATTTTTTACTTCGAACATTTTAGCTGAACACCAGTTTTGGCTTCCAAGCAGGAAAATCAACAAGATATGCAATGTATGCTGTCCTTTGTGAAATCATAGAAAAATTAGATGTTAACATTTAATGTGTTGCATTGTCCTCGGACTTAGTAAAAGCATTAGAGACTGTAAGTCATAAAAGAACTACTCAACATCTTAGAGCTATATAGGGTTCATGGAATAGTTCTAAATACATTTACCAGTTACTTAATAAATCATGAACAAGGTGAAAATATAAATGAAACCATAAGTGACATGTTACGAATTCTTCTCTGATTAAAGATATTGAGTGTCACTAACTAAGGATGAAAGAATATGGTATAGCTTGAGGATTTCAACACCAAGTAATACTTAGATAAACTCTTAATTTGATTGATTTCCTGAAATATTTGGTCATTTATGATTTAAAATTCAAATTATAAATTCTTGAGGTTTGATGAGCTTATAACATTTACTAAAAATACAATGTTTCGGCGGCGTCAAACGCCATCTTCGGGTACATGCCAGTTTCTAGAACAGACAATTTTTTCTGTACTTCCCTTTGCCAGGCTTTTTTAAAGTCTACTTCATCGTCTTAATAGGTTCATGCAACCATTATTTTCATTGAGTTCCATTTTCACCCAGGATTATAGTAACTTTGCAGTTTTGTATTCATGTCCGTTGATATCAATTCAATTTATAAATTCTGTCAACTATCAACGGTCAGGAATGCAAAACTGCAAAGTTTTATGATATAGACTTCACGCAATACTCAATGAGGGTAGTGACTGACCGACGTAAAGCGATTTGTAACTGGTATCAAACATTCCACATAAAGTACAAGCGCCAAAACGAGGGTTGTAGACGAGGCTGGCTTTCAACGATCTTGGTTTACGACATAACATCCTCGAACAGTGACTGCCTGGTAAAAACAACCCTTATTTGTGATTTTTGATTGGCAGAGTATAGTACAGGTGATTGAGAACATATACATATACATTAATTTTTGTTTCCGCATAGCTTCGTCAACACGGTCTTCATCAGAACCTTACCATTAAAAAATTGTCTCCGTAATACGCTGCCTCAAATCAGATAAGAATGTCCAAATGATTTTAAAGTAAATTATCTAGGCAATAATTTATTACTCTTGAGCGTTTCACTTTTTACGTGCCGCACCAATCGGTGAGGAGGTATTGAAATCGCAAAAAAATTCGAAAGTGAGATGTTTTTGGATATTGCTTGACATATATCAGAAAAAAAACTACGTCACTCATATCCGTCAGTCTGTCTGCGTGGATTTTGTTGAAATTACAATACTACTATGCCAAGGACGAAAAGACTTGTAGTTTTTGAAAATCGATCAAGTGACGACGAAGCTGTGAGCAAAAAAAATGAAAGAGCCAAAATCACTCAAACTTGTTAAAAGGTCAAAAATTGAGTGTTGTGAGTTGTAGCGGATTGGGTTATTTATGTGCTTCCAAGCCTAGTAAATCTGCGTACTTATTAGACATAAATTTCACACATCATGCACTGAAAAGTACAACTTTGCTTTGATTCTAGATTACGGATACTTAAATTAAGGTAATTTCATTTTTTCAAATAAATATATCCCTTACAGCTAAGTTCAAATAAATATGTCTTAGAAACATATCAAAATCACGATATGCGATTCTTAAGATGTGTGTATAGGTGCTCACCCTGAATCCCCAAGGCCGACTCATAGCGGGAAGCTAAACGAGGTAATTTTATCTTTGCTTTCGGGGATATACCTGAGAGGGAGAGTTTATATTATTCCTTAGGTCATCTTAATCAGGGGCCAAGGAGCTGTGAATTGATTTCCTGATCTATTTGAGCAATCCTATTTGACGTCGGGCTGCGTGGTCCGCCATCTTTTCAAGCGGCCTAGTCGTACAGCAGGACGTTGGCTTGGCTTTTACTAAGGGCAGAAAGAGGTGGCAGATAGATCAGATATTCAATCCTGCATGTTTAAATATACTATAATTGTCCATGTTGTGAGTTTATAGGTAAACTTTCATTGAAAAGGAGAGAAGAATTATGCATTTCATTTATTAACAACTAACCTTTGAATAAACCAATGAAGGGTTGCCTTTAGCTGCCGTCTGCTCGTCACAACCGTTAATTCATAAAACTTTTGACACTATTGTGATATGCTTGTTCTGATAAATATCAATGTTTCATTGGCAGCCAAATAAAACTGAGAATATAGAGACGTAAAAGTGAAGATTTATTACTTCGGTTACCTCGGCGTAGCATCAACATTATATAGAATGTCATAAAGTGTTGTGGGTATCTCGATTATGTTGACAGATCTGAAAGGATCACTTCACTGAAACGAAACCACAGATATTTTGTATGTTTACTAACGTTTGGCCGAAACGTTAGTAAATCCTGAAATCTACATTTGTAGCTCTATTTGGCTGCGAGCGAGGAAATCACAAGATTCGTTTCAGGTGTTACACTAAGCCTGTACTATTTGCCATTCCTGAAGATTCATATAACACCCCTAGCTGTGTCTGCTTGTAAAAAAACCCATATCCGTGTCCTATCATCGCCACAAATATGGCGGTCTCCAACACCGTCACGGCAGAATCACCGCACCGTAAACCCAGCCGTAATGAAATTTTGAGCTGGACTGACCGGACGGGACCACACTGATTCCCATGATGAAAGAATGAATTGGATCCCTAATGCAGTGTCAAGACTGTCTCGTAATTGAATTTCGAGCTGCAGAGCACAGAAGGGCATTAGCTAGTTTTCAGAATGATAACTCAGTTAGAGTTGTAAGTGCGGCCCCGGCTCAGTAATATTATTTGAAAAGTGTAGCTCGCCGACGGCTGGCCTGACTCAGGGATGGAGGTGGTCTTTAAGTCTCAGGGGATTTGTAGATAAACAGAGGATTTATTTTCTTGTACCGATTGGCGTTGACGGTCGAACGCAAGGAATAATGGTAATATTTCAGCCGTTCTTGTCGACCTCGAATGTCTTATTATTTATCCGTTGTCTATATGAATCTCACTAGTTGCGCAGCAAAACTATGCAGTAGTAGTAACAGCCAAGGAATTCATCATTTTGTGGACCCTGTAAACTATCAAGTCTTTTCTGGACTGTGTTGGAGGATTCTGTTTCTAGTATTTTTTTATTATCTCTATTTCTCTAGGACTTCTATTACATTTTTTTTTGAGCAATCAACTTCTTTCGTAACAGTGTATATGTGGTTAAAATTTGTCGGATAAGTTGTGAAACACCCTTTATACACAATACAAGTAATTATGGCTTGTTATTCTTTAGTCATCGCACAGCGTTGGACAACCAGTCCAACAGCTGATGGAAGTGGTGCAGCGTTTCTTCATGCCACTCCCTATTGTGAACATACCAAGGGGCATTGCTTCAGTTGCCCAGAAGTTTATCAGGAATCTTTGGATAATGTCGATGTTAGTGATATAGCTGTACAAGTTGTAGATCATGGTTTTGTTATGTAGCTCTAGGCTTGAGTATCTTTCCACTAATCAATAATATATATTTGCTTTTCTTGGTACGGTAATACTTGAGTCTGGACTGTTGGGACATACAACTGAGTATTTACCATTTAGCTCAATTATTGTTAAGGCGTATTTTAATATGATTTTTCAGTCTCTATAGTTTACTTTTTCAGTTACGGAGCTGCGCCGCCGACGACACTGTCGCAGGGGTTGAGTTGGCCTTGAGGTCCGAGGGCAAACTTGACAAATAAATATAAAATGAGATAAATAACAGGTGAATTCTCAAGGCGTTGCAGGATTAAGTATTTAATGCATCTACCGGAACGACGTTTTATATAACTGCAGAGATCCATAGGAAATTACATTTCAGAACTTTAGTCGAACCCGCTTCTATCATCGGAAGTTTTAAATCATATTGTATCTGTATATACTCTTGCTTTGTGGAACTTTTTCATTATACTCATTGAAATTATGCTATTCCGTTAATACAACGTTTTGCAAATAAAATTTCTATTCTGACATCTTGCCAGAATGTTGGGTATCGGATTTCCGACTTATTAGATATGGTAGTTTATGAGTTCAGGTCTTCGCTCACAATATCAAGGCAAGTGATTCGCAGAGGTCGCTTCTTAGTTCCAACATTGCTTCTGTTGGGCCCTTAAAACTTATATGAATCTCGGTTACTTATACTTAAGATAGGGCTTCGTAGGCACACGCCAATTTGCGACAACTTCTTAATAGAAGTTGTTTGTGGTGCAACGTATTAGGTATCATTAAACACTCAACGAGACAATTAGTGTAGTACAAAATGCTGTAAAACTGACATGACCAGTTCTGTAAACTGAAAGGTGGGGGTCTCAGTTCTCAGCAGAACCGCGATGAAAAAAAGTAGTGGCTACTAACTAACGATCCCTGATCATCCATGTTATTATTAACAAAAAAACTATCAATATAAATGCTAAACGCCCTCTTCTCTGGAAGATTTCTCAAGTTTCATCACCCCGCGTCCAAAAACTACGATCCTGTATAGCGCGAACGTCATTGCTGGTTGGCTCCGATGGAGAGAGAAGGCTGTTACCGCTCCAGTAAAGGCCAGATGGAAGTTAATTCAATATACAGTCCAGAGTGTGATGATGAGGAATTGCCGGTGTACGCCGCTCTGTTGATGGAATAATTAGGTTAATTTTTACACTTTTCAACGAGAAAGGAGCTGTAATTTAAAATGGTGCGAGTTACTCGTTTTATCGTCATTTCGTATCCTACCGTTCACATGAACTTCTTTTTTAAAGATCAGAGTTTTTTACTTCCCTTGCCAACTAGCGAGATCGTATTGTAATCGGGAAAATCGAACCGAGGTAGTATCTTTTTTGCATGTTATATGATATGTAGTATGACGAGAATCATGTCATGTCACGATTTTAACCCTTATGATACCAGTGTAGTGGTAAAGCTAATCATGTTTAAAGTGATCCGTCATCAATATCGGTTCGTAATATCACCTTCCTTGATTTTTATTTCAATTTAAAAGATCAATAAACACATTTATCATTCCTGAAGAGATAATTCATATAGTTTCGACATTTAGCACCTAGAAAAACCCAAAATTCCACATGTTTACTTAAGACTTTGAGTGGATTACTGACGTCTTTTTCAAACTGATAACGACGGAATGGGTGTGTGACTGCTGGAATTTACCTGATTACGATTACTTGATAACTCCATACAGCACATTCCAACCTAACAACCGCTGCTATCTTGAAAACATTTCATATCTTTATCTGACTTTGAAATATGTGTGTGTATGAGAGTGCACGGTGTGAATATCAGCACTTGCGCTTATTAATTTTGCTGGGCGAGTAGCTACGTATATTTATCTTAAATTATACGGAGCTCGATTGCAATTCATTCAGCAAGCCCAACTAACAATTGTCACTCCTATTAGAGTTGCAAGAATGATTATACATGATTCCTTACACAGCATTGTATGCTGTAAGAACATTGGCAAAACGCTCTTAGAACAGCTATACAATCGGAATGGGCACACCTAATAGGACACTTCGATCATTTAAGGGGTTGTATAAGGGATGCAGGTAACAGTTACACAACAAAAATGTAAGCCTCTTGCAGCCGCTATAGGACATTTGCGTCAGTGCAAGATTCAATTTTTGTCAACTATACAACTATTCTGTTACGTGATTCTACTTTATTGCAACCAAACTATTTCTTACGTATTGTATAGACGAAGTGAAGAATGTACTATATAACTAACACATTACAGTCATCTTGTTTACTTACATATCGGCCATTGCGAATTTCATACACAGGTATATGATAAACTTCTGCACTGTGATATAGGGCTATTGAATTAATTGCGCAGCAAATTTTATTGTGATTATCGTGCAAAGTAGTTACGCAATTTCTTCGGGATTCGTATTTGATTCATATTTTAATAATGATCCAAAGTATGTCTAGATTTTTAAGATGGAAAACTGAACTTATCTGCGTTACATCTTCCACAAATCCTATATTTAGACACAATTACACTAATGTTTATCACTTTATATGTGTAACTTCATAATTATTTAATATTAAATAGAGGAATAAATGTTTGTCTAATATGGCGGGTGGTTATGTATAATCATGGCATCGTCCGTGTTGTCTTTAGTTTATTAGAATATTTTGGTGTTGCCTGCAGGTGTTATACAACAATTTGACAAATGTCTGAAACGAAATACCGACAGAGTCGAATGATTTACCCAGAATTTGTACCAGATCTATATCTTCTGTTTGAACAGTTGATAAAACCTTTTGAACCAATATGCATGCGTGGTTTGTCTTAAAACATTGGTTATGGCATTTTAACAAAAATATTACAGCAGAAAGTTAGGTTATGGTGAAGTTGTATACCAACATATTTAGCAAAAATGTATGTCGAACACAGCAATTTTGTACTGCAAAAGTTGTAATATTGTTGCATATGTACAGTATTTAACAGTTACTAAACAACAGTTGTATAAGTGCTTCCGTTGGGAGCAATTTGTTGGCTAAATTTGCACAGCAAAACAACAAGGTTCGGGTTTGTTTTATAAACGTTACCATGGATGCCACAACACAACCATTTTGACTACCGTGCAAATATGCCGTATAAAATAGTTGTATAATTGTTTATGCAACAGTTAAAAATTTGTCCTATAGAGTGTTGTATAACTATGCTATAAGAATATTTTAAACACCTCATTTTAGAGCAAATATGTTGCAGAAAGCAAATTTGCATTCCACGCAACATTAAGCCAGCATTTTGGTGTTCAGGCAACAACAATAGATAGCTTTTATGGCTGAACGGTTCTTTTACCAAAAGCTTATAGCACTACTTTGCTAGTTGGGAGATTATCAACCTTGAATAAAAAACATATGACCCTTCGTCCTACTGCCTCACACGTTCCATAGTTACCGAGAAACAGTGCTACCAGGTCAAAAAATGGCGTCGAGTAGGGTGACACTGCACTTCCCATGCAACGTCGTCATCAGTTCATAAAGCGTTATGTTCAGGACAAGCTAGATCCTATGAGGAAAAAGGTTAAGAGAGAGAGAGACAGTGAGTCAGACAAACATTCCCATACAATTAGTCCATAGACATTATTACCTGTCCTACCAGTGGAACCTTCTATCGACGCCCCTCCCGCATACCTGATCACACGATGCAGCAGCGCGGAAGTAATGGCAGGACACTCACGTAAATCACCATGCCCTGCGATGGACCCAAAGAGCAGAAGCAGAGACGCTTTTCGAAACTATGTTTCTATCATTCAATACAAATGTACGGGGAAATCTATGAGGTGTGAAATGTATAATGGGTGCGTTGAATTACCGAATATACCTCTACCCACCTCTTAGAACTCCCAATTTTTTAACACCTACAAAAACTTTTCTCAAAATGGTCATGAGCCACTGGACAGTACTTTTTCGAACCTGGCAAAGTAGTAACCTTGTATGAAGATTTCATCAAAATCCGAGCGGTAGGTACTTCCCAAGTTGTAGGCGGGCAAAGGATTAGCGGACAGACAGACCGACGGAAATAAGTGACACATGTACATATAACATCAAACAAAAATATCTCATTTCCTCGATTACAATTAGGGCTTCCCAAGACCAAGACTTACTTGGTCTTGTTAGTTAGTTTACGGTGAGCGTTACTGTCGAGGTGGTTACAGTAGAAGTCCTAGACAGCCCCGAATATTTCAAACTTGGGAAGAGATAAACAAATTTGTGTTTTTGAATCAAACCTCGGCAACCTCAAGCGGTATTTACGAGCAACATGTGACAGGCAGTACTTGAAACGCCTTATCAAATGAATAGTGAGTACTTTTCTTAACTTCCTATTTACATTTTCTCTTCTGTTTTACAGCTCATTAACTTTGAAATGCTAAATTTAGTTGATTTTGAAAAGGAATCGTAAAGCACAAGACAACCTGTATATTTGTTCATTGGTAAATAGAAGTCTTTTATGTAACAGTTCGACAACGACCTGAAGCAGAAATGCAATATGGCTTATCTGACATTCTCATTGCAGCATTGTGAAACGCCCCATCGCAAATAGAAAAATCTACCCGTGCCTCTTCTAATTCAATTTTCAACATAGCTATATGCTCTGTTATTATCAGCTGTTGAATGTGAATGCTTTCCTCAGGTGATATCACAGGGTGTCAGTTTTCATCAGACAAACAACCGTTAAAGTGAAACTACCTCACCTAAAAGGCGCTTTCGAGAGTATCTAGCGGAATGTAATATTGACGAACGTAGGTACAAAGTGAGGATATTTCTTTGCAACGAGAAAAGATAGGAAATCTCTAGACAAGTGAGACTTATCTGAAAAGCAAATAATATGATTTGGCATTATAATTTTATTTTGTGTAGTCCATAGATAGTGTAAATAATATGAGTAAAGACGCAGTATTACTTTCAGCTAAGCATAATGTAAACCTGAACGCATGACATCGGTAGTGAGCAACGAAACATTGTATTGTTTGTCGCCAGAAAGCGTATTTTTAGTGCATACTTTGACTCATTTGAAAACCCGTAGCTTGTCAAAGTGGCACCATTGCATCATCATAAAAATAATAATACTTACCGGTGGAAACATCTACCTTCATTGGGCTTGTGCCGCTGTTTGCGAATTATGCAAGTAGTGCCATTTCTTGAAATCTTCTGACACAATCTGCCTTTTGAAAAATAACTGTTGAGAAATTTACTTATGTTAAGTGCACTTTCATTTTCACTACTATGACTATGAGAATTAGAAGACAAACAAATCCTTGACTGGCTCCTTTTACCTAGTCTGAGTTCGTTGGTAGTGAAATTTGACGCTCAGGTAAAAGATTATTTAGGCATTGTATAGGCATAGGTCATCTGGAATGACCAGACGCTGTAATCTTGTGGACCACTCACTGTGTGACAAATATATTTTTAACAAAAAGGGGCATGAGAAATCGTTAGCTATTTTTAGATTCAGACTCTTACCTCGTAACACATAACAGATATAGTGCTTTCCAAGAAGCCCCATCCCCTAGTTATTTTTCAATTCTACCCCAAATTCGCGGCAATGAGGTTACTATATTTTAACGTAAGAGAAACAGTTAAACATTTCAAGATTGCGGAAAAGCACCGTATGTACATATTCAAAATAGGTTTTCCTTTATAAATGCACAACTTTAGAAGTATTTTATTCAATTCATCTTTTCCTCTTTTTTTGCTTCATTAAAAGGGATGCAATTTCTACGTTTCGATGTTCATGATTATTATATAGATCTATGTTTTTTAGTCGATTTAGGGCTCATCTGTCGCCACTTGTTTTTGAACAAATCATTTTTGTCGTACATTCAACTGAAAAACCCTTGTTTTAATAATGTGTTGCCTTGCTTTACTTCAAAAACAAAACAGAAAACAGCAATGTATTAGTGTAAGCTGAGCGGAATTGTACCAGATATCTTCAACTACCCTATCTTCGACATAGAGCTGCCACTGAAATATCTTCTATTGCTAAATCAGCTTCAAATTTCTACCAAATAAATGTTCATGTGTGAAAATAGTGGCATTGATTGCGCGGACTCTGCACTTCCCCTCAATTCATAAAATACTATATTCGGGATGTGTTAACCGCATTTAGAAAAAAAAAATTATAAATATGTGTAAAAAAGGATAATACTAGATCAAGTAGTCTCCAGAAACCCGTCATGTCTCTCCTGTGAGGCGGTATCATAAAAATCGTATATTCAGTATATTTTTGTATACCATATTTAAGATTTGTCTCCCCCTAAGAAACTTTTCTGATCTTAAAACAATTTTGGGGCTAGATGCTAGATAATCATAATATACAAAACGCCAGTCTAATCGCCCGCCTTTGAGCCGATGTGCCGGCTTGACGCCGCAACACGCAGGCGCAGTCTTCTTCGTGACGAAACCTGCGCTTTTCGTTCGTTGGTTAATTCTAAGTCTTATACGGGAAAGTCTATGGGTGAAATATGTTAGCTAGTGCGTAGAATTACCGGGATTAGGTATACATACAACTTACACCAAAATATTGACCCCTCAAAAAAATGTTCATAAATGTTAGCCGGTAATTTGTCAAAAAACGAAGTTTGGGTGAAGTACTAACTTCGTGTCAAAATTAGACAACATACAGACAGACAAAAATAAACGACGTGGTATTTCGAGATAAACATCCAAAAAGCATATATACTAAGTGACATATAAATCCGAACACCCAGTTTAAATCGTTTTATTTTAATAAAATTTTGTATAAGTACTTAATGAAGCATAATAAGTAAATGATTAAAATTTCAAAATGATTGTACTGCTTTAAAGCCCTTTGACCTTTAATAATGTGTGGATGCACCCTGATGTGCTACGCATTCTCCAACGCGCCTAGGCATGCTTCTGATCAG
This sequence comes from Acanthoscelides obtectus, assembly GCA_963669975.1. NCBI lineage: Eukaryota > Metazoa > Arthropoda > Insecta > Coleoptera > Chrysomelidae > Acanthoscelides > Acanthoscelides obtectus. The sequence continues at coordinate 64,423,309 of CAVLJG010000003.1, read as the reverse complement.
GTAGTCAATGTTCTCCTGTCGTATCTCATTCCAGGCAACCACCAACTCCTCTCGAAGTGCTTCTAGAGTCTGAGGAGGACGTTGCAAATTGAGCAATCTCCTACCCATCATATCCCACACGTGCTCAATTGGGGATAAGTCGGGAGATCTTGGTGGCCATGGTAACAATGTGAGATCATTATGTTGAAAGAAGTCTATTGTGACTCTTGCAACATGTGGTCTGGCATTATCTTGTTGGAAAGTTGGATCTGCCAGGGTGTCAAGATAGGGTAAAAGATGGGGTTCTAGAACTTCGTGGATATAACGCTGCGCGTTCATGTTACCTCTGATGAAGATTAAAGGCGACCTGGAACCAAAAGCTATAGCACCCCAAACCATAACTCCAACAGTCTGATGAACATGTCTTTCAACAAAAAACTGTGGATTCCTCCTTTCACCACGTCGCCTTCTAACCCTGGCACGACCATCGTGCATGCCTAAACAAAATCGAGACTCGTCACTAAAGACAATACCGTTCCTTTCCTGATCCCAGAGTGACCGTTGTCTGCACCACTCAAGGCGATTACGTCGGTGTTCTCGAGTTAAAGGGAGGACCCAGTGTGGCCGGTATGAAAACAAGCCAAAACTTCTCATTCGTCGGTAAACACTTCGCATGCCAATAGGTCTTCCGTGTTCTGCAAACCATTCATTTGCAATGGACCTGGTAGTGGAGAAACGGTCCTTTAAGGCCAATAATCTTAGGCGGCGATCTTCACGGTCTGTTGTTCTACGGCGGCGTCCAGTGCCCCTTGCTCTTTGCGTACGGCCTTCTCGAAGCCATGCCTGACAACACCTAACCACAGTGTCTACACTTCTTTGCACTCTACGTTGATTCTTTACTGCGGCTGAAATATTCATTTTTAGAACGTTAGTGAATTAAAAAAAGCAGTATAAAAACCGGAATGTCCAACTGATAAGGCTGACAATTTTTTCACTTGTTATTTACAGTAAGATAAATACATTCACCAACTTTTATTAAAATAAAACCATTTAAACTGGGTGTTCGGATTTATATGTCACTTAGTTTATCTCAGTTTCGCGATTATACTCGTAGTAGTAGCGTTATTTAAATTACACCCTTCATTATGCAGAGGAAGTATCAGGAACTGATCATTTTTACCACGCTTTCAACACTCTCCTGAGGTGGCTTTCGAGATATCGGTTTAATACATACCTCGCGTAAATTTATTCATTTGTACCATATGACTATTTGTCATGTTGCCGAAACAATTTAATAACCGCTAGATCTTAGAAGTCATCAGCAAGTAAAAATAAGAGTCGTGTAAGAAGCCTCATTGTTCTCTCTAATGCTAATGATCGCCCACATAGAGTTTTATACAACTTGCCACATACATAATTCTGTCGTTTGTTTTAAGGCTGTTAACCTCTGAATCGCACGAACTTAATCCGGATGAACTGACGTATTCTAACTAGACAGAAGGAGCAATAATACAAGCCGCCAGTTTGACAGTTGTTGACACTTCGCTTTAAATTCCTATTTTTCTGTGAAAACTTATAAACGCGCCTGGGTTCTATACAGTTCGCATGTTCCAGAAAATTGACAAGAATGGTGAATGTCTATTTTCATGTTTATGTTTATTGCATATTTTTAACAAGTTTCATACCTCACATAGCATTGAAAAATACGAAGTATTGGAGACAAGCCAGAGTGTGTCAGGAATACTCAAAAAGACCAACTGAAAAGGCCCTTACTTTCCCGTTTACTCATTTTAGCACCACGATATTTTTCTCAAGAACCCCCAATACGCCCAAAAAAATGTATTATTGATTATACCTATTCCAAACTGTGCAGATTTGTACTCCGGACCGTTGATAACAACTCACGTTATAAATTCTTGGAATTCGACCAATTTAAAATATTTATTATAAATGTAACATTTCGGCGACTTTAAACCTCATCTTCAGATACATGCGAATTTCATAAAAAAAATCTGTTTGGTCCGGAATACGGAACTGTAAAGTTAATATTATAGTCCTGAGTAGCAATGGACGGCAACAGAAATAATAATAATGATAGGATGAACGTCTTGATACGATACAGAATACTTCAAAAAGCCGGTTAAAAATCTACCTAATTTCGGTTTTGTAAGCATATAGGCTTAACTTCTTTTAACCCATTCGAATTCGTTGAACTAAATAGGAACAATAATTTGATGTTCTTCGCCACTGATAAATTATTTATCATGTATTAAAACAAATATCCAATAGAAGGGTTAGTCAAGCGCCTAAGCTTTGAAATTAATTTTTATGTAGCCTTGGTATTTTTGACATTGGCATGATAATTTCAATATAGAAATGAGTAAACTTTCTGATAGAATTAGGCTCCTGGTGCAGGACTCGAAACTTCAAGCTGGCTTGCGCAGGGTTTATACGCAAAAACCTATAAAACGTCAAAAAAACCCAAAAAATGTCAACTTGCTGCGCAAGTAGTATATTCCGCGTTTTCTCGCTATGAGCGCTGTGAGCCTTATCAAAAGCGTCCTTCTGTGGAGGAATGACTTAATATTTTCGCAGTACCTCTCATCCAGGTGCTGACTTCTATTCTCTATAGACATCGCAAGATAAATTTATATAAAATTTAAATGACTGGAAATAAAAAATGATCTAATAACCTTTTCAGTTTCATAAACATAATATATATCCTGTCTGTAGCATATTTTCTCACTTGTTACTTCACCGACCAGGGAATTTCTTTTCTTATCTCTCTCATTCTTGAAATTCACCAAATTTGCATATGTAATTTTCAGAATGAATAAGGAAAAGTGGATGCGCAATTTCTAGCTTTGACTCTCAAGTAAGTGTATTTGAGACAAGAAACGAGTGTAGCCAAGATCTTTGTTGCCAACTCCACCATGCACCGGCACCTTCCCAGAAAACTGGAAATTTGCTCATGTCCAACCCATGCCAAAAAAAGGATCTAAGACCGACCCTTACAACTGCAGGCCTATAGCTCTGCTTTCTTTTATAAGTAAGGTGATGGGAGAAGTGCATAAATCGCGAGCTTCTGGACTACCTCGAAAGTCACAGCTTGATTAGCGACAGGCAGTATGGTTTCCGGCATCAACGATCCACAGGGGACCTCCTTGCCTACGTCACGCAATTGTGGAGTAAACTCATCCAGTTTTATGGTGAGGCTGATGTCGTGGCTCTTGACATCGCGAAAGCGTTCGATCAGCTGCGGCTGCTTCGATATAAAAAAAAGTTATCAACACATGTTATTAGCACACAAATGCTCACTATGCACCTATGCACTGCCGTTTTCTCCCAGCTATAGTATACAACTTGCACCTTAGATCTCCAATAATGCCATCTCTGAACCATATGTTACATCACATCAGAGCCAAACATTGATAACTGAAGCATGATGTTTAGGCAACACGTACAACTACAAAACGAGTTTACAACAAGTCTCTATCAGTTGGTGCTACGTTAGCATCTTGTAAAAAAAAACCACCCAACCTCACTTTTCAAGACACGTAATACCCATGCCGGTATACATGCTACTTATTTTCAACACTCTAGCGAAGAGCCACATGCAAAAATGTCCAGGCATCCACGCGTTAAAGCAGAATAGAAGTTTGAAAGTTTGACATTACTGCGCAATGGCCAAATATGTGCGTACAGTAAAACGTGGACGATTCTGTATAAACTAGAATCTAACTTTCTTCGAACCTGCTGGCTCTAACCCTCAAATGACGGACATATTCAATTATATAGCTTAGCTAAGAATCAGACCAAGTTATGAGCTCGTGCTTAATATTGATTTCTCTTATCGGTTTCTACCGAGTACACTCAATTAATTCTGTAAACGTGAAAAAATAGGCTGTTTCCAGTGTAGCGCACAAAGGCGATTCCTCCTCAATATCACACCCGAGGCTGTATATCCAATTAACTCCCTGATCTTTCCTCAAGCAAAAAGACCCTTTTAGCTCCAGCTAAAATTAGCTACGCCGCAGCTTATTGTCACTGAAAATCACTGAAAATAAAGCCATAAGCATATACAGTGCTTTTCAAAAAGGTTCCCTCCCACTTATTTTTTGAACGCGTCAAATAAGCAAGTTGAAATTCAGGATGATAAATACCATATTTTAGCTGAGCACTGAACCGCTTATAACTCAATAACTAATCATCAGAACATTATAGTATATATTTATTCTCTTGGAAGTATTCATCTGAATATGTAATAGAATACGAGGGATGTCTTTTAAGTATTGCATATAGAAACATAGTAAGGCCGCGCGGATCGAACGTCAGTACTGAACCTTAACCTCACTCTTTAGTAAACTTACACTACACTGAATTTTTAAGTGTCACCAAGTCATTAGAAAACTGGAACTCAACCGAGAACATTTTCGCGACGATTCCAGGGTGGATGCACCAAAAACGGCAGTCACCCAGGAAAACGTCGATGCTGTGCGCAAACTCATCATTGAAGATAGACATGTGACATATCGCGAGGTTGAGGCGTCCTTGAAGATCTCAAAGACCTCAATTCAAAAAAATTTACATGAAGAACTAGGAGTAAGAAAATCAGTTTCTCGTTGGATACCCCACCTGTTGACTGAAGAGCAGAAAGCAGCCAGGGTTAATTGGTATCAAAAAACGCTTGACCGTTTCAATTCCGGAAACTCAAAAAATTTGGACTGCATTGCTGGTGGTGATGAATCGTGGATTTACTGTTATGAACCAGAAAATAAACGACAGTCGGCTGTTTGAGTGTTCCATGGTGAAGAAAAGCCAACAAAAGTCATCCGTCCTCGAAGTGTTTCGAAAAAGCTGGTCGCGACATTTGTGTGAAAAGCGGGTCATATTGCAACAATTCCTCTTAATGAGCAAATAACTGTTACTGTGGATTGGTATACCACCATTTGTTTGCCAAAAGTCATCACCGAGCTTCCAAAAATCAACCCCGAATTAAGAATCATCCTCCACCAAGACAATGCAAGCTCGCACACAGCCCAAAAAATAAGACAGTATTTAACGGAAGAAAACGTGGAATTATTGGACCATCCTCCATATAGTCCCGATCTAAGTTCTAACGATTTCTTTACTTTCCCGAAAATTAAAAACAGACTGCGTGGTCAAAGGTTCCAGTCACCAGAAGAAGCAGTTGACGCATTCAAAAATGCCGTTTTGGATCTGCCAGCAAACGATTGGAATAAGTGCTTCGAAAATTGGTTCGAGCGCATGCAGATGTGTATTAATCTTCGTGGAGAATACTTCGAAAAACAAAGTCATTTAAAACTACCTACCGTGTTGTTTTATTTCCATATGCAAAACTTAAAAGACATCCCTCGTATGGAACATTCCCTCAAAAAAGCTGTGAAAACGTGTCAACTGTATACCTCATATTATAAAGCACATTTAGAAAGACCCTTCCATGAGAAGAATATTGATTCAGTTACAAACGATTCAGTGTACAATTCTGCTCAATTTTGACAGCTTGTCAATCCGTTGTTTTGAAAGATACTAATTTTATGTTCTGGGGTTATAAAGTACCATTGAGCAGCTGCAAAATGAGGCATCATACGGTCTCTGTTCCAATTAGAAAAATCATCCAAAACGGCGCATTGCCGCCATCTGGAAATTCTCAACTGTCACTTTTATGCTAAAATAAAGTTTTTATGCATCAATTTCATCACCCCGAGTTTGTTCAAAATAATAAGTGGAGGAGGCTTTTTGCGAAGCACTCAATACTGCAATACTGACGAATGGCATTAGAGGCTATGGAAACAAGAGACTGGACGAAAGAAACAGATCAATGCGCATGCGCCTCGTAAGGACACAGAGAAAATGTTGCCTGGTAGTTGTTTCTGATGTTAACGTAAATATCATGGTTGTAGTTATCGTTCAAATTGCATACAACACTTTTTTATACAATAGCTACAAGAGTGATAATAGTCCATGCTATCACATTACTTATCACATATGTTGCCATGTGGCAACGCGAAAATGTTCAATTTCCGACCCCAACCAGTAATTATTAATCCACACGTTCCTATATACGAGGGTTGATTCATATGCTCCAATCTTGATTGCAAGAAAGTTTTATTTAATTGGTATGTTTTATTTTTCTGCTTGATCCCTTCTTATATGAATGCTCTCATTTACCCATTGTTCCAGCATCTCACGTTTTCTCTTAAATTTCGATTCAATTTTGGAAATATGAGATGAAGTTAGCGAATGCGGTGTGTAATCTATCAGTTCAAAGCTTGCTTGGTAAAGTGTAGTTATATAAATGTATGAGGTTTGGCTGAAAGCATTACCCTGATGATACAGCGTGCCACTTATTCACTTTCCTTGAAGTTTTTTTGAAGCGCATTTAAAAATTTTGAAATTATACAATTCTGTACGTATGTCCTGTAATACCATACCTTGCATATCTTTGTCAGACGTCACTGTGACAGGTGGACCGCACGTCATGTTGTATTCATAAGATACTATTTCTCACTTAGCATCTCGAAACCAGAGTTTGTCTATATTATAGCAAACTGCACACCCTCCAATAGTAGCCACAATGTTTTGATGAATTTCAGTGGTTACCATACCCTTTTTTTGCTGATATGTTTTTATGGCTCCCTGTTAAACGGAATCCATTTCTACTGAAATCCCTGTCACATATGAACCAAAAAACACGTAACATACAATAGGTTAACATATAAAGATATAATATATACATTTTCATTCTAAACGAATTATCATTGATAAAGTCCATATATTATTTATTATTAGATAGTGTAAACAATCAACTTGCTTTTAGGATTAATACACGACAAGATTCCTAAGCATCGAATCATCTATTTTTAATTGATTTTTGTGAGGTTACTAAAATACTGATTGTCCAGAAACTCATTGTTAACGAATTCGATAAGCTATGCATACAACTTTGTAGATTCAATTGAGGTGGCAAGTAAGCCTAGACGGTGGTCCAAATTTCTTCTGTAGGACATTGAATTCAGAATTGTTGAAAATGGACTCGTAATTGGATCAAATTTTATAGATGTACTTCGCACGCTCTGCTGTTATCAGTTAGCCCTTCTGAGGAAAAGTCAGCTACGAACATGTATAACAGAAAATTAAATGGCCTTCCTCCTCCCCCTGGGAGGAATTGCTGCAGGCGCACATGATTATTGCGATGACCAATCGCGTAAATGCCGATATTGGTCCTCACCAAGCACAGTGCATGCAAGCCACTGTAGTACGGAAGCGATTGCCGATTTTGACGTACGAGCGCTGACGATGACGCTTATCCATCTGGGGACGACGTCGCACGTATCGACACTCGACTGTAGGAAGAAAGTCTTAAGGGTAAACGTAAGGGGAAATCAATGGTGAGTGAATTATGCCTAATACGTGCATAGAATTGCTGGGGCTGGAGGCGTATCGATCTATCGACGTCAAAAAATTGAGATCTATCCTCCTGCACCCCCTGCAACTCTCGACCCCTAACCTTTAACCTCTACAAAAATGTTCCCCAAAAACTAAAAAGCTCTTGCACCCTTGGAATAGAAGTAACATTGTGTAAAAATTTCATCGAAATCCGACCGGTACTTCTCAAGTTATACAGGTAAACAGGTAGGCAGTTAAACGATTAGCGGACAGACAGGCAGATGGTTTTTATTGATGTACATGTCATAGAAAATTTCCGCTATTACAAAAAAGCCACTGGCCAACGTAATAAAGCCAAAAAGTATGTACCGCTACATTACCAATCAACAAAAGTTGTATGTCGAATTTACTAAGCGAAATAGTGGTATATACAGCAGCTATTCCTATTATCGTCACACTCGCAGCTTAGTAAAACCACATTTGTGCAGATACGTCAAACTATAATGTAGGATTTTAAGAATGCTATTGTATGTTACGGCAAAAAAACATGACACAGATTAACTAGATATCAATAACCCATCATACTATAGTATAGTATCATGTCAATAACCTAATCTGCCCGAAAATTGCAAATACCCCCATTGTGTTGAGCATGGCATACTACGAGTAAGTGGCATTTAAATATATTTCTGGAAGCTATTCACCACTACATTTCATTTGATTGGATTCAATTCGCTGATATTTCCATTTTATTAAAATTACATAGACTGGGTATTCCGTATTTCACATGAAACTATCGAATTTCGGTTCAGTCAGTTTTTGAAAAATAATTGTGGATACTCATGTTGTTTTTCAATTAACTGCACAGATGGAGTTTCAAGTATTTATTAAACAATTTTATATAAAAAAGTATGACATTGATGGTTTATTTGCTAAAGAATTTTTCTACGCATGAACATAAATTAAATATTACATTTCACAAACCAACAATAAAGTTTGTTTCTTTTCACATTTTAAGATACTACATATTTGGATATGTATTCCTTCGACGAATTGAAACGAAAAATCAGGTACACTTGTATAAATTATGCAGGGTGTTAGTTTATATTTGACGAGTAAAAACAATAATTGATCTTGACATTAATGACAGGGTTTTCATAGAATTAACCGTTTTCGATATAAGAGCCTAAACAGTGGAAAGCACTTTGTTGTTTTGAAATTCCTCAGCAAAATAACATACATTCCGAGTTTTTGCGTGATTTACGATTCGGTCCAATCTACATTTTTCATAACATTCAATACACTATCAATATTTTGTAATGTATTACAGTTACACTTATAGTACCGAACAATTTTGTACTAGGGAACTTTCTATAGAGCAAGCGGTTATGAAATTCGTTAATGCATTCTGTTCCATCTTAATCCTTGGGGCCTGAGCTCAGCGTCCTGGACTGAGGGGGGCTCCAAATGCCACTCTACTCTTAAATTTTCCCTAACGGAAAGATTGGGACGCGGATTTCGCCCTGCCCTGAGGCCCCTTCAGCCGCAGACCCCGAGGTAGCTGTGGTGCCCCTTCATACCTTAAGACGGCCCTGCATGCACTGCGCCTGTATGAGAATCGTCGGCTTATAGGGTCGCTGTATATGGGTAAGCGCACTAGAATCTATTTCCAGACAGAGGATGTTATTGTAATTACGCTAACAATAAAATAGTTCCCTGTCAACTGAATAAGATGTAAAAGACCCTTTTGTGTTACATCTGGGTAATAAATAAGATGAATAGCGGGTGCGGGTCGGAACACGTCCTCTGATATCGACGTAATTAATTTTTATTAAAAGGTCTTTTGGAAGTTTAACATCATTTTTTCACTGAAGCGACCAACAGATAATTATTTTGGTATTACACCACATTATCGATGCCTAAGAATAAGGGGAGGTCATACTGACCAGAGTTACTTAATCATCCCGTGATCTGAAAGAAGCAATAGCGTATATATAAGATCCAAAAAACATTATATCTCCTTTTCCAAATTTTCGCAATTAGAATACTTCCCTTGCCAGTAGGCGTGGGAAGAAAAATGCTCCACTTTGACAGCGATCTGTTGTTTTGAAAGATATTTACTTTATTTCGTAGAGCTATGACGTACTAACGAGCTTCAAAATGAGGTATGACATTATCCCCATGGCTTTAAAAAATTGCTCTAAGATAGTGCCATTTTCAAATTTTCGGCTTGGTAACTTGGCATATGCAAGAATAAGCTCAGGCCTATGTAGAAAGAGAAATGTACACTTTTAAAAACTACAAACAATACGACTGCAGTAACTGAAAAGGATAAAGCATCAACTGTGCTATGAAGACGAATCTATAGACGTCCCAAATGTCAAAATCCATCAGGCTGTTTGGACTGTAGCCCGTGAAATAGAAATCTTAAAGTTGATGTTTGAATTTTGCTAAAGGGGCACCGCACCCATGCTCATATTTGTGTGACGTGATGGTATCTCATTTCATCTCTGATAATTTTTTGGTTTCTGAAATATATACGTAGTATCCGGTTTCAGACCTTTTCCAGAAAACTGATATGATTCTAATATAGTTCATTTGTCGTCCCTGCAAAACCTTAATTTCTATATACTTCTGGAAAGATGATGAATGCATATACAATGTTCCACACAATATGAACGTATCGCCGCTTCGATTGAAAGTAATATAATTGTTCATAGAGCATTACAAAATTCTGGATGTAATATGTGGTTTGTGGTCGAGATGTTGAATAATTATTCTGGGAAGAACATAGGTAAAAAGTAACTCTGAAGCTGACGTAATGTTTGCATGAATGTATTTCGAAGCATAAATTTGTCAGGCTCAACATGTTTAAAGGCATGCCACATTGTTCAACTAGAAACCTCAGTTTTCCAGTGTTTTGCTAATTTATACACAACCGCATACCTTCTGTCGAATCAAGCAATCTCTTAATTGTAAAACCAACTGGTAAAATTCTTCTATCCGTACAAAAACACTTCAACAGATTTATGCTCTTTCCAAAGACGAGAAGTTCCTAGTAGGGAAAAAGCCGTAAAGTATCTGAGTTTATTACTTAATAAATACGTCAGCAACAATTAATAGCCCATAAAACGAATCAGATTACTCGCGTTCCGAGCGAAAGCAAAATATGGTTACTTATTCTAAACTCTATATAATAAAGTGAAGTTAAATGTTACAACCTACATATATGTATATATTGACAGCGCCCACGATTTATGTTAGCTGGATGTGTAGCTAAAGCCGGGATTATAATGGTGGACTACATTCGTTAAAATCAGGTTTGGAAACAAATTGAAGCAGTCATTGCAAAAACCCCGTAAGTGACACAGAAGACAATAAAAACTGTGTCATTGACAAATAAACCAGCTTTAATGTATTTTTTTGGCCTAACGTTGTATTTCAGTTTTAAAGAAATTCCAAATAACATTCAGTTTTATTAATATTGTGACAAATAAGCGCGATCTGTTGGGCGAGTTTCCTACTCGCCAGAACTTAATGGCAGATCTCTGCTTTTACGCGAACCACGACCGCGCAAGCCGCCTTTCGGCATTATTCTAGATGTCGCTTTGTGGTTCACCCGGTCTCGAAGCAGCAATTGGGACTACAGTATATTCAGATAAGAGATAGACCGGATGTAAACAAAAGGTTCGGGTGATTTTCACGCTAACGCCGCCGTCTCGACGTAAAACAGGAGCCCTCATTGGTCAATTCGCAATTAAATGCCTATGCCGAGCGGCAGAGCAGTCGTATCAAGGCAGAGTCACATTCAGGTTCAGACGTGTTACGTATGTCGTGTGCATCATTGCAATTTGATATTTCTTTGGACGTTTTCGTTTGTTATCTTATTATGTTGTTGAGTTTGTCGTTGTTATTGTTATACCTTGTTATAATTATAGGCTAATTTAAACGCCATTTTGAGATTATATTCGACTGTATTTCACCAAACATCAGACGGCATCCGAAGCTGGAAATCGAAGCGAAAATTTTGAAACCCTTATGTATATTTACATCATTATATATTTCTTACCCCACCCCCACATGATCCTATATCCATCACCAATCGTATACACATCGAATTGTGCTAATTTACTACAAAGTTACGCAAAGCAACATCTACTATCTAAAATATGTACTGCGTGACTCTTAATACGTCCCTGCCGAATGTTACAGCGTTCGATGATCACGTGGTCTTGTTTATGTCCGGTGTATCTCTTATCTGAATATACTGTATATATAACTCGGTGGCCGCGAGATGGGCAGAGAGTACCGAATACGGTAGAGTAGCAGAGCGGAGTGAAGTACAGTGTAGTCAATGGCGACATAAGAATTAGTTAGACATAAATAGTGGTGTATATAAATGTTCTATCGAGTTGAATAAATTAGTGCATTTCTTTTTGTGGAATCCAGTGTTTCAATCCACACCCTAAAGAACCCAGAAAAACGCTACATGTGTGTCAGGTGTGGGGTGTTTAAAAAGAGAGCTGGAGGAAAGAGAGTGCTACACGGCTGGAAAGAAAACAGAATTACAGCAGCGGTTCGTCAAGCACTGATTTAGGAAGGTGAGGACCCGGATATTTTCATTTTTAACGGTGCAGGGGCTATTGGTTTAATGCTGCAAAACCTTTCGACCAAGTTAGAAAATAAGCTCATGAAAAATTGTACCGATCTTTTAGAAAACTCGGCCAAGTTAGAAAAAAGGCTCGCGGAAAATTGTGCCAACCTAGAAGGAAAGCTCATGGAAAATTGTGCCGGTCTTTTAGAAAACTCAGCCAAGTTAGAAAATAAGCTCGTGGAAAATTGTGCCAACCTAGAATAAAAACTCTTGGAAAGTCCAGCCAAATTAGAAAAGTTTTTGGAAAATACTGTCAATTTAAAAAAAGAATTGGAAGATAAAATTATGGAAGACTCTTGCGAGTTGGAAAAACAGATTTTAGAAACTTTGGAAGACAGAATTCAAGAAGTTCAAGGCAAGTTTGCCGCTTTAGACGTCAAGACGAGCGACGAACGACAGCGTGGACTTCCGTTGGAAAAATCAAGTGAGGTTGGAGCTTCTGTAGGGTCAGATGGTCATCTGCGAATAAAACCGCCGCAATTTGATGGCACAGCGCCTTAAAATCTCTACCGACGTCAGTTTGAGGCAGCCGCGAATGCAAATGGTTGGTCATCGACTGAAAAGGCAACTGCACTCACTTTGGCGCTACGTGGAGATGCTACTCCCATTCTTCAAAGAATATCACCCGAAGAGCAAGAGGTCTACGAACAACTAGTAGGACATTTGGAGATGCGATATGGCCAGTCACATTTAGAACATACTATCTACCATACTCAACTAAATAATCGGTTCCAGAAGTCAGGCGAGTCCTTGCAGGAGTTCGAAGCGGATATTGCGCGGTTGGTACGATTAGCATATCCCGATGTTCAGTAAAGGATAATTGAGCGATTGGCAGTCCAAGCATTCCTGGATGGACTTCGTGATGGTGAAATGAGGCCAGCCTTACTACTAGTACATCCATCTAAGCTGGTAGAAGCGCTAACTCGGGCCTTAGAATTCGAAGCCGCTAAAGACACAAATAAAAGCAAGGTCCGAGTCCGCCAGATGGTACCAGGAGATAACGAGTTCGAAGAGTCCGTCAAGCGCATTGTTAAGGAACATCGCCGCCAGAACAGCAAGCTGGAATGTTGGAAATATTGCAAAATAGGGCACGATAGGAGACGCTGCCCTGAAGGTGCTAGTCACTCCGGAAAACTAACGGATGTCTATGTGAAGGGACTATCGTCGACCTGTAGCCAACAAGCCCCGTCAGTTAATACCGTCCAAGTCTCCTCGCTTAAACATCAGCCTAATAGTGTTTTTCTCGATGCTATTGTGGATGGGACTCTAGACACCGTACTGCTGGATACAGGTGCGACAAAGACTATCATAAGGCCCGACATGGCGAAAGCTACAGCGAAGATTCGACCAACCAAATGGCGACTACGAGCGTTGCCGGAGGACCGGCAAACGTGTACGGTGAAGTAAACATCGCACTTGGAATAGGTAAAGCTACATTCGAACATCCGGCGATAGTAGCTGATATTGGAGACGAGGTAATCATCGGAATGGACATCATGGACTCAAAGGGCTTCGAGTTGAACTTTTAAGCAAGGAATCTTGAGAGTCAACAATGAGAAGGACATTTTATACCGGGAACGGAATGGAAACGTACGAGTTCTATTGCCTGAAGACACCGTGATCCCAGAACGAAGCGAAGATGTATTCAATAGCTCGGTAGAGAGCCAGACCACAGACGGGGAAATATTCATGTTTGAACCTAGGATGCATGACGAGGCTATTGGCCGAGGTATAGCAGTTGCAAAGGCACTTGTGCGTGTTGATAAAACTATTCCTGTGAGATTAATGAATGTCAGTCATTACCCTGTGTCATTGAAGAAGGGCTCGGAGCTGGGACACTGCTGTCCAGTTTCTGCAATCATTCGAAATATACCAGCTGTGGAAAACTCAGGGGTCATTCCTAATGAACTGGAAGAACTGATATCATCATCAGGCAGAGATCTAAGACCAGGCCAAAGAAAGAAACTGAAACATCTAATACATAGATATCGGGATGTATTCGATACTGGACAGAAAGGAAGAACCAATATAGTCCAGCACAAGATCAATACGGAAAATGCCCGGCAGATGGCAAGAACGCTCCCACTTGCTAAAAGAGAGGAGGCTGACAAGACCGTAGACAGTATGGCCAACGAGGGAATCATTGAGCCGTCCAACAGTCCATGGGCCTCACCAGTAGTTTTGGTTAAAAAGAAAGTTGGTTCAACCAGATTTTGTGTGGACCACCGAATGTTAAACAACGTGACCAAGAAGAACAGCTACCCTCTACCGCGTATTGATGACACTCTGGATACCCTGGCTGGATCAAAAATGTTTTCCACCTTAGACCTAAAAAGCGGATACTGGCAAGTAGAATTGGCCCCTGAAGATCGGGAGAAGGCAGCATTCACGGTGGGCACCGGATTATGACAGTTTAATGTTATGCCATTCGGCCTGTGCAATGCTCCTGCCACCTTTGAAAGGCTGATGGACACGATTCTAAGAGGACCTTGCCTTAGTAAAAGAATGGATGTGTCGATTTGGTGTACCTTTAGAGTTGCATTCGGACCAAGGGCGCAATTTCGAGTCAAATCTGTTCCAAAGTATCTGTCAAATCCGTGGATTAAGAAGACCAGGACTTACACCCGCAGTCAGATGGAATGGTAGGGCGCATGAATAGGACCATTGACCGGTATCTGGCTAAGGTAGTTATGGGAAGAGAACTTCGTTTCCCATGCGACCTAAACCTTGGCTGTTCACCAGGAACTGATATTGCCGGAGAAAAATACGTAACTGAGCTGCGTAGAAGAATGGACGCCATCCATAGCCAGGTTCGTGTTTCAATTCAAGGTGCCAGCGACCGGATGAAGGAAGCTTAAGACATTAATGCCAAAGACCAGAGGTATGACAACCATGATACGGTTTGGCTTTACGACTCAAAGAGGTGAAAAGGGCTGTCGCCTAAACTTCTATCATCCTGGGACGGGCCATATAAAGTTCTGGAGGCCATCAGCGATGTTCTCTACAGGATTCAAAAGGCACCACGCAGTAAAGCTCGAATGGTACATTTCAACCGCCTTGCACTTTATCATGGAAACAACAAAGATGCGGCGGTGCGGCAAATCCAACCAGAACCGGACATGTCATTTGACCAATTTATGGCTCACCATGCTAATGGCCATAAGAGTCGGTATGGCGTGACATGTGACGTACAGCAAGATCTGTTTACTACTTCACCGGAGTATGCCCTGGCACAATGTGTGGCTCAAGATTTGCGAGATGTCGAGAGGTATAGCAAAGACCTTTCTTAGGTAGTTTGGAAGAGTGCACGAGCTGCGACAATCGTACCCGGAAGTCGGACAAGTACTCCAGCTAACTGAAGAAGGTACCAATCGAAAGATCTTCTACCTAGTTACCAAGAAAGCTTCGTATCAGAAACCGAATTACGAAAATGTTCGGAACGCTTTGTGTTCGCTTAGAGAAGTCTTGCTTGCCGAGTACCTGAGAAAACTGGCAATACCTAAGCTGGCATGTGGACTGGACAACCTGGACTGGAGAATCATTCGACGCATGCTTGAGGTAGTCTTCCGGTATACAGGCATTCGATTTCTGGTATGTTGTCACAATCCTATACGGCTACCTCCTGGAAAGAGTGTGGAATGTTCCTTCTTCAAGAACTCCTACTGCAAGAGAGGGCCGTCGTGCCGATATCGACGTGGATGAAAAAATGAACCTGCCGCAGAAGGTAATCGAAAAACTTCATTGGCATTTTGTCCGTCAATACATATCAGTTCTGAAAGTACAACTCCTTTAATGGAGAGACATAATTTGATTTTACCGCATAAACCCAGCAGGAGCGGGAATGCCTGCCCCGCGCGGGCCTGGGCCTGGAGTTTGCGCGGCGCCATTTTAATGTTTCAGTGATGGCTTCATGCGGCCTGGAGGAATTCAGTACCGTTCGGACTGTTATTGGAACACCCTGTATAATAGCGGTAAAAAGAAATTAACTGTTACCTGGAAAACAGATAAGATATGTGGAATGTATTCATTCAGCCAATAGCTGCAATTTTTTAACCTTGAAGAAGTTGGAGTGTGTAAAATTAAACTTGTTTTAGTTTTGCGTCATTTTTTGGGGAATTCTAGTTACATTTGGTTCTTTTTCCTGGATACCACCGCTCGTTATTTGACGCGCTTACGTTTTTTGATTTGAAATTAAAATTATAATCCTTACACCTTGGCTTGACGCATTGGCTTTAATTTAGGATCTAATAAGTAAGTATACTTTTTATTGCTAAGTTGTTTTGTTATTCTTCCCTAAGGTTGGTATTATAGGAAGCTACTTTATGCGTTGGTATGCTTGACTTGAATAAAGACCATGTAATTTGATTACCTGTTACCTTGAATAAATTCATTAATTTTTATGACAATTTAAACATGAATTAATTTGGTTACCTGTTACCATGAAGAAATTCATAAATTTTTCTGACAACTTATTCATGAATTTATTTGATTATGTAAAGCGGCTATACGACAAAGCGGCACAACGGTGCAGCAGTGCTGAATAGCAGTAGCCATAGAATAGATTTGACAATTCGCAATATTTGGTCAACAAAGTATGAAATCTGGCAGCCAAGTAAAAACACTGCTGTCAAATGAGTTATTCCGCGGCCACTGCTATTTAGCAAATCAGCGCTCCATTGCTTTGTACTTTGAAAAAAGTCACCGAGGTGACTGAAATGTCGGTAAACTTTTACATTTTCACCTACGGTTTCCTTTGGTGACCAGTAAACCATGGAGGTCAAATATCAGTCTTAATACAAAGGTGGGAATATAAGGAAAAAAAAATTCGTAGAATGTTTTTCACTTACAATACTCTTGTTTACTAATTGCTGTTATTGAGACATTCTTCAATGAAAGCTTTTTCAACTCATCGGTTTTGCCGTTGTTCTCAGCACGCCTTAAGTTGATAGCTGGCCCACGTATATAAATAAAACACATCCTAGAAAGCCCATGTTAAAATAATGTGACTGGAACTATCTTTCAGGTAAATGGCTGAAATGAATTGATTTCGATTAAATGAATTATCAATTATAATTTTTACTTTTCAACTATGCAACTTTCTTGTTGGTATAACTATAGAAAATCTTATTGTATCAAAATCATGAATATTAGTCTCTTTTTTAATTTTTTAGAGTTTGATGCATAGCAACGCGGATAATCAAAAAACACTAAACAGTGCATTTGTTTGAATAACGTAACCCAAAAAAATATAATGTGTCCGAAAAATGTGATTATCGGCTCAGTTGACAATCATCTTTCAGATAAAAAACAGATGAATTTGGTAAGGTTAAACTTCAAAACAATAGACCTGAAGTATTTGCTACACGAGATGCTGGTTATAACACTAAAGCACCTTCAATAATTTTGAAACAGCACTTAAGGGGATCAAGCTTGTCAATTGGGGTGCTACAGCGAAACAAAGAGGGGCGCTTGTCCTTCATATGCCAAGGTTACATTAAGGGTCCATATGTTGGTAGTTAGTACACGCCCTCCTTCAGTATACGTATAGTGTTGTAAAGTTGCGGTCGGCTTTTAATGGGGTTTGCACATGGGGCTGCACCCTTCGTAGTGCTGATGCCGTGGCACTGTAGTATGGCCGCACCTCGTCTTCCATATAATTTAATTGAGCGTTATATATTCGTGTACCTGATTTAATAGGAAAAACGTGGCAGGTCCTAATTTTGCTGACTCACTGTAAGGGGCGCCAGCTTGGATGGTTGGTTGCTCACTTTTTATTGCTACCTTTATTTAGGTACTTCTTATCCTGCCACTGTTGTAAAATTGCAGATTATATGTATATAGGAAAAAGGAACCTGTACTTTTTAGATGATTATATTTTGGAATGTTTCGAACTTTGAAAACAGGTAATTTTTTTAATAAAATTAGTAATCGACATTATTTTATTGAGAGAATGCTTATTTTATTATAGAAATTAGCGTCGCTTTTTTAAAGCGGGCCATCAACGCGGTCTTCAAATAAATGCGCTTGTATTGGATGTGAGCTTTTGTGAATAACTATTTCAAAAAGCCAGTATTGCGTTGACTCTTTCATTTCCAAACACCTGCTTTCGTATGTTCTCGTGTACCTGATTAAATAAATGGTCAAGTAAGTTGACTATTGTACTTCTGGTACTATTTTTAATGCAGTGCAATTTCATCTTTACATGGTGGCAACAAATAAATATGTTTTGACACTAATGCTCTGAATGGGATTTTCATGTAAATCTTTGATTGCAGCAATGAGCATGTCCGTGCATGGCAGCCAACTCCCGATTTTCATCCCTTCCAAAAAAGTCTGAACTTTAGGAGGATTTTCTGAATCGTCGGAACCGGAGTTTGGGCGATTTTAGTTTTTTTGTTTCTTCCTTGACCTAGCAGTAATATTGTGTCATGATTTCTTAAAAATCCTACTGAGTAACATCGTTTTTCGTTCTCTACAACTTGTGTAACATCGATGAGACATCATATTTTATTTTTAAATTCTTCACGAGTACAATACTTCCTCGCCAATTGGTTTGCGAAGTGAAAGGGAACACGAGGCACGTTCTAATTTGATGACTCAATGATAGGAGCGGCTGTAGAGTTAGTTGCTCACTTTTTATGGTTACTCTATTTAAGTACTTCTTACCCTCCCGTTTTTTGTCAAGTTGATGATGAAACAGGTAAAAAGGGGTTTTTTATATTATTTTCACATTTTCCAGAGAGAGTAGATGAAAGTGTTCACAGCAAATTATTTCAATAAGTTGCACTCAAGGACCATTTCCCGCCTTGTTTATTTCCTTGAAGCCTTTAAATTCCATTACTTTACTTAATATGTACTTTTTTATCTTTTGGTATAGGGAGCAAACAATCTTCTTATATTGTCATAGCTTAAAAGGAAAACGCCCTTTTCGGAATTTTCACTTTTTTGTTGAGAGAATTATAATCACAAGTCACAAAACTGTACAGGATGGCGCAGATAAGAATATCATAGCACTATATCGGGAAAAAGTTGTATGTACAAGTTGTCTTCTACATAAAAGCTTGTAGAATTTAGATACATTTTTCCATTTTCTGGTTAGTTGAAAATAAGTTGTTTTTCATGCTTCTGAATTATTCAAAGTTATGGATGAAATGAGACAAAAACCTATATAAAGATGAAGAAGAGGAAGAATCGAATAAAATGGAAACACAGAATGGAAGAATTGTGCAACATCTTTTTTTAGCCTCAAAAAATGAATATATTTTAAAACTAAAAACATTATTTAGAATATCTCGACACAATACCACAATTTTGTAGTAAAATTCATGTAAAGGACATAGAAATGTCACAACTTCATTACCTTTTGATCAACGCCTATCTAACCATACCCAAGGTGCTACCACTATCTTATGCTTGTCTTGAACACTCTGTACATTTTAGACTCATTTATATAATAGATCGAAAAATATACTAAGTGACATATAAATCCGAACACCCAGTTTAAATGGTTTTATTTCAGTAAAAGTTGGTGAATGTATTTATCTTACTGTAAATAACAAGTGAAAAAATTTTCAGTCTTATCAGTTGGACATTCCGGTTTTTATACTGCTTTTTTTTAATTCACTAACGCTCTAAAAATGAATATTTCAGCCGCAGTAAAGAATCAACGTTGGCCGATTTTGGTTCTTGACATCCTTTACGATCGGTTACGATGCCTAGAGTACGGAGACCTGTACAATTTCGTCAACTTAGTGAGTTTGATAGGAACCGTATAGTGGGACTTCGGGAAGCTGGACTTTCTTTTCGGGCAATTGCAGTTAGAGTGCAAAGAAGTGTAGACACTGTGGTTAGGTGTTGTCAGGCATGGCTTCGAGAAGGCGGTACGCAAAGAGCAAGGGGCACTGGACGCCGCCGTAGAACAACAGACCGTGAAGATCGCCGCCTAAGATTATTGGCCTTAAGGGACCGTTTCTCCACTACCAGGTCCATTGCAAATGAATGGTTTGCAGAACACGGAAGACCTATTGGCATGCGAAGTGTTTACCGACGAATGAGAAGTTTTGGCTTGTTTTCATACCGGCCACACTGGGTCCTCCCTTTAACTCGAGAACACCGACGTAATCGCCTTGAGTGGTGCAGACAACGGTCACTCTGGGATCAGGAATGGAACAGTATTGTCTTTAGTGACGAGTCTAGATTTTGTTTAGGCATGCACGATGGTCGTGCCAGGGTTAGAAGGCGACGTGGTGAAAGGAGGAATCCACAGTTTTTTGTTGAAAGACATGTTCATCACACTGTTGGAGTTATGGTTTGGGGTGCTATAGCTTATGGTTGCAGGTCACCTTTAATCTTCATCAAAGGTAACATGAACGCGCAGCGTTATATCCACGAAGTTCTAGAACCCCATCTTTTACACTATCTTGACACCCTGGCAGATCCAACCTTCCAACAAGATAATACCCGACCACATGTTGCAAGAGTCACAATAGACTTCTTTCAACATAATGATGTCACATTGTTACCATGGCCACCAAGATCTCCCGACTTATCCTCAATTGAGCACATGTGGGATATGATGGGTAGGAGATTGCTCAATTTGCAACGTCCTCCTCAGACTCTAGAAGCACTTCGAGAGGAGTTGGTGGTTGCCTGGAATGAGATACCACAGGAGGACATTGGCCACCTGATTAAAAGCATGCCTAGGCGCGTTGGAGAATGCGTAGCACATCAGGGTGCATCCACACATTATTAAAGGTCAAAGGGCTTTAAAGCAGTGCAATCATTTTGAAATTTTTATTATTTACTTATTATGCTTCATTAAGTACTTATACAAAATTTTATTAAAATAAAACCATTTAAACTGTGTGTTCGGATTTATATGTCACTTAGTATACGCAAATAATTCAACTTGTAGGAAGTACCAATAATAAATATACGCGGACTTGGTAAGCATCTTTCCAGAGTTAGGGCGCGGTATTGCCAGGTTCTCTCCTTCCACCTCTCTAACCACTTGACATAACATAAACAAAAATAGATGCGCCTTCGATGCATCCCCAAATACCCTAATCATAATCGTTCAAATTTATTACCTCATCATCGGCGGAGGTGTAGGTAACATTTGTAACCTTCTGACATTTATTGATTCGCAATGATCAGCGATAGTATTATGTACCTTTAGAGCTATGTCGATATCATCGCCGCCAGCATCCTTTAGCCAAACACTGCTTGCCACGTCCCGGTGAGAGTTTTTAGACAGTGTTGTAACGAACCGTTTAGTCGTGGTTCTATGTGACTATAAAGTAAGACTGCTTAACTAGGCAACAAAAACGTATAAAGCCCCCATTCAAGTAAACTCTCTTTACCGGCAGGACTACCGCTAAAAGCAGTCGACCACTAGACTTACTGGCCCTGTACAGGGTAATTGCATTTTCCACCCACGTGGTGTGCAGCGCAGCGTACTGTTCAGGTACATTCACCCTGACACCCTCGTTCCACATAGTATTCGCGCCCTATCAGCCTCCTTTCCCTTGCTGCTGGGCACCAGCGCTGAAACGCAACAGCTCGCCCTACTTACCATCAATGACTTTGATCCTGAACCATGAAGACATTGACCCCGTATTGTAAGTGTGTGCAAGCATTTTCTGCTGAACCGATTTAAAAGCACGCTTCCGTTTACTTTTACGTTATAGTATGCGAATGTTAGTAGCAGGTTGTTCACACAGCCTACTATGATGGTTGAACAAATGGCTTCTTCGGGTTTGTTTTCATACGTGTCATGAAACTGTTGCGAACAAATTTTTGACATGAGCAGAATACTATACGCAAAAGAAATAATTCACTATAGGTCCTTGTATTGTTTATTTTGACTGAACCCGAACGACATTCCAATTCTGTCCATTTCTTCAACGAAGATGTATTTTATAGTGCAAGAGCATATCCAAAAACAGGCAAAAGAACATGACGATCAGTCACAAATAAAACATAACCGAAAAATGAGTTAGATTACGTTGTCAATGAACATGCAGTTGTATTAGTCCAGGAGGAGATTACTACCACCGACGCGACGAGTAGTTCGGCTAAGTTCATAAATTGGACCAATAAGTCGTTAATGCAGTAGCCCTACACCTCTGAAAGATAGTCCCGCTTGACGAACAGAAAAGCGTAGTCAACCAACTTGTCAATCAGGGGAACACTAACTCATGAATGCTTAGATGGCGATTTGTCGAAACTTCGCCGAAAAGAAGATTACATTACATAGTGGAGTTGTTTGTGGAATTGCTGGGTTGTCCCTAAGACAAAATATGACCTTCGGTAATGTTGTCAATAGATCTGCATCCTCCGAAAATCTCAGTCAGTTCATCAAACAACAATGTATCACGTATCCGCCAGCGCTTCTGTCACAACACCATAAACACAGTCGTAGTCCGTTTTGAATCACTCCTAGTGCCTCGGTTCTCCCATAGTGTGAATGAATATGTTGCAATATGCGATATCATTCTAAGATATTTTCTTGAAACAAAACTCGTTTTTAGTCTCATAGCCTCCCTCCCCGGAAAGGGGCACTTAGTAACGAGTTTTCAAACGACTGAAGTCACTAGGTCACTCCGAAAATACCGATTAATTTTCTTAAGGGTACGTTTCGATACAACAAAAAAAAAACTCACTCAGGTCGGTAGGGCGAGTGAATTATATCCCACTTCTGATGTTATAGACTGAAAAGGACGTGAATAATTCAAGTTATTGGAGATACCAATAAAAAAGGACACCGAGTTTATATATGACGTATTCCATATTAGGGCGCGCCTCAGAATGTCTTGCCTACTTATGCCAGAGACTCTCACCCTTCTGTATCTCTAGACACTGATGATTAGAATTAATATTTATTACCTCGTCATAGGCGGAGGTGTCGATAACATACGGTAATCGGTCTATGCTTGTCAGTAATCATCAGTACGGTATAGGTCTTGTCCTAGAGATAGAGATCGGAAAGCAAAGAGAAGGATTTGTTACCAACGTGTGGGCCCTTATTAGCTTCGGTCAAGAACTCGTTGGTGGTAGTAGTAGTAGTCACCTCAAGCTACTACTTAGTTTTTCAGTAGGCATCTACCATTTATTACATAAATCAGTTTCTGAAAAACTGCTCAAACTCTGATAGCCTCTGGTGAGATATACACATGGAAATATGATTCGGCCGAACCAGACTTCTCATGTACGCTTCATAAAAAGATTTATTCAAATTCCAACATGTATTTACATCATCGTAAAATATTTACGCCTGACTACAAGCTATAAAAAAGTTTTCCAAGTGTAAGCAGGCAACGGAAAATTCATCCCCGCCAATCTGTCAACATGTTGAGATCCAAGAAAAATTACTTCTTATGTAAACACCAGCAGTGTTTACATTTTAAACCGTTGAACTCGAATGTATCTATCAATTTGTATATGAGTTCCAGGGAAAGTTTATAAACACTTTTAAAATAACTAGCAGTTGTCCAGACGTCTGGGTGATATATGGCTGGCTCACTATTTTCGTAGCTCTGCGACAGATATGGAATTCCATCGTCAGCGACCTACATTGTCAGATAATAAGCAAATAGTTGTGCAGGCTGAAAAAATAAGCCAATGACCTTGCCGAGCTATAATTAGCCGCCATTTACAGATGCGATCTCATAAAATGGCTGAATATGAAGACTACATAGGAGGTTTTATTATAATCATATGTTTGCATATCGTGGCCTGTCATAATACACTTGTTTTTCTATTGCAGATAATGACGCATACTAGATTACGTAGTTTCGTAGGCAGTCAACTTTATTGAAATAGTTTTATTGAGCTAACATATAATTTTAAGGTAATGCCTAACGGAGCATAATGAATTCTAGAACGATGTAAGATTTCCTAACGTAGAAATTTAAATAAAGTTTCTAACAGTGCCGAACAGTCGTTTACAATGGACCAGTGAAGCACGCAGCCAGGTAATATATCATTAATCATTAACTAACGTATTCTACCTGAAGATAGCTAACCTAATGCTATAATCCCACGTCCAAAAATTTGGTTTAAATGAGATACTGTAGCGTCATATATGAGAATTTGTTCCAGCTGTTTCTCTATTTACGAAATATAGGTAAATGACATGTATCATATATTGCGCTGTAGCCACCTATATCCTTGTATATGCTCATAAAGACAGCGTCTATGAGACACTAATTTTTTCAAAGTATACATTCTCATATATGACACTGCGGTATGTCAGTTTATAACGTACAATTTTTTTAACGCGGGATATAGCTTTAGGTCGGCCTTCTTCTGATAAAATACGTTAATGCTTTCATTAGTATATCATTCGTTTGATTGAACGATTGCATTTGACTGTCCCAGCCACTACAAGTAAGACATTTCTTGTTGGAACTAGGTGTATGAATGTGTAACACAGTATGCTTTCTGTTTACATAGAATGCTGTACTAGCATTAATTTTTGAATGGTTGTGATCCAGACGACCACAGCTCCTTTTTATTTATGTTTAGCTTTATAACATTATTTGCTCTATGTGTATTGGGTTTTGTGTGGGAGTTCCATGTGATGCCGAGGTATCAGCTCATTTTTTGTTCAGAGACTACTGTTTTGGTAAAATGCTTGAACATACAATTTCAAATAAAATGAAATGGATTTGATTCAGAACATACAATTGCTCAAATTATACGCCAATGTCCAAATTATAGCATTTAGTCCATGCTATAATATCAATTTTCCATGTGTTTCTAGTCGTTTGTTGTATTCCCATTTAGAAATGCTGTCAGCATGGGTAGCCTTTATTTAAAACCACTTTGTTGAGGCGGTAGCGATGTTTTGGTGTTTTAGAATCTTCATCTCCGCGATTAATTTTCTTTAATCATGACCGAACAACATTGAAGTTATATCATTTATGTAATTATATACAATTTATTTTTTGATTATCGTATAAGGAAGGTTCGAATGATCATGGATTTGACGGTGGCGTTCCGGGACAAGCACAGGAGACTCGGGAGACTAGTGGCATTGCACTGATACAGATAAGATAGTTCTGAGATGGGATGGCTTCCCTCTTCAAAAACCTGTCAGTACTGTAACTGGATATTAGGTACTGAGCTACTAAAAAAAATAATAAAAAAATCATCACCTATATTTTTGAGAAATCCCTTATTCTATTTTCCCTAGCATTACCGTCTGTTAATAGTTGAAACCGAGAAAGAAAAACGGAGCTGTGGTCTGGAAATTGGTCCGTTAGGGATAAAGTCGCGTCAATATTGTTGGAAAATTTAAGAAGCCATTTCTGTTTCATCCGCATCAAAAATCCGACCAAATAGATCATTGTAAGCAAAGATAAGAGATATCGTGTTTGTTGGCCCTGTCAAAGGAACTTAATGCAAGATATTACGAAAGTGACTGATTGCTTAGCAATTTTCGTGAACGGGGTTCCAATATGAGTACAAAGTTACATTTTCTGCATTCTCATATTGACTTTTTTCCTGAAAATCTTGGTTAAGGTACGTGAAGAACACGGTGAGCGATTCCATCAAGCTATTAAAGTTTAGACAGCAGATACCAAGGAAGTCGGGACACAAACATTACAGCAAACTACTGCTGGATGTTGAAGAGAGGTGAACCGGAGAGAGAACGTACGAGAAACAGATTGAACGGGATTTTTGAATGGAGTAGAAAAAGATACGTTAAGATTGTTTGCTTTAGTTAGTCTGTTCAGGATTATTTTAACTACTACTCTTGGTAATCTGGATAAAATAAAAATTGAGTTTTACATTCAAAGATTTTCATTTTCTCATGAATATTGTTAAAAAGTTCTAAAATATGAATGTCTTCAATAAAAATAAATCTCGCCGTGCTGTATTTTGATATACATAGGTATGTAAAAAGATAACACAACCATTGGTAGCAGAAAATAAATGTCGCAGGCCCGTACAATCTCACTGTCACTTAATCCAAATTTAAACATGTATAAAAAAGTGTTGAGAGGGAGAACGGACAACGTACGTGCGTACTGCTTAATATACTTTATCAAAAATTTCAATGGTTCACAGTCTGACAGTGACATATTTGACGTGTCAATACCAAGTCACTAGCCTCACGAATCGGTCCAAAGCTTGAAAAATATAAATAGCTCATTTAGTGTTACTCGAAATTTGAATTCTATCTTAAGCTACCTTAACTGTATACTTTTTTTACATAAAATCTGGTTCAATATATACCTGCGCATAAATAATTATTCGCATATTTGTTGAAAATATGCTAAAACGTTTTATTTTTTTGTTTCAGGTACGCTACCTAATAATCAAGTTCGCTATCGTCCAGAAATAAAGGTACGCATATCGGTAATGTTACTTACTACTTTATATAACGCTACGGTTCAGGATTACTAACGAGAACTTTGGAGGGGAGTCAATATCCACGGAGTAGTACTATATGGATCAATTAATCACAATTCGTCATCTATAAAGTTAGGAGTACCGTCGAGCTACCATTCAAGGTGTTTCGAACTCGTCAGGGTTTACGGGATCATTTTTTCTTTGTACTATTCAAATCTCGTTCACTGGACATGTTCCGCTGACCAATGGGAGCGAGGCATTTTGAACTTCGTGCCCTGATATTTGGTTTGACTGGGCCTAGATAAGAACTTAATATACTATAAATGATTTGTTTCTGAAACATCAGTTTTTGTCATCAACGCCGAAGGTAGTTTTTCTCATTGATTACGTTGGTTTTTACAAAATTAATAGTGCTTAATATAACGTTTTTTTTGCAATGTATTTTCTGTAAGTTGACTTAAAAAAGGCCTAACGAATAAAGTTGTATATATGGAACAGCTTGCATATTTTTTCTGATTCTAATTATTTAGATAATATGGTCTTTTTTATACTTATTTTTATTCATCCAGCCAAACATTAAAGTTTTGTTTGTCATTTATTGATGTATATCCGAGTACATATCAGTTTGCTTTTAGCCTCCTATACAATCTAGTCTAAGCCTGAATGTGTTGAATTAACTGACACATAAAATAAAAATTTTTTGCTATAATAATAAACATTAGTATAATAAAATATATTTAGAATCAGAAAAGAAGTTCCTATCAATTTCAATAAAAATTTCGGTGTGTTTCATTTAAAATTAACTTTCTTCGATAGCACTTTTCTGATACAAATGAGAAATTGCATGAATAACGTCATAAAGAACTTTTTCCAGCATAAAAAATATTGAACACCGTGTACGAACCGATGCTGGTGAGCTAAACAGATTATGAAAGTAATTGCAATGGCAGCCATATTGGATTAAAATTTTTGTTTAAAAACTGGCTAAAATGTAGAAACACGGTACGTGCATAAGGCTTGGTCATAAAACTTCTAGCTTTATATCTCGTCGAGTGCATAAAATTTGTACAGCTAATTGGATTTGGAAGTGAATCTTCAGCAGGATTTTCCAACATCCTGAATTAATTCAGTTGGTAAACACAGTTAAGTCGTCGTTTCACTTCAATTTTACATGAGAACGCTGTAAATGCTGGTAGTCACGGGAACGTTTCAGGAGCAGCAAATATTCTAAACCATTTAGGGTTTAGTCATGTTCATGTTATATGGCACATTTTTTTTTAATTTAAACTATTCAAATGATGTCGATGAATAGATGCTAATAATGTCAACAGTTAACGTATAAATAGACACGTCAACAGTTAACGTATAAATACATACATAGACGAATTCTTGAAAATGATGGAGCATAACAACTGAAAGAAAGTAGACCTCTTTCTTTTACATGCGTCTTCTTGAACACGAATAGAAGAGAGAGAAAAGTCGTTTCTCGGGTCATCCAAAAAACGACTCCGTCGTCGTCCATCAGTTTCATCTCTACAGACTTTTTCATATAACGTTCAATGATAAGAATAACTAGGAACTCATTACTTTGGCGAAAATGAATGCGTTCACTTATTTCATAAACGTCAAAACACACGTCAAGAGCTGCCAGAAAAAGTGATGAAATTGCGCAAATCTATCTATATCGCAGTTTCTATGCGCTCTCTCACTCATGAAGTGGACTGTTGTTTTCATTCAGTTTCTTGAGAAACTCAAATTAGCACACTGCCCACTAGTTGTATTTACAGACAATGCTATATTTTATATCAAAGAGTACAGCTCAAATCACACGTCCGTCGAAAGTAATTTATCATACTGACAGTGACATAGTTGTTGAATACTTATAGGTAACGAGAGCATTTTCGAGGCGGCAGGGCAAAACTAAAAAACGTATGTCTGTGAACCCACAATCCAACGTAGGTTGCGTGAGTACACCTATAAGGGAAATACCGGCCGTTTTACTGTGAGACGCCAAAAAGGTGAATCGGCCTATGTATCGGTTATAGTACCCTCTCGTTTTCAAGAATTGGAGCTACTGACATCGGTAGTAACGTTTTATAAAGTCCGTTCTTGTTAGCTATACAAGCACATAACAAACAGCATATAAGTCTCTACTGGTTACAAAAATATGTCAAAGATTTGGAACCAGAAGCCGTAAATGAAAGCTCTCATGACCTCAAAGAAAGTGACATTCACTTAACCCTTTCGATACTAACGGATTCTATAAATCCCAGCAAAAATTCCTTAATCTGATTACGCATTATTAATAACAGTAAATACATTCAGATTACTGTATCTACCTATATGCACCATACCGATGTTTTTAAATACTATTGGGTGCTATGCCAATTTAAAACGTATTATGCGTTATCCCAGTCGCAAGGTGGGTTTTGTCTTAGATAGTATTAACAGGAAATTATATTTTGAAGTCAGGTTGTAGCATTATTCTGCAATTTGTAAGCAAATGCACTTGTTACTCCTCTTTGCTTGTGAGAGAGGTAGAGCCTAACCCAATCAGTAAGAACTCTAATATTGACCGGAGTACTAGTGGATCTTAATTTATTCCTTCGACGAGTGCCTACCGCGCATGTTACACGTATTCTACATGCAGATATTAGTCATAAATGATTTGAACCTGAGTTTTTTTTTAAATTAATTCCCAGAAGTATTTTTGCTACGGGTGGGACATTTGTATCCATTTTTTCCGTACAGTTGGGACAAATGTGTCCCATTTTGTATTCCTTTTTATCACTTAATAAAGAAAAAAATTGTTTTCACTTATTTCATCCATTGATATTTGTTATGTAGAAAAGATATTTTGCACGTACATTAAAAAAAAATGAAAGTCGTATTTTGTATGCCCATTTTTGCTGGGACCCATCTGTCCAAACCGTAAAATTACGTTCTTCTTTTTCAAAAGTCGTATTGAAAGGGTTAAAGATACTTTCTTTATTTTCTTCTGTATAAAAGGCCACTTTTGAAGTTGACATCTGGGACTATGTATGTATTACCATTAGCTTAATGACTTTACCATATTTGTGTCAATTACAATTTTACTACCACTACTAATTGCAATATCCAGTACATTGCATTGCAAATATCTGTAGAGTGAATTTTCCTTATCTACTTTTCAAGACTGACTTATGTTGCACGTTTGGAGTACTACATAATTTTGCGAAGATTCAGACAATGATGGTGTCTGAGGAATTCTCTGGATTTTCCTCTCATGTCAGGGAAATTAGATAAAGTATACGATAAAATGAAACAAGAAAAATTTGATGCGATTAGGTTATATCAATTACAAATGCTTCGATCTAGTCCAACTGCCTAAAAGGAGGGTCATACAGTATATTTTTTCAATGCACATTCTTAAGCGAATAAGAATAACAATTAATTATGCTAGTGCTATTTAATTTCTTTAAAAATAGAATCAAGTAACTTGACCCGTTTGACAGTGATATACCTACTCGTAAATCTGTTTAACATTTTAGTTACATGAACATCCTCTAAGCACTGTTTGTTGATAATCGAAATGAACTCCTTAAAATTTGTTTACTACACCCTTATTTGACCGGAAAGTTGAAAACGTCAAAAAGCGATAGTGAACATTTTTTTTAACTGATCAGAAAAACCAAAAAAATCCGAACAGGAAGTTTGGTAACATTTGAAATTTCCTACTTTTCACTTATAACTCCATCGAGACTGGATGAGTTTTCAAAATCCTTATGAGGATTCTTGAACGCACTATCCCATAACCGTCCTGGTCCTGCGCAATATATTCTCGTGATTACAAAGCCATATTTCCATTGACTAGTGAGAGTTCTAAACTGCTCTGGAATAGGTCTCTGTAGGAACTCGACCGAAGCAATTACCTGCAAAGCTTTTCGATCATTGCTGTATGATCTATTTTTTTCAAATGTTTTGACCCCAAAATTATACCTTTCCTCTCTAATTGGGGTGAGAAGTAAAATCAGCGTCAAATAGGTTACCCCTACATTTCAGTAGCTGTGCGCTCACTCAATCGGCTTTGCTTTGAATTTTTGTACGCATGATCTTGTTATCATTGAATTTCATTGAAAATGTTTAGAGTATCCTTAAAATTGTTTTCGGTATTATAGAATATATATTTTTGTCCAAATACCTTTTCATGTGATGATGACAATCCAGAATCTGTTCCAATTATCAATTTATTCCTAAACTGATATAATGTGAAAAGTAAGGCTTTATTATTCATATTCTTCTACCTCTATGTTGGAGTAAGTGGCAACTACAAAAATGATCAGCTTCAATGACACTCTCCATTAAAATGTGCTTCAGCACGAAGGCTGCATAGTTAGCCAAGTAGATATAATTTATAAACACACACAAAATTAGCACCAAAAGTGGGACATACAAATACAAATATATTAAATACGTATTAGTCGATGCTATTGCCTAACTCTCAACAAGGAGTATAAATATTTGCAGATGTCATTGAGTAACCAGGTATATCATGATGTGCTCATTATACGTATAAGGTTGACGTTCCAACAAAGACTGTAACGATTTTATAAATCTTGATGATAACTACATATTTGTTGAATAAGTATCCTTCATAATAGAATTGCTAATTCTGAAGCGTTCATTCCTCGACTGCCGTTGAATGAATGGTGTTGATTTCATCTGTACAGAAGAATTACAGACATA
Organism: Acanthoscelides obtectus; assembly: GCA_963669975.1. NCBI lineage: Eukaryota > Metazoa > Arthropoda > Insecta > Coleoptera > Chrysomelidae > Acanthoscelides > Acanthoscelides obtectus. The sequence continues at coordinate 64,392,180 of CAVLJG010000003.1, read as the reverse complement.
TTAGTATTTATATGCATATTAACTATAATGTACAAATATTTAAAATATGACAGATTCCTTCATGAGCTGTGGAGTCAATGTGTTCCCGTTGATCTACCGAGACTAGTTTTTTGAAGTCCCTGTAATATTTTCAGATCGCGTGTGCTTTCCGGTTATATCTTAAACGAGCTTGATCTGAGTTATTTCAAATTAAACAGTCCATATACCGTTTTTATTTTATCCAACCAACAAGCTAAAATATACATATACTTCATTGTTTACTTTGTAACGCTTCCTTTCCGCAAAAAGTCCAGAAAAGATGGAATGCAATGAAGATTCCAACTTTTCTGCACAATCACAGAAAGGGCGTTAGCATTAGCTTCCGGTAGCTCAGTCGGTGGCATGAAGACATCTACAGGCGTGTAGCTGTGTGTCGACCATGGCATGGTTAGAGGATAGAAGAACAAACAGAACACAAAAATTTAACAGATTTTATTTAACAAAAAAAAGGCATTTTCATTACATTACAATTTTACAAAAATAACAAAATAAGTTTTACATCTTTGGCGCTGCTATAACGCTATCGACTTATCTTTCGCTGGTCCATTTTTACTCGACTGAAGCCAGGATGGCCAGGGGCTTGAAGGGGAGGTCCCAGTTATGAGGGGTGACCTCCATATAGTGGCTTCACAACCAGTTGTAGGCGAAGTTAAAGGCGATGGCGCTGCCAAGGCACATGCATGGGTGAAAATATTGGCCAAGGCTAGGCAAAGTGAAAGGGAAAGAGAAAGGGGGTGGCCCCAATCATTTTTGTCCTATACGGACACACATCCTAGAAAATTCTAGCACATGGTGCTATATAACCTTGTGCTACTGAGAAGAAATTTCTAGCCGTTCTTCGATCGGCGGCTCAGGTGAAAAAAAAGCGCGAGGAAGATCGCAGATCAGGAACTCCGCATCAAGCGCTCCAAGCGGAAAATTTTCCAAGCAAAAAAGCTAGAGATGGGATTAATGAAATGATAATCGAGAAGTGATTTAATAAATACGATCGGACGGTGAAACCGTTACACTCGCCCCAACTTAACCAAAAAAAAAAATTCGAAGAAGCATCCAAGAATTTTTTTTTATTTGACAAGGAAATTGAAAGTTATCACGGAAGGACAAATGTACAACCATTCGACCAGATAACAAGTAGCAAAAGTAAGGTAGAAACAAAAATGTTAGAAGAGAATTGGAAGAAAAAGGGATAGCCTCAAGTCTACCAAACAAGAGGGATGGTTATAGCACCAACTCGCTGAAAAGTACAGTGAAGTTGCACTTAAAAAAAACTATCATCATATGATGAAAAATCCAAAACATAAAACATCGTCATACCTAAGACGAGAAAAATAATAAACCAAAAGCTTCAGAAGTAGTCCAAGCACGAATCACAATGGCATCCAAAATGCACGACTGACTACTATAAACTTCAAAACTAAGTAAGTACCTAAACCATAAGAGGTACTAAAAAAAATAATAATAATCTTTCTCAAAACAATTGCCAGATTATCTCGCAATACTCCAAACCCAAAAAGAATATCATCTACAGTGATATGTTAAACCAATATCCAATATAAAAAACTGTGCATTACTTTTTTTCAAAACATGAAAATCAAAAGAAATTAACAAATTCCATTAGGAATTCAAGTCATATAACAAAACAATTTACAAGTACTAAACCAATGAAAACTTGATCATGAAGGTATTTTAATCAAAAAAGATGTTAAGTAAGTGCAGTTCTGATTCCACAAAAAAATTGTCGGGCGCCAGCAGTCTGTAAGACTACAAAATAATTCAAAATAGTTTCAGAGAATTAAAGTATATAAGAGACATTCATGAAATATTGAAGTAAGATTTTCAAAGTCAAAATATAGCTTAAGTTCAATCAATGAACTAGAATTCATGAGTAAGTTCAATCAAAATTTTCGGGTCATGTGACAACATAAGAACCAGACCAAAAAAAAATTTGAAGTACAATATAGAAAAGAGCAAAATAAATTTCCAAAAAAACTAAGTGCAACACAAGTGCAACTGTAAATCTAATAGTGTTAAAATCATAAAGTGAAAGGAAATATTAAAGCTATATGAGCATGATTTTATAAAGGGTTCTCAAAAAAATTTAAAAGTAAGCAAAATATTAAAAGTTTCATGAGTAATAAATGAGAAACGAAGTGAGCATATGTAAAATGCAAAGTAGCGAAACGAAACTCACAAGATATTTTATTAAATCATGATACATGAGAGTAATGCCGCAAGCAAAAATTGTATGCAAAAGTCTACGATATATGTAGGTGCAAAATTGGAGTTATAAAAAAAAACAATCTAGTGAACAAGAAATAGAAATAAATATGACAGGTAAGAATTCGAATTTTGATTTAAAGCAAAAATATGAGAGAAAGACAACTTTCTAGGGTCACCATAGGTGCATTCCAAAGCCCTAGACAAGAATGTCTATAGTCTATGGAATATTTTCATGTAGATCACTGATATCATCAGCGCACTTCAAAGTCTACACTGAGAATAACCATAAAATTGTAAAATGAAAGTTAAGTTCAAATATGAAATATTACAAAATTAGAAAAACTATAATAATTTACCAGTGTAAAGTATGGAAAGAGAATTACTATACTGAATCTATAAGAATTGGCGATTACTTCAAGTCAAGACAGAAATTGAAAGAAATAAGAAGTCGGAAAAAAAATTATGAGAGCAGACTATCAAAACAAATGCAATAATGCAAAAGCAAAATCACCAGATATTTCACAATCTATAGCGAAACATGAAAGCTATGTCGCAACCAAGCTCAAGACTTAGCAATACGCACAAATGTGCACAAAGGCTGAAAGCATATATGAAAAATCTCAAGAAGGAATTGACAATTACTTCAAATCAAATTGAACTGATTGAATTGAACTGAGACATAAATTACTATATCAAAAGTGAGTTTTACTTATACGCCAGAGATTTCAAGAGTTTATCAATACGCACAGATTTGCAACTAGGCGGAAAGCATATATGACAAGTCTCAAGAAGAAAATAAAATGCATATGAAGAAAACACTTTCAATTAAAGAAACTGTGGATAGTACAAGACCCTCAAGGCATACATCGCAACGAATCTATGTAACTATCCAGACTACAAAATACTGTCAAAGTTCAAAACCACTCAAAAATATGTAAACAAACATCAAAAGTTTGAACCAAAAATCAATGTAAGTCTGTGCTCTCGAAGAAAGTTATAATGAATTCAAAAAGAGGATACTATCAAAAACTTCAAAAGTAATAGACTTCAAAAATAGAAGTACGTAAGTATGTAAAGGAAATTCAGAAAATATACGCATAAAAACATTATAAAATATTATACACAATATTTGTCACATGATTTAGATCGGGAATGCAATTTAAATTTTGAGTACACTCAGAAAAATGAAATATTCAAAAGATGAAGTATACACATTAAATTGGAATCAGAAAAATAATTATGACTTGTAAATTCTGTAAATGGTGGACTGACGTGATGGTTCAAAAGGTTGAAAGAACAACGATGACTAATGTCCAAAGTAAACATTCAGCTGCCTCTTACAGCAAATAAGTTTATTCATTATCAAAGGAAATTCTTCTCCGTTCGCATCTGTACTAGGAAATAAATATAGGAAAACCTACTCGCTCCAATGTACAGATCGAAAAACTCGCCCCCTTCGATTGAGCGGAACTATGAGTATTGGACAAATTGTAATATTTCAAAAGGTTGAAGGATCAACGATGTTAAATGTCCAAAGTAAACATTCAGCTGCCTCTTACAGCAAATAAGTTTATTCATTATCAAAGGAAATTCTTCTCCGTTCGCATCTGTACTAGGAAATAAACATAGGAAAACCTACTCGCTTCAATGTACAGATCGAAAAACTCGCCCCCTTCGATTGAGCGGAACTATGGGTATTGGACAAATTGTAATAATTAAGCAAGAATAATTTATCTGAATTTTAGAATATGAGAGTATATAAAGCATAAAAATACACAAAAGCAAAAGTTAATCGCTGTCCGAATCAGAACTCTCACTCATTACATCATTACGCAAAACATCAATACCATTGCCATGATCAACATTCAACGTATTATCAGGTTTCAAGTCTTTAACATGAAAATCTCCCAAGATATTACCATGGAGATCTTTCAATGTGTATACTAACGGAGATTTTACTATATGAATAATACAAGGAAGGAATTTTGGACTTAGTTTGGCACAAAAGTTGTCTGCAGCACTTGATTGAAAGAAATTGCGTTTGAGAACTCTATCACCTTTATTAAATTGCAGATGTCGTCTACGCAGATTATACCTATTTCTATTAAGTTCGTAGGAACGCCGCATTCTGTGCTGGACTTTAAGGTAAAATTCTGGAATTTGCTGAACAAAATTTGGATCTATGACGTTCTGGTCGATATTGACTGGATTATTGGCAACAGGTGCAATCTTTCCATAGAACCCATCAACTGGTACATTTCTGTAAAAATTTAGAAAGCTGGGCGAGTATCCTGTGACTTCATGTTTAGCAAGTCTGATTGCTTGAGCTATTTGATGAATAGACTCATCCCAAGTTTTATGAGAGTCTTTGATATAGGACCTAATTGCAGTAACGATGGTTCTGTTAACTCGCTCAGTAGGATTTACCTGAGGGGTGTATCTTGCTGAATACCAGATCTTCTGCACTTTATATGAATCTGCAAGCGCTTTAAATTCTTTAGAAATGAACTGTGGACCATTATCTACAACGATGATTTGAGGAACTCCAAATATAAGGAAAACTTGATTTTCTAAAAATTTTACAATTGAGCTTGAAGTTGCCTTAGGCATTGGATGAACTAGTACAAGTTTAGTGAACCAGTCACAAACTACTAAAAGAAAACGATTTCCTTTTTTAGAACGAGGATATGGTCCTAAAAGATCTGCTGAAATCATTTGAAATGGATACTTGATGTCTCTATATTTACCCATTAAACCAGCTTGAGGTAAATTACTAGGTTTGCATTGTGAGCAAACTTTGCAAGAGTGTACATAGAACTGAACAGATTGCTTCATTTTAGGCCAATAATAAATAGCTGATATGCGAGATAGTGTTTTAAATACTCCTAAATGACCAGAAGTAGGATCATCATGATACATTTTGAGCAATTTAGATCTATTTGGAGCTGGAACAACGATTTTCCAGTCAGTATAAGTTTCTGCAAGTGGATTATCAGAAAGAATATGTTTGTATAGAATATTATTTTCTACTTTAAAAGATGGATACAATTCAGGGTTGTTTTCAACCTTACGTATCATTTTACGATGCCACTTGTCAGGAGATAATTCCGCAAGATCTAAAACTGACACATTAACCTCATTTTCATGCAAACGCGAAAGAGCATCTGCTACAGGTATATCTTTGCCTTTACGATGAATAATTTTAAAATCATAAGGGGAGAGACGACATAACCATCTGCATAGTCTAGGTGAAGGTGTTTTTTGAGATCTCAACCACTGCAAACTTGAATGATCAGAAATAACGAAAAAATGTGTGTGCTCTATGTAACAACGGAAATGTTCAATACTAAGAATGACTGCAAGCAGTTCTTTTTCAGTTGTAGAGTATTTTCTTTGGCACTTGTTGAGAGATTTACTGAAATAAGCTATGGGATGTTCCAAACCATTTTCTTCTTGATAAAGAGTGCCTCCCACACCTGTATTTGAGCTGTCACAACAAATATAGAAGGGCTTGGAGAAGTCTGGACTAGCAAGAATTGGAGCGCTGGTTAGCAAATTCTTAATTTCCTTAAAAGCATTGTCAGCATCAGGAGTCCAAGTGATAGGTTCACCCTTCTTCCGATTTTTAAGCAAGTCTGAAATTGGAGAACATACACCACTAAAGTTGTTAAGGAAACGACGATAATATCCAAACATTCCAATCAACCTTCGAATCTGAGTAGTATTAGTTGGTTGAGGATATGATAAGAGTGCAGCTACTTTTTCGGGGTTTGTTCTAAGTCCTTTCTCATCAACAACATAGCCTAAGAAAGTCAAAGATGAGCGAGCAAAATGACATTTATCAAAATTTACAGTCAAGTTAGCATCTTTCAATCGATTATAAACTTCTTTCAGTATCCTTAGGTGAGTTTCAAAATCAGGAGTTGCCACAATTATATCATCCAGATAATAAAAAACATATGGTTCCAGATCAGGACCGATAACCATGTCTAATAATCGACACATTGCACTTGAACTATTAGAAAGGCCAAAAGGAAGTCTTCGAAAGCAATACATTCCTTTACCACGAACTATGAAAGCTGTTTTTAATTTAGATTCTTCATCAAGTGGAATCTGGAAAAATGCTGATTTTAAATCAATGGATGATAGATATCTGGCATCTCTGATTTTAGAAATTACAGAGTCTATTAAAGGAGGAGGATACGCGTCAGGAATTGTTACTGAATTTAGTTTTCTACCATCAAAACAAACTCTATATGAACCGTCTTTCTTGGAAACCAGCCAGAGCGCTGAACACCAGGCACTGCTGCAAGGTTCTATAATACCCATGTCCAACATTTCATCAACTTGCTTAATAAGAGCGTTTTCCATTACATGAGAAAGCGGATATTGTCTTTGCCTGATGGGCTTTGCATCACCTGTGTCAATGTGATGTGTATATAAATGTGTACAACCAATACTGTCAGTAGGTGCAATGCTATTAAAAAGTTCAACAATTTCAAATAATTGTTCCTTTTCCATATTAGATAGCTTCTCCATACCTTGAATACAATTTACAGCACAAGATTGATATGAAAAAGTATGAAAATCAAGGTTGAAATTGAATTTTAGGATGAAATCCATGCCTAAAAGTAATGTGTGTGTAATGGAAGGAACTATTATGAATTTAATGACATGAACTTTGCCATTAAAACCTACTGGCAGCAAAGCAAAACCTAAAGTATTCTGCATCTGGCCATCAGCAGTTGTTATTTGCAAGGTACTACTGTAATCGATGTTGAGATTTAATTTACGTAATAAGTATAAGCCAGATGAACCTAGAATGTTGGCATTGCTTCCAGTATCAAGCAAAGCTAAAATGTTTTCATCACCAATGGATATTGAAAGATGTGGACGATTGTCATTTGGTTTTTGAATAAATGGTTCTGAATGATCATTTGATGGCATACCTGCAAGTTGTGAATGATTAATGTCAAAATCGGGATTAATTGCTGAAGGTTGTCTTAACTTGGCTATTTGTTGGACTTCAGAATGAGACCTGGAGTTGCTTTGCCCTTTACGTCTATGACTCCTCGAGTCTGGGCGAAAGAAGTTCCGGGAGTCGGATTGGAAACTTCTTGCCTCACGTTTTTTGAACAGGAAGGACAATTAGAGCGTGTGACATTTTTCATACCACAGGTATAGCAATAAACAGCCTTAGGAGCTCTACAGTCTCGAACAGAATGTCCTAGTTTCTCGCAGTTCCAACATACAGGAGCTTTTCTGTGAGATGATGGAGTACTATCAGAAGTAACCAAGCTGGAAGTGGAAAGTCTATTGTGGGGTTGACAAGTCAAGAAGGAATCCTCTAATTTCCTACAAAGTGATGTTAGTTCAGGAAAAGTGGAAATTTCATGAAGAGCAAGTGACTTTATGAAGTCAGGCAATAAATTTCTACGGACAATATTGACCATGTCCCTTTCTGTAAATGTATTGTAGGTTAATCTATTGAATTGAGATTCCATGAACGAAATGAATATCGTAACATGTTCATGCTGACCTTGTTTGCGTCTACGAATCTCATCAATTAGGTTCATATCATAATTGTCACGTAGGAAAGCATCCTTGAGTTGTTTAATCAAGTCCTGCCAATCATGAAAGCTATTTCTTAGATGGCCATTATGCCACCATGTCCAGGCTACATCTTCAAAGAGATCACCTGCAGATGCAAAGAGATCCATCTCATTGCAACCACGGGAAGACATTAGAGATTCGACAATTTCTAGAAATTCAATAACTGAGCTATTTCCAGAAAATTTTTTGATTCCCCATTTGAAAACTGGTATCTTTTTATGCGGAGCAAAATTTATAGGAGAGAGTGGCTGTGTATGTACTGGAGGAAATACTTGAGGATTAGCAACAGTCACAGGCGGATTTGATGCTAATGGAATAGGACGAGATGAAACTGATGGAGGAGATGATTGAGCAGATGGCATCTCAAGCTTCTCTAAAAGATCCGATTCACACACAACAAGTTGTGTCTTTAATCTAGATTTTGTACTTATCTCCTCATCACAAGTAAGAGACATTCGATCTATCCTACCAGATAGATGCAATAAGCGCACACAAATTCTGCGATGTTCAACAGAATCAAATGCACCAGTAAATCTAGAGATCATCTCAGTGAGTTTATTGAATGAGAGTCTTATCTCAGTCTCATCCTCATCAAAAGGAATAGTCACAGAAGTTTCTGAGAAACTACGCCCTTGAAATTCCTGTGCTAATAAGCCACGTAAAACTTTACGTTTATCCTCCACGGTATTAGGGACTTCCAAACCTCTGATATGAATCTCGTAGTGGAGTTCATGACTTAATAAGTCATTTGGGCTTAGTCTAGACTGAACCATGATTGAGAAATAAACCTCAAAGAAACACTTGAAAGAAAAAAATTAAAGTTAAAAACCTGAATACGTCAAGAAATGACAAGGATCTAAAACACTATAAAAAACTAACAATACAAACAAAAAGTTTCAATACAAAAACAGGAGCAGCCGAAAAGAGTACAGAGACGTTCAAGTCCTGTTAATCCAATGGAAAATCAGACACTAATGTTCTAATTTCCCCCAAAGAATATGCCAGATAAAACTATAAAACATTAAAATTATGAAAACTCTTGCTCCAAACAAGAGACAAAATTACTACAATAGTTACTGAGGAACGTATACTATTTCAACAACAAGTTGAAGTTTAATTATCATAAATGAGTATGTGTGTCTTTGTATAGGTAAAAATGATTTAGGAGTCACCCCCTCATTGAAAAGTAGCAAAAATATAGTCAAGAAAAACATCATTTGTTTCTTGAAACAAAAGAAAGGTAAGTATCAAGGTACTATGTCCAAGTGTCAATACTTGAAAAAAAGGTAAACCGCCAAAGTATACGAAAAATTATGAATATCAATTTCATACAATTCAGAAAAATGGATAAATCGCAAAATGATTTACTCCAGATAACTCTAGTCAGTAGATTATTGCCATCAGAATGAAAACAAATGATCAAAAGTTCAAGTACAGTCAAAAATTCAAAAAGTAAATACATTTGGGGAAGGCAAAAATAATTTTGAAAGTAAATTTCCTACGTACCAAACATCATGAGAGCTATATCAGTACACCAGAGATCCAACAATTAGGCTATATATGCATACATGAAAAGTCTCAAGAAATCAAAAAACTGCACATGAAGAAATACTTTCAAAAACTAAGAGGTTAGTGATCAAAAATGAAAAGCATATAAGAATATGTAAACTATCAACAACAATAGTCACAACCTCAATCAAAAGTTTGATGATATTCGACAAAAATGCTGAGAAACCTAAAGTCCCCAGACTATCAATATTCAACAACAAAAAAATATCAAAATATCATCAATCTCAAAAGTACAATGAGAAAAAAGTTATAACTGTCCCCAGCAGTAAATAAAAACTGTAGTAGTATGTGAGAAAAAAAAATTCTGGCAATGATCTCGCTGACTACTAAACAAGACAATTTAAAAGTTAATAGTATGCCTATGAAATAAACAGGTGGAAAAATTTTAATCTTTTGATAAAAATTTTAAGCATTAAGCAAAAAGTAAGGATGATTAAGGAATTAGAAATTTGAGTACCAAAAGCAATTAAAAATAGAAATGCTGCCAAAGATTGTAAAGAATTTTAAAAACTATGTTCTGTCTGCCAATCTTCCACTAGCAAACCACTTGTCGACAAAGCCAAACACCTATCGAAGCCTCACGTTGGGCGCCAATTTATGTAACGCTTCCTTTCCGCAAAAAGTCCAGAAAAGATGGAATGCAATGAAGATTCCAACTTTTCTGCACAATCACAGAAAGGGCGTTAGCATTAGCTTCCGGTAGCTCAGTCGGTGGCATGAAGACATCTACAGGCGTGTAGCTGTGTGTCGACCATGGCATGGTTAGAGGATAGAAGAACAAACAGAACACAAAAATTTAACAGATTTTATTTAACAAAAAAAAGGCATTTTCATTACATTACAATTTTACAAAAATAACAAAATAAGTTTTACATCTTTGGCGCTGCTATAACGCTATCGACTTATCTTTCGCTGGTCCATTTTTACTCGACTGAAGCCAGGATGGCCAGGGGCTTGAAGGGGAGGTCCCAGTTATGAGGGGTGACCTCCATATAGTGGCTTCACAACCAGTTGTAGGCGAAGTTAAAGGCGATGGCGCTGCCAAGGCACATGCATGGGTGAAAATATTGGCCAAGGCTAGGCAAAGTGAAAGGGAAAGAGAAAGGGGGTGGCCCCAATCATTTTTGTCCTATACGGACACACATCCTAGAAAATTCTAGCACATGGTGCTATATAACCTTGTGCTACTGAGAAGAAATTTCTAGCCGTTCTTCGATCGGCGGCTCAGGTGAAAAAAAAGCGCGAGGAAGATCGCAGATCAGGAACTCCGCATCAAGCGCTCCAAGCGGAAAATTTTCCAAGCAAAAAAGCTAGAGATGGGATTAATGAAATGATAATCGAGAAGTGATTTAATAAATACGATCGGACGGTGAAACCGTTACAACTTACTTAATTCTTTGGAATTTTGGTTATATGTCCCATGCCCCCACAAACAGTACGTTGTGGAATCAAAGAGAGTCATGTATTTTCTCTAGGATAGGATCGTTAATAAAAATTACGTTTTGCAATTTTTGCAGGCTCATCGACAAATTAATAAGAAGGTTTTTAGTAGAACAAAAATATAATTTATCATCAAGTATCATGTAGTTTGAAAATGCTTGGCCTCGAGTCAAGCAGAACAATAAAAACAAGTCAAGTCAAGCATTAACGTTTCAAGTAATTTTGTTTCCAAGTCAGTAGTGCATGAAAATATCAAGCTATTTAACTTGATGAATCCCTAAGTAGTAATCGAAGCTTGATCTGAACCAATATGGTAAGCATGGTCTTACAATATCGTGCAGAAGTAGGTGAACAGTGGTTTTCCAGGCTGAAATTCATACTCATCCCATACGATAAAGATGACAACTCGACGTTCTACGCGATGCACATATATATATATAACTTGAGACGTGGTCATTGTCGTCTAGACCAGTTAGGTGGAAAATTAAAGGCGTAAGCTTTAATTTTTCACCTATATATATATATACATAATATATATATATATATATATATATATATATATATCTCGCATTGCCACAACGGTGACATCTTGGCTTTCCGTCTCTGTAACCATGACCAACTGCAGACACTGTTTCATACTCTTTAGCAACTGATCAGTGCGGTAGATTTCTAGTAGTCCTGATGACAGATGGACGGAAAGCAAACAAGTGGGTATCATATTTTCAAAAACTGAAAATACTTTGCGGAAGTAGGTGAGAAATGTGACGATCTCCACCTACACTTACAATATCTCTGACTAAAAAGAGAGAAATTATTGTTCGTTGTGATACACTGTCGAACAGACTATCACGACCTAGTGCAATACCAAAACAAATATGTACAGTATTGCATAAATGCTATTTTTACTGTGTTGTTGACCTTCAAACGCGGTGCAAATGCTAATTAGACAAACGCTTTAATCGGCATGTAAGCTGCTGTTTTCAATTTCAGTACCATGAAAATTTCCAAAGTATCGGTTCTATAAACGCGGCGATATGTTAGTAATCATACATCAAACATGATTGAATCGTGGTTTTTTGCTGATTACGGTTATATTGACACAATTAGCCCACATTCATAAATGCAGCTTTAGATATAGCATTTTGTGTAGTGTTTTTTTCGATTTAAGGAAATACTTATGTATTTGATAATGAAGTGACATACCCATGTTCAGACGCTACATACTGACTCATTAAAATTATTTACAAACAAGCGTAAGGCAGTATCTTCCTGTTTATTCAGGTAATCATTTTTTGTGGCAGTGAAGTTTTCCTCATAACTATACTGCGAGTTCATAAAGGTGGTTTGAGTCATAAACATTCCACCGCTGCGCCGCCGCTTTCCCATGAAAATCATGGTCACCGTTATAACAGCTATTAGCGGGGGCCGTACATTTTTATCGTATTACGAGCGATCTTGTCTATTCGCTGGCTACTTCGCTGGATTTTGGGATTCATTTTGATCATCACGGATTTTTTCGCGGCCAAGGGCTTGAACCCGCTTGTTTATTCGTTTGTCTAAAGTTTTAGTAAGACTGCCTGTCGCCGTTTTTTTGTTTTCGAATATTAGGGGAATTTGGTGTCTTTTCAAACTACTGCTACTGCTTTAGAAGCTGGTGGAAGAGTTGGGGGACATCAGGTGACTAAAAAATGGATTTTTGTTACCTTATTTTGAGTGTCCCAATCTGTTGAGTTCCTTACGTAATCAGAATAAGACCGAATATCTTGGGATCAGCTGAATTACTTACTTACTAAAAGAAGAAGGAAATTAAATGATACTACCAACAGATATTTCAAAAGATCCAAACGAGTTTAATAATTTCTTCTCTATAGTTGCTGAAAAAGTTCTAAGAAACTTCTCTCAAGCTAATTCGCACCTGTGCATTGACAATAACCTATTTCCGGACTGCTTGAAACGAGCAGTTGTTATTCCTATTAATAAAAATAATAACGGCCTTTATTAATGATACATGAGAGAGACAAAGATAGCGAAGTTCAGCCTAGACTACTCTTACACATAATTATTATGGTCATTAGTTTAGAGTACGATGTTATGTGCGCTGCCTAAAATATGTCCACCAAAAGAAAATTAGAGTTATAACTAACTAAACTAAACTATAAACTAAAATACATCACAACTATATACAATATGTACACGTATACTCAAATATATACATACATACACCATTCTTCACAAGGATTTGCACAAAACGAAAGTCTATCAAGCGGCCTGTAGCCGTTCAATATTATTGTGTAGTATTTTGGTTTGTGCAATATAACTGATTGTATGTGGGCAATATTGAAAAGCTGTGCAATATATTGTGTGGTGTCGTGAAAATATATTGTGCAAACGGGAATATATTGTGCCGTCTGTTGGCAGCATTGCGCAATATTCCATCAGTTGGTCTCAGTTCACTCGAACGAGGAGTTCATCATATAGTTCTCCGTCCATTCGTTAAAAATTGCGGAAATCACTTGGTTCCTCTATTCTCAGTTCATTGAGTAATTTTTCAGGGGTGTACTCTTTCCTATCAATAAACCCGAGCCCTTTTTCTTTTCTTTTTTTTGCACTTGCGGCCAAAGCCATTTCCACGCAATACAAGTCACTTTCACGCAACATGTTAAGTGCATGAAATTTTGGCGACTGCTGTTTGCATAATGTACGTCTGTGCTCATGGTTACGCCATATATTTATTATGCAACATTCAGTATCGCCTCCATACGGTACAATCTTTCGTACAAACCAAAATGTTGTACAATAATATTGGCCGCCTATTGGCCACCGTCAAAATGTTGTACAAGCCACATTGCACAATAATATTGCACGTCTACAGGCCGCTTAAAATTTGTTCTACACACTTTGACGGACGAACAAAAATGCTAATTCCAGAGCAGTTGTTGCAGCCGCCAGAAATGATCCAAACTTTCTGAAATCAATGGTTACGGGTGATGACACATGATGCTTTCGGTACGATCCCACAACCAAGTGTGTCAAAGTGCGGAATGGAAGTCGAAAAATTCACCACAAGCCAGAAAAACACGAAACGTGCGTTCAAAAATCAAGACAATGTTAATCACCTCCTTCGATAGCAAAGGAATAAATCATCCAGAAGGAATTCGTTCCACTTGGCCAAATAGGCACTGACAACTATTATCTCCAAGTTTTAAAGCGCTTGATGGCCAGAATCCGTCGCATTAGTCTCGAATATCAAGATCCAGACAGTTGGTCACTGTAGCACGATAACGCGCCATCTGACAATTCCCTAATTGTTCGTCAATTTTTGGCCTGAAATAGATTTTGTGTGCCTTATGATCCGCCATATTCATCTGATTTGGCTCCGTGCGAGTTTTCTTTATTTCCTAAATTGAATTAAAGTTGAAAGGATGCTTTTTCGAATACATTCCGACCATCCAAACAGCTTCAACACGGGCACTAGAAGCAATACCACAAAATGAGCTGGTTCAGGCATTTGAATCACTTTTAAATGGGTGTAACAAGTGCATTGAAACGAGAGAAGATTATTATATTGAATAAATAAGACAATAAGTAGGAAAATATGATATTTGTATCCCATTTTATAGGCCCAGTCTCAAAAATTATTTGTCGCACTGTGTATAACAAAAACACTGTTTGAAAAGTGTCATAGAGTGAGGCGGTATTCTGATTATTTTACGGTCTCTAATGATTCAGCTATGTACTTCATTACTACATACAGGGTGCAGCAGAGAGGATGGACGATTTTAAAAAAATCATAAAATAGTTAATTTTGACTCGAAAACAAATTTATTGATGGAATCAGCTTCACAAGGAAATAGCATTTCAGACAGTCAAGTGTGGAAAATCACATCAGGCATGTGGTGGCCGAAATCGTTGATGCAGTGCTGGAGGCGTTCTTGGAAGTTCGCGTAGACTCCCTCCAACATCGCTCTCTCAACTTGGGCGACTTCCACGCGAATTTCGCCCTTCAATTCCTCCAGAGTTCGGGGCTTGTTCGCGAATACTCTAGCCATGAGGTGTCCCCATAAGAAAAAATCGCATATGGATAAATCTTGGGACCGAGGAGGCCAATGAACATCGCCAAACCTGGAAATAAGGCGACCAGGGAAAAGAGGGCGAATAACGCCCATGGATGCTCGGGCTGTGTGGGCGGTGGCCCTATCCTGCTGGAACCACACACGTCGGATTTTAACACGTCGCCGTCGTAATTCAGGAAGAAAGAAGTTGGTGATCATGTCGGCGTAGCGCTCTGAGTTCACGGTAACATCACGACCATTACCATCTTCGAAGAAGTAAGGGCCAATGATGCAAGTTTGCGATACAGCGCACCAAACCGTTACTTTTGGGCTGTGCAGCGGTCTTTCATGTAACTGTTGTGGATTTTCATTAGCCCAATAACGACAATTCTTATGGTTAACCATGCTGTTTAGGTGAGTGGGCTTCGTCACTCATAAACAAAATGAGGTTCTCATTTTGACCGATTAGTGCGAAGTTCATTCGTTGTGCATAATCTCCGGGCTGTAACTGTTGCACAATGGCCAATTTGTAGGGGTGAAAGCGGAGATCCATATGCAAAATTCGCCTTACCGAACGATCACTAAGGCGAAGTGCAGCAGCATGTTTCCGGGCAGATCGAGTCGGACTGCGAAGAAAGACCTGTCGAACGCGTTCAACATTTTCAGGAGTTCGAACTGTTCGCGGCGCTCGTCTTGGTCTTCTGTTGATCAGTTCACCACGCCTGCGAAGTGATTCAAACCAACGAAGGATGGTGTTTCGAGAGGGAACAGCTCTATTCCGATGAATGTTGAAGTGGCAACGAAACTCACGCTGTACGACGATGACTGACTCATTATTTCGGACGAAACAATCATAGGCGAAAACGCGGTGCTCCACCGTTCAAGGCTCCATAACGACAACTGGTAAAATAATGCTAGGATCTCACGAGTCAAACGGCACCCTCCCCACCTCTCTCGTAGACGGAGGCGGAAGTACTACCCATCCCAAAAACGTCCGTCCTCTCTGCCGCACCCTGTGTAATCTTCTCTCTCAAATAATATTCACAAAGATAGCTAAACAGAAGATGTAACTATACACAAAAAAGAGTTGGTTCAAGAACAACGACCTTCAGTTGAGGACCGTGACTTCAGTATGTTTCTAAGACATATATCTTTGAACTAAGGGCAATTTTCCAATTGTAAGTGCTATGTTTCTTTAAAACAACTGTGATCTCGGAAGAAGCATCAAAATTTCATTGAAATTCTTGCTCTTGAATCAATAGCACTCTTTTTGTGTGTTATTACCGGTTACCCATTTTTAGTAAGATGTTTGAAAAATGCCTTGTGTCACAAATAGTATCTTATTTTGAACCGAATAATTTGTTCTTTTTAAATCAATTTGGCTTTCGAAAACAGAAAAATACTACTATCTTGAGGTTAGTGGAAGACATAATCGAAATATTTGCATACCATGTTATGTGACCTTGGTAAGGTGTTCCACTGTGTCTCGCATGATATCCTGCTCAGAAATCCTAAAGAATACAACTTTACCTCAACCTCACATTATCTAATGATATCTTAGTTGAGCAATATATCACAAATTGTTAAAACGGATCCTCTATATCTAATGAAAGACTGATCAAGTATGGTGTACCTCAAGGTTCAGTTCTAGGTCCCGTGCTGTTTCTCATTTTTATCAATGGAGGGTATTCCTATTGCAGATGACACCACCGTCTGAGCGAACAGTAATTGTATTTTTGAGCTTTCTGATAAGGTCGAAACCATACAGTTGTGCGCCAAACGTTGATTTGATGAGAATAGGCTGACCACAAATGCATCTAAAACAATGCACATGATTTTCAATTTGAAAGAAGTAGGGGAGCATGTGCATCTTCATATAGAAAGTACAAAATCCTTAGGAGTAGATATTGATAAAAGGCTAAAATGGGACAAATATAATGACATCCAAACGACTTGCAAAAAACGTTTTACTACTTATGGAAGCTTATGGTCTGAGATGAACCGCAATGCACTGAAATCAGTATATTTCGCTGTATGGGACCAGTTCAGATTAGCAGAGACTATAGAGACGTGCACTTCGTGTAATGCGTTCTTAAAAATTTAGAGATGGCTGTATACAACACTTCATAGATATGAGGATACTCATATTGCTATAAATATATACGTACATATACGAAGATATTCTATGCTTGACAGTATCTGAACACCGATGAAAACCTCTATAACAACAACTACAACATTAGAAGTACGGATACCTTGAATATTCCACTTTTTATTCTGTCTAAAAGCCAAAAATGAGACAGAGCACCAAAATATTTTAAAAACCTCCATTGAGTATCAGATCTTTAAATTTGAATGCTTATAAACAGTCACGGATTTTTAAATTATCACCACATCCTACTCGTACGACTTTTTGATATTGAATTTTTATCTGTATTTTAAGTATTAGATTGTGCGTGTTTCAATTTATTCTTATAATCTTGCTTGTATATGTTACATATCATATTTATACATTTGTACAATAAGTATGACTTGTGTAAGTACAATCGATGTACAATGGCACCAATAAGTTATTTGAATTTGAGCTTGTCCAAACCTCCAGAGCTTGCCCATGGGAGTGTCGGCCATTGGTAGGGATGAGTTACCTACTGCCTACCTGACAAGTATGAGACATGTCGTTGAACTTTTCTAAACAATTTTTGAAAGTAGCACAACTGTAGCTCGGAACATAAAGGTAGGAGAAAGATGCTCTAATTTTTCTCATACCTTTTTCTGCAAACGAAACCATAAAGCGCTGGGCTAAGTCTTTACTAACATGTCGGCCACCTCGGTGACTGACAATATATTGTAGTATCTTGATTTATTCTTTGAACAAGGCTAGCGATGTAGTAAAGGCTCATTGGTCTTGAGCCAGCTCTAGGTGTGCAGGCGCAAAGAGTTAGCATGATAGCGAAGAAGCGGATATCGAGATAACACTCTCTGAAATGGAATAGTATCTGTAGGCATCTCCGTCAAGCACGGTAACTCATTTCAGAGCCTAGTGCTAAGGATGGACACGCTGATGGAAGGAGAAGAGACGTCTTGAAATGATCTGTGTCGCTGCGAAGCTCTGTGATACTTCAGGCTGACTATACATGGATCTAATGACTTGAATCCCCAGATTGTCAATGAGTTGTAACTCCAGCCATAGTCAACTTTTTCAGGAGGGCGGGGCTTGAAGCATAGACAATATAGAGATACAAAGGACTCTGGCATGTGGCCTATGCATCGGCTTCTGTTGGTTGCAGGTGTGCGTCTACTTTCATCTCATTCTTTCTTGTATTCCAGGCCACCGAGGAAGAGTTGAATGTCGGTCCAACATATGTGGTATCCTTTGGCGGCCAAAAAATGTAGAGATTTATCAGCACGAAAACACCAGGATAAGTTTTAGATGTTATATTAACGGCACGAGAAACTTCCAAAGTTGGGTCCAATTTTGAGGCTCATTGTTGAAATCATGTTTCAATTTTCACTGCATTATCTTCATATTGAATATTCAATCATTTCACAACAATTTTACCCTGTACTATCCTACCCTGTACTTCTACCAGTTACTTCGTCCATAACGACGAAATTACCTTCTTGTATCGACATCACCACACCGCATCACATTGAAGCAACCGGACCAATTTGGCATTATTTTTCGCGAGTGGCTGTCGTTGAGTGTCAGACCAGTTCAACCCTCGACCCTCATTCTAAATGAAATTAATTAAACCTCTGGCTCGCCCGCCCAACGACGAGCTAAATGCAATTTTTTTATCGTCCTCATCTCGAGTGTCTTCCACTGCTGCCTATTGGAAACCAAATTAACTTTCAAAAACCTCGATGGCAGTCAGTCTTCAATAACTGGGGTGATGCAGTTCATTTGACATTAATTTTATGGCCGTTTTGCTTTCAAGTCAACGAGCATAATGGATGAAATTAAATTTCGATGATGTGAATTGCAGATGTTCTTATTTCACTTGACTTGAATCAGCGTCTTTTTCGAAGATGAAAAATTCGGTAAATTTTTTACGACTACTGAAAAATACCCGTCTATTGCAATTTCCACCTGTTACTTGAAAATTCCTTTTTCCGTTCATATTGTTTTTATTTTAGAAATACTTGAAAATTACTGGGGGGGGGGGGGGGGGTTGTTAGAACTTGCGGGGTAATCCACCAATTCTCTCTACTCTGCTTGGTAGAGGGCAGCCTGCGATTCGTTTATGCAGCTTTAGTGGTCTTTGTGGTAGATGTTTTTGTTTGCCTTCATAGAAGCACTATCAACACTGACATTCACAGATGCCGAAAAATTGTAGTTTTCTGCTGCCGTGCGTAAGGTTTGCTCGTAGGTGTCGTGTCACCGTTATTTCAACCACCTCGGGTACCAACCCGTTATTGGGTGATAAAAAATTGATCTAAAGAGGCACTAATTGTAGACACTGGAGGAGCAGCTCAAACTTTATTACCTGCAGTGTGTGTTTTCACATTTTTGTGTCTATTTAATGTCCTTTTTGATTGATACTAGAAATGGTCTTGTGTAAAAATTAATGGAATTTGCAAAACGTATTTGTCACGAGATCGATAGTCCTGTAGTCAAAAGAAGGAGGAGAAATAAAGCGATGCCCGCACACGAGCCACTAACGTTGGAAGAAGTACTAAAAAGATCGATGTTGGGGTGCATTGACATGTTTCAACAAGAAACCAACACTGTGCCAACGCATGAAAGGCATATCACTTCGGGTTGCTATCTTGGACGCAAAGAACTTGATATGGTATAAGAAACTGGACTGCCAAAATTAGTTGGCGATTTAGTGTGATAATGTTTCTGCCAGTCGACTTCATTACAGGTGACCCACTACCATGGCGGTTTTTATAAGATTCCGCACTTACAAGCATCGTTTGACTATATTATTAGAAACTACACACCTTCCAACATATGCCACAATATTTTGAAGAGTTTGTTCCAAAAACTAGTAAACCAAAAAGCGCATTACTCCAAAAAAGTTTGTATAAAATATATTGCTAACGTATCACTTATTTTGCTGGTACTGGTTTTTTAAAATGCTTTTTGTCGTACAAACCCTTCAGCCGGTTTTGTTGAGGTGTATTTTAATCTAGTAGTTCGAGATCCTGTATCTTCTAAATGAAGCATTACCATACCTATGTTTAATTATTGTAATTAGAAAAGCAATTGCTTTGCCAAAATATAAATGACGACCTGCTGTCTTTCGCGCGTGTTACATAGTAAGCTTCTTTTGGTAATGAAATATACTTTCTATATATATATATATATATATACATACATACGTTTATGCTTAAGACCCTGGTAATAAAATTAAAACTAATTAGCACAAGGATCGTAAAGTGTATCTGTTTATTCTATCTTTGATGAGATTTAGGAGTTGGCAGGCTCCTGTTTAATTTTGTTGAGAAGTCACATTGCTCAGAATGTCTTAACTTGATGAGAGCATGTGATATCAGGCTGTTGAAAAGACATTTTACGGAACTTTCCTTATTATTACTTTGATTTTGACCTTATAAAGGTTCTACGAAGTGTTGTGTGAATTTCGAATATTTGAAATCCAGATATATCTCAAAGCATAGTCCTCTAGATTACAGCTCAGTCAAATTAGATCGTTGATTTGTGTCATTCCAGTACAAAACTCCTATAATAATCCAATTACATCAAAGTATGCACTATGTTCTTCGCGCTAGCATTCTTAACATAAGACAAACGCGTATGGCACCATTTGAGTATTGCTATTTTCATAGGAGGGTCGTATAACACGGTATATAAACTACTGTCCGCTATAAATAGTTATCCTCCATCTTTGGTCAACTGAATCATTCAAGATGACATGACAACGTAATATCAACTGAAGTGCAAATGAATAAATAACAGGGGAGACATCATACTGCAATAGACGTGAGTTGTATCACATTTATTTATAACTGTTCGACAGCAACCAGAGTCAGGTGTATGTTCAACCGTAATATATAGATTACGAATAGTAGGTACACTCTGTGGTCAAACGAGTTGGCTCCTATGTCCGTGTCTACGAAGCGACTAAAGGCAACTAAAGCTCGATTGTCAGACTGATGTAACCGCCGTGCTGTGTGTATCTATTTTCAGTAGCAACAAAATGTACGTAACTTCTAGTTTCTGAATTGTTTTCTAGTGTTTTTATTGTGATTGTATTATACTCTTCAGTGATACTCTCTAGAAATTCCTCTAGCAAATATGTCGCGAGCCAGTGGCGTTTGCTTGCTCCTGAGGAGCCCTACTCGTATATCAAAATGAGTCGGTGAGCTCCCATCGAATTGTGATGAAGCCCACTTCGATATGAACGGATTTGTTAATAAGCAGAATTGTCGTATCTGGATATTAGAGAACCCTCGTGTTATCCATCCACCATCACTACATCCTCGTCGAGTCTCAGTTTGGTGCAGTGTTTGGTATAGAGGTGTCATTGGATCTTACTTTTTTAAAACGCTGCAGGTGATTCTCTTACTGTTACTGGCGAGCGCTACCGTGATATGGTGCAAAACTCCTCAAATCCAACAATTTAACCTGCAAAACATGTGGTTCCAGCAGGACGGAGCAACTTGTCACACAGTCAGGGAAACAATGAATCTTTTGCGAACAGTATTTCCGGGACGTCTAATTCCTCGATTTGGTGATGGCAACTGGCCACCATGGTCACTGGATTTAACAACTTTAACAATATTACGGAAGCGATTGAAAATATTCGTACCGAAACCTACCAAAAGGTGATAGAAAATGTAATCAAGAGGGCTCAGGTTTGCGCGGCTTCTATAGGCGGACATTTGTCTGATATTATTTTTCATACATACTTTCTAAGTTTCAATAAGAGATTAAGTATTTATTTCATTTGACAAATATTCAAGATACAAACCAGTCAGTTACATATCGGCCACCCTGTAGTTACGTATTGACTACGTATTCATTTTTAGAATTAGCGCTCCAAAATGGGTAAGTAGCAAATTATACGCTTTTCTGGATCTTTATTTGCCCACACATATTGGAGGGGAAGATTTGAGGCTTTCAGATAGCATGCTTGTTTATGTTTTGGGATGTCTGCAAAACGTAAACCTATATGACTTATTTCTGCCTTCCTGCCTACGTGTTGGTGTTGTCTCTCTTAATCTCAGAAACTGCTGCTTGGATTTGGATTGAGCAGCATGCTGTGAAGTCATACTCGATAATGTCGTAAAATGGAAGCAGTATTATAAACAGTACCAGATTATTTTGTATTTGTAGGGGCATAATTAAAACATTTTTTGGAAAAAGTATGATTTAAAAAAAATAAAATTTGCTTTTACAATTTTCTTTCAACGTTGGAGCTACTGTAAGCTGAGGTATCATGTGATACGCCTGATGCGGCGGTTGCCAGGAAAGTGTAGTTAGTGCACGACACTCTTTCATTCATCATTTATTGGTCTCAACGCTTTGCGCACGATCAACCAGCTCAATTGAAGTGTTCTTGGTAGTCTGGTTTAAAGCCATACCATAGACACTGATTTATACTTAATTTTAATCGATATGAAATGCACTTATATGAGGCGGACATTTCACATAACCATCAAACCATCACCACTACATCCATGGTTCGAAATGTTATTTCAGAGGGTGGGGTCCGAAGCCGTAGCCCGTCTAGCGGATGTATCAGTAGCACGGTTCTTTGACACATCAGGCTACCCAGGTCCTTCGCACGACACTCTTCTGCAGTGGAACGGTATTAACATCTGGTGAGCACTTTTGAGTCCCACCCAGTATCTTAGCTGGGTCACTGGAGGGTAGCTCTGGGAAGATGAGTGCTTAGGATATACGAACATAAAAGGTGTTTGCAAGTGGTTCTACTTCTCTTGGTTTATCTAATGTGAGTCAGGTGTATGTGTGTTGGACGTATATGGCTTTAACAAACCCAACCGCACAACCACGAATAATTAAATGCTGATTGGACAAATCTGCATTTAATGGCGATCTACAGTATGGATTCCACTTCGAAGCTGAATTATTCTTACCCAACAACATCAATTTCTATTTGAATTGCGTCGCTTGATTTATATCTGTTAAATAATGCATCATGGCGATTGGCGAGATTTGGAGGACTTGATGAGGTGGCTTTGATGATGGTGATGATATACGTTCAGAAAAAGACAAAATAGGAATTTTGTGTAAGCTTGGAAAACAGCGTGCCTGAGGGTACACATTAAGGGTTGACTGCTACGATCCTTTTCCGCTTAAAGACAGTAAATTTTATCATGATGGAGATCTTAAGTAAATGAATCCGGCAATTTCCGTTATACCTGTACATGGATACTTCCAAATTCTCAATTCATAGCTAGCTTAAAATAGACTGCGTTTGAACTTAAGAGAAAACGAAGAATAGGTATTTATAGAGAAACGAAATGTTGACGAAAGGTTGCACAAAAGTATATTACATTTCACGTTTAGCTTGTATAAGATGATACAAAGATCCATGGAGAAAAAGGTGGAATTACTTTAATTATACAGAAGTCACTTATAATAATTCAAAGAGACTTTTAACATATGTTCTCTTAAGCATATGACAACCATACCACCTCGCATACTTGATCAAAATGAAATGTAAGTTTTTTCTTGTGGATTTTCTTCATTTCACTGTTTCAAAATATAAATGCGTGGAAGCAGCGTTAGACTGACGATCAGTTTTATGAAAAACTCCTGTATATAAGTATAGCAATCCTTAGTTGTATGAAATGGTGAAGAACAGATTCCAGGACGTAGCAGTTATCATGAAATCTCTCTCGTTGGGATAGTATGACCAAGCCGAATCACGGACGTATTTGACGAAAGGAAAGAGTAAACAGTGCAAACGATCTACGATTGAATTCTAAGTAGGCACCGGAATCTCTTCATCGGGTAAAGTGCAACATTGCCATTGCACACTTACCCATAGACGTAAGCATAATTTATTTTTCTAGGGTCTTCTTCCGTATCCTCTATTATATTATAATTGTACATACCTCCCATGCAACGAAATAGGTGAAAGTGAACAGATGTACTCCATTTTTTTGTTCATATGTTTTCAAAGATCAGAGTATTTGTATTTGAACCTCATCAACTATTGTAATATACTAATACGAAAATTCGCAGCTTTAAATCGTATAACATGACTATTAGTACAATAGTTCTGTTCCTGTTACTGTAAGATAAGTAGATATCGATGCCCTAGATTTCTTCAAACTCTATTTTTCTAAGATTAATAGCGCCCTCAACTAAATGTGTATTATTCTTAATAATAGAACAGTCGGATTGTCAGCTAATTATTTGAGTAAGCTTGAACTTCTCCTGGACAAAAGAAAATTATTCTCCAAAAATAATTTTTCTTAGTCTAGGCATCGTAACGCCATGATTTCACCATCTTCTGGTTGGTTCGTGATTTGTTGGGGCTCCGACTACTTTTGTGATGTGGTGCATAAGCATAGGTATTGTTTCTACAAATCTCTACGTGCCACTTGGTCAAAATAGGAGGGACAATATTTCGGAGTCTTTTTGTAATGTTAAGTTCTGCGCGGATCGACCCATTAGTCCATTTTGCTGTCAATGGGAATTGTAACATTGTTGTGCTTAATTTTGAGAGCACCAATTTCCGTTTCATCACGTCATTCTAGGGTCCAATATTCAGATTTATATAGAAGAATGGTGGAGGAGAGCGTTTTTACCGGCTTCATCGCCTTAAAACAAGAGTATTGTGTAGGGTGGTGTTAAGAACTTGAACATTCTTACTCCTGTTTGTCTCTATATTTACGAGATTTGTATTTACATGTATAAAAACAAAATAAAATTTAAAAATAACTAGGTATGCTATTCATGTTAGGAATACAACCTATAAGAATAGTCTGTATGTCCCTGTAGCAAGGCTGTAATGGTTCAAACTACATGGGATTAAGGGCTTATACTCACCTACCAATTTCAGTTAGGGATGGCGTGAATATACAACTTTTCGGAAGACGTCTAAAAATTTTTTGGTTTCTCACCCGTATTTATACTATTAGTGAATTCTTGCAGGACAAATTACAAATATGTTCATAACTATCGGCTCGTTTCACTATTACTGGTTCTTTTGTGCATCTCGTTTTATGCCATTTGTTCGTTGATCAGTGTTTTTGTTCTTTCATTGTTTTGTACTATTTTTGTGTGTGTGACAGTTTTCTACACTGTTGTACAGCCAAATGGAAAATTAAGTTGAATCTTGAATCCTCGTTTGTCGGTCGGTGTAGACGACATGCGTACCAATTTGATACAGAGTAGGTCAAGCTAATCGAGCATCAGTTTATTGTGTTTGGTCAATGAGAATTTATGTGAAAGGAGGTATTTGTGCTTACTTAACATACATAAAAATGTAACGACGTAGAAGGAAGGGGTATATTGGGTTCGCCCGCTTTTAAGGAACATACTTTCTACAAGTTTAATCCTTATACTCTATCTCAGCTTTCAAAAAGATAAACCGTAATTTTATAGCTACTTTAGAATGTCAATGAAATCGTTGGACGGCAGGATAGAATGACGTTGACTAACGCGGGTGCTGATATATCCTTCATGCAGTGGCGTTGCGAGTCCTCTGAACTCAGACTACCATTAAGCCATGGGGTGCCTTCCAGATTTTTTGGCACACTGGAATTAGAATACTTGGCATCCATAATGAGTATTCTAATAACTGTTTCTCTATGAACGAGAAGTGAAGAAATTGCTGCCAATAATTCAAATACGTTTGTCGTAAAATATTGCATCAAAACTGCGACATAAGTTCCAGCCTGACTTAATAACCGTTTATATACCATGTCCTTAAAATGACTCTACTGCTTTTGCTGTGCTCGTCGGATGCGAGGGAAACCTTTTTTTCTGACGTTAACAGTTACACGTGTACACGTTCTGGCGGTATCTGGAATAAAATTTAAAAACGTTAAGCTACACTATCGAAAACATTAAAATCTCTATTTGAAATAGAATAAGTTCCTGTGAAGTATCGATAAACGATTCGTCCCTGGAATTCCCCCTGGCAACCGCCAATGTTCCGAGGCACTCACCGCGCATACATCCTTGTGACCATAGTGGATTTAATCAATTAGGGGATTTCCAAAAGGGCAGAAGCACTGCGTAATTGAACGGGAATGACTGGCAAGGGTCAGTGGAGGAGATATCGAACGGTATCGAGAGTTAGTGCATCCATCCAGGCTCTCGTACTTAGATTCACAGTTAAGGGTGGTAGGTTCTAGCATAGGATGCTTATCTCGGTGACCAATACAATCAGGTGCAGTATAGTAGGCCATGGGAGTATCCGAGATTGAATCAAGCTCTGCTTAAAGCATTTTATAGTGTGAAACTCAAGTTATTTGAATGTTTCATACGTAGTCATTCGTTTATTATCTAAAACCATAGAGTTTGTAGAATTAACAAATTATCGTTAGTAGCAGTTTTCGGGCGTCCACTTCGTGCCTCGTCGTGGACGTCTGTACGGCCTCGCTTAAATTCAGAAATCCGATTAAATACCGTGTCTGTCGTGGAGAAGCATCACTACCTACTTTTGAAGTTTGTCCATTTCCTAAAAGTACACATAGTAGGTCGGTTTCAAACCGCCGTAAATGGAAAACTATTACTCAGATCATCTTAAAAACGCGCGTGTGTTTATAGAGAGTGAGTATATATAGAAGTCCAACAAAGCAATGTGTTTTCTGATACCAACGTCTCCGTATACGGGTTCACAGAATCTTTTAAAATCATCTAGTATCTATATCTTTATGAAATGATATTCTAAAATGAGGAATAGCCAGTCTTATAGAAACATGCTTCAGGTTCAAGTGAAAGTAGTGTTTCAGATTAAAGCAAAAAGCTAAACTGCGGTATATTTTGTAACGTAAAATTAAGGCTTCTCGAATCATATGTTAAAAAAAGGCAACAACAGCTGTTTTTCAGTACAACGTTTTTTAATTTTGCAAGATGTTCTTTCACGGTCACGAAACAATCTCCTTTGTTCCTATTATGCATTCGGTTTGGTTGTCAGACGCTGAAGGACAAACATCAAAGAAGAAGACATTTGAAAGTAGTCTTGAGCTGCTTTCCAGGGACCCTGTTGAGTTACTCTGAGTAGCTGGGAGTAACTCAGTAATGCTCAGCGCCAATACCGTTCCACTGCACGTTGTATTCTCATGCATTGTTGCTGGAGCAGTTCGGAGTGTATCACCCTCAGACCAAAAACCACACGGAAGCAGCTCTGGTCCTATAATAGATAGAAGGGCTTTAAATTTTAATGACATATACAATATTGTCATTGTCAATATTGTCGTTTTGCTTAAATAATAGAAAATTTAGACTATTACCTATTAAAATATTTCTACCTAAAGATACGTTCTATAAAATATAAGACAACAATTTCATCAAACTTGGTTGCGCAAGGCTTCCATTTTCAAGATACAGCGTGCTGAAGTTATAATTTCAAAATCGAAAAAATAGATCGTTGGAATGAATTAAGGTATTTACTAAAAATTTCCTGTTTCGCCGTAGCAATAATAGTGCTTTTACAAGTGTGGTCAGTGGCGTTGAAATTTACAACACCCTGTATCTCGGAAGCGAAACCTTCACGGACCCATGTTTAAATTATATTTTTGTCTTGAGACCGAATAAGGAATCGTCCTGTGAAATGTTGGACACTTATCAAGGAACACCCTGTAAATAAAGCATCACCCAGTCGGAATCACGACTGAAATTCATGTTTTGTCAATGGCATGGTCTGTAAGTATAGGCAATGCGGAATGCGGAAAATATCCTGTGAACGAGCCAGTTAACAAAGATGAAAAGGAGAGTAAAGCTCGATGATACGCGCTCTTGGCTAGGGGCCAAATTCACCTGTCAAAAAAACCGGTCGCGCAGATATCATCGCACTACCGCTACCGGTCGGTGTGTGTGTTGCCTGTGAACGATAATAACGGTCGGTGTCTGCATTAAAAAGCTATCCATACACGACAAATTAATTGATGGTATTTACTATATATCTACAATATATGGTGCATATCTGTTTACATTGCAGTTTGCCGCCAAAAATTGCGTAGTTTTAGTTCATACTTTTGACTCATTTGTCCAAAGTGACGTGACCATTTTGTATCAACATGATCATAATAATACCGATGGAAAGATCTACTTTCATTAGATTTGTCCCGCTTATGCAAATTATGCAAGAAATACAATATTCGTCTAACACCACAATTATCTGCAAACACTCGCACTTATAAATTTTAAGAAAAAAAATCTGCAATATAAAATCGCGCCTACCTCCAGAACGGGCTTAGGTGAATAGATATAACGTGCGTCAGTATCTTACTTAGGCGCAGATCATCGTGTAGATAAACCGACCTGTTTATTTATAATTGGGACTTGATGAACCAAAAAATGGCAGGTTCCTATAAAGAGAGCGTAGTATGCCCGTTATAGGAATGCAACTATCTTGACACGAATTTTAACTCCCTCTTTATACTTCAAGAAATTTTATTACATATCATTCTACGTAACCTTAACTCTTAAATTTCTCTTAATCTGTTGACTACACCGCAAATTGTTATAGGAGTAAAATGATAAGGGATTTAATCCATACAAAAATTGTTTCTATTACTTCTTTACATAGTATCGAGGTCAAAAAATCTACCGTTGCAGTAACTGTAGCAAAACAATTGGGGAGGAAGTGAGGAATTCTAGTACACTTTGACATGTAAGGGTGACTTGAGTTATAAGTGAAATCGGTGAAATACTTCCATATTGCCTTGCATCATATTCTTCAATTTCGTGTTTTCCCTATTTCGTTGTGTTGTCCACCTTCGAACAGGCGATCAGAACGTGTCCTCCAGGTCGGTACTTTTCTTTCTTTCGCATTCCTCTCCGTTTACTTTCCGAAGCAGCTATGTCTGATTAACAACTGTGCGTTGTCATTCACACGGCTTTGCTGTCGATCTGCTCCTAAATATCTATTACCATTGGGCCGCTCATGCTCTATCCAGATGCCCATTTTCGCAATATAGCAATAAGTAGCGACTCTTTTTTCACCAGATATGCACGATATATCCTTAAGCCCTCTTCAGCCAATAAATAGATACCTATCAAGGAAGCAGCTATATTTACTCTACACAGCCTAAGTGGAACCCCTCGTTACAATCGACAATATTCTTGGAATGTACTCCCAAAGGCAGAGGGTTGTGCATGCAGTGAAATGTTAATTTTAGTCATCTGACCTTTATAGATGGTGAAAAATACGTAACTAAGGGCCGATTTCACCAACATTAATATTATCGACCAATGGGAAAATACCTTATCGAAATGCAATTTGACGGAAGCTGTCAAAGGTCTCTGAATATCAGTGATTTCTATTGAAATATTGAATAAAATCGTGAAAATTTTACTGTATTATAAGCAAGACCACTTTTTGATTCCAACATAATGCTTTTGTACAGAAAAAACAGGACAACTTTGTATTTTGATATATGTTATAGGTTTACATTTAAGAATCCGTTATCCCCCTTAGCGAATGGGAATGCGGCAAATAATAGGTCGATTTTCTAGCTGTTAAATTTGCCAGCAGATTTGGACGTTTGTTAATGCATGGCACTCTCGAATTTACCAACTTCAATATACTGAAAGTTATCATTACATACCTGTTCAATAGTGTGGATTTGTCTGTATTTTGCAAGAAAATAGAATTTGAAATACATTCCATCCAATTCCTCATCTTCCGTTACGTCATAATAGTAATCATTTATTAATTTATGGGTTAATGAATTTCTTCAAAGCAATAAAAACATGATATCCTCTCCATCCTAAAACACAGATAATATGTGTAAGACGTGTCAATCCCTACATATCCCTGATGCATAATGCAATTACTATGGACATAGACAAAAAGTTATGAAAAATGTTTCACAGATAATGGCTTTTAAGTCCAAAAATCAAAAAAACTAGTAATGTTTATTGTTTGTCTATTTTTCTTTTTTGTCTGGCGGGGAAATCTATCTGACACTCGTAGGGTTGCCAAATCTTAACGACTATCACGTCCCGTGTTGAAGGGGGCGAAATGTATCTTTTACATTTGCTGGTTTTGATTTTTTTTCGTGAACATTTACTAGGTATCATGATTATAAGCATCTTTGGTAGATTGTTCGATCCGGAATGGGAAATATCTCCTATTTATGAAAATATTTTTGGTATCATCTAACCGTTGCAATCAGTGCACAAACACTGTGACGTATGATTTATAGCATAACCCGCTGCAGTATTAACTGATGACTTGGGCATGTCTGGTAACAACGTATGAAGTGAAACTCGCTAACTTCACAAATTTGAGGTTTTTGTACAATTTCTTAGAAAATGATGATTTGGCAGGGTAATGTCGCAGCCAAATGGCAGTCACTCTCTGACACAATCCGGATCGAAGGATGACGATACTCGTGAAATGTATTGATACTTCTAAATATAGGATCGTATCGAACATCCCTACTGTCAAGATGTATAACCCAAGGTACCGACGGAGCTATATTGCGGCGTCATGGAAATAATTTTAAATTTTCATTTGCATTTTTTCAAGTGTTGTGCAATGATTTTGGGAAAAATGTCACGAATAGTCTTATAAAGCATAGTAGAGTATATTTCAACAGTTGGCGGAACTTACTCCACTGGGACCAGGGGGGTGAAACGGGATGTTAATGCACAATCTGGCAACCCTGTCGCACCCTCACAAAATGGACGCTGATAACCACACAAGTCACCGTGTTGTCATTAAATAGCATGGAGTTAAACCTTCAGAGTATATGTTTTGTGACTGGTACCAAGAGTTGACAGATTCCACACTCCTTGAAGTGCAATAATCGGCTGTATTCAAATAATGTCTAATATAAATATAACCTAGAATGTGTACTCGTGAAAAAAGAAAAATATGGCAAGTTTGTAGTTTTTTTGCAGGTTTTAGATTTGCTGGTAGCTTTAAGGCATATATTTGGGAATTTCTTAATCGCTGTGAATATAGTGTGGATGTTTGTTCAGTTCCTGAAGAACGAAAAAAAAACCTGAATGGTTTTGTGGGAATATCAATCTAAGATGCCATAATGGTTCTGATGAACGGCAAGTAAATGAATGAATGTTTGGAAACGAGCAATATCTTTTGGTAGAGCCTGTCATCAAGTAGGTGCTTAATGGTTATCTGCAAGAGGTTTATAGGAAAAAACACGCAGTATCATATGTCAATTGAAGAAAATAATATAAACATGAATAGAAAATCAACAATAGTAATTAAAACATGAATTTAATTCAAACATCAAACATTTCTTAAAATTTTAACTGAATTATATGTAATTTCTGAATATTCAATAAGCTGGTGATGTTTCAATGACAAGTTGTCATCTCATACTTTGACAGTATTTTGTTTACATTTCATAGCTATTGGTTGGTAAAATTTGTTGATTGGAACTTGAAGCTCATTCGCTGTATCTGACGGTCTGTTACCCTATAGGTGGAGAATAACGGACTGTTTTTGGTGAAGTTGGCCCTAAATGTCTTATAGCTACTATAAACCATATACCAGACACGCACTATTGCCAACCTCGAAGTGAAACAACTGTTCTGAAAATACATCTTCACACTGATTCTGTGGGTATCTTGCTGAACCGTCTCCATGTCATACTGATCACTGAATAAAACCAAAAATGTAGAAGGAGAGAATGTATGCTAATTTTGCTGGGTGTGTACGGTGCCATTTTAACTTTGCAATGATGTTGCATAAGTAGACAGTCACCTAAAGAATAGATGAATTCGTTCGTGATTCGTTTCGAGTAGAGGTACATTTTTTTAAAAGCATAAACATGTGTAGGGTAATCTTTATCAAATATTCCTAAACAGTTGTATTATAGAATGAACTTTATGCGACATTGTAAAATGTTTATACTCTTACATATGGAAAATATTGCAAAAGTAACGAATAATTCAGAAGTGGAGCGGAAAAACTCTACATGATTTTCAAAATAGGGATGGGATAGCTCTAGATCTCGGAACAGAGCTACAATGTTGTTTAACCGAGAAAGAAAAAAGATGCGTGATTGAATTATCTTTTATAATATATGAATTAAATACAATTTAGTTATTTTCTCTGGAACTATAGTTTTTGGAAAATTAACTGAAGTAGGTAGAACTAGTTTTTTGAAATAAATGTGAATATGTCAAATGTATGCTAATTTTGCTGGGTGTGTACGGTGCCACTTTAACTTTGCAATGATGTTGCATAAGTAGACAGTAACCTAAAGAATAGATGAATTCGTTCGTGATTCGTTTCGAGTAGAGGTACATTTTTTAAAAGCATAAACATGTGTCGGGTAATATTTATCAAACAAAAGAAGCACCCATAACATTTCTTTTTATTTCAAAGGATGGCTGTCCAATTCCAATTTCCAATTTTCCGCGCATTTCGTACGGTATTTAACTAAAGTAATGCCGATTTCCATTTCGTCAATCGAACTCTCTTGTTGACGTAGACATAGGTCCAAAGGAAAAAGTGTGAAGGTAGAACATCACACCATCAAGGTGGCCAATTTGTCGGTTCGAATGGAGAAATCTGAAGACATTTGAGATAAACGGTACTGAAAAATGAATGTCGAAAATGCTTCTTTTCCTGGATAATGGAGGTAAACCGATACAGTTTATTGGTTTTATATTTTTACTTCCCACGGCTACTGGCAGGGAAGTATTGTAGTCGCAAAGAATGTTGGTATGTTATATGAGCCGTCTAACTACAAACCCCGCCAAATGCAAAAATAATAAAAATTGAGATAGCACTATCATTCCGCAGGAAATGTTGATATCACATTCTGTCAAGATATTATTTCTCAAAACCCGATATTTACATTACTAACGAGCATCAAAAACTCAATACACTTTCAGTACATCGCTAGTTGCAGATTTTTTTTGTTTTCCAAAACCGCCAAGTGCGTGTGACCAATAGGAAAGTCGTATTTTGGTCTCATGACCGTGTGTTTCGATTCACAGGGTTTCGTGTCATTTTCTGGCATTCTCATCATTGTGGTTAAGAATACTTGATTTTGGCTGCAAAACCCGCCATTTTCACATTTATTCTCAAACCCCACCAACTACATTTTGTTTTTCTTATTTGAAGGTGCCAGTCCCCTCTTTGTTGTAATACGATGAATGATATGTATTAAGAAAGAGTATCTACGTCAACAAGATATTAAAGTAAATTCATTTTGTAGATAGTATTACGCAAAACAGTTTTAAACGTTCTTCTTGGAACTCTATGGTTTAGCGCTTAGCGGGGTTTGTATTTAGACGGCTCATATGATATGTTGTACATCACGAAAAATCTTTGCACTGAAATCAGTCGTATTTGTCCGCTGACCCATGGTCCGTCTAACTTGAGAAGCACTTCTATGATTTTGATGAAATTTTTACACGAGGAGGCGGAAGAAAAGTCCCAACCTCAGTAATTCTAAGCTCCTATTAGGCATAGTTTGTACATCAGGGATTGCCCCATAAACTTGCCATTAAAACTTGACTGATACAGAAGTGCTTTCGATACACGTCCTTGCTTCTGCACCCGAAGAGATTCACCGCGGGGTGTGCCGGCCTTGGTAAGTGTCCTGGCATTACTACCGTTGTGCCGTGCTGCTACGTCGTGCGGTGAAGTGTCGAGTAGAGGCGACATTGCCAGATGAACGGTAGGACAGGTAAAGTCTGTCTATGGACAAGGAAAAATATACCTTTTACATCTGTGGTTTTTAGTATAACATGAGGATGAACTCTAGCGGCACTATTGCTAACGATGGTGCTAGTTTGTGGATGCCTCTACTTCGTAGCCTGACCGGCCTTTGAAAAGTGCCACAGCGTATGACCGGCATATTATAACGCTCCAGCTTATCAGCGCCATTGATAAAACTCGTTTAATTAATTGGAAATTACTACTGCGTGTAACTCGGGCGGAAAATTCTCGATAACGTCTGTTTACATTGACGCGATAATACGGAAAACTCGTCCAATGGGCCAAAAATGTATATAAATAGAAAGAATGTAGACAGGAAGGTGATCGATTTCGGTTAGTCGATGTCATAATAGCCGGGTCAAAGGCACTGGGCTAAAAAAAGAAACTGATTGTACTGCTTCCAAGGACGATTACGGTAAATGAAATTACCTCATTTAATGTATTTGCTGTCTAATATTTAGAACGTCGTATTGGAGGTGCAAAAAATACTATTAACAAATGGTGCAATGAACTTGAACCATTGAACAATGAAGGGAACTAGTATGTCTTATTTGGATTCCTAGAGCATTTTCGAAAGTCTTATTGAACACACTAATCGTAGTCTTAGAAATAGCTTGTGCATATCAACATATTCGGCAATGTTTGCTAAAAATGGTCAAATTGAAATTATGACCATTTTTGAGATCGAAAATCAAATAATCTGGGTTGAGAAAAGGAACTTTAATCAGAAGTTGTCTTATTGCCACAATGAAGTACATACAAGCAAAACAAGGATATTAATCAGACGCTTATCATAGAAGAAAACGATTGTTATTTTTAAGAAAAGTTTATTAGTTAACTGGAAAGTAGTTAAACAACCAATAATTTTGTTTGATAGTGATATCGGTTATCACGGATGGTTGTGGTCTCAAACGTCGAACAACAACAGTCATGTTTGTGTTAGTTAAGCTGAACTTAAAAAAATAATATTTTAGATGTTTTAAACAATATATGTAGTAGGATTATGCAGCTAACGTGAGAACCTGCTAACTTTAGTTTGCAATGCAAATATATGGTAATGTGACATGTAAAATCATATGTCAGTAGTAGCAGCTTACAATTGAATTACACAAAATTGGGTTTATTGTACTATGGCGTACACCATAGTCGTTACTATACCTCATCTTTGAAGATAAACGGCCCAACGGCTTTTCCAGACCATAGTTCATAATTAAATAGATACATTGACGACTCCCCTTCTAGTGCTAAAAAATATAACTGCAGGATAACTGTTGGTTACCAAAACGGAGGAGAGTAGCATAACATAACGTACGCCACTGTTAATGCGGCGTGTATTTGAATACCGCGGAATGTTCGCGCACCGTTTTTCCGATACGAAGGCTCATCGTGTTAGCAGTGGCGTACAAAGTGTTACACTACCCTCTTCAGCTTCGGTATCCTAGTCTAACTTCCACTTGTGTCCCATCGATTTGTCATATTCTCGCTCATGTCTTGAATCACGTGGAATGAAGATTAAATCATAATTGTTAAAATAGCACAATGATATCTTTTTCATGAGAATGAAGTAACAAAACTTGAATAGTTGAATCAAACTACTTTTATTGCAAATATTGATTAAATTCCTTTCGATACAATTCCGTTTGCATCAGGCAAGTTTTCTTCACATAAAATACGGAAATCGTATTATCGATTCGTCTGTATTTATCATTCAATCCTCCCATACGTTATTTACCCACTTGAAGGAAATACGTTTGTTTACATACTCAGAGAACGCCGTCCAGAACAAACAAATAGGACAGCTTCAATAATCAACAAATCTGATACAAAACGCTCAAGATGACTGAATTCTTTATAATGAAACAAGAAAAGTGATTAAGATAGACAGTGATTATGAAAAAATGTATGGCGACACAGACACAAAAATTGTTGTATCGTATATATTCCAAGTATATTACGTTAAATTTTTCATGGTTTTTTGCTAAAATTACAAGACGGAAGCGCCAATGTGGAAAAAGTTAACCCTTAACCCGCCATGTGGCGTCTGACAGACTACTCAATAAATTTAATTGACTGTATTTCTTAAAACGGACCGCCCCCAAAACTTGTCACCCCACCTAATCCTTCTACTATTGGTCCATTATATATCGCCTAACGTTTTCAGGATGATAAGTTTGGAGAAACTGTTCTACAGTGGTATAATGAAGTTGATAGTGATGCGAGTGATGTTGACAGTGCGCCAGAAGATGAAGTTATTGAATCTGAACACGACACGGCTTCTGACTTTTCTGAAGAAGACTGTAATGAAAGTGATAGTGATGAAGACAAAAATACTGCTGATTCTGAAGTTATGGAAGGAGAAAATAAATATTTTTACGGAAAAAACCGTTTCAGGTGGTGCACTAGTGAGGTAATTCCTTCGTCGCGCGTAAAAAAACACAACATAGTCATGAACGTTCCAACTGTAAAAGGAAGAGCTCGCGACCTAGGTAACAGCGCAAATCCTATCCCGGTTTGGAACCTATTTTTCTCCGACGACATTTTAGAACAGATAATTATATGGACAAATCACAAACTCTTCCAAATACGTTCAAACTACAAGGATAGAAACAGTATCAGCCATGTAAGAGATTTAGATAAAATCGAATTGAAAGCTTTCCTAGGTTTGTTGATTTACACATCGGTATTCAAATCGAACCATGAAAATATAAAAACAATTTTTGCTACCGATGGATCGGGCAGAGAGATATTCCGGGCAGTAATGAGCCAAAATAGATTTGCAATTCTATTAGCTGCTCTGAGATTTGATAACCCTGAGACAAGAATTTATCGTAAGGAAGAAGACCCAACAGCAGCAATTTCTGTAGTTTTTACGAAGTTCATTGAAAACTGTCAAGACTGTTATGGTATGGGAGAATCAATGACAATTGATGAGATGCTCGTTAGTTTTAGGGGGAGAACTCATTTCAAAATGTACATGCCTGCCAAACCCTGTAAATATGGCATAAAGCTTATGTGTCTCACTGATGCTAGGACGAGTTATCTTTGCAATGCTTATATTTACTGTGGGAAAGGATCCGATGGATTTGGACTAAGTGCAGAAGAACAGAAGTTTTCTAAACCGACCCAGGCTGTTATACGCCTCGCTAAACCTTTTTTTGGGAGCAATCGGAATATAACAGCTGATAATTGGTTTACCTCCATGGAGCTTGTAGATGTTTTGCTCAAAAATAGACTTACCTACGTCGGAACAGTTAGGAAAAATAAAAGAGAAATTCCCACGGAGTTCTTGCCGAACAAAAAGAGAAAATTAGGATCATCATTATACGGATTTCGAGAAGAGGTCACCATGGTTTCCCATGTGAGTAAGCCTGGAAAATCGGTAGTCTTAGTTTCTTCTATGCATGATAAGGAATTTACTGATCCGGAAACACAAAAGCCAGAAATCATTGCCTATTATAATCGGAACAAGGGAGGTGTAGATACAATTGACGAGAAGTGTTCTAAAAGTTCTTCAAGTCGACGCACCCGTAGATGGCCGCTTGCGATATTCTTCCGTATACTTGATATTTCTGTAATAAATTCGTATATTTTACATCAATGTTTCAAGGACAACGTAGCAGTTTGGGAAAAATCAGTGTTTGCAAAAGAACTAGCAGCTGACTTAGTTCGGGAAAACATGGAGAGGCGCCAGAAAAATCCTCGAGTACCTCGCGATATACGCAGCACTATTAGTAGAATTTTGGGAATACCGGAAGTAGATCAACTACAAGCAGAAGAGGATCTAGTGCTTCAAAAACGCAAGGGATGTTACTTATGTCCACGAGCAAAACACCGTATGACAAAATATTTATGTGTGCAGTGTAAACGTGCAATTTGCTTACAATGTTCGAAACCATTATGTGATATGTGTATAAACAAACGAAATATTTAGCTCTTGCTACAAGGCAACTTGGTTAGGTTTTAATTGATTTTTAAGTTGGATTATATAATATACTACTTTTTCAACAAAGTTGTCCAAAAATATTACAATATTTTCACTTTTTTTGTATAAGCCGAATTTAAATTTTCTTTAGAGTAAATATTGTGTTTAAGTTTATTACTATTACTATAATTGCATTAATAATACCGAAAATGTATAAAGTATCGTAATTTTTAGTAGAAGTAACCTCATTTGTCACTACAAAATTCCAAAAATAAAGTTAAAAAAAACGAGCGTCATTTTGTTTATTTTTGATAAGTAGTCTGTCAGACGACACATGGCTGTTTATGCTAAAAATTCTCACAAGGTGGGTTAAGGGTTAATATAAATATCGATTCAACTTCAACAGCTTAATTTGTCTAGATTTTCTAAAAATGTTGGTCAAAAATAACCAAAAACTATTTTTGCTCTTATTTCTCAAACCGAGCTTTTTAGGAAAAACTGTATCATCCGATAGTTGTTTAGTTCTTTATGTCATATGAATATAGTTCGTTTTGAAATTGCTTATATCTACTTCGAAAATGAATAGATTTCCATGAAACTGTGTACTACCATAGTTCTTGGAGTGTAAACCATAAGTATGCCTTCAATGTGTGACGATATACAGTATTCAGAAAGAAGAGCATTTTCGTATATTGTGTTTTAATCATACCGTCTTAATCATACTTCCAGGTTGGAAAATATTCCTAAACAGTTGTATTATAGAATGAACTTTATGCGACATTGTAAAATGTTTATACTCTTACATATGGAAAATATTGCAAAAGTAACGAATAATTCAGAAGTGGAGCGGAAAAACTCTACATGATTTTCAAAATAGGGATGGGATAGCTCTAGATCTCGGAACAGAGCTACAATGTTGTTTAACCGAGAAAGAAAAAAGATGCATGATTGAATTATCTTTTATAATATATGAATTAAATACAATTTAGTTATTTTCTCTGGAACTATAGTTTTTGGAAAATTAACTGAAGTAGGTAGAACTAGTTTTTTGAAATAAATGTGAATCTGTCAAAATATCCGTAATTGAGTCACGCAAACTCTTCCTCATTTAATCAGCTTTGTAACTCTAACCGTTCCTGAGACACAGTGCTATTTTTCCTGATCTTTCTTGTGTTACAAATTTTTGTTTAGAAATGTTGTACTCCCATATATCATAAAAAGCAGACACTGGTAAAATTACATTTGGGAAGTGGAATTATTTGTTAAATACACTATTCCTTGCACTTCTATGAGCACTTTGTAATGTGCGCCTTGACATATATAATACAGCTCTCTAGAAATGCTTTGTGACCCGAGTGATTTCTGTAAGTGTACTGTATAATTAAAACGTATAATTAAAACGCAGTCTACGAAAGTAACTTTTTTTCGCAGAATACTTATTTCTATTTGTTTTTGAAATAGATATGAGCAATTTCAGTAGAATACATATTGAATAACTTTTTGTGATAACTTTTTTATCAAGTTGTCGGTTTATGTCAGCTTAGTCTTAGTACGGCTTTGACGGAAAACTATACGACCTCCTAATAAAACTTTTCCGTGAAAGAATCACTTTGAAAAATAACAACGACTGTTTTTGTCCATATTGGACGGCCCTTTGTGGAAAAACCGCAATAAACAAACTTGCATCTTACTGCATTTGGATCACCGGATTTTTATCTGACGTTTCCATTTTGTCGCACCCATCCTTTATTTTGGCACTTAAATATTTAATTTGCTTGGAGTAATATAACGCTCTTTGTATCCGAATATAGCAGCTCATTATATAAAGGGTCAGGTTGCATGAAAGCTTTTTTGCGCGACACATACATTTTCATTTTCTTTTTTATCTTAGTATATACTTGATAGTTCTCCAGCCCTATGTTCACAATTTTGACATTTTAATCTGAAATTCACTTATTTTTGAATATTCATGACTTACTATTTTAATATGAGCTTATACTTCAAACTCATACGGAACACCCTGATACACAAAAAAATAAAATAAAAATCAAAGTGTTGCGGCACTCATACTTTTGTATTTATTTGTTTAGACTTTTGCTTCTATTGACAACGCAGTGTCACAACAATTTGATTTTGACATATGTTTTTTGCGTTATTATAGACTTGAGTTATAAATTATTGCGGAAAATAGTTTTGAAAGTTGCAACTGTTTCTGGTTAACCAAAGTTGACCCTCTCAAATAAAAAAACCCTGTCCTCATAACGATTATACTAACAGCAGTTATCGTTATTGATATATAACTTTTATCTTGTAATCTTCTTGAAATGTCAGAGAGTTTTAGTAATCGCAAATACTGTTACGGAAAAATTAAAGTTAAATTTATTTGACATTTAACAAACATGAATTGATGACTTATATGTCAAATAAAGTTAACATTAGGTGTATATTTCAATATGCGACACTAGTGATTGTCGAAATTTTTAACATTTCGATCCTTCAAGCATAACAGTAGTCCTCTCTCACATATCTATCATAAAACTGACGCACTAGTGGTTTGAAGACAAGTGAGGTGCTTCACAGATAATTCATAGTAAACTAAGACTGAAACCCAGTTCATAAATAAAATAATTCAGTGCAAGCGTGTTGTGGTTCCCTCGTATGTAGTTTATAGGTTGTTAGGCATCAATAAATTATGATTTAGGATGAAGTTTATGACCTACCCATCTTACAGTACGTTGAGATCACCATTTATAACGTACACTACCTTTAAAACGCTTTTAACCCAAACTAAGACGGAACACATCACCAACATACCAGGGGCGTACACTGCCACGGTACGGTCTATGGGTAATAAGAAACACTATCAAAAAAGGTCTTTGTAGTATTCTCATTTAATAAACGGAAGTTGCTGGAATCTCTAAGCATTGAATCGACATCATGGAGCTGCTGTTTTGGCCACGTATTTGATGTATAAATGGCATCATTAAATGAGTCATGTCATCGCCTTTACATACCTTAGCTGAATGAAGATGTTGAAATAATGGTTTTTAATTTTTAGGGTTTAACTTTTATATGTGGCAAACTGTGGTGGAGCAAATGCGCCAAAATAATGCCTGAAACAAATTTTAATATTCTGTAGAGTTACACCCAAAGCGACATAAAAACATATCACTTTTGGGAGCCAGAATGCTTACCCTACACGGTTCTGGGCGTAGCTGGTTTTAAGCGGTACCAATTGCAATGATGTCTTAAGATGATACATGACCGTTAACACTGTTGTAGCTATATACGAGTACTATATTTTAGTGCAGCAAACAAAATACAAATAAGCTGCCACCTGGAAGACATAAAGAAAAAAATGCATTTTCGTTATCGTCAGAATTGTCATTTATACTTGAAAAAGGCCACACTACTTTTTTATGATGGCAGACCTCACATATATCAGGATGGAGTAGCTAGTACGACACTGCCGAAAGCTACAACGGAAAGTGCATTATACCTTACCAGAAATACACATTTTTCTGTAAAACGGGGCTTCTGCAAGATGTCGTATCTCTCCCGATATAAAGGATATACACAACGGGAAAAATAAGCGTCTTAATGTCTGGAAACGACGCGACGTAGGATTGCGAATTTACAGTTTGTCGCTTCGAATAATAGTTATTACCAGCTAGCGAAGAGCGCTTTCGGGGCGAAATCCGGATAGTAGTGCATTTAACTGAGCCGAGAAGTAAAGGGACCCGGAGTAGTCCGGGGATTAGGGCATCAATCACTGTTCGTGCACCGGAAATATTCAATCTGCTACTAGGTCAGGCACAGCTTATACTCTGCTGTCATCGCATGATGCGGATCGTTGGTTTTCGGTATCTTAAGTTTCCGAGGTCTAGCCGTTTAGCCTTTAGTGGGCTTGAGGTGAAATAACAAGCTCTTTCTTCTGGTTGCAACACAGAAGGTGCCAAAAAATATACATTCGAAAATTTGATGAATGAGAGATTGTCATATTATGGTTTTATTTATAAGCTGCTATAAGTACGTTGAAAGTGAAAGTATTTTAAAACTCTGGCAAGCGTCGCTTATTGTAATTGATACTTTCTTAGCTATGCTATTAAAACATCGATACAGACACAAAATAACAGTAGTTCGATGACACTGGCGGCTTTTCACGATAACAGAAGTGACGTTTCGTAACTGTAGGTTCGCTCTTGTAAAAAAATACTTATTGTCTCAAAACATCATTATCTTCAGATAGTTCAAAATGGAAGTAAAAACAAAAATATTGTACATATGTTACCCGAGATCCTTGGAACTGTTGCTTATTATAGAATCTGCCTAATTGGCTGAAGCAAACATATTATCCTTTCTCAATAAGAATTTAATCATAAAAGATTTGTTGAAATTAATTTTCTCCAAAATATGACAACACAAAGTGCGATTTATTAACAGAATCAACCACTGCGAGCGTGAAAACAACAATAATAGATGACACTTTGTGCTCTCTTATTTTGGTAGACCTTACACTCTGGAAAGAGGATAGTTAATCAGGTTTCGTTCGTTATTTTACCTGATACGAAGTCTGGACCATGCTGAGGAGTTGCGAAATAGCGCAACAGCTGAGGTCGAACGAACAAAAGATATATTGCTAGTTTACTTTTTGCCGCTTTACTCTTAATGAATAGTACTTATAATAGCAGTAATAATTAAAGCTATACCCATATGACGTTACTATTGGTACTTATGTTTGGTTAGCTTATGTCATGAAATGTGGAAAATTTATGCGGGAGAAGATTGGTCATGTAGCCAATCACTTTTTTCGTCCATCACTACAATATTTCATTTTCTCGCTGCGACTGTTGATGAGCTTCACAGTTTAATGACGGATGAAAACAAGATCATTTTAATAAACAATGCACTTTTTTGGAGCCGTACTTCAGAGAAAAGAACTCGAAATATTGTAAACTATTGAGTTATTTGCTATTTATTGTTGATCAGCTACGATAGCCACATTTGCAACAATTTGAGCAAAGCCTATTTATGCCTTAAAAATGATGTGATGTAGCTCTTTCCATGTTTCTCTTGCAGTTAGACACCTTCAGATAGTACGTTATAGATTTTATATGTAGATTATGGAAGCTTTTCAATGGTGGAAGGATTCCAACAGTTATAATCTGGTAATAAAATTGCACAATTGTATACGTAGTCATTATTAGAGATTTCTCAATACTAATAGTATCTTCTATTTGTTACAGGTTCGTGGAAAGCAGATAGATCCAATAAGTCATACAAGAGAGCATAATGAGGTGTCTGTAAGTTTTGGATTTCATATTCGAGTACTAGAACCCGTGAGAGATACAAACGTAAGACGGATCCAACATTTCAATTTGTATATTTACTATTTTTTAAGTTGTAATTATGCGCTTCAATAAAGTCGTTTGTGTGTACATAATTTCCAGTCATCGTACTCTAGTATCAGAATCCGGTATTTTGTGAAAGGGTTGTTTGCAAAAATGGCAGACCGCATAAAATATGAATCCAGATAAAATTAATTAACGAATGGGTTGGTAAAAAACTTGCGCTTCATATTGATAAAATTTTGAGTATCAGTAACAGGAATTCAACTGGTAACAGAAAATCAGTGTTAAAACATTTGTTCAGCATAGTATTTGCTGACGACATATGAAGCCATTCAAGGACTTTTATAGCTAATGGAAAATACCTTTCACCGAATTTTGTGTCCATTAGAAAGATATGCAGTTGTACCGTAAAATGAATAGCAGGGCTTACTCTTCCTAACATACTAAGATACCTGGAACACTTTTATACAATGGTAATTTTCAAGAAGATAGCAACGACTTATCACTTTGATTCTGTGCACTGAATTTAACCCATCAATCTCTACAGAACAATGGTGAACCGGTGTCCAACAGTTGTGATAATTTTGCATCTGTCACAAAATTATTGACGATAGAACGTTCACAGGTTGTACACACCAACCAATAAAAAGGACAATGCACTGGGTAATGGGTAACTTAAATGCTTTTTGGCATAGTATCTTTTAATCATTGTGGAATGAGTATCGGGCTAAGTAGCAACATGTCTGAGATGTCGAACTTACGTTACAGGAAAAACTTAAGTTATTCTTGAATGCTATACTACCTACTATAACAAAATAAATATGTGGATCCATCTGAATTTACTACATCCATTTTTGCTTTTAAGCAGACGTTTGATGATATGTCAGTTATTTGCTACTTATAGGCCACGATCTCCAGAGTGGTGGAACTAAAAGTATTTTGGATGAACTACCAGATTTTTTAATGTAATCTCGCTATCAAACCTTTCCTAGAAGAATCTTAGACTTATATGAACCGTAAATAGTATATAGATCATAGTATATTAGCTGAAGGAAGCTCATTCTGGAAAATAGAGAGAACCTCATTTTTCGTTAACCTTCTTGGTCCAATCTCTCGAAAACTTTGCTCAGGGTGCTGCCGACTCACTTTTACTCACTTTTCACTGAAAACATTTACTTTTCTCAGTATTTTCGCTCTAGCTGTACATATTGTAGTTTATGAACGTTTTCGAACGAGTTGTCCTCTCATGCTCCACGAAATTAAATTAGGTGATTTTTTTTTATAAAAATTAATTATGACAAAGTTGTTCATATACAGGGTTCTCCCCAAGCTGAACCAATATGTATAACATGAGAAATTGCTGAACCGTTTTCCTTTTCACCTGGCCTAATTTGAGCTAGGATTTCAATATGAATTGCATTGCATTACAACAGCGGTACTTTTTACAAGCTTTGTACAAGTAACTGTTAGTATGCCAGTTCGTTAGTGTGCATGTCTGGGACAAATCCTGAAACTGAATTTTGAACCAACTAACCTTAACCAATCGAGCTGGAATTTTGTATGCCTCTCTGATTCGTGTGACAATACATAATGAATTGACTGCCGCCATTTGGAATCTAATATGGCGTATGCTTCATAAGGGCGATTTATCATTTCCATTGTGTATGATCTGGGTATCAAATGAAGAGCTTGATGAGAGAAACACAATAAGCAAACTGACGTCATACTAAATCCAATATGACGGAGGCCGCAATTTATTAATTCAGATGAAAGCGCCGCAAAATATCGATTTATATTCACTAAAATGTAAGTTCAATCAATTGGGCAAGAATACATAGTACGACTCCCGCATTTAAGATACATATGATTTATTATTTTTACTTACGTCACTAAAATAGTAACAAATACCTTATATGAGTTATT
Organism: Acanthoscelides obtectus; assembly: GCA_963669975.1. Classification (NCBI taxonomy): domain Eukaryota; kingdom Metazoa; phylum Arthropoda; class Insecta; order Coleoptera; family Chrysomelidae; genus Acanthoscelides; species Acanthoscelides obtectus. The sequence continues at coordinate 64,347,227 of CAVLJG010000003.1, read as the reverse complement.
TTAGTTTTTCCACACATTTTCATTTATATTATTCATTTAAATTTGGCATTATTCTTACATAATTAACACACTTTTTTATGCATAAATGCACTGTTTCTCACTACTTTTTTTATGAAAACCTCACTTTTCTAACTTAAATTCAGATAAAAGAAACGTCACAATTACATGTCACTTTTTAACTATTTTGGTTTTTGAAACGTCGAGTACGTCAAAAGTGATAATAATGGCGAGTCGTCAGGAATACTACCATCTTCATGTTTTATAGTTACGAGAAGATACACTAGTTACCTGTCCACTGACGAGGGATGCAAAATTCCAGCTTATGATCTATTGTCTCAAAGCATTCCACAGTTTCGAACGTAAGTGTAACGTGCAGTTCTCTAATGCATGCCATCCTTTTACGGTGCAAACGCTCCGAATGTTTCGCGAGAGTGTTACGCGCAGCAGCTAGCAAGTGGAAAATATTGTTACAAGGCCAGAATGGAGGATGAAACCGACAATGAAATGTGCATACTCCCTTGTCTTAGTACAGGTGGTGAAGTCAATAGAACCCTTATTCAGAAGAACGGCGAAGAGAGAGTATTGCTGATAACTTTTTTGTTTCTCATTGGATTTTTGTGTTATTTGATATTCCATTTTTTCTGGCAAAGATTTTTGCATTTTTCCATAATACTATAACGAAGACAACGTTTTTACTTTTCAAAGTTTAAATTATTGGCTCGACTGTGGCTGTGTCGTTCCGCCATCTGGTAGGATATGTATGTCCCTATCGACGAGTTGAGAAACATTCTAGCGTTTTCCACACTGAGTCACGAACTTTCATGGAAGTGATCTAGATGGCAGCAGATTCATATCCAGACGTATCCGAAGTATCGCAGTGGCGTCGCGTACGCTCCAGAAACGCAACCACGCTCCATATACGGTCCCGTAATTCTGGTTGCCTGAGGGTCGACCCCACTTCTGGCCACCTATCGAAGAAGTTCAGACATACGAGGGCGTGAAAATACAAGAATAAAGATATAAAAAATGATATAAATGAAATATGATGGCACGGAAACTTTAGTTTGATATCACTTATAGAATACTACCTCCAGATGACAGTATTTTGCTTTATTAGTGGCTACATAGACCATTCCCAACTAGCAAGGTAGTGCTGTAAGCTTTTGGCAAAAGAACCGTTCAGCTATAAAAGCTCTCTATTGTTGTTGCCTGAACTCCAGAATGCTGGCTTAATGTTGTGTGGAATGCAAATTTGCTTTCTGTAACATATTTGCTCTAAAATGAGGTGTTTAAAATGTTCTTATAGCATAGTTACACAACACCTTATAGGACAAATTTTTAACTGTTGCATAAACGTTTATACAACTATTTTGTACGGCATATCTGCAGGTTAGTCAAAATGGTTATGTAGTGGCATCCATGGTAACGGATATAAAACAAACCCGAGCCTTGTTGTTTTGCTGTGCAAATTTACTACTTTAGCGAACAAATTGCTGCCAACGGAAGCACTTATACAACTGTTGTTTAGTAACTGTTAAAGGCTGTACATATGCTAAATATGTTGGTATACAACTTCACCATAACCTAACTTTCTGCCGTCATATTTTTGTTAAAATGCCATAACCAATGTTTTAAGACAAACAACGCATGCATATTGGTTAAAAAGGTTTTATCAACTGTTCAAACAGAAGATATAGATCTGGTACAAATTCTAGGTAAATCATTCGACTCTGTCGGTATTTCATTTCTGACATTTGTCAAATTATTGTATAACACCTGCAGGCAACACCAAAGTATTCTAATAAACTAAAAACAACATGGACGATGCCATGATTATACACAATCACCCGCCATATTGGGAAAACATTTATTCCTCTATTTGATATTAAATAATTATGTTTCAGTTCGAAATTACAGATATAAAGTGATAAACATTAGTGTAATTGCGTCTAAATATAGGATTTGTGGAAGATTTAACGCAGATAAGTTCAGTTTTCCATCTTAAAAATCCATACATACTTTTGATCATTATCAAAATATGAATCAAATACGAAGCCCGTAGAAATTGCGTAACTACTTTGCACGATAATCACAATAAAATTTGCTGCGCAAGTAATTCAATAGCCTATATCACAGTGTAGAAGTTTATCATATACCTGTATATGAAATTCACAATGGGCGATATGTAAGTAAACAAGATGACTGTATTGTGTTAGTTATATATTCTTCACTTCGTCTATACAATACATAAGAAATAGTTTGGTTGCAATAAAGTAGAATCACGTAACAGAATAGTTGTATAGTTGACAAAAACTGAATCTTGCACTGACGCAAATGTCCTATAGCGGCTGCAAGAGGCTTACACTTTTGTTGTATAACTGTTACCTGCAGCCCTTATACAACCTCTTAAATGACTGAAGTGTCCTATTAGGTGTGCCCATTCCGCTTGTATAGCTGTTCTAAGAGGGTTTTGCCAATGTTCTTACAGTATACAATGCTGTGTAAGGAATACTGTATAATCATTCTTGCAACTCTAATAGGAGTTATAATTGTTAGTTGGGTTGTGCAGTCTTCCTATTAAATGAGCGGAAGTCGATCCTCGAGAATGTGTTTTCAACCTACTCGCATTGTTTCTCGTAAACGGTAGGCCCATTTTTTCAATCGCTGTGATAAAATTGTTAACTGGAAGTTAACTCTGAATATGCGTTTACATTGTCGGGTTTGCTTTATTGTCTGTGATTTCACTGTAACCAGAAGACCACCTATGGGTTAGCTGAAAAGCTGAAAGCAATTTCTAATCTATTTTGCTTGATGGTACACGAGACATGCAAACACGGAGCATCACCAAACTTAGCGAACACGATGCACCTGAACATTGAAAAAAGAGTTACAAGTTAGAGTTACTGAGCTCGGAAGTTGACTTGCAAATGAAAAATCAGGCTGTAGATTTGTAGCTAAATTACAGATTTCACTTCATTACAATATAGTGCTGCTGTTTCGAATATCTCTATGCAGTTATTCAACTGCGATAAATAGCGCTACATAGTTCTCTTTTCTGACCAACGAATTCGAGTAATTAGGAGCCATATGAACATATATGTTTACATTGCATTGTTTGTCGTAAAAATTGCGTAGTTTTAAAAAATACTTTTTAGTCATTTGATTACCATTGCCTACCAAAGTAACAACGTTGTATCAAGATAATAATAGTACTTACCGGTGGAAAGATCTACCTTCATTAGACTTGTGCCGCTCTATGCAAATTATGCAGGAAGTATCATATCCTGAAATCCATCTAACACCACACACCACACACTCACACTTTCGAAAAATGACACTAGAAATACGAATTTAATGACCAGCTGTCAAGTCCCCTTGCGGTATGCACTTTCATCGTGACTTTAGACTGACATTTTGAAAACAAATCGTAGGCTTGCTTTTACGACCTAGGCTGAATTTGTTGAGTTTGACAAATACGACCATCGTTGATGCAACGCGAGGAGAAAGCGACGTAATGAGAACCGTGATAAAATGTTTCATTACACATGTCAAACCTGACACGTCTCTTCGCTTCGCATCGCCCCGGTTTGCCGACTCTAATTTAATTATATGTAAAGGAACCCCTCTTCTTATATTTCCTTCTTCTCAGTGGGTGTGTACACCAATGATCCAACGCCCACATTATTTGTCTTGTGAAAATCAATGTAAAGCAGGGTGTCAAAATAGAATAGACCCTCTTGTGAGTCCAATTTTATGAAACATTGAGGGAGTGCCTTACACCATTAGATCCCTAAACCTTGAGAACCTCGCTTGCGAACCTTGTTTCAGGGGTGAATAAAACACTACATACTGTTGTTTAGACAAGTTAACTGATGTCCATATTTCCCTTTATCTTTTCATTACAGTTTACTCATTCAAATCGACCCAGAATCTAGTCTAGTTATTTCTTTTTCGTTCTCTGTTTTTCTATGTTACTGTTTTCGCTGTAGTGTGTTTATGGCTATACGAGTATTTTGTTCACGCTAAATTCAAAGGTTGGTAGTTATTCTCTCCGACCTTATACTTTTTCATATGCAGCGCATGTACTAAAATGGAGGATGAAACCCACGATAAAATGTGCATTTTATGCTATTGGGCATTGAACGCCGCCATAGTGTACTGCACTAGCGCGATCATCTTCGCAGAGGAATGTAGGTCGTATGCAGATAATGTTGAAGGTTTTTTATATGCATATCCGCATATGTCTGGTATATAGCTTTTATGCAACTAATGCCTATCATTTAACAAAAAAATGGTGTTAAGTAAATTGGCTGTACACTTTCTACGCTAGGCTGTCATCAGTTCATAAAGTGTTCATGTTTGGCACAAGTTAGAACATGTATAACAAAGAAATTAAACGTATAGTCAAATTTGCCTGTACTCGTACAGTTTAGACGACAGCGATTTGGAAAAACCGTAAACCAAGTTTTGAAGTCCTAACCTATGAAGTGTAAGAAGATATGTCTAATAGAATTACCGGGGTTGGGAGCATATAAATAATACTACCATCAAAAAATTGAAATCTACTCTCTCCCAGCTCCTATAACCCCTTAAGCCACAATTTTAACGCCTAAAAACAAGAATTACAAAGCTTTTTCGTCCTTGCCATACTAGTAACCTATGTGAAATTTTCATCCAAACCTTACCTGTACTTTCCAAGCTATAGACAGGCAAACAATTTGCGAACAGACCTACCGAGAGACAGAGACCGTTGGAATTAGATATATGGTTTTTCGTGATGTACGTGTCATATAATATCCAAATTCATATCTCATTTTTTAAATTTTCCGTTATTGCTATTCTTCCGTAGGTGTATCAAGAAAAATTGACGAAACAATGATGCTATACCGTAATGGACAATGAGGTAGCTCCTGACGGCTAAGAAGCTATGATGACGTCACTCTTGTTATTTGTCTCTTCTGAAATCGTCACTGACATCGGACAACTGTTGTAGAGCACTTGTGATAAATGTCGGATTGCAGTGGCTAAACTTTTGCAAGATTAGGGGGCCATCGGCACTAGGGAGATACTCTAACCGCATAGCCAGCGTCTATTAAAATGTTATCAGAAAGTTGATAGTAATGTGTGCCGTAGTCAAGGACATAATTTAAAAATTGGCTGCTTCTTAACCTAAACTAACCGATTCTTAGACAATAAACAATGGCGATTAAGTATAACAAGCAACATTTTTTTGTAGTAGCAAATTAAAAATCGAAAAGGTTTTCAAAGATTTTTTTGTTTCTGCATAGGGTAGGATCTCGTCATGCAAAAGGACAATAATCCAATATCCTAAATCCAAATTTTCAACCATTATATAATATTTGTTGGGTCAACAGTGTTTACTGGACTAATGTGAACGTTACAAGTGGAATTGTTGATGATTACAATATATTCTATGGTGTGTAGAAGTAGAACATATTAAGCTATCCTATATATTTCATTAAGTATGATACGTATACCAAGTGTCAGAATGAAATTAAGATGTTAGAAACAGGAAATGCGGCCGCTGACGTTACCTCATCGGGTGCACCTTCAGGAACTTTGAGACTGCCTTTCTGGCCGTGGTCCCATCTGACATGTGTGCTCCAGTAAAGCTTCGGGCATCCCGAAGCCTGAAGCTGACGGCTTTTTAATAGCCATGCATCCCACCACCATGATGGCGACATCCAGGGGCGTAGCTTATAGATATGAGGTAGTATTCCCAAAGAATGAATGTTATGGATGATTCAGGCTACACATGGCCGGGACTGGGCCGTGCCTGTACCGTGACGTCTTTTCCATGTCTCGCCCAGATCAGTCATTACATCGGGCTTATTTACGGGCTACGTCGGGCTTTCATTTGTTGCAATTTTTGATATTAGATTTTTTTTGGTATTTTTCATATAATTTCGGGTTTGTTGGTTTGAAGATTTTCAGTAGTTGAATTAGTTTCAGTTAATTGCTCTTGATGACGAAGTTTTGGAAACACAAATAAGATCTACAAGAAGGTGGAGTGTATACTCAGCCTGGAGGAAACGGGAATCGGAAGAAGAATTAGCCACGCTTTATAAAGAACTTATAGGTGATGAGGAAAAGTTTTATGGTTATTTCAGAGTTTCTAAAATTTGCTTTATGATCTTACTTGAAACAGTTAAATGGGATCAAACTAAACAAAACTCAAAATTTCATAAGAATGTACCTAACATTGAACGATCGGCAGTCTGTCTTAGGTAAGGAATAGAATAATTTATATATTCAGAAAATGGTATATATAGAAAATAAGAGCCTTTTAATATACATAAATTCATCATCATAAGAAAACTGTGAAAAATAATTGTGAATATTATGATCCAATAATCCAGATGTTGAAGGTATCACTTTAGGAACTGTTGGTGTTAGTGTGCTGGCGTTGAAATATTAGATGTCGATGTTCCATTCATTGGGATGCGTAGATATATTTGTGGCCACTATACTTCTTGCACTGCCGCAAATATTTTTCTCTTTACTATATGCTGATGGTTTGGAGATTTTTTTTATTGCGGGTGCTAAGTCATTCAAAAAGCCATCTATTGGATGGGTTTCCTGTCCACTATCTTTTATTATATATTCCATTAGGGTATTTGAAGCAGATGCAGATGGTTGGGTAAATTTTCTGACGTTATACGTTACTAGACATTACAGTATACAAATAAGTAGTCATTCTGGTAGTGTAACAGTTATCTGATATTATTCAGCCTCTAGATCAGCATGGAGGTTAATTAGCGAGAAAATCACTGGGTAAGTGCTAAGAGGTGACACTACCACCTCTGAGCCAAACATTGTGCTACCGACCCTTAGGTCAGTAGAAGGAAACTGACAATGTAGCTTCCCAGCATTTGGCCATATGTCACCTCTTCGCACACTACAATAATAAATCTTTTTCTCTTGCTTGATACCCGTTGCCTCAGTTCAATGTGATATACCACACTGATAATTGCTAAAAGGCTTGAAACAACGGTGTATATGGTTGGTTTTGGTCACAGGGGCAGAAACCGGGCATATCATTTTCAGTCTGTGTTTAGTTTGTGCGACTTTTACATACCCCGATTGATGAGACGCCTATGTGGTTGGCGACACTAACTTGTCCGATTCATTGATGCGGGCTGTCAATCAGAGATGCTGGGAAACTGTGTAGTCTCCTACCTCTGATTTAGGATTCGGTAGTACCTTGTTTAGCTCATAGGTGAAGTGCAACCCCCTCGCAGACTGAACTATAAAGGAAGAGAGCAGCCAAACACTTCTTGAATACGGTGGAATAATGACGCTTCAACTTTGTCAATTCAAAGGGACACCGGCCTGCAGTAGCGTGCGTTGTGCTCTTCCTTTTCGGTATCAAAGTGTACCGAGTTTTTCAGTACACCTATTTTCGCTTGTTTGGTTTCCGTTGTCTACTTCAATTACTAGACCGAGACCGTACTTATGATTAATGAAAAGCACGGAACAACTTTGTATGTTGGTTATGGTCACAGAGACGGACAGCCAATTGGATGAGTCTATTCTTTAGGAGATAACCCTTTGCTAAGCACTCCTCTGTTCCGAATAGCAGTTTGTATGTACACTTCTAGTGAATGTGCATACTTCTGGCGGGAGTATGTGCTGTTGGGAGAGATAGATATGTTCGGCGGGGGCCGCTGGCTGCTAGCATCCTACGGATATCTCTGGGGAAACTTTGAAGTCGACACCGCGCTATTGCATCACGAGAAAAAAAGAGCATGCAGACTGTTGGCAAGCAGATGCTACCTGCTGTGTATCATGGGATTTCAGTTGTGCATACACATTACACCGTAAAGGGCTATTTTCTGATTAGCCTGCTGGGTTTAGAATCTTTTCAAGAAGAAATTGGATACAAGAACTCATTGGTAAAACTTACTTCTGTCATTACTTGAATTTCAACCTTACCTACATATGTTTCGCTTCCGGAATATTTCATTTTATCATTTGTACAACTTGTAAGTTTACACACAATTTCGATCGCAGTGACAAAGGAATGTTTCCTCATTTACCTGATGGGTGTACATACTTGTACATGTATTATAATTAGATTTCTAAATTTTTTCCCACGGTCTATTCTGTTTGGTAGGGAAAGAGCTATCACAAGTATTTTGCGTATACACTAAATAAAAGATACAACATATCTGGTAACAGTGTTGGAGAATCCATAGAGACTGTAGTAGGCCTATAACCTTTCAGAACTATTATGAACTGTCAACGTAGCAGTAGCAATAGTTTTTTTTTAAATTATACGCCTTACAGTATAATAACAACCTACGATTGCAGGAAGGATATATTCATAAAGACATGTAATTTTTCCGAAAAAAAATCGAAAAGACACGTTGCTAAGTAATATTTTAACAAGAAGCATGGGTGCTGGTTGCACCTGCACGAATGTTTTTTGTTAAAAAGTATTACTTTGCATTGCGTTGCTTCGATTTTTTTACAGCACGACAATACTATTTCATGAGTAACAGTTTATTCTGCAAAAACAATATTACAAAATTTATTGACAATAAAATTAGAAAAATTGTTTAGCGTCGTTTTCTGGTATCCTAGGAGACCATAATTACTTGTTATCAACTGTACTGTAATTTTTGGTGACAACAGCTGTTAAGTTTTGCCGCGAGTAAACGCGAAAAAACCGCTGACAGGTGCTGTCATGAAATTTTTCCATCTAGAAAACATTTGGAATTCATAATTGCGCGTTTGTGATTGATAGAGATTAAGACGAGCGAAATAGTCAATTCAAAACATTTATTTATATATTTATTTATTTATTTATAATCCATACACTGCCTGAACAGAGTGATCCAATTAACAGGCAGGGAAAAAACAAAAAGTGATACAAAAAACAAAACTGTAAGCAGTATAAACATAAACATAAATTATCCAATTGTTAAGAATAAGCTCTTGAGATTGATTTTGGAGGTACTAAACGTATCAAGTTCACTTACACTGTCACATACATTACACATAACATGAAGAGGAGAAAATAACAATAAATTTGACCGCGGAAATAAAATGAATTGTTACCACCATGACGAGTACGCAAATCGGGAACGCGTAGAGAGATCCTGTCTAAAAGAAAAGGGCAATCAATTGTTCCATTCAACAAATTACATAAAAATTTAGCAGCTAACAGATTCCTACGTTTGACTAAATTAGATAAATTATACCTACTTAAGAGAATGTCATTGCGTATACCTCTTTCAGGGTACGCTCTATCATCTTTAAACCATAAGTATTTCACAAAACGACGTTGGATTCTCTCGATGTTTCTACAGTGTATATCATAGGCCGGGTACCAGATAATCGAACAGTATTCTAAAATAGATCTGACAAAAGCATTAAAAAGTAAAATTAATGTTTTATTATTATTATTGAAATGTCTACTGTTTCTTATAACAAATCCTAGATTTTTAAATGCTTTTGCATTTCCACCCTACGTGTAATCGTCATAGTAGTACATTTACTGACATTCAAGTGCATGTTATTTACTTTACACCAGTGATCAATGACATTCAAATCAGCTTGTAACTTTAAACTGTCTTCTGAGCAACAAACGCTATTAAAAATTTTGAGGTCATCGGCATATAGCAAGTACTCACAACGCAAGTCTGTTATAACATCATTTATAAAAATTAAAAATAATAGGGGACCCAGAACAGAACCTTGAGGCACCCCTGATGTAGCTAAAACCGCACCAGACTTATATCCACGGAAGTCCACACATAATTGTCTATCACTGATGTATGAATGAAAGAAAGGTAAGAATCTAGATGTTAAGCCGTACTTAGACAACTTCTGCAATAGAACACCGTGATCCAAACGGTCGAAAACTTTCGAAAAGTCAGTATAGACTACATCAACTTGCCCGCCATTATCCAGAACTGATGCGGAGTACTGCTTAAAACATGCCAAATTACTACACGTAGATCTACCCTTATAGAAACCATGTTGACTCGTCGATATTGACCGACTTACATGAGAGAACAAAATATCAAAAAGAACAAACTCAAAAATTTTGGCAATATTACTTAAAATAACAATAGCCCTGTAATTCTCTACCTGCGATCGATAGCCTTTCTTAAAAACAGGTGTTATTTTAGACAATTTCCATTTTCTAGGAAAGGTGGCAGATTTCAAGGACAAATTGAAAAGATATGTCAAAGGCTCAGCAAGAACACACGCACAGTCTTTTAGAAAAAATGAAGGTATGGAATCCAAGCCAGTGGAACATTTAGGCTTTAATCGTTTCATTGCATTCCGTACATGCTCCACATCAATAGTCACTATAGGAAGATACGATATATTTTCTGTAACGGAACAATCAGCAGATGGTTGAGAAGACGTGATGTAGGTGGACTGGAAATACTTGGCAAAAGTATCAACAATTTCCTGTGGATTCCTGAACTCCTCATTTTCCAAAGACATATTGTTGGGTATGCCTGATCTGTTGCTGCGCAAGTTAACAAAGGACCAAAATTGATTGGGGTTTTGCGCAAGGGCACGCTCAGTCCTCGCAACAAAATTAGAAAACGCCAAGTCTATATCAATTTTGATGGCTCTTCGCAGGTTACTGAAAGCTTCATAGTCAGATCTAACCAAAGTACTCTTGTATCGCTTCCAGAGGCGATGTTTTTTTGATATTTTAAAGATTATTGCACGAGAAAATCAGGGAGGGTATCTGTTATCCTTTGGTAATGTGCATGGAACGTGCCTATCGAAAGCGTTATACAATTTACTATAAAACAGGTCACAAGCAATATTAATGTCGAGGATGTCCGATGGAAAAGAAAAATCTGAATCCATAACAGTGGTGTAGAGTGCAGGAAGATCTGCTTTCCTAAAGTTATATTGCGGATTATTATTATTTGGGCGTACGTTATTCAGAGAACGCGGAAGTGAAAAGAGCGCTTCTATCGGAGGATGGTGCCTATCAACTGGTAAAAGAATATCAGATGCATTTCTCACATGAACATAATTATTACAGAAGACTAAGTCCAGTATACGATCATATTCGTTACGAATACGATTGTATTGGGCTAAATTAAAGAAACTGCTCATACTAGAGATAGCATATAAGTAGTTATCATTGTAAGAATCATCCCACATTTTATTCACGTAACTGGGAATGTTGAAATCCCCAAGAAAAATAACAAAATCATTTGGACCAAAAAAATCAATCGCCAAAATGTCATCAACAAAAGATTCAAAAGCATCTAGGTGCATATTAGGAGGAATATAAGTGAGGATAACGTAGCTAGCATTACGAGCAAGCTGAATCTTAATCCCAACAATATCAATTTCCAAAACTGAAGATGCAATGGTCCCTTCATGTGCCTCATATACCTTACTAATCGCTAATAAAACACCACCTCCCCTAGTTTGGCCAGTTTGTACATATTTTCTATCTGATCTAAATACACAATAATCACTACTCATAAACTCTGCATCATTAATACTATCATCTATCCAAGTTTCAGTCAAAGCTAACAAATCGTAAGAACTAGCATATGAAGCATTTAATAGCGTGTTCAGCTTAGTTTTTATCCCTCTGACATTTTGGTAATATATAGAGAAATCCGCCTGATTAAGTGGAACAGAATCATCAACATTCACATAAGTTGGCTCTAACTGTTTACAAGATAGTTGCTATATTTCACCAATAATAGATTTTTTATAATCTGCCAGTTTCTTCATATACAAAGTGCAGTTGTCTGCATCCCAAGCAGCATGATTCGAATTTGGAAGTCGAGCATTGACACAATTGATACATTTCAAAGAGGCCGACCTACACTCAGATAATTTATGACCTAAAGAGCATTTTACACAAACTTGAACTTTGCTTTTACAATTTTTAGCGTAGTGATTGTGCCCACAACATTTAAAACACAACCTCAGACTGATTGCATCATATACAATGCAGCTTTCAAAATTAACAATAAGATTGCCTCGACTAAGAATACTCGAGTATGTAGCAACGTCAACATCTAGAATAGCTTGAAAAACATCACCTGACTTCTTAGTTGGCCACACTTTTAACACAGTACACTCACTATCATTTTGAAATACACTATTCTGAGACTTCAGTATAACACTGAGCTGATCTTTGTCAATACACTCCGACATTCCTACAATTTTCAAACGGGGGTTAAACTTCCTCACTTCCTTGACTTCATAATCATCAGCAAGGTGCAATGAAGCCAACTCCTTCAATTTGCTGGCATCTTCAGATCCATCACACTTTATAAGTAATCCCCCATTTTTTATGTTTTTTACTTGAGAAAATTTAATGTTATTAATTACCGGATCAACAGACTGACGCATCTTGAGTCTTGTCGCTGCATGAGGCTGATCGTTGTTTTTTGGCTTAACAATTAAATTCACATTTTTTTTTCAAAATGTTTGCGTATGAAGCATCCGTCGCAGGCATCCTTCTTAAGGTATCTTGATCAAACTGTTCATCAATCTTGTTTATTAGAACAGATTTTGCTTCATTAAAGGACTCATGGATATTGGAAATAAGTGCATCGACCTTTTTATTTATCCTAGTAGAAACACAATCCAAATCCGTTTTTTATTAACGCAGGATGGGCAAAACCAAAATAAACCAGGTGTTTTAATTACCTTCAATACGTCATATGGAATTCCCATACAAGAAATGTGAAAAAACTGATCGCAAAAACCACTGCACGATATACCTGGCTTGGAACGGTTTACCAGCGACTGGCATTCTGCACATTTATCGGCCATAATTGATTGAAGAAAGCAGTTCAATTCATTGAAAAAAAAATACAACGACAGCTAACGCGTTACTACGCTCACGCACATGTAAATTGGAGAAAAAACGCACGTTATTACCATTTAAAATCACCAAAAACTAAGAGCACACAGTAAACACGTCTGTCTTGGTTTTCGGTCGATCTCACCATATCATATCATCATATCAAAACATGTGACATTAAGGTTTTTTCATCCTCAATCATACCACTGCAAACGTCCCCTTCACTTTTCCATGTGTTGAAATTCAATTTTTTCTTTTTCCGGCTGCCTCAGATGAGGGGGGGGAGAGGTTAATGTTTTTCGCTCGTGACGATGGATGTTTCTATGTATCCCAAAATGCTATTCCAGGGGATTCATTCCGATAGGCGTGATGTATTTTGGCATCAAAAATGTCAAGTTTGAAGTTTCTTTTTCATATGCTACAGCTTAAACGATTTGATGTACCACGTGTAACTAGATTTGTCTTGACAGTCCGAATGACACAGGTTATACCCAATTTTCGTAAACTTGAAATGGCGAATATGAAATTTCATCCTTGAGGTGCCTGAAGATTCGTCTTGATAGCACACTTAAAATTTTATTCTTTTCAATTATTGCACTCGGGCATTTTGTATTTTTGGAAAAAGTACTTTTTGAATACAGGGTGTCCTGAAAGTTGGGACTTTCTCTTTCAGAAACTACGTTGAGAAAGCTAATTTGCAGTGGAACAGAAACGTAAATGTAATAAAGAAATTGAATAAAAGTACTCACTATTCATCCGGTAAGGAATTTCAAGTACTGGGCTGCCACATGTTTTGTTTGTTAATGAAGCTGGAAGTTGTCGCTGTTCGATTAAAGAATATGCGATTGTTTACTTTTTCCTAAATTTCCAACACTGGGCTGATCTGTAAATCTTCTACCGTGTCCAAACGGCTTTTGCACGATGTAAAGAAACCTATGCAGGTCTGATGGTAACATCGAAGTCGACGTTGTAACTTTTTTGGCTACACTTGCAGAGTACCAATTGGATGTTGAAGACCCTCACAGTAAACAATCATCAAATCTATAACTACTTTATTGTTCTAGCAATGTGCCAATTTCGGTTTTTAAGTCAACACGTTGACCGCGGCACGTTATTTGGTTACTGACTCACATACCACAAAACACCATACCTTTTCACAGAGGAGGCGAAGGAGGGGCGGGACACAGTGTCCGGCTAGGCCGGTCGTTTTAATGGTTTGGTATATGAGTCACTAGGAAAACTTGCTCATTATTGCCTAACCTATACGCTCTCTAAAGCTTTGAGCGACTCATCAAATCGCATATATGTTACAGCATTAGTTTGCGTGGTGCGTCCTTGTTGTCACTCACCATGTGGCTGTTTCGACCACTGTTTTCAGAACACGCAGTAGCAAATACTAGGCTTATCGCTTGACGCATTGCCAACAATGTGACACAAATAGTGACGCCATCAAAATAAAAAATGGTGCAGTATTTGAAAACGGAAGTGAATATTTTGTTTTCTAAAGAGTAGTAACGGTATTTTTGCTACCTAGGGTATGGCACACCGAATTTATTTTTGCTATTCTTATTAATTTACAAATTTTCTATATTTGTAATATCTGACCCTTAGTCACTTTACTAAGGGTACAACATAAACATAGATCCATCGTAGGTTGTTATAGGCGTTCACTAGTAATCGATACTTAACACTGCACGTTATAGTTTTATCTTCCCGTTAAGTGTCTTTATTACCAGTTTGTCCGTACGTAAGCTCTTAAATTTATTCAAGACCTCCTGTGCGGACAGAGTTGACCCCCTCAGGTTACGAGCCGCTCCTAGAGAATGTTAATGCTTCCACGATATTATATATTCGATCTCGTGGGGTGATATTATTTTGACTAGCAACGCCCAGCACTGGTTCATCAGTGGTTGGGAGGCATTAGTCATACGTGTTGCCTGCTATGCATCTTGTTTCACGGCTAGGTTCAGAGTGCATTTTTGTAGCACTGTGGCCACTTCTTTCATGGTCTCTTAGACCTGCTAAGTATGTATGCGTTCTAAAATACTACAGGGAGAAGTTACTTTCCTCCCCTAGGTAAATAATCATTATGACAAAAATACCTAAGTAATTGATGAATGTTTACACTCATCTAGAGCTTCTATGGATTATTCAGCAAATAATTGTCACTGCTATAAAACCTTTTCTTCATTTCTCGATATTACTAATAATAATAATAATAATAATAATAATAATAATGTGCCTTTATTCAACTTTGCATACAGAAAATAAATAAAAGAATAATATCTTGAAAACCCCAAAAGTGCAAAATTGAAAAGGTGGAGTGTTACCCTAAGGGTATTTTTCAACTCAACCTTAAATAAAAAATTGTTTATATATCATGAACATATCTAAGGGAAAACCCAATAATAAAGATAAACATAAGTATCAATGATAGTCATAATAACTATTCTGTGAGGTGTACCTAGTGCCCAAGAGAAAGGAACTAACCATAAAAAAAATGTAGTGAGTTTCAGCTCATCCATTTGAGTACGATAACTTTCTCAATGAAACATAGAATTAAAAGTCTTTTGTTGCTGGTATAGCTATCAACATCCTATCAGCAAATTATAATATATTTTTTAAGGTAACGAAAAAGTATTTTATATCAACAATTAGTAGAACAAGAATGAAAGAGAGAGACAAGTAGAGAAGTAGTGGGCGTGAACAGACTCGGCATATAGGATCCTTCACACTTCAGACAGATACAAATTCTTTAGCTTTTTCTTAAAGTTCAATAAAGAGAAGTTATAAAAATCATTTGGGAGACAATTGTACAGTTTGGCTGCGTTATATGAAAAGCTGCATTTAACGGTTGATGTTGAGTGAGGTGGTACAACGATCATTCGGCTATTTCTAGTATACAGGGTGTTCCATAATTATTGCGACAAAATGATAGGGGTTGTAGAGGGCATAAGAATAAGCAATTTTGCCTTATAAACCCCTGTTCGTAAATATGCCGTTTGAGCACTACCGCTAATTTTACCTTAAGAGCTCATAGGAGAAACAAAACATTAACCAGCTGCAAAATGTTCATCTAGCACATTTCATGGTCTCGCCGGTTTGTAAAAAAAAGCCTGCTGTATTTACATTTTTGTTATCGTAAATTCTCCACACCGATTCATTTAATTTATCTGAGTGGTGCGTCAAACTAGATAGTAAATAACAGTACCTTGTGTTAAAATGCAGCGTTATTCATATGCGGAACTTGCGGATATGTATTTAATTTACGGAGAAGCTGGTGGTAACGGAAGACGAGCCTCGCGAATCTACGCCCAACGGTTTCCAGAACGTCCTCATCTGCAACACGCCATTTTTGCAAGGATTCACGGACGTCTTCGTGTCACTGTAAGCATCAGACACCTCGCGGGAGCAGGGCGGCCCTTCACGAGGTGCACAGTAGAATTTGAGGAAGCGATTCTGCATCATGTAGAGGCCAATCCGCGTACAAGCGTGCGTGCTATTGCACATGACATGGGAGCGTCTCAAACTACTATTTGGCGGGTTCTCCATGACCAGCAACTACACCCATACCACCTTTTAAAAGTCCAAGCCATGGGTCCATAAGACTATCTGCCGCGTCGACGTTTTTGTCCTTGGTGGCTGCAGCAGAAGTTGAGGCGACCAAACTTTGGTCGCTACGTTTTGTTCACTGACGAGTCCTGTTTTACAAAGGACGGTTATTTTAATAGCCGTAACAGTCACATTTGGGATGAAGAAAACCCTCATGCCATAGCCATCCATAGAGACCAACATCAGTTTTCAATTAACATCTGGTGCGGCATTGTGGACGAGCATATCATCGGGCCATATTTGCTTCCACCACGTTTGGATGGGCATGCTTGTGGTCGATTCTTACAGCATGTGCTACCGGAACTATTAGAAAATGTGCCACTGAACATAAGAGCCAACATGTGGTTTCAACACGATGGCGCTCCAGCCCACTTTTCTTTACAAGTGCGGCAGTATTTGGACGACAAATTTCCAAATAGGTGGATAGGCCGAGGTGGCCCTGTGCCTTGGCCTGCGCGGTCACCCGACCTGACCCCACTGGATTATTTTCTCTGGGGCCATCTGAAAGCTTTAGTGTACGAAACTCCTGTTCCCAACCAACAAGGGAAGAGCGATGGCCGCGTCCGCACATGTTCAGGACATATCGGGGGTATGCCACAGAGTTCGCCGATCATTGAACAATCGTGCACAGCTGTGTATTGAGCAAGGTGGAGGATACTTTGAGCAATTACTGTAGGTAAGCTGCTCTTTTTTTTTTGCTGCAGCCCAAACGGCATATTTCCGAACAGGGGTTTATAAGGCAAAATTGTTCATTTTGATGCCCACTACAACCCCTATCATTTTGTCGCAATAATTATGGAACACCCTGTATAATGTATTGATATTTTCAAACATTGAAATTCTGTCTAAAAGGTATTCCGGCTTTTTGTTCACGAGGTCTTGGTGGATTAGTGATAGGAAATGCAATTTTCTCAATCTATCTAAACTTAGAATGTTGTGTTGTTTGAATATATCGCTTATATGATCAAATTTTCTTATATCAAAAGAGAATCGCAGACACGAATTTTGTACTCGCTGTAATTTATACAGGGTGCGGCAGAGAGGACGGACGTTTTTGGGATGGGTAGTACTCTCCGCCTCCGTCTACGAGAGAGGTGGGGAGGGTGCCGTTTGACTTGTGAGATCCTAGTATTATTTTACCAGTTGTCGTTATGGAGCCTTGAATGGTGGAGCACCGCGTTTTCGCCTATGATTGTTTCGTCCGAAATAATGAGTCAGTCGCCACTTCAACATTCATCGGAATAGAGCTGTTCCCTCTCGAAACACCATCCTTCGTTGGATTGAATCACTTCGCAGGCGTGGTGAACTGATCAACAGAAGACCAAGACGAGCGCCGCGAACAGTTCGAACTCCTGAAAATGTTGAACGCATTCGACAGGTCTTTATTTTCTTTACAGCCCGGAGACTATGCACAACGAATCAACTTCGCACGTGAGATGGAAGCACTGATCGATCAGAATGAGAACCTCATTTTGTTTATGAGTGACCAAGCCCACTTTCACCTAAACAGCATGGTTAACCAGCAGAATTGTCGTTATTGTGTTAATGAAAATCCGCAACAGTTACACGCAGACCGCAGCACAGCCCAAAAGTAACGGTTTGGTGCGCTGTATCGCAAACTTACCGTGACCTCAGAGCGCTACGTCGACATGATCACCAACTTCTTTCTCCCTGAATTACGACGGCGACGTGTTCCAATCCGACGTGTGTGGTTCCAGCAGGATGGGGCGACCGCCCACACAGCCCGAGCATCCATGGACGTTATTCGCCCTCTCTTTCCTGGTCGCCTTATTTCCAGGTTTGGCGATGTTCATTGGCCTCCTCGGTCCCCAGATTTATCCATATGCCATTTTTTCTTATGGGGACACCTCAAGGCTAGAGTATACGCGAACAAGCCCCGAACTCTGGACGAATTGAAGGGCGAAATTCGCGTGGAAGTCGCCCAAGTTGAGAGAGCGATGTTGGAGAGAGTCTACGCGAACTTCCAAGAACGCCTCCAGCACTGTATCAACGATTTCGGCCACCACATGCCTGATGTGATTTTCCACACTTGACTGTCTCAAATGCTATTTCCTTGTGAACCTGATTCCATCAATAAACTTGTTTTCGAGTAAAAATTAACTATTTTATGATTTTTTTTAACACCGTTCATTCTCTCTGCCGCACCCTGTACAATCATTTTTTAAAAGAGCCGCGCCATATATGCTGTCACAGTAAGATAGGCAAGAAATTATAAGGGCGTCACATAACTTCATTTTCACGCTACTATTTAAAACACGACGCTGTGGATATAATTGCTTAAGTATTGCCTTTGATTTGTTGGCATAAGGCCTAGATTATGTGCAATTGATATATTGTATAACTTATTAATATCGTCGTTAATCAAAGAGTAGGAGTTCAAAATGTGATCAATCTAAAAACTGAAGTACAATTGTGTATTATCCGCATAGTGATGTATTTTACAAGTTTTTACGTAGTTATGAAAGTTTGAAATATATAAAGAAAATAGTAAAGGGCCTAATATGGACCCTTCTGGTACACCCATTGTAAGCATTCTTTTGTCAGAAGATGCAGAGTTTACCGATACGTATTGGTACCTACTAGTAGTCCCTTTTACCGCATTATCTGCAAATCCAAAGTACTTCAGCTTCATGCACAATATATCATGATCTAGGATATCAAAGGCTTTACTGAAGTGCAAGAGAATTAAATACATAACATTACCTTTGTCAAATGATTTGTATGAGTCATCAACTATACATGCCAGAGCAGTTGTCCTGTCGTGTTGGGCTTGAAATCCAGATTGGATGGGTGGTATAATTTTGTTGGCCATAACAAATTCCAAGATTTGCTGCCTTATGACCATTTCCAATAATTTGGAGAGTATTGGTAAAATACTGATTGGTCTCAGATCTTTAATATCAAATACGTACGTAGCATCTTTTTTCTCCGTGGCAGGGTATCATGTAGTGGTAGCGTTTCTCTCCTAAGCACCCTTCTGTAGAGCAGACATTGCGACGGCTCTATCATCTGTCCTTGCCGGACGCACTATATCAGTGCTCAGCCATTAATGGCATACCTTTCCGCCAAGGTATGTAATGTACTATTCTTCACAACTGACCGAAGAAATACATATTATTTGAAACTGTAGAGCAACAACGTAGCCACAGACGCTCGATATAGCACCGATGGAATGCCTTCAATGCCAAATGCTTTAGTAATGTATATGTTGCGGGCAAATACAATAATTAGTCGTTGTTGTTAATGGCTAGGCATTGATATAAGCGCCCATTGCTAATATCCTCATTTTAACGTATTTGCACGGCCATCGACGATAATGACCAATGAATGGTTGGACGATGTTGACATAAGTAAAAACGAGTGGAAAGTCTTAAAAATATTCACCGTAACGAAAGAAACTTGTAAAAACAAGCAAGACAAAACAAATATAATTAAAACCCGAACCATTTGCTAGCTCAATGTTTACAAACACAAACCATGACATTAAAGCATCCTGAACTCCATTAGAATGTTAGAATTAACCCTCATTGGTCCATTGTTTGACATGCAGTAACGTCATTTCCCGGCCAACGGTGTTACCTGATCATTAGGATTATGTTTTTACCGTCTTCCCCCAACTTGGCTGACCATTAATGTCGTTGACCAGTTAATAACGTTATTGCCTGCTTGATCTTCATTACGTGTAACATATACAATGTTTTTCATAAAGCTCCCTTCCCTCTCCCCTACTTATTCTTTGAACGAGTTAACTATGGAAGCTGAAATTCCTTCGCGATGTTCTATTTGGCTTTCTGGAAGTGTTTCAAAATATCTGTTTACTGCTGTAATGACTTCCTCAGTTGAACTTCTTGAAGCATGAAAGCAGATGAAAGTGCTAAACCTGGTGATTAGAGTGAGTTCTCAAGCAATTTTAAATGTAATTGGATGATTTTTGTCATTGTTATAGCAATTTTGTGAACAGGTGCATTGTGCCGATGGAAGATGACTTTTTTCTTCTGTGACACTGATCGTCCAAATTTGTACGGCCAACTTATCCAGAACATTACAGTAATATCATGTTGTAGCTTCGCCAGTCTACAGGTAACCTATCAGCAAGATTCGTTGCGTCCCAAAAAATACTTGCCACAATTTTTACAAACGATGTCAGCTGCTATGCTTTGTAACAGTTTCACCGTCCGATCGTATTTATTAAATCACTTCTCGATTATCATTTCATTAATCCCATCTCTAGCTTTTTTTACTTGGAAAAATTTCCGCTTGGAGCGCTTGATGCGGAGTTCCTGATCTGCGATCTTCCTCGCGCTTCCTTTTCACTTGAGCCGCCGATCTAGCAAGAGCTAAGAATTTTGTTCTCTGTAGCATGAGGTCACATAGCACCATGTGCTAGAATTTTGTAGAATGTGTGTCCGAATAGGACAAAATGATTGGGGCCACCCCCTTTCCCTTTCTCTTTCTCTTTCCCTTTCCCTTTGCCTTTGTCTGTGACTTTTGCCTTTGTCTTTGACTTTGATTTTACCTTTGTCTTTGACTTTGCATTGCTTGGCCTATCACTTCACCCATGCATGTGCCTTGGCAGCGCTATCACCTTTAAGTTCAACTTCGCCTACAACTGGTTTTGAAGCCACTAAATGTGAGGTCACCCCTCATAACTGGGACCTCCACTTCAAGCACCTGGCCATCCTCGCTTCAGTAAAGTCAAAATGGACCAGCGAAAGATAAGTTGATAGTTTTATAGCAGCGCCAAAGATGTAAAACTTATTTTGTTCTTTAAAACTGTAAAATTGTAATGTAATGAAAATGCTTTTTTTTGTTAAATAAAATCTGTTAAATTTTTGTGTTCTGTTTGTTCTTCTATCCTCTAGCCATGCCATGGTCGACACACAGCTACACGCCTGTAGATGTCTTCATGCCACCGACTGAGCTACCGGAAGCTAATGGTAACCCCCTTTCTGTGATTGTTCAGAAAAGTTGGAATCTTCATTGCATTTCATCTTTTCTGGACTTTTTGCGGAAAGGAAGCTTTACATAAATTGGCACCCGCAACGTGGGCTTCGACTGGTGTTTGGCTTTGTCGACAAGTGGTTTGCTAGTGGAAGATTGGCAGACAGAACATAGTTTTCAAAATTCTTTACAATTTTTGGCAGCATTTCTATTTTTAATTGGTACTCAAATTTCTAATTCTTTAATCATCCTTACTTTTTGATTAATGTTTAAAATTTTTACCAAAAGATAAAAATTTTTCCACATGTTTATTTCATAGGACTATGCTCTATTAACTTTTAAATTGTCTTGTTTAGTAGTCAGCGAGATCATTCCCAGAATTTTTTTTTCTCACATACTACTATAGTTTTTATTTACTGCTGGGGAGAGTTATAACTTTTTTCTCATTGTAGTTTTGAGATTGATGATATTTTGATAATTTTTTGTTGAATATTGATAGTCTGGGGACTTTAGGTTTCCCAGCATTTTGTCGAATATCATCAAACTTTTGATTGAGGTTGTGACTATTGTTGTTGATAGTTCATATACTCTTATATGCTTTTCATTTTTGATCACTAACCGCTTAGTTTTTGAAAGTATTTCTTCGTTTGCAGTTTTTTTGATTTCTTGAGACTTTTCATGTATGCATATATAGCCTAATTGTTGGATCTCTGGTGTACTGATATAGCTCTCATGATGTTTGGTACGTAGGAAATTTACTTTCAAAATTATTGTTGCCTTCCCCAAATGTTTTTACTTTTTGAATTTTTGACTGTACTTGAACTTTTGATCATCTGTTTTCATTCTGATGGCAATAATCTACTGACTAGAGTTATCTGGAGTAAATCATTTTGCGATTTATCCATTTGTCTGAATTGTATGAAATTGATATTCATAATTTTTCGTACATTTTGGCGGTTTACTTTTTTTCCAGTATTGGCACTTGGACATAGTGCGTTGATACTTACCTTTTTTTTTCTTTCAAGAAACAAATGACGTTTTTCTTGACTATAGTTTTGCTACTTTTCAATGAGGGGGTGACTCCTAAATCATTTTTACCTATACAAAGACACACATACTCATTTATGATAATTAAATTTCAACTTGTTGTTGAAATAGTATACGTTCCTCAGTAACTATTGTAGTAATTTCGTCTCTTGTTTGGAGCATAAGTTTTCATAATTTTAATGTTTTATAGTTTTATCTGGCATATTCTTTGGGGGAAATTAGAACATTAGTGTCTGATTTTCCATTGGATTAACAGGACTTGAACGTCTCTGTACCTTTTTAATGTATGTCAGATATAAATTTTTTTTTTAAGATTTGGCTGCTCCTGTTTTTGTATTGAAACTTTTTGTTTGTATTGTTAGTTTTTTGTAGTGTTTTGGATCCTTGTCATTTATTGATGTATTAAGGTTTTTAACTTTTTTTTAAAATATAATAATTACAAAAAAAAATCCGCTCAATCGAAGGGGGCGAGTTTTTCGATCTGTACATTGGAGCGAGTAGGTTTTCCTATATTTATTTCCTAGTACAGATGCGAACGGACAAGAATTTCCTTTGATAATGATTAAACTTATTTGCTGTAAGAGGCAGCTGATTGTTTACTTTGGACATTTAACATCGTTGATCCTTCAACCTTTTGAAATATTATAACCAGTCCAATACTCATATTTCCGCTCAATCGAAGGGGGCGAGTTTTTCGATCTGTACATTGGAGCGAGTAGGTTTTCCTATATTTATTTCCTAGTACAGATGCGAACGGACAAGAATTTCCTTTGATAATGATTAAACTTATTTGCTGTAAGAGGCAGCTGATTGTTTACTTTGGACATTTAACATCGTTGATCCTTCAACCTTTTGAAATATTATAACCAGTCCAATACTCATATTTCCGCTCAATCGAAGGGGGCGAGTTTTTCGATCTGTACATTGGAGCGAGTAGGTTTTCCTATATTTATTTCCTAGTACAGATGCGAACGGACAAGAATTTCCTTTGATAATGATTAAACTTATTTGCTGTAAGAGGCAGCTGAATGTTTACTTTGGACATTTAACATCGTTGATCTTTCAACCTTTTGAAATATTACAATCAGTCCAATACTCATATTTCCGCTCAATCGAAGGGGGCGAGTTTTTCGATCTGTACATTGGAGCGAGTAGGTTTTCCTATGTTTATTTCCTAGTACAGATGCGAACGGACAAGAATTTCCTTTGATAATGATTAAACTTATTTGCTGTAAGAGGCAGCTGAATGTTTACTTTGGACATTTAACATCGTTGATCCTTCAACCTTTTGAAATATTACAATTTGTCCAATACTCATATTTCCGCTCAATCGAAGGGGGCGAGTTTTTCGATCTGTACATTGGAGCGAGTAGGTTTTCCTATATTTATTTCCTAGTACAGATGCGAACGGATAAGAATTTCCTTTGATAATTGTTAAGCTAATTTCCTGTAAAAGGCAGGTGAATGTTTACTTTGGACATTAGTCATCGTTGTTCTTTCAACCTTTTGAACCATTACGTCAGTCCACCATGTACAAAATTTACAAGTAATCATTATTTTTCTGATTCCAATTTAATGTGTATACTTCATCTTTTGAATATTTCATTTTTCGGAGTGTACTCAAAATTTAAATTGCATTCCCGATCTAAATCATGTGACAAATACTGTGTATAATATTTTATAATGTTTTTATGCTTATATTTTCTGAATTTCCTTTACATACTTACGTACTTCTATTTTTGAAGTCCATTAGTTTTGAAGTTTTTGATAGTATCCTCTTTTTGAATTCATTATAACTTTCTTCGAGAGCACAGACTTACATTGATTTTTGGTTCAAACTTTTGATGTTTGTTTACATATTTTTGAGTGGTTTTGAACTTTGACAGTATTTTGTAGTCTGGATAGTTACATAGATTCGTTGCGATGTATGCCTTTGAGGGTCTTGTACTATCCACAGTTTCTTTAATTGAAAGTGTTTTCTTCATATGCATTTTATTTTCTTCTTGAGACTTGTCATATATGCTTTCCGCCTAGTTGCAAATCTGTGCGTATTGATAAACTCTTGAAACCTCTGGCGTATAAGTAAAACTCACTTTTGATATAGTAATTTATGTCTCAGTTCAATTCAATCAGTTCAATTTGATTTGAAGTAATTGTCAATTCCTTCTTGAGATTTTTCATATATGCTTTCAGCCTTTGTGCACATTTGTGCGTATTGCTAAGTCTTGAGCTTGGTTGCGACATTGCTTTCATGTTTCGCTATAGATTTTGAAATATCTGGTGATTTTGCTTTTGCATTATTGCATTTGTTTTGATAGTCTGCTCTGATAATTTTTTTTCCGACTTCTTATTTCTTTCAATTTCTGTCTTGACTTGAAGTAATCGCCAATTCTTATAGATTCAGTATAGTAATTCTCTTTTCATACTTTACACTGGTAAATTATTATAGTTTTTCTAATCTTGTAATATTTCATATTTGAACTTAACTTTCATTTTACAAGGTTATGGTTACTCTCAGTGTAGACTTTGAAGTGCGCTGATGATATTAGTGATCTACATGAGAATATTCCATAGACTGTAGACATTCTTGTCTATGGCTTTGGAGTGCACCTATGGTGACCCTAGAAAGTTGTCTTTCTCTTATATTTTTGCTTTAAATCAAAATTCGAATTCTTACCTATCATATTTATTTCTATTTCTTGTTCACTAGATTGTTTTTTTTATAACTCCAATTTTGCACCTACATATATCGTAGACTTTTGCATACAATTTTTGCTTGCGGCATTACTCTCATGTATCATGATTTATTAAAATATCTTGTGATTTTCGTTTCGCTATTTTGCATTTTACATATGCTCACTTCGTTTCTCATTGATTACTCATGAAACGTTTAATATTTTGCTTACTTTTGTATTTTTTTGAGAATTCTTTATAAAATCATGCTCATATAGCTTTGATATTTCCTTTCACTTTATGATTTTAATACGATTAGATTTACAGTTGCACTCGTGTTGCACTTAGTTTTTTTTTTTTGGAAATTTATTTTGCTCTTTTCTATATTGAACTTCAGAATATTTTTTTTGGTCTGGTTCTTATGTTGTCACATGACCCGAAAATTTTGATTGAACTTACTCTTGAATTTTAGTTCATTGATTGAACTTAAGCTATATTTTGACTTTGAAAATCTTACTTCAATATTTCATAAATGTCTCTTATATACTTTAGTTCTCTGAAAACATTTTGAATTATTTTGTAGTCTTACAGACTGCTGGCGCCCGACAATTTTATTGTGGAATCAGAACTGCACTTAGTTAACATCTTTTTTGATTAAAATACCTTCTTGATCAAGTTTTCATTGGTTCAGTACTTGTAAATTGTTTTGTTATATGACTTGAATTCCTAATGGAATTTGTTAATTTCTTTTGATTTTCATATTTTGAAAATAGTAATGCACTGCTTTTTTTATATTGGATATTGGTTTAAAATATCACTGTAGATGATATTCTTTTTGGGTTTGGAGTATTGCGAGATAATCTGGCAATTGTTTTGAGAAAAATTATTATTATTTTTTTAGTACCTCTTATGGTTTAGGTACTTACTTAATTTTGAAGTTTTTAGTAGTCAGTCGTGCATTTTGGAAGCCATTGTGATTCCTCACTTCGTGCTTGGACTACTGCTGAAGCTTTTGGTTTATTATTTTTCTCGTCTTAGGTATGACGATGTTTTATGTTTTGGGTTGTTCATCATATGATGATAGTTTTTTCTTAAGTGCAACTTCACTGTACTTTTCAGTGAGTTCGTGCTATAACCATCCCTCTTGTTTGGTAGACTTGAGGCTATCCCTTTTTCTTCCAATTCTCTTCTAACATCTTTGTTTCTACCTTACTTTTGCTACTTGTTATCTGGTCGAATGGTTGTACATTTGTCCTTCCGTGATAACTTTCAATTTCCTTGTTAAAAAAAAAATTCTTGAATGCTTCTTCGAATTTTTTTCTGGTTAAGTAGGGGCGAGTGTAACGGTTTCACCGTCCGATCGTATTTATTAAATCACTTCTCGATTATCATTTCACTAATCCCATCTCTAGCTTTTTTTACTTGGAAAAATTTCCGCTTGGAGCGCTTGATGCGGAGTTCTTGATCTGCGATCTTCCTCGCGCTTCCTTTTCACTTGAGCCGCCGATCTAGCAAGAGCTAAGAATTTTGTTCTCTGTAGCATGAGGTCACATAGCACCATGTGCTAGAATTTTGTAGAATGTGTGTCCGAATAGGACAAAATGATTGGGGCCACCCCCTTTCCCTTTCTCTTTCCCTTTCCCTTTGCCTTTGTCTTTGACTTTTGCCTTTGTCTTTGACTTTGCATTGCTTGGCCTATCACTTCACCCATGCATGTGCCTTGGCAACGCTATCACCTTTAAGTTCAACTTCGCCTACAACTGGTTTTGAAGCCACTAAATGTGAGGTCACCCCTCATAACTGGGACCTCCACTTCAAGCACCTGGCCATCCTCGCTTCAGTAAAGTCAAAATGGACCAGCGAAAGATAAGTTGATAGTTTTATAGTAGCGCCAATGATGTAAAACTTATTTTGTTCTTTAAAACTGTAAAATTGTAATGTAATGAAAATGCTTTTTTTGTTAAATAAGATCTGTTAAATTTTTGTGTTCTGTTTGTTCTTCTATCCTCTAGCCATGCCATGGTCGACACACAGCTACACGCCTGTAGATGTCTTCATGCCACCGACTGAGCTACCGGAAGCTAATGGTATCCCCCTTTCTGTGATTGTTCAGAAAAGTTGGAATCTTCATTGCATTTCATCTTTTCTGGACTTTTTGCGGAAGGGAAGCTTTACAGCTTGCTTCAGAACAAAACAAGCGGGTCCAGTCCACTTTGTGGCTTCATGTCGCACATGAGGCTCATAATTATGTTTCATCTATAATTATAAATTGGTGCATAAAATCCATTGTCACTTACAAATGCATGTCCTACTTGAATTCGTCTTTGATCCATGGTTACGCAGCACCTACCTTGCCAGTAGCTCTCTAGTCCCAAATTCAGCCCCAGCAATTCCATACGTAATCAACCGTTTATTGTATAAAGCCGCGTACAGACCGAAAATACAACTCCGAGCAAACGAATGCAAGCACATGTGACGTTCGCGTTTGTTGTTGGAATGTATTGGAATGCGCTCGTCTACACCTAAATGTAGTTTCGAGTTGGACCGCGTCGGGCTAGCGAGGGCCTCAATTAATCTCAAGCTTGATTCATCAGCCCACTCCACATTTTCCAAAGAGCAACATATTAAAAAAAAAAAAACATGAATCTCCTCTCATCAATGCAGGCAAACGACTAAATTCTGAAAGCGCATCAAATCCTGTCCAGACCAAATCAAACCTCCCTTTGATGCACCGATCAAGGAGCGAACGCAATCGAACACCAACGTCGACCTTGGAAACCGTTGGCTTGTGTTGGCTCGCACCTTACACACCGATTCGAACACCTCCAAATCTGTAACCACGTGTGCCTTGGCTTGCGTTGGAATCTCGATCGGTACGCGTCATCATCGATAGCAGTTTTTGGGCGAGCGCTGGGTTCCTGGCCATGGGAGCCTATACGACCACGTTTAAATTTAGAAATACGCTTATAGTGAATGAGTATCACTCGTTAATATATTTACCATAACAGTGTGAGTTTTATTTTCTTTTATTCCTGTTGTACTCAATCAGTGCACACTCGTGGAATTTTTCCACCTTCTAAGACCACTAAGTATGCCTACCGCTGCACTGTATAAATGAATCTATTTCAGGGAATGTGTAGTAATCCAACACAGCAATATCTTTTCTGATACCAACGCCTTGTGTATAAAAGTCCAGAAACCTTTTTCAAGTCAGCTAGTACCTCTAGCAATACATGTTTCATGTCACCGCCACCTGAACCGTAGAGATATCCTTGTGCAAAGATCGTAAACTGAACCAAAAGAAAAAACATACTCATACGGCCATAATTCACTATTAGTGAATGAAATAGCGCGCAAGTCTTTCAATATACGAGATTACAGCGGCTCACTCGGCACATTTTTCATTCCAATGTGTATTAGAGATAATACAGTTTCACGGCCTGGGCTGCCTTCAGTCCCGGGAAAAATGCCCTCGGAGGCCGAGATTAAGGGACGGACGTGCGTGAGAATGTAAAGGAAAAAAATGCAGGTACTGGGCAAAAGGCGGCTTTTCTTTGTAGGCTTACCTTCCCGAAAGTTGGAATTCTCAGGACGGTTATTATGTGTTTCTGGAAAGGTAATCACATCAAGTGGAGTTAGGTAAATTAGTACGGATGTCCTAGGTTGAGGAGTCGGTATGCAGGGTGCTCCAAAATAGGTGGTCAAACCGTTCATATATAGAAGATAAACAGTAACATAATATCGCAGAATGGCTTCCCTTACTACACTTGTAACTTCTGAATACTGTATAATTCTGCCAAATATTGTCAGGTATAATAACCGGTAAGTGATTCACCGAGTCTGAATGAATAGGAAAAAATTGGCTCACTTAAGTCGTCAGGAACGAACTAGCCCTAACGCAGTAAGTGCTCTGTGTAATATTGGCACCTGGACCTCATTGAGTACATAAAAGTAAACTCACAAAATTGCGTCCATCAACGTACATATATGCCGTGTCTGAAATCCTTATTCCGGCAATCTCTATGCATATTGGCACCCGATACAAGTACGAAGCAGAACTCCTGACCCTGACAGCATCTACCTGTGAAGTAATTTCCGGATTCCTCCTACCATGATATAATTGAATTAAGAGAGCACTATGGGTTTAATTTAATTTTTTGTCTTAATTAGGCGAGATACTCGTAGTGGGTTTCATGTAATATATAATTATTTTGCGTTACTTTCTTTTATTCTTCAAGTATTTATTCTAATTTGATCTTCATTTGTTACGAATTCCTGTTTCAGGAGATTGTGTATCAGATGTGATTTGCAATTATTTTAATCTCAAATTGTGGTACACATAAATTTACAGGGCAGTTTGGTCTCTGTGACTGCACATGTTTTTCATATTGTTTAGGGAGGTATGTTGCTGCTGATGGAAGTCTCACATGTCCATTTTTAAGATCACAGCAGTACATGAGGCTTTTCATAACCGTTATTTTATTTTATGTTATTTTGCTAGCTAAATGACTTGATTTTGCAAAACTTCTTAAACCGCTCCTTTGTTTGATCTGACTATTTCAAAGATTCTCTAGTGTAACCTAGAACATCATAGATTCATTGTTCTGACAGTGAGACTTGAAGATACTTAGGTCGTGACTTAGATATGTGACTAATGGACCAAACCTTTAGCAGATAAGAGACCACCTCCTTAATTAGGCTTAATGTTGCCTTGCTCCTCCCTAATGTTAGCTTGTCTTAGCCTTAGCTGAATTAATGCTATCCCAATCTTAGCCTTTCTCTAATCTACATCAAGTCATAATGGTCCGTAAGCAAACCGTAGTTTGCGCTTATCTTACTAGTCTTGGCTACACCTATGCTATCATCACTAGCTATCCTTGGACATGCGGCTTGAGATCTACACTTGGCACTTTACTTGTAAAATTCATAGTATTTTAATTACTTTGCACAATTTGTTTGCCAAACATTTTGGTGTCATAGTTGTGTTAAAAATGTAGTAAAAATGCTCTTTCTTAATAAAATTTGTTAAATTTTAACTTGTTCCGTTCTGTTTTCTCTCCTCTCTTTAGAGCCTCATGTAACTGAGCAGTTCGAAGCTAATTACAGCGGCTTTTCTGGGAGGTGATACTTTCAATGTAAAATGTTCCTGAACAAATATAGAAAATACGCCACTACAGTCATTTTTTACCTGAACTATATTCGCACCATGCGCAAGGCATATAAAAATTGGAGCTAAAGTAGGATTATGGTGGTTCGTGAAAGTGCCACTATTTTGCAGCTTAAATCAACTGTCACCACAAACTTTACAATCGGTGGGAGGAACTTTAAATTGAAAATATTTAATTGATTATATAATGTTGACTATAAGGTATGTGCAATAATCAGGAACCAGTAATAAAGTCATTCTTGACTAGAGAGGAAACTATAACCTATAATAAACAGTATTAAATATCGATTTCCAGTGAACCACTATAATTTATCCCGCAGTCGTGCTTAGAGTAGTTGGCAAAGATGTATTTTAATCTAGACATCCGCCGCTGTAATTGGCGTTATTTTAATTGGTGCAAATATTTCTGAAGGACATAAAGTTAACGGTGATAGATACATAATGCGCTACGGAGAAATCCACTAAAGGAAGATTATTTATATACAAAAAAATAGTTCTCTAATTTTGATTCACTTATCAGTTATATGCTGGAGATGGTAGTGAATCTGTCAAAACTAATGTGGAAATACTTTCATGGATAGACTACCCCAAAAAATTGACCGATGTAGAAATGGGATTTTCATTCAGCTCTTTTCAGCAATGAATTTCTGTCAGCTTTTTGTTGAAAACAACCTACTACTCAAGTATATCTCCTTTAACCTAACGAATAAAACCGCTTCAAAAAACTTTTTTAACAAGTCCTAAACTTATCAAAAAAATAGTGAACAGCTGTCACTGCATCGATTTTCGAAAACAGGCCTTAGCTTTATTTGTTCAATAAAATCGGAGCAGGGTTTTTTAGGGCTTTGAAAGGCTTCGATTATGAAAGAGTTGAATGGAACGTATGTCGCTAGGGCAACCACAATTTATTTTGGTCATTCCGATCAGGTGTAAAACCAGATATTTTCTTGTGCATTTTTATAAATAGCAAATCTATGTTGAACTTTTTATACGAGCTAGATTGCTAATTGGATCTATTACCTGAAGGGGATTACACTAGAGGTCATCTTCATTTCAGAAAGAAGTATTGCGTTTTGGGTGCTCAAATTATACTCCTGTGGAAGCTGATGTACTTGCATTGATTTTGAAAAATTCCGCTCTACATTATTGGTATTGTGGAAAACAGAAAACAGAAAACAAGTCTTATAATTTTAGATTTTTCATTTATGTAGCATGTATCGGTCTGGAATCTGTTCTAAAATGGCTGCTGGTGTATCAGGTTTTGGAAGGGTATCAATCAACTCAAGAGAAAATAAAACATTTTTCTGCTACTTTTTCATAAACATTCTAAAACATGGATTTCTCGAAAACCACTTGCTATTATCCGAGGCTAATGGGACCTTCATTCATTTCAAATGACTTCTAGTATAAATCTGTTCGAGAAATATGTAGATTTACTGGTATATGCTGTTCTCAGCGACTGAAAGGAGCATCCCAGCCAAACCTTTCTAACGATAAAAAAATCCCAGTCAGATAACCTATCAAGTAACGCATTCTTTTCTGGCACAGTAATCGAATATGTTTTTGTTATGTGATACATATTATTATGGTATTGATATCCATATCAAATGCTTCCGCTCAAGATAATATTGTTTATCAAAAAATATCCGTTGACATTGTTATGGCCAGTGTTCTTGAACTTGACTATCGAATGTTTTTGCTGTTGGAATTCCGCCATTCACAGTGCAATGTCAAGGACGGCTTAGTTAAAAATAATTTGGTATAGCGGTTACCGAGTTATTCTCGGAGTGACAGTCTTGGAATGAACTAAAGATATTTTGCCTGTGACCTTTGCCAACAGAAACGAAGTGAATACTAAAATGGGAATGAATCTCGGGATTCCTGATAAATAGTATGTTCTAATATGACAGAGAAAATACACCACCCAATAAAAATGTTTCATTTTGTTGGAATCTTCTATAGTTAGGCATAAGCCAGATGAAGTCGTGAATTTTGAAGTGAAAACATTACGGTGGACATTATTATGCATATCCAGCAATACAGCAAATATTTTTACTACTCTCTCTTCTTCATGTCTAACTGTATACAAAATATTATTCAAATAAAATCATTGGTCCATATGCCTACTCCCTAGACAGATCTAACGACCACATCTTTGGTCGAAGACTTTTTCTTTAGCCCATCCTCTGGCATCAAGCCCTTACTATGGATACTCGAATGTGAAGCTTTCAGCAAACGACTCAATGATCTGTCTTCTTGAATGTGTGTCCCAGAAAGTGGACAAACGACAGACGATTCGGACCCTCGTTCGGATCAATGGCCTCTTGCCATAACACGGAAGGTACTTCCCAAAATTAGATGAAGTATTTTATTGGAATCCACAAAAATCGAAAAAAGCTATGGTTTAGGCTTACTACCCCTACTAATTTTTTAAATGCTTAAGTGTATGTTCCATTTCACACCACTACGACTAAACCGATTTTGATGAATTTTAGCCTAAATATGGATTACTTTTTGGTGACCGACATAGGCTACCTTTTGTTGTGAAAATAAAACTTCAAGAGGTTGAAATAGGGAGCAAACGTTACTATGGGGAAGCTATTATTCTTCAAGTTTGGAATACAAATATAGCTTTTTTATATTTAGTTCTTTAATGTAAATAAGCACTTGAAAAGAAATTTTGTAAATTCCATCCCTAGGATGTGAAATGGAGGTTAACACTCTTGAAGTTGAAGAACCTAGAACATGTGAAATTAGCGTACCTAGAGTAGGTTTATAATGTTACCTTGAAAAACATTTACAAACAGTCTCAGAAATTATATTCTCAAGATGAGGTTCAATGTTATGGGGAACCTTATCACTTTTGAAGCTAGCTGAGACCGGATTTTACGGCAGAGCTTTATTAAGGAGAGTGTTGAATGGTATTTACTAGTTTGCTTGAAATTCGTTAGACTTTTCTGCTAGATAGCTAAAATTGGCAATAATGAGGTTTTTTAAAGTAGACTTGGACTGCGAGTGATTTTTGTTACAGGAACGAAAAGGAGCTTTTTTCATAGATATTCACATTTTCTTCACAGTTTTATATGTATTTATTTCCTCATTTACATTTAATAACTAGAGACTAGGCAGGTATTATTTACAATGTGAAATTTGATTCGACTTAAAGTATTAAATTTAAAATGTCTGTTATCTTAACAATTACTACAAGCACACAAGGTCGCGGGTAACAGCTGGTAGAGAATAATTGCAATAATACCTTTTCATACTTATTAGATCTAAGGCAGCTCTTTTCAATTTCATAAATAGAGGGTATCCTGCAAATCGGGATTTTTCTGCTCCGAAACATCAAGTGTGAAATAGCAAAGTTAATATGCAGTAAAACAGCAGCTAAACCGTAACAAGAGATTGAATAGAGATACGCACTATTCATCTGGTAGGAAATCTGGTACATCTTTGTCACAGTTTGCTCGTAAATCCAATTTTAAGTTATCACCGTTGTTCAAAAAATAGATTTGTTTACTTCCTGCTGAAGCAACATTTTTAGCTGCATAGGTCTTGTTTTGCCTTCACCTCGACAGCTCTGACACGGTATGAACAAACCTATGCGGCTCGGGTTGCAAACATCTGGAAAAACGAGATTGTTTTGCTCAGATGAGCACATTTGCCAAGTCTCAATAGTATTGATTTGTAGAAGGTTAGCATACACACCGCGCAGCGCCTGATTTTGATGATATTGACATACGGCGTACCTTTTCATGTTGGATTTGCGGCCAAGCTGGCACATTAAGAGTTTTCGCAACTTGATATCTCTATTACCTTAATACTTTGGTGTATCTAAAACTAGTATTTTTTTAATGTTGCATGACCATGAATACCCAACTTGAAGAACACCCTGTTTACCAAGATTTTACAAACAAATGTATACAATAAGAAATATTTGGATTGCATCAGTTACGATTTGTTCCAGGTGAAACCTCATACCCTATTTTGCTCCTTGCTTAGGTCATATCGACGTTCAAATATTGCCAGATCTTTGGATTGCATAGATAAATTCGTAACAAGCTAAGGGGATACAAATTATAATGACGTACCCTGATATTCACGATCACCTTCCTCACCTCACCATTATTTGTCTACATCTCGAGGTCCGGGGTTAGTTTCATCTTCGGTCGGTGTTCTCGCCTTTGTAGAGTGCCGTAGCGAAAACATATTGCATTCCGTAACAGTAGTAAGCGTATTAGGATTTCTCCGGCACATATCCGGTTGCCTAACGACACCCGAGAGTCCGGCGAGCTGGGAACAGCTCACCGATGGATGGCCCAAGAAGGCTGTGGAAACGACACCGTAAAGCGATATGAAGGTACGATGAAGAATATACTGACGAGGATGCTGATAGAGGAAAAATGTAGGTGCACAGTTTTTATAAGTATGAAGTAACAAAATGTCTCCTACAGATCATCTGATATCTCACTTCTAGGAGATTGAAAAGGCAAGAAGATACAACTAAAGACGGTGGACATTTGAACGTTACAATATGGTGGCTGGGTTTTTTAAAAGGTGCTCTTAATACAACGTGTATTTTTTTGTAAAGACAAGCAAATTTTCCTAGTAACGCATAATCCAAAGACTCGAGGTAGTCAAGATATTAGTTAGCTAAATATGTACAATGCGCGTTTCTTCTTTATTATCAAATAACCGGTGAATACTTTCTTTGAATCTTTGCTAATTCAGCACATATTAGCTTTATTATTTCAAGTGTACGAGGGTGTCTTTTAAGTTTTGCATATAGAAACATAGAAGGCCGCGCGGATCGAACGTCAGTACTGAATCTTATCCTCACTCTTTAGTAAACTTAAATTCAAAGTTTCAGAACAATACCTGCACTGTTCTCACTACAGTGAATTTTTAAGAGTCACCAAGTCATTAGAAAAATGGAACTCAACCGAGAACATTTTCGCGACATAATTTATTACAACTTTCAGAGACAATTATCGTAACAAGAATGCCTTGCTGAGTTACTGTCTGTTTTCGGCAACGAAGCGCCACATCAGTCGACAATTTCCCGTTGGTATGGAGAATTCAAACGTGGACGGTTGGGTCTTAGCGACGATCCCAGGGTGGGTTCTCCAAAAACGGCAGTCATCCAGGAAAACGTCGATGCTGTGCGCAAACTCATCATTGAAGATAGACATGTGAGATATCGCGAGATTGAGGCGTCCTTGAAGATCTCAAAGACCTCAATTCAAAAAATTTTACATGAAGAATTAGGAGTAAGAAAATTAGTTTCTCGTTGGATACGCCGCCTGTTGACTGAAGAGCAGAAAGCAGCCAGGGTTAATTGCTGTCAAAAAACGCTTGACCGTTTCAATTCCGGAAACTCAAAAAATGTGTACAGCATTGTTAGAGGTGATGAATCGTGGAATTACTGTTATGAACCAGAAAATAAACGGCAGTCGGCTGTTTGGGTGTTCCAAGGTGAAGAAAAGCCAACAGAAGTCATCCGTTCTCGAAGTGTTTCGAAAAAGATGTGTCAAAAGCCGGTCATATTGCAACAATTCCTCTCAATGAGCAAAGAACTGATACTGCGGATTGGTATACCACCATTTGTTTGCCAAAAGACATCACTGAGCTTCGAAAAATCAACCCCGAAAGAAGAATCATCCTCCACCAAGACAATGAAACCTCACACACTGCCCAAACAACAAGGCAGTATTTAACGGAAGAAAACGTGGAATCATTGGACCATCCTCCATATAGTCCCGATCTGAGTCCTAACGATTTCTTTACTTTCCCGAAAATTAAAAACAGACTGCGTGGTCAAAGGTTCCAGTCACCAGCAGAAGCAGTTGACGCTTTCAAAAATGCCGTAAACAATAAAGTCATTTAAAACTACGTACCGTGTTGTTTTAGTTTCATATGCAAAACTTAAATGACATCCCTCGTATTTGTTCCTGAACAGAAAAGTCCGAACTTCCAGAACACCCTGTATGACCCTGGAATATGAACTTCACTGTCTTTCAAGATGGTGGACTTCGGGTTGCTAAAAGGTTTTTGCGCCTTGGCTAGCTAATCCGATAGCTACTCATCTTCTTTTGGAAGGAAGAAAATTACTATAGTTATTCAAGCGTTCTGATGATTAGTTCGTGTGCAATAAGCGAGTCAATGTGTTAAAACTCTCAGATTTAAATTCTTGTGCCAGTTGTATTACCAAATCTGGATACTCTTTTTCAAATAATATCAATGAACATGGTATTGCATAATACCCCATATTTGTCTGGCCGAATCAAACTACATATACTTAAAATAAATTCCTCAGCATGGCATTTTATCTCACAGATACTTAACCCTTATTTTGTCACTACTGTAACTACTACCTAGTAACCTTAACTTTGACGAAACTCGGATCAGAGGAAACTCCTAAAAGGAAGTCTTGATTTTATTGATTAAATGTTTCTGTGCCCAGACGACAGCTCAACCAAATCAGAAAATTAATTACATTAATTTTCCGGTAGACCTTTTGATGCCTTTCTCCATTAATTATTTCCTTGGTCCTAAAAGAAAATTGGGCATTTAACACAAAACGCATAAGGCGTTTGAAGAGCTATACTTTCGAAAAATTCGATAAACAAAAGTATTTGCTCATACTAGCTGAAATCGAATTCGTGTGTATTTGACATCTATTTGGCAACTCTTTAGCAGCTTTCGTTCGTTGTCCACAAAGACCAACCCTACACCATGCTGAAGAGTCTCTAAATAACACGAAACAGCTGTCCATGGTTGGCCGTCTGCGCTGGGATGAAAGAAAGCTTTAGCACTATTTTGTTCAACTGCGAGTAGACCTTATACACTATAGGAGCAGAATCGGCGGCATCTAGCGGCTATAGTGGTGACTAGGCTGACAATGCTATCTGGCGTACAGTTCCAACAGACGGCTTGCTGTTTCCATTTTCATAGTGGTTGATTCTGTGAATATACAAGGCCCAATTTCACCAACATTAATATTATGGACCAATAGCAAGATACCTTATCGAAATTCAATTTGACAGAAGCTGTCAAAGGTCTCTGAATATCATTGATTTCTATTAAGATATTGAATGAAATCGTGAAAATTCGACTGTATTATAAACAATATCACTTTTTGATTCCAACATGATGCTTTTGTACAGAAAAAAACAGGACAACTTTCATGTATTTTGATTTATGTTACAAGTTTATATTTGACAATCCGTTATCCTCTCAGCGAATGGGAATGGGAGTAATAATAGGTCGATTTTATAGCTGTTAAACTTGGCAGCAGCTTTGGACGTTTGTTAATTCATGGCAATCTCGAATTTGTCAAGTTCAATATACTGAGTGTTATCATACATACCTGTTGAATAGTGTGGATTTGTCTGTATTTTGCAAGAAAATATAATATAAAATACATTTCATCCAAATCCTCATATTTCTTTTCATCATAATAGTAATCATTTATTAATTAATGGGTTAGTGAATTTCTTCAAAGCAATAAAAACATTATGTCGTCTCCATCCTAAAACATGTGTAAGACGTGTCAATCCCTACATCTCCCTGATGCGTAATGCAATTACTATGGACATAGACAAAAATTATGAAAAATGTCTAACAAATAATGTCTTTTAAGTCCAAAAATCATAAAAACTAGTAATGTTTATTGTTTGATTGTCTTTTTGACTGGCGGGGATATCTATCTGTTACTCGCAGGATTGCCAAATCTAACGACAATCACGTCCCGTGGTGGACGGTGCGACGTGAATCTTTTACATTTGCTGGTTTTGAATTTAAAGTAGGAACACAAACATAGTACTTATGATAGTTGTAGCTAGACTGATAACATTTCTTGAAGAATATTTGAAAAGTGTGAACACCATTATGGTCTGTTGTCAAATTGCAAATGAAGTATCTGAAAATTCTTACATACAGTGGATGTTCGTCATAGTTTACTATCATGATTATGATCATCTTTGGCAAATGTATTGTATCATCAAATTGATGAACCAATATAAGAAAGCTCTTATATACCTACACAGCGGATTTTTCATGAAAACTTACTAGGTATCATGATTATAAGCATCTTTGGTAGATTGTTCGATCCGGAATGGGAAAGATCTATTTATGAAAATATTTCTGGTATCATCTAACCGTTGCAATCAGTGCACAAAAACTGTGACTTATGATTTATAGCATAACCCGCTGCCCTATCAACACAAATTTAACATACAGGTCGCCTAGCCGTGGGGATGCAGTGGTCTGGAGGAATATCACGGCAGCAACTGATGATTTGGGTATGTCCGGTAACAACGTATGAAGTGAAACTCGCTAACTTCACAAATTTGAAGATTTTGTAAAATTTCTTTGAAAATGATGAAATATATGTCTGATTTGGCAAGGAACGGAACTCAGTCGTGTTCAGCGATGAGTCCAGATTCTGTGTGGGCACAGATGATGGCCGAGCAAGAGTAAGGACAAGGCGTGATGAAAGACTAAATACTAAATTGATTACGGTGCTACCTCCTGCCTACGATACTACATGTAGCCCGTTGGTTCGGTAAATTGCGAGGGAAGCAAAAAGGAATGTAGTGAAAATGGCTGCTTGGCTCCGTGGTTATCTCGGACAAGATGGTGCGACTTCTGCGTCCACCTGGTCATCAAAACAAAAAAAAACAAGGTATCCCGCAAAAAAAAGGCTCAATGAATGTGTTCAATCGAACTGGTTACTGTTCGAATAGTAATAAATGTGCAACTGATACTATTCAGGTTCTCTCCTACTTCTCGGACACCATGGTGGGGTAAATCAATGTGGGTCAAATATACGTAGTGGTGCCATAAGTTCTGTCCCATGATAATCTCATGATAAAAATGAAACAAGATAAGATATATTTATATGAAAGATATTATTTATTCGACAACATTTTTAGAATTCATAATCAAACAGTTTTATTCAAAATGTCCCCCCTTGGCCTTCACACACTGCTTCAATCTCGCGGGCCACTCATCTATCACTGCACGCACAGCTTCCAAAGGAATAGCTGCCGCTGATCGGATCAAATCCGCTTTCAGGGACTCGATATTACGGTGGGCTTTGGAGCAGGCCAACTGCTCTAGCAGGTCCCACAACTTGTAGTCTAAAGGATTGAGGTCCGGACTCCCTGAGGGCCAATCTTCCGCAGCAATGAACTCTGGCACATTGCTTTCCAGCCAGCGCTGCGTACTCTTAGCCTTGTGAGCGGGGGCGGAATCCTGCTGGTAGACCCAGTGTTGGTTGGCAAACAATGTACCACTTAAAGGCTTGACGATAGGATCCAGTATGTCGCTCTGATAGTTTGCCGCTTTTGTTTTCACGCCCTGTTTACAGAAATGGAGCTGAGTGACCCCTTCGTAGGACACCCCCCACCAAACCATGACTGACGCAGGGTGGTGGCCTCTCTCAACTCTCGGAATGATCTCCGAAGCTTCCTGTGAACTCCTTGCATACACTTTGTCATTTTGTCGGTTGAATTTTTCTTCTATGGTGAAGATTTTCTCATCCGTGAACAAAATCTTTCGGAATCCCCCAGCTGCGTACCTCTCCAAGAGCTTCTTGGATCTTGTCGCCCTGATGTGTCGCAAGGTGGCCGTAAGTCGCTGGCCCGTACGTCTCCGGTAAGCCCCTAGCCCTAGGTCTTGTTTAATGATGCGCGACATCGTCCGGACAGGAATCTTCATTTCCCTGGATAGGATCTTCTGCTTCCGGAGTGGATTCCTTTGAATCCTGGCTTTTACGGCTTTGATGGCTGCTGGAGTCCTTACTTGACGAGGTCTTCCGCTTCTTGGCCTGTCATCAACAGAGGACGTCTCATTGTACCGCTGAATGGTCCTAGACACAAATTTACGCGATATTTGAAGGCCGCGTAAGAGTTCAAAAATCTGACTAGCACTGTGATTACACTTATGTAAAGCTATCACTGCAATACGGTTCTCTGCCTTGCCCCACTCCATCGTTATGCTTCGAGAGATCAATACAAACTGAGGTATATGTAATTACTCGAAAAGCGCTTAATCAACTGACACCACAATGTAAACAATCGGACAAGTATTAACAGGTCTACACTTGTTTGAAAACGAGGGACAGAACTTATGGCATGACTACGTAAATAAATAAATAAGGCCTAATACCTACTACGAACAGAGACTGTTCCGCACAAAAAACTAATAGAAAGAGCGCTATCTTACCAGTAAGTATACTTATACCATATACACAAGATATTCTCTAAATTACCTTCACAGTATCTCTGCATTAGAGCTAACTAAACTGCTGTTTCAGGTTTGGAAAGTCTTCTGGACTAAAGCAAGAATCAACCTCAATAAGCGTAAACTAATCCCACCTGCAGTTTTCCGGCCTTCACCTGATGGTATTGTTTCCCTTCTGAAATGACGTTTTACCCTCTGAGCGGTAACTCAAGCTGGGCTCACTGGTATGAAGCAATAGTAGTAGGCTATTGGCTAGCAGCATGCTGGACTGAGGGTTGCAAGCAATATCAGATGCAGCAGGGTAGTTGACTTAGTCGGTGAAGCTTGTTAGTGTACAATTTCAGCCAGAAGGACGAAAGCGATGTGAGATACAAGCTTTAAGGTTAAGATCCAAGGTCCAACATACGAGGTTCTGTTAAAGTTTTAAGGTGTCGCTTAAGATTTAAGGTGGTAAGTAAGGCCTCATGATCTAGGGCGGCCTTCAAAGTAAGTGAGGAGTGTCCAAATACATTTGGCTGTGATATCATTCACACAATAAAAGAGGACTCTTCGCTATATTGGTAATTTTGACTACAATCCGTAAATTACGGCTGACCATCCGCACCGGTATCACGTATCTTGAAAAGTGAGATTATGCCATTTTTTTATATTATGCTGTTTGTTGGACATTATGTAGGTTATTCCATAAGATGTTAACTTAGCACTTAGTATTACGTGTTGCCTAAACGTGATCAGGCTTGTTATCAATCTCTGGCTCTGATGTGGTCTAAAATCTGCGTCTTAGATGGCATTACTGGAGGTCTAAGCTGTAAGTTGTATGTGTTGATGATAATTACATTGGGTTCTTGTCTCAAATACACTTAATTGACATTCAAAGCTAGAAATTAGTTGCGCATCCACTTCTTCTTATCCATTCTGGAAATTACATATACACATTTGCTGGATTTAAAAAATGAGACAGATAAGAAATAATTATAATAACTGTACACTGTCGAATTACAAGCCATATACATGCTAACAGTAATTACACACAACGCGGGCGCGGTGATGATTTCCCGTAATTCTCCTCAGTTTTTCGGAATTTATAACTTTGAACATAACCTCTCTTCAGAAAGCACAACATATAAATAACCCGCCATATTCGGCATATTCATTTCACACAGCAAATATCACTGATTTTATATACATGCTGACCAATACACATAATCATCCAGACGCGATCTTGCTATTCAACCAACTTTCTGCTCAGACCCGGATCACTCGGCCTCACAAAACTATGCAACCAATAATGTCTAGTTTAGTTGAGTGATTACTCCATAGATGGACGTTCACAACGATCCTAGTGAGCAAACGTGGAATGACTGTTTGCGCCTTAAAAACTACCTAATCTGCAAGTTGACAGTTTTTTTTTTGACGTTTTATAGGTTTTTTATATGTTACCCGTACCGGTCTTGATCAAAAATTCACAATGGCTACCTCTTTTTTTCTCATTTCCCTCTGTCATTTTATTGACTCCGCCAGGCTCGGATTTTGACAATTTGGCAATGACATTGTCTTGACATTCGACAAATCAACCCCTTTTTAATCGAGGTTATGTAACCATAAACAACAGCTGCTATTATAATTATCTTATCAGGGATGCTAATTAGAAAAAGATAGTAAGTAATCTGACGAGCATAGGGGCAAGAAATTATCCATTACTTATATTTGCTTTATTTCAGGGTTCAGGGCTAGAGGCTGGTCAGCAGAAGGAAGAAATCAACAGGTGAAATCAGAGATACAAAATGCTATGTACAATGTATATACCCCTATACATAATTAATTTTAGCTAGAGTTTGAGATCCGTATATTCTTATCTGTCTATAAACTAGTAAACGAGTAAGTAGTAGAGAATCTTCTAATTCGTGAAATCTAGCAACTATAATTTACAACGAAAAAGTCGTAACAACGGCAGCAGGTCAGTAGTGTTCGTGCGAGGTAGCATGACTGCCCAGCGCTAAATCCACGAAGTTTTACAACCCCATCTGCTTCCCTTCTGAGAAACATTGCAAAATCCAATTTGTCAGTAGGACAATGCACGTCCTCATGTCGTACCCGTTAGTTTAGACTTTTAGGAGGCGTCCTGGGTAAAACTGCTTCAGTGGCCTCCTCGATCTCCAGACCTTTCCCCTATCGAACATATGTGTGACATGGAGTCTCTACGAAACCAAATTCAGATGGTCTGGGATACCAGACACCAAGAAGACATCAATCACCTAATCCAATCAATGCCGCGACGACTTGAAGAATGTGTAGCGAACAGAAGAGCTTCAACAGATTATTAACATTAAGGCGGGATATCTCAGCTATTTTGCGAAAATTGGAGTTGAATCACTTTCTATTTAGACCTAAAACTTGTAAAAGTATGCTCAAAATTACAACACTCGTAGTCGGTGTTGCATTTTCTGTCATTTAGTATTCAGGGTGTTAATAAAGTATGTAGACAAACTTTAACTATCGAATCCTTGGTCAATTTGAAGACTAAATGTTCATATGAACATGAGTCCGTAATGGCTTTCTTTTCGAGCTATATCTAAAGAAATACGAGTAATGTTCCAAATATTTCTATGAATAATGAAACGTATTTATTGAACAGTTGATTTAACCTATGATAAATTTTGCATGTTTTACAAGTTGCTGAGGCTCAATATGAACGTGGATGAAAATAGTATTATCCTGTATTTTTGAAAAATTATTTAGAAGGTCAATAGTCTTGAACAGTAACATTCGAATAGAACGACAACAATAGAAAATATCGAATAGTTTTTTTTACAATAAATGTTCAGCGGCCACGAATTATTTGAGAAAATAAATTAATTCAGTTGTCTTCGGGTACGTCATAGGTATCTAGATAAGCATAATACTTAAATATTAAAATTATTGCGATCGAAACAAATCAATATGATGCCATTTTTTCAACAAATACTGGATAACATTATCCGCATCTACGTACATGGAGGGTCTGAAAACAACTGTAAATCATGTGATATTCACCACAGTAAAATACGTGCCATTCTTTTATAATTTTTTAGAACAATATCATTTCTTTTAGTGCTAATATGCTCTAGCTTGAAAACAAAGCCGTTGCGGACCCTTGTTCATATGGAAATTTCGTCTTCAAATTGACCAAGGATTCGATGGTGAAAGTTTTTCTATATACTTTATCAACACCCTGTACATGGCACTTTGTGTTATCTTATTCCGATCGTGTGTATTTGTATAATTAATTCATCAAAGTAACTTCATTCCCAAATGTTATTCCATGCCAACGATTCTCACCCTTTTCACCCAGTTTCATAACATGTAAAGAGTTTACAGGTAGTTCGACATTCAAAATAACTGGGTCAGCATGAATAGCAGTAGGCTTCTAAAAATGTAGAGTAGTCGGATACAGCTAAGCCTGATATTACCAAAGGTCTTATCTCAGTATGCTACACCGATTATTTATTGGTCATTATTTCTAGAATTGACAATAGACGAAGCACGCCAAGATTTATTGATTTGTCTTTTTCTTGTAATTCCACAACAATTTTTTGAAGTATTGATAACTTATTACTTTTTTATTGTTAAACAAAATACGTATCTTATTATTTTATTGTAGTAGTCGAATCCATTTTTTGTAGATTGAGGCCAGTTTAAACACAATATAGGCGATTAAAATATTCCTTGAGAGGTGCCAATATTTTAGGTTAGCTTACTTTTTCCATGCACGTTGAACAATATTTAGATTTGTTTATTCCAATATTGTTTCACATAAAGGCGCACGCACATTGTTGATTGACATTTTCGTGCGATACGGATCAGTTCTCACACTCACATTGTGCAAGTAGGTATCAGTATAAAATGCCACTACTTAAAAATAACTGGATTTATTTGTATACAACTTCCATATTTTGAATAAAAGTGAGATCCCGAACGGTACGACACGATATAAAAATCTGATAAACGTTTTTTACGTAAAATTGATTTTCTCCTACCTTGAAAGTTGAAGATTTGTTACAAAGTATTCAAACCGTTACGCAAAATATATTATTAATATGATCATTCTTTATGACGTGATTTGAATATTCGGACTATTGAAATATTAGCTC
The DNA here is from genome assembly GCA_963669975.1 of Acanthoscelides obtectus. Taxonomy (NCBI): domain Eukaryota; kingdom Metazoa; phylum Arthropoda; class Insecta; order Coleoptera; family Chrysomelidae; genus Acanthoscelides; species Acanthoscelides obtectus. Next base: position 64,302,550 of record CAVLJG010000003.1, on the reverse strand, counting down.
ACCACATTCCTGCTTTCTTGCCCGTTGGTACGAGAAATAAAAGAAAACGTAGCAGTTAGTAATAGTAACTTGCCTCACCAACTTCTAGACCGAACGTGACATGGCTGTAGATATTGCAATGTTCCACTTTAAAATTTTCCTCTGCTGTAAAAAAAGTACTTCTGTCTATAAATTTCGCTATTTTATGAAACTGTGTTATGAAGTTGAAGAGCATGTCGTAACTGTCATTGTTTCTCTTGTAGTTTCTCGTAATAATGTTTATACTATATAGCGTTGTTTGGTTGTTAACCTAACGGATATAATTGAGTCACCTGAAAAACGGAATCATTATAGACATGATTTTACGACATTATTATGACAATTACTATTATAACTTTATTGAATGTTGACTAGTAATTAAAACAGTTTGTTTTTATTGCGTTTGTACTGCCAAGGCAAGTTGCTACAAATTGAGTGAAAAATAAATATATTTATTTTGTATTCAATATACATAAGTATACATCTTTTTTTTACTTTCCCCTCTATAGATTTGTCGCCTGCAGTTTTCACAACCTTCTTTCTCATTTATTTTGTTAATTTCCCAGATATTTGAATGTATCGGCGTTTTCTGGTTTGCAGTCGAACATGTATCGATTTTCCTATTTTTCTCTAACACACAGATCATGTTCTGTTTCAATGTATTTTCATACCTGGCCTTAAGGATTCTTAATTCAGTGTTTGAATCAAAATTCCATGACCTGTTTTGTTTGTTCTCTTAGATAGCATTTTCTTTGCAGCGCAGATTCCGCTCTTGTAGTATTTTGTTAACGTAAATGTTGAGAATCCTTTACATGTTCGGTCGGCTAAAACAGTGGCATACTCATTTCAAGATACATATAAGCATCTATTTATGCAGAAACGGCTAGACAGCGACTATCGCAACATTGCCTGTTTTTCAGCTTGAAAAAAGTCCCACTAATCACGAGTATTTTTTGCTGGCCTTTAACCATTCTTCAACGAGCTGCACCGTTTTTCTTCCTCGACTCGGTCATGGTAAGTCAACAGAAACAAAAAAATTAATAACGCTTGTCAGTGCGCATCTACTTGGCAGCATAATTACTCATTCTTTCTGTCCGATCAACCGCAAAATGCATCACTCGGTCGAGTTCGTGTTTCTGAACAATACCTACCTTCATCGCTGGTGAACTGCTAGAGATGGGTTACTACCAGATTTTCACCTTGTTAGAAAATAATGAATGATATGGTTTGATGCTTTACTTCCTGTGTATAGGTATATTCACTTCTTTTTGCATACCTTTTGTGCCTTCTACTGCAAGTGGCCAGGAAGTATTGTAATCGCAAAAAAATCAATGATTGTTTTTTTGATGCTATATGACGACGTACATGTTCATCATGAAGAATCATTATACCCATTCCGTTGCTTCATTTATCTGTTGGTCTGCCTAGTTGATCGTTAATCATTGATCCCTCTATCAATCGGAGACTACTGCTCGGATTTTGGTGAGGCTGTGTAACAAGGTTATTACGCCAAGGACGTAGCTTTTTAAAATCAATTTAGTGACGGTGGAGTTACAGACAAAAAACAAAAAAAATCTATCAATCTTCGTTTTTTGACGTTTGAGGAGAATGAAATATGGTTTTTAGATGTTATATGACAAGTATCATGTCTCTCAATTTCGTCGGTCTATCTATATGTCTCAGCTCTCTGTCTGCCTATCGCTAGTCTTCAATGAGATTTTCACACAAAGTTACTAATATGTCATGGACGAAAAATATTTTTTGAAAATCGGTTCAGTAACTGATCATTGTCAGAAAAAATTTTGACACAGTTGACATTTGGGGGCTGGGGATTTGAGGGGATAGGGGAGGGTGTATCTCATGTTTCGGCGGCAGTATATTTATACGCTTCCAGCCCCAATAATTTTACGTACATAAAAGTACATATTTCACACATCAAAGGTTACTCCGTACATTATTTGTCCTTAAAACTTGAAGAAATATTTATAGACCCGTCATGCATTCGCTCGTAACGACGGCGACGGGACGCCGACTCATAGGCTGAAGTTCGTAGGCAGGGATGATCGCCGGGGCATCGATCTCGAGATATAGTATCGTGGCTGGCGCTTATGGCATGTTTTACTAGTGTGGTTCAGCAACGTCGCCAGATGGTCGAATTTGTATCTGGTATGAGTTGAACCATTGACGTTTTTTGTTGTACATGTTTGTAGTTAGCTCAAAATGACTAACTCAGGCCAAACATAATCCCTTATCAATTTATTACAGCGCTAAGTAGGAAGTGCAGTTTGAACCTTCTTGACCCTATTTTTTTACCTTTATAAATGTGTTACAGCAAAAATAACAAAAATCATTTAAATTATATTCAGTCTGTTAGAAATCTGTTCCAGGCAGGCTAACTCTATATATTTTACGCACTGATGACAGTATTGCGAAGGAAGTAGAGTTAGTCTACTTTATGCCGAAATATTAGTTGTCCGGAGTACCATGCATGAAATAAGTTTACCCCTACTGCATTGTGACGTTAGCAACACATAGAAGCACACTTCAGATATCGTCTTCCCTCAACACTTAATTGCAATTATCGTAGCACGATTTTCATCTCATACAATAAATTTCTGTAACTTATTCTACGGTTAACTCCTCCATCCAAGGAAAATAAATTGAGCATACTACTGTGTTATCAGTACATACTTTGTCGCCAAGTAACGAATAAATCAGAACACTTTCCGTATTCGTCATATTTGTGTTGTGTTCAACATAGATTAGCTTATAGATAGCGAGCGGTAAAGTTTCTTTACCGACCCATGGCATACAGATGTCCGTGAGCTGAAAAGAGGGACTTAAGGGCGGGAAAACTAATTCATCAAGTACACTTTTCCGCGTGGTCGTAGATAAATGAATTAAAACGTGACCCATCTCTATCAGCTAGAGTGTATGCGCTATATTTGAGTTCACTGCCAGCCGTAATTGCTGTCTGGACTTTATTTCTTGTACAGTTCGCCTAGACAGTCAGGTGATAATGCAGTTGTTTCTGCAAGGTAAACAGAGGCGTCACGCAAATAACGAAGGCAGAATATCGCATAATTTCCCCCAGCTAAACCCGGCTTAATCCTCACCTCAAAAATTATTAAATTGAGCTTTCGAAACCTAAAACATGTAGCCGTGTCAATGGCAGTGTGACAACAAACTTACTTTTTCTCCAACGTACGGTAGGCAAACCATACGTTGATTTTGACCTAAATAGGTGACAAGGACATCCTGGAGAAAACTCGGTTTAGGTTTTCCTTTTGACAGAATGGGTTGATTATATTTGAGTAAGTGAAATCATAGATAGTACAGAAAATTTTCTTTGATCTAAGCTCTAGATCAGAAAACCCTACTTTTATTTGTTATACCTCAGCTTTAAGAAATTTGTTTAGATTTTTCCTCATTTAGTATATTACTCATATGACACTGCACCAGGGAAGTTCCAGCTTTGAAACAAAAACATAAAAAATATAAGAAAATAAAATGCGATAATGTTATTCTGAGTATCCTACCCGGTACCCACTTGATTTAGATGAAATAAAATACCCGTAATTTCAATCTAAAGAACATCCCTTTTCGTCTCTGTTTACCATGTATTTCGAGAGTGGTTTATAAAATAAGATGTACTCCAGAAAATTAATCAAAATTGGAGGTATACCAAAAAGCAGCCGGAAACTTTTTCACTAACTTCACTTCAAGCGTTGAGGAACATGATATAACGCCATACGGATATGTGTTTATAAATAAAATTTAAAAAAAAATTGAGGAAAATCAATTATATCTATTATAAAATAAATAAACGTCGGGTCCACTGCTATAATGCTTCGAGATTCGTTGTGGTGGTCTACGATTTTTTATAACGACATTGGAATGTTTAATTATATTGACTAAAATTTACCATATATCATTTATAGTAACATTTTTTACGGGCTAAAATCGGAGGTTGGGGGTTGTGAGTGGTGATAAATGGTTTGTTCGTACAGCCTGTTTGCTGATAATCAGCAAACTGATAGTCGGCGACAAGTCATGACCTAGTTTATTCAGTTAGCTGTCACTGACACGTCACTGACTGTATAGATTGCGTACATGAGAACGAGTTGGCTGAGGGAGCTTTGACCGATTACTGACAACTGATCCACTGTCCGTACAGAAACTTCGACAGATGTGCATCATCTGCCTTTAATTGCCAAATGTTTTGCATCCAGAGAAATTTTTATATTTTGGCAAGAAAGAAGGCAAAAATATTATGGAAGCTGAACCCGAGGGGTCCCCAGGCGACCCTTCTACTGCTTTGAGTGGAGTTGGCGCGGAGTGCAGCGCTACTTTGGAACATATTCCAGAAAACCAAAACGAGATGACGCCAATGATGACATCAGGGATGACACCGATACTGGAGAAGGAACACGAGAACCAGAGACTTTTGAAGATAATAGCTTACAGCTTACAAGTATCATTAATAAATCAGTTCCCAATCTTGATTCTTCCAAAACAGCAAAACGTAGACATAACAGTCATCCGAGTGACCCACATACTGAGACCGATGAGGAAATACAGGGTGATCTTTTCACACCTGTGCGACGTCGCAAAGTGAGACTGCGCAAAACAGAATTTCCTCCGCTACCGACGAAATCCCCAAATAACAAACATTCAAGCAACCTAAAATCCTCCGTGTCTGTACCCTCTACCGCTTCTACTAGTCAGCCAAGGGAAATACCTTTATCAGCATCCACACAGAGTGCTCCTCATGTTATACCCCAAGTGCAGTCTGATCCATTGGCTAGCTGCAACTCATCTTCCTTGCCATCCAGCGGATCTCTAAGCACACAGGCCCAATCGCCTCGCCAGGGGCGTATTACTCCAATCGTGTTGAGAGATGCGACAAAATGGCGCACCTTAAACTATTCCTTTGTAAGTCTTGGTATTCGTATTGAACGCCGTTGACGCTGGGATACATATCATCCCCAAAACCGAAGACGATTATCGCAGGATAATCCGTCTTTTCAAAGAGGAAAACATTCCTCATCACACTTTCCCTTTGCCCACTGAACGCAACATCCATGCGGTTATCAGAGGGATCCCAGCGTCAACCACCGAACAGCAGGTTAAAGATGAGCTAGAACAGAAGGGTTACGCTCCCTTTCACATCATTCGCCTAAAGCGCAACGGCGGCGTGCCCATGCCCTTGGTGGTGGTAATCCTGCCTAAGGCAGAGAAGACACAGCAAGTGGTCGAGCACGAATTGCTGGGGCTCTCTATCAGAGTCGAAGTTCAGAAGAACTCTCGACTCATTGGGCAGTGTCACCGCTGCAAGAAGTATAGACACGCACAGTCGTATTGCACTGCGACGCCAAAGTATCTAAAATGTGCCCAAGACCACATGACACATATGTGCCCTCAAACAGGGCAAGAGGTGCGCAGATGTGCGAACTGTGGGGGGGACCATCCGGCAAATAGTCCTACCTGTAGATTTACTCCTAGGAGAAATCTACAAGTCATCGCACAAAGGCGAGCAAAGTCATACGCGGAGCCAGCAAGAGATGACACCTCAACTGCCCCTGCTGTTTCGAGCTCATCTACGACTACTCAAAATGTGGACCTAGCAACAGCGCTCAGGTCCATACAGCAGATTATTAGTCCCCTGATAAGCGCCACTCAGGCATTGCAGGCGATCTTTCCGCTAAATGGCTAGGTACAATAGCAGACAGCCTGCATTCATCAAAATTCTTTTCTGGAATTGTTTGGGTCTTAGGGATGTCCCCACAAAAAGGGAATTTCATTAAGCTCTTTTGGATGAAAGTGTAGATGTGGCTCTGCTGCAGGAAACATTGCTTAATCCGGAAGCATTCCCGAATTATTATGTTATCCGCGCTGATAGATTAACTGGACGGGGTGGCGGTTTGGCAGTGCTAGTAAAACGTGGTATTGATTATTACAGGAGCACAAACGCTGAGATGCAGAGCATCGAGGCAGCTTCCGTGGTAGTGAATATGACGGGAGGTATCTCGTTGAAAATCACATCGGTTTATGTCAGATTTGGTGCCAGGCTGCAAGAGACGGATCTAGAAGTCCTGTTTTACTGCTCTGGTCCGCTTATTGTAGCAGGAGACTTCAACTGTAAACATCGAGCATGGCACTCTAGGTTAAATTCCACCAGTGGCATTCGACTTTACTACCATGTGATACGAAACGGCTACCTCATACACAGCACTGAGGAGCCGACTCACCACCCATTTAATCACTTTCAGGCACCAGATGTCATTGACTTCGAGATACCTAGAAACTGTAGATACAGTGTCACTTCTCGAATCATGTATGACATTTCGAGCTATCATCTTCCTATCGTACTGGAAGTGGCTAATGAGCAAACCTTAGAAGGGGAAACTCCTCCAAGGAAAAGGGTTGATTGGGAGCTATGCAGGTCGCTCCTTAGAGAGTTCCCCAATATCCCGATCATAGATGATGAGAACGATATAGATGCTGCTCAAGCGGAGTGGACAAGTTCCGTTCAGCAAGCTCTGCAGCATGCAGCTGTACTACCAGTACAACGACACGGCAGACCTTTTCTCCCTGCAGACGTTCGTCAGAAAATTTCTGACAAAAGAGCTGCAATTAAGCAAGCAAAGAGATCTTGTCACCCAGATGACATTCACAGGGCAACGAATCTTGTTCATGAAGTGAGAAATACTCTTCATGAATTCCGTAATGAGCAATGGAGCGACTTTCTGTCGGGGATGCTTGACTCAAGTATTCCTCTCTGGAAAGTTGCAAAGTCGCTCAGAAACGGAAAGCGAGAACAACTCCCGCACATCCACGGTCCTAGGGGCATAGTCCGTAGGACAGAGGAAAAGGTCGAGATTTTCGCTGATGCCATGGAAAGTCAGTTCTCTCCCAACTATGACCTTGATAATGACCTCGACGAGGAGCAACATATTGTAAGATCCGTCAAGAGATATTTTAGGGCCAACGGCGTCAGTGGCAGTAGTGCCTCTCTTAGTGATTTTTCCTCAGAGGAATCTTCAGAAGATTCCTCAACTGAAGAGATGCATGGCACATCAGCGGAATCTCCTGAGATTCCGCATTGCACACCAGCAGAGCTCCAAGGGCATATTAAAGACCTCAAGGTGCGTAAAGGGATCGAATCACTAATAAGGCGCTGAAGCTACTTTCGCGGAAGTCCTTAACTTATCTCTTGGCAATAATCAATGCCATGCTAAGGACCCAGCTCTTCCCAACGGCGTGGAAGACCGCTGATGTCATAATGATTCCAAAGAAGGTTGGTTCGATGTTCTCCCAGGATTACCGCCCTATTACTCTACTGTCAGCTCGTTCTAAGCTGTCGGCAGACCACAATGTGATTCCTGACATGAAATTTGGCTTTCGGTCTGAGCATAGTATGGAGCTACAGGCCATAAGGCTTGTTGAACGAGTAACCAGGGGGTTCACCCGTAACGAAAGTACTAGCATCTTGCTTCTGGATGTCTCAAAGGCATTTGACATGGTGTGGCACCAAGGGCCTTCTCTACAAATTGATCTATAAGGGCTTCCCCTTCTGGCTCCTAAAACTTTTGAAATCTTTCTTCGAGGGTAGGAAACTTCGGATCAAAATTAATAACGTTCTGTCGACAACACGGCCCATCAAAGCCGGTGTCCCTCAGGGTTCGGTTCTTGGACCAGTCCTTTATTCACTTTTTATTCATGACGTCCCTTGCCCCAGCAACTGTGAAACCTATCTCTATGCTGATGACACTGCCCTGGTGGTCCAATCGTGCTCTGGGGATGTAGTTCCCGACAGGCTGCAAAGTGCAGTGGACGAGGTATTGGAATGGGCGAATCGGTGGCTGATCAAAATTAATCATTCGAAAACGCAGGCAATCTATTTTACTAAAAAACTTAGCGGCGCCCCGTCTGAGGTTTCAGTGAATGGAGCTCGGGTACCATGGGAAAGCTCTGCTAAGTATCTCGGTGTCACTCTTGACAAGGAAATGACTTGGCAGAAGCACACTGAAGCGTTAAAAACTAAATTCCAAATCTCGTTTCGGCAACTCCACCCTATGCGGCTTGGTGTTTTCTCGCCAAAACGCATTTGCGTAGCCTGCAGGTTTTGCAGAACAGAACCTTGCGTACAATCACTAACGCCCCATGGTATGTTTCCAACGAGACCCTTCATGGAGACCTTGACATCCCTTACCTAGGGGACTACATCAAACAACAAGCGCAGCTACGTTATAGTCAAGCGGAATTGCATAACAACCCTTTGTTGCGCGAGTCAGTAGATTACACAGTCGAGCAAGTTCGCAACCACACAAGGCCGCGACTCGGACTGAAAACAAAATTAAGTCGTGCGACTGTAGGTCCAACCAAAATTATAATTTTCTTCAACAACCAATCCCAAAATTAATTTTACGATCAATTTAAAATTGCCGAATACTAACTAGCAATGCCAAGGCACCCCTCAAATTGATGCACTTCTTTTTTCTTTGCTCTCCCTCCTTCCTTCCTGCCTTTCTTCTTCCCTTCTTTCTCCCTGACTTTGTTTGGTATCTGGGCAACCAAACCTGACAGACCTACTGACTTACAAGACGTTAACCAAGAGCAAAGGTCCTAAGGACCGCTCTGACAGACAATGACGAATAGAGTACAGAAACTTCTGACTGTTTGATGACTGTCAAATTAGTCAGCAGATTATTGTCCAGTAAATTGTCAGAGCTCGAAATCAAGCACAATCATTATTCGAACATTTTTCAGCATGAGATAGACAATTTTGCAAAAGTTCTGGTATTTTCATTTTCTGTAAACCAGAATGATGTAGGATTGTCCGGAAGTGCCTGAATTTTCCTCTAGAAGGGATAACAAGGAACACTTCCTAGAAAAAATGTCAGCACCAAAAAATGTCAAGTAGATTTACTCAGTAATCCCCATTCAATTCTCATTTAAAATGTATGGACATAAATTCTAAGGAATGTGATTCCACAAATCGAATGTGTTTTTATAAAACTAGGATAGTAGGGTTTTTGTTCCAAGTTCCCTCACAGTTGTCGCCCAGCCCTGAAGCGTACGCACAAACAGTACATATATTCTAGCTCCAGTCGAACACAAAGCTGATCGAAACAAAAAACAAAATGGCTGTCTTTGACAATGGCGGACTGCCAGGCTGTCAAACTTGGGCATTTTCGTGTATTGTACTAAAAATATTCTTCCTATGTGTGCAGAGTCTCACTGGAAGAAAGAAGTAAATCAAAATACTACAAGGACTTAATAACATCTTTTAATGACAAAGGGTGAATATATACTAAAAAGCTAAAACGCCTGGCCATAACTACAATTACCAGGATCTGCTCACATAGCTACAAGTTTCAGAGAGTCCCAACGTGGGCAAAAAGAAATGAGACTACGAAAATACAAAAAAATCATCAAAGGAAAATCATAAGTCAAGTCGCTTTTTTTTACCGCCGAGACATACTACAAGCAGAAATATGGATAAACATATGCATCAAGCAACTTGCAACATAGATCCGCATTTTGTAACTGTAACCAAAATTTTGTAAAAATTAATGTTCACTAAAAAACACAGGTTTTTTTATAAGTAGTTAGCTTTCCATATGGCGCTGCCTGATATTTAAAATGGTTACTACCACGGAATTTCACTGACATCTCTTCTGCAACTGTCTTGCTCACTCGGAAATGTTACAAACACTCGTTGATGTTGAAATTGTGGCACTAATTCCTCCACAAAATTCAGGTTTCTGGGTTTCGTTGTCAGATCATTCTCTGCTTGGTTTATCGCTCATAGTTTTTTTTACTCCGAAGCAACCGCGCAGGCAAATCCTAAACGACAGCACAGCGAGGCTGCTATGAGGAGCTTAAAGTAACTTCGTTAATTCGATGTTTAAACTGCCTAAGGCTAATAGAACTGGGAAAAGCTTCCGCATCCCCCTCACAATCTCGATACACTATCAGTCACGCGGGTTTGTCTGGCAGGCACATCGCGCGGCATCATCATCGAGGGCAGCTCTAAGGAGCAAAGCTTAGCGGTAGGAGAAAGCTAGATCGCCGATGGCACACCGGTGCGAAAGTGTCCCCAGCTTGTCCGTTAGAGCAGAGTCATCAATCAGTAAATGCCTTTTGCGCCGCAATATTAGTCCTCAAGATAGTTTCGACACACTCTTACACCTGTCACTGTCACTGATTGACTGGCATTCTCTGACCTGTCAGAAGGTTCTGTACGAACAGCGGAATAGCTGTCGGCAAACAGTCAGAAACTGTACAAATAGGTAACATCTCTCTGAATCTGATTTTGACAGCCCCCGACAAGTTACCGGCTACTGTACGAACAAACTAACTTCCAACCCCGGTAATTCTACGCACCTCATACATTTTCCGCTACATTTGGGAAATAATAATTACTTTATTTTATTAGTATTGCAACTTTGATAGTCCGTCCGAGTGACATATAAAAAGCATGTAGCAGGCAGCGCGGCAACTTACGACATGGGCGCGACAGTATCTATACAAATACAAATATATGAGTATTATGCGTATGCACTATTATACAGTAGAATATACACTGATAACCAAATGTCACTGACGTCGTAATGTGTACGAGAGGGAAGCGCACGTATGAAAAAGAAAGAAGCACCTCGTTGCCCAGCAACACGAGTGACGCGGCCGCGGACGCCATCGGCGCATTGTTTCTAATATACATATTGAATACGTCTCGCCCTTGTTGGCAAGCAGTCTTACACCAGAGCTCCGATGAAGTGAGGCAACGAACACGCGCTTTGCTGCAATATGATTAAACGTTTTCCAACAATAGCCTAGATGGTTCTGACAAAACCTACTTTTTTATGCCAATGCGGTACATAGTATGTGGAAATATAGAGTTAAACTGCTTGAAGCCTTTTTTTAAATATATTGTTAAAAAAACTGTCTCGAATGAGTTTTTTTTCTGGAACCTTAATATTTTTTTTCTGTTTGAAACGGCCTACTAGATGGTATATCGTTTATTACTATTGGTGTGGGTATCAAAATCTCCACGCCTGTTTTGTCCTTCGCCCAATTAAAACCTTATTTTGATGAATTCTGCTATCCACGTACCAGACTAATGCAAAAACCCGACAGACGTATTACCTGTTTGAATATGATTTTGCGTACTCGCACCTAGCGTGGATGGTTAAGTATTACCTATGGTATTACGGAATATTAATCACGAGCATGACCTAGAACCAAGACAGGCAGAGTATGAAATGCATTTCCTGCGTGTTTTTCGCCTGCGTCTAGCATAACTGCGCAAATTCCTAACTGTCCCCTCATTTCTCTTGGTTAGAGGACCGCAAGTGCATTTTTTCGTTGGACATAGTAATGCTTTCATACCTTTCTCTGCCAAGTCATTAAAAACGTACGTTTATTCATGTCTTCATTAAGATTATGGTTGTGTCAGCGGACTATGTATTATATGATATTGTCTCTGTCAGCAGAGATGTAAATGAATTAATTCTTCATATTGGGCTTGTAAGTGGGAAGAAGCCATTTTGCTACTATAATTCGCTAAGCATGGACAGATAAAAGATAATCATTGAGGAATCGAGTTAAAAGTCGAGGCAAGACAGACTTAACAGCTGGCGATAAAAACCGTTGTAGCAACGAATTTTGACGTGCGAAGTGGACGGATCCATTAGAAGCTCTATCATATTTCCAGCTAAACATTCCGAATCATAAATTGATCATTAATCGCGTACACAGTATCACATAATATACATTTCTAAAATATTTTTGTAAATAAAATGAAGATATACTGCTGGAAGCCATACATTCATAAATTTGTTATCGAAATATTCCACCATGACGGTAGATCTTCTTCAAATTTTGACGTCACTGAATTTTCATATAACATCAACATTTGTATTACTTTGATCCATAGGAAAAATTGAAATTATTTCGGGAAATGTCAAGTGTTAGATATGGCTATAAACTGTATGAGACGCAAGCGATGTCTTCAATATCAGGTACTGATGACATAAAATACATATCTTCAAGATCAAACCCTAACACGCATTCACACACTGGAACCAACGTTCGAACCAAGATTAGTGCTGACATGGTGTGACATGCCAATTCTATGTCTATGATTTATGGATTTGAAGTAATTCTATATTAATTTCATTTTCGATGTTCAGCAGAGTACTATTCGTCATTGTTCTTCTGAGCGGTCCGGTGGACTTTTTCTCTTAGTTAAAGTCTCGTCGGTCTGTTATTCTGTCAGATTTGGCTACCCAAATACCAAACATGTTCAAAGGGTCTTCAGAAGATGTAAACAGATATCAGGTGCTATGTCAAACGTCAGAGACATAATCAGTGCATGTACGTGCTTACGGAAATCTGCCACAAAATCAAAATTTTATAAATCTACAGGTGGACCATAAGATTTTGTGAATATGTGTAGCCGTATTATTGTATAGTCCAGAAATATGCAGCAGATGTATACAGGGTGACTTTGAAGCTGAGTCATTAATTTTCAGATAATGATTGTAGAAGGAAGATAAACCAAAATATGTATGTAAAAATAAAAAAAAAATTAAAAAAAAAAATTTACCTTGTTTTATAAAGTATCCTCCCGACAAGTATTTCAGTGCGGACCTGTATTTGATCGTGAGGTCTTGGAGCACCGGCATGCCGTCCATATGTGAGGTCTTAAGTCAAATGAACCCGTTGTACTACATTAACAAAGGCACGGGGGGTTGGTTGCACTCGATTGGGAAACCGATCCGCATAAACATGTGCCATTTTTTATTTCGTTTGAGCCACGCAACAGGCACCACTATCCACTACCGACTGACACTGACTGTATACAACTGAATGGAATAATTGTAAAAACATCGTTCCAAATTCTTTCGCTTTTTTGTTTCCGATGCGATGAACCGATAAGGCGAATTATATCCGTTGTCGCCAAACACGAGCACATAATATTATTATTGAGACAGGGCGGTACGCAAACTTCCAAAGGGCTATAACTTTGTTACTTTAATTTTACCAGAATAATGGCAAAGGAAAAAAAATTTCTTTTGATCAGATCTACTCACTGTTAAAATAAATGACTCAACTTCGAAGTGAGCAGTTTAAAGGCAGTAATATCGGAACTTCAGTAATCTATCGTCAAGATAATTTTTAGTATTCATCACTTCAGGATGAGAGATAGTTTTCTAACAAAGTAATTGGAAAAGTATTAAGAATGTGAAGTGTTTGATTCCATATATTCAAATCTCAGTTACTAGCCAGTTACTACATTAACAAAAGCACGAGGGGTTGGTTGCACTCGATTGGGAAACCGATCCGCATAAACATGTGCCATTTTTTATTTCGTTTGAGCCACGCAACAGGCACCACTATCCACTACCGACTGACACTGACTGTATACAACTGAATGGAATAATTGTAAAAACATCGTTCCAAATTCTTTCGCTTTTTTGTTTCCGATGCGATGAACCGATAAGGCGAATTATATCCGTTGTCGCCAAACACGAGCACATAATATTATTATTGAGACAGGGCGGTACGCAAACTTCCAAAGGGCTATAACTTTGTTACTTTAATTTTACCAGAATAATGGTAAAGGAAAAAACATTTCTTTTGATCAGATCTACTCACTGTTAAAATAAATGACTCAACTTGGAAATGAGCAGTTTAAAGGCAGTAATATCGGAACTTCACTAATCTATCGTCAAGATAATTTTTAGTATTCATCACTTCAGGATGAGAGATAGTTTTCTAACAAAGTAATTGGAAAAGTATTAAGAATGTGAAGTGTTTGATTCCATATATTCAAATCTCAGTTACTAGCCATTAAGCACAAAACTTCCCGGCAAATGACAATCCATTGAAAACTTTCTATTCATAAATCTGTCTCTTTTTCATATTTTTCGCATTAATATTTTTGCGAGAGCTGTGAAAGCGCGTGCTGGGGGGCAAGGTTGCCAGACTAAAGATTTTTGTAAAAAGTTTGGCTAACTTACTAACATATGTATTATGGATGCTTGGCAGCTTCAGCAAAATAACATCATCTTATGTTGTCTTTATATATATATATATATATATATATATATATATATTCAATAGCCTCACACTATAAAACTATCTCTCATCCTGAAGTGATGAATACTAAAAATTATCTTGACGATAGATTAGTGAAGTTCCGATATTACTGCCTTTAAACTGCTCATTTCCAAGTTGAGTCATTTATTTTAACAGTGAGTAGATCTGATCAAAAGAAATGTTTTTTCCTTTACCATTATTCTAGTAAAATTAAAGTAACAAAGTTATAGCCCTTTGGAAGTTTGAGTACCGCCCTGTCTCAATAATAATATTATGTGCTCGTGTTTGGCGACAACGGATATAATTCGCCTTATCGGTTCATCGCATCGGAAACAAAAAAGCGAAAGAATTTGGAACGATGTTTTTACAATTATTCCATTCAGTTGTATACAGTCAGTGTCAGTCGGTAGTGGATAGTGGTGCCTGTTGCGTGGCTCAAACGAAATAAAAAATGGCATATTTCTGGACTATACAATAATACGGCTACACATATTCACAAAATCTTATGGTCCACCTGTAGATTTATAAAATTTTGATTTTGTGGCAGATTTCCGTAAGCACGTACATGCACTGATTATGTCTCTGACGTTTGACATAGCACCTGATATCTGTTTACATCTTCTGAAGACCCTTTGAACATGTTTGGTATTTGGGTAGCCAAATCTGACAGAATAACAGACCGACGAGACTTTAACTAAGAGAAAAAGTCCACCGGACCGCTCAGAAGAACAATGACGAATAGTACTCTGCTGAACATCGAAAATGAAATTAATATAGAATTACTTCAAATCCATAAATCATAGACATAAAATTGGCATGTCACACCATGTCAACACTAATCTTGGTTCGAACGTTGGTTCCAGTGTGTGAATGCGTGTTAAAATAACATCATCTTATGTTGTTTTATAGTGTAAGGCTAAGGAATATATATATATATATATATATATATATATATATGTATAGGTCGCAGTATTCAATACCAAAAATTGCAAAAAGTACTATGCATGTAAATAAAACTACATTACTGAAAGCTGACAAAATCATATCTAAGCGATGCAGGACCAAGCAGGAGAAATGTTAGTATGTTGTGAAGTGAACACAAATATACAGATTACAAGTACGAGTATATGATAACATTAGAAGCCAAGCTAGTATACGGTATCGAAAAAGCTAATCACTCCTCTATATACTCCAAGAAAAGAAAAATGTCTGTCTTAATCGGCAACACTTTTCGATTTGGACTTTGAAGACTTTTCTAAAACAGGAACGTTAACGTCGCATGTCCCTTTTTGTTCCAACAGCCTGTCTGGAGGAGTATTCGTAATAATGTTCATCTGATTGTTTCATAGTGTGCATAGAAATGAACGAATGACTAAAATGAGTTTTATCTCAAAAATACATTTGTTTGAATAGTGTTTATGCATTTTTTTGAAATCGTAAGTTGTTAACGAATAATAGTACAGCTCTAAAATTGTACGTACATATTCCACTTTTATGGCGACTTGTTTTCTTATCACTTTCTCTATTCGAATAATCTTTGCTTTTCTTAAAAACCCAATTAGCTGCAAAATAAGGTCATTATGTAAAATGATCGTCGTGAAATGGTAACTTTTATAACACTGGACGTAGGAGCTATTCACAACTACTGTTGGGTATAGTAGTCACTATAGTTGTCGGTACAAAACCTGAAAATGTGGCAACCATGCTAGTGCGGCGTGGCGCTGCTCACTATATTTATGTATTTCGTCCACATTCGTTAATTTCCTGTACTGCCAAAACTTGCCTCTGCCATAAATTATAAACTCATTACATAATAGGTGGGTATGTTTTGAGAGTGAGAACAGGTCGTTAATTCTCTCGTTGGCAGGCTGATGTTGCCTGTTCTCTCTATTTCATTCTGTGTACGCGGATTCATGGTGATGCGCTGGCCCTGTTCCCAGGTAGTATACGATTACGTTTGTAATCAGTAGGCGGATTTCTCGTAAAACCGTCAGATGAACATTGCTATATACGAGTACAACAGTTTCTTTTCTTAATACATCATGGCATTTGCATTTTTACTTCCAGCTCCCACGTTGTAAAGATCCTTTTTTGACGTTGGGGGAAGATATGTATCTACGATCTATTAACACCTAATTCCGATAGACCTCTTGATCAGCAACGCTTTCATTTTTTGATTTGCCTTTAAAATTTATTATAATAGTTGATAGCTTGTCCACCATCGAGACTACTTTTAAGCATAATCAATTTTAACTAAATTATTCATCAAATAATTACAGAAGCACTATTATAATAACATTGTGTTCAAGATCAGAATTGGATAAGGTTATAATCTATATGTTGCTCCATGAAAAAAAATCTGAAACTTGAATACCCTTACAAGGCTTTTTGAAAATATTGAGCTATTTTGAAAATAATTTTGTCGATTTTTGAAACATATCACAAAGCAAATAATATTTTTACATTGTCCTTTTTGATGCTCAGTAAGGTAGCTTTTAGGTTGTTTCTCAACTACGGTAAGAAACTAATTCTTTCAGTCGTTTCAAGAAATAATTTTATGTGGGCCTGGAGTTGCTTCATTTTTGAGGTACATGGCGTTGAAGTTTGAAGAAAAACAGTATAAAATACCCTTAAATCGATTTGTCTGAAATTTGGTGCATGTATTTGAAGTAATCAGATCGAAATTGTTTTTTAATTTTAGTTTTCATTTTATCTAGTCTATGCTCGATCATTTCTTGTAATGGTTAATTTTACGATATGGCCACGACATATCGTAGTATGCAAATATTGGTACACGGACAAGAAAAAAAAACAGTAAACCGTGACCTGAAGTAAAAACTTCCGAACTTTGCCAGTTATGGACTTGTTAATACCATGTGTGGGTTTTGAAATGTCTCTTTGCGTTTAGTACTTTAAGATGTCAGATATTATACTTCTCTGGAGAGGCCTCCATCAGAAGGGTTACTTTCTCATTCTTACCTAATGAACATTTTCCAACACCACGATCCGTAAGTGGTTAGTGTATGAACGTTAAAACATTTCATATTCTGTTTGTTCCAGACATGCTACGAAATGGAACGTTACCTGAAAGACGAACCGAAGATGAAGAACGGGTACAAGAAGCTTTCGGGCGTAGACCGAAGTGTGGAGCACCATCGGACGTGGTACTGTCTGGACGACATCTCCGACAGGCACTACGAAGCGTTCAGTTCAGCGAGCTCGCCATGCTCATGGGACGGCGCCCTTTCCTGCGCCATCTTAGTCAAGCAGGAACCCATCGACGACCTTCTGGAAGAGGACGAAGACCAGGATGACGACGCGGATAGCGATGTGTAAGTTATATTGTTATATTATTTTTTCTCGAATCAGATGTGGACGCGATGCTGTCATTATACTTGACTGTTTTTAGAGGTGCAGTGCTGTAGTTTTTTTATTTGACTGGCAAGACAACCTCTGCGTTCCTTGAATCTTATTAGCCAGCACAAGATAAATGATCTCTATGGCGACTGATTTTACAAACGCTCTATGTAAGCAAACATGTCTTTGATCACGTTACCTCTCTCTACACGGAGTAGCATTTTAGTCTCCCTACCTAAATCTTTCGAAAACCTTGCATTATACAAAAAAGTTCAAACAAAAATTTTAGGGTTCCAGGGGGTATTGAAATGATGTTGATCTCAACATTCAAGGCCAAGTGAATATTTCCAAATGAAACCCTTCCTTTTTCGTATCAGAATTGAAAAGAAGAGCAAATTTTACTCCCCAGCATCACATTGATCATGACCTTATCCATGACGTTCAAGGTCAAGTCAAAATTTAAAGAGGAAACCTCTGACTTTTATCCTGGAAATTAAAAAAGCAGGAAACTTGACATCCTAAGTTAGGGTCGTGTCAAGCTTAAGTGTTATTTAAGGTCAGGGTTATATTCGGATGTAAAATTTCCTGTTCTTTCCATTTTCGGTCTAAAAATGATAGGTTTCCTTCGGAAATTTTGACTTGACTTTGAAAATGAGACACCGTGTATAGGTTCTTCGTGGTTACACGCCCGTGTCGCTATACTGTGCATACATTTTTGTTTAAACACACTTTTGTCTCTCTTAACATTCGGAGAAAAATTTGTGCAACTTACAGATATCAAACACAGGAATCGGGGACTAACGAGTCATTGTGTAAACGTCAACGCGGTTTTCCTGTTCAAGTCAAACTTATAGTATCAATCTACTCAACTGCCAATGTGCCGTACATGAACGGGCAAACCGCGTGTCAGTGGTGATTTTGAAATTCAGGCACTGGCTCGTCAGTCCCCATTTCCTTCAATATCCGTATGTCATGAGGCAGCATAACCGGTACAATCTCGGGTAGAATGAATAAGCACTGATTAGGTGGTAGAAGCTGCTTAAAGTGTAACGAAAACTGGTTGACGTTCACAGTTGCACGCAGACTTTTTTCCTGTTTTCTGTATGAGGAAGCAATGGGTTAGAGACCAGTCACATACGGTGCTTTCTCTTATCCTACGGCCTTCTCTTTATAAGCAATTAGAATATGAGAGGTTATATACTCTTGATAGAAGTACGACAGCGCTACAAATATCGGGCCTGCGACAGTGAATAGCAAGTGTAAGTGTGCGGTCAGCAGATATAGATTGATATTGCATCAATTCCTCCTCTACAAGGTGACATGATTAAATTTTGATTTCGGTGTTTCGTCGCTCACTTTCCATCTCCAATATTATTTTTTCTGATGGTCGCTTCTCTGGAATTTTATATAGAATTTCGAATTGTGATTTCAACGATGTATAATTCGTTTTTTTCCGTCTTACTTTTGTTCAGATCGAGTTCTCGTCTCGAACCGTTTTCGAGATTCCATTGGTGGGGGTCGAATTTGTAACATGAACTATGTGGGAAATGAATGATCCTCTCTTGCAAGTCCATCTATACTTTTATTACTGTGATTACATCATTGCCCTGACAGATAGTCTAAAGTTGTATTGCACCATTACTTTCAGTTTATGTTGGCAGTCCTGAATCATTACAGATCTTACTTATGGGTCTCACTTTGAAGAAATACTTCCCTTAGCCAAGTCTTTGCTTCTACAAAGTTCTTTCTAAATGCAATAGCATTATTTAGAATCAGATTCCAGTGTATCAATTTCGTACTTGTTGATATTCATTTTGATGATTTAAGTTGGAGAACCGTAAAAATACTAATCTGCACAGTTTTTGGTTGAAACATTAAACCATCTATAATCCATACGTAATTAAGTGGTTCTGTTGTTGTTCTTGGCAGTAATTTTTGGCCAGGTACAGGGAGTGAACTATCGCTAGATTACGTACTAATACTTAGACATTCACACTTTAAAGGCAGTGTCTCAATGTTGAGCCTAATTTTTGCTGTTCATATGCTTACCGACAGCGCATTTTTGACGCTGGATTGAATTTTCGCAACACCAACTGCTACATAAATTTTGACACGTACTGTACCTGTATAGCTCCTAGGTGATTAATGTGTTACATTAAAAGTGGTAAGCCACCTAATCGATTCTGGCACATGCCGCGTAGCTTAACACAAAATGTGCATTTTCCTCAACATTATAAGTAGGAAAAATATGAAAGATGAACCTTAATGGCAGCATCCATTTTCAGGCAGGGGAAGTTAACCGTATCGATCGAAACATGATATTTTCTGCCGCCACTTTGCATACAAATTTGTTAGAGAGAAAAGAAAAAGGCAACCGTTAAATGTCTTTTTCATTTTCGTACCCCGTCCCTCCTAATCCGTATGAAAAATTTCCTTCGTTTTCGAGTGACGCGGGTAAAAAATTACCTAAATCTTCAGCGTCTCCTTGCTTGGCATTTGCATTTGCGCGATTATCGTATATTTTTCTAAACTGGTAGCTGGGAACTTCCTAAAATCTGCTGTAGCATGTTTCCTAGGTGTAAAGTATACCACTTATTCTGCTTTTTTTATACATTTTTTTGATAGACCATCAGAATTTACTGAATTTCAAAAATGAGAGTGATAAGAAAAGATAATCCGTGGTTGGTGAAGTGTATTTACAAGTAAGAGTTGAGAAAATATGCTACAGACAGGAATATTTATGAAACGTGAACAAGTTATTACATTATTAGCCCGAGTAAAGATAACATGGAGACGCAAGACAGCTGTTCAAATATACTCTACTAGGCTCTGCAAGACCATCCGTAGCAAAATTTTTCCCGAAATTTTACCACAACACTTAAAAAAATGCAAATGACGTTTCTAATATTGACGCCTTGATGATTGGAATGTTATAAAGAAGCTTTGAATAAAATATGTATTAATACCAATGAAAAACAAGATTTAAGGCGTAGTATTGTTTTCCAAATAGCTAAGGGTGATTCCGATAAATACTTCCATTATACGTGCAAGAACAAACAAAACAAGACTGATGGTGTTTATGTTTTATGAAAATTTGTATTTTTACGAATTGTTATCAAATTTTTAATCATTTATATTCCGTGTCACATTTTGCACATCAACATAAAACAATTATTCATATTGTAGATTTCAATCTGTAAAAATATTGTGTATCTAGGTGTTTTGGGGTAATATCAAGGATAGTATGAAATTTTGATATGTGGATTACAGTAAAATACTATGTATAATAATAAAAATAATGGATTTAACAAAGAACTTTTTTATGATGAATATGGTGAAACAACTAAGAAAATATATTTTTGTACAAATTTATTATGGGTTAGTCTTGTAGAGCCTAGTATGCACGTTCCTCAATGTTCCAACGCATGATGGCGACTGAACTGTATTGGGGCAAAACTTTATAGTTCCGCCTCTCGAACGAGACCACTAGCACTCCTCTACGATATCAACCAACTGAATAGCGCACATTTTACAAAAGGAAGTTGAGCTGCCGCAATCTGTATTTCAGTTTTTAATTTTTTCTATACATTAATACATTTTTATATTACTTTTATCATAAATGTAAAGATGTCTCTTTGATTCGTCTCTAAAATTTCATTTATTTTGTTGCAGCGCCCGGTTAGTGACACCTCCTTCGAGTCCCGAATCGTCAGGTCGGGGCGGCCACAACAGCAGTACGGAAAGTTCGTCAGGTTCGGCGGCCAGTGATCTAGAAATGTGCGGACTACGTATAGCTAGCACGCAACATCGGAACGCGATCGTCAGGGTGAGAACCTCTGGAATCGCTAGGTAAGTTGAATAAAGTATGTACATTATTCATAAGAACTTTCAGGTCCTTTTGAATGCTACCGTTGCTGTGTTGAGCAACGTATGAAAATGGAACTTCAAACTAACTAATGTGTTTCATGCCATACGAGATTTTTGCTATGTACTCTTTGTTTTCGCCTTATCAGGTGGAGTATTGGTTGGTTGGCAAATTGGTGGACGACTACGAATTAACTGGTTTAACAATTTTTTTTCGTATATTAGATATGTGCCTTTAGTAAAGTACACTCCTACGAACTTAAGCGTCGATCATATATTTGCATAGAACAGAACTTGATTCAGGTGTCACGATATGAAATGCTGAGGGCTGTTTAATTTTGGCTTCCACAAGTATTCAACAAGTACCAGTATCATTAATGCAAGTATAATAGTTCGACTGAGCAACTAAACTATGCGTGGCTAAGTTTTATGAGCAAATTCTTCAGGATGCTGCTCACATTAATAGGTTTTCTATAGATAAGGATCCGAAATACCAAGGAGCAATGAAAATAAAATCCTTTTTTGCCGGTAACTTACTATGAGCGAATAAGAAAATCGGACGGTCCCTTGTTATCAACCATGTGTTAAATAGGATAATTTCTTTGTATTATAAGCTTTTCACACTCTCACTTTTCGAGTCTCATCACGTTGGCGCTCGCCAATGACTACGCTAAGCCAATCTGTAGTTCAGAAAATGCCAAAGTGTTTCCCATATAAACGTTCTTATGACAATAACAGTAAATCATGCAATCATGCAACGGATCAGAAAGACGTTTCATATTATAAATGTGGGACCTGTTACCTTACCCAAAACACCCATTAATGGATATGTTTAATTGCGTTACAGTAACCTAAAAATAGTCATTGACATATAAACGTCGATAGTTTGGCGCAAAGGAGACTGCATATTTAACAAGTCCTCCAAATATGAGTGCCACTGATTCGTTTTTTCTTACTTCTAGATAGATTCCAATAAGATTATGATCGACGCTTAAGTTCGTAGGAGTGTACTTTACTAAAGGCACATATCTAGGATACGAAGAAATTTGCTAAACCAGTTAATTCGTAGTCGTCCACCAATTTGCCAACCAATGAATGCCATCCAAGATACGCTCTCTCACACACAGCTTAAGAGCCAGGCTCACAGCTACGTAAAACGTCCAGCACTTCTCAGTATGTACACGTAAAAAGCTCCACCATATCTCAATGTATGACCATCACATCCATACATAATGTCGAAAGACGGCATCAACCTTAGATTACTTTTATTAGGTCCCAGAGAAGCTTTGCAGACGGATGGCTATCTTACTCTTTGGCCGCCAGATATCCGTCGTAATTGTTGGATGTCAATGCGGGTGTTCCTCAGGGATCGGTCTTGACTCCGACATTGTCCATCTTACATATCAACAATCCCCGTTTCTATATGAGCAATCCCATCCACACGTTTGCTGATAACTGCACTTTACATGCAGGAATTATCTCTGCTTGGGACCCAAGAATCTGGCATACTTTAATGCATACAAAACACAGTACTTCAACTTGAATTACAAGAAGCGCCATAACGCTCATCTGGTTTCGATGGTTGGCCTAATTCTACCAAAGAGCCGTTCATTTCGGTTGTTCGGAGTCCAGATCACCGAGGTCTTAATCCGGCACGAACACATCTCGTCCATAGCGACAGCTACTGGGAAAAAGCTAGGCGTTTTGTTTAGGGCTAAGCAGTACTTTTCTCCATATAACCTCCTCACTCTGTGCACGGCCCAGATAAGACCTAGCCTCGAGTCCTGCTCACATGATTGGGATGCTGCAGACCCGACTACATTATTCATGCTCGATGCTGTTCAGAAGAGGATGTCCGAATGATTGATGACTCTTCTCTAACGGACAGTCTCGGGACCCTCTCGCGCCGACGGGCTTTGCTGCTTAGAGCTTTCCTTCATGATACCGCCGCGTGATGAGCCTGTCAGCAGACACGCCTCCCATCCTAACCGCGTCTAATTCCGTACATCCAGAACTGGCCGATATGAGCACTCCTTTGTCCCTATGTTTTCGAGATTGTGGAACAATATACCAGTTCTACTGACCTTAGGCAGTTCAAAAAGCTGATTAAAACAAAGTTTCTTTCTGCTCGTCATAGCAACCGCAGTACCCTGGTATTATGCTTCTGCCTATGCATCTGCTTCAGTATGAAAAAAACGGTAAACCAGGGGATTCTGCATTTTCATCGGACTCCGTAACAAGATAGCTGTTGATGATACCCCAATTTTTCAAACTGTGTTACTTCAAAAAGAAAGACATATTCTGTGATGGTTCAAGGTCAAATTACTATATTTTAAAAAAAAAATAATACCTTCAAATTATTTTAATAGCAACTGTGAATTTCAGAGGCATAAAAAAATCCATTATGCATATAGAGCTCTGTGGAGTGGATGGAATGCTTTGTATGTGTTACGCGTAATGTTTTGTAATGTTTTGCTATGTTTTAAAAAGGGTAATTAATTACCCTGGAACTTCAAAGATCAGTCGAAGCGTAAACGTATTATTTTCACTCACAGGATAATTTTGCAGTGCGTAGCCAGCCCCGTGGAAGATATTTGACAGAGATTATTCCATTCTTTTTCGGTCCAGGAAAGCACACTAATATCCATAGTATTAGTGAATGTTTTAGATAATTCGAATGGCCGATACTAAATCTCACACATTTCTGTTTATTTGGAAAAAGAACTGTTACTAAATTTAGTACCTAATTTTTCAGAACTAGAATCACTTCTCTTACAGAAATAAGTTTTTTATAATAAATTAATAAATTTCGCTTGAAACTACACGAATTTGGGCAAAAAAAGACTATATTTCGTTCAACTTCGAACATCATGTGTCACAATATCAAACATATATACTAATCAAACTTTTGCTATTTGCGCAAGATATTTTCTTTTCAGTTTTGTCGTCAGCTCAGTGGTTTTCGTGGTTTTCTTTTACTGTTACTCCTACGTATTGCTTATCCAAATTTAAAATTCATATTTCTTTATTATAAATCTTAATAACAAAGTCATGGCAACGTCAAAATGTAGGTGTCCGCGGAGGTGTCGGAACATTATAAGTATAAAGTAAGATTAAAGTAAAATTGGTATTTAAGACAAGAACATTACAAATCTTCACGAAATTACATATTAAAATCAAAGTTAAAATCGTACAAGCAACAGATACTTGGCAGTTACTCTCTTAGAAGCTATCACATTGAGTGCACCGTTGATGGTGTCCGGTAGCATGTTATATGCTTTTATTGCCATGAATATGGGGCCTTGCTTGAAATATGTGGAAGTATGGGGAGGTATGTTCAAGCTACATTTTCTATTAGTTTCAGTGGTCATACTATCTGCGTAGTGATGATATTTGCAGTTAACTGTGTTTGAATATTTCTGGACGAACATGACAAGTGTGATATAAATCTCTACATGATGTCTGAGGATGCAACCTGAGCATACATCTAATTATACGGTTCTGAGCAATACAAACTAACAAGGCACTCCGTTAAGAACCCCGAACTATATGCAGTCAAAGATTTAACTATTGTACAGTAAAATTGACGTTGTGTTGCAATTGAAATTTCATTAGGAAGACGACGTATTAAATCGCAGATGCTATGTAATTTTGATGATGATGCAGTTTGGTAGTACCAGTTCAATGTAGAGACTAAGTAAATCTCACATTATGGACCTCTGGTATCAAAAAAAAGGTTTTTAAATGATTTGCGCCCCTAGCAGCCACTATACAGTAAAAAAGTTTGCAATAAATGGTCAGAGTCTATAAGCGGGTTTTTCGGACCCTAAAGTAACTGAAATTTAAAGATGGTTTTAAGTTTATAAATTTTTTGAAGTCAGAAACTTCTATTTTAAACTTTCATCTCAAGATCCTCTTTTTTATTTGAGTACTTAACGTAAAGTTCGAAATTTTGACATTTTTGTCCAACATTCGAATGTTTAAAATTTTTTTGAGCGCATGATTGCAAATAGTTCCTGTTTCAAATCGAGCTGAAGTACTATGCGTTCATATAAAAATAGTGAGTTAAATATTTGAAAATGGGCAAAATTTGGACAAAAATGACAAAATTGCGAAGTTTAGGCTTCTGAGGATGTATTAAGTACCTGCTAAAATGAAAAGTAAAATCTTCATGAAAGCGTACAACTCACATGTTACGAAGTATGTAAATGCACAAATTATTTTCTGGTCCGAAACACCCGTTTACAGGCTTTGATCCTTTGTTCATGCAAAATCAAATATTTAATGCTGTCTGATGTTATCCTTAATTTTGTTAGAAATTTAGCGTACTAAATTCAGCAGAAACTTGCATACCGCGGCAGACAGAATATCAAAAATAGTCAATATTTGATCTTTTTGAAGTTCATAGGTTTCATGCAAGATATAGATTAACTGTTGGATGTATAATATCACTTTTCAAAGTCAAAAATAGTTTAGTCAGTTTTTGCATTAGATAATTTTACATTGGATCATTGATACGACGCGACGTTTTATCGGGCTTTGGTTCGCCAGATTATCGTCACTCCATACTTCAGCAACTCATATTTGGAGGACTTGTTAAATATGCAGTCTCCTTTACGCCAAACTATCGACGTTTATATGTCAATGACTATTTTTAGGTTATTGTAGCTCAATTAAACATATTCATTATTTGGTGTTTTGGGTAAGGTAAGAGGTCCCACATTTTTAATATAACACGTTATTCTGATCCGTTGCATGATTGCATGATTTCTTGTTATTTTCTTAATTAACTACAGAACGGCTGCAAGGTGTTAGCCAAGCCTTAGCGTGGTCATTGTCCAGCGCCAACGTGATGACACTCGAAAAATGAGAGAGTGAAGAAGGGAAAAGCTTCTAGTACAAAAAATTATCCTATTTCACACATGGTTGATAACAAGGGACCGTCCGATTTTCTCATTGTCTCATAGTAAGTTACCGGAAAAAAGGATTTCATTTTCGTTGCTCCTTGGTATTTTGGATCGTCAGCTATAGAAAACCTGCTAATGTGAACAGCACTCTTCAGTTTTGTAGCTCCATTGACGAACTTGTTCATAAAACTTAGCGACTCATAGTTTAGTTGCTGAGTCGAACTATTATACTCGTACTTACATTAAAGATTCTGATACTTGTTGAATACTTGTGGAACCCAAAATTGAACAGCCCTCAGAAATTCATATCGTGACACCTGAATCGAGTTCTGTTCTATCCAAAGATTTGTAGGAATGTGAAACTTCATATAGTTTCTAAAATATTGTCTGGAAAACGCGTTCCAAATTCTTCCATCTGCTTTGAAAAACAACTCTGGCTTTCATGGATCGATATACTGAGGAGATAGGGCCTATTAGGCCGTTGTTCCCCCTATGTTTACTTTTCTGCTTAAGAATTTTCGTTGGCGAAAAAAAATCTGCAGAATTTCTCGTTTCACGATCATTTACTTCTATCGCATTGAAGGTGTTAGAGCGCCTGATTTATCAGAAAGAGAAGACTAAAGATCGCGCCAAACAAGCGATGCTACGAATGTGACTATTATTATAAAAAAAGATAGTATCCGAAGTAATACTACTGTGACACCGCGCTATTCATACTTTACCACTAAGTGCCCTTTTACTGGCGCATTTTAGACCCGCGACAGTGTCACTCAACAATGCTCAACAAACGAGTGTCTGATTTCATCGTCGATTGTCTGGCGCCTTGGGATATAATGTGCAATGACAATAACGGATTCTACCGAAGTACGTCTAGATTTGCTGCGGGTAGGCTAAACGTCTTCCGCGCCAGTTTGTTTAATTAGTTGACTGCATATATGATCGGTTATGAGCGAAATAATAATAAAAAGGTTATTATAAGTAGAACAGTATCATTCCAAAATGTACGAGCACAACAATTGCAACCCCTATTAAACATTTTTTTCTACGTACCCTCACATGACAATATCAGGAAGAAATGATTCGATTCTTTTCAAAAGCCAGATCAAAAACGTTATTGGGTCTTTACATCCACCAAGATTAGCAGCACATTTATGACACACAGCAGTTTCAATTTTTTCCTCACATTCGTCACAGACTGGCATAGTTTTCACTTTATGGGCAGGTGTAACTCTGCATTTTACAATGCATTTTGTACCTTCACGTTTCAACTGAACATAACCAATAGCATCTTCACGATACGAATATCTACCTGAGCTGGAAAATATCGTGTCATATTCGCAAATCTGTACTCATATTAGGCATCAACATTAATTTGTTTCAAATCGCACATTTTACTGCTACTTGTGATAGTGTAGCAATAGGCATAAATCCTTACTTCCAAAGTTTCTGACCTTTTATTTCTGCGCTTGTATATGGTGGTTTTGAATAAATATATTCCATCACTGCATAAATGTCAATTTTAAGCAAATTGTCACTTGACCCTTTTACAAATCCAGCTTCCATACTGGTACGAACTTACGCAGTACTCAGTGGTTATCAACTAGAAAGGCCAAGCGCACAGGTGTCTTATGAATTGTCTATAGACTAATTACTAATCGCACAGACGCTGTCGGTACGCTCGGCTAGCGAAGTGTGGCGTCAGACGCAAACTGACGGCAGCAATGATTTCGCGCTATAATGCGCCAACTTTAAGTATGAATTTATCTGTCATTTATTGACCGATTTCAATAATTTTTTCACTGGTTGATTATATTTCATCTATATTTTGCTGGTATGTCATTACTTATGCGATTGTGAACATCACTAAACTTCTCCATTGACACGTCATTTGGAATTGTTTTTTTCTGTTGGCCCTTTTACTTCGAAGTATGAGATTCTCAGAAAATTGATTAGATCGGATTGCATAAATATTTTGTTTTGGTATTTACTATTTGCTCATTGCCTGTGTAGTATTTGTAAAGACTTTACTCAGAGGTTCTCTTCGTATGTGCTCTTGCTTAGACGTGGTAAGGTATGTCTGGTTGCATACCTGACAGTGTTGAGGTAATTTGGGTAATAGAATTATTCATTCTTCTTCATGGCTCCTTTTAGTCAAATTTATGAGAGGAAACTGCGTTTCTTGAAGAACCAAAACCAGTCAAATACAAATAATTGTATATAAGTACCCTTACTTATATAAATAAATAAATAAATAAATAAATAAAAACGCCTTTATTTTAAACTCGGCGAAGGCCAGCTATGCTGTTAACTTAACCGAGCATGTAAAAAGTAACAACAAGCCAAAAAGAAAAGTAATATGACAAGAAACAAGTTTTACATTACATTAATTTTAGAATATTACATAACAACAATGAACAATAATAACTACAGATGTACGTATACAAAGAAAATAAGCAATAATAAACAACTTATACTTCACAGAAGCAGTTGTTTCAGTTTTCGTTTGAACATATTAGGAGACATGTCTTCAAATTGACCTATATTGTATTGGTTTAGAAGTTTGACTGATGTACAGGAAAATGAGCTTTGAGTCATGGTTTTAGTTATTTTAGGTATTTCATAAAGTACATTAAAGCGTGTTGCACGAGAGTGAATCAGATTTCTACGAGTTAATTTTTCAAACAGATATGGAGGGCTTTTAGTTTTAATCAATTTATGAAGAAAGCAAGCAAAATGCAGCTTTTCTCGATTGGAAACATTCAACCATTTCAGTTCGGAAAGTTTATATGCAGTTATTTGAAGACTAATACTTCTTGTAGGTATTCCTTACTGCTACCTCTTCATGCAGACGAACATTACCATTTACTACAGAAGTTTCACAGTCAGGCACCCGATTTAGGGTTTCCACAAATTTAAAATTATGGAAATTTAAAATTACGCGATTTAAAAATCACTTCACTCATTCGATTGAACATTAGCTCATCCGCTCGCCGCCGACCGTTGTTTTGAATTAGTAATATTTATTTTTCCCGACTATAATCCCAAAATCCCGAGTTTTTGAAATTTTGCCCAGATATTTTGGTGATCCCATCAGGTGACCCTAACTGGATTTCTGCAATGTACTGGAATGTGCGATAGAAAGAATTGTGGTTATGCTCGCAGAGGATGATAATGTTCTTCTTTTACACCTTGTGAGTTTCTTTGATCTAAAAATATCCCCCAATATTTTGTCTAAAATTACTACTGATTCCGTTTGTCAGAATCTTTCAACTTGAACTTGGTTAAGGAATTACGCAAACCATGTGATATATTGCGGGGAGGGATTGAACAACTTTGAGGTCTAATCTTGATTTTGGAATCTAGGCTAATTCAAATATAAAATTGAATTGAATTTTGATTTATTAGGTCCGTATTCAAATGATCTATCTTTTGAAAAACATATTGTCATATGGGAATGTGAAGTGAACTAGTGCTGCTAACTCATTTGGTTCCTATGTATTCAAAATAGAAGCTTGCCTTTTATATGACCACGATTCATGTATGGATGTGGTGCCATGAATGAATTATACAGGAAGAAAAGGTGAATTTCTACAGCAAAAAATGACTGCATTTAACTATTTCTAAATGTGGCTTTGTTCACAGAAACGTCCATGTTTAATCAAATCATATGTTACATTTGTTCCAGGTATATATCTGTGGTGCCTCGGCCGCAGGTGACCGGGAACGGCGTGACGTCATCGACGACGCAACCTCAAACGAAACATCACTCGCGGCTGGACCACTCACCCGATTCCAAACGCAGGATACACAAGTGCCAATTCCTCGGCTGCAAAAAGGTTTACACGAAAAGCTCGCACCTCAAAGCGCACCAGAGAACGCATACGGGTAAGTCAACAACAAAATGATAGGTTGTGCTTTATTCAAATCTACATGAAAAACCAACAGGTTGGTTCTTCCAACGCCATCGTGCTATCAATATCCTTTTTGTCATTTTTATTCTTTGGTTCCTTTGTCGACAAATGAAGGAGGCCTTCACACCATATATATACATCTATGATAGTGATGTGTTTGTATTTCTGTGAAAAGTGGGTATGGAAATGGAGAAGTATTTATTAATACTCTACAGGTATTCCCAAAAGGACGTCCAGCCCCCCAAAACGGCAAGCGAGCATGAAGCTGTCAGTTTTTTTTAATGTACCGGACACGGCACTCTCGTCCATTATTCCGAAATCGCCAAAGATCCTCTAAAAATGCAAAAACCCCCAGAACTTTTGCCGCAAAAAACCGGTCCATTATTGTTATGCAATCTTCGACAACAAATGCTGCGTGTGCATTGGTTGTGGAGTCTTAATGCGAGACATCGTCAATCAGAGGAAACCATGTTATTTGTCTTATAAGGAAATACTATAAGAAACAACACTTTGCCCTTGAGATGGTGATGTAAAACGTCTGTGCGTTCGAGATCCATTAACAAATCATAAGAAAAACCTGGAAGTAAAGAACTGTTGTGTCTTAAATCATATTCTCATAAGACAAACAACATGGTTCCTTTCAGATGTCGAAGTACTACTTCTCGCATTTAGGATCCATAAACCATGCACATGCAGCATATTGCTTAACAATTCAACAGTGTGATGGGACAATAGTTCTGGGTGGGTTTTTGCGTGCGAGGGTGACGTGCCAGGTACATTTAAATAACGACAGAAAACCTCATGCTCGATTGTCGCTTTGTGGGGCTGGACTCAGACTCAAGACTATTGTAGTAACACGCTGTATAGAAATGTGTTAATGAAAGAAAACAAACTATGTGTCATCTGGACGAAAGATGAACAAAATATATTGTCATAAGTGTCATTTGTACTTGGAACCGAAGCTATAATCTGTGCCGAAACGTCGTACAATATATACTACGAGTATATGGCATAGAAAATGCAACACCGACTAGTAGTGTTGTAATTTTGAGCATACTTTTACAAGTTTTAGGTCTACTACTGATAAATAAAAAGTGATTAAAATTTCAACTCGAAATTTCGCAAGATAGCTGAGATATCCCATCTTAATGTTAATAATGTGTTGCAGCTCCCCTGTTCGCTATACATTCGTTACGGTGATTGATGTCTTCTTGGTGTATTGGGTGTATTTGGTTTCGTAGAGCCTCCAATGTTTGTGGAGGCTGCGGTAAATTTCGCAACCTTCTTCCCATCATGTCCCATACATTTTCCATGGGAGAAAGGTCTGTGGATCGAGGAGGCCAGTGAAGCAGACGCTTCTAAAAAGTCTAAACTAACACGTGCGACATGAGGTCGTGCATTGTCCTGCTGAAAAAGTGGATCTTGCAATGTTTCCAAAAAGGGAAGCAGATGAAGTTGTAAAACTTCGTGCTACCTCGAATGAACACTAATTGTGACTTGCTACCGTAAGCAATGACACCCCATACCATAACACCCACAGTCATAGCTGAACACGTCTGAGTTCCATTCCATATTCCATTCAAGTCTCTCCCTAGGCAGCAGCGGTGGCCGCAGTAGTAGACTTTTCGGTCTCCTGATCAGTCGCCGTGCGCTGTGCGGGTTCGAGTCCCGTCCCAGGAGAAATTTTTCTCTTGGCTATGGATGTTGTGATTGTCCGTAGGTGGTAGATGGTCTCTGACTGTCGAACGCGGAGGTACCACCCGGCGGTTCTCGTAGGCGGAGCCAGAATTTGTGCATGTTGCATGCACACGTGTTCCCTCGCCAGAGTCCGTGTGGCCCCCCCTTTCCCATGTATCCCCCTATACCCCACGGTACCCAATGGGTGCTTAGGCCTTAGGCCTTCGTGGTAGTTGGAGTAGAAAAAAAAATAATCCATACCAATCGTTGCCGACGGTGCTGTGGGGTCAGAGGTAGTACAAGATGGGGACGGTATGAAAACAATCCAAAGGACCTTATTCGGCGATAAAGTGTCCTCATTGTTCTTCCCTTCCGACAGAATCAAACTACTGGTCGCAACTGCCCCTGCTGGGGAAAATCGATATCTAAGTGCTAGTTGCCTCAAATAACGATTCTGTCGCTCTCTAGTATGTCTTTGACGTCCAGTACCTCTAACTCGTCAACTTCGGCCTTCTTGGAACCATGCTCGATAACATCTGATTACAGTAGCTTCGTTTCGATTGGCCCGATTAGGTATTTCTCTAAAAGAAAATCCGGTTTCACGTAACCCGATCATCCGACCGCTCTAAAACTCGGGAAGTTCAGTGAAATTAGCGCGTCTGGGATCTCTAGGTATGATAATGCAATGAAATAACAATGAAACGTAAGGAATCAACACAAAAAAAAATCACTGAATATCAAGTTAACATGTTCATATTGTGTATACCATGATAGCAAATATGTCTACAAGTTTTTATCAAAATTCAATAAATAATTCTGGGTGTTGCATTTTATATGTCAGTTAGCATATTTATATGCGGTTTGATTCGGCTAAATGAACATGGGGACTATCACCATGAAAATCACAGGATAAGTTTCAGATGGATATGAATATCAAGGATTTGAAATGTTTGTTTCGTGATAAATAATGTATTTCACATCTGACAAGAGGTGGAAAAGCCCATTGCCTAATTAGTCCACGCTACAGACTTGGGGTCTTCTTTTACCAAAATCGCAAGCCATTTGTTCGAAATAATTACCAAATGACAATACAGCCAACCAAGTCATGCTTCAGAATCACTTGCGTTGGAATTATTACAAAACCAATTGAATAAAGCAGAATCTACTATTAAAAAACAATTCTAAATTCTGCTTGCTGGGAGAATTCAATCTTTGCATATCTTGATCATAGCTAAGCGAAAAATTTCACGAGCTATTGACTTTTTACCTATAGGAAACACTCAAGCTATCATACTTTCTTTGATGGTACCCAATTTGTCAGCAGCCTATAAATTATTTTGCTGTCGCCCCAAATTTCTTAGTAAAAACTTTCCACATACTCAGTTATACTATATACATATACCTTTCAAATTGTATACGCTTGGTAGCCATAATAATATTGTATAACTTGTCTGCTCATACACAAGTAGGCCAGCTACAGCTACCTATTACACTCAAATCTCGTTAAATATCTGTAGTATTGTGTGTAATGAGAGATGATGCTAATGAAATTTTCCCTGCAAATCAATTCATGAAGCCCTGTTCGTATAATGGAGTTTGCTGCATTTCAGTCAGAAACACTGACAGTATAAGCTAATTTCAAAAGTGGATTTCAGTGGCTGTTTCGTAAAACACAGAACTGCCATAATAATCTGAGAACCTAGCCGGTATTATAAAAATAATTCAATCAGAAATATACCTATGTGAAGAATAATAAGCAAAACAAACCGTGAGAAACTGGCAAAGGAAATCATTTGCATATACACATTAACAAAATTATGTATTGTTCTGTTTGCTATTCTCGGAATTTAAATGGACCTGTCGCTTACGTTTATGCGTTTCAACTAGATAGGTGCAATTACTTTTAATATGGCGACAACAACACCACCCGCTCAGTACAGTGGCTGCCTCAGATGTTTTCCTCTATAGAAGGGATTGAAACATGTAAGAGTATGGCTCTTGGATCGATGTAGTACAACAAATATTTGGAGCTCTCAATTTCTTCGAAAAGTATTATCATGTATTGCAACTTTTTACGCGATTGCCTCAAGAAGGTTTATGTTTTCCGCGCGTTTTCATAGGCCACAGTCCAAATGGCTTGACAGATTCACAGGGTAAAAGCCTGCTCAAAATTGCATAAATCCTTTTTTTACAAATAATTCTCATAAATCACCATAAATCCTGTATAAGTTGAAGATGCGTTTAGTCTTATCCCTGATTTTATTTATAAATAATTATTAACAATCCAACCTGTGGTTAAGGGACGGATGTAAATAATGACAGGACAAGAAAAGTGTAACACAAATTACGAAAACCACAAAAAAACTATTCACAAACCAAACCTGCATTAACCAAAAAAAGAATGATCTATTAACGGCTTAGTTTTATGCGTATATATTATAGTCATGAATGCTATTTTGCAACGCCGATGTCTATAATATATGGATCGATTATTCAGTTTAAACGGCTTTTTGCATGCAACAGAATCCTTCGCAATTTTCGACAATTGTATGGAGCGCCAGGACTGTGTGGAACCCACGCACTTTTATGTTTTCGCGGAAAAAGCAGATTTTATGTCAAATGACAACTGTCAAGCTGATGGCTATGAGATTTTGGAGATAAAAAAATCAGATTTGCTCCTTCTGCCTAGTCTCGTCGGTCCAAGCCACTGGTGGCAAGTGCGCAGTGCGCTTTGGTACAAATTGAAAACAGAATGTTATTAATTGGGAGAGCACCACTGCTGAAAGCAACCCGAAGCGTTTGTTCTGAAGCCAGCTTGCTACTATTGAATTACTCATGTTATTTTACACAGTTTTAATTTGGTTAGCTTGTTTTTTTGTTTCATTATTAGTATAGATCAAAACATCGTATATGTGTTAAGTTAGTGATACGGCTGATACTTCAACCAGCATATATCTGCTGGTAACAGTAAAATTACATGATCAAACGAACTTACCTGTAAGTGATGTTCGATCTTAATTATGTGAAGTCCTCGTCGAAGTAAATATTTAGAATACGTATCGTAGTACCCTCGTAGTAGTACCCAACCGCTACGATTTCAAAGCGCGCACGCAGAGAAGGGAAGCGGCACCGCGCCCCTTCCCCCTTCCTTTCTCCCCTCTGGTCGCCTATAAACCTTCACTTACTTCAAGTTAAGTAAGCCAAGTTGTTGCAACAATTGGGTGATATATAGGGTGGGAAGGAGCTATTTACTTCGACGAGGACTTCACATAATTAAGATCGAACATCACTTACAGGTAAATTCGTTTGATCATGTAATTATGTTCCGTCCTCGTCGAAGTAAATATTTAGAATACATATCGTAGATGTTCAAAGCTAGTTGCAACAACATACTACTAACGCTCTGTAATAGTAAACCATAGGTTGTACACAACTACACAAATTGTACGCAATGTATGTGTCAACTAAATGTACATTTAACGATTCAAGTTAAGGTTTTTAGCAAAAGGTAATATGACGTACCTGGTTCAAAAATTACCGTCCATTTCATGGTAATGAGCAACTAACGTAATAACATAGTTATGTTTAAGGTATGGAGACTTGGTTCACCTCAAATGCCGCTTGAGCAAAGCTATTGTTTGGCAAAAGAGATTTGTGACGTATCTCAGAAAACGCACTCCAGCCCGCCGCGAGCCTGGGACTACTATAATTTAGCGGGAGGAGAGGTAGACGCATTTCATGTACAGTGGGTTGTCAATTGTGACACTCTCTGCCAAAACCGACTTATCCCTTCATCCATCTGGGAGCCGAGCCACCATGATAAAGTGTCTGTACCGTAACAAATAAATGCTTTGCATAGATATTTGGGTGTAAAATACGGCAACACTTAAGTGGTTTGCTAAACATGAATGACCCCGAGACTTTTTAAAACTCAGAAATCCCAATTCAACCCAATCCGGATGTTGTCTGTTTCAATTAGTTTGCACCCTGTGACCTGAGATTAGAGCTAGCAGTGGTGCTAATTTCGTCATCCAAATATCTACCAGTAACCCCTTTGGTTAGTTGAGAACAACCACAGTATCTATATTTCAGTTGAGATGGCCTCAGCCTGTAAATGCCCCTCAAAAACTATCTTATGTCTGCATCGTTAGTAACATTTTGGGTAAAAGACTGATAGCTCAAACAATTAGATCTTGATCTCTTATCACCTGTAAGGTAAGAAACTTCAAGGTAGGAAACCATGTATTTCTTCCCGACAAACGTTCTACCGTAATCTAAGCCCACAATACACGATGGATTATCGATGTTGATTGGAATGTCAGCTTTCCAGTGATGATAACCAGGGTAAGCTTACGAATCAGTGGGAGCAGCGCCCTTTATCAGATCCTTGCGTTACTTCTAGAAGTGAAATTTCAGAAACACCGAATACTTGAACCAAAATCACTCCGTTTTCACGTCCCACTGACGCCAAAGCTCATCTGTAGCAGTATTACTCCTAGATTTTATATTTGACGCGAGGGCAGTAAGATTTCTCTCTTTACACAATTGCCGTAGTTTTCCCGCAACCTGGTCCAGACGGGGAAACCAGAAGCTCTCCATTCTATTGATGTAGGAGAACGCATCATCGTGGTGATGCGTCTTCTATTGAAACAGACTACATGGCCTTTAAGACAACACAATCCAGAGCGCCATGCTGTTCGCGTGCCACCTATGCAAAGTGTAACGTTAATCGGGCATAATGATATTTAACTTCCATTATTACTGAACATTAGAACTTTGGTGATTTCTTAACCAGAGATATTCATATGTTACGTACAGTCTTGTTCCATAGTTATCACCAGCCATCTGGAATTTGCTATCACAAGCAAGATGTAACGCTAGTCTACCATAGATGTTCCTAATTTCTATATGTTGTTCATGAAAAATAGTACTTCAGCTGTTTCGTAACCTGTCATGACTTATTATTGACCTGTTCGATGGCTATTCCAAACCATAAGGAATTTGCTATCACCAGCAAAATGTAACGGTAGTCTCGGATCTAGATAAAACCTAATCTCTATCTGTTATTAACGAAAAATGGTACTTTAGCGGTTTCCTAAACTGTCATGTGCATTCTGACAAAGATATTCCAAGGTTATCACAAACCAAATGAAATTTGCTATCACCGGCAAAATGTAACGCTAACCTCGCATAAAGTGTCTATTCTTTACCTGGTGACAAGAAAAAGATATACGTTGGCGGATTTCTAACCTGACATGTTCATACTTACACACCTGTTCCACGGTTATCACTAACCAGATGGAATTTGCTATCCCAAGCAAAATGTACCGCTCTAGTCTCACATAGATGTACCCAATTTTTATCTGTTATAAATGAAAAATGCTATATTGCTACATTGCTATTACAAACTAGATGGGATTTGCTATCTCAAACAAAATGTAACGCTAGTGTCGCATATATGAACCTAATCTCTATTTGCTATTAATGAAAAATGGTACTTCGGCAGTTTCCTAAACTGTCTTGTGCATTCTTATTATGCTGTTCCAGGGTTATCACAAACCAGATGGAATTTGTTATCACAAGCAAAAGAGAAAATATTGTTGACCATACCTTGTTGCTACGTTTTCCCAAACGCTTTCAGTGTTGTTATTTGTGCAACGAAGTTCAGTATTGAGTCATTTTTCCAAAGATCATCATTCGTTCCTTGGTGTGGACTATCACAAGCTAGGTCCATGTTGCTAACCCAAGCAACCGAGTTATCCCAAATGTCTTCGTTCATCCTGGGTGTGGAGCTGACTATCTCAAGCCAGGTCCACGTTGCTATCCCAAGCAACCGAGTCCAATGTTGCTCCGTTATCCCAAACGTCTTTGTTTGTCCTAGGTATGAAGTTGGCTAGCACAAGCTAGATCCAGGTTGCTTTCCCGAGCAACAGTGTCAGAACGTTATCCTAAACGTCATGCTAGGCACAATTTGCAGCGCCGGTGAGGCATCCATACTAATATTCATTTAAATTGCACCTAAAACAGATCGGTTAGTTGACAGTTACCTGATGGTGACGCCCCTTCGGAGAAAGAGGCCTGCATGCCACTTTCTAATTTTGGTCGGCGATGAAAGCAATCTTCAGGCGACCGTCGGTTGGTATCTCGTTCGACAATGCACATCTATCGACCAACCTTCTCTCCTGTTTTCTAATTCTAAATGTTCAGCGAATCCTCGACAGTGAACTGCACGTAAAAGGAGGCACGCGGATTAACGTCTTGACGGTCGGGCACGAGAACAAAGAATAAAGGTTTATAGGCCGCCAGAGGGGAGTACGGAAGCGGGAAGGGGCGCGGTGCCGCTTTAATTCTCTGCGTGCGCGCTTTGGAATCGAGGCGGTTGTTTACTACTACGAGGGTACTACGGTATGTATTCTAAATTTTTACTTCGACGAGGACGGAACATAATATATTGTTTCCAGTGTTAAGATAGTCACGTTGCCACGGAGCGAAGTCTAGGTGGCCAAGGCTACTTGCGGAGGTAGATTCTGCTTTTAAGTAAGTCCTTTTGACCATCGTGATGACTCTGTGGTAACGCATATAACTCAATGCTGGCGACAATATATTTACCTTCGGTAATGGATATTGGTTGTTCAAGGTACCGTTCTTCAAAATTATGGAAAAGACCTTTGTTGTACTTAACGGTAAGCAACATCCATACTAGGATCGTACCCTAAGAGAATAATTGTGTTTCCATGTAATCATATATGCATAATGATATGTTCCTAAATTCTTTTTTTTTTTTTTTTTTTTTTTGGCACTAGGACATTGCCCCATTAGCCAGAATCAAGTATTTATCTATTATATAATACAGACATATATAATTTAAGACGTGTAAAATGGCAATGACGTAGCAAGCAGATCCCCTCAGCTATCAGGGTATTGCAGGAAAGACATTTTGGTGGCACAGTCGTATTTGGGCGAAGGAGCAAGTACTTAACAAACAGTATGGAGAAAATGATTATTAAATTTCTTCTAATGCACACTCTCCACTCTGGATGAAAAACAAAAAAGTAAATATAGAAGAACTAAGAAAGTGTTATCAGGGGGGGCGGGGGTTAAGCATTACACACAAATTTTCGGATGACATTAGTGTCTAAAGGATACCATAACTACATATTAAACCTATGCAACTCTAAGGGGGAGGAGAGAGGATGGGTCAGACAGGGACACACGTTCTTCTCGCCCAGGGACCCGTCAGGGCATTTTTCATTTTTCACATACAACAATTAGGCCACGGATATGAAGGATATATTTATACATAAAGGTACAAAAAACAGAGGATAACTAAAATACGATTGTTATATTTTGATGCCAGAATTTCTGATAAATTTAACAACGAGAATGATCACATCAGATCTACCTAGAGAAAATACATGAGATGTATTTAGGGGGGCAGATATGCCAGATTTCACCAAATCGGAGTAGAGTGCATTGCAGTGATCCAGGAATTTAGCGCAACCAAAGAAACAGTGATCCAAGTCACCATAAACTTCACAAACATCGCACAGTGCAGATGGGACCAAATTTAATCTTGCAAGGTGTGATGGAAAAGCACCATGTCCTATTTTCGCACGGGTGATGCAAGAAATATATTTTCTGGGTATTTTGAAATTTTCGTGCCAGTATCCTCGTGGCAGGCTAGGGTGTATGAGGTTGTATCTTGTAGGATTAGTAAAACAGTATTCTATCCATTCACTGCGCCATCGCTTGAGCAAATTACCTTTAAGTATCACTCGATTGTCTTGCATGCTTAAGGGTATGTCCAGCTTAGTTCCAGATGTTATACTCATCTTTGCTAGATCGTCAGCTTTTTCGTTGTGTATTATCCCAGAGTGGGCCTTCACCCAAACTAGTGTAATCCTGAGGCCTCGTTGTTTTAGCTGACTTATTTTCCATCTTATGTTGAATAAGTGTATATTTTGTATATCGAAAGGACTGCCGTTTTTTAAACTACTGACAACAGAGAGGGAGTCCGAGAATATAGACGTGTTACCAAGATTGTGGTCCTCTACAAACTGTAGGGCCTGGAATATAGCAATAGCTTCTGCAGAAAAAATCGTGAATTCATTTGGTAGTTTAAACATGGAAAAAATATCTATTGAAGGAATATAATGAGCGCATCCCGTTCCTGACTCCGACTTCGATGCATCGGTGTAAATGAATACATCACCTGCTAATTTACTCTGCACTTCTCGAAGTAGGTTCTGAATGTGGTGTGGTTGTTGCTTGTAAGCTGGTACTCTAACATCAAATCCTGATAGTAAATGAAAGTAACTTATATCTTGGATCAATCGTTGGCTATGAGAGGTTAGTTGTATTCTGTTGGCATATTGTATGGCACTGCATAGAGGCGGAGAGTTTCTTTTGGTCCAATATTTGCATGTCAAGTCCATGGTGTTTAGACGATGAATTTTGCTGAGTAAGTGGCTGTCCGCGTGTTGTACCTTAAGTAGAAATCTGCTAGATAACATTTGCCTTCGAAGATGTAAAGGAGGCTCCTGTGCTTCTGCTCGCAAAGGTCCGACTGGTGACGATTGCATTGCTCCAAGACATTTCCTGAGAAATTTATTCTGAGTTATATCTAGCACATGAAGGAGATTTTTACTGGCAGAGCCATAGAATATGCTGCCATAATCAAGGATAGATCTAACATATGATCTGAAGAATAATATTGCGATCTTTTGATCGGAGCCCCAGCATACCTTGCAGATCATCTGGAAAAAATTGAAGGCTTTCTCACATCTACTGACTACTTGTTCGATATACGGCTTCCATGTGAGCTTTTTGTCAAGGATTACGCCGAGATATTTGACAGAAGTTTCAACTTTGAAGGATAACCCTCCCAGTAGTATGTTCCTCTGTAATGATACATTGTGTCGTGAGAAAACGCAAAAGGATGATTTTTTCAACGATATGTCGAAACCATGTTCCATTAGCCACTGTTTGTAGTGTTCCATTGAAGAATTTAGCGTAGATACACATTGATTAAGTTGACGGTTCTCTATATATACACAAATATCGTCTGCATACTGGACCAGCTGACATGGGGTTTGCACATCATGTAAGTCTGCCGAAAAGATATTGAATAAAATTGGGCTTAAAACTGCGCCCTGTGGGATACCTTCCTGTACTAGTCGTGGTCCAATCTTTCCGCCACTGTCGTTGCGTAGAAAAATATTCCTATCACGGTATAGGTTTGTTACAGTAAAACTAAAGTGAGGTGGGATGCCAAATTTTTCCAGTTTGTTTCGAAGTATGTTTAAATTGATGTTGTCATATGCACCTGTAATGTCTATGAAGATGCCTGCTAAGTAGTTGTTTCGCGTGAAACACATCTGAATGTCGGTGACAATATTCGTAATAGCGTCTGCTGTTCCAACTCCTTTCTTGAAGGCATATTGGTTGTTAGGAAGTGGATGAGATCTAAACCACCATTCCAGGCGATTTTTGATCAATCTTTCAAAAGTCTTCATGACGCAGGATAAAAGAGATATCGGGCGATATGAGTCAGCGCAATTGGGATCCATGTTTGGCTTCAAAATTGGAACTATAACGATGTTTTTCCATTGGCTAATTGTGTCTGCATTCAGCCAAATGTTGTTAAATATATCCAGAAGGAATAGTTTTGCATTAGATGGGAGGTTCACGAGCATTGGATATGTGATATCATCGCAGCCAGGTGATGTGTTTCTGGTATTTTTAACTGCAAGATTTAGTTCCGTCATGTTGAAAGGTCTGCTGAAAAAGTTGTCTTGATGTAAACGTGGGGGAGGTTCGACTTCTGCAGCCACGAAGGACGGAGAGCATTTTCTATGGAAGTCGTCTGCCCAATCAGAATTAGTTGATGCTTTCTTTCCCATGGGTATCCTTCTGATGATTTTAGCCTGTTTCCAGAGATCGGTTGATGACGTATTTTTATTCAACTTAGATATCCATGCTTTCCAGCTATTTTTTGATTTTTGTTTGAAGAGTTTCTTTGTTTCAGCAAATACCTTCTTGCAGTGGACGAAGTTGGCTAAAGAACTGTCCTGTTTGTACGTTGCTAAAGCTGAGGTCCTTTGTGCTATGGCACTTATACACTGTTCATCCCACCAAGGAGGGGGTGGCCGTTTCTTAGCTTTAAATGGCCTTAGTATAGGGATGGAGATCTCGCTAACATCATTGATCTTTTCAATGAGATAATCGTATTTACTTTGAGTGGAGTAAAATTCTGGAGTAGAATCGAAAATATCTTCCAATAAGTCATGATACAAACACCAATTGGCTTTTTTCATATTCCACTTATACTTAGGATAGATTGTGTCATATACTTGGAAAGATAGAGGAATAAACATAAGAATAGGAAAATGGTCCGAACCTAATGTATCAGAAGTAAGTTGCCAATGACTTATTTGTGCAATATCTCGGGAGCAGATTGTAACATCTGGAGCAGTTACTTGCTGATTTGGAGCTACAAGCCTAGTAGGCGAACCATCGTTCATAACGACTAAATTCTTTGATTCGCATATATTTATTAACTGATAACCTATGGAATTATTAAATGAGGATCCCCAGAGATGAGAGTGTGCATTAAAGTCTCCACCAATAATAGAAGATATGCTGGTATTAGAGAAGATTGTGTCCCAATCACCAGCTGTTGAATTGATGTTCGGGGGCCTGTATATAGATAACAAAGTTAAATCAAATGTTTGGTTAATAAGATTTATCCCGCATACAAGTATATCATCATTAAAATTATTTGAAAATGATATTTCACAAAATTTTATACCTTTTTTCACAAAAATGGCTACACCAGCTTTGCCATCAATTCTGTCCCTCCTTACAATATTGTAGCCATGATATCTGATAGTATCGTTTGGCTTGAACCAAGTTTCGCTTACTAGGGCTACGTCAATATCATTTTTTGAAAGGAACATATTCAAACTGTTTCGATTGGACACAGCGGAACGTGCATTCCACTGCATCACCTTTAGCACATTATCGGTATTATTGAAGACGCTAAGTGGAATTTATTAACTTATCTATTATGCAATGTATTTCGTTTTTCAATGTATTATTACTGATTTTTTTAAGATCACCTAAATTTTCGGATTTGTTTACAAGTTCAAAAAAAATTTTTGAAACTATGTCAACCATTTCGTTTTTTTCTGAAATATTCGACTGATAGATCCTACTTGAAGTTACTGGATTAGGAGGTCCTGCACTAAAAAAATGTTTCTCTGTCGGAATATTTATGGGGGGTGATTGAGCTTTACGTTTTTTATTTGCACTAAATGCTGTAGAGGAAGGTCCAGTATTTGTCATCTGATGAACATGTTGCCTGCTAGGAGAAATTGTTTGAGGGCGGCTAGGGAGATGTGGGAAGGTTACTTCGTTGATATTTTCCAATACTTGGAATCTATTGGAGGTTGAAACATGGTTTGAATAAGAGTGTTCTATAAATTCTTTGGCTTCTGTGAAGGGTAGATTTGATGTGGCCATGGTCTTCTTAATTTTTTGTTGCTTCTGAAACGAAGGACAATCTTTTGATGTGGATCTGTGCGAAGAGTTTTTACAGAAAAGACAGTAAGTATTGGTTTCATTACATGTATGTTCATCGTCTTTGACTTGGCCACATATAATACACCTGGAGTGAGTACTGCGACACTGTCCAGAAACATGTCCAAAACGCAAGCATTTATAGCATTGTATTACCCTTTGTACAAATGGCTCAACTTGAAATAGCACGCTGTTTATATAAAGTTCGTTGGGAAGCATATTGCCATTAAATGTGACAACTGCCATTTGCCTAGGAACTAACTGATGAGTGCCATCACTAACAATTTTTCTCTTTAGACGCTTGACCTCCAGTACGCTTATATCAGAAATTATATTTTCTTTTAAATATTCCTCACTAAACTGAGTATCAACACCCTTGATTAAACGCTTTCTTATTAATAAAGTATTTGGGATGTATGCTTTTAGATTCTCTGCTGCGAGTTCAGTGTTACAAACTAAGTGATTAGCATCGTTCAAATTTTTGAGACCTACTTTTATACGATTTAAGCCGACGCGGCTAATAGTCGTTATTTTATCATTCAATTTAAGGTTTTTGTGGAGTATATGTCCTACGTGAAGCGGATGTAGTCTGCCAATATTTTGGCTGTTGGTCTTCTCAATAAACACATAAATATTATTATTTGAGTAATACTTAGCGTTTTCAATCTCAAACAGTCGTGGTTGTTGTTGTTGTTTTTTTTCTGAGATGGAATGCCGGTCCTCTGTTATCGCAGCGTTGTATTTGCTCGAGTTGAACCTGGAATTTATTTCACACTGAGGAGAATCTTCACTAAATGTTAAATCATACACAGCAATGTTCACATTAGTGTCACTACCACTGGGGCCTCCCACCCCTGTAGGAGGTGGAGGCATATTTAGGAAATGTATTTAATTAATCTATATAGAACCCGGTAACCCTCGCTAACTATATTATATGATCGCTCCGATACAGGTACGTCTTTCTTGTAAGACAGCCGAAGCGGAACTGTTCCTAAATTCTTCATATCATTAAAAGTAACATCACAGAAGTTAACTTCGTCATTAGAGATAAGACTGATAAACGACGGTGTGACTTCCACCGTTTTCTCCCGAAAATGATTCGGGAAGCGGCTCTTCACTTGGTGAGAGGTAAGAAACCCACGCCCACTTTTCTCATTTCAAGAATTGACTTCTGGACGGCGACATCGATCCGCTGAGATTATTTGAAATTATTTTTAAGTTTTCAAATAATGGAGGATG
Source organism: Acanthoscelides obtectus (assembly GCA_963669975.1). Taxonomy (NCBI): domain Eukaryota; kingdom Metazoa; phylum Arthropoda; class Insecta; order Coleoptera; family Chrysomelidae; genus Acanthoscelides; species Acanthoscelides obtectus. The sequence continues at coordinate 64,257,885 of CAVLJG010000003.1, read as the reverse complement.
AAAAATTTAATAAGTTTCGTCTAAACACATGTTACGTGACGTGCTGACTGTTATTAAGGTAGATAAAATGTTATGAGAAAGGGGCATATACCTGCTTCGCATTTCCGAAACATTAGTTCTATTCGGGAAAATATTGTTTTACCGATTCTGTTCAATTTTATATTATATATATATATGAGCAGTAGTCATTGCCATTGCCAACGACCAGTTGAACACTAAATACAATTAATTGTTAATTGGGAAATTGGCAAATGTTTTGGCTTAAGTTGACTCTTTTGACGATAAAATCAAGCTTTCGGCATTCTCTATGGAGCCTTCATCAGGATTTTGATAACATAATTGTGATGCTAGCAACGAATACAGGACCGATTTAAATTGTCAAACAACTTACTCGTCATTGAGGTTGCAGCCACAAGGTGTTTCAAAACGAACGTAGAGAAGATAGAACTTGTTATAAATATAAAAACAATAGGACGGAGACATTGGGCTTATCGATAACGACAGGTACCTTCGTTATGTGTTAAAAATATCAATACACCCGAACATATTAAAAATTATTAAACATGAGAAGACATTTTAGTCTCATTATGCAGTCTCTAACCTCCTACTTCCGCTACACGTGGAGAGGGGGACGGAACGGAAAGTTAATGCGTCGACAGATGACATGTGATTGACGTGACGGAACGTGGAACTGTAAACGTCATTGTCCAATTTGGGTATGAAGTATACGAGGGACGCTCGGTAAACCTCCACCCAACTTACTAAAATGCTGAATTAATTTATTTTGGAAGTGTGTAGTTCATATGAGTGTACGAAGGTGAGATAGTGATACACACTTGAAAAGATGGGTTATGTGAGTTTATATTAAAGATTGTGAGTGAGAAATTTCAGTTACCAGGATAGCAACTAGAATTGTGTTCTAATTTTGGGACGACGTTGCTTCGATTTGGATATGTAGCCGTTCTAGCTTTTCGCAATTCAACAGGTAGGAATAAATGACGCTAAGCTGCTTAACATCAGCCTTTTTATTCATGCAATGATCTGTCATGAAAATATGGGACATTTTTAAAAATAAACGTTTTGAAAGTCTTTTTTCTTTGTCAAGAACCTCAATACTGCCATAATTCATAGAGTGACCTGTGTTGTTAATATGAGATGCCAAAGCACATCTCTCTGGATGTAATCTGGCGTCACTTTTGTGTGACAACATTGTTCATATGGTCATATTAACCACACAGGTCACTCTATAGTTTATAGCAGTATTGAGGTTCTTGATAAAGAAAAAAGACGTTTATTTTTCGAAATGTCCCACATTTTCATGACAGATCATTGCATGAATAAAAAGGCTGATGTTAAGCAGCTTAGTGTCATTTATTCCTACCTGTTGAATTGCGAAAAGCTAGAACGGCTACATATCCAAATCGAACCAACGTCGTCCCAAAATTAGAATACATTTCCAATTGCTATCCTGGTAATTGAAGTTCCTCACTCACAATCTTTAATATAAACTCACATAACCCATCTTTTCAAGTGTATATCACTATCTCACATTCGTACTCTCATACATACACTTTCCAAAACAAATTAATTCAGCATTTTAGTAATTTGGGTGGAGGTTTACCGAGCGTCCCTCGTATATTTCATACCCAAATTGGACAATGAGGTTTACAGTTCCACGTTCCATCGCGTCAATCACATGTCATCTGTCGACGCATTATCTTTCCGGTCCGTCCCCCTCTCCACGTGTAGCGGAAGTAGGAGGTTAGAGACTGCATTCCGATTGTTTCCCTAAAATGTCTTCTCATGTTTGATAATTTTTAATATGTTCGGGTGTATTGATATTTTTAACATATAACGAAGGCATCTGTCGTTATCAACAAGCCCAATGTCTCCGTCCTATTGTTTTTATATTTATAACAAGTTCTATCTTCTCTACGTTCGTTTTGAAACACCTTGTGGCTGCAACCTCAACTACGAGTAAGTTGTTTGACAATTTAAATCGGTCGTGTATTCGTTGCTAGCATCACAATTGTGTTTTCAGAATCCTGATGAAGGCTACAGAGAGACTGCCGAAAGCTTGATTTTATCGTCAAAAGAGTCAACTTAATCCTAAAAATTTGCCAATTTCCCAATTAACAATTATATATATATATATATATATATATATATATACATATAGACAGGGTGACTTCGAAGTTGAGTCATTTATTTTAACAGTGAGTAGATCTGATCAAAAGAAATGTTTTTTCCCTTTACCATTTTTCTGGTAAAATTAAAGTAACAAAGTTATAGCCCTTTGGAAGTTTGAGTACCGCTCTGTCTCAATAATAATATTATGTGCTGGTGTTTGGCGACAACGGATATAATCCGCCATATCGGTTCATCGCATCGGAAACAAAAAAGCGAAAGAATTTGGAACGATGTTTTTACAATTATTTCATTCATTTGTATACAGTCAGTGTCAGTGAATAGTGGTATCTGTTGCGTGGCTCAAACGAAATAAAAAACGGCACATGTTTATGCGGATGGGTTTCCCAATCGAGTGCAACCAACCCCTCGTGCCTTTGTTAATGTAGTACAACGGGCTCGTGAATCAGGTGACTTAAGACCTCACAGGGGACCTCACGATCAAATACAGGTCCGCACTGAAATACTTGTCGGGAGGATACTTTATAAAACAAGGTAAACATTTTTTTTTAATTTTTTTTTATTTTTACACACATATTTTGGTTTATCTTCCTTCTACAATCATTATCTGAAAATTAATGACTCAACTTCAAAGTCACTCTGTATATATATATATAAAATGATATAGTTGGCGGGGTCAAGTAAGAACCTCATCATCGTTCCTGTGCGAAATGCCTCGTTGCTGTAATACGAAGCACAATTTTGCTATAAGAATAACTCGAAAGTCTTGCACTACCAAGATATTCCGGGGGCATTCGTTCCTAATCTTTATGGCGTATCCACGACTCAGTGGATGGATAAATTTACGATCCTATTTTATAGTCTAGAGCTAACTGCAACCGAGGATTTTCGACCTAGGGATACAATATCATATAAAGCAGTTACTTGCACATTCTGCATGCTGTTTGCTCACTCTGCATGGTATACACATCAGAATCCCGTTTTATAGTTGATCTGTTAATACTGTGTATATGTATGCATCGTAGTTTTATTTTGAATGACTCGAAGTTATAACAATCTGTCATTTCAAATTTTTTTAAAATGGACTCGACGCAAAAATTTCACTTTTGGGGGTGTTAGTAATGCTCACGGCACTTTTTTATTCTTTCTTCACACTTAAATAAGAGAACCCCTGAAGTTTGATTTGCGTGGTCCGAGATGCAGTCATAGAAAGACTAAGAGTCGATTTCACCAAGGTTGTCAAATCAACAGTCCGTTATTCTCCACCTATAGGGTAACAGTCCGTCAGATACAACGAATGAGGTTCAAGTTCCAATCAACAAATTTTAGCAACTAATAGCTATGAAATGTTGAAAACAAAATACTGTCAAGGTATGAGATGACAGCTTGTCATTGAAACATCACCAGCTTATGGAATATTAAGAAATTACATATAATTCAGTCAAAATTTAAAGAAACGTTTGATTTTTGAATTAAATTCATCTTTTAATTACTATTGTTGATTTTTTATTCATGTTTTTATTATTTTCTTCAATTGATATGCGATTTTACTGATTCAACTGGGTGTTTTTTTCCTATAAACCTCTTGCAGATAGCCATTAAGCACCTACTTGATGACAGGCTCTACCAAAAGATATTGCTCGTTTCCAAACATTCATTCATTTGCTTGCCGTTCATCAGAACCATTATGGCACCTTAGATTGATATTCCCACAAAACCATTCAGGTTTTTTGATATCCATACATCCATAAAGATGAATATTTTTCGTTGTTCAGGAACTGAACAAACATCCACGCTATATTCACAGCGATTAAGAAATTCCCAAATATATGCTTTAAAGCTACCAGCAAACCTAAAACCTGCAAAAAAACAAATTTGCCATATTTTTCCTTTTTCACGAGTACACATTCTAGGTTATATTTATATTAGACATTATTTGAATACAGCTGATTATTGCATTTCAAGACTCCTCGAGTGACGCATGTGTGGGATCTGTCAACCCTTGGTCCCAGTCACAAAACATATACTCTGAAGAAGGTTTAATTCCATGCTATTCAATGACAACACGGTGACTTGTGTGGTTGTCAGCGGCCATTTTGTGAGGGTGCGACATGGTTGCTAGATTTTGCATTAATATCCCGTTCCACCCCCCTGGTCCCAGTGGAGTAACCTCCGCCAACTGTTGAAATATACTCTACTATGCTTTATAAGACTATTCGTGGAGTTTTTCCCAAAATCGTTGCACAACACTTGAAAAAATGCAAATGAAAATTTAAAATTATTTCCATGACGCTACAAAATAGCTCCGTCGGTGCCTCGGGTTATACATCTTGACAGTAGGGATGTTCGATAGGATCCTATATTTAGAAGTATCAATACATCTCACGAGTATCGTCATCTTCCGATCAGGACTGTGTCAGAAAGAGTGGCTGCCATTTGGCTGCGACATTACCCTGCCAAATCAGACATATATTTCATTTTCAAAGAAATTGTACAAAATCTTCAAATTTGTGAAGTTAGCGAGTTTCACTTCATACGTTATTACCAGACATGCCCAAATCATCAGTTGCTGCAGTGATATTCATCCCGACCACTGCGTCCCCACGGCTAGGCGACCTGTATGTTAAATTTGTATTGACAGGGCAGCGGATTATGCTATAAATCATATGTCACAGTTTTTGGGCACTGATTGCAACTGTTAGATGACACCAAAAATATTTTCATAAATAGGAGGTCTTTATCATTCCGGATCGAGCAATCTACCAAAGATGCTTATAATCATGATACCTCGTAATGTTTCACGAAAAAAATGCAAAACCAGCAAATGTAAAAGATTCATTTCGCACCCTCCACCACGGGACGTGATCGTCGTTAGACTTGGCAACCCTGCGAGTGACAGATAAATATCCCCGCCAGTCAAAAAGACAAACAATAAACATTACTAGTTTTTATGATTTTTGGACTTAAAAGACATTATTTGTGAGACATTTTTCATAATTTTTTTGTCTATGTCCATAGTAATTGCATTACGCATCAGGGAGATGTAGGGATTGACACGTCTTACACATATTGTCTGTGTTTTAGGATGGAGAGGAATGTTTTTATTGCTTTGAAGAAATTCATTAACCCATAAACTAGTAAATCTATTATGATGTAAAGAAAGATGAGGAATTGGATGGAATGTATTTGATATTCTATTTTGTTGCAAAATACAGACAAATCCACACTATTCAACAGGTATGTAATGATAATACTCAGTATATTGAAGGTAGCAAATTCGAGATTGCCATGCATTAACAAACGTCCAAATCTGCTGCCAAATTTAACAGCTAGAAAATCGACCTATTATTTGCCGCATTCCCATTCGCTGAGGGGTAACGGATTGTCAAATGTAGACCTATAACATATATAAAAAAAAATGAAAGTTGTACAGTTTTTTCTGTACAAGAGCATGATGTTGGAATCAAAAAGTGGTCTTGTTGATAATACAGTCGAAGTTTCACGATTTTATTCAATATTTTAATAGAAATCACTGATATTCAGAGACCTTTGACAGCTTCTGTCAAATTGCATTTCGGTAAGGTATTGGTCCATAATATTAATGTCGGTGAAATTGGGCCTAAGGCTATTCACTTAGGATTACTTAGTAATATGAATTACTGCGTTTGACACCATTAAGCATTATTCTTTGTGCACAACCATCATATATATCGACATTATTTTCTACGAATTTCAACAACAATCGTTTTGTGAAATATTAGGTATAAAGCAAGCGATTATTCATAAATCAATTTGCAACTGCATTTCTAAAAATAACGAAATGAAGGAACCTGCTATATGAAACATTCCGAAAATGAGATGTTATGTTTTCTAGATGTTACATGAGATATATACGATTCCGTCACGGAAAACCATTTAACTAATTTTTGTCAGTCTGTCTCTTAGTCTGTCCGCTAATCCTGGGAAAGAACGAGTTAGATTTTAGCTCCAACAAGCAGTTCAGAACTAACTCCGAATTATATTTCTGACTGTACTGGTGGTTAGTACAGTTAAGAACTATTTCCGAACTGTTCTGTTGGAACATGGTTTGTTGTCGCAAATACAACGTTGATTGAAGTAAAATTTAAAATTTTTAAGTTTCCGCATGCGAGACCTGTAATTTATTGTTTTTTAATATAATAGCTTAAGCTAGTTTTTTTGTAGAGGTTAAAAGTCGTGGCTTATAACCATCTACTGGTAACTGATTATACAATAAACCAGCTTCAACTATGCGATGTACCTATGTTGATCTTGAGTCGATCTGGCGTGTAATGTAGACAACACTCAGCACAAGATCCATAGCTCTGAATTAACTTCCGAGGCGAAGATTTAAACCCTTCGGGTCCACCCAGCCTCCTACGCAACTAACATAGGTAGGTCTATTTGTGTCGGGGTCTAGCCTCAGGCTGGCTGGCGAGGGGTTTACCTGAGAGATTGCCATAACAACGTTGCCAGATAATCTGTACTGTCAGTAGACAGGGGAGACATTTCTAGATTGCTACGTTGTCAAATGGGTGGGGAGTATGGACTTAATTGTATGGCTCTGTTTGACTGACTTGATCCATTTGGCTTTTATTTGTTATACACGTTCGTAGCTAACTTGTTTAGACGAAAATAATCCTTTATGAACTGATAACAGCGTTACGTGGTAAGTGCAAAGTCCACCCTCTTGACGCGTTTTTTTCTCTGTATCACATAGCAGAACAAGCTTTTGACTGAAGGAAATGTGTATTTGTACGATGACGTACGTTCTAATATTAAAATTGCATACATCATTTCCCTTCATTGTGAACGGTTATCGCAAATGAAATGAACTATCAGAACAATAAGACTATAGCTATTTTCGAGTTTTAAATTCAGTACTGTCATAGAACGGTTCTGACTGAATGCGTAAAGGGGAAGATCTCTGGAGCGGTTATGAACAGGCCGTGAACTATCAGAATTTTGCCGAAAAGCGAACAGCCTGAACCCTGGACTACGGCAACAAAGAAGATCCTAACTGTGCGAAGAGAACATGTGTCAGTAACTATAACCACACTTTTTTCTTATAAAGTTTTCACAAAAGTTTTGTAGGCCGTTTGTTTTGTTTGACCACTTTTTAAATAAAAACACGCCTCAAAACGCAGAAAAGTACACAGCATTTAAAGCAAATCACGTTCAATAAATTTAATGACATTGGCAGAAGAAATACGCCAGCGTGAAAAATCAGATCAAAAATGGTCCCGGCAGTAAAGCAAGACCTGCTTGAACGATTCCCGAACCATCCTAGAACTGAACCAGGATATAACTCGAACACGTCGGTTTTTCTGCGCATGCTTCTGATAGTTCTAGAATAGTAATGATAAAAACCCGAAGAAACCTTATATCAGATTTCTCAGAACCATTTCGTGTACTGATAAAGCAAAGTACGGGTATGTGATATGGGGGAATATTCATACTTCGATTAAAAAAATGATGAAGATTTGGAGATAATGTTATGCTTCTCAAATCCTACAAATGCTCAACCTCCATCATTGTTTTGCAGAGTTCTAATATTTTTACTAACGCAAACGGGGTTCAACATCGTTATTGTTTTGTGCAATTATTCCAAACATTTTTCATAAATCACAAGTTAAAGCAAATATCCACAAATGTTTTCCCCTTTACCAGAGTTTGGGTTAGGATTAAATTGAGCATCACCGTCTACAATATATTTTGGGAACTCGAAACTTGTTAATGTTTTGCGCGTATGTAAGGACCGTAGAAAAAATGGCTCCCTGGTACATGCATACCGCTTTGAAGGAACAATAAAACTAGGTCTAAGGCTGAAAGATTTTCACAAACACTTGATGATGACGGTAGTAATAATTACAGATTAATGCGGGCGAAGTCAAAAGCCAAGTCACCCATAATTCCATGATATTCTCTGACATTAATGTCTCATATTTCCATATAGCACAAGAAAATTAACCAAAGAAAGAGTTAATGTGTTAGAACTTGTAAAGGGTGTGTCAATAAGAACGCCATTTTGGGAGTCATAATGTCATAGTGACTGTAACATGACAGATCGATAGTAGACAGGCGGGAGTTTATGAAAATTAATCATTAACAGCGTATTATAATTGTTGAAAATTATTACCAAAGTGGTGAAAGTTTAATTGCCACGATTCGAAAAGAGCAGCTAATGTCAGAGCAGTTCGAGAAAATGTAGCCGAGAGTCCAGGAACGTCGATTCGCCATCGCGCTTAAGAATTGGACAGTAAAGCAAAAAGTCCCCAGCGTATTCTAATGAAAGATTTACACCTGCATGCCTACAAAGTTCAATTGATTCAACAGCTTATGCCAACAGACCATGCACAGCGAAGAGAGTTTAGCAATTAAATCCTTGGCCAACAGTATGTGAATGGTGATTTTGTAGACAAAATCATTTTTAGGGATTAGGCCCATTTCCATCTCGATGGCTTCGTCTATAGACAAAACTGCCGCATTTGCTATGCATCCAAAACGTGTCACTGTTTCTAGAGGAATTATTGGACCGTTTTTCTTGGAGGACCAGGCGGGTAATCCACTAACAGTGAATGGCGAACGTGATCTTGCAATGATTACTCATTTTTTTGTGCCACAATTAGAAGTCATGGCTCTTAATGACATAGAGTTTCAGCAGGATGGTGCCACATGCCATACTGCTTATGAAACATTAGCAGTTTTGCACGAGTTTGCTCCTGGTCGAGTCATATCTCGGTTTGGTGACCAGAATTGGCCGCCACGCTCTTGCGATTTAACACCTTTGTACTTTTGGCTTTGGGGTTATCTGGAATCACAAGTGTATGCCAACAAGCCTGCAACCACCGAAGCATTGAAAGCTGAAATCAGACGCTGCATCAACGAGATACCACGACATGTGTTTAAAAATGTTAACACAAATTGTATTAAAAGGGCAGCCATTTACCTGATGTGTTGTTTTATACACATTTCCAAAGTGTCCATCATAATCCAATAAATATTTCAGTTTTTTTTTTACGAAATACCATGTTTAATAGAGCCTTGAAATATTGCGTACTTATTGAAACAACCTTTACTAACGTCATCATCACCGTTGCCACAATTACTGTGCTGATAAAAAGTAGATCCAGCTTAGTTGTAATAGTTTTAAACAAATGTTCAAGGGTCTTCCTCGGCCAAAAAGGGAAATGGCAAAAAGCACTTCTCTACCACTTATACATATCTTGTACCTATCTCTATTTGCGCAATAGCCCAGTGAATAGACACCTTTAGCTCAACAAAATGCTAATATTAATGAAACTTCCGGATCCTGCGGTGGTCAGGGAGGGAAATATTTCCAAAAATGTTTTTAATTTTGATTTTTCTGTTCCGGTGCCTTAAACATTACATATAGCAAAAATTGCTTCAGACAATATTTTAGCTTGGCGTATTCGCTACAAAAGCCCTACTTGCGATGATACTATGGTCAAAGGGCATTTACGCAACATCTAAATACAAACAACTGCTCGATAGAGCTCCTCTCCCGGTCATATTTAATAGTAAAGAAACTTTTCGTTATGCTAAAGAGCAATATTTAAGTAATCTATGTATAATGTTTCAAACAATTTAGAATTTATGTGAGATTTTAGGAAAATTTCTCGTTGTGTTTGTACGGTTTAGGGATTCAGATTTATTTCAGTAATTGTTCTAAAATCTATTTTTTTCAGTTTTTGGACTAATACTACTGCACTAACAAGGTTTGAATCCACAGCAAGGCGCATCTGCAATTGGACCTAATAAAATTGTTTAAATGCTTCAGATGTCCATTAACTTTTTATATACAGATTTAAGCGTTCCGTTGATGAGTGATCATTATTGTAATGACCCTGATATATTTGATTAAAGCTGTCGTAAAATTGTATTCCATTAAAAAGAATACATTCTTCTTTGTGCTCTGTAATGTATCAGTAAAAGTTTACTACACACGTCTAATGCGACTTGTAAACTCAGAATGGAGATATAAAAACTATTTTTGGGTGCCTTTTTTGGAACATAACTGGGTAAGCGGAAAGTTTCAAAGTGTAAATTCATCCAGTATCTCCATCATTTTTCTGTCAGTATCTTTTTAAAGCACCAAATAAATGCACTAATGATAGTGCTAACTTTATTACGTGCATATAGTTTTTTTTTATAATCCAACTACCACGAAGGCCTAAGGCCTAAACACCCATTGGGTACCGTGGGGCTATAGGGGGATACAGGGGAAAGGGGGAACGCCACACGGACTCTGGCGAGGGAACACGTGTGCATGCAACATGCACACTTTCTGGCTCCGCCTACGAGAGCCGCCGGGTGGTACCTCCACCTACGGACAATCGCAACATCCATAGCCAAGAGAAAATTTTCTCCTGGGACGGGACTCGAACCCGCACAGCGCACGGCGACTGATCAGGAGACCGAAGAGTCTACTACTGCGGCCACCGCTGCCGCCTAGGTGCTTTTCAAGTTCATTTTTCAACTTCAAGATGGTAGCTGAGTGCCATCTTGGAAATATGGAAATAAGTGGAATGTGTGGCTCCTTATGGCAGTATTTCATAACTCTATAGAGTATAAATTTACTAAATCTTAACATGCAGTGTATTAAAGTTCAGCGTCTTTGTTAATCGCTTATAACTCAACAGCTAGTCATCAAGAATCTTTAGTATGTTATACCAGAGTTCTTTTGTGTAATAAAATGGGGAAAATTTCGTTTAAAAAAATGACAATTCCTTATTTTATTATAAAGTGCTTTCCAAAATGGTCCCCCCTACTTATTTTTTGAACGGCTCAAGTTAGCAATCTGAATAATGGGGAATGGTTAATAAAATTGATGCAGGAATACTACCTATATTTTAGCCTAAAAATAAAAGTTTTAAACAGCAAGATGTCTGCTGGGCGCCATTTTGGATTTTTTTTAATTCAAATGGAGGTCGTGTGCTACTGTATTTTGGAGATTCTCATGAGTATCTTATTACCCTAAAATATAAGATTACGTTCTCTGAAAATGGCGAACTAGCAGGCTGTCAAATTGGTACATTGAGATGGTTATATCACGAATGAATGAGTTTTAGTATAGATACATCTATCTTTGAAAACATTAAAAACTTTGATAAACATTGATACTTATAATTCAAGATTTAAAAATCTTTAAAATTTTGAGGTCTTGATGGAAGTTTTAATCTTGGAAATGCGGAAACATTTTTATTTCAAAAATATTAGACAATTTGAAAATTGCGAAAACTAACAATTTTGAGAACTCTGTAATACTCAAAAATATACTTTGAATTTAAAATAATCTAAAAATTTTGAATACTTTGAATTATATGCAAATTTTGAAAATGCTCATAATTCTGAAAATGTTTACTATTTTGTACACCTGTGATGATACCTGTTATCCACTTGAGGGTGCGCTATTTTTCATTTAATATACAAGGGTTGATCAACCCTCAACCAACCGGATCTAAAGGGTGGACTATAAATGTGGGTCATGACACAGACTTCATTTCTCAGAGAAAACCTTTTCTATGGACGGTCATGCCTGCCTTTCAATCGGATTGTATTCAAGGTATTTTCCTAATGACTCTTACTTCACAACCACAAGATGTTGAGCATACTTTCATGTTCACGTTTGAAGATGCACAGGCACGTAGCCTGTACTGTAACTGTACTCGGCACAGATTTGTATGCGTTACATGGACACATGCACCTTTTTTATGAAAGAACAATGCCCTATTGACGGCCATTTTCAGGTTAGGACCGTTTCTTACTTCCTGCTTCAAGTCTTTTTCTCACATAGCTTCTCATGGTAGCTTTCATATCTGGATAGTCTATGTAGAAAGAAAGCAATACATGAATTGACTAGCCTAAACTTGGGGCTTTACCCTCGTGGAAGTAGTGTGCAGTATAGGTTATTCGTTTTGCATTAGTGTGAAGAAGAATGGCAGTACTTACTTTGGCAATGGATATTTTTTGTTTAAGTTCAATGCAAAATAGAATCACAATAAATATTATGTGAAGTATCTCACAGCCTGTGTGTAAAACAAAGCACCAAACAAATATAAATCAAGACGATCATGCTAAGAAAATGAACGTCGAAATGCGATAAATGCACGATGCACGATTATATACCCTTACTCCGTTCGGTCGGACCAGCGACTGAGCGCTTTCGCGTCAGACACCTCATGTCAGATTCCATTAATGTAGTCTATGCGATATTTCAAACTATAGCCTATCTCTGTACCAGATCCTGTTTGGCGTGATTGAGTAACAAGCATCCACACTTTCAGATTTATAATATAAGATTAGCTCCAAAGCTCTAAATATCGATTTTATAAACATTGACGATTCTTTAACCATTCAGGTAACCTATCACTGAAGGGATGTGAATCCTATCTTGCCAAAAGTCTAAACAGTACTTTGTAGATCTCAATATGGAGCATGTTGTCTCAAACGTTGGGTGCAGATGAATGTAATACAAATACGAAAAAATAGATACAGGGTACGCCATCTTTTATGTCGGTATGTAAACATGAAATAACTTTGAAAACGAAAAACTGATTTCTGTAAATCGTGTATTTTTATTGGGACTAGTGTTTGAATACAACATCTATCAAGTGGCCTCTTTTATTGGCCAAAACAAAAAGTGTCCATTTTGCTGCGCTTTCCATTACTTTTTCGAGCATCTCTGGTGGTATAGCGGCGATTGCGGTACGAATGTTTGACTTGAGTTCTTCAGTAGTCTGGGGCTTGCTGGCGTACACTTGACTTTTCAAATAACCCCACAAGAAGAAGTTCGATGGGGTCAAATCTGGAGACCTGGGTGGCCAGTCAATGTCACCTCTTTTTGACATCAGACGTCCAGGGAATTTTCGTTGCAGAAACTGAATTGTTTCATTTGCAGTGTGGCATGGCGCACCGTCTTGTTGAAACCAGTAACCATCAATACCTTTTTCACGCATTTGTGGGCAGACATAATGAGCCAACATCCACCGATATCGATTTCCATCGACTGTTTCATTTCCATTGAAGAAAAATAGCCCAATGCTGGTTTTGGTGCAAACACCGGCCCATACAGTCACTTTCCGGTCATATAACGGCATTTCGTGGAACTCATGGGGATTTTTTGTGTTAACTGCACCTTATAAGGAAACACATGCAAATCATTCTTCAAAATGTGCCGCAACGTGGTTCCACTGATGCCAAAATGCTGAGCGCGGTGACGATACCACACTTTTGGGTTCTGGGCAAGCCTGTCTCTGACCGCTTCAACCAATTCATTGTAACGTCTTGGTCGTTGATGAACGGTATGTTGACGATCTCCCACTGTCCCGTACACAAGAAAATTCGAAACCCAATGACAGATAGTGTTGTCAGACGGTGCCTATTTGCCACGATATTTTCGATGATATGCACGTTGCGTTAACACAACTGAACGACGATTTTACATTGTGACTATTTCGGTGCGTTGTTTCGGTGTAAAGCGATTCATGACTAAAATTGTAGTAAATTGACGTTTCAGAAACACGTATAACCAAATCACTCGGTTGGTAAATATCAAAGTCATTCGATGTTCAATACCGACATAAAAGTTGGCGTCCCCAATATTATGTCTAATTGGAGGGACCCCTAAAAATATACGTCTTGTTTCTGAGCTCTATAACCTTTACTGCCTAGAAAAGGGGTTTTCAGTTATATGTTTACACTGGATTTATTGTGAATCGATCTTAACGTAAAAGAGGAGTTCAAAATAGCAACAACACCGCCAGGTACTTCGTAACTCTGTAAATACATTAGGGTCATTTTACTTCCCACGCCACACTGGCGAGGAAGTATTGTAATTGCGAAAAATTTCAAAAATGAGATATTATGTTTTTTGGGTGTTATATATCACTAAAAACCATGTCACTTATTTCCTTCTCTATCTGTCCACTAATCCTTGGACAGCCTAGTGGCGGCGGAGAACCAGCCAAAAAAAAACACACTCAAACTGCTTTTTTTGACGTTTTAGAGGATTCTGACCGTTTTTTAAAAAATATTCAGAGGGCAATTTGTTGATGCTATTTATGTTTTGCGAGTAATACACTTCCTACCCCGGTATTTATACGCACCTATTAGACATATTTCACACATCATAGATTTTCCCTGTTCATTTGCCTTTAGAACGATAGCAAAATGTTTTCGACAATCATCCCTGCGTATGCTGACACCGGCGTGCCGGTGTTCATTATAAGTCCTCGCATGACTGGTGGTCTGTGAGCGTTCTGCCATGTCTGACGCTTTGTGCATTCAGGTATCGGGGAGAGGCGACGCGACGTTGCCAGATGGATGGTACTACGGGTAGGGCAGGGAAATAATGGACTAATTGTACGGGCGTGTTTGATGAACTTGGTCTGTCTAATTTCTCTGTTATACATGTTCGTAACAAACTTTTTTCTCGGTGGGTCTGACATAAACATGCTGCTTTCATCCGTATTACTAACGATAGCCAACTACAAACAGCTGTTTCGTACTTTTCTGGTAACTTATCAGCATAGTCTAGGCTTGGCCTCTGGGAGAACAAACTAAAGCATTGCAACTATCATCTATCCAGGACGGTCTGTGGCGTTGTCTTATTTCGATAGGGTCTAACTTGAGATGGATATAACCCCTTTTAGTCCATATGGGGTTATATTCATCAGTCCGATGACGGCGTTGCGTGGGAGGCAACCTACTTGACACTATTTTTTCATTTGGCCAAATCTAGCGACTCCAGTATAGTTGCTCGTGAGCTTTCAACAGAGACATAGATATCATCAGAGCATCTTACTTATGCCCTGCTCAATCTCAAAATTTAAATCTATTGGATTATTCATGGCGCAGCTATCTAAGCGAATAATTTCAGTTACTTTGGTAGAAAATATGGAAGATATTAGAACTCGGATAGTTGCTGAAGGCAATTCAATAAGAAATTACCATCTGCGGTCATATTGGAACTTTGCACTTTGGCAGAAGGGTAGTTATTTCGAACAATTTCTTTGGATTAAATCATTACATATGGTTCCTGCTAATAAAATAATGTTCTTTTTAAAAAAGTACGAGGCCTGAGCTTTTCCAAAATCGTATTCATGTAAATGTACATTTAGTTTCATCATAACTCATTTGTTTCTGATGATATAAACCAGAAATTCGGACAAATAAAGACTGAGGGCGTAATGAAGGCAAATGCTTACCATTATAACAAACTCCTTATCTGTACCTCAAAATCTCTCTTATATCTCAAAAAGTAAATGAGTTATTATTTGTTCACCCAGGAATACAGGTGTAGATACGGGTATTGTGGGGCCATCCAGATGATTTCAAAGGTCATAAGTATTGCATACGCACATGTTCAATTAATGTAGGATCTTTCAACAATATTTATAGTATTTCAATACGTAGAATCATTCTGTGTTGGACAAGTTTTGTAAACTCTGTATATTCCTATTGTAATGATGCGTATATTTTCCAGAAAAACAGGGATTGCTGTTATGGGATTGAACGCATAAACTACCTGTTTTGTACAGTCCGAAATAATTAATCAAAATGCTATCATCGGGAAAAATCGTTTGATCGCTATTTATGTTCCTGATGGCACCATAAATTTTGCTCGTTGAATTCCATTTTTCTGGGTCGATAGCTAACTTTTGGAATGGGCACATATTTTTCTGCAGTGACCTTTTGGGAAAGGATATTTCATTGAATACTTCCTATAAAATGCCACTTTTCCATCGATCAGTTTGAAATACGGGATACGCGTCGAAGTCGTTCCCTGTGAATAACCTTTTCAAAAAGATAGTAAACCCAGTTTTAAAGGTAGTATATAAAAACTATTTATCTACTGAGATGCGAAGTTGATATCGTACCGCGGAAATGATTCAACAAGGCAGACCCGGGTGGGATAACGCATCAAGTGTCCAAAGACAGCGTTACGTGTTATATGTTTGTGGAGGTTATTTCAAGGTCAGTTTGATTTTTAAATAGGATCCTATACTTACGACCCCGGAAATCGGGGACATTTCTAAGTTTGGATATGTCCTTGACCATGACTATGACCAGATCGATCAGTGGCCGTTGAAGGCAAGGTAGATCACTCAATGTAATGAAGATATCTGCTTTCAACATGGTTCAGAGTGTTTCCCTTCGACAGCCTGACAATGAGCAAGTCTTGTATAGAACGCCTGGGTAGCATCGCGTTACTTTTCTGAAGGTATTACCTCCATTTCTCGATTTATTCGAGCATGCGATTCATCTAGATCTTAAGGTTTATTTGTGTACGCTTTGCTTTTCAATAACCCTGACTGATAGAAGTCTCGTAGGGTTAAGTCTAACGACCGTGGTGGCCACTCAATGCTACCCCATCGTCTTATCCACCTGAATTCAAATACTTGAATAAGGTATAGACGGAGCCTGCGTGTGTGTAATGGGGGTGTGCCATCTTGCTGCAATATAGTTATAATTGAAGTAAACTTGAGATTACCTTCAAGGTCAAGGTCGAGGTCGTATCCAACTTTTGAATTTTTCTTTCTTTCTATTTCCGAGGTCAAAATTATACGATCCCGTTTGAGAAAATCGGTTTGACCTTAAAATTACCTTCAAGGTCAAATTCAAGGTCATTGTCAAGATCAACACTAGATTGCTTAAGTATTCTCTGGGTTAGGTGGGGAGAGGTCCGGAACTTTTTGAGGCCCCTGTACGTTAAGGACCAAGCAGATAATTGCAGGCATGCCAATTTTATTAATACTCTAACTTATTTTACATGATATTGACAATAATGCATTGTTGATACGACTATAAGGACGCTGGTAACATAGGGTGTCGGCAAAGTTGGAGTTTTCCTTTATACGACGTGTAGATCTTAAGAAAATTAACGGATTTTCTAAGAGGCATATACACCAATGTCTTAAGAGAACCGAGATACTATATTAGGCTCCGCAAACCCAATCAAACCTGAACCAAACCGAAACCGGTCCTGTCCCTCGATCACGTCCATAGCGCCAGCGTACAGTTACATGACGTACGACTACGATGTAAATGCACCAGTATGCAACCTAACCTATACGCCGACAGTGTGGGTCAACAAACCATTACATTAGTAACCGATTGCTGTTCAAAAAATAAAAAAAAAATGGCACACTCATACACCGATAGCGAACTAGTCGACATGGTGTTACTTTACGGTGAGTGTCTTCAAAATGCGACCGCGGCTTGGCTACATCGAGCACGCACATGTGTTTCTGAATCCAACGGCGACAACTTTGAACAGTACCTATAACATACGTTCACCAAGGAAAAGTGACACCGACGTCATTTTTTCGATCTGTTTTTTGTTATTTTTGTTACATGTGCTTCTTGGATTTTACGATAGAGCCGTACTTGGAATTTTAATTCAACTTAACAGGGAGCAACTTTTCCATGTATTTTTTTACTTGTTCGCTCACGCTTCACCACACATTAGCTTTGTTATATCAAACGCAGTTGTGCCTGAAAAGGAAAACCCCAACTTGGGGATATTATCGATATCCGCAGTAACGAAAAAAAAACTTAAAGAGACGACCAGGACTAAACAAATATTATTACATTAATGCTTTTAGTAAATATATGGCATATTGCATTAGAATACTAGTTTCAATAATAAAATTAAGTATACATTAATCCAGCTCCTAGCGCCTTTGTAAGTAAGCAGTACATTAGACAAAATCCCACCTTAGATGTAACAACGTGATATTCTGCTTTATCGTCATTAACCACCGTTTGACGAGCGTTAACGCAATAATAATAACAACCCGTTGGTGTTATGTTTTTATAAACATCAACTGGGCTGGGCATCAAATCAACATCATTGATCGGCCAGTAATGTCATGCATATTAAAATCATTCTCAGGTCAGTAACATTTAAGTTTCCATTTAGATACTGATATGATTTCATTTGTTTATTGCACAAAATATTATCTACTGATGTTTCGATAAAATAGACTATCAATAAACCAAAATGTCGATATTTATAGATAATTTAGCATAATATACATCGTAGCGAAATTTATACGATATAGGTACGTCATTACTACTTTTCATTATAAAATAGTGCAAATCAGGTTTCATATCAAATAGGATGTGTATATTTCAACGTTTGGCAGTTTCAGAGCCATACTTTCGCAATATATACTTGTTGGATTGTAGTTATTTGTGCTTATAATTCGTATACTCATTAAGGACTGGTATAAGTAGAAGAGATTTTGTCATTTATAGATTCTTCTTAGTTGTTCAAAAACTCGATTTTTTAGATTTTTCTGACCTTTCAAATTACATCGGGCTTATGACTATTTATAGCCATCTGTTTTAAGCATTTTTTTTCTGGTGCATAGCTTTGACTTTGAACCTCTATTTTATATAGATGGTTAAAATGACGTTTCAGGAGAGAACATTTCGAAAACTATTTCAAGTGTTTCTAGTTATGTACTGACAAAAATATAGACAATGACGAATAGACAGACCTTTGATCTGACTTTGACACCTACTCCAGTGTTTCCCGAACCTTGCGTCCTCATTAGTATTTCGGGCTTTAACAAAAACAAGTTGAACATCATGAATAACAGGACAATATATGTAATTGGTAGAATTCATATTTCCGATTAAATATTCTTGTAGATTGAAGATGTTCTTACTTGGTGAATCTTTCACAATAACGGACGGGATAACTCTCATGGCGTTTCACAATCAATCTTTTTACATTCCTGACGATGCTTTTGGAATAAAGTAAAGCTCATCACAAAACTACATCATATTCTATGAGGGTAAAATAACCCCACCCGTCTTGGCGCACGCACCTGGTTACTATTTCGACACCACAAATAGCGTCGAATGTCGCCCTTATTAAGATTCCAACTCTTCCAAAGATTTCAGCAGCTTAACATTTTAATAAGTATTTTTCCTGTATTTAACTGGGCGAGCTTTGACTTCTCAAGGAATTTGAAAAGTTTTTATCTTCTGTAAGCGGCTTAAACATGTTGGCCCATCGTTCCGGCTCCCCCTTGCTTGTAAAAATACCGTAAACGGTAAGATGCACGATCATTGTTGAGGGGATTTTCTGATTAAACTGCCTTTGTAGGCCAAGGAGATCGTATAGATATTGGACCAATTTATGCTAGGCCAGATAAAGAAAAAAATAAAGAAAATAGATATGCATAGTCTGATGATAAACACTTTCCAATGGTTCGCCAAAGCTCATTTTTCATCATCATATCGTACGACGAAGACGATAGAGATGCCCTTGCGCACTGTAGCTCGTACTGGTCGACGTTCTACGTTAAACCCAGAGATGTCGCACAGCACCATTACTGTCAATGTGTCAGTTTGTTGGAATACCAGGTTTTCACAGATAAGACTACCTTGGTCATATCGCCAAGTCAGATAGCAACTTATTATACGTAGACACATAATCGGTTAAATACGTTGAAGTATATTTCAACACTTCTACTGGAATCGTGGAACACTTCCATTAAACATCGTTATTTGACCGAAAATTGGATTTATAGAGATAATAATACTTTCATGTATCAGAAAATTCTGCCTTTTTTGTTATATCCTAAGAACGGACATAACTTTCCGATATACCTAATGATAATAGTGAGGGACGTTATTGGCCGAGACCGATTGTGTCTTTCTGCTCAAACTAAGTAATGCGGAATTTAACAAAACATATGTGCATAGAATAATTATAATTATAACTCAATTAGGAAACGTACAATGATACTATAATTTATATGAAACAGGTAACAAGAGATAAATAATAGTAAAATGTTAATATGCTCAATGCGGGCCAACTAAGATATGAGATTCTGAGTTCAACTTAAATGCACAGATATTTATTAACTAATGAGGTAAGTTGTTCATTTTAATAGGTATGAGTAAAGATTCTCCCGTGTAAAACAATTCGATGATGCGGTTGTCTAATCTAAAACTATTGTTGATATTGAGGCATTTCGATCTTGTATTCGTAACTACGGAAGACTTTTAAACGACGTTTGTTCAAAACATGGACATCTTAGACGAAACAAAATCTTTTTTCCTTTTATCTGTAATAAAAACATGTCTTATTGGGAAACCCTTAATAAGGGGAGAAATACAGTTCTCATTTTATTAAATATTATGTACATTCCTTTCAACGGTTTATTCGTATTATAGTCGCTTCAATAACGTAAATGGTGAAATATCATGTCGATAACTCGTGTAATGCTAATAATCATTGTTCCCTAAAAATCCCATTACCGGGAAGGTTGGTGCAATGCAAATACGAAAATTGTAATTGGATTTTGCCTGCTCGTATGTTAACTGCGATCGAATCAAAAAACCGAAAACAGTAAATAATACCGAATGATGGTTTTTTCCACAAAACGTTGATTCTATGTACAACCAGTTTCAGTCGGGGAGAAGGGTAATACTTGTAGAATAGTGCAGAAATTACCATATTAGAAGAAGTGACTTGGCTTCTTTTACGTATTTCTATAATAGCTGTTCGTAGATTGAAGAATAAAAGAGCTGTATACTATACTAGAATTATATGCTAGTTTTTAGTATACAGACTACTTCTCACGCCTGCTGGCGAGGAAGTACATATTGAAATTGCGAAAAATTTCATAATTGATATACAGGGTGGAAACGTTATGATATTCATTATTTAAATGGGTGATAGAGGGGGTTAAAAGAAGGAAAAAGTTTCATATAACAAGGGAGTCAAAACGGCATTTTTTTAGAGAAAAGCGACTTTGAAGTAAAATAAATCTGACAACGCCGCAAAACTATGCAAAAGGATAACTAACCACCATCTAACCACTGTTACCGATTACGATCGATTGCCGGTTCAATAAGAGAGATGATGACCGATGCGCTGTTGTCAAGTGTGTTTTAAATATACAATTTAATGAAACTTCCTTTCGTACTGACTACACATTTTGGCTTAACTTAGAAAAACTTAATGCCATTTATTTGTTAATTACCCAATTTAAAAACGTTTTAGATTAGATTATAAAAATTAGTAAGATTGTGGTGATTGTGGTCGAGCTAAAACACTTATAGTTGTAAACTAGAAAGCCATTTAGACAAAAATCTATTGAGTTTTGGACCATGGGTCGTATGAACTTTTTGACTTGTTTTGACCCCCCCCCCCCCTATTACCCATTTCAATAATGACTACTATAATGTTTACACCCTGAATTACGTTTTTTTAATGTTAGATGACAATGTACATCACGAAAAACCATGTCACTCATTTCCGTCGGTCTGTCCGTTAATTTTATAACCGGCTATGACTTGAGAAATACCGTTCGGATATTGGTGAAATTTTACGCAATATTCATCCAAATTTCAGAAGATCTGGATCGTTTTTGAAAAAAATAGTTTACAGGTACTAATACCTGTAAACTATTTTTTTCGAAAACTTTTGGTGGGTGTTGTACGGGTGTGCGCCACAGCATAGTGTTTCTTATGCTGTGTCCGCGCTGTCATGCCTGACCGGTTTAAGTATCGAGAGGCGACGTTGCCATACGTTGGGCAGGGAAAGAATATCTATGCGCTAATTATTGTATGGACCTGTTTGACTTACTTTGTTCTCAGAGAGGAGTTTGTGCTGAACATAATCCTATCCTATGTCCTACTGATAACGGCGTTACGTGGAAAGTGCAGAGTTAACCTACTTGATGTCATTTTTTACATTGTTTCCATTTGTCATCCACTCAACGTGGCCTTCTGACTGGTGCAGATTCAAAAAAATAATAATTCTGTTATCTTCATCCCCTCAGATATGGAATGACACAAAATATGGAAATACTTTTTTCAATTATTCGCAGATTGCTATCTGCAAATTATAGATGTGATATTTCCTCAGATTTCGACCTACCAGTAACGAGGGTGAGAATAAGAAATGCTTTCGTTTGTATTAAATTGGATCCCCAAACTTTCCCAATTACATTTATGCTTTTCAAGCGGTCCTGCAATTCTTTATTGCGTTACTTGGACAGGTTTTCATGTAACTCATTTCTTGATGACGGACTAAACTTTCGTTTGGATTAATATGACATTGAGGAAATTGCGTGCGCATTAAAGCTAGATTAATACGCCAAAGCAGGAACAGATTTTTATAGTTGTGATGAGGCTTTCCAGATGAAACAATAAAATTCATAAAGGATTATGTTCGACACAGTCAAGTCACCGCCACCGGATCGACTTTCATAAACTACAAAGTCTTTTCGCCATTGACATAGTTTCGTCTAAATCTTACTGGTGCTTTCCAAAATACTCGTATAGCAGGGCAGGGTAGAAGATTAGCGGACAGTCAAACAGGTTCCGACAGACAGACACACCGACGGAAATGAGACACATGGTTTTTCGTGATGTACGTGTACATCATTTTTACAATTTTTTGCAGACAGTACTCAAATTTTCTATTCATTTAGGAGTAATGACTTGGAAATAGCAAATAATAAACTTAATCAAGATCTTACCGAAATTGAAAAGTTCAGTAGTAGTCATAATCTTCGTTTGAACCCTTTGAAGACAAATTGGTATACGCAAATAGAACAAAAAATAATACTTTAAAAAGGGACATAGGCATACATTTAAAAGGTAATAAATTGATTTCCTGTGGATCATTCGAAGAACCTAGGTATTATAATGGATGATGACTTAAAACTTGTTGTACACGTAAACTGTCTAATTTCTCAGTGCTACGCTATTCTCAGGGTCTTATTTGCAAATAAGGCTATATATATATTACATAAATCTGCGAGAAAGCAATTGTGTGAATCTTTCTTGCTTTCAAAGATATCGTATTGCTTAGTGGTTTACTATCCCTATTTAGATATAACAAGAAATCGTATTATGAATACATGTTGCAGACTTGAAAATGGTCTCAGAAAGTATGATCATATATCGAATTCCATTAATGAATTCAAATGGATGAAAATTGATAAAATGTATAAGTACCAGCTCCTAAATCTGAGTCACAAGGTTCTTTATCCAAAAACACCGTCACATTTAGTAAACAAATTCATACGTGGAGGAAATATGCATGGCATTAATATTAGATATAGATAGACTTTCAATTCCGCTCCACATCACATCTCTATTTGAGAATACGTATATTTACAATGCGCTCAAATCATATAATTTTTTAGACCGCAGTTTAAAAGAAACCAATCCATCACCCAAATTCAAGGAAAAAGTGAAAGAAGTTCTTCTTGATCAGCAGCGAAATCTTTTGTAATCCATAAATGGCCTGAAATTTTCCTTATGCCTTTACTTAGATTATACTTTATTCTGTCGTTATTGTATACAGGTATTAATTTTCAACAAATTGTTTTTTTTACATCTCGTATTGTTAAGGGGGTTAGATGGTAGAATAGATATAGTATCTAAATCTCACCTCCTGTAAGAATATTACAAATAAAAGACGTTAATTATTATTATTATTTTCGAAAATCCTCATGAGTGCAACACTTTCTTGTTAGTGGTGCGGGAAGTAAAATAATGGGAATATTTATAGAGTAGGATGTATGTCAAAAATTAAAAAGAGAAATTTCAATGAATAGTATGCGCCTTAAAATCTTCCGGAGATACAGGGTGCTGAAGTTATAATATCCAACATAAACACAATATTTACATACATTCCAGTCATTCAAACTGAATCCTTATGGAAAAATCATGAAACCATTCTACTTTGGAAATATGTACTAGGATTAGTGATGTGTGATGGTGAGAATTTGAGTGACGTCATCTTATCTCAAGGTCATTTGAATATCCGTGTACTGTCACCAGTCAGGTGTGTCAGAATTGCAGCATCCTGTGCCTTGAGAATGGAGCTTTTCAGTGCTTATGTTTAGTTGAACTTTGTTAGTTTTTGATATACTTTACTGATCTATAGATAATGCCTTTGTTTTTTGTATCACCTCTTATAGTTGTTATTGAGATAATTCGTGCGGCTTCAAAATAATTAAAATTTTGTAGAGACAAAATTTTGGAAATAAGTTCAAGGCTTCTAATCAACTTAAAGTGTAGGTAGACAAACAAAATTTATGCTGCTATAAAAGAACTCGACGTTCCTCATTTTTAGACCTGCATATGCGAATTCAAAGAAATTTGTACCTCAAAAGTTTCCTGAAAAGAATGGCGTCAAGCAGGTACTTCCCACGTTACCAATAACCGTTTGTTTTAAAAAACATTTGTCTTAAGAGGGAGGCTAGTGGTGAAGACCAACTCTGGTCCATGGAGATTTGGACGAGTGACGCTGGCTGGTCTGGCGAACCGGTGTGTCAGATTGAACAATCATTATCGGGCAGTTGGACGGACTATTCGAGACGTGTTGATCTGTAACATGACTTAAACTTATCAGCTTTTCAATTTAGGATATGTAGGATGATTATATCTAATAGATGTTATTACCGGGATCAAAAGTTCATCAAGAATAGAACGCTTTAACTAATACCATAAATTAATGTAACGTTTACAAATCTTTTTCGTCATTGACATAGTAGTAAGTGGTTGTGGCAAAATTTTATCAAATTTCCCGCGGTACTGCCCAAGTTGAAGGGCCAATGATTACCGGGCAAATCTTTTCTCGACTACAATGCTTCCGCACTAATTGGCGTAGGAAGTCTTAGGAAAACCGTTTTTAAGAGCGCTATAATTTATAGATTTGTAAAATGAAACAACAATGCTGTACGCGTACACGGCTGCGTGAAAATGACCCAACCTAATTGACGCCACCTTTCTATGGGGATTTTAGTCTTGTTTTGAATTATATAAAGCTATATATGTACATTTGCCATTTGATGCAATATTTAACAGTACATCTAACCTATAGAACTTTTTACGTTTGTAATATTGGACAGAATATGGTTGGGCCCATCAGCTTTAAATACACGGCATTAGTATTCTAATGACATTTTATCAGCATGTAAACCAGCATCAAACTCGATTAATACGAGGAATAGTGAGCGTGGGCTGGTCGTATCACCACCAATGCACCGCGCATGGATGACAAATACTGAGTCAGTTCTGTTGTTGATTGTTATTAGCATTGCCAGTGCTGGATTAATTCCTGGGTTCCATTCCTTGTTTGTGAGTTGGCCGACGCAGCGGTCATGGCTTGGATCATTTTAGATTAGATTAATTAGCCAGAATGTGTATCGGTTTGACTTATGAATGAACGGAAAATACGAGCGGTGAATCAGGATCTTGCATAGTTGATGATGACACTTGACCTTCTTATAGACAAGGCAATATTGACTATACACAAAACGCAACAATCTGACTCCTAACATCAAATCATTTGAGTAATAGAAAACCTACCAAACCTGATGTGTTTGAACTTTCAAAATATAATCAGGGATGAAACTTATCCTGTGGCTTTTATGCTGATCTGACTCAATGAGATTCAGGGTGATGAAACTGATGCGTAGAAACTGTATTTTAGGGTAAAAGTGGCAATATCAAGATTTTTAAAATGAAATGGTGAACTGGCAGGCTGTCATATTTGAACTTTTTTGTACATTCAATCGCTTATAACTCAACAGCCAATGTATGTTGTATCAATCTTCTTTTCGAAGGGTCTATCCGAATATGGAATATTATTCATTTAGAAAAATGTCATAATCTGTAAAATGTTCTCAAACTAAATGTTTTATTGCACATTTCCATGGACCCTTTCAAAAGAAGGTTGATATAACATACTATATGATTAATTGTTGAGTTATAAGCAATTAAATGTTGATACATAAACCCTCAACTTTGACAGCCTACCAGTTCGAAATTTTAAAAGATTTGTATCTTCTAGGGTTATGCGATAGTCACAGGAGACTTCAGAATGGGGTATCACACGTCCCCTCATTCCTTTTAAAAAATGTACCGAAATAGCGCCCATCAGCCGCCATCTTGAAACCTTCAACTGCCGCTTTTACGCTAAAGTAGGGCTTGCGAACGTGACCCGTTCAATAAATAAGTAGAGGAAGTATTTTCTTAAAAAGAAATGTATACAAGTAATTCATGTATATGTGGTTTTATTTATCGGCCGGACAATCATTAGGTCCTGCAATTAGTGGAGTTTCTAGTTCGCACCTACCATCCTA
This sequence comes from Acanthoscelides obtectus, assembly GCA_963669975.1. Classification (NCBI taxonomy): domain Eukaryota; kingdom Metazoa; phylum Arthropoda; class Insecta; order Coleoptera; family Chrysomelidae; genus Acanthoscelides; species Acanthoscelides obtectus. The sequence continues at coordinate 64,231,564 of CAVLJG010000003.1, read as the reverse complement.
TCTCAAATCACATTGGAGGATATCAGTGGTCGGGATTAACCAGAAAGTGGCTCAAATTCGAGGCTTTCGACGTATTGTAGAGTAAACAGCTTTTGCTGAAATTCAGACGTACAGACCCATGACTGGACGAATATATATATAGTACCGGATAGTTGAATCACAAATTTCTCATCCCTATTACCTGATTATATAGAAAATGTTATTGAAATAAAATAATTTTTAATTAGTCATATTTGTTGTGACCGAGTAAGTTTAATATCATCTTAATGTTCCATTTTCTTGGTTACAGGTGAAAAGCCGTACAAGTGCTCGTGGGAGGGTTGCGTATGGAGGTTCGCGCGATCTGACGAGCTGACCCGCCATTACCGTAAGCACACCGGCGCCAAGCCGTTCAAGTGCCGAAATTGCGACCGTTGCTTCAGCCGGAGTGACCATCTGGCGCTGCATATGAAACGGCACGCCTAAAACCACCCCCAAGGTCGAGAAAGCAGCGTCGCGAAACGGTCAGGGAGGAAATTAGGATGGAAGTGAGTAGTCGCAGACTCTAGGCGGTGTAACGGCGTGTGATCGCTATGTTTGTAGTGGCCTTTAGCATGTGGGATGAGATGGATTGTCATTTTGATGATATTGCACACGTCCTGTTTAGTACAACATTGGTGTTAAGGGTAGAAAATTAATATCTTTGAAATGATATGGTCTATAAGTGGCAAGGAACAATGGCGCATCTCGTTTGTTTTTTCTTTTCAGTTACATAAGCAAGGTTGTTGCAATGGACGTCTATCCCTTAGCAGTTTATTTTAGTCCAAAGGCATTGGTAACGATAATGGATTTAAGTATACATAAAGCCTAAGACACTAACCGATGGAAGTTGCAAGCTGAAGGGTTCATACTCCAATATGTGATAATTCTAAGCTCTAACTTCTGAAAACCTCATAGCCACCTGTGACCCACCAGTTATACCTAAATATGTCAAATAAAGATGAGGCTACTATTCGTCATTTGTTTGTCTAGGTGATCCGTAGGACCTTTGCCCATTAGTCACTATCTAATGTACGTTAGTCGAATCTGTCAGTACTGGTTGCCCAGAAACCAGACAATGTCAAGGAAAAAGAGAAAGGGAAATAGAAGAAAAATGGAGAAGAGCAAAGAAAATCTGAAGTGTTTAGTTTAAGAGGAGACACCTAGGCTTTTTGACTTGGTACACGGATTAATTTTAAGGTGCACTAAACAAATTTTTGATTCAATTTTGTTAGAGTGTAATTTTAAGTGTACTAAAAGTTCGCGCTAATTTTTTATTACAGTGCGAGCCGTGGCCTTGAATGCTTACGAACTTGCTCCACTCTGTAGTCCACTAAGTCGCGCAACAGAGGGTTGCTGTGCGATTCCGCTTGCAGTTTGACATAATCCCTCAAGTAAGGAATGTCAAGGTCTCTGTGCAGTTTCTCGTTTGAGACATACCATGGAGCGTTACAAATTCTACTTTGCATATGCGTCTTGGCAAGAAAACACCAAGCCGCACATGCATAAGTAATGGCTGGTCTAATAACCATTTTATATAGGCGAACTTTGTTTTTTGTTACAATAAATAGCCTGCGTTTTCGAATGATTCATTTTAATCAGCCACCGTGTTCCGCCCACTCTAGTTCTTCTTCCACCGCACTCTGCAACCCATCGTGAACCAGATCACCAGTACACGACTGGGCAGTGTCGTTAGTATAGAGGTAGACTTCATAGTTGCTGGGGCAAGGGACATCATGGATAAAAAGCGAATAAAGGATTGGTCCTAGTACCGAACCCTGAGGAACAGCGGCCGGTACTGGCCATATTGTTGACAAAACATTGTTAATTTTGGTCCGAAACTTTCTTCCTTCAAGAAAGGATTTCAGTAATTTTAGAAGCCAAAAATGAAAACCCTTTTGGATTAGTTTATAAAGGAGGCCCGCGTGCCATACCTTGTCAAAGGCTTTTGAGACATCAAAAAGCAAGATGTCAGTACTCATGCTGAGGGTGGACCCTCTGGTTACATGTTCCACCAGCCTGAGTGCCTGTAGCTCGGTGCTATGCTCGGATTGAAAACCGAATTGAACATCAGGAATCACATGGTGACTTGATGAAAAATTCTCAAGGTGACGATAAATCACTTTTTCGGCGAGCTTTCCGTTTCTGAGTGACTTTGCGACCCTCCAGAGAGAAATACTTGAATCAAGCATTCCCGCCAGAAAGTCGCTCCATTGCTCGTTTCGGAGTTCTTGCAGTGCGTTTCTCATCTGGTGCCTCAAGATGGTTGAACGGATGGTGTGTCGGCTCTTCAGTGCTATGTACGGGTATAGATCCGCTTCTTGTAACCTGGCACTACACCTGACATACACCAATGTGATCTTCAACGAGACACCTCCCGCCATATTGACCACCACAGAAGCTGCTTCGATGCTATGCATCTCCGCATTAGTGCTTCTATAATAGTCTATACCGCGCTTAGTCAACACTGCTAAACGGCCAACTCGACCGTTCAGTCTGTCACCTCGGATAACATCGTAATTCGGGAGAGCTAAACCATCTCCCGGATTAAGCAACGTTTCCTGCAGCAAGGCAACATCTATACCTTCATCCAAAAGAGCTTGATGAAATTCCCGTTTTTTTGGGAACATCCCTCATGCCCAAACAATTCCAAAAAAGAATTTTGATGAATGGCTGTCTACTATTTTTTTTGCACTAGAACATTGCGTCCCATTAGCCAGATCCAATCTTGTATTGTATATATCTAATTATGGACAAACACACGACGTCACAACATCCATGGCGAAGGCGAGATTCGAACTCGCGGCCCGGCCGGCCGGCTGATCAGTAGCACGACACTCTGACCCACGCGGCCAACCGAGGTCCCAAATGTCTACTATTGTACCTAGACATTTACAGGAAATACCGCCTGCAACGCTTGGGTAGCACTAATCAGTGGGCCTAAAATTTATTGTAGGGACCTTAGCGCGGTTGCCAGGTCCACATTTTGCGTGTTCAAGGGAGGTTGGTAGAGGGGGCAGGCAAGGTTGCTTCCTTAGCTGCGTCCGCGTATGAAAGATTACGCCTTTGCGCTATAACTTACAAGTTCCTCCTTGGAGTGAACTTACAAGTTCGGCTATTTGCGGGATATCCCTCTCCACAGTTTGCGCTCTTCCTCTTCTGTGAGGGGGCACAAATGCGTCATGTGGTCCTTTGCACATTTTAAGCATTTGGGCGGTGCAGTGCAATATGACTGCGCATGCCCGTACTTTTGGCAGCGGTGACACTGCCCAATGAGTCTGGAGTTCTTCTGAACCTCAACTCGAATGGCCAGTCCCAGCAGCTCGTGTTCGTTGAACACTTGCTGAGACTTTTCAGTCTTGGGCAGTGTCACGACCACCAAAGGCATGGGCGCGCCGCTGCTGCGCTTCAATCGAATTATGTGGAGAGGGCTATATCCCCTCTGCTCAAGTTCTCCCTTAATCTCAGTATCCGAGAAGTTGACGGGAACTCCTCGAACCACCGCGTGGATGTTCTGTTCCGAAAAGAGAGGAAAAGTGTGATGGGGCACACAGAATCCTAATAGAGTCATTGTTAGCTAGTCCTTGACAAGCAGATTGAAGTATTCCACTATAGCTGGAATGAACTATTTTCGCAGAGTAAACTGTTTCATATGCGATGTTTGCAGACCAGTCTTACAACAAACCAAAGACCCATATTTAGTACTTTTAATTAATGTTGCAAAACTAAGACTAAAATAAACTGCTTTAGATCATAAACTCAGCATCAAGTAGTTGTTAGATATCAAAATGTGTAAACTGCTATATATAATATTTGCCGAATATAATGTTATTCTTGTAACTAAACAGGCGCTATTATAAAGTTGACCATATAAATTCCAAGAAATTTGTAAACCCCCGTGTCTTTTCACATGCTGAACCCCAGTTGCCTATAAAGCTCCGACTGTTGCTCTTCCAAACAACTTCATCCCCAACCGATTTTCGGCGAACGTCTCGACCTGAAGGTTGCACGGCTCTGCAGCATTCACTGCCAGTTACCAACCGTGCACGCGCTTACCAAAAGCGTGGCACACCCTGTTGTACATATTCTACGCACCTTCTCAAAAAATCCAAATGGACGCCTCCTCCGTCAGCTGCAGCTAGTGTTTAGTGATGATGATGGATACGTCGTCGCCGTGGTCTACTTCCTCTCAGTCATGTAAGTTACTAATATATTTATATTATTAATTGTATAACGTAGATAAGGTGGGCGGACAATGGAAGGCCACGCTAACAAATAAACAGTTATTTATTGGATAAACGAAATAAATACATCATTAAATAGCACTTGGTTCTATTATTTTACTTATAAAATATGTTCATCTATCTATTGGGGCTTGACTCAGCTACACGCATTGTTGGTTGCATATGTTTTGTGAATCCGAGTAGTCTGTGGTTTTCGTCTCTGAGAAGAAAGTTGGTTGAATAGCAAGATCGCATCCGGATGATTGTGTGTATTGGTCTGCATCTGTATAAAATCAGTGATTTTTACTATGTGAGAAAATTATTAATGAATATGCTGCCAATGAAGTATATCTATTAGTTGAGCACGACGGGTTATTTATATGTTGTCCTTTCTGAGGACAGGTTATGTTCATAGTCATAAATTACGATTTTTCCCGTTTTTTTTGTGTTTTCAAAAACTTTGCGGAGCACTAAGAAATCGCCACCGCGACAGCGTTGTGTGCAGTTAAGCCACATCACAGAAACAGTAATGACGTAGCAATCACACATCAAACATTTGCGCAATGCCTCACATCTAGGCGCCGATTTATATTTTCTATTGAGATCGCAAAATAAATTTCTATAAAATTCACCAACCAGGGATTTTCTTTTATTATCTCTCTCATTTTTTAAATTAAGAAAAATTGTATATGTAATTTCCAGAATGAATAAGAAAAAGTGGATGCACAACTAATTTATGCTTTGAATCTCAAGTAAGTGTATTTGAGATAGAATCTAATGGAATTATCATCAACACATATTATTAGCACACAAATCCTCATTATGAACCTGTGCATTGCCGTTTCCTTCTAGCTATAGTATACAACTTACAGCTTAGACCTCCAGTAATGCTTTCTCTGTAGCAGATTTTACATCACATCAGAGCCACACATTGATAACTGAAGCATCATGATGTTTAGGCAACACGTTCTACAAAACGAATTCACAGCGTATCCATCAGCTAGTGCTAAGATAAGATCTTGTAGAAAAACGTACATAACATCACAAAAAAACAATACAATGTCAAAAAAAAAACGATATAATGTCACCTTTCAAGATACGTAATACCCGAGCCTGACGGCTTTGCAAGGAAAGGGGCAATATACGAGGCCGATATAATAAATTAAACTTAACACTAACGTTGTGATCAAAATATCTGCTTATATTACTCAAACTTCTTATAACGGTCTTTCATTAAAGCGAAATATCAAATACTTACAATATGTTTCCATAAAAAATGCTCAGTGGACCTTATCGCTATCCTAAAACTAGGAATGTGTTCGTGAAAATATTTCCAAAATAATTTTTTTATTTTATATCGATATCAAATAAGCTGACAATAACCTTTGTCATTCCGGTTAAAAAGTTAGAAATCTACAATTGAAAAAAAATAAGAAAATAGTAAAACATTACATGAAAACTTACTTTTTGATCAGAGCTATTATTATAACTATAATGTCGACGACCGAAGTGAACAAAGCTTGCTGCCTGCTTTTTCCTCAATTTGAAGTTCAGGATGAACTTATTAGCATATAAAGCAAGTAGTCTCAGGTAAGATTTCTTTAGGAGATTCTTTAAGTAAGGTATGTGAACCTAAATCGCGGCTAGACAGAGGTGAGCGGATGCATTCTGGCAGCGCCTAGCTGAGCGAGTTTAAGTGCATTCGGTGGCGCAGACCGTCTGTTACGCAGGGGTACCGAACTGTGAATAGCAGGAATTTGTCATCGCATGGCAATAACATTGACCTTTTAATAATTGACCATACAAGAGCATGCCCTACCATGGTCCACCCACCTTATACACATCAGTAAAAGGTGACCCAGAATCGCAAGCAACATGCTTACATTTTGACCGATGCTCCGGCCACAATCGGCCAAAAAAGGCCAAAGGTCTGGCGGAAGTACGAAATATTAAAAAAATCAGTACGGTTTAGCGGAAATGTCGTTTTCTGAAATGGGAAAAATGGGCATAGGTCATCGAATTTAGGAACAGTCAAAACACCTTTCAAAGGATGTTGAAAAGTAATGATGTATGTATATTTTATAGATGAATACACACACTTACATTGTGTACTTGCCATCCGCTGTAATAAGGTACAAACTGACCAACTTAGAAGCCGAAAGCCATTCCCTATAAGGTTTCTACGGGATATTTTGCCCGGCAGCCTCTGGTTTTGTTTGGAGGTATACAACAAAGAAATGCGAGGTTTTCGACTCGCCTAATTACATCTCTTCGGGCATTTTTCTTGTCGCGTGCCTAGAAAAACCATCTCGTAACTTGTTATACAAATAGTAGTTAGCGGGATCAATTAAACGTCAGTTACATACTAACGCAATTTCAGATAATGTTTCAAGACGATAAAGCTTCATCATTATTTCAGCACAGCTTCCTTCCATATTTATTGTTTTCTTGTTCTTTTCTTATTCGAACCAAACAGCAGCAAGCAACCGGGGCTATTATGAGCTGTTCATTAACTAAAATTATATTACATCACAAAACAGACAGCCCAGAATAAAACTTTATTAGTTAATTTCCCCAGCTACCTCCATAAATTAAGCTATACTTTTACTCGTTTTGTTGGTAGTTTCATATTTATTTTCTCATATTCGCTATACGGTACGCTGTTTTGAGGAGGATTTCTATTACCCTTTTTAAGGGCACGTTCCACACGTAAACATTTACAGTAAAATGTACACATTCTACCTAATTAACTATATATTTTTTACCTGAGCCTTGTTTATCTTTATGTTCACGTCTGTTCTACAATTTAAATCTACGTGTTCTGGATAGTACATATTTGATAGTTTTCTGTGGACAATGTAAATAAAACATTAGGTAATACAGATACAGACAATTCAAAGTTTTGTGGAAAACGATATGATGGATTTGAAAGAAGTTGGATCTTGTAGCTATTCTTGTATTTTTTTATTTGTTTACATCATCCTACACAGACGAAATCCATTTGCAGGATGAGACAATAAGTACCCTAAACAGATAACGTAAGATTAATAAAAATGTGATAACTCAGAGAGAAAAATGCGCAAGAAAAACTGAAGTAGTAAATAAAATTAAATTTATTGACAATATAAGTTGACAAAAGGTGCTAAACAGATGAAAACATATGTACGAGTATATTCTTTGAATAGCAAGACTTGCAAAAAGTATATGGTTCAAAATACTCAAGAGTATCAGTGAGCAGTGTGTCGAGTGACGAGAGCTTAACCATTGCCAACAAACTCGGACTAGGTAGAAGGAGCCAGTCCAGTTTTTAGTTGGGATCAAAGTGCACTTGACATGTAAATTTTTTGTCAGTCCTGTAATTAAATTCGTATATACATAATTTGCAAACAGAAACACAAGTTGTCTACTGAAGGTATATGTTTTCATTATTATTATTACGAGTATGTTGATACAACGCTGTCACTTTGGTAGGCATTGGCAAATGAGTCAAAAGTATGCGCTAAAACTGCACTATTTTGTCGACAAACAATGCAATTTAAACATATAGGCTTATCTTCTCCAAACCTACTTGAATTCGTTGGTCACAGCTATGTCTCTCCTCTCCGCGATAATCATAGATCTACTTTGAAAATGTTGCTATATGCTCAGATATAGCTACAGCACCATCCAAGAAATCAATCTAGGAGACACTAACCTATTCGAAGTAGATATGTGATTTTCGCTAAGAGAAGGCACACAGCTGTGAAAAAATCTCATAGAGGGCGCGACGCGACGGTTTTCCTGTTCATCTCGGATGATTTTTCTGACGTGCGCATAATTAGGCTATCTTCAGGTACAGGGTTTTTCAGTTGGAGCGGGTAGATGCTGGCGGCCTGTAGCGGCCATGTTGTTTTTAACGATGTCATATCCCATACTTAATGGCATACATGGGCCTTTCAAATAAAAAAATAGTTCTGTTATTACCTCACACACAGCTTTTTTTATTCCATTCCAACATCTACCCGCTCTTATTAAAAACCCTGTAGAATACTTTAATCAATCCAAGGGACGCAGAAACTGACCAAATGTAAAAGCGGAGTTTGTCGATTGTACCATTTGTCGAACTACTGAGGAACCTGATACCAAAAAGTTCTCGTCTATCTTAGAAACTGGAAACTGAAAACTCGTTCAGTAAGCAATCATGTGGGAAACCAGTTGATGGGTAAATGCCATTTGTTTTAAACTTTATGTACTTGAGAAAACGCCTCTGAGCTTACAGCTAAGTGATGTGTTTTTGATGCTGGGGGAGACCAAACCATTGACGCTATTCATGAAAAGTACAAACTAAACTAAAAATGTTTTGCACATGCACATAGTCGAAATGCTTACTTTACTGTTTCTGAGAATAAAACCGATTGATTACGAACTAGCTACAAACGCGGCTTCGAACCAGGAACTTAGGCGTTTCTGAATGAAAACTGTCTAATACTGACGCCACTTCGGTACAAGATGTAAAATGAAATTGAAGGTGTAAAATTACTGTCACTAAAGATATAATTTTCGTACGTTCAATTTTGGATAATTTGAAAGGCTGTATTACAAGTAAATAATTTTATACATGCAGTAAACATTTAGTAAAGAGAAGTATTGTAATTGTGAAAAACTTCGCAAGTGACTCATATATGGTATTTTTTGGATACGAGAAACATAAAAATCGCTCATTCTTGTTTATTGAGGTTTCCGACGCCTCTGCATGTTTTTTTTAATTTTTATGTGCGGTTATAAATTGCGTGGGAGGGGTAGTAGGGGTCAGTGATGAACTTTTTAGCTTCATTATATTTATACGATCCTAACCGCGGTAAATCTACGCAGTTATTACACATACGAGTATTCCATACATAGATATACCCCTTTCATTTAAGATTTAGAATGATATAAATATTTTTAGCGCCCGCGACGAGACAAAACTGTCAGATGGTTGTTAGTGTAGAGGAGAAATTTCTATATCGCAACATTGTCATTGTGAACTAATCTATTTGGTTGACATAATTCAGCTGCTCTGTTATACACGTTCACAGTTAACTATTTTTTGCTTCCTATGCCACCGAGCGAGAAAATATTGTAAAATTAGAAATTTCACCCGTTCCTGATCGTTGTTGGAGAATTATTCAGCGTCAAAAAATTGGGGGGTGTTGTTTGTTGAGGGGCGGGGGGTTGTATCGCAATAATTATTGTTGTTAGAATATTAATATTGGATACACTTCTTACCCCAAGCATTCAACGCACCTATTAGCATATTTCACGCATAGATTGCCCCGTACATCTACCCTTAAAACTTAAGATAGAAAAATGTTTTCGACCAGCATCCTGGCTTCTGCTGACTAATGGCAGCGGTCAGCGTGCAACTGCTCCAGCGTTGCCAGATTCGTCGTAGGACTTATCGTACAAACACGTAAAAATTATCGTACATTATCCTACACCGTGCCTTAGATTCTCTCAGGATTCATGATGAAGGAAAATTTCCGTCTCGGGAGGGGGTGGGGCTCTTTTGTTTCCCCTCTCTTTCTATAAGCTTGCTGTCTATGTTTGGCTTTCTTCAAAGATTCCGCCGTTTCTTTTTGTTTTCTGTATTCGAGAGTATCGCATCTTTTGTTGTGCTTCTCTCTTCCAGAGCACTTGATTCGGAATCCGACATATTATCGTTATTGAATTGAAACCGGTTAAATATCGAAAATAACTGAAAACGATCTTTTGATTTTTAAGTTTCAAAAGTCATAAAAACGGGAGTCATCGCATTCATTTCATCTAATGCACATGGGTAAATAAAAATGTGCGCGTCATGTCAATACATAGAACGTGAGAACTGATTGACGGCAATTTTTCCCATTGATGTTTGCCGAGATAGTCCGCGTAATGCTAGGCAACCCATTATACAGAGTGGGGTACGCGCGCTTGTCTACCAAGCTGCAACACTGACAGCTGCTTGCTGGTGTTAATTGAACTTAGTTGTTAGATTGATTCAACATCTGTGAGGAAAAAAGCTCATTCGCAAAATTATCGTACATTCAGCTATTATCCTACACATACGAGTAGTATCGTACGTCCTACCGTACTTGAAATTATCGTTCAGAAACGATAATTATCGTACGTCTGGCAACGCTGAAGTGCTCGTATATGTCTGTATATCACTGGCGCTCTGCCGTCTGTGGCCCATCATGCTTTGAGGGAAGGGTACGCGGCGTTGCCAGAGGAACAGTACTACCGGTACGATAGGGTAAGAATGTTATGGACCAATTTTACAGACCTGTTTGATGGACTTGATCCGTTTGATTTCTCTGTTATACATAACTTAAACATGCTGTTTTCGTCTATCCAAGGAAGGACAGCCAACCACAGACAGCTGTTTCGTGCATTGCTCATCGGCATGGTCTAAGTTTGTTCTCTCGAGCAACGAACGAAGGCATAGCAACTAAGAATGTAAGGGCTTCTGGTGCTGTCTCATTTCGATAAGGTGTAACTTGTGCTGAACATAATCCTTTACTTGACACCATTTTTCAAGAAGGAGTACCCTGACGAACATGATACATAAGTATTGTCAGCGTTACGTAGGAAGTGAGGAATCAACCTACTTGACGCAATTTTTCCCAATACCCAGAAACACGCTATAGATCATCCTAGCCCTTCTTCACCTTCTCATGTACTAGATAGCTAAAATTTATGGTCCTAAGCATTGCGTGGATCGTGTTCAAAAAGCTTTTAAGCTGACCGTGTGACCACTCCTTACCCAGCAAAGTAATGAAATGTTTATTAGCTTTTATCCGTAGAACTTTGCCAGATTGGAAAAAAGGTAAAAAAGTGCCGGTCTAGAATGGCTCTGTTAATTAAACTCTAGAACAAAGGCGTATCATTAGAAAATGTACCTTGGAACTTCATGGAAGTCAAAGTGGATCAATTAAACTAGTTTTATGTGTAGCCATGGCTTGAACGCTTGATGTAGTGTCATATTTTTTTATTCTTTTGTCGACTTTTTTGTTACTTTTGCGTCTATATTAATTTTTCTTTGATAACTACAGATTTACCAATAAAGGAAAATGCTTTTAAAAGGGAAATAGAAGGGACTATATTCTGAGATGGCAAGTTCATCTGCTTGGTAAGCCTACGAAATTTGGCGTAAGAATGGAAATATTGCCCATGTCTATTCTTTATTTTCTACAGTATAGTTACGATTAAAAGCTTTCAAGGTTTTGCCATTTCCTGGAAGCTGTAAAAAAAAAGTTCATGCTGTATTTTTATACGTACTCCTAGTAGCCGATGATTGTGGGGCGTGGCGTGATTAGAACGTGTTGGAAAATAAACTCGAGAAAACGAAAAAACACTAGACAAATATCAACCAATTATAGCGAACTGACCGTCTTCAAAATTAGGAAAAATGCTCGGTATTAGTCCCTAATGCATTATTCAAAGTTTCAGCATTGTATCTTGTATAGTTTTCAAGAGTATTCGAATTGTTTATAACAGATTTAATATGCCATCACCGTTCGCTTGACATTTGTCAGTGATTATAAAGATCCAGTAAACCAAGAGACATCGTAGCGCAGTGGGAGAGAACGGCGATTTCTGAACCGCAGGGCGGAGGTTCAAATCCGCAAAGCTCCTTTTTGCTATTATTTTTTTTTATATTTGGAGAAATAAATGTTTTTTCACATTATGTGTACCTTTATAGCGATCAAACACTTTTTCGAACGCAATAGAGAATGTAAGCTTACAAACACGAAACCAGCGGTATACGTATGATGTTTTTATATTACTTTGATGAAATTTCAGAAACACTATGTCGGATCATAGCAGACAATTTTAGAAAACATATATATATATATATATATATCTTGATATGTAAATTATTAACCAACAATAATGAAATGAAATTTTGTTTGTGATAATACGCCCAAGTTTTCGATATGTCAAATTAGGTACCTCTTGGAGCCGCAGACGATGCTTATAAAATTAAGTGAACTAACCCATAGTTTTTGATTTTATCAAGTAACTGTTAAGCGTAAATGCTCATTTCATTAGCAGCGTATACGTTTTTCGCATAGTTTGTATTAATTTCGGACGTCTTTCATTATTGTTGGTTAATAATTTACACTTCTAAGATATATGTTTTCAAAAATTATCAGCTATGATCCGACATAGTGTTTCTAAAATTTCATCAAAGTAATATAAAAAATATATAAACTATCATACGTATACCGCTGGTATCCTGTTTACAAACTTACATTATCTATGGCGTGCGACATAATGTGAAAAAACATTTATTTCTCCAAATATGAAAAAAATGCATAAAGTAGCTTTGTGGATTTGAATCTCCGACCTGCGGTTCAGAAATCGCCGTTCTCTCCCACTACGCTACGACGCCTCTTGGTTTACTGGATCTTTAGACCACTAAACTTGGCACTGACAAATGTCAAGCGAACGTTGACGGCATATCAAATATGTTTTAAACAATTACTCTTGAAAACCATACAAGATACAATTCTGTAACTTTAAATAATGTATTACGGACTAATACCGAGCATTTTGCCTAATTTTGAAAATGGTCAGCTTGCTACAATCGGTTGATATTTGTCGACTGTTTTTTCGTTTTCTCGAGTTTATTTTCCAATATTTTGAACTCGCAGTCGCTTGAATCGTACGAGATTTCGAAAACAGACGTATACTATACTAAAACTTTTAGAAAAAAAGGCCCAGGTAATTATATTTGTTCACACTGGATTACGTAACCTACTTATTTGAAAAAGTCATGCAGTCATCAATAATGCAACCATTCAGCACATGCTTCACACTAACTAGTCTAAGACAGTTTGAAACATAATTGTGTCTTCATTTTGTGTGATAAACTATGAAATATTTATTTTTATACACTTTAGGGCCCATCTGTGACCGTGTAAAAATTACAGGTCTAAATATGTATACACATGAGTATGAAAAAATCTTGAAAAAAAATTTGTTTTCTTCGCAACACAAGGACACGTCCGCTTTGTTTTAAGATGTGTATAATAACGTATGTTTTTCGAATATCCTAGCGAATCTGTTCAACTACAAGCATATACGAAATATTTGAATTTGTTTAGAAGAAAAAAACGCAGCCCTTCGTTTTTTGCATTAAAACAACAATTATCTTTCGGAATGGTTTGTCATTTATGACGGCAAGGTAAGGTCGTGTATTTTGCTATAAAATGCCTTTTTTGAATGAACCCTTTATATTGCTCAGCAGACTAGTAGTGATGGCCGGAAGACAGGTGTTTTGGGATAAACAATTAGAAATTCTCAAAGACTACTTGACCATTCGACTCCAATTTTCGAGTTCGAATCTTTTCTTCTATTAGTTTATAGTTGTGGCCTAACAGGTGGTTGGCGTTGAGACGGAAGAGTGAGGATATGTCAGTGCCGAAGAAAGCATGCAACGCTTTGTATGTGATTATCAAGTCCCCTCGTAAGCTTCTATCGGCGGAGTGAGTTAAGCTGAATAGGTTCAGCCTCTCCTCATAACAAGGTCGGTGGTAATCGTACGGGATACTTGTTGCCCTCTACTGAATATTTTCAAACAGGTCTCGGTCACCTTGTAGCGTTGGCTACCAAACAGGTCCAGCAAGTTCCATAATTGGACATATGACGTGTACAGGAACCACCCAGCAGTATCACTGTCACATGCGGTATAGACTCCTTTTGGCTTTAGTCGCTGAGTATTGGGTATGCTCGGACCATGATAGACTATCCGATACAATAAGTCCAAAACCTATGGGACTGGAGACACAGGAGATTTCCAGGTTCCCGATGATGTAGAAAAAGTCTCTCTATATCTAATATTACTGCCATGCATATTCCCTCTACGTATGAATTTGTTCACTAAATATGACGGTGTTTTTGAATAATCATCAATTTTTATCCATTTGAGTTCATTAATGGCATTCGATATATGATCATACTTTCTGAGACCATTTACAAGTCTGCAACATGTATTCATAATACCTCGACTTTGCTTCCGCTATGATGGTCACTTTTTTAAACTTGACACCTTACCTCTCAGAACGGCTTTTCGGTCAACTGGTCGTACATGTTGAATGGTTGCCGCAAATTCACTTGAATATCTCTGTAACTTTTGTTCTGGGATATCTGGTCACTCGCGATGTGCTTTAATGCATCGTGTAGAGAAAAATTGTGACATTTTGCCTCATAGGCACAACGAAATTGGGCAAGTAGTAGTTCGAAAAAAAGCGATAAAAAAAATTGACCCGCTAATTATGTTGAGCAGTTTATTATTTCTCTATTCTGCCTTTTTCTATGATTATTCTATCTCATGTTAATTAATTAATTCAAACTTATATGCCTTTCCTTATAATAAATTATTTAGAATATGCACTATACATAGACTACAATGTAATAGGAAATAAAAAGTAAAAAACATTCCAAATGCAAAAGCTCTTCATTATTTGAGCTCAGAGCTCAGTGTAGGTTAAAAGTGGAAATAATAAAATATGCTGTATCAGAATTTCAACACGAGAATCTGGCGCGTTTACACGTTCTGACAAAAGTTGTCTGTAGTTTATTACGTGACAGTGATATTTTTACAACTTTGCATCTTTTATGAGTTGTTTTACAAAACCGTAGGACTTTGAACTTGTATAAGATTCAGTAGTATTTGCTACTCGTATTTAGAAAACTATTGAATTATTTTTAGTGAATGGGTAAATGAAATGATGTGCTTCTTCTATACACAAGTAGCATAAATATACAGTTGGACTTATTTTAAAACTGGTTAGCTCGTAATGAGTGATACAAAAAGAGTTAGGCCCGATTTCACCAGCATTATTATTATGGACCAATAGGAAAATACCTTATCGAAATGCAATTTGACGGAAGCTGTCAAATGTCTCAGAATATCAGTGATTTCTATTAAAATGTTGAATAAAATCGTGAAAATTCGACTGTATTATAAACAAGACCACTTTTTGATTCCAACATGATGCTTTTGTACAGAAAAAACAGGACAACTTTCATGTATTTTGATATATGTTATAGGTTTACATTTAACAATCCGTTATCTCCCCAGCGAATGGGAATGGGAGAAATAATAGGTCGATTTTCTAGCTCTTAAATTTTGCAGCAGGTTTGGTCGTTTGTTAATTCATGGCAATCTCGAAATTTGTTAAGTTCAATATACTGTGTGTATATTATGTGATCATTATAGCTACACATACCTGTTGAATTGTGCGGATTTGCAAGAAAATAGAATATAAAATGTATTCCAACCAATTCCTCATCTCTCTTTACATCATAATTGTAATCATTTGTTATACATTCATGGGTTAATGAATTTCTTCAAAGCAGTCAAAGCAGTCAAAACAGTATGGTCGTTCTCATCCTAAAACACCGATATGTGTAAAACATGTTAATCCCTACGTCTCCGATGTGCATAATGCAATTACTGTAGACATAGACCTAAAATTAGTAGTAATTACTGAAAAATAAGAGCTAAAAAGAATTATAAATAGTGATAAAATATTGGTGGTTGAGGTTTTTGACTGGTGACTGGTGGGGATACAATATAGGGATGGCGACGATAGAGAAAGACTTTCCCATGCCGGCCCTTGACATCGTTTCGAAATATGAAATTCTGGAAACGCTATAAAAATAAAAATGAATACACATAGCCTACTTGCCTATTTCAGACAAAAACAATAACACATAACGATTGTCACCTTGACATCATCTGCAATCTGTCAAAGTAGTTATGGGCGTGCCTGCTGCACGGTATACGGTATCGATATTCGATAACATATTTTTCTTTCTACCATGAATGCGTGGAAAAAAACAAAATAAGGAGAGATCTAAAATAAGGAGTTATTGAAGGCCTAAAATAGCCAGGCGCTAATAATTCCTGGCCGTATTTGAATATCTAAGCAGGCACAGTAAAATAAAAATAAGACTTGGAATTAATAAAGTTTATTTCGACAGTTGGCAGAGTTTGCTCCACTGGGTAGTGGTGTTGAAAGAGTAATCATACGAAACTCGAGTACTCGTTACTCACAGATACCCGAAGTAACGAGTACCAATCCAAGCACGAAATGATTTCTTTGATTACTCTGTTTTCCGTATCCCTACCCGGTACCTGTACAATCGTTGATCGTTGAGTGGTAGCGCTGATGAGACTGTAGCACTACCGCTCATGCACCAGGGTTGCCAGACATCCCACATTCAGATGGAAACCTGGAAACTCATTTTTTTTATTGGCGGACATAGAATTTGGTAATTGTTTTTAAATCTGAAGTTTACCTATTTACACCGTGACACAAATTCGCTTTTATTGTTGTGATCTTGGGAACCTGAAAAGGAATAAGTAGTCGATTGGATCGGATCAAAGTTCGGCAGTATTATGAGGCAGAAAAGCGACAACAAGGTAACACCACCGTTCAGGAAAACCACAATAATAAAAGTTATGTCAATTTGACTCGTGTTTCCATGCACTGTTTTGCTAAAAAAATTATAATTCAGTATGACCACCAATAGTATGTGTAGACCAAGCTCAACGTAGAATTTTTTATACTGGTATATTATGCTTAATTGAAATGCTTCGAAAAGTCACATGCCATTTCGAATTTCCTTAAGCCCATATACATCATCTTTCTGACTAAAAGAGATGTTTTTAAGTATTTCTAGTAAGTACAAGGTATTTTCAGTTTGTAGGCTCATATGAGTCATATGACACTTCATCCTATGATAACTCATCTCGATAAGCATACAGTTTGAAGATACAATGTTTGCATTAAACACGATAGTCTTGAATAAACTATGCTTATAACATTTTGCAAATTTTAAGGTCGTCTATTTTCTTACAATATTCGTTTCCATTCAACTTGCTTAAATTCGACATTAATCACACGACGCACATTTCCAAATCGTTATACTCATACTACTCATAGTAATCAAAGTAGCGAATACAATAAACGATTACTTTGTAGAAGAGTAACGATTAGTAACGAGTACTCGAAAGTAACGATAACCAACACCACTACCACTGGGATGAAGTGTTGACGGATCCCACAGAATTATGTGTCACTTGTCGATATGGTTAGTTTTAAAGTATCAGGAGATAATCAGCTTTTATTCAAATCAGTGTATATTATTATGTTTTGTGATTCAAATAACGTCTAATATAAATATAACCCAGAATATGTACTCAGTGAAAAAAGAAAAATATTGCAAATTTCTAGTTTTTCTGCAGGTTTTCGGTTTGCTGGTAGCTCTACGACATATATTTGGGTATTTCTAAATCGCTGTGAATATTATTATTATTATTATTATTATTATTATGATAATTGAGACGAGCAGAGTACACAGTACTATAAGCTCATGCAGTAAATATAGTGTACGGACACGTACCACAAATACATCAAATAGAAAAAAATAAAAAAAGACAGTTCATAGCTATAAAGTTTGTACACTCCTCCAGCTATCATACTGCACTTTGAAGCTATTAACTGAAGTAGCCCCAACCACACTTTCAGGTAAACTATTCCAGGTGTTGAATATGCGGTTGGGAAGAAAACACTGTCGGACTGTTGTTTTCCTTATGCAGTTTGAAGCTGTGTCCGCGTAGATTGCTGCGCGACAGACGGTATAGATGCATGAGGTTGGTGCCCATCAAACCATGAAGTATCCTGAACGTAACTATAAGATCGCCACGAAGTCTCCGCTCAGAGAATGAGGTCAGGTTGAATAATTCAAGGCGATCTTCATAGCTTGGTCTTCGTGCTCCAAAAGGGATACGAGTAGCCCGACGCTGTACTGATTCGACGAGATTTCTATCGCGCAGAAGCACAGTGTCCCATGCCGTGCCAGCGAATTCAAGAATTGGCCTCACGAATGCCTTGTAAATGTAGGCGCAAGTGTTGACATCGGATCCTTTGAAAGACCTCTCCAGCATGTATAGAAGTTTCTTGGCTTTTGATGTAACGTGGTGAATATGCTCTGACCAGGAAAGACGATCGTTGACTACAACGCCCAGATCAGTGTGGCTGGAAACTGCTTCGATGTTGTGGTCAGAGATCTTGTATGTAAATCGCGGATTTGTCTTCCCGAGGTGAAGGACACAACACTTAATTAGATTTAAGGGTAAAAGCCAACTGACTGACCATTGACAAACAATATCAAGATCTCGTTGAAGCATGGCAGAATGTACGACAGTATTGTAAATCTTGGAGTCGTCGGCATAAGCTGAACATGTGGAGGAAATCAATGCGGGCAGGTCACTTGTATACAGAAGGAACAGCACTGGCCCCAAGACAGAGCCTTGAGGAACTCCACTTGCTACATGATGAAGGTGAGACTGGCTATCACTGACGCGCACAGAGCAAGTCCTCCCGGTGAGAAAAGCCTTAATCCACAGCAACAACTCGCCTCTTATTCCCATACATTCCATCTTAAACAGAAGCCTTCTATGTGGTACGCGATCGAAAGCCCTAGAAAAATCTAAGTAGATTATATCAACAGGAGTCTTAGTGTACAGATACAGAGTCCAATCGTTGAGAGAGTGGAGAAGGTTGGTAATTATTGATAGACCAGGGAGAAATCCATGCTGATTCTTAGGGATAAGGTCATTTTCGAAAGCAAATGACAGGAGCTTATCTAATATGATTCTTTCAGCTATTTTGGCGGCGATAGGAACGAGACTTATTGGTCGATAATTTTTAGCGGAGGATTTGTCGCCCTTTTTGAATACAGGGGTAACAGAAGCACTAAGCCAGCATGAGGGTAGGGTATGAGATCTAAAAGACGATGTGAATATCAAGCTTAATGGTAGGACCAGTGCTGAAGCGCAGTTTTTAAGTACAGCAGTGTGGATGTTTGTTAAGTTCCTGAACAACGAAACATATTCAACTTTATGGATGTATGGATATTAAAAAACCAGAATAGTTTTGTGGGAATATCAATCTAAGGTGCCATAATGGTTCTGATGAACGGCAAGTACTTAAATGAATGAATGTTTGGAAACGAGCAATATCTATGAACTTTTTGGTAGAGCCAGTTATCAAGTAGGTGCTTAATGGCTATCTGCAAGAGGTTTATAGGACAAAACACCCAGTAGATGATCTTGAATCAGTAAAATCGCATATCAATTGAAGAAAATAATATAGACATGAATAAAAAATCAGCAATAGTAATTAAATCATGAATTTTATTCAAAAATCAAACATTTGTTTCAATTTTGACTGAATTATATGTAATTTCTTAATATTCAATAAGCTGATGTTTCAATGACAAGATGTCATCTCATACTTTGACAGTATTTTGTTTTCAACATTTCATAGCTATTGGTTGCTAAAATTTGTTGATTGGAACTTGAAGCTCATTCGCTGTATTTGACGGACTGTTACCCTATAGGTGGAGAATAACGGACTGTTGTTGGTGAATTTGGCCCTTAGTCTTTTGGACAGAAAGGGGTGCAAAAGATTGGTTAGCACGTTTCACAAAACTCGTCTTGTTTGAGTTGCAGCCTTGCAGTTGCAGTGCTAGCGTGAGACCATCCAATTTTAAAAAATTGGCATCAAGTAGATTGACTCCGCACTTCCTACGCAACGCCGTCATCAGTTCATAAAGGATTAACTTAAGTACAAGCTAAACACCCCTGAGAAAAATAATAGTCACGAACATATACAATAGAGAAATTAAACGTATCAAGTCAGTGAAACAGGCCAGTATAATTAGTCCATAGACATTATTTCCCTACCCTACCGGTAATTACCGTCTAGCTGGCAGCGCTGGCCCTTACCATATTGTCAGCACATCAGCCTCCACCGAAGCACCGCCGCGGTTCCAGCCGAACAATCAAACAGACTGTATGCCAGCTGCGGAGCCCAATTAGCAAAATGAGACGCGTATTGAAAATGTTTCATATCCATATCAAATTTTAATGATAAATGTACGATGAAACCTATGATGTGTGAAATATGGCTATTAGATGCATAGCATTACCTGGGTAGGGAGCATATAAAAATGTACTAACTGAGATATACCCTCCCCACCGTCATACAATCCCCCACCTTCTAATTGTTTACCGCTAATTTTTTTAATTGATCAGGATCGTCTGAAACGTCAAAAAAGACGTTTGAGCGATTTATTGCAACAAGCTTGCATAAAAATTTCATCCAAATACGAGAAGAACATTTCAAGATATAGTTCCGACGCAAATGAGTGACATGGTTTTTCCTGATACCTACATCTTATAACATCCAAAAACATAATATTTTACTTTCGAAATTTTTCGCGATTACAATAGTTATAGTGTCGTAGGAAGTAAAAGTGTAAAAATGCAACGCACATCTTATCCTTATGATACTTTTTTGCATTTGAATTTGAATATTTGACAATGACAGTGTCGCAGTAACAAATTTTAATTATAGGTGCTGTGCCACTAGTCTCATGATTTGATTTCAGGCTTGGTCGATATCGGTTTGGTGGTGTGAAATGGTACCTCTAGATGAACCCATTGCCAAAAATCCTCACACGAATAGTTTTCCTGTTCAGGCGGAGTTATGAAGTTGATTAGTGACATTCGTTTTTATAAAGTTTTAAAACACAGTTTTTCATATATAATACAAAATATTTCAGTTTTCCGAATTCTAATTGTAATCTTGATATAATTTTGACAGCCTGATGCAACCATATGTACACAAAATCGTTATCCATCATTACGGAACTGATATGATATCAAGCAGGTATTGGAACCGCAAAATAAGATTGATAAATTTCGAGAGCCGCAATCGATAATTATTATCCAAAGAGCAGAAAATGTAATAAACACGTACACGGCGTACTAAAACAAACATTTGAATGATTCAAACAACACACCAGCAATAAACATGCGATAGCAAATATGCGTGTATGTTTGCCTTGGTTGCAGTATGCGGATTCGTGACTAACGAGGTAGCTTCGAGGTTTATAAATGCATACAAAATTCTCGCGATCACAATCATTTCTTGGTTTATGCATGGTGCCATTTGTGCAACGTAATTTTATCCCGGCTGAATAATCTACACAACTGCCTGCTGGACCTTTGAGTATACCCCAGCTCACAGATACAGCACGAACCAATTCCAATTCAATTTGAAACCTTATTGTATACAATGCAAAAATATTGCTTCTGTTTGAATTCAAAGCACTTATATTTCAGGAAAAGTCTGAAAGATATGAGACGTTTTTACAACCTACAGAACGTTTTAATTTCGGAGGCTAGATTTTTCATCGCTAACTTTGCTGGCTGGCTGGATGATCTACTCCGGTCAAAATCAGCATTACTGACTAGGCTTCCCCGATAGTTTCAAGAAATATCTTGTGCGCCTGGTGCAGGCGTACTGCCACGCTATCCTTTTGTAGCATCTGCCAAAGTATGTCATCTGGGATCTAATAGGGGCACTGACCAGCTCTTTTATATAATTATCTTCTTGAAGCATCTTCCTAATTTGAGTATGCCACTTTTGTTTACGCGAGGGAACACAACTGCAAGTCCGTAGGTTAGTAGCGGATAGAGGCCTGCAGCATGAACTGACAAACGCAAACGTCTCGACACTTCTCAAAACCTACAGGCACGAGATATTTTAAATATGAGAATCTTAAGGCTTAGTATAAAAGGAATAAGCAGACCAGGGGGGAATCCACTGTACTGGGACTCTGTGGTAGTTGGCACCTTCCACGCAAACCACGTCAAACTACACAATGGTAGAATACACTACAAACAAGAACACTTCTATTTAGTGCCTGACGAAAAAATAATAGTACCTTCCATTCTGCGTGATGGGGATGAGATTACATGCCAGACAGCCTATGCTTCATTCTCAAGGATCAAAAAACATACACATGCATTGCAGTAGACAGGTTTGGCCCTCCTTACGTACGATTCAAAAAAGGGTTCGTAGGTAAGGACCGTGCCGCTACATAATAGTGTGCGTTATGGATAAAATATGCTACCTATGTCGATAGTTCATTCGTTCCCCGCTCATTTTCAAATACTCAAATTTTCAAACAGCATGGGACCCCCAAGTTGTCACCGGTAAAAATCATATTGGTACAAATATATAGATCTCTAGTGGAAATGCACAATTCACTGTGCACCTCCTTGACGTAATCCCCTTTCTCCTTCTTACCAAACGAATTGGCGATACTGACTTTATCAGTTGAAAACCTCTCAAAACAACCTTAATTTGTGTATGGCAGTAATAAATGAAACACTTGAATATACTTTAAAAAATGATCTGATCATCCGAAACGTCAGAAAACAAAGTTTGAGCTATTTTTATCTATTTGTTCGTTTCTACGCTTTCGTTGAAACGCTGGTAATTCAGGACTTCACGAACGATAATGTTCATATCACCCTGTGTAAAGCCTATTTCCTATTGTCAGTCAGGGTTTGTCCACAAACTAAATATCCGCGAGGTTTAATAAATACAACGGATCATATAAAGCATCAACGACAAAGTCCGAAAAGGGCATGGGTCCAATTTCAGATGAGACTCAGCGAGTATGCGCTTTGAATGTTTGATAGGCTCTTTTATTAGCTGTAAGGCCATGTGCGGAGGGACTATATCGCTTATCCATTCCAGCGTCCTCCATCTCTATTCTATCGGTATAAACAGCTATTTGAAATATGTAGCGTATATTTAAAGAACCTTGTCGGTCATACAGATGACGAGAATTCAGTCAATGGTTTCGGTAGAAAACATGGAAGCTCTTAACTCTTATTTAACTTGACTGATGTAGTGCAAAGCGGATAAGGCCGTTTTTAGTTGGTGAATATGAAATTGATATTTTGATGCATATAGCACATAAATATGGAAATGAAACAATACAGGGATACATGCACTGTTTTTGAAAGGACCCATCTAAGTACTCGCCGACGAGTAGTGCCTACACACACCACGTAAATCCCAGACTGACGATGTTTTTGCACTGAACGTGTATTACGTGGTGATAGTTGAAGGGGAATGAGTATAGTGACTTACGAGGTGTATACCCAGAATACGCACCTACCTTTAATGAAGCGATTTCAGTAAAAAAAAAACATGATAAAAAAGGAACACGCCAATTCAAATAAATTCGCGCTTTAATGGTAAATTCATGCAAATTTATTTTAACTAGCGCGGTAGCTATCTTAAGAGCCACCCTCCAACGCACGGGATGCCAGGACGACGTGGCCTGCATCTTTAGCTAAACTAGAACTCAGATACATAGCAGCTCCCTGACGTGGCGGCTAGTGGCGATGGTCGCCAACGAGTACGGTCTGGTTTATATGATGTCTTGCCTGCACTTTATTGATTCGCCCTCAAATTACGTCCACTGCAAGTTCAACCATAAGAAACACGCTTTTACTCACACGCCAGT
This sequence comes from Acanthoscelides obtectus, assembly GCA_963669975.1. Classification (NCBI taxonomy): domain Eukaryota; kingdom Metazoa; phylum Arthropoda; class Insecta; order Coleoptera; family Chrysomelidae; genus Acanthoscelides; species Acanthoscelides obtectus. The sequence continues at coordinate 64,207,910 of CAVLJG010000003.1, read as the reverse complement.
TGGCGAGAATATAATTGCAAAATAATTCGAAAATAAGATATTTTGTTTTTTGAACCAAGCATGACGTTTTTATCGGGAAAAAATAGATCACTAATTTGCAGATGTCGGTCTGTCTGTCCGCTAATCCTTGGCCCCTCTATAACTCGGAACGCACTGCTGATGAAACTGTGACACAAAGGTACTAACTACTATGCTGACAAAAAAGCTTTGTGGGGTTTAATAGTGTTCTAGTGGCCGTCTGCAGGCTAACCTGGCAAACATCCCCATTGATGACTTTATGAACAAAATACTCATTCGCATGTTTTTTCGTGCTCTGGGTTTATTTTTCATACTTTTGGGATGGTGTGGAGATAGTAACAAGTCTAGATTAGGAAAATTGAGTTTTTTCAAGCACTGAGCAAAAGGTACAATATTTGGGTATAATACTTTGCAGTTCACTAAGAACGTTTGTGAGTTTGTTCAACCTTGTTGCTAGAGTACCTAAATACTACATGAGGGCGAAAGAGGAAGTTACTCCATGTTGACATCAACATGCTTGATCTTTTGCAATCTCTGAGATAAAAGAGAATGTCCCCACTGAGTAATAATCTGAAAAACAAGTACTCTATGGTGGCAATCCCAGTATTTTACGAGCTGTGTAGTTCTCTGTAAATAAATTTTGCTTCAATCGTCGCATGTTTCTCTGTCCAAATTTTACTTATCTACAGTATATTTCCTTGCGATATAGATAACATAGTGAAATAGCTTTGAGATAAGTTATTTCTACCTCTCAAAAAATACTCTTTTCAGGATATTTTGGATTTATGGTCGTAAGTCACCGCCACTGCACAGATTAGAATGCATGAACTGTCATTACCTACTATGACCAATTTAACCAAAATAGGTGCAGTCGCTCAGGAAATTACTCAGTTACATAAACGTCAACAGACAGGCAAGCTCATACAGGGAAAACCAGATTTGACTGACGACTTGAATTAAATGTGTACGAGAAAGAAGCCCGAGAAGTACCAACACATGTTAGGAAGAGATAGGAGACGGCTGAATAGCGAGGGTCATCACTACATTGTCTAGTAGGTGACGGTCATGCAAACTGTCGCGTTGCCAATATATTACACCAGAAAATATTCGCACATGCTTCTACAATAGGCTAGGTTACTGTCAAACGTAAAAAGAAGGTGTGTTCGAACATTTACTTTAATATTTCGTTTTCATTTTGATTAGAATTATTTTTTCAATTTTGATGCGACGTAGTGTTTTAATTTATTTTAGAATCTTTGATTTCCACCGATGGTGTTAAAATCAACACTTGCTGGGTTATTGTTACATTTTGCGACAATTAGCGGTCGGAAAATGTGACAAATACCATTACACAATACAAATTATCACTACCCGCGTGTACGCAGGTGAAAACCATTTCGAAGCATGACGACACTCCCCAATTCGCGCTACATGGGTACTGAGCAAAATTGCTCATCTATGATCATGGAGGTGGAAACCTTGCCTAGGAATGTACGAGATGCGGTGTTGCCAAGCGAACCAATGATGCAGTGTTGCAGAATTTGTGGCGATCCTGACCTTTCATTTCGACCTAAAATGGAGCGCCGTTAGGACTGATCCGGAATCGATCCTAAACAGATTCAACATAATTCACAATTCAAAAATATGTATGCTCAAAACAAAACCATTATTTCAACATGCATCTTAATTCAAGGAACTGGTGTAACATATTGGCAACGCGACAGACTGTACGGCATTCGCATCACCGTTGCTAGGCAACGTGACGATGAGCTTCGCTTATATCTTTGTCTAACAAACATAAATATGTGTCTATGCACACTTCTCTCTCGCACACATTGAACTCAAGCCGTCAGACAAGTTTGGTTCTCAGTGTATTTGCGTGCATTACCTTGCCACCAGGACGAAGTCTAGAGGTGGGAATGGGAATATTAATAAGAATATTTAAGTTTTGAAACTTTCCCCTATTTTTAAGGTCTCTAATCAGGTTATGGAGATTTGCTGAAGTTGAAAATACGTTTTTTAGGGAAGACTTATTCTAAAATTAGCCACTTTACTTTGCTAACTTCCGAAAATTATGCTGCGTGCCTATCTTGAGTTATGTGATGTCAACCTCGTTTTCATCAGCTTACAAAATTTAATTTATGGTGTGATATAGTATTGTCAGAGTAGACCTTTCACTGACTCATCTCCCTCCAAAAAGAATATCACGTCTGTAGTGACAGCGCTATCATTAAGATAAGTTAAAATCATCTGTAGTAAAATGAAGAGGGTTGAAGGAAACATTGAATCAGGTGGAGTGTCTCCCAGTATATGCCTTTTTTGAGCGGACGACGATACCGCTTTTCACATTATCGTTAATAAAAAAACACCCCATGCTACACTATTCTATTTTCCGTATAACACATCGCATAGTCCTACGTCTGGATTGTCTTGAAGATGATTTGTAGCATCATTATTTTTGTTTCTCAACCGGACGAAAAGGATATAAGGAAAAGAAAAGGTGGAGGTAAATAGGAAAAAAATACATGAAAGTGAAACAAGTAATTACATGACGTAAATGTGAACGAACGCGAAAACCTGCTCAGCAAGAGACGTAAACTACCATTTTGGATGACGAAGAAGAGCCACTAACTACCCCTAACTATACCAAGCTCTAAACTGGATGGTTCTGACATACTGCTGACATTTATAAATGTCAGGCAACCTGGTATAATGTCCAGGTTCAATTTCTGTGTGTCAACAGCTATTGTTTAGATCTGCAGCGTATGTATGTCGTTCCAAGAGCTCATTCCCATTATGTACATCTCCATTAATAAGCCGCTATACAGAATAACAACAAAGTCGTAAACTCCATCAGCAGCTCCCTTTTCTACAGGGTGATGAGTTGTATACGAAAGTGTCATTTTGACTCTTAAAAAAAGCGGCTATTTCAAATATGTGTTCTTGATGCACCCAGTGGTATTGGTTCATTAAATATTTTCTCGAAATTTAGATAATCATACTAATAGTATTTATTGAAAATGTCTACAAATAATATTTGAATAAATACGAACGAACCCATATAAAGGAATGCTAGTGGGCCATGTGACTATGCACAAAACATTACATTTTTATACCAACGTACAACTTAAAGATATAGTGCTTAGTGTATATAAATTTATTAATATAAATAACATTGTAGTTGACTTTACGATATGTGTTTTGTGTACATACATTTGCAGCATATACATTTTATTAACGTCATTTGAAAGTAAACACAAAAAAATATCTCAATAATTGATTTGAAGAATAAGCGATCATTCTGAATGGTAGCGGTAAATAGTACATTAATTTGTCCAGAAATATGGGAAAAGTTTATTCCGAATAAGTATTCCCTAGATCGATAGCTTGATGTATTTTATATCTAGAAGCAGATATTATACATTTCTGTAACTCACTTTTAAAATTGTTGATGTCGGTTTGTCTCTTTAGTTCAAGTAGCAGAAGGTTATAAGACCTTGGACATAGAAAGGTCCAACATCGTAGCAATGGGTTCTTTACTAGTTGGGGAATTTTCAGTAAATCATACCTATTTCTTGCACGATACTTGTATTCAATAGATTTGTAGACAGATGCGGAGTAGTACCAGTACCAGCGGTCGGGAGGCGAAGCCTGGCAAATAAGTCACCTTTGACCCTTTTTACCGCCCCCGTTGTACTAACACTGTCCTACTCCATGTGCCGTCTACTGGCAACTGTAGACTAGCTGCAGCGACGAGATGCGCGTATCGTTAGTTTTGCACCCACGTGCGTGACATAGACAACACACAACATAACATCCATGGCTTGGAATTAAACATCCGAGGCGCAGAATCGAATTCGCGAGGCTTTATACATGAGCGACCACGCACTTCAGCGGCCTAAGTACCCGTGGATAACCGTGTCTCTCGCCCACATGGATCCGCCAGGTGGTACCTCTACGCTCCACAGTTTGAGACCGACTACGATCTACGGACAATCACAATATCCAGAGCCAAGAGAAAAATTTTTCTGGGGGGGTGGGTTTTTATGTGTATACCACTTTGTACGCAAGTGAACTAATGCAAGAAGATTTTCTTTTACACAGCAATCAGTTACAAAAATCTGCTGACACGACTTATATCGTTTATTATATTGAATATATGACAACACTGACATAACTTCAAAGCACGTGTAAATGGTATTTTTGCAGTTTGAGCAATGGGGAACAGTTTGACTTCCCTAGAAGCCTAATAGTAACCCATTTTTTGCTAAGAAACCCAATCCTTCTCGCCTACAAAAATTCAAGGAAATCACCCTCTATATCGCACACATCCACACCCTTCTGTTCAGTCAGAAAATGCTAGCAAGCAGCAACCAGTTTTCAACTTGTGATTGCTGTCTGGCAGACAGAGCATACTGATGTATTCATCAGTAGTTCGAGAGTGTGTTTGTAAGCCAATTGCTGTTAGCTGCTAGCTCTGCTCCAGCTTCAAGCTTCCAAATTAATCAGCTCGAATTTCCCTGGTTAATTAGCTGGGTAAACAGATTTTCTTCACTGCAAAAAGGAAAAACGTCGACTTACGTGAGGCGGGTAATTATTATCTAGCCTCATTGAGTTTTAGTGGACTGCTAATGTTGTTCCATAATTTCAATGAACATTAAGGTTTGCTTTTAATTTGCATACCACCAACGCTCAAAAGAACCTTTTGAAATAAATTATTGTTATACAAATTAGTCATAAAGCTTAACATAGCAATTAAAATCCTAGTTCTGCACCTTCACAGCATATGAAATGATTGTAGATAACATTGTTCCTTTTTATCCATTGTAAATTGGTATGACAATATTTCAAAAGAGATTATTTGTCTTTTGTGTCAAAGAAACTTAATTCTATGGGTGGTGATAATTATGGTTAATTGATTTGAATAGAAGAATCTCTTTCCTGTTCGGTTTTTTTTTTCAAACTCTCTTGCAAACCTACTCGAATAATGTAGATGTACCGTGTTTTAAATTTTATGGCGGCATTAAGTTGAAATATATGTTCGATTGTACCCTCTCCTGTTATTTTTTTTTGTATGGGATAGCACGCTTTTATAATTTCAATACCCCATTCGGTGACACGTTCACTTGTATATGAAATTTGAAATCTATTGCATCGATATTTTCCAGTATGAGATAAAGACTACTTGCGCCGTTTTTTGCACCAACAGTTACAATGAAAAACAATATAGAAGTACTTCATCTAAATAAGGCTTTCGAACAGTATGTGTGATAAAGTATTTATCAGTATAACATAGTAGCATAAAACAATTATAAAACCAAAAGCATATTAATTCATCCAAATAAGGTCATTATATGAATATTTAGGTCATTTAGTATCAAAAATTAACGAAACAGTTTATTAACTATGTGATTTATAAAAAATACTACATATATCCATTGACCCGTATCGACTAAAGTACTAAAAAGTAACGACTTACTTGTCGTAAAGTCCACCGTTGTTAAATCTTATTTCTCTATCAGAATTTACGATGTGGTTCAAACACACATGCATTATTCAAGAAAGTCTGCATTTTCACCAGTAGTTATCTCATTTTTAGTACTTTTCCCACTATTCGTGTCTACTTTCTATTATGTGCAATTGTTGATATGTTATTGTTGTGTATTTCAGCCTATACTGTTTCTGAGTCAAGGTTGCTGTTATTTCCTGCGGATATAAGACATCGGAGACAGTCTTTTGGTGAAATGTAAAATAACTGTAATCATTTATAAACTAACTCCAGGAGTTTTTAGGTCACAGTCAGAACTGAAACAGACTGAATCTTAGTATTGTGGTAGTTGAGAGTACTACGAATAAAAATAAATCCTCGCCTCACTTGAATCAATTGAAGTTCAAATGTAAATAAAAGGAAATATGTAGCGTCAAGTAGATGGACGCTCCGCTGTCATCAGTTGATAAAGTACTATGCTCGCGGCATGTTTACCCTTCTTAGAAAAATGTTAACTATAATCATGTATAACATACGAATTATATTTAATAAGGTTGTAATCTAAAAATTCCTCCCTTGCCCTAATGACCAACTGACAGCATTGCGATCATGATTGCTAAGGGTAGCGACTGCGGCTATCCTATTTCGTTGCACAATGGGGATATCGAAAATATTCTCACATCACTCGGTGTCTTAAGGGCAAATTTACGGGGAAATATATGTGTGAAATATGTCTAATAGTTGTGTAAAATTGCCGGTGCTAGAAGCGTATAAATATATTAACGCCTGAAATTGAATCATACACTCCTCCAACCAATAGATCGACAGAAATATGAGTGACACGGTTTCTCGTAATGTACCTGTATGTATATATTTTTCATATTACATCCAAAAAACATAATCTCTAATCTCGACGTGACAATAATGTTTTCTCGCCAACTGACGTGGGGAGTAAAATACATTTATCATCTAAACATATGATTTATCTTGGAAATCATACGACCATAAAACGAAAGATCAGGAAATCTACTATAGTAGTGGCATTTCCATAGCTTTCGAGATATAGTGAAAAGAAAAAGATGATTTCTTAACTGCCTCTGTATTAAGTTCCCAGCATGTTATGAATTTTCCTGTGAGCTTCAAAAAATATTCTTTCCCATATTGCGAAAATATTTTTTTCAGAAAATTCTATATTCATTAACAATGTGGGAAAAAATTCGAAATTCAATTCGGAACAAAATTATGTGGTTTTGTCTTTTTTGATCCCTTGTTGTAACGTCTCTAAAATGTCTCTATACTCCTTCTAATTTTGGTGTTAGACTACCCACAGAAGATACCAGATTTCATGATTTCATCTCCAATGGTCTTAAAAATAATAGTTGAGAAAAAACTAAAAAAAAACAGGCTTTTATAGCTAACCGAACCAGAAAATAGAAAATAATGTTTAATTACAAATTAATAGTTCATATTACAGTAGTAGGTGGTCGAATAATCAACCATAATTATAGCAAAATTTAAGTTATTGACAGAATAATTCAATTCAGAGTAAAAACCGTGGGGTGCATTTTACTACATTTTCATAACTCTTGTCTCATAGATAGTTGCCAATAGAATGATTGTAACATTTAATATATCAAGCACGCCACGCTTTTTACTCTGAATTGAATTATTCTGTTAATAAATTCAATTTTATTATAATTTTATTTTGTGGTTATTAATTATGATTGATGGTTGGACCATCTACTGATATAATATAAACTCTTTATATTTAAAAATTATTTTCTACTTCCTAGTTCGGTTAGCTATAAAAACGTGTTTTTTTTTTTAGTTTTTTAAACTATTATCTATTTTCCATTTTTTAGTTCGATTTATCAATTAGTTTTTTGTGGACATGTGGTACTGAAATGTCTTACGAATCATTTCGTAATCTAATCATTTCATTTAAAGCTTCACTGTTGCATGGGGTTTTTCTTGTTAAGTTAGAGCAATCAAGTTCTTCAATCCGAATACCGTCTAAAGTTCTTTCACGACTAAGTGCTACATAAGCTTGTCCAGCAACAAACAGTCTCGAGCCTAGATAAATGACTGCATGATTGACTGTACAACCTTGCATTTTGTGGACGGTCGAAGCCCGAATCAGGATTATTGGCAACATTGCTAATGAACAAGGTAAGAATGCACTACCTTGAAAAAGTATCTGCCTCTGTTGTGCTGTGCCGAGTAACTCAGAAACTGCACGCATGCGCAGATCGCACGCTAGCTCTATCTCTCTTACTCCCCTACAGAGGATCTATAAAAGAATTTATCAATTCTGGCGGTCCTAATAAGGATAATGGACATCTGTTATCAAATTATTGCATTGTCATCGCTCCTTGATACGTGTGCGAAGTTTCAAATTAATCAAACTTCTGGAAATTGGTGGAAATCATGCTCAAAGATTCCGTACCATACATACATACAGGCCAAGCTAATACAAGCGTGTTACAATATTGAATAAAATTGTTATAAGACAATTGTCGCTGCGCCCTTGGGGTATATGTATATAACGTATATTTGCTTTAACTCCTTGACTGGCTTTACATTTACATATTTTCGTACCGCCGGGCTGTCGGCGATTTAGCTCTCTTCTACCGCTATGCCAACGGGCTTTGCACTTCAGAGCTCTCCTACATGATGCCGCCGCGCGATGTGCCTGCCAGATAGACCCTTCTGACTTTGCCCTCCTATCCTAACCGTTTCGAATCTCGTATATTCAGAACAGGCCGATACGAACGCTCCTTTAGGTGTAGGGTATCAAGATTGTAGAACAATCTACTTTAGGAAGCTCTGCAAAGTTCTAGGCAGTTAAAAAATTGGGTTAACAAAGTTTCTTTCGTTCATAGTAGCCGAGGTGGCCGGGTATTTAGGCAGCATGCGCGGCTGCTTCGGTACAAAAAAATGTGATTTTTATCAGACTTTAGCTAGCTTGGGTATGAAATTCAATTCACACCTTTTGAATATTAGTAATCAATGGCAAATAGACTTGTGACAATGCCCATCAAAAATTTAATGAACAACACTACGGATAAACTAGAGCTATCAGGGTCGACATCGGTAATATTCTGATCGCATCTAACACAACTGCCCTAGATATCAAAATCAAGCTTTTTCGTAGATGTAATACCCCTTCAGTCAACGGTGTGAGAGAAAAACGTAATATTAAGCTACTTCTGCCAATCCAATCCAAGTTGAATCTTCCTCAAATTCATTAAATAAAAGTACTCCCTCCTTATAAAAAAAAGCTCTTCTGATTGCCTGTACGCTTGACGCCACTGCTTAATTGAGTTCTGCAAGCTTTCATCCTATAAAGCAGACAGATGAAAGAGCCGAGCTGTGTGCGTGTGGGCGAGTAGGCATTTTTCCAGGATAAACCGTAATACGATTGTCTACGCCTATCCGACGTAAACGCTTTACGCGGTGGTCCAGAGTGCCGTGCCGGAGTCACAGTATATCTAAATGCAATACAGTTGCGCAACCCTGACGATATTAGGGCTCCGCGCTTCGCATAATCCAGGCAAACATTTTTAGGTGTCAGAATTGAAGAATGTACGCGACTATAAGGAAGCGCGATACTAAATGCGGTGATTCAAATCCACTAAAATACCAGATTATTTCTTGTATTTTTTTTTTAAATGGGCTCAAAGATGGCCAACAACTATTTTTTGCTCCCATTTTTCAAACTGAGCTTTTTAGCTGTTTTGTATGAAAGTTGGATCATTATCAATTTGCTTATATCTTCTTCAATAACACCCAAACTGTTAGAGTCAACCGCTCCTTTGTCGCTGGTTGTGAAACAACCTACGTTCTTCCAGTTGTACTAACCTACTAAGAAAGTTTGTTGGAGCTCCTCTTAGCAGCCGCTGCTCCCTGGTATTAACTTCAATGAAACTCTATGTTCTTGGAGGGTAAATTACAGACATGCTAACAAAGTTTGAAAATATATAATATGTATTACCATGTTCGCGGACTGCCTTTCAGTCATACTACGTGGTAGACATACAGAAATTGCTCAGGATGGTAAATATTTCTGAGTGGTGGAGGCGCACATTATAAACGCTCATAGATCTGGAAAGAACATTGTAATCGTAACAAATAACTCGACCTAACAATGAGACTTTTTCAATTTTTACTTTTATTGTCTGCCGATGAAAACACGTCTAGGTGGTAGAAAAATTACAGTGTAGTGCTTGTCAGAAGTAGCTCAGCAAAATCTACTTTATGTTCAATATGAGGATGCATATTATCGGGTCTCGGGAACTGTTGCCGAAGTTTTGATTAAATGAGGAAAAAGTTGTGTGGTTGTACTACGTTTGAACTTACAATCTACAGAATTGTTCTATTTTTCAAATTTACAATTATTTGAAAAACTTTTACCGATTTCTGCTTTTCCAACAATTATAAGTCTGAATTAAACAGCTCAATTCTGTAAATTTCATATAAAAGATAGTTCAATCACGGAACTATTTTCTGATTTTTAACAAGAAATGTAGCTCTGACCGTTCCCGAAATTCAGAGCTGTCCCACCCTCATCTTGCTCATACTGTAGATTTTTGTACCACCAGGAAATGTTTTTATTGACAGACAATAAAAAAGTGGATATTGGGAAGATACTTTTGTTAGGTGAAACTATTTGCTACATTGTTACATTCACAATTTATTTTCCGTATCTATGAGTATTTTATGCGCATGCTATATCACAACTCTTTAGAAATATCTTGTCACCCGAATGTTACAGTATAATTAAAACACAATTTACCAAAATGCCTTTTTCCCGAAAAATACTTACTGAATAGTATTTTCAAACGTTGAAGGCACTGTTACGTTTTACTTTCCAAGCACTACTGCAGTATTACATAGTTTCATTGAAAACCGTTTTAGTATAAACAATTTCAAAACGGTCCATGTTAAACAGTTTTTGTATGAATTATTACATGTTTTCCGCAAAGGGTCAGTGAGAAAAGTAAGAGTAACAAATCAGTTATTTGCCATATTTAACCACCGTTTAAAAAAAAGGCAATAAATAAGCTATTGCATTTGGCCACTATATGTTTAACTTATTTTTTTCATATTTTGGCAAAAATACAAGGAATTTGGCATAATTTGCGTGAAGTATTAGCGTGTTATTATGCAGGGCACTCCCTCCCCTCTCCGCCTGCTGAGAACTCATTATTTCAAACCTACGCCCCTCGGACTACGAAGCGGCAGCACTCGGCAGCATCTCTTTTCACGTAATTTCCGATATGTTGCGCTGCTATATCGCTTTAAATATGCCATGCCGGAGTGGCCTAGCTGTAGCCAACCAGTCAACGGAGCTTTTGCTTTCATCGCTTCCTTGATGTGGGTTTAGATCACAGGGTTAAGCGGTTTATGTGCCGATAATGGGATCCCCACGACTATACTAGATGCACTGCATCACTTAACGGTCAGTTATGTAACTAGTTGTCGTCAAAAGTTGTCTACTCTAAAATTGTGTGATGAAAAAGTGGAAGAAATGTAGAACAATTGTATAGTAGGTTTTTACATACATTCTCTTTTCATCCACACCTTTACCATTCCAAAAGTTGTAACTCATCTGAAAATCAATCAATTTTGGCCTAACAAACAAAGTCAAAAATCGTTTTAAAATGAACTAATCTTTAAGTAATCCTCAATGTCTTGTAGAATAACGTATTAACTCTAAATCTAGATACTTGGCGACCTAAAAAATTATAATTCTTAACCAAGTTTTTAAGCATTGAATATACCCCTTGGTAACCCAGATCAAATTTGTTCAAATAAGTGTTTTAAATAAACTACAGTTTTTTTTTGATAATTTTTTTGAGGTTTTTTGGATGATTCTGAACAAAAAAGGCCTCCAGAAAAAACTATAATTCGTATAGGCTTGCGTTTTTACTAAGTCTACGTATTATGTGGTTTCATTTAATGGCCAAAAGACAAGAACAGTAAATCCAGTATTATAGATTGCTCAGTAGAATCATATTCTGTATATTTTCTCTTTAAGTTTAGATTAGTCCTAAAACATGAATCCACACGGACGTCTTTAAAAAACTGAAAAATCTATTACTTCAATTTGATTTAACAAAGATAGAGAGGATTATTCATCATTGCAATATTTTTCTAACAACCGACCCAAAAAGTACCTGTTATTGCTTGCTGTATGGATCCATTTGTTTTCCGTGTTTGCGGCCATAACAAACCGTATACTACCGTGTTCCAGACTTACAATCATTAGTACGGTACAAGGTCTAACCATTTGGAGACAGATGATTGAAAGCCAACAAGAGAATATCCTAGATGTTTCAAATTTGACTCTCTGGATCGACCTGGATCTCTGAAAGTTTCACAATTCCGAGTATTCCCGCAGATAGAGGGAAAAACTTCGAATTAGTTTTTATTTTTTTGCTAGCTTTATTCGATATTTAAAAAAAAGGCACATTGACATTAGAATTTTAATATAACCTTTTGTCTCTTGTCCTCAAACATCAACTTTATAATGTAACATCTGAAACTTATCCTGTGGTTTATATGTCGATAATCCCCCAAGCTAGTCTGGCCGCATGAATTGACAGAATCTTTTTTGCTGTCATCGTATCAATAACAAAGGTGATCTGCTTCAGTACAATGATAATATTTATTTATCTGTATTCCAGGATAAATGAAACATTTGTCATTGTGCTGAAGAAGATATTCAGGGTGATTCACAAGTCGCCACCAAAAATGATCATACACACGACCGCATTTTAAGGGGGTCTTCTATGTAACAATTTTCCCTCGAGGGCTTCATTAAATACATGGGATGTTGAACTTTAAAACTTAAAAAAAATTGTCTTTAATATCTTCAAAACCGTCAATTGGAGTGAACTAAAATTTGGTTTGTCGATTTCCCTAAGTATTGTCCACATTGAAAAGTCTTTACTTGAAATTAACGTGCACCACAGGCGGAGATACAGGGGATTGGTGGCATTATTTTTCAAAAAAAAAATAGTAGGAAACTGTTATTTTTTATAAACGCGCGATCTTTCGAATTTTACCTTCAATTTGCTACAAATAATTACTCTTGTGTCTTTTCCTAGAGCGCATTGTTTATATAATAATAAAAAAAGCAAATTAGATAATCAATAATGAAATGAATAATGAAAAACCTATTTCTGCAAAATTTGTTGTGGCTTGAATTTGATGAAACGCATTATCTAGTATTTCTTGTAACTGATCAACAGTATTAATTTTTCCAGCATATGCTAGCTGATTAAAAGTGCCCCACAAAAAGAAATCCAGGAAGTTCAAATCTGGAGACCTCGCAGGCCAATCCTTGTCTAAGATGATTATTTAAGGCGGTTATGACAGGATGAACATGCGGTGGGGCGACGTCGTGCTGATACCACATTCGTACTCTCGTTGCTAACAGAACATCGTCTAACACATTTTCTAGGTAATTCTCTAGAAAAGCTGAGTATGAGTTTGTTTTTAAACGTTGTGGCAATATGTACATAAACAGCTGGCAATTGAAAATGCCGCACCAGAGATTTCTAGAAAATCTGTGTTGAAACGGGGATATTCGAACGACCAAATATGTTCATTATGAGAAGTTTCCACTCCTCGTGAAATGCGATTCACCTGACCACAAAACGAAATCAATAATATCTGCATTTTGATTATGCATTTGCAGCAACCACTCACAAAAATATCGCCGTTAAACTTCGTCGCCGGGTTGCAGAAATTGCATATTTTGCCGATGGTAAGGATGTGAAACTTCCCGATTTAAAATTCTCCACGCAAGACTTTGGAACATGGTAACTGGGCTGCAAACCACCTAGTACTTGTACTATAGCCTTAGAAATGGACGCGTAAACACCTTTGGGGTAGGTTGGCGTATGTTAGGAAATCTACGTTGATACTCCCGAGAAGCCGCTAAGGCATTTCCATTACAGAACCCGTACACAAAAATAATCTCATCGAACTCTTCATTGCTAAATTCCATTTCACAACACTCAAGAATGGAAAAAGGAACTTTTGACTTGACTTTAAAAAAAAAAAGGTAGTTATAACGATAAAAACCGTATAACACATAGCTTTGACAAACTATCTCCCAAGAAACGTCCAATTGGTGTCTAGGCCTCCTATTTTATATTGGAACTAATTGTATCTTGGCTCTTCATTAATGATCTGATTTGTTTTATTTTTATTTTTACGAAAACAGTGCACTCTAGGCAAAAACACACGAGTAATTATTTGTAGCAAATTGAACGTCAAATTAGAAAAATTGCGGGTTTAAAAAAAACAGTGGCGTACTATTTTTATTTGGAAAAATAATGCCACTAATCCGCTGGTTCTCGGCCACTGGGGCACGATAATTTTAAGTAAAGACTTTTGAATGTGGACAATACTTAGGTAAATCCACATACCAAATTTTAGTTCATTCCATTTGACGGTTTTGAAGATATTAGATTTTTTTATGCTTACGCTTTAACACCCCTCGAAGAAAAAATGTCATATAGAAGACCCCCCTTAAAATGCGATCCAGTATATGATGATATTTTTGGTCAAGACTTGTGAATCACCCTGTATATAATATATTAAGTGCAGTCCAACTGTGACTACAGAAGAACTCTAGAATGCAATCATATGAAAAAGTTTCAGTCTTTTGGGGCCTTCCATTTTAACAGTGCATATATCGTTGCTACCATTTTTGTAGGTAAATATACCACTTTTGATAGCAACAAATAACTTTCAGGAAATGTTCGGAAAATAACGTATACAATTTTCTCATGACTCCCCCAGCGATTCATCATGAAATTATAACTTTATTGTGCTAATGGCTGTAAAAGTACTGTCGGTATTTATAATTGTTGTTTAATTAACACTTAAGGTTATTATTCAAATTAAATAAGTAGATAATTGAAACTAATCCTGTAATTTCCTTTATTTTTTCTTTATATATATTACTCTATACTTATACATATTATAATTGCTCACTTTCGTTCTGGTTCACTAAGGCTCTCGAAAATATTTTTCGTATGATTCGGAATCTTCCATGAGTATTGTCATTTCAGAATACTTCACTTTCGAATGTTTGCTTGTAATATATGTATGACCCAGCTCAGTTAGCTGAATATCTCGTCGTTATCTCGTTCTTAGCTATGTTTGATGAACATTGGGTCAGCTGTTCAAAAGTTGTTGGAGAACAATTCATAGTAAGCGAATTTGTCAAAATGGTGTATCAGATAAATCTGTTTAATAAATTTGTACATTACTAATTCGGTATTTCAGTGAAGATTGGTCAAGTCGTTTAAAAGGTAGACACATGCTTTTGTATGATTTTTTACCCCCGAAGCAAAAACTTCCAAGTGAATGAACCGAATTGAGTTTTTTTAATTAACAGCCTTAGCAAGAGATTCACTTAAAGGTTGTTTTTTTTTTTAATTTGTCTCCAACTTTTCAAATGCGTAGTGGAGTTGCGAACGTTTGGGAAAGTTTCTGGATGTACTTAGTGGAAATTTTAAGTTTTTTCCGTGAGTCAGAAGTTAACAATATCATTGAAGATAGTTGCGTTTGAGCACAATCATACATGTACATCACACAACAATTGTTTTGTATGTCAAGGGACTGTTTTGACTCACATGTACAAGTTTGACTGAAGTAGGCCTCTTTTTTCTTGAGTTATTCTATATGATGTTAACGTGGGATATTCTCTACATTATTTTACTTTTCATGAGATTCAAAGATAGTTGAAAAAATGATATGTATGACACTCAAAGCGTATTAAGGCTTTACTCAAAATTCGGACGTAATCCAGCAAAAGTTTAAAACTTGTTTTGAAAGCTAAATCCGTGATGTATGCCCTATTGTTGAATGTTGGTCATATTGTGTAAAAGAATCGAATGAAGGAAATTTATTATTATTATTATTGGTATTTCCCTATTCGTACTATCAGGTAACCAAATAAGTTCGTGCGGATGCTGTATATGGCACATTGCCATGGATGTTGTTGATCGATAGCGATTGTTTGTTACCTGTCGTCACTTTAGTATGAATCCTTCTTTTCTCATACACATAAAAAGTCGCTGAAAATTGTTACACACCTAGTTTTAATAATTGAAAATGGCGACAAATAAAACAGTAATTCGAAGTCGTTTACTGTATGAGTACAAACTTGGTACAAAAGCTGCAGCGGCGGCGCGAAAAATATGTACCACATTCGGAGATGATGCCGTTAGTGATCGAACAGCACAGAAGTGGTTCAAAAAATTGTCTCCGGGAGATCTCAGTTTGAGCGATGAACCGCGCTCAGGGAGACCAAAAATCATGAACAACGAGGATCTTCGACAGGTTGTGGACGCAAATTCCAGGACAACGTGCCAAGAAAGTTACAGAAATGTTCAGAGTGAGTCCTGAAACTATTCCTTTGCATCTTCATCAGCTAGGAAAGACGTGGATGTTAAGCAAATTGGTCCCACATGAACTGACAAATGATAACAAATTAAGTCGTCTTACCATTTTTTCAGCAAACATTTCACGCAACGCTAATGAACCATTTCTTAATCGCTATTCGAATTCTAAGCGTTCGTATCATTGGTGGTCGCCTACTGATTGGGTACCACACACGCCCAAGGCTTCCTTGCACCCAAACAAGGTTTTGTTGTGTGTTTGGTGAAAAGCAACTAGAATTGTCCATTATGAGTTTTTGGAAAGAGGTCAAACTATCACTGCTAACTTGTATTGTGAGCAGCTTCAACAAGTAAAAGCAGCACTCATCCAGAAACAGCCTTCTTTGATCAATCGGAAGAAAGTGATATTCTTGCAGGATAACGCCAAGCCTCATACCGCAAATGAGCCCCGAGAAAAAATTTCTCCCGACATTTCGCTCAGTGATTTTCACTTTTTTTGTCTCTTGACAACTGTATGAGGCACCGACAGTTCACAACTCGAGATGGTGTAATAAATGCAGTGCGCCAATTTTTTTACTCCAAATCCAGGGAGTTCTACAATACCGGTATACGATAATTGGTTCCGCGTCGGCAATAAATAGTTTCTCAATAAAAGTTTATATGTTTCTTCTAAAAACCGCATGAACTTATTTGGTTACCTGATATTTGCTAAAACCCGTCAAAATGGTACCCGAGGATATTCGACATCTCGCTATGGTAAAGAGTAGGTATAGTCGGATCTCGATGCTAAGCGTGCTGTGTGTCCGACAATTTGCAAAAGATGTTATCTTTGTTGCTGTGTTAGATATACCTCAGGCTCTGAGATTCGGAATAAAATTATATTTTTAAAGTAGTATTGCGCTAAAAGTTTGGAGTCAACTTTTTCATCGCCATCATGACTGCCTATAATCTGTCTTGAAATCTGCCTGACTATTCACGTAAATACAAAAATTGTTCATATACGTTAATGACGGACGCTAACGGTGTTTTTTTCTTTTCTTTTATAAATATAAATAGCGACATGTAGTCTTTACGTACTGGTTCGTTCTTCACGAGCTTCCCCCAAGATATTGTTTGAATACTCTTGTACGAAAGACATACTGGATTAATCAAAAGTGCTTGTGGAAATCACTAATATATATTATTTGCTTCAGCATACGGTCACGCTTGACTGTAGGCTATAGAAGTAAGTCTGTTTATTTTCGCAACAAACTGCGGCCACGCTTCAGTTGGATGTCATATACACTTCCGTTCTCTCAATTAACCAAATGGCCATCGTTTTTGAAGACAGAAGCTCTTTGCTCTCAGTCGGGTACAGGCTGGCTATCTCGAACAGAGACGCGAACATGATACACAAAACACAAAGCTACATCAAGTGCTCTCTTTACGAACTTTTTGCTAGCGATACCAGGGGCTGTTAACAACTACCCGGATAACGCAGCTTTCAGTTGAAAGTAACGAACTGTTTTAATGTGTAATCGCTTGTCCCTTGGTGATTACTATAATCATCACCCATTTATTTATTTTATGCTGTTGTTTATCAAAATAATTATAATATATTAGAGTATAATTTATTCACACAAATCGCCACAGTATGAAATAATAAAAAAAGCACCTTGAATATCGAATGTTATATTTCTTGCCAATAAATGGTTTGTATAAATTACATAAACAGAATATACACAATACGAATGAAATTACGAAAAGCACAATAGGTTTTTGAACCTTGTTGACAAAAAATGCTCTAATAAAAAATATACAAAAGCTATTTAACCATTTACTCCTCTATGGACCACGTTGGATGTACAAACGAAGAACTCCTAATCTAACACGTCGTTTACTGCTCATATACTTTTTGTGCAGACGGTCAATCAAAAAAGTTACTGCTCTCAAAAAATGTACAAAACTTATCCATGCTCTATAATAAAACGTCGATTTAATTACTACATTA
The DNA here is from genome assembly GCA_963669975.1 of Acanthoscelides obtectus. NCBI lineage: Eukaryota > Metazoa > Arthropoda > Insecta > Coleoptera > Chrysomelidae > Acanthoscelides > Acanthoscelides obtectus. The sequence continues at coordinate 64,189,990 of CAVLJG010000003.1, read as the reverse complement.
GGAGAAGAATATCACAGCTGTAACACAACTCGTTGAGAGTTTGACTCCTTTCAAACCCTCCAGATACAAAGAATGCAGACCTACCATAGTTATACATTCAAAAAAAATGAGATGTAGGTAAATATTTTGAGATGAATTTTAGAGATTTGCCAAATGATTTTTTCGCTGATACAGTGTTGAGTAATATTGGTGGATTAATTGAAAGTAAATATATGAAATATTGGCTATGTTGCTAACAGTAGAATATGTTTTATTCCTTGGACAAAGAATATTCTTTTATCTGTATTGGATCCGTTTTGTTATATAACCCTGTAACCAGAAAATGGTTACACAGTAAGACAATTTTGAAAATTTTTGGAATGTTTATTTGACCACAGGTTTTTCAAATAATGTCAACCTTATGCTTTCTTCTTACAACTTTTATACCGAGTGTCATAAGTAAATACCTTTATACAACTCATGTTTTAAGATGTCTCTTAAGTTTTTCCACTAATCTGACGTTTCAGATGATTCATTTTAGAGATGCCATTTACTTGAACGAATCTGACGTTTCAAGTAATTTTCTTCAAAAGACAATGTGTTGCCATTAATTATTCTCCACGGAGATAGCAACCATGTTCTGTATTCCGGCGCCCAGAAAAGATCTGGAAGACCCTAACGCCATCGATAAGACAGCAGAACATATAAACATGAATTAAGGAATCTTTGAAAGGAGTTAAAGTGTTTGATTCCTCTACTATCTCATAGATCTTCAATCCCTTTTTGGTGCATCTCGAATGAGATAGCTATTTTAATTGGTTATTCTTATGTGGAATATGCTAAGCAATGCCAGCAGCATGTACAATATTTTATATTTTCTGTGATGTGTGCAAATATTCGTTTTTAAACATAGGCTAGAATACAACACTTTGACAACGTGGATAATGTAGGCTCGAAGATATCAATTACCTGCAATAAAATAAAAAAATGAGATACACTTGAGTAATAAAAGAGAAGCAGTAGACATTATGAATGTCTTAAAACATGCTTGAATGATGGGAAACTGGAAACTAATATTAAACTTTTTCCGTGTATCGAGATATTCTTAGTGAAGGCTATTTTATTATCTAACGCGCCTTTCTGATAGATGCACTATAGCACCTCTTAAAATTTTCTTGACCTGGATTATTTCTCTTGATCCATTTTTACCATGAATGTTAGAAAGGGCCCTCGTATACAAAACAAAGCAACAGCAAGTGCTCTCTTTAGGAACTTTTTGTGTGTGATATGTTTCAATGCGGATCCATTGAAGGGCCATTCATTAAACAAAACTTTCCTCCGAAAAGTGCACTTTTGTCCGCCGACAAACAGATGACAATAGCACGGTCAATATAATATATTATTCTGCCTTAGAGCAAACATTGATGCTTTGAATATTTAAGATTTTTGTGTTGGTTCAAAAATGTAGCATATCATTCGGTAGGAAAAATATGAAATACAATATTTAATTATTGGATAGTTGGTCAGATACGCAAAGTTGAAACCTATGGCATCAATACAGAGAATCCTTAAAGTTGGAATTTTCCTTTGCATTTAACAATATTGAAATAAGACTCATCAGCATGGTCTAGGGCAAGGAAAGCATAGCATGTATAGATACACTGTTAACAGATGTTACAGGGCAGGACTTGAAATTTCTTATCAAATGAATAGTACTTTTCTTTAATTTCCTTTTTACGTGTTCGCTGCTGTTTTTAGCGCACATTGCTTTGTCATTTCAAGCGTAGCTGTTTCTGAAATAGGAAGACTTAACTGTGAGGACACCCTTCATATAAAAAAAATAACGAAATTACTCCAGAGAAAATTCTAAAATACAATATTTAAACAAGGACTACAAACTCAATAGTATCGTTACATAGCCTACAGATAATCACTTAAAGCGGACTGACAACCAAGGAAAATTATATTTCAAAAACATGATGAAGGTAGCGATTTTATCATTCAAGGAAATAGCCAACATCGACCGTACTAGGCAGGGAAACTAAAAAGCTTTCCGTGTAAATTAGGACTCGTTACCCTATTTCGTAGGAGGACCTTTTTAAGGACTTTTTCGCAACTCGATAGGCTTTTGCTCCGTTGAATAATTCTGTAACGGGGTTCGTCGTGTGAGATTCTTGAAGGATATTGTGTGGGTTTTCTGAGGATTTGTAAAGACGTGCGGACCTTTTTGTTCCGATAGACGTTTTCGATGGATATAGATCGAATAGTGTTTTTTCGACACCGAAAAAGTAATTTGTAGCTTATGTTCTGTAATAGATTTCGTTACAATGTGGCGTGAAGGCATGTGTGGGTTTGCTTGTACAAAAAAAGATTAGTGCTCAAAGCGAGGCTCATCTTGGATTCCAAAAAAAGACATGAAGAACATTAGTTGGGTTGGGTTCAGTTTATTTCCAAATCAAACGCCATATGAACTTAAAAAAATCGATCCAAGCAATTGTATCTGAGATTTAGGGTCGATCTACTTGACATATTTTCAACAAACTGAAGTTAGATCGGATTCAGTGTACCTCGCTTGGTACTATTTTAGGATGTTCAACCTACGTTAAAATTTGTGATACAAAAAAGCAAAAGTAATGTCTTAAACATTCCTAACGGCGTCGCTGCAATGTCCGCTAACCCGTGGTGAAATATACGCCGCATGCCTATATTTCCAGTGAGAACATGGACTGCGCAAGTATGTGCGTACTTTTACTGCCAAGGCGAGTCAATTTGCTGCTTTCATCGGGTGGTCGCACAATGATCGAAACTCGAGACGCGTAGCGATGAAGATTTAAGTGTTGTGATTTAAACTTACTTCATTTAACCTACACGTATTGATTTCGTATAGATATACTACATACTTTTACTGTTATTTAAAAGCTGCATGTGATACATAAACGTGAAAAGAAGCAAAATTAAGTCGGAAGAAGCAATAAGGCATCAATTAATTTATTCAAAACTGCGGTTTGCTAAAAGCATCAGTGCTACTATAATAATCGTTTCCCGTTTGTTTTTGTAGAAAATGAATATCTCAACCATTTGTGATATGCATTCACTTTGTACGATGGCACAGGTAAAGTGGATAATATTTATTGCTTTGTTCTTTATTATTTATGTACTACAATATATAGCTGCAACTTGCAAAGGGTTATTGCTTATTTTTATTATTTTTTTGAAGGTGCATACATACAGGGTGACTTTGAAGTTGAGTCATTAATTTTCAGATAATGATTGTAGAAGGAAGATAAACCAAAATATGTGTGTAAAAATAAAAAAAAAATTCAAAAAAAAAATTTTACCTTGTTTTATAAAGTATCCCCCCGACAAGTATTTCAGTGCGGACCTGTATTTGATCGTGAGGTCTTGGAGCACCGGCATGCCGTCCATATGTGAGGTCTTAAGTCACCTGATTCACGAACCCGTTGTACTACATTAACAAAGGCACGAGGGGTTGGTTGCACTCGATTGGGAAACCGATCCGCATAAACATGTGCCATTTTTTATTTCGTTTGAGCCACGCAACAGACACCACTATTCACTACCGACTGACACTGACTGTATACAACTGAATGAAATAATTGTAAAAACATCGTTCCAAATTCTTTCGCTTTTTTGTTTCCGATGCGATGAACCGATAAGGCGGATTATATCCGTTGTCGCCAAACACGAGCACATAATATTATTATTGAGACAGGGCGGTACTCAAACTTCCAAAGGGCTATAACTTTGTTACTTTAATTTTACCAGAAAAATGGTAAAGGAAAAAAACATTTCTTTTGATCAGATCTACTCACTGTTAAAATAAATGACTCAACTTCGAAGTCGAAGTATATAATCAGTTCAGATATAATAATAGCAGAATGCTTAAGGTGTTACAGAACCATTATGTAACATGTAACATAGTTTATTTAAAATAAAGGTCACAAAGTAAAAAAAAAGTGAGCTGAATTATCCACCTGAATTATCCTGGATTCACTTTAGGGGCGCTTGGACTCTATGCTTAAAGTCCAAATATCTCCGTATATAGCCTTCATATCAAATTTTCTCTTACTTTCCATTGACGTCGCCACTGTTTTAATTTAATCATTATTTTTGGCACAAAATCATTGTTTCATAAACAGTAATGGACAAAAGTATATAGACAAATTAGTATTGTGCTGTATTTCTTTTTTAACTTGTTTTATTAGTACACCAACCTGTATACATAATTCGTTATAGCATGATACTGACTTATACATAAATAAATTCATTAGGCTGCGTTCAATAAAGAATTAATTGAAAAAAAAATGGAACTATGAAGGACAAAATATATAGACAAAAAAGAAGCAAGGTTCATTGAATTATATAAAACCAACCATGTTTGGGTTAATATTTTGTAGCATAACTACTATTATCAATCACCGCCTGGCAACGTCTCGGCATAGATTGTAGAAGTTTCTTGATATAACATTCATCAATCTGTCTCCACTTTTGCTCTAAAGCGGCAAATAGTTCATCCTTGCTTGAATAATTTTTATCTCGTATTTGCTTATTTACGTATTGCCATAGATTTCCAATGGGATTTATATCGGGAGACTGTGAAGGCCATTTGAGAACTGGTATTTTTTCATCCAGAAAGAATTTCTTTGCGAGATCTGAAGTGTGCTTCGGGCCATTATCTTGCTGGAAGATTGATCTTAAGTGGACATTGTCTTCCATATAGGGTAACATGACATGCTTTAGTATGACTGTGTATACAAACTTATCCATAATGCCATTTATTCTATGTAAAGGTCCCATCCCAAACCCCGAAAAGCACTTCCAAACCATAACAGACCCGCCTCCATGTTTGACAGTGGGCAAAGTGTACTTGGTGTTCAATCTTGGTCCACTAGGACGTCTAACGTAATGAACACCATCTGATCCAGACATATTGAACTTGGATTCGTCACTGAAACATACCCTCTTCCAGTCACAGATGCTCCAATCAAGATGCAACCGTGCAAATCGTAATCGGTTCTTACGGTTTTTCCTCGAGATTAGCGGCTTCTTACTCGGGCGACGTACAAATAACATCAAATCATTTAATCTTCTACTTATAGTTTTCGTAGAAACACTGACAATTCTTTTTGTCTCGATTTCGGCTTTTATTTGTCTTAAGGTTTTAAACGGATCTTTGGACGAAATTACTTTTATTAATCTAACTGATCTAGCATTTAGTTTTCTAGGCCGACCACTTCTCTTAGAGACTTCCAAGATACCTTTTTGTTTATATTTGTTCAATATTGCCGAAACTGCTTTACGCTTCAGCTTCAAATTTTTGGCAATGTCGACTTGACGTTATCAATCTTTGTATAGCTCAATGATGTTAGTTTGCACATCGAAAGAAATTTCTTGACCACGCGGCATGGTCTTAAAGTTACTCAATTTATTCCACAATACTTGATGAACACAAACTAATCCAGATTCCAGATAATGTAAAAACAAGGGATTTAGTTTTTCTACTAATAACGCATTTGTTTATGGAGCGATGAAGTATCAATTCATTTTCTAAATGTATTTAGGTAAATATTCATATTTGTCTATATACTTTTGTGTATTACTGTATATTAGATTCGGTTCACCATTGAAAATTCCACTGTCCAGTTGTAGAACACGCGGCTCAAAATATCCGAGAGACAGTTGGTACGAAACTGTTGTTTTTTCAAAATATGTATCATTTTTAGGTTAAGCCACCTACATAAATAAATTGATCAATAGATGGGAAAAAGTTCCTGTTTTTTCATAAATATTCAAGCTGAATAAATAGCAGCGATGATTCATGCCCATCATAAATAGGTTAATTAGAATCAGCCATAATTATAGTAATTATATGCATGTCATTACTTGATGTACGCATGTTTTTCGATAAACATATTTCTACACAAACGTCGAAATGTAAACTGCCAAATGTTTACCTACTCCGGACACTAATCCCCAACATTTTACTCGTGGTTTATGATACAATTTCATTAAAAACTTAATCAAATCTAGTCAAAATTAATTAGCGAATATCGATAATTCAATACACGCGCTGATGATCTGACACGCATCCAAAAAATTCCAATATACCGATGGACGGTGGCACAGCATATTTTGCTGCCTCTGATAATTGCCAGTCCGCATGCAAATTTTTTAGATCTATTAATCTTTGGTGTGTAGTTATAATATGACAGATACCATGGTTCTGCTATTTCCATCAAACAGATTGACTACGAGTTTCCGCTTCCCACCTTTAAGGGGGCTGCTTATTTTGATCTTGAATATTTGGGATCAAAAATCTACCTCTTTCTGATGTTACTTCACGAAAATCTATGCCACTATGTTCCGTCATTTGGTCATAATAACGTGTCTCATATCCATATAGAACACAAAAATAATCTCACAAGTTCGTATAAAACATGTCATGGGAGGCTCTTCAACAAAGATATAGGCTGATTTCACTAAGCTGGGGCACAAAAAAGCACGTGGATCTCAAATTCAACCAATGAGATGGCGCCTGTGAAGTAACGATGAGTAAAGCAAGATATTCGTCATAAATCGCTTGGTTTATCTGCAAAAACACATTTTTTTATTTGCGTCCGGACACTAAATTAGCGGTCATGATCATATAATGCACCAATGAAAAGTAAGCATTTGCGCCTTGGACATATATTAAACAATACCTAGGTTTTTGTCACAGCAATACGAAATTCTGCGTGAGAAAATTTTTGATGTTATAAATAAAACTACAGAATGCTTATTGTTTATCAAACATTCAGCCCTGTTAACAGAAAGCTCTCACGCCATCTACTGGGCAGTAGTACGAGTATAGTAACATTTTCTTAGTCTTGCTTTGTAGATTTATTATTTCGCAATTTATTAATATTATCCAATATTTGAGCTTGCAATTCGTCCGAAGGGTCAAAATTTGACTTGTTTACACTCATGATAACAGCAAGAGAGGGAGATGCCCTATGCGGAGCACCAGAAATTAATTTGCTGCGCAGCGTGCCAATTCATTTCATCGCTGATATTTTTGGCTTCACCCCGACTCTAAGAGCTTAACCTCCTATCTCTAGTCTTCATGAGTTGACAGTCATTCTGTAAGTTTATTTATATCTTCAAAGAATCTATTAAGCAGAATTTTGTACAGCAACAGTGAGACACTGTTATTTTCAAAAAATGCTCCGAAAAGGCGTCATGTCAATCTATTGTATCGGGTTTGATCCATGTTTCGATTAGGCCACAAATCCTTTTTGATGAAAATCGCGCCGGGGTTCTGTTTTTCTCACATGACTGGAGCGACACCACATAATTCAACGAAATTCTGACCGTTTAGTAACCAACTGGGACCTCACGTAATGATCACCAAAAAAAAAACATAATATCTTATTTTCGAAATTTTCCGAAGATTATTATACTTCCATTTGGCATGGTCGTAACTTTCGCAGGGCAGGGCAACAGATTAGCGGTCAGACAGATTGAAGGAAGTGAGTGAGATGCTTTTTCATGATGTACATCTCATAAAACTAACATATAATGTCTCATTTTCCTCAATTCTTTGCGATTACAGTACCTCTTCTTCCAGCGCAGGGCGCAGGGAGTAATAATATTTAATAATTCATCAGATACTAGATAACAACTCTTCTTACGTACACTTTCCTAATAATGATTGTCCCACTTGACCGTACTATTTAAGCGTGCATTCTTCAGTTATAAGGTGATTTTGGTTAAGATCCCTAGTGCATGCCGCACAGCTATAAGCCATAAAGCTTATTGTGTATTTTTGAATCACGAACTACGAATATTCCCAATAACGCGTGACGTGATCACAACTTCAAGAACTAGTCAGTCCGCGGTAGCTGCCAACAGTGTCACAGGGTCACGGCGCTAATGTTTGAATGTGCGTGAGACTCAGGTACGCGCTAGCCGCTAAGCTCAAAAATGGCATACCAAAGTTACCCTGGTCTAAAGCGATACAGCACCTTTTAGGTTTTTTTTTTTGGGCTGGTCACGCTTAGTCGTGACTACATCACGCCTTTAAATCACCGATGTCAAAAAGTAACGATATCAGATATCACAGAAAATGAAGGATAACGTTATAGGCCACCTCTACTCCTCATATACCTTGACAAGTATATCTGTGCAGTTTATTCTGTTTCTAAGCTTTTCCTATTTAACTGGTTATCCCTATTTCATTATACTGTGTTTCAGCCGTTGACCAGTTATATAACCGGCCACCCTTCCAATTCTCTCTTCCTCGGTCTAAGTGCTTCTCAAGTGTTAGAGCAAGAGGGTCCCCCAGCACCCTCTTGAATTAAAATATTCCTAAAATCACCGAAAAAACTGGACTGGAGAGAATTTCAGCCCCCATCGTAACGTGAGTACTGAATATCAGCAAGTATTAGTCATTCGCTTCACCCTATACATAAATGATAAAGTTAGCCTTAGGTGACGTATAACCTGCTCATTTTTCAAGACGTAAATATATCAGATAAGGTTAACGCCTGAGTAAAAGTTAACGTTAACGATTGTTAAATCTCTCTATTATGTTATCACAAATTGTTAAATGATTCACAACTTTTCCTGGATTAGAGCATTTGACATTACTAAGACCCGATTTTGCTAATGCGGGCGCAATGTTTGGGCCAATTGGAAGGGGTTTTTGCAGTAATGGATATAAATGGTCGGTTTCTTCTGAAATATCTATCAAACTAGAAACAAATTATACGATTTGTGTAAGACTTGGCCCCCGATTCTCATATTAAATTATGAAGTACTTCACACATAACATAAAGGATATTGTTTTTTCATTTGACCCCGGAGACAAAATTTGCGGCCTATTCACAAATTTGACCAGTCGAACATAAGGATTTGCGGTCTGCTGGAGACATGCAAACCTGACAGTGTCACTACTTACCTGATAGAGATAATTAAAAAAAGGATGTTTTCAACAACCCATCAGCATATCTAATGAGGTTAGCTAAAAAAAACTGTTTTTTGTCTTTTTGTCAGACAAACTAGATTTTTGCTCAAAACGTGTTTATATCTAAATTTCCTGGATTATTGCAATATGGAGCCGATGATACCGCTGGCACCCTATAGTGGACGGTGGAACGACTACGCCTCCTCTAAACCCTATCTTACCGCTGTAGAGGATGCCAGCGATAAACCAGGAAAATTAGATCCTAATACTTGTTGAGAATAAAAGTAGTTTGTAAGAAATAGGGTTACTTGCAATATTTACTACAATATGTACTAGGTTAAATAATAAGCATTCTGTAATTTTATTTGTCTTTAAAGAATGTACTAAGAAGAATTTCGTACTGCAGGGACTTAAAAATAGATTATCTTGTTTGACTAGGTTAAATAGGTTTTTGTAGCTAATCTCAATGGACGCGCTGATTGTTTTTTTCCAAAATTACCTATTTTAGGTGTAGTAGTAACCCTGTTATGTTGTTAGTAATTGGTCTCATTTAATCTAGTGGGTCAATAGTAAAATCGTACCTAAGAGCCTGAGAGTACCTTCAAGCTTTAAAACAAATACGTATCAGTTATCAGTCCGTTTATGATTAGTTATTTTTACAGTAAACTACAGCCACATTAAAAAGTTTGCATCGATTTTCACCATGTTTACCATGATTACTTGAGAAGCAATCATGGTAAAACATACTAAACTATGCTAAAAGCATACATGTCTCACCCCCACGTCATTCCGGAGTACTCTGCGGGTTACCTTGTTGACTGAAATTCGTTCTAACTGTGTAACGTCGTCCTTGCTGGCTGTCTTCTCTGGTTGCTTTTTGTGTGCAATAAATTAACAACCTTGGCGGTTAGAGATTCGTTTGTAGTTCCATAATCCGCGTTTACTTTGGTGGAAGGCGTCTCATAAATTGCAAATTGCCAAGAGCTGCTCCGAGCACATTGCACACCGCTGCCTACAACGAGAACGTTTAATTTCTAACCAGCGGCGCAGACTAACCTAAAGGGCGGCGGTAATCTGATAGAATACGATGGAGGCCCTGATTTTACCTCTAACGTCATAAGGCGGATAGTCAGGGAAACAGCAACAGTGGTAGTTTGGTTTGGAAACATCCACGGGCAGTTTTTCTAGAGAAGTCCCTTTCCGTATTTGACCTAAAAGAACATGTTCGATACACTAGACTCAATCCTCGTTGAACACAAAAATAGAAAGAGACCATGATTTTGCAAGGCAGACAGAGGAGAGTTTTAGTTTGACAGATACCAGAATCGGTCACTGCGAGACTAAACATCTGGTATCTAGTAGTGGATGATTCTGGTACCTAGTAACAGAGATGGCACCCTTATAGATAAGCGAAACCGCATTACAACCATTTGGTGCAGACTGCATCGTAGAACAAGTTCTGAGGCTCATACTGTAAACAACATCGTCAGCTCAAGTCCTAGTCTTGTACTAAACGGAACCGCATATCAGTTTTGAATAGAGCGCACGAGCAAATCTACGCACGCCGACTTTGCTTATACAACGGAACGCCGCGCTAGCTATGAACAACAAACCTGAGTATCATAAGTTATCCCTCCAACTGACCCACTCTCTCCATATTACTCTTCCGATGCGTCCTTATTTTCTTTCTTCTTCCACTTTAACCAAGAGCAAATGCCATCGAAAGATAAATTTAGGGCCTTCTGAAATTTTTCGTTTTCGAAACCATAGCGCTGCTACCGCATGGACGATTTTCAGAATTCACAAAGCTTTCTCGTTGAAACATCGAATGATGTCTATCGGGAAAGGTTGCTATGAATTAATGGTCGAGAATGTGTGCACCCAGGAAAGGTTACACTATCAAATTAGGGTGTCAAAGATTCTGGATAGAAGCTAAGTAACGAGTGGTAATAAGAAGTGGTTACGCTACTGATAATTCTGATTCTCAGCTTTCAGCGCTAGCGGTGTCGAAACCTGGTTTTCGGAAAATGTGCCTTAGTTCTACGACGAGGATATAATATAATGCTCTTGTTTACCTAGATTACATACTAAAATGCGGGGAACAGTAATGAGAGGTTATCGTACCGTTAGAGCATTATTTTCGGCTCATTTGTTTTATAATGTTACCGCTGATGGTTTTTTATTCAGCTTGGTATAAAGGATGATGAAAGATTTGATTTTGATTGGAGCGCATTTTCAAGACTTTTTCAAAACAAACTTTAGTTCTAGGAAAATTTCAGTTCACTTGTTCTGTTGGTTCGATGAGTAGATGAACCACTCCAACCTATTATAGTCAAAGCAAATAGTGAAAACCATATAAAGGACCTCCACCCCATTTATTTTTTGAACTGGTCAAGTTAGATTCAATAGGTTGTGTTTGGATTGGAGATTGGAATATAGCATTAATCAAATTAAAAATACATTAATGTTACAAAATTTTCAGGTTTCCTTTCTATTGCTTCGTCACTTCCACTTTTCCAATATCTTAGACTTAGATGGAATAACTGCATCCATTAATCTCATTTCACTTACCTTACATGGGACTTCGAATTGAATACATTCCTCAATCCGGTACATCGCCGGGCTTAGATGCAGTTTTCAGATCGATTTGAATGAATCTCTATTGAATCATCTTCCTAGGCTGCGAGCTAAATGTCATTTATTTATTGAAAATTTTCAAAACTTTCATCATTTTCGGAAAGTATGTCGACATATTAGTTGATTCATCCTGTATTTTCTTAACAAAAAAACAAACATTACGGCAGGCGACAACATTTTTAGGCCAAAATCGAATTAAATTCAAACTGGATCTCACATGTAAACGTAGTAACAGTGTCATATATTTTTTAAAGAGGAAAACTCTTACGACGATAGTGAATCATATTTATTTCTTCCATAATTACCCTCCAACAATTCTCCTTTTTGCAATATATCATCCAGAAAATTGTATTCCCTCGTTTTTCCTCTGCTTGATTGCACTATGGAGCGAAAACGCAAGAAGGTTCTGTACATGTTCAACAGAATTGCTTGCTTTTTCTTCACTGCTCGTCGCTCAGTTATTTGTATTGCGCTTTATTAAAGTGTTGTGTTGGAGGTGTCTTTTTTAGTTTTGTTGTAGTCTTCTAAAATGAACAATCTGTTGGTGTGAAGAGGTTGGTATCTTAAAGGTTTGGAGTAAAATGGGAGAGAGATAGAAACGTATAATATGTTTAATTGAAATAGTAATATACCGTTTTCAGTATTTGATAAACATAATAAGCGTTAAATCGCTTCAAACTTACAGTCTGAGATTTAATAACTTATTGTTAGCAGCTCAGTTGTCGTAAAACAATAAGTTTTTCAAAAACCACAACGCTTTCTCGTCTTTGCCACAATAACCTGCTACATTTGATCAAAGTACGAATGGTAGCTTGCAATTTGTAAATGAATCGTGGATAAACGGTAGACAGTAATTGAGCGTGTTACTTCATACCCCACTGAGCGAAGAATTATTGTAATAGCCATAAAGTTCGAAAATGAGATATGTTTTGGAATGTTATATGGCAATTACACCGCGAAAATTCATGTTACTCATTTCCGCCCGTCTGTCTGTCTGTCGGGCGGTCTTTGTCTGATAATCTTTGGCCCGCCTATACCTTGGGAAGGATCGCTTCGATTTGAATGAAATTTCCACACAAGGTCACTACTATGCCAAGGACGAAACAACTTAGTTTTTGGAAATAGGTTCAGAAAAAAATTTAAATCGCTGTAACTGCGATTCTTAACGTTTCAGAAAATCTTGATCATTTTCAGAAAAAAATTTGCACAATTGGGTGCTAAGGGTTGTAGCGGACGGTGGAGTGTATTTGTCAATTTCTTGTTACTAGCAATTTTTACGTTTCTGACTCCAGCAGTTCTACCCACCTGTTAGACATATTTCGTACATTTGCCCTTAAAACTTGAATTATAGAATTATGTTTTCGATATGCGCATATATATTCGGCAAGCCTTGCCGGATGATGTGTTTTAGTGTATATTTGACAGATATAATCCATTTAATGCCTTTGTTATGTATATATTTTCTTGGCCAATTTTTTCCTAGGACGGACCTAGCTATGCCTTTATGAATTTCTGACCGCGTTGCATGTGAAGTACAGGGTCAACCTACTTGACGCCATTGTTTTGTGTTTGCACCCACTTTGTGAAATGGACGCATGTTGTATTATTTGAAAACTATAATATCTGGGAAAATGGTTCAAAAAATTTCACAAGCTGAAACTTTCATAAAATGAATATTTTCTGCATAAGGTGTATAATTTCTGCTTATGGATGTAACATATCGATTTGTGTAAAATGTCATTCTTTGTGAAAACTACAGCGTCAATCTAGGTGATACCGTGTTTTATCTACACGCACTGAAGACAGATTTTTCACAACCAATGAAAATCTCCCAATAGCAAACCGGACATATTTTTACCGCCCAAAGCAGTAAATAGGACGTCACGGGAAACGGTAACCGGCTGACCTACACCCCCAACCGCATGTAGTTTCAGAAGAATATATATATACATTTTATAGTCCATAGTATCGTATCTTGATCTGTAATAACTACTATGGAGGACCATATTTATCCTGGTTGTCCATAATGACTATTGCATGAAAAGCGCACCCCTCTGTTTCAGTTGAATAAGATATACTTTTAAATGTTTGTATCATTACAAGGCTTGCCTAATGTACTCGTAACAGTCTAAGCAGATGTTGCATGACATCAGAGACAAACCATATAGCGCACGAACATACAAGTGAACATGAGGTGAATGTCAACTAGTTCAACGTTGACATTTTTTTTTTTCGAAACAATCTACATAGGGTCATTAGGAATCGATATAATCAAGTACAGCTCTGTGACTTGTAAGTATTATTCAAAGTTGTCTGCGATAGATTCGAAGACACATGTATGTGCTCGACGTAGCCAAGCATCAGTCTAGGCTTTTAGAATGGGCTACCTTCCTCGAATGAATGCAGTGTATTGCTGAATTCGCACTCGTGATATTTGTCAACCGTGTCGCCTCAGTTTTATGCACTAAACATTTCATTTCGCCCTAAACAAAAAGATAAATCACGAAAGATTTTGAAAAATGATCTGCATGCATGCACTTGCAATGCTTCGCTACCACTCCGAAGATGCTCACCGTAAATTAAAATAATATGAACAACTCCGATATTGTATGTGTATGAGTGTGCCGTTTTTGTTTTTTTAGATTCGATGTGAATAGGTTTTGTTTACCAACGAGGCCATTGCCTGAATTGTGTACTCCTCCACATCGTACGTGTTCACGCTTAATTTGATCTAGGTGCAGGACCGGACTAGCTTTAGTTTAGGTCTGATTTATTTTGCGGAACCGAACATTTCGGTAATCTTAAGACTTTGGTGTATATGTTACTAAAAAACCCTAATTTTTAAAAGAGCTGTGTAAAAGAAAGTCCCAACTTCGAGAACACCCTGTATTTACGAGATGAAACATTTCAGATACCTATTTCGAATGTATGAAAAGGCATTAGGTGGAAATAACCAACGCGACGCCATCTTTTATGTACACACATTGAGGACAAATTTTTCACGACGAGTGAAAATCTGCCAGTAGCAAACCGGACATATTTCCTGCTGGAGGCAGTAAATTCGGCGTCGGGACGCAGCGATCCAGCAATGCAGCGCCGCCGCCGTTTGCCGTCAGATTCAGCCTCAGACATCGAACAGCCATCGAGCCGTGCAACCCCGATACGTGATTGCGAAGCCGTAAAAGGGCTTTAAATTTATACAAACGATAGTTACAAAATAGGGAAAAAGAGATCACAGCGCGTAGCAGCGTCCCGTCGTTCGCGTTCGAAAGCGGCATCGACGATTAGAGAACATCGAGGATGAATGCGCATAAATGGTCGGGATTTTCGGGTAATAGATCGAAGAAAGCTTTGAAATTTGAGTGGGGAGTGTTGCAAAACGAGCATTGAAAAGACGGTTAGGGATGTTTGATAAACAATCATCTGCGTATACATCTGGATACCACCATAACTAAGGTGCTTTCCCCAGGTATTGAATATTTACATGAGCAAAATAAAATGTTGGTTGGTCAGATGGTACGAGGTTTGTGGCTTATAGATATGTTTCATATTTTTCCAGTTCTGAAGGGTCTAGAGTTCAGTTCCCTGATAATTGTCACTCACTCGTGTGTGCAATTTCAATCACAGCTTTCAAGGTGTAGCCTCATTTCAATATCCTAGTAAATTTGAAATACTTTCGTAACGAGAATCTGATGGGGTAGTGAGTAGTGGATTGCAGAGGTAAGGGAAGGTAACTCAATTGGCATTAATACAGGTATAACATACCTATATGCTTCCAACCCGGGTAATTCTACGCTCCTATTAGATATATTTCATAATAAGAGAAATATTTTCGATACCTTACCTTACTTAACCTCGCTGGCGGGACCACGATTCTGTAACACATGTTTGAATGTTAGGAATATTCAGCTGTCACATAATGCATTTGAATCCATTGCTTATAAGCATATTTATTTTGAATAATGAAATTTGCTACACAAATTTACGACACTTTTGTGAGAAAAATGGCCAGGATTATAAGAAATAAGTTTTTTGCATGTAACACTTACATTTAGGTGTGCAATTTTTGTGATACGATGTTTCAGTGACCCTGTATAACACATCTATTACCAATTAAAACAGCGCAAATAATGTCAAATCCTACATAGATAAGTGGTACAGCCTCAGCGTATTGTTTTAATTGTTTCACGTAATTACTGCAGTCATGGTCACGATGTCGCCCTACTTATCAAAATAGAATTTAATTTTTTTTATTTCGACGGCTCCCATTTTTTCGCTCTTTCAACTGGGAATTGATCCACTATATATATTGTCATCTGAAATATCGGTTGCCTCCATTTCTAATCTGATTTATTTGCTTTTACGTATGCCTTTATTGAAAGTTTATAACAGGACAACTCGAATTGCACGCCGATGTCAAGTTGTCACTCTGACAAATATGATTGAAGAGCACTGATACAACGTAACGACAAAGTTTTCGAGACGGAGACACACAACTAATAAACATATGCCTTTGAGCTTACCGAACAAACCTTCACACACAGGAGTAGGTCGCATGTGTATGTAAGAGGGAGATACAGGTATATAAAGGGATACTGGTAATCTGTTACTTTGACCCGCCAAGAATGGTGACTACAACTATAGCAACTGAAATAGTAATGAGGAGCTGGCTAATTTCACAATGATTGCACTGCTTTAAAGCCCTTTGACCTTTGATAATGTGTGGATGCACCCTGATGTGCTACGCATTCTCCAACGCGCCTAGGCATGCTTCTGATCAGGTGGTCAATGTCCTCCTGTGGTATCTCATTCCAGGCAACCACCAACTCCTCTCGAAGTGCTTCTAGAGTCTGAGGAGGACGTTGCAAATCATATCCCACACGTGCTCAATTG
Source organism: Acanthoscelides obtectus (assembly GCA_963669975.1). Lineage (NCBI taxonomy): Eukaryota > Metazoa > Arthropoda > Insecta > Coleoptera > Chrysomelidae > Acanthoscelides > Acanthoscelides obtectus. The sequence continues at coordinate 64,173,516 of CAVLJG010000003.1, read as the reverse complement.
AGGATAAGTCGGGAGATCTTGGTGGCCATGGTAACAATGTGACATTATGTTGAAAGAAGTCTATTGTGACTCTTGCAACATGTGGTCGGGCATTATCTTGTTGGAAAGTTGGATCAGCCAGGGTGTCAAGATAGGGTAAAAGATGGGGTTCTAGAACTTCGTGGATATAACGCTGCGCGTTCATGTTACCTCTGATGAAGATCAAAGGTGACCTGGAACCATAAGCTATAGCACCCCAAAGCATAACTCCAACAGTGTGATGAACATGTCTTTCAACAAAAAACTGTGGATTCCTCCTTTCACCACGTCGCCTTCTAACCCTGGCACGACCATCGTGCATGCTTAAACAAAATCGAGACGCGTCACTAAAGACAATACTGTTCCATTTCTGATCCCAGAGTGACCGTTGTCTGCACCACTCAAGGCGATTACGTCGGTGTTCTCGAATTAAAGGGAGGACCCAGTGTGGCCGGTATGAAAACAAGCCAAAACTTCTCATTCGTCGGTAAACACTTCGCATGCCAATAGGTCTTCCGTGTTCTGCAAACCATTCATTTGCAATAGACCTGGTAGTGGAGAAACGGTCCCTTAAGGCCAATAATCTTAGGCGGCGATCTTCACGGTCTGTTGTTCTACGGCGGCGTCCAGTGCCCCTTGCTCTTTGCGTACGGCCTTCTCGAAGCCATGCCTGACAACACCTAACCACAGTGTCTACACTTCTTTGCACTCTAACTGCAATTGCCCGAAAAGAAAGTCCAGCTTCCCGAAGTCCCACTATACGGCCCCTATCAAACTCACTAAGTTGACGAAATCGTTCAGGTCTCCGTACTCTAGGCATCGTAAGCGATCGTAAAGGATGTCAAGAACCAAAATCCGCCAACGTTGATTCTTTACTGCGGCTGAAATATAGAGCGTTAGTGAATTAAAAAAAAGCAGTATAAAAACCGGAATGTCCAACTGATAAGGCTGAAAATTTTTTCACTTGTTATCTACAGTAAGATAAATACACTCACCAACTTTTATTAAAATAAAACCATTTAAACAGGGTGTTCGGATTTATATGTCACTTAGTATATATAACTTATATATCTCACTTATGTGATTTTTGCTCTCTCAACCTCCTCAAGCTACGTAGCGACAATTATATCAAATTAGAACTAATTTTTGCTTTGACATAATTCTGACATCATCAAAGGCATGGGTATTACGTATTCTGAAAAGTGACATTATGTTAACTTAGCACTAGCTAATGGACACGTTGTGAACTCGTTTTGTAGTTGTACGTTTTGCCTAAACGTCACCAAGGTTCAGTTATCAATGTTTGGCTCTGATGTGGTGTTAAATCTGCTTCAGAGACGGCATTACTGGAGGTAACAGCAATGCACCGGTGCAAAGTGAGGATTTGAGTGCTAATAAAATATGTGTTGATGATGATTCCGTTGGATTCTTGTCTCAAATACACTTACTTGAGATGTAAAGCTAGAAATTAGTTGCGCATCCCCTTTTTCTTATCTGTTCTGGAAATTTCATAATGCAAATTTGCTGAATTTAAAAAATGAGAGAGATAAGAAATAATTATATTCACTGTACACTGTCGAATAACAAGTCATATGCATGCTAACAGTCATTACACACAGCGCGGGCATGGTGGTGATTTCCCGTAATTCTTACCAGTTTTTGAAAACAAAAAAAAATCGTAATTTATAACTTCGAACATAACATGTCTTCAGAAAGGACAACATATAAATAACCCGTCGAGCACAGCTGACAGATATACTTCATTTGCAGCATATTCAGTATTGATTTTCTCACACAGCAAATATCACTGATTTTATACACATGCAGACCAATATACACATAATCATCCAAATGCGATCTTGCTATTCAACCAACTTCCGTCTCAGAGATGAAAACTACAGACTACTCGGCTTCACAAAACATATGCAACCAACATTGCGTGTAGTTGTGTCATTCCTCCATAGATGGATGCTCACTACGATCCTATTGAGCAAACGTGGAATGACTCTTTGCACCCTAAAAACCTAGTCTGCCAGATGACATTTTATAGCTTTTTTTTAAGTTTTATCGGTTTTTTACAAAAGACCCGTGCCGATCTGTGCCCTGGATTATTAGTCACCCACGGGACAAATGTCCAACTTCATTCTCCGCATCGCATCTTGCATTGAATATGAGGTTTTTCTATAATCGGATAGAGCATGTTCCTACCTTCGCCGCCCGCGGCGCCCTGCCGTATGTAATACATTTTTCATTCCGTGTTTTATAATTTATCAGGTGCTGCTTGCTGGCAGAACTTGCGAATGTACAGTGCTTTTCAATAAGTTTCACCACCACTTATTTTTTGAACGGGTCAAGTGAACAAGCTGAAATTCCGGATGATGAAATTGCCTCATAATACTATATTTTAACATAGATAAATGAATGGTGTGATACCTCATTTTGAAGCTTCTTTGAGTCTAGTTTGTTAATTTACTATTTTTCAAAACGACGGACTGGCAAACTCTCAAAGTTGAGCATTTTTGTGTTTTGAATCGCCTATGACTCAACAATCAATCAGCAAGACGTTGAAGTATGTTGTTATACCTGGGATTTACCCTCTCGTTTTCATGCTGTTAGGATTCCATGCTTGTCTGGCTGCTGAACTCCTACTTTGTACAAAATCATAAAATCATGTGATACTATATTATTTTAATCTTTTTTCCTTGAAAAGATGTATTTGAATATATCATCAAATATGGCACGTTCTATTTAAAAAATTTCAAAATCTGTCACTAAACTAAACCCGTCTACAACTTGGAAAGTACTGCTCGGATTTTGATGGGATTCTCACACAAGATTACTACTATGCTACTATATTATATAAAATCGGTTCAATCTCAGCAGAGCTAGAGGCCAAAATCACAATAGGTAAACATCGCTCAAACTTCGTCTTTTTCAGAAGAAATAAAAATTGGAGATTAGGGGTTACAGAGGGTGGGGGAGAGTGTATCTCAATTGACTTAATCCATTTGAATCTTATATTACATACGTGCGCAGCTAACTTTTTTCAAAAATGGATAATTTGTGCCGAATACAAGCCTTTATTAACTGATAACTGCGTTGCATGGGAAGTGCAGAGTCAATCTACTTGGCTTCTTTCAACGGTGAATCCCATACTTCATTGCACATTTAGGTAGACCTTTCCAACAGAAGGAAACTAATATGATGCTTTGTCGTTTTGATAATATTAATCGTTGAGTTATCAGCGATTCAAAAATGATCAGCTTGTACAGTCGCCGTCATTTTGGAAGACAGTACATTTATACTCTAGGGTTACAAAGTACTGATAAGCAGCTTCAACATGGTGTATCATATGACTTCCCATTCAATTTAAATAATGTTCCAAGATGACACCCAACCACCATTTTGACATTTTTAGCTATTTTCACGTTAAAATATAGTAATCGTGCATCCATTTCATCGCCCCGAATTTCAGCTTGCTAACTTGACTCTTTCAAAGAATATGTACAAGGAGCTTTTTGAAAAGCACTGTATGTATAGAGCGTCCTGCTCGAGAAGTCAGCGATACGTCAGTTATGCTTCGGACGAGGTTAGTACGATTAGTACATACAGTGAGTGTAAAAAGTATTCGTACACCTGGTTTCCATAACGAAAAATACCATATCTCGCCTAATTTATTGGTGTTAGACATCCGAAAGAAAATAGATATGTACATTAGATTCTGCTTGATTCACTTTTATCGATGGAATCCAAAAACAAAACAGAATAGACTCTAAAAATAATAAAAAGTCACAAGAATGTGCCTGGTGGGCGCATAAAAAGTATTCGTACAGCCGTAATAATGCCGAAAAACTCGCTAGTCAGCCGCACAATCCGAACGCAGGGCGACCTCGCTCATTCGGTAGACGATACTACTCCCTGGGTTGCTCAGTTTCAGATTGTGCTGTAAACATGGGCCGCAAAGGCAAAGAAACGTGTTTAGAGGAGCGAAAGTTAATTTTAAGGCTCCATAACCAGTGCAAGTCGCTAGGTGCTATATCAAACTTAGTGGGACGACCCCGGTCGACTGTACAAACAGTAATTGATCGGTACTGTGAAACCAAAACGTTGGTAAACAAGGCCAGGAGTGGACGACCCAAAGTTTTGAGCGAGCAGGACAAGAGAGTGATTGTACGGACAATCAAAAAGAACCCAAAAGTGAGTGCGCCGAAGATTGTAGCTGATCTGTAACACAGAGGGGGACCAAGGTGTCCATCGCGACAGTGCGCAACATGTTGTGGAGCGAGGAGAATCGCGGGTGCACGCCCCGGAAGAAGCCGTGGGTAAGCAAAGTCAACAGAGCCAAGCGTATCGCCTTTTGCAAGGGGCACCTAAATGACACTGCAGAGTTCAGAAATAAGATTATTTACTCAGATGAGAGTAAATATAACATTTTTGATTCAGATGGTAACAAAAAAGTGTGGCGCAAGAAAAATACAGATCTTTCTCCCGAGAATTTGTGTGCCACTGTAAAACACGGTGGTGGATCTGTTTTAGTGTGGGGTGCATGAGTGCTTCTGGGGTGGGTAATTTAGCTTTCATCGATGGCATCATGGACCACAAGCAGTATATAGAGCTATTGAAGCAAAATTTGAAAGAAAGTGCGATTAAAATGGGTTTAGGAAATGACTACATCTTTCAGCAATACAACGATCCAAAACATACCGCAACAAATACGAAGATGTGGCTGCTGTACAACACCCCCAAGCAGCTAAATACCCCACCCCAATCACCGGACTTGAACCCCATAGAACATTTATGGAGTTACCTAGAGACAAAAATAAGGGAAAATTGGCAGATCTCTAAGAGAGGGGATCTGAAAACTGCTTTACTGACCGAGTGGACCCGCATGCCCCCTTCACTGACGTCTAGGCTGGTAGACTCCGTGCCAAACCGGTATGAGAGTGTTTTGAATGGAAAGGGGTACCCAACCAAGTACTAAATTGTTGTGATGTTCATGTATCATGTGCAAGACTGACAATTTATGACGAAAAATCACATGTGTACGAATACTTTTTTTTCGCCTTCCAGGTATATTTTTGTGAGTTGTTATTTCCTCTAGAGACTATTTTGTTTTGTTTTCGAATGATTGATCAGATTGAATAAAGAATACTTTGATGTAGATGTCTATTTTTTTGCAGATGTCTAGCAACAATAATTAGAGATACATTGCAGTCTTTCGCTTAGAAATCCAAGTGTACGAATACTTTCTACACTTACTGTATGTACATACATCCCTCATAGGAAACGAACGTTTTCCGAGCTGGTTTACGTGAGTTCATGAAAAGAGGCAGGTCAGGATCCGATTATTCTCGATTCAATCTAATATGGGCTTGATTTGACCTGTACATGTTTTTCATTGTGTGTCAGTATAAGAACATCAGTCCCCTTATCTAAAAAACCAGTGGCTATAAAAAAGTGTTATATACAAAAGTTTATTAGTCCCCTTATCTAAAAAACCAGTGGCTATAAAAAAGTGTTATATACAAAAGTTTATTGGTCTGAATCAAAGTTTCACTTAGTTTTTGTATATACAGGGTACTCGATTTCTAAATAGCACCCCCTTTTTTGTTCCGTTTTCTGATTCTGCATAGGTATAGTTTGCAATATATTTTGTCTTCACATGCAACAGGCTATTTTGTTTGGTTTTTAAGATATATCATGGCCTCATTTCTGGACAAATGGAATCACCAAGCAAATGGTTCGCTGCAACAACAGAGAAGAACCTTCATGGCAGCCGTCGGCCTAAATCACTATATATACCCCTCCAAATCTATTTCTCTATATTTCAGTTTATAGAATATATAGGGAGCTTATAATTCCAACTTGAAGAACCGCACTTTTTTTAGGGGATGTCTTATTATATATTTTCAAATCATTTATTAGAGGATTGAATTGCCTTTTATTTGGTATATACATAATTGACATTTCAAATATTTCAGGACAATGTGGGTATTTTCTGAGGTTATTGGTGATAAAAAAATAAAATTTGCTGGTAATAAATAAACTTCCCTCTCAAAAATGAAACTAGCTCCTGACGCTTATATGACTATTCCGACTGTGTCAGAAGGCAAAACCATATTGATGTTAAGTGTTAAACTAGCCAAACTCGCGTCAGGAGTAAAAAATATTATTTTTCATCAGTTCCGTTCACAACTAGTATTATCTTATCTAGGTATAGCCCAAACCAGGTACACAGGGTTTGTCCGGAAAGTATTAGGACTGAGTCGATTTAAAAAAATTTATTGAGCTAATCGTTACAATTCTTTAAAAACTTAAAATAGGCTCCTTCTGCGTCGATGCAGCGCTGCCAGCGCGATTTCCAAGCATTGAAGGCATCACGGAAGGCATTCTCCGGAATAGCCTTGAGAGCCGCGGTGCATGCTGCTTGTATCCCCTCTGTCGTCCCAAAATGCTTGCCTTTCATCGGCCTTTTCAGGCGAGGAAACAAAAAAACGTCCGGGGGGCCACATCTGGGCTGTAGGGCGGCTGCGGAAGCGTTAGGATGCCGGCCTTGGTCAGGTAGCTGTTCACAAGTAAGGCGGTGTGAGCCGGGGCGTTGTCGTGGTGCAACTTCCAGTCGGCTGCGATGTCTTGGCGGACCCGACTGACTCTTTGTTTGAGTCTCCTGAGCACTTCCACGTAAAACTTGGCGTTGACGGTTTGTCCAGGAGGAACAAGTTCATGGTGGACGATGCCTTTGATGTCAAAAAAGACAATGAGCATCGTTTTCACTTTGGATTTGCTCATTCTTCCCTTTTTTGGGCGAGGAGACGCCGTCGTGTGCCACTAGGAAGATTGCCTCTTTGTCTCGGGATCATACTCAAAGATACACGACTCGTCACCTGTGATTACGTTATTCAAAAATTGGGGGTCACTTTCACACATGTTTAAATTTTCTTGGCACACTTCCACTCGCCGCAATTTCTTGTCGCGAGTGAGCACTTTTGCGCATGTTCAAATGCTGTGTCACAATGTCATGAACCACAGATTTTGGTAAATGTAACATGTGGGCAATTAAACGGATACTTAGTCGAAGGTCTGAGTTCAAAACTTTGCGCACACGAGTCACATTATCGGTGTTTGTCGAAGTCGAAGGTCTTCCAGCACGGTCTTCATCAGCGACCTCTTCCGACTATGGGTAGCGCCAGTGTACAGCGACAAGTTTTGCCATTCAAGGATCATGGGGATTATTAGCTGATTCCCTTCAGTAAGATATACCGGTATGTCGATTGGAGCCTTTTGATACTTTTATTCAATTTTCGATGTTCTATCGGGAATTGTGTATAAGTTGGACTTGCCCATTTTTCTAGCAATCACTGGCTTCAGACATGAACCTGGAACTCTTTCTGACTTATAATTCGATTTTTGGGGTAACACTCAGCCGGAGAAGTAATTGACAATACACCTTGCCTCTGTTCGCCTTGGAGACGGTTTTGTTGCCTGAAGTGCTTTGCAGTTTACTTTCTTTTATATCAATGAACATTTTTAATCCCTACGCCAATTGGTAAGGAAGCTTTGTAATTGGGAAAAAAATTCACTACTATGCCAAGGACCAAAAAGCTTTATAGTTTTTGAAACTCGGTCCAGTGGCGGCAGAGAAAAATGGCAAAAACGAAAAATAAATCACTTGAACTTCTTTTTTGACAGAGGATCCTGATCATTTTCAGAAAAATGTTTGCACAGGTTAATTGGATATTGGAGAGTATATGTCAATTTTTCAATGCTAGCAATTTATACATCCTTGTAATTCAACGAACTTGTTTGACATATATTTCATATTTCATATAAAACTTGAATAATAGAGATATGTTTTCCGTATTCGCGTGCGGGGCAACTCAACGAACGCACGTCACTTCGATTGCAGACGGATAACTAAATTACTCAATGATGATGCGGGTATAATAATAGTGTATGCAATGACGTGGTGCATTGCATACACTTACTTACAGATTGTAATTATTAGTACTGTAGATTTAAATCTTTTAACAGTGATCATCTCTATGCTAGTTACTGGAGTACTATCGCATCATAAGAATCCACTTGAGACAATTTTTTAAGCGCTCTCGGTGACCGATAAAAAACACTCCCGAATGAACTCATTCGGCGGGGTCAATAGGAAGGGGCACGTAGACAAACATACCCAGCAGCAGAGTATGTACACGCCATTTAAAGTCACTTTCCGCTAATTGCTAATTGCAATGAAAAATAGGATAGTCGAGTGGCTTGCCGCTATCATTAGCGCTGAGTGGGTGACGTCATTTTCATTCATTATATAACTCATGCCATGACATCGCGCCGTGAGGAATTTATTTACTTATGGGAATTATTTATCTTGTTTACAATTTTACACTTCATACTATTTATAGAACAATTTTTGCTTTTCGCTATGAAATTTATGTTAAAAGGTCGCGGCGTTTGGGAATTGCATGTAATTCTACATCATCATTACTTTTAATGTGAGAACTACTGCATCGACAAGGTCGTTTTTACTTATTTGAATTTTTTGTTTCTATGTAGTATAAGGTAGGTATTATTCCGCAGACTTTGGTAATGTAATTGATCAGAACTAATGACCATACTAAGTACATACAGGGAGAGTTTTCAGTGCGTAATCGGTCGATATACTCGTATTTACCACAATTATAGACACTCTGAAATATACGCACCCTACTTGGACGCCCTCTACAGGGTGAATCATCACTACGGGACAATACAAACAATAAATTCCTAAATTCGTGAGTTATTTTCGGTTTTCCAGAAATCACAATTCAAAATAAATAAAAACTATTTGATGGAATAAGAAGGATTTTTAGTGGATGAGTACATGCATTCATTTAAATTACAAATTGACGTGTATGATAATGAATGCTATGAAATGCAGTAAACTAATTTGCATTGAGACGTTGTTTCCTTTTTGTTCTTTAAAAAATGCTTGTATGATAGCAACAAAGTAAATGCATTTTGTTAAATATTATATTGTCTTCACAATGTTATATTAGTAAAAAAAATTTTCGGCAATACTAGTTGTATTAGCCACTTACCTGGAGCCTGCCAAGTTTAAAAAAATGTTTCTTTCGTCTCTAAAGTACCTAATACAGCAAACTTGGAAACAGCGAAAAACTGTGTCTAGGATTTTCTAGATTGATTGATTCCTCCGAAAGGTTTTTCCGACTACGCTAAAAAACTACTAGTGTCAGGGATCTTCAGGACTATTTGTATTTCTCTTTATAACCCTGCCGACATTGCTAACCTTGCGTTCTGATAAAAACGTCAACCAGCAAGCCAACAGATAAGTAAAGCCGAACATAGGGACATACATGTTCATGATATAGACATGGCAAATATCCTGAAAGCCCATTATATGAAAATTCGGAGGTAATCACAGCCACTATACTCCTAATTTTAGGAGCAATTGATAGTAAGCAACGTAAACGTCATAATATACATGACTTTGTTTAACATGTATATAAGGACTTAAACAAATTAATCATTACACTTTTCGGAGAATTCGTGCTATGACTAGTACTGAGGGCCCATTTCTCAATTAAAGTAATGACTACATTAGTTAAAAAAAATATAGTATTAGTTTCCAAAACAAAACCAGACGTATTATAATTGCTGTTTAATAACCCAAATTGTTTCCACCTTCTCTCCAAAGACCAATATACATAAAGCAATATAGGAAATCGAAGGCGTTACCAGTAATTTAAAATGTAATGTTGTTTACTCGCCACCCTATAGAAAATATTTTCAGTAATCTGAATGCACCATATTTCACAACATACCTATTTTCACTACCTACATGAAACAACTTGAATAGAAAAGAACTTGTCAGCATATTTCAATCAATATTTACATATATGCCATCTGCAGAACTTGGAAACTTCCGTAACATTATGCTGTATTTGTATTCGTAAAACAAATATCCAAATATGGATCTGAAAGTTTATTTTGCAACCACACGTATGCTACTGTTCTTAGATGCTACATAGAATATTATTGGATTCCAGTTTATTGCAACGTCACATACGCGGAAATATTATAATGTAACTTCTAAAACTTGCTGTGTGATTGTCTTTGGTCCATAAGCGCTTTTGCTATAGCGTATTAAAACCGCATATGCTATATGTAACAGGGGAAAATGCAGTCATATAGTATGTGATGTACGAGTATATCTGAATAGCATGTTTGCAAATCTGTAGTAGAGTCGCAACCTGTCTATTTCATCCAACAATGAGTTTATTTTCAATATAACGGAACATACTTCAATCAGCATATTGTAGGTAACTGCTCTCCCTAACGCATTATTTAATCGCCGATTGCATTAAGTAAATATAATTTAAATTTTCCACTATATTTGTTTATGATTATTTTGATTCGGTTATATTACATAATATTTAAAAAAAAAATCCTTTTAATAAATCTGTATGTTGTAAGGTCCAAAATTACGTCAGCAATTGTTTAAACATAATTCAAAAATACTTATTTTTCACCAGGTACAAAACTTTTTTTTTGATCATTCTGTACTAGAAAGGTACTGAGATATAAGCGCTAAAATTTTAATGCTCACAAAGTCTCTAAATACCATGCAAACAACCATTAACAAAATCCTGAAGCATCTCATGGGCTGTTATTATTGTAAACCTTTGTTTTTCAATTCCAATCAAGCATAGGGGTGGCCGCCAGCTGCATCTCTCTCGCGCACGTAGGTATACATCCAAAGGGCGCTAAAAATTAAAAAACAAACACTTACAATAACAATACTTCCTAAAATACTTTGAAATTTTGCTGGTGGATGTTTAAGGAATATTTATGAATCTTGGCAACATCAAGATATTCGTTTTTTCATCTCCGAAGCGAAAAAGACAAATTTTGGAATTTAAAAAAAATATTTAGACATTCAGAATCGTTTAAAAAAGATTTTTGAATTCTGTTTGGAAAAAATATTTAAGCAATGTTTTACGTAAAACTTGACAACATGCAGATTCGTTAAAAGGGGTCCGGGTATTACGTATCTTGAAAAGTGCCATAAATGCCGATTTTTTTTTGACAGTATGTAGGTTTTTCTACAAGATGTTAACTTAGCACTAGCTGATAGACACGTTGTGAACTTGTTTCGTCGTTGTACGTGTTGCCTAAACGTCATGATGCTTCAGTTATCAATGTTTGGATCTGATGTTATGTAAAATCTGCTTCAGAGATGGCATTACTGGAGGTCTAAGATGTAAGTTGTATGCGTTGATGATAATTCCATTGGATTCTTGTCTCTAATACACTTACTTGAGATTAAAAGCTAGAAATTAGTTGCCCATCCACTTTTTCTTATGATTTCTGAAAATTATTTATGCAAATTTTATGAATTTCAAAAATGAGAGGAATACGGAATAATTATATTCACTAGACACTGTCGAATTACAAGTCATATACATGCTAACAGTAATTAAACACATCGTGGGCGCCGTGACGATTTCCCGTATTTCTCCTCAAAGTTCTTCGTGATTAATAACTTTGAACATAACGTGTCTTCAGAAAGGACAACATATAAATAACCCGTCGGGCACAGCTAATAGATATACTTCATTGGTCGCATATTCAGTAATGATATTTGCACACAGCAATATCACTGATCTTATACACATGCAGACCAATACACATAATCATCCAGATACGATCTTGCTATTCAACCAACTTTCTTCTCAGAGATAAAAACTACAGACTTCTCGGCTTCACAAAACATACGCAACCAAAAATGCTTGTAGTTTAATCGAGTGATTCCTCCATAGATAGGCGTTCACAACGATCCTAGTGAGCAAATGTGGAATGACTGTTTGCAAACTAAAAACTACCTAGTCTGTATGTTTTTTTATGTTTTATAGGTTTTTTACATAATATCCAAACCGAGCTGATGCCAAGATATTTCCTGGACTAGTATTTGGAAGTATTTAGGTCATATATCACAGGTGCCCTCAGTTGTTCGGCGTGATGATAGATATCAGTAGTGAAGTCATCAAAATTGAAGGTCTGTTTTCGGTAGAAAATTCAATCTGTCAACATTTTCTTCATGGCTAATTATTTTCATACCGGCACAGTAGAGCTATCCTGCAGTTAATTAAATCAAAGCAACAAGAGACAAATTTGACTGAAACCTAACCTAATTTTCACGACTTCATTTAGTTTTGACGTCTTTGAACGTGAAATGCTGATCATCAACTGATATGTTTTTTTTTGATAACAATGACATGATTCCTAACGTAACTAGCCCCAGATTATCCTTTTTTGGGCATTGGGAAACATGTTCCCGGCCATTTTAGGAGGCGTCTAACAATGCAACTAAAAAATAAAAACTAAAAAAGAATCTCATATGTGATTAGGGGGGTCAGGGGGAGGGGGTCAAGCCAAATCTCATGACAACTCACCAGGGGAGGAGAGGCGGTCAAAAAACCTTTAAAGGCTAGTCACGTTATTAGTAGGTACACTATTTTAAGCACATCAGAAGTTGACTTAAATTATTTTTTTTTCGATTTACATGTAATCATCTAATCAACACACACATTTACAATTGAAAGAACAAAACATCCATGTAACTGTTTATCAGAGTCCCACCGCTATCAAAACCAGACATTAATTTGATACATATAAGTCGTAAAAACAATTTACCGTTTTACTTAGTAGATACGAGAGAGAGAGAGAGAACACATGTGAACTTGATAATTACTTCCATCCTTGGCAGCAGCGTGATGAAAATTAGTCCTGCATTTTGCAGATTTGTCTATGCATATATAGAAAATTGCATTCCAATTTATGCCTTGATAGTGTGTAGATATAGAGATAAAACTTTGTTCAGTATGTTTGTGAACCTAAAGCATAAAGGTAGTAAGTCTATTTTGAACGAGTCTCACAGAGGTGCAGGTTTTCAGTTTATTATGATTGAGACATGTAGTATAAAAGAGATACAACTCGTTCATATATAAGTACGAAAACTAAATATTTTTCGTCCACGTTGAATGAATGGGGCTCATCTACGAATTAGAATTAGAATAGGAGCCAAGCCTTTATGTTTACAGCGCATTGTTTGTGGACAAACTTGCATAGTTTTGGTACATACTTTTGACTCATCTAACTACCAATGTCCCTAAAGTGGCAACGTTAGATCAACATAATAATACATACCGGTGGAAATATTTACCTTCATTCATCTAACACCAGAATTGTCTGCAAACACTCGCACTTTTAAAACATAATACTTATAATATGAATTTACTTTACAAACTGTCAAAAACTTAATTTATATCAAGTCATCTTGTAGTTATGCACTTTCATCTTGACTACACTGTAATTTTAGAGACACAAAAACCGTAGGCTAGCTCGTTCTGCCTAGTCTGAAGTCGAAGGGATGAAGAAATGTGATTGCTAAAGGAACTTTACAACAAACGGACATCCCTAACAATGTTATCACAATTGTAGAAAACCATTTGCTCATCCGACAAATACGCGACAAAAACAGTCCAGCCATAACAAAAATATACCACCAACTCTACGGAATACCACAGGGTATAATCTGTGGAACCTACGAGTATATTCGTACGTTGCTGATCTGTCGGTAGAAAACACTGCAGGACGATTTCACAATACGCAGATGATTTGTACGTGCTACTTAAATCCAAACAGCAAAACACAGCCATCATGAGAGCAAAGTGGGCATTGGAAGAAATATTTGAGTAAAATATGATCGTTGGGGGCTTACTGGTAATAAGCTGAAAACCAAGTGTATTTTATTTTCACCAGCAAGAACAAGAGACCAAGTTTTGCGGGAATGGGGAGCGAACAGTCGTAACCCCCGTCCTCGATCAAATGCGATACCTTGGGCTCAATCTTAACAAAACAGTAAAATAAAATAAAGTAAGGATTCGTAAGGCTAAGCACTTTGTAACCAATGATTGGCTTGAGCGACGTGAAATTGAAAATAATTGAAGCATCAATCTACCCGGTACTAACTTACTGGTGTGTTCTCACGCATAAGTAAAGGCTGCATTCTTAATTTAGAGAGGTTCCTCAATAAGGTTCTTAAAAGAGCTGGACAGTTCCCCTGCTACATCCCAGATGACATACTTTGAGAGTTGCCATAAAAATAAAACGCCTGGATAAGGCGCATAAGAAATTGCTTACAAACATCGAGGAAGACATGTCATTGAATCCGATTTCAGCCAGCGCCAGCGATGTCAAAGCCAACATTCAAAATTCAAGCGACCTGTGCACTATATCGCATAATGATAATAATACCATGTAAAAAGGTTTTATTTTACGTCCCCTATCCTCCTCGTATTTCACCCCTTTCCTAAGAAGTACACATTCTGAATGAATTCAGAAGCAATATATTTTTATTTTTTTTATTGTTTGTATATCAGCCAAAGGCATCATAATTATGTAACATAATCTATATAAAATGAAGATTTCAAATTGACTGAAAAAAGAACTTCCCATTATTAACTTTCTAATTCATAGGAATGAAAGTCTCCGTAATTTTAGAAGATCCTTTCAACGAGAAATACTTTATGACGGAATTCGAAAGATTTTCCTTATTAGATCGTAATTGTTTTATACCATAGAAAGCGACCACTGAAAAAGGAAGTTCTTTTTAACTGCACTTTATCGATTTACCGCTCCAGAATCCGGCGCCTGTAAAGATTGAAATTCTTGTTAAGGTGAAGGAATTCGCATTAAATTTTTCCTTCGACATCCCGAGTTCGCAACGTCTAATAAAGGAGACAAGCGAGGCTGGTCTCAAAAAATATCCATTGAGATTACAGTGTACCGAAAGGGGTAGAGCTGCTGGATCCCAACTAATTTAAGTTCTCGATTGAATTTCTAGGTGCCATTCCCTAATGCTGGTTTTCTCAATTCCCTTTACTTTGCTTCAACGGCGGGGTTAATCGCTTTTACGAAAGGTGACTGTTAGAGGTGTTGAGCGAACTATAATTTAGTGACTGATATTTCTAAATCACGGATCACGACTGTTACCAAATACCATTAAAAGCGTGACGTGATCAGGACTTCTGGAACTAGAGGCTTCACACCTGCACCGAACAGTATCCAGGGATCACGATGCTAATGTTTGAACATGCGTAAGATACACTTTCGTGCTAACCGCTAAGGTGGAAAATCGTATCGTGTCTCATGAGTTTTGGTCTTGGGAAGATAAACCCAGTCTATCTCTTTCGCACGCGCAGTGTCACTCAGTGACAAAAATCGCCCATAAAGGGGGTGTGGTAGGGAGCCTCGATAGCTCGGTAGTCACCTCGTTGAGCTAGCAACCCGGGGCTCGCGGGTTCGAATCTCCGCCTCTGAAGTTAATTCCGTGCCATGGACGTTGTTTTGTCTATTTCAGGCATATGAACAGGTACATCTCATCGCTAGGGCTGGTTTATTATATCAGTTACCAGTAAATGGCCTAGTTGCCAGGTTTCGGCTCCCCACTACTACTACTACACAACACTTTTCGGTATCAAAAGTTGATATAACAAATTAATATATGTCACTCATGCACAACGGTATTATTTGAAACCATTTGCCTCGATAAAAAAGTAAGTCTCTATATTTGGAGCTCTAAAGAAATTTTAGTTTCAAAAGCTAAAACCGTATTTTCAATGACTAAGGCCCGTATCGTCAGTCGTCCCTACAATTGAAGGTTTATGGCCTCCTTGATTGTCATAGTTTTATACTTCTCCGTGTCAACGCTCTATTTTGAGGTTATGTCACAAACATCTATTTGCATCAAATTGTGCTTGCTTTTGAGTTATATCATGTTTTATCAGCCTGAAATTTACTACAATTTAGAAGGAAAACATATCTTCACAATAGGAGAGCGCTGACGCTGACACGGGACGAGTGTAATCTAGAAATTTTTGAAGGAGAGAAAAGAGTATGACAATCAAGGAGGCCATAAACGCGCCCTACAATTGTAGGGACGACTGACGATACGGGCCTAAGTCTTAAGTTGTTTAGAACCAACTTGTCTATTGTTCATTTTTCAAAAGTGACTGTAGAGTATTAGCAAAACATCAAAATATAAATTAAATATTTTATATAATACTATAATTATCATCTAAAATCGATTACACAAAAAATAAAAATAAAACGTTCTAATGCAATGTATTTCATACCGATGGGCCGAACATTTTTGACCGAGTGACACCATGCGCAAAGGGATGTGCAAGTCGCTGGCGACGTGAGCATATCTTCTCGAGTTATGGTATCATGGATTTTATCCAGATGCTTTGCTCTGTGCTGCTTCCTTTCATATGTTACTATGAGCTCATAATAATTCAGTTAGCTACCCAAATTACAAATGATACTCAATATGCACGTAAGATCAAAGTCAAGTTTTATCAAAACATTTCCTGTATGTCACTACACATGATACGGTAATATAACATACAAGACTTTCAATGATTATTTATCGAACGATGTCAAAAATAATAATAGCTTCACATCCCTCTGAGATGGAGAATTCTGCACCGGTCACGCCCTTTATGTCGATTGAGCAGAACTCACCCATCGTTATTCGAAAATCGTATCAGTTATCACAGATATTCAAAAATAACTAAATTAGCAATATCTGGTGTGTACTAGGTAACAAAGAACAGAAATCCGGGACCAGTTCAGTTTTACTGTTAAAATCAACTGCTGTTGGGATCATTTCAATTCCATAACCTAAATTTTGGTATATTTAGTTTATTTTAGGTAAAAAATGGCATTAATTTTCACTTATCGATGATCTAGTGGCAAAACCACGTATCAGACATTTGGCTACTTTTTCAGGAAATATGAAAAACCATTTTTCAATATCAGTTTATTCCTGGAATCATTAAAAATAACACGTATCTAACCATAAATTGTTGTTTACGTGTGTTCTTTTATCATAAATAATTTGTGAAAAATCTTGATTTTACGAGACGTTTAATATTCGTAAATTACTTCCCTGATACCTGACGCACTTTAAGTCAAGTAAAGTATTATATACATACACCAAAACGACTAGAAAGAAGAACAGAGCATTGTTGCTACCTGGTATAGCATTAGTGATATCAGACATGTGTTATTTCAGATAGTCATACAAAAATGAGTTCTATGAGCGTACGTTGTTGCTGACTGTTTGCTGGATAGCTTAGTCCACTGATATCAAAAACATTTTAAACATTTTGATGATACGTGGTATTGCCACTAGGCCATCGTTATATTATTTATTATACGAAACAATATTCTTAACTACGTCTAGTCTTCAACGCGCTAGTAAGTAGCACCCCTCCGCAAAATAGCAATAGAACGAGAACGAGTCCAATCCATATACTTATTTGCCTTCCCTTATTTATTATAATTAATTATTGAAAATATGATTTAATTATATAATATAATTATATAATTATAGTTTATAATTAATATTATAAATGAGAAAGTGGACGTTTGTTACTCAGTCACGCCAAAACGGATTTCGATGAAATTTGGTGTCTGCAATAGCACACAGGCTACATGTTATCCCGGGAAATAACGTTGAAACATCTATTTCACGAGCTACAGACTGGCTTAATGGGAATTAGACATGTTTGAATCGTAAGCGCTCAGTAGTTGGACCGACCGAAATGATTAAGGGTATAAAAATATGGCATCTGAATAGTTCATTTACTGCACTTCGACATTCGTTTTCTTATTGTCATTGTCTGGATTTAGACTTATTTTGTTTGTATAATACTGGAAATACATAATCGCTATCTTGAAAATTCATTTTTGGGTTAAATAAAGTTTTAATACCCACGTCAATTTCCTTAATCCGAGATCCAGCTTGCTAACTTGACCCTTGCAAAAGATAATTGGAGGGTACATCTTATGAAAGCATTATAATATGTATTCGTATGTTGCTAGATACAATTTTGTATATTTACTCTTCTTTACTCTTTCATCACTCATTTCGGATGGTCTGTTATTAAGATTTTCAAATCTGTTGGTTGGTTGAAGACCTACGACAGGAGCACTTTGAACTAAGCTCAGAGCCGTAGATCTTCCTTTGCTTTTAAGAGCAGTAGTCTGTTCGAATTAAATAAACACCAATTTACAAATACTTTTTTCACAAAATTCGTATGCTATCGAATCTTATTAATTCATAAACTTTTTAATTAAGACGATTAAAAACATATTATATAAATGGAGTCAAGTAGGTTGTCTCTACGACCCACGTATCATTCTGTTTTAAGAGCAAATGTACTGGAAATGATGTTTAAAACATTTCTAATTGGCGCTCAGAATTGCTGGGGTCGAAAGCCTCTAAATTTACTAACGCCAAACAACGAAGTTTGAACGATTTTATTTTTTCCTTGTTTGTGCCTAGCTACGCCGCCACTAAACCAATTTTCAAAAACTGTAAAACTTTGTTGTCCTTGGATTAGCACTAACATTTTGTGAAAATTTCATCAAAATCCGAGCGGTACTTTTCAAGTTATAGACGGGCCAAGGATTAGCGGCAGACAGACCAAGGAAATGAGTGACATGATTATTCGTGATGTGCATGTCACACACCCAAACACGCATTAACGAAATATTTCCAGATCACAGTACTTCTTCGTCAGAAGCATGGGAAGTAAAATCTACTTGAAGAATGAAGTGGGTCTCCCGGTTTTTTAAGACTTTTCAGAGACATAGTCGGAACTTCAATTTGTATTTTGTATACAAGTTGTATTTTTTCATTTTTGTAGTTTTAAATGGGTTAAGTGGCATAACAGCTACACCTAAATATGAGACTGAGGGTCATACGAGTATATACTTATAAATATAAAATAAATAAAGACATTACAATTACAAAAAAAGTTTATAACATTTTAACAAGGTAAATCACAATATAGGTACAGCGAAATAATCTAAATGTGTTCAATCGGTAACGGTAAAAATATATACGTATACAGCGACTTGTTCATCTAGTCTAGCGGATACACATCATTGAAGCTGATATAAAAAAACAGTAGGAGAATCTGTTAGAAATATAAATATAAAGACAATAAACATTGAGCAGTGAGGACAAATGGTTAAAAGCTTAAAGAGAAATCATCCATACTTGCGTTAAAACTTGAATAAAAGCTGAAATTGAACTCCATTTACTCCATGATCATGGACAATTCACTGATAACGAAATGATTAACAGCTTAAAAGATTTAAAAAACAAAGACTTTTATATGTTAAAAAACTCATGTAGAGAGTAAAAGCATTTTTCAACCAGATATTTTCTGAGCAACTCACTCGGCAAATTACTGTATACCTTCGTGCAAAATAGTGTAGGAGATTTTTGGAATATGGCAAAGTTATGCGTCTGTATACCCAGATCATGCCCTGTTCTAGTGTTGTATTGACTATTAATGGCGTTGTTACGAACAAATCTATTGCTGTGTTCAAATGTGAAAATGGCTCATTTGTAGATATAGATATTACACTGGTGAACTAAATTAATATAATTGTTTGGACAAAACAAGGTGGTTATTATGTAAAATGTACTTAAAAAGCCGGAAATAGCATTCGATTTTTTCTATCACCCACGGTTTTCTTGCAATAAGGCATTTTATTTGCTACCTATAATATAAGGATATGTGTGTAAGAGTACTAATAAACACTCGAATAAACATTAATCTCAGAATGTTTTTGTCGATGTTTTACGGCGATATGTTGCTCCTGCAGTATCTCTTAACAATGTTCAGCAATAATCAGCAAGCAAATTGACACTTTATTTGTCTTTATACCGTTCTTCCATAGCAGAAATGTCTTGGCGGAACCGTTCACCATGTTCATCACTTACCGCACCTTATTTTCCGAAAAAAAATCTAGACGAGAATCTAAAACGTGAATTTTTAGAGACATGTTTCATCCCATTCCTTTATAGCTAAGCATTAATTGCTTCACTCACAATATCTTTATAATTGTTCGCCTTCACATTGCCTAAAAAATTTGCAGTAACTGATTTAAAAGCTTTCCAAGCTCGTCATTCAGTTTAATTTGGAGCACTGTCAAATACTCGTACATAATCCTTCATGATTTTCCGTATTTGTGGACCCACAAATACGCCCTCTTCAATTTTTGCCTCACTATTTCTCGGAAATGTTTGTTTTAAATGCAGAAACCCTCTTCCATTTCGATCCTTAACTTTCACAAAATTTTTCATCAGTCCCAACTTAATATGCAAAGGTAGAAGCAACACGTTTTTGGGATCAACTAGTGGTTCATGAGCAATGTTTTTGAGGCCCGGAGTTAATACCTGACGTAGTGGCCACTCCTTCTGTTTATAATAACGATCTCGCGCACGACTGTCCCATTCGCAAAGAAAACAACAATATTTCGTATATCCCAGTTGCATTCCAAGAAGAAAGGCTTTTACCATTAAATCTGCACATATGGCCCATCCATATTCATTATAACGGATATGCTCTAACAGAACTCGCATATTTTCATATCATTCCTTCATATGAACTGCGTGCGCTATAGGTACAGATGAATATTTATTATCGTTGTGTACCAATACCGCTTTTAAACTAAGCTTAGAGGAATCAATGAACAGGCGCCAATCATTTGGATCATGTTTCTGTCCTAAGGCGTTAAACAAATTGTTGACATCGGAGCAATATATCAACTCACTTTCTTGACGAAAACAGTGTGCGAGGTCTTGTTGCCGTTTTTGGTAAAAAGTAATGTTAACATTACCGTGGAGAGGATTCCATCCTGTTAATCTTGGCGCTAAAAGTTCTGACTGGTATTTTGACAGATTTAATTCTCGAACTAAGTCATTAAGTTCGCCCTGTGTGATCAAATACGGCGCTGTTGAACATTCTGGCAGGTTAAACGAAGGATCGGAAATTTTTACGCTTTCTGTACCATCACTTTCAGAATCGGTGGATTCGACTTTTTCATCCAAAGACCAAGATTCTGGTGGAACTGGGACAGAAAGTTCATCACTATGGTTAACGGGCCGCAAAGCTGATAATAAATTAAAATACTTAACAGTATGTTTCGATTTTGGTCCAATACCTTTAATATTTGTGAGGCAAAAATAGCAATCAGTAGTATGGTCTCTCGGTTCTCTCCAAACCTTTGGTACCGCAAAGTGTATTTTACGATTGTCGCCTCTTAACCAACCTGTTAACAACGTTACACAAGTCTTACAACATATATGAGGGGCCCATAGTTTATCTTGGTCGCCAACTTTAATTCCAAAATAAAGTTCGTATGCTTTCAACACAAGGGGAGTAAAAGTACGTTTTGGGATTTAAAAGTTAGCTCTCCGCACACATAACAAAAACTGTTCGCACTATTTACACAATTTCTAGGCATTGTCCATAAAGCTAGTCTCGATCACAATAAACTAAAAACAACACACCGTTTCAACAGAAATCAGAACATCTCAGTACTCTTCAACACAGAAAACGTAACTGACTCGGCTGCTATTAGTCTACTAATAAACGCAATACGGTCTCTAAACATAGAGCTCGCATATAATAAACTCCGAGAAATGCAGCAATATGAGATGTTACGTATTGTAATTCATAAAATTAGATGTTACCGAATATCTGTGTATGATAGAAGAATTCTGTTTTTAGATTTGATTTAAGGGTCTCAAAATACATAAGATACACCCAAAAATTGTCATGTCACAAATCCTGTGTTTATTAATGTTATCTAGAGGTTTCTTTACAAGAGTCCCTCTTATTAATATTAAAAATTAATCGAAATACTGTTTTCTGCAGAATGAATAATCTGTTAATCATTGTTGCCTGACCCAATTAAGATACTATTGTTAGTGAGGTGAGAATCGACTAGCGCGTAATAATTGCTATTAAACTTTTATTACATTAACAATAAGTCTAATTCCGGATATTTTTTCCAGGTTTTTGGGCCGTCTAGTGTGAATCAGATATCCGGAAGTACGAACGGTATGAAGGTACTAATATTGAGCAGTTTCATCTACGGTGAACATATCTACTCCAGTATCTCTTGCACAGTTTGGCATGAGAGCATCCATTGAAGTGAGTAAAACAGAAAAATCCATTACTTCAACTGAAATGAGCCGTGGTCACTACTTCTTCTCGGGTAAATGTTATGGATCAGTTAAATTAGGCAAAATGTAAATGGTTCCAAGTTAGCAGTTATATTGTATATGGTATATTTAAAGTTCCGATTGATGTGATATGTAGCGAAAATTTTACATATTCGCTTTTGCGAATAATTAGACTTAGATATGTTCTTAACGTAGACATTACTAATTCTAGTACATAAAAGGAATAAGGAATGCTTTTTGGCTAATGTTTCAGAACATAGGGACATTCTGAGTTCGATTAAAAACTCTCTCCAGATTATGAGTCTTATGAATGTTGATTATTCTTTGAGGCCGCGTTTTTTGTCAAGTTGAGGTGATTATTCCTTTTATTTGTACTAAATCAAGTCGTCTATAGCTAACTTGGGATTTCTAAAAAGGGATGTCCACCTAACGGGCTGTATCATAGGCAAAATAGGACATTCTTGGAAAACATCAACCGGTATGTTCGAAAAAAATAACTGGTGTAATAAATTTTAAGGAAAGCTCAACTAACCATTAATATCTTAGATAAACGGAAAACTGCTAATGCTTAAGTGCTTCATTGTTTTAAAATTATTCAGGTGGATCGCCGCATATAATTTTAGGTGTAAAAGATTCTAATTTTTGTGCTTCGATAAAATTTCCTAAATTTCTACTTTTTATGACTTGAGTATTCGAAATATTCAATATATTCTAAATATACAAGTTTTTTAAAAGTTTTATTAAAATTACTTGACAAATTTTAGAATTTTTTCCACTTTTTATTCATTATTTCATTACAATAGTTTCGTCATTATTTGTCTGAGGCGCCCAATAATTATAATTTTAGTCGAATCTGTAAATATTGTACACTGTGAACATAATATACCGTTTCAATGCGAACCTAAGAAATCTAATTAGAATATTAAAATAATGTTGTAGTCTTATTTAGGAATGTTAGCCCTAGGTATGAGTGTCAAAGTATTATTAAATTAAGACTGTGCAGAACGGCGCACATACCGCCTGGATAAGAGGTAAATGTCATTTGTAAGAAGAGATATGAAATCAAAAACTAGGCTGTAGATGTTTTTTATTTCGCGATACTTTTTAATATTAACATTAGGCAAACGGGAACTGACAGTGCGCTCACGTAAAATCCAGCTGCTGTACTATTCAAGAAACTGATTGAAGCAAAATTTGTAGAACGAATTTGAACTTCATGCTTCACTGGTATTTTTTCTCACCTTATACCTACCTCCGATAAATTTTAGAGGTATTGCTGATAAGGCTTTACAAAAATTATTTGTTGCAATCGGAATAGCTCTTCGCCAATAAATTAACATTCAATTGAATGAACAAAAAACCTGTCGGTTCCTCAATGCACAATTTTTTGAGAAAGTGACCTTCACTGAAAAATCCGAGTTTTTCAGAAGTGCAACGACAACTTTTTTGACGCGTGGTCTATATACGCGGTACAAATCAGGTCAAAAGAAGCCGTTTGCAATTACGCTTTCCAGAGTTTTCCCAACATTTTTGTAATGTATGCTTTCAAATAATTTGCGTGGCCCACGGGAGTTTACATTTATAGTGAAAGTGCCACATTTTTATTCGTATAATAAACGTTTTGAAATATTAGTTTACAAATTGATACAAACTCTTTGAAATCACTAAAAAATTTCTTAAAATAGTACATTTTTGCGAGTTATATTGCCACGTACATAAGCGGTAACCTTATTTAACATTTGAGTCATGACTTACTGCCAAATAACTTTAAACGTTAACAATACTGAAACTCATACTTGATTTGTTCTATTGTAGATTGCACATATTGGTGGTAGCGTATGTTGAGTTAGCCTGAGCCATTGTACAATGGTGGTTTTACACTTTTATATTGATCATCCTGTACTGCATTCATGCGAGGCAAAATGGTATGCTGTAGGATCACCTTTCTTGGGCCTTAAGCTTAGAGTAAGTGTTGAAGGAAATCAGATAAATTAACTGAGTTTACAATAGATTTCTTAGCTGAGTAATTTCAACCGTCTTCTTTAAACATCAATAACAATGAGTACCTCTTAGAACGCACGCCTGTGTCTGAAAGCCCTGTCGGCTGTTCGTCGCAAATAGCGTCTATTATTTCTGATGCATTCCTCCTAGATGCATTCTACACGTGTGTTACATTATATGATTTTCTACATGTATAGTTTTATCAGTTTCACGTAGTTCTCTGTGCGACTCGACGTATGGATGCATTTCAATAAGTTGAGTGATATGCCCTTTGTGTGCGTGCTCTGTTGCGACTGTTCACACTGGCGTGCCTAGTTGAGCCATAGCCGGTATAAAACGAGGTTTGATCCAGAAATAAAGTTCCTATCCACACTGGAATGTGCGAGGCGAAGGGCGGCAACACCGTTGCGCGCTACAGTTCCCCACAATCTTGGTTTCCCCCGCTGCGCTGCTCATCGGGAAAATCGACAGCGGGGGACCAGCCGCACGAATCGGTGTTGCCGGATTTGGTCTCGCACCTTCTAGTGTGGCTGGGGCTATTTGGGAACCGTATTCCTAGATCAGCCCTCTCAACCACTACTATTGAAAAGCAATGCCCTATTGAAAATTCCTTTCCTTAAATAAATAATAGCCATGTTTACGTCTTGAGACGCTAATCACATGACCGTGCTGTTCCGTGCGTTAACACAGCACTGCTCCAAGAGATGTCGCAGAACCAGCCCGCGCTGAGTTAAACTCTTAAAGTAGCATATGGTGTAAATGACAGGTGTTGCTCCATCTCTTAGCACAGAGTGGTGTTTACGCACCGCTAGCTCAGTCCTGTGGTTATCTACCACAGTGGCCAAAGACACAAAAAAAGCTGACATAAAAGATGATTTTTTTTTTACTGAATTTCGCTAAAGTCATGTCTTGTTAGTTTGATAACTGAGCACCCTATTTTGAAATATTTGAGAATGTGTAGGAAATGAATTATTACGTCGTGTTGCTATACTTCTTCTGGTCTGTCTGACATTAACATTGCGCGGCGGCATAATGAAGGAGAGCTCTGAAGAGCAAAGCCCATTGGCGTAGCAGTAGAAGAGAGCTAGATCGCCGAAGACCCACCATTGCGAAAGAGCGATCGATTAGTCGGACAGCCCTCCTCTGAACAGCATTGACCATGGATAATGTAGACCTGGCAGCAGCACCACAAACATGTGAGCAATACTCGAGACTAGGTCTTATCTGGGCCTGACACAGAGTGAGTAGGTCATGTAAATTACCCTATATCCTTTTAACGAAAATAAAAAGAACCGAATCAGGAACCAAGTACAGCTGGTACCCTATTCTACTATTTTCACTCGGCCTTTCCACCTTGCATCAGTAGTTCTAGCTTGACATACAACAACAATATCTCAACCTAATCAAATTGAATATGGCTAAGCGTTAATAGTTAAATACATATCTCGAGAAAATCGAAAAATCAGTAGAAAAATTAGATTTTATTGTCATTTAAAGTTAAAGAAAAGCATATTATGGCACCTTACAGTTTTTACTTGGATAGTACATTAGTATCCTTTATATCCTGAGGTGCATAGCACCGAGAGTTATAATGTGAGAAGTTAATAATGACCTCCACCGGAGTGTGTATAAAATTGCTCCACTATAAATTGTATATCTGAGTAACTTCCGTTATGTCGGGTAACACAGCAATATAAAACCGCATGGTATGCATTACAAAACGGTGCTTAGGAGAGAGGCGCTGTCGCTACATGATAGTGACCGGTACATTGTTCGTTTCCCGCTCATTTTCAAATACTCAAATTTATCAAATATTGAAAGTCGGTAAATGGTTTAATAGCCATGAGAATTCTGCGCCCAACAAGCCATATAAGCTTTACGTGAAAGCGCACATGCATCATTTACCTGAGTTTTTTTCATTATCATAATTGTTTACTTAGGGGTAGAAATGATATTTTTCCTTAGACAATTGTGATAAATAAATGCGATTTCTCAGGTTAGTAGTTAACTAAATAACATATGATCCAACTTTTTAATAAACCAGTGGTCTTTATTGACAACGACTCATACCGAAACGCCTCTTCTGTTGCAAACAAAGAGTTTGATTGAAATTCAAACTCACTATTAACTCAATATAAAGTCACCCTTTAGAAAAAAATGCACGAAATGATGCACAAGATATGTGTCCTGAATATTAGGATATAATCATTTTATCTTGAAGACGACCAGTTTATATCTTCTATATATATTAATCTACAACCGTTCTGCGGCTACCGTGGAAATTGGATAATTTGAATTATTTATTTAAAACCAATTTTTGCCTGTGCACACAGTAATGAAAGTTGAATATAGGAGTATAAACAGAAGCATTTTTGACAATATGCATTTTTCATTACGTAAAATTGATTGACTGGTTGATTGGTGAGGATAACATATTGAGAGTGCGGACAACAAATGTAGATAAATCGCCCTGTGTAAGGGATAATTGACAAAACGCCACATTTTTGTTCGTGAAAGTTTTTAAGTTTCCAATAGCAAAGGCGATTTAAAAACATGGAGACTCTGAAGGTCGAAGCAATGATCCCCCAGCGCACATAATGATGAATGAACCCAGCCAGAAATTACGATGAAATCAAAGGAACTGATGACACCAGCTGCAACAGACGAAAAGGACAGAACCATCCAGCGCCTGACCTTGATCATCGAAAGCCAGGCCCAGCAAATAAAGGAACTGACTGAAACAGTTAGGGTCCAAAACAGTAAGATAGACTGCTTGACCACCCAGGTAACACATCTAATCCATAATTAAAATCTTAATTCCAAATCTGACAAGACTGTCAATTCAAAAAACATTTGGAAAATTTGGCTGACCTGCTCTGACGAATAATGCAATGCTTAGAACTCAGTACTTTCCCAAGGCGTGGAAGATTGTTGAAGTCATCATAATCCCAAGGAAGGCGGGTTCGATATTCCCTCAGGATTACCGTCCCATTAGCCTGCTGTCAGCTCCTTCTAAGCTCGCTGAAAAGGTGATTTACCGTCACCTTGAAAATTTCTCATCAGATCATCATGTGATTGCTGACGTGCAATTCGGGTTTCCGTCTGAGCATAGTACGGAGCTACACGCAGTTATACTACCCTCAACAAAAGTACTGGTATCTTGCTTTTAGTTTTATCAAAGGCATTTGACAAGGTGTGGCACACGGGCCTCTTGTATAAGCTCATCCAAAACGGCTTTCCATTCTGGCTACTAAAACTAATGAAATCTTTTCTAGAAGGAAGGAAGTTTCGGATCAAAATTAACAATGTTTTGTCAACGACACGGCACGTAAGAGCCGGTGTTTTTCAGGGTTCGGTCTTAGGACCAATCCTTTATTCACTTTATATACATGACGTCCATTTCTCCAGCAACTGTGAAGTCTATCTCTATGCTGATGGCACTGCACTGCTAGCCCAGTCGTCTTCTGGTAACCTGGTTCACGACAGGCTGCAGAGTGCGGTGTAGGAAGCA
This sequence comes from Acanthoscelides obtectus, assembly GCA_963669975.1. NCBI lineage: Eukaryota > Metazoa > Arthropoda > Insecta > Coleoptera > Chrysomelidae > Acanthoscelides > Acanthoscelides obtectus. Next base: position 64,145,863 of record CAVLJG010000003.1, on the reverse strand, counting down.
TTGAAGTGAGCGGATCGGTGGCTGATCAAAATTAATACTTCAAAAACGCAAGCAATCTATTGTACTAGAAAACATCGCGGTGTCCCATCAGAGATATCAGTGAACGGAAATTGTATACCATGGGAACAATATGTCAGGTACCTTGGAGTCATCATTGACAAGGGGTTGACCTGGCCGAAACATACTGGACATTTTGAAAATAAAATTCCAAATTACCTTTCGGCAGCTTTATCCTTTGTTGTGCAGAAATTCAAAATTAAGTTTGATCAGCAAGGTTCGGTTGTATAAAATGGTCATAAGACCAGCAATCACTTACTCATGCGCGACTTGGTGTTATCTTGCCAAGACGTACATGCAGGGACTGCAAGTCTTGCAAAACAGAACCCTTCGCACAATCACCAACGCCTCCATGATATCCCATATCTAAGGGATTATGCAAAACAACAGGCACAGCGGCGTTATAATCAAGCCGAATCGCACAGCAATCATCTGTTGCGTGATTCAGTAGACTACACAGTCGGGTAAGTTCGCAAACATTCCAGGTCACGCCTCGCACTGTGATCAATATTAAATTGTGAATTTCAGACCAACCAAAATTATTTCAGTATACAAAACCGATCAAAATTATTTTTTGGAGTTACAAAATTATTCGAGCAGTCAAACCAATAATTCTTAAGCTATTTCAAATGATTCACTTCTTTTCTTTGCTCTATTTCTTTCTTCCTTTCTGTCCTTCTTTCCTTTTTCCCCTTAAACATGTTTGGTATCTGGGTAGCCAGACCTGCCAGACTAACAGACCGACTAGACTTTTAACTAAGAGCAAAGGTCCACCGGACCGCTCTGGCGAACAACGACGAATAGTAGTAGCAAATGTAGATGTTTGAATTCAACCATGTGGCAGATATACATACGTGCAGTTATATGGTAGTCAAACTGTGATTTTTTTATTATCGAAACAACTTGCTAGCTCGCTGCAAAAAAGAAGTTTATATGCATACCACTAAAATTATAGTTGTCAAGCTCTTGAAACAAGATTTTGTTCCTCCTTCTCTAGCCAACTGTTTGGGGAAACTACATATTTACATCAGATTCACAAATTATTTTCATCATTTTTCCTTTTTCTTTATTATTTCCATTATTTTTTCATTATGAAACTATTATTTTTAATTCTGATGCATTAAAAAATTATGTGATGTCAAAAGTTATTCAACCAGCCCTTCCTCCGCATGCTGTTAGCTTACGTAATCCAAAAATACACAGATGCTCCTTATAATTGGAAACCAAGAAAAACTCATAAATAGTTTATTAAAGGCCGCTGGCGCCATTTCGTTTACACATCCCTTTATCTCTCGCTCCCATTTTTCTAGCCTCAACTAGGATAATCGATTTTAAGGCGCAGTTTTGTTTTGCTCCCCTTTCTTTTGCTAAGTTACCGTCTTCACGCCATGTTATTCCTATCGATTATGCATTTGAAAAACGCTTAGTTTATCCAATTTCAAGCGTAGCAATATCCGTGCCTCAAAAAACTAAAGACAGCTATTTTATAGGACTCCATTGTCTGGCCGAATCAAACTACATTTACGGGATGTTTCAAATTCGACTCTCACCATTGGGATCTCGGAAACGCTAAGACATAGGAAGTCGGTTGAATAAGGACAAAGCTTTAGGTAACTAAGAAAACATGATTTAGAAGGTTTTGCAATTCCGAGTATTAGACGGAACAAGCCGAATTTTCCCAGAATCGTTTTAATTTTTTTCTGACATAGGAGATGGGATTTTATTATAAAAGGAGCATTAACATTGCCATTTTTTTCTCCTATACTATATGGCGTAATTATAATTTATGTACGACCATTCGTCTCTTGTGCTCAATCATTCACACTATTTTTCCTTATTCAATATGGGGGCTATATTGAATTTTGCACAGGTGGGTTGAATTTTAAATTCTGATTCTAAAAATGTATAGTATGTTATACATTGACAGTGTCAAACCTTAATTATTTAAAAAAAACGGAATTTCGTAAGTAGGACTTGAAATTATGAGATATTCATTTGTTCCGTAATATCATCAGCCAAGCATTCATTTAGTCTTTATGAACTAGGCATAGGTGAACCATCTGTATTGTCGGTTTTAATGATGTGAAAAAGGTAATCTTCCTTCAGTTGCTCTTGATTCATCGAATATTATAATAATTTTATTCAAGTGTCATATAGAAAATATTAAAAAAAGTCTTATTTTATGTAACTGTTGTACTTTTTAATAACTTAAGTTTGACAAAGTCAACATACTTCATGAAGACTCTGTTCACCCTTGCAAAAATTCAATATAGCGTCTATAACAAGAAATAAAGATGATGATTGATTGAGCACAAGAAACGAAACATCATACAGAAATTGTAATTACACCATCTTGTAGAGGCAATGTTATTGTACTTTTCATTTTGAAATCCCATCTCAAATAAAGCAAGGATAAAAAAAACATAGACGATTTTGGGATCATTCATTTTTTTATCTATACTCGCAATTGCCAAACTTTATAACACACATTTTCTTAGTTACCTAAACATTGACCTCATGTAATCGTTGTGATATGATCAAATTTCTGTTTAGTGTACGACTTTTCGATCACAGCTGTGGTCTTTGTCATGTATAATTGATATTCTGTGACAATTGCACTTGTTCGTCGAAACGTCGTGGAATGAAAAGAAATTTGAACATATACGAGATAAAGTTTAATTTCGGCCAAACAATGTTCTACGAAGATAAAAACCACCGAACAAGTTTCAGGAGCTGCATTCACGACATATACTTTAGAGGAGCCCATCTGAGAATATTTAAGATATCGATTTTCCACGAGTAGCAAAATGCAATTCTAAACTTGTTCGTTATAACCTTTGTGAATAATAGAAATAAACGAAAACATAGGATGACTATATCATTTACGTACAGGTTGACTGTGACTATTTTTCACGATTTTCAAAAAAGCGCTTCGTAGGTTGGGTGCTAACAGGATTTTCAAGGATCAGGAAACTCTAATCTTCACCTCATAGATCGCTGAGCGTTTTGAAATATCTACTATTGAGTTCTATCCAAAAAATTGCGTAACTGATAACTGAACGGATCATAAGACCTTTCCATGATAATTTTGAATATCTACGATCAACCGTACTGAGGCTACTAATGTATTTCCAATAGTTCGTCATGACAAGCTTAATATCCCTGCATTCTATACAGCTGGAGATACCTGTTCTAAACAGCTTTCTAACAGATTTTATTGAAAAAAAAGCTTCAAGTAGGCTGTGTATGCATCATGTCATATGAGTCAACTTTGTCGCTCTGGTATCTTATTGTTCGTCGGTTATGAAAATCCATGTACCTTGGCATAAGGCCATAGAGTAGAATTAATATTGGCGAAGAAAGTATTTTCAAACATTGAAATTTTGGACTTTAAATCGCATTCTTACGGTCTGGTATATTTACTGCTGACCAGCTATGGAAATCCTAACAGCTGCCATGAGGATCCCAAAGAAATTTTGTTAATCCTATTTTTGAACTGCCTGAGGTTAGTAGAGCTGGGAAAATCCTCGTCTTGTGGATCTACGAAGTTGACACGGTTAGAATGGGAGGCTGAAGTCAGGCGGGTCTGTCTGGTAGGCACATCGCGCGGCGGCATCATGGAGGAGGGCTCTGAGGAGCAAAGCCTGTTGGTGTAGCTGTAGAAGAGAGTTAGATCGCCGACGGCCCGCCGGTGCGAAAGAGTCCCGAGAGGGTCTCTTAGAGAAGAGTCGTCGATCTGTCGAACAGCCCTCCTTTGGACAACATCGAGCATAGATAATTTAGTCGGGGTAGCAGCAACCCCAAACGTGTGAGCAATACTCTTATCTGGGACTTGTATAGAGTCAGGAGGTCATGCGGAGAAAAGTGGTTCTTAGTACTGAACAAATACCCTAGCGTTTTCCCAGCAGCTGCCGCTATTGACGAGATGTGTTTTGGAAGCATTAAACTGTACAAGATTGTTGCATCCCCAGGTCTCTCGTCAGAGAGGAAGTTGCTGCTAGTCTTCTTTTCCCCAGCTCCCCGGCAGAGATCGGCTTATCACTCTGAATTCATATATGTCATCAGCAAATCTGTGGATTGGGTTAATCGTACAGGAAAGGAGGCCATTGATATGTGTAGGAGGAACAGTGTCGGAGCCAAGACCGATCTTTCAAAATATCCGCGCTGACGCTGGTCATGTAAACATATTGAATATTTTTTTTTAATAATCGAGGACAACTTTCCTAGCCCTGGTATAATTTTCTTAACAAAAACGTATTAAAAATAAATATATTTAGAAGAAGACTTGTGATCGTCTGTTCGTTCACATAATTCACCTAAATAACTACAGCCCTAACATTGTCACCGTAACGTGATTGTTTAGTTTCAATAAATTTTGTTGCTCTGGTAGCCGGGGTGGTTACAACGCCGGGCGTAGTTGAACCTCTTCCCAGCTATTCAGGTAACAAAATCGTCACGTGGAAGTTCGTCTGGCAGCGGATAGCCTCAGATCATCCTAGGTCTTAAGGGCAAATATACTACAAATACTACCGCCAAAAAATAGCAATACATCCTGTCCCAGCCACTTATACCTCAATTTTTCACCCTACTAAAATTGTTAAAAAATGATCAGGAATCTCTGAAACGTTAAAAAATTAAGTTGGAGCCATCTTTATCTTTTTATAACGCCTGTATCTCCGCCGCCACTGAACCGATTTTCAAAAACTACAAAGCTTTTTCGTTCTTGGTATAGTAATATTCTTATGTAAAAATCAAGCAGTGGTTTTTCAAGTTATAGACGGGCCAAGGATTAGCGGACAAACAGATCGTGATTTACACCTTATATAACATTCAAATAACTTTTAATTTTCAACATTTTTCGCGATTACAATACTTCCTGGTCGATGGCGTAGGGAGTTATAGTACAAAATTTGGTCCTAGAATTGTGAAAAAATTGTCCCTATGTTTTTCTTCCTTGTGCATTGGATTCTTTCACAACTTTTTAATCTGCAATACTCGAAATTTTTACTGTGCTGTCCGGGATATTCCACACTGCTCAAAACTTCATCTTTAATTACCTCGCTACATAACAGCACGTCTATGACGGTGGGCAAGTTGGGGGTTTCGATATCCGAAAATAGGGATTAAGATGTCAGGTAACGCCGTAGGGGCGAGCGCACCAGAATATACTCAGAGGTCCCAGATCGCTCCCTGTGAAATTATATCTGACATTCCAGACACGTATCTACGGTAAGGATCAGCTCGACCCGACATTTTCGTCGACGACGAATACTTTTTCTTTACGACCCCACCAAATCAGAGGTGTAATCGATAACGGTGCTGGTACACGAATATTGCAGAAACATGCCAGATATGGATTTTCTTCGGAATTTTAATGTTAAAAATGAATTTATATCCTATACTCGGAATTACCGTCACGTCATTTTAAAAAAAATTACGTGACGGGATTTTTCTACCATCTTCGGTGTTTCCCAAACGTAGGCTAAAAATTCAAGCGGTGATTTTTCAATTCTAAAAACTCGATACTATTTGGTATTTCGATTTTCAAAATACTACCTTAAATTAAAAAATTACATTTTTGTTAACAAAAATCAGATGATAAGACCGTTAAACTACAAAAACTATTAATAGAAATATCATCTGATTAGAATACATGACTCCTAACCAATCTTCTTCCAAAATATATGAACTCTTTTAATGCACCAGATCTATTTCTTTATCACAAATCCAAAAACTATCCCATTTAGTATAAACTAACAACTCTGAGTTGCTACATAGAGAATAATCTAAGAAGTTTAAGTTCAGAGATCAAGCATGTTAATATGTGAGATTCTCTACAACCTGTCCAATCACTTCCTCATGTTTAAGTATAAAATCTAGTAGTAACTATTCTAGATGTTGCTGGATGTAATTTGTTAAAGAAATGACTAGCGGTTTTGAAACAATTGGGCAATCTATGAAAAGACGATTGGAGTCTTGCATACTACATGCTTATTTTGAGCAACTTATTTTTGAAAAAAAAACGGGGTTTTCTAGACATCGAGAAAGTACTAAATAATCATGTAAGTAGCCCATGTTTGGAAAAGACTCATTATCTTGACAATCTTCAAGGACTTAATTGGTTTTTTAACGACTGATGCTGTTACTAACATACAAATAGCGTGATTTAATTTTAGAAGAATAATTATGGCTTTCAGGGATGTTCGCATCAAATGTTGGTAGGGGATTCTAAAATAAAATCTCAAAGATCTGGTTGACAACTCTAGTTTATTCTTGCGAATCAGCAAGTAAATAACCTTCACGGAAGTTAGAATACAGTATATTGAATGTCTTCTTTCAACATCCCCTTGAAATCCTCTACATGCATTTTCTTCTATTTTTTAATTGTCCAAGTTGCAAAAAAACACTCAAATCCAGCACGTTTCAATCTACATTGCTTGTAAGTTCTTCCAAACGCATCTTTTGTTTGGCATTATGCATTATATTTCCTGGACAGGTATCTGGAGCGCTCGGGCCTCGTTTTATTATATAAATACATCATGGACAGGCAGCACCAAGCGACTGCTGTTACTTACACTTACTACAATATTTATCGTATCATACTACAACATGGAAGGAATTCTTCCATAACTATACCATGAAAATTATGGTATTTTCCTAATTTCAACAACTCTAGCTTCTGAGTGTCTTTATTACCAGATTCCGTGTACGCCTATTTATTGTGTTAAAATTCCAAGGCTTCACAGCTTGCAATGCAACTTTTATTCTCCGTGTAAATCATCTATAACGTTGTTAGCAAATTTCCTTTCCCTCTGGCTTTATATTGAAAAAACCACCGTACAGCGCACGCCCACGAAAATGATACATCATCCATAATTCATAAAGCTCGATTCCCGCCGCTTCGCCATTATAGAATCGTGACTAAGAAAATGAAACATTGCAAGTTACAACAATGACAAATAGACAATATTATATTGCCGTGATGTAGGAACCTTGAGTCTCCTCATTACGCGAAATTAAATAAAAAGGTTGCTCATACAGATACAGACATATTTGGGTAAGAGTTCTGTTAAATACTCGAGAAATCACTTATGGATAGAAAGACTACCTTCAAAATGAGGGCTCAATATGTTGACTTTACCGCAGCGTTTAATTTGTAAAAAGTTCAAATCTATTGTGCACTACAGTAAAACTGAAAGAGTATCCAAGAATGAAAATAATTGTAGTGATTAACATAAAAATTATTCAACAATCTTCAAGAGTTTCTGCAAATATTTTTTAGTTGCCTGGCGACGTAACTTAATCACCTCACAAGTGGAGATAGTAAATTCTCTGATCTCATAAATATGAAACTCGTCCTCAGTACATCATATTTGCGTGTTCCATGCGAATTCTATTACCGGTATAAATCTAAAACGAATTAAAATTTTTCACCAAAACCCGCCAACCACCAGAACATGTATAAAAACACTGCAAACAAATAATTGTCTCCAACCATTCAATCAGGTGGGCTGAAGGTCTGTGTAACACAAATTGAATGCATCGACATGTGAGGCGAGTGTACTTCAGAGTTCCCTGAATCTACACGACGATATGGTTTTATACTACTACACTCAAACATATGCTCAACAGTGTTTTTAGAATTTTTACCCCGTCATAAAATCCGTCTGTAAGCTTTTTTTGTACCAGAATACATTTCTGGCCAGTCAGCCTGAACTGGACGGGGCGTCGTTTTATACAATTTTCTATAGTTCACTTTCTAATAACGGTTGTCTGATCGTTAATAGCAGTAAAATGTAAAATGTCCCAAGATACCAAATACATATTTCCGTGAATCCCATTACGTTGTTTTTCACAGTTTCCTCCAAGTCAACTTCTAATACCAGCTGTCTGTAGTAGTCGAGAAGATGTGCGACCTTTCCACGATTGCTTTGTAGACGTTTTATTTTAGGTGGAACTACTTGAACGCGAATAATAACACTTCGGACTTCGAAGAATTCCAATTGACATTCATCCGGTATTGCGTCTGCACGTTCGCAGATATTTTAAAGTTTCCAGTTTCCACTGAGAAAAGAATTTTTAAGTCGATATTTCCAATGTATTCGTGATTTCAGCAAGGTTTCATACATCTGGAATATTCGTACAAGAAACGAGTTCACTTCCTGGATACTAATTATTACAAGATCGGCTTTGGTTGTTTCATCAATCACGGGGATTCATGTCAGTGCAGCTGCTGGCGCTTGACATTATTTTATAACTTCGGCAAGTACTTCTTAGGCTTCAGATATCAAAAACCTTTCCTCATGTGCCGAATGAAATTTGAATTTCACCATTGTCAAGAATGTCGGAGTACTTTGGGATCCATGTTGCGCATGTGTCATTCGAAAGCCAAGGAATTTAATTATGGGGCATTGTAAGACGAAGGAACACATCATACTTACGTACTATGAAAATGTATTCTTATTTTTTCATGAGAATTACGATGGTGACACGGTAAATGCTCACGACGAGGATTAGAACAAACAACGACTGATCATGGCCTTAAGCTAGACATAACATTATGTTCTTTGAACCAGGTAGGGCCACATGTCATTCGGGAAGCAAACTTTGGTATTTTTATGGGGATTCCCCAAAATAAAATATCTACATACTTGCGATCTAATTCCATTAGACATCTTTATGGGATTATCTTAAAAATGGTCTATCTATCAAAATAGTCTGCAGACGATAAATGACCCGAAGGAAAACATTTGTCATTCATTCTGCTGTTTTCCAAAATTGTTGGTTAATTTAAAAACAAACACTTTTTGGGGCACCCTTTTCTACCATTCAGTATTTGCAGCATTTCGTCCTAAGTCGACGAGAAAGGAAATAAAAAAAGTCCTATTCAAAAATTGCAAGTCTGCTCAAAGCTTACTATATTTACTAAATGATTTCGGGTCCGAAACATGTTTAAGAGATTCTTCCAGACTATTGCCTCATTTTTTCTGATTACCATTCCAATATTTTTTAGACAGGTGGTCCACAAGATATAGAGGCTCCAAAATCAATCGTTGTAATAGGTAGTTAGTGTTTATTTACTTAATCACCATCACTGATGGCACCTAAACTCATGATCCTGAAAGTAATAAAAATATACCGGATGCTTTAACCTTTTTCGTTTTTGAATATCCTCCACTAAAGGTTCAACAATAACTCAGATTACAATCTGTATGTACTTGATTTGTCTCACATGAGATTGTAGCGCAAAACAAGTAACTGAGCTCTAATTTGTAAATCATCGTATTTGGTAGCCCGAGTATTCTATCGTGATATATCATCGACGTGTAGGAGTAAATCGAAATTTCCTTTTTAAATAAATTCCCAACCCAATCTGCGTAGCAGTTGTGGGACTTGTTGTATTTTTGATGATGATAAGGCAAATCTTCTCTGCGGTGTCACTGATCCTGAACGTCTTGTTCTGCGAAAGAGCGTCTACATTTCTCTAACCGGTAAAGTAGGAATCTGCTATTGAATTTGGACCCTCTAAGAATGCACAATGAAGGACGTCTTTGGCGGCTTCCGAGTTACGATGGTGGACGCTCGTATTTTACTATGCCTCATATTCTGCATATTCGATTTTCGAATACACGCATCGGTCCGACTGCAGATGACCAACAATGTCATAGGCGCAACACTATTCAAGCTTCTTAGTTATTCTTTCACAAATTGGTCGTTTTAGAAAATTAAAATAAAAAGTCAATTATGTGTTATGTACTGGCAAAAACTATCGAGCAGGCACTTTTGCTTTTTCTTGTCCAGCTAAAAAGTTAAGGGCGTTTGAGTTCACTCCACTGGACTTTCTAATGAAGGCCCTCGATATCTGACCATACCTAAGAGATAGATAATAGTTATAGGATGCAAAGTATGCAGAAACATAAGATAGCTGGTTAAACGTAAACTTTTGTACGTGTATTTACACCCAAGATAGAATGGATGCGTGATTGCCAAAAGCAAGGACGGCGTACAGGGCCGCATTCAGGGCTACCTCCGAATGATGGACTACCACCAACGTGTTGTAAAACAAAGATGACAGTATTTAACGAAATTATCTAATATAGTGAAGTAGTTATAGTTAAGGGTGTCGCAAAATCAAATTTTTATTCTGGAAGGGTGCTAAGTTTTTCTACAGATTTTTCAAACTAGACAACATGGAGAAATACATACCAGAGCTAACCAGCTGCTCACTATGCACAATGAATCCGTAGTCAACGAGGGGTAGAGATGACACTTTTGTACATGGAATAAATATAAGGCTCTTCAATCAATGGAAAATAGATTTTGAAGGTGCACTTCGGACTTGCATTGTCTGTAGTTTATCTGTAAGTTAATATTTCACTATAACTAGGATTCCCATAATATGTATACTGTGACAAAACAAATACGCGAAACTTACTCAGACTCACTTGAAGAGCTATCGTCATTAATGTTTATGATGATGGATTCAAAATATCTCTCAATTATTTTGTCCAGCTCCCACATTGCTACCTCCACTTTCTCCTGAACATGCTGCACACATGTTTGCCATCTTTCTGGTGTGACCCTCTGTATAGCAATTCTGAACAGCACTTGCATGTCAGAAAATTTGAATGTTGTATTGTGTGCAGCAACAAAATTCTTAACATCTGCCCATATGAGCTCAATGGGGTTGAGCTCACAGTGGTAAGGCGGCAAACGGAGTTTTGTGGTGTGCTTTGGCCATTTCATCTATGACATATTTATCATGTCTTGGTCTGTGTTATTTCACAATATCTAATAGTTGTAATTTCAGTAAGGAAGGATCGAAAGTTATATTTTTGGAACGGAGCCAGCTCTGAATGTCTGATTTCCTAGAAGCTGAAGTTGGGATTTTTTCTATTTTGCGAGAATGATAGGGATCATTATCCAAAACAACCACAGAATTATCTTCGAGACGTGGTAAAATGCCTGAAAACCACTTCTCGAATGCTTCCCCATTCATCTCTTCATGGTAGTCAGTGGTTTTTTTTACTAAAAAGACCGTAAGCCGTCATCCACGAAGCCATCTACACCCCCAATGTGGCAAATAATGAGCCTTTTTCCTTTGCCTAGAAAGATAAAATCCGCTAAGTACACATGCACGTCTTGTAGGTACGAAGAGAAGATATTGCGCGCAAAAATTGATACCGAGAACTACTTCGATCTATTTACCTGCTGGATTTTTCAATCCGGTCGACAGTCCATCTAGAAATGCCCTTCTGGATGAAGTCACAGTTTTGTCAACCCATACCTTCGGAGTAGCGTGCCCAGCGTTAATCCAGGTTTCGTCCAGGTAATAGATCTTCCTGTGCTGATCCCTGAATGATTTAATTTTGGTCAGGTACTCTCTCCTCCAAAGAACAATTTCTTCTCTATCCATAAGTAAGCTGTTACGACCTCGTTTCTTCCATTCGAAATTAAGATGCTTCAACAGTTTATGAATAGTCGAACGTTTGAAATTTGGTAACATAGCATCCTCGTTAACCTCCCGTAGTACTTTATCAACTGTCGGTATTTCGTTTCTGAAGAAGAACTCGTGCACTTTCCTCCGAATCGCATGCTTGTCAGCGTCATCCAACGATCTTAAAATACTTTTGCGATTTTTACCCGTCATTGGGTTGGAAAAGGCATGCTTTTTCTTATGTTCGTTCAAAAAATTGTAGACTGTCGCTTGGCATACCCCAATTTTATCTGCCACTTTCAGAGATATTTTCGGGTTAGTTGATTCCTTCCGCTCTATCGTGAATGTATTCAATATGACGTCTTTCATGTCTACGCTAAGATGTCTTTTTTTATCGCTTTCTAGGAGGGCTAAGGGAGTAGCCTATAGCCTCATCAGCAGTATCTGTACTGGACATGTTCAGGATTGGTTCAAAACAAATAATAACGAGGAATAACAATAACAAACAGAAACTTAACAAATTATTCAAATACGCTTAACAACAACAGCAACAACCAAGCAAGGTGAATACGAAAACACGAGCACGCAGTGATACACGCGACGGTCGGTGGCCTGAATGCAACTCTGCATGCCCTGTCCCTGCCCCGCGCATTATTCCGCCAGGCGACGGCTTGAAATTTAATGGCGAATTGACCAATAAGAGGCGTTTTCCCCACCTGTTACCGAGAGATCACGCGCTAACTGTTATTATTTACATCTCATCTTGAATTTGGATTCAGTTTAGTATCATAACCAATACAGGCAAACATTTTGTTACTCAAACTATACCAGTGGTACATATTCTTGAACACTAACGTTACTATATTATTAGTAAATTTTTGGACAAGCTTGGTGTCTCTTGATTAATTATTGGAGTATACTTGGTTTGAATGTGTGAGATACACTCTGCATAAAAACTGAATCTGTTCTATTTATAAAAAATATGCTTAAGTTAGTGAAGCTTTGAAAATATGATGTAATTAATAGGGGAATAATCTCATCTCGCCACAACGTTATTTGAAGAATATTCATGCTCTATCCCCCCGCTAGTGCAGCCAGGGACACTAAAATTTGTAACATTTTCACTCAAATTGAGGACAGGCGTTCAATCTGCAAAAGAGCACTAGAAGTCGATGCATACTGACGCTTCTATAAGCCTCTTGGCCACCATGTAGTCGCCTCCTTCATAACATACTTTTTCCCAGCTACCCACGTCTCCAAAAGTCAGTTTTTGCTGGAGAGCTGTTCTTCTATGGCACCACAGCTATAAAACAAAATACAGTGACATCTGAATTTACGGCAGTTCACATTCAATTGCACTTATATACCACGAAAGGGGAGCGAGAGTTAAATTGTTAAATAGTTGTATTTTAAGGACATTTTTCACTCTCAGATGGTACGCCACTGGTAGTGGCATTTCAATCCCTATGCCCTACCGGTGCGGTGCATATCGAATTTGCCAAGTTTAGGAAAAGGGTGGCGATGGCCTCCAAATAATTGGAATTACGTTTTCGCCCGTGATGTGGTGGCGGTGGCGGTGTCCCCCAGGAGGATATGATTCAGAGACCGCCCTGGTGTGGGTAAGGTGTTTGTGAACATGGGCGTAGGAAGGAGGGTATTTTCCAAAAGCTTTATTCTGACGGAGTATTAATACTTTATCTCCAAAAGGCATATTCTGATAGCTTTAGCCTTCTTTAAGTCCAAGCTTCACGTAATTAACTTCTTGCAAGTTCCACTGGTCATGGAGGTTGGCTGCTGTCATAGGCGACGAGAATAACCTTCATTCTCTTAAGCTGACAGGTTGACATAAAATGTTTTGTCACACTCTATCAGTATCCGGAATTAAAATCTAATCCCAATGGACTAATTCCTTCGACTGGAAATACATCATTCTTTAAATATATTTGTTTTAACGTAAGCATTTCAAATATTTTTCCCCAACACACGTGAGCAAGTAATGAGGATTAGCTGCATCCTCCTTGAAAAATATATATAAAAAGATCTATTTGAGTAGTAGAAGTATAGTGTTGTGCACGAAAACAATGAAACGTAAAGTTTGAAGCTTAGTTTTTCAAACTCAATTTAACAGTAACCTTGCATCTAAGTGAAGGACTGAAGGATTATGTATGAATTAACTAGCGAAATATACTCAAACAAAAGCACAAGATACGATTTTTGAAACCATAGAAGGAGCAGTGTCACAACAATACAAACAAGTACCGCTCACTTAGCCTGAACTTGAAAAACGAAATAATGAGTAATCGCTGGTTAGCTGTCATATTATAATTTGTCAGGCTAGAACTGGACTGGTCCAATCAAAAGCCATTAAAAGATAGCTTGTTCATTTCATGGCTTCCTTCACATTTTGGTGAATCACAGTGGTCAGTTTGAATTCTTAACCTACCAAAGTGGAGGCACATCATTCCCAATGTCTTGCAATGAAACGACAAAAATATATGGGGATATCATATATCTATAACCGGATGCATTACGGACCTAAGTATAGTCAACAGTTAAAATGCGAGCATTTGTTGTCTACCCTGTAAAGTGCAATATCGACAAGGTACGCCAGCGTGGGAGAGCGAATGTATCTATGTACGAGATTAGGCAAGTCTGTGTTATTCAGTATGTGTCATACTTTTACCATTTATATTTAGATTATTTCTTCTTTATAGTTTATGTCAGAGTAATATATTAAAACTAGTGAGTCTTTTTTAAATGAATTTTATACGTTTATGCACTAGAGATGAATGCTTTATGTTTTAACGATGTTCATTATGAAAACCATTAATTTCATGGTGAAATATCATTCTTCCGTAATGTTTTGATTTATACGTTACCGCACGCTCTGTTATTTCGCTTTTGTCATACAGCAAATAATATGAAATGTCTACTAGGAATTAGTATTATTTTTTATTTATTCGATTCATGCAACCCTTATCTAGTAACCATTTTATAATACAGGATGCCTCATTACCGAAGCTACTTTTCAACACTTATAACATTACATGCTAGTATAATGTCAAGTATCATTGTGAGCAAATTTTAAACCTGGGAATACTATTGATTTGACTAGAGAAATGTTACTAAAATGATAAATCTCATTTGTCAATGAGGCATTCTGTATTATGCATGTTAGCATTTATTGCAGTGTATGTAAATCAGGAATTGATTTTTGTATTTGTTATTTATTGAATATTTTAATTTTTTATAGAGTTTATTTTTCCGCCCTCCCAATCCTCTCTTTTACCATGTGATTTTTTACATTTTTCTTTATTTTCCCGTTTTGCAATTGTGATGACAAGTTGCTCAAAAGGTGTCGGCGCCACCTTTCAACACTGAAGAAACTATTAGGTACTCTAAGACATTGACCAATAACGGGTACTTTCATAAAATGAAGGTGCTCCAACACTAGACCTTTCGATGTATATTCGATTCAAATATTCAATAACAAGTTGACACTGTCATTAAGTGCAGCAGGATTTTGGGGTCCTGAATGGGCCCATTGACATTCAAAATCCTTCACAAATCTAACATATATTCCCTCGCATTTTTCCCAGAATTGATGGAACGTGAAGATGGGAGGGCAAATGTAATCGATCAGATATCAGAGGGTATTTCCGATATGTTTTGAGCATCCTGTGGATTGACCAGTTGAGTCAACTCAAGAATACGTAGAGAAAGTGCAATAAGTCGCCGTGAAGTCATAAATGGTATTTCCAGATGCCTAGTAATGTAGCGCGAATTTAGATAGGAAAATTAAGTAGGGTGAAAAAGGTGTTTTATGACGTCACGGTCGAACCCATTCCTCGCAAAATTCCTATTAACTATAAGCTCGTAACAGAAATAAATATATATGATTGTAAGAAATCACAGGAAGGGGACTTTAGGTCAGGCGGCAGGCATTTCGGTTTCAGAGCTACATCTTGTAAAATGGATTTAGTATTGACATATTTGGATTGTATGTATTTTTTACGATGTTGAAAACCAAAATCCATCAACAGCACTACTAATGCGCCCAGAAATCTGATCCAATTGTGATAATCAAATAAGTATTTGTTATACATTGCACACATTAGAATTAACATTCGACGCTTAGTAAAACTATACTGTGGTAACTAAAAAGGGATAGACAAATAACTAAGTCATTTTAAATTTGTTTCTATTGCTCATAATGCCTGACCTCTGGCCTATCATTATATAGTATTATACTGTAAGATATTTTGTGTTTTTCGTTTCTATGCTTTACTGTTAATATCAATATAACGAATATACAGATTTGTTAAAATTAAATCAATGTCAAGGAGGGAAACATAATTTTTAGATTGTATAAATATTAGGTGTATCTTTTAATTCAAGCCAAATGCCAAAGTTAAAGTGTAATTCTTATAATTCATAATCTAAGTGATTTATTATTAATCTATATACATAGTAAGTATACATAAAAAATAGGTCCCTATACCGTAAGAAGCCCATTTTTGAACAAATTCGTTTTTAATGTAATTTTTTCTATAACGACACACGAAATAAGAAAAAATCTTCCCGTTTTTAATACACATGTCTAGCTAAAAATTTTCCATCCCCCGTTATCTAAGGTTGAGTCAAGAATACAAAGCGAAATCACAACCATTGCCACACGTATTCCTAGCTGTCTTGAAGACCGGCTAAATAACTGGTGGAAGTAAAATTTATAGCCAGAATAATATTCTAGTATACCAGTAGAGGATAAACTATGCAAAACTAGCATTTTAAATTTTTATACATTTTTAACCCAAACTTTGTCATCGTTTCAATGAACAGTTCTCGACAGAAGCGCATTTAAAAGTTTTAGTTGACATGACACTAAGGAGCCTAGCGTCTTTAAAGATCTCACTTAAGTCTCTACTTACCTGAGAGTTAACTACCATATATTATGTCATGTCTCCAGATAGAGCCGGCCCTTAAAGAGAAACATAATGGAAATTATTTATAACTATAGGATGTCTATAGATGTATAAGGCGATTCATTCAGTTATGATTGTCAGTTTTGCATGGTCTCTCTGCAATTAAGATAAGTAACATTTGCATTTCTTCTTCATCTGAGCTAATTTTTGCTACGGGAAGACACTTTGTTGTATTACTATTTTATAGCTAATTTTAAATAAATTCCTGTGTACTATAACAAAATATATTTTGAAATTTATGTGAACAAATTTGTACATAAACAACAATTATTTAGCTTGATGTATTTCGGAGTAATACTTGTTATATTTTCCATTTTTCATATTTTTTATTGATTGATGTGTTTATGTATATAATAAAAACATATATTCGGTACAACACATGTATGTTGTTATTATACACGTATAAATGAATGTCTAAGCTCTAAATGTTGCACAAATATTTTTATTGACTTTTATTTCAAATTTTATTCAAAATTTTCGTCAACCAGTCAAACTGGCGGCGATATTTCGTATGCTAGCTTGTATTTCTGCTCAGTGCAAATAAACGTTAAATAAATACTGTTAAAATTTAATGTGCCTCAATCATTCAATACCAAGAATCGAATCATTTTACCTACTTATGAAAATCACCTTTGGTAAGGTTAATTTCACCGGACTATATCCTCTAACCCACCTACATCGACTACTCTGGATATAGTCCGGTGAAATTAAGATCGTAAGCTTATTTACTATACCAGAACAGGGGCAGCCGATGTGAAAGTTTATTTGACAGACAGTTCGTACGGGCGTGTCAAATGAAACTAGACCCATGAAATTGATTTGGCAAGTTTATTTGGCTGAACAGCTCCTATGGGAGTACTCGATGTAGTTGGGCAGCATAAAGGATATAATCTGACTAAATTTACTTCGCAAGTGATTTTTCATTGTTCATTGATTAACTACTTCTGTTCGAGATATTTACTAAACAGGCTTGTAAAGTTATGCTCGCTGGATTAATTATTTTCGTTAATCTGTCCGACTTCAACCACTACTCCCGATCAAGATGTTTGCCAAATGTTTTTCATTTCATTAGTTTTCGCAAAGTTAATTCCGGATACAATCTGGTGACATGAGGTCCACTATCTTATTTGACAACACCTCGAATGGAAGCAGTCGATATATCGTGGGTTAAAGGGTATGGTTTAGTGAAATTAACTTCGCAAGTTTGTTTTAGGGCAAGCAGATTGAGCCAAAGAAACGGGAGTTTGAGTGGAATTTCCAACTCTAACTTGAAGCTTGCCTTCTTATTAATTTTTTTATGAATAGGCAATAACAGAAACTGTTGACAAAGCGAATACTGTTCGAAGAACTCCTATCGTGAAATGAAGCAGAGGACTTGTGTTGTTTTGGATGAGACACTCATCCCTTTTGTGGATTACGCCAAGAATCTCGGTGTTACCCTTGACTTAAATATGAGATTCGATCGGCATGTCTCTTTCTTATCTAGAGTAACGTATATGCGTTTGAAACTCCTCTATTCTAATCGATTCATCCTGAATTTTAAAACCCGAAAAAAGCTCGTCGAAAGTCTGGTGTTGTCTGTCATTTCTTACTATCTTGTTCTTTATTACCCATGTTTAGACTACGTCCACAAAAAAAAACTCCACTAACTTTCAGAACAGCTGTTGTAGGTTTATTTTTGGATTGCGCAAGTTCAGTTGCGTATCAAATAAAATCAAAGAACTCAACTGGTTGCGAATTGATAATTTATTTTTATATCTTTTGACCGTCTCCACGCATAAAGTTCTATTATCTAACAGACCAGATTACCTCGCTAGCAAATTAGTTCCCCGTGGTAGTTTTGCTACCACATCTCTTAGATTTAATGCTAATTTTAACATGCCTCCTCACAATACCTCGGTCTTTGAAAGAGGTTACACCTATAATTCTGTCAAGCATTACAATGCAGTCAACAGTGGCTATCGATCCAAACAGGTTTCTTCTTTTAAGAAATTATTGAAAAGTCAGCTGCTGGAGTCCATTTAGTCCAGTTTTTCTTGTGTTCATGTGCTTTTTTTGACTATTTCCTACTATTTTTATTCCAAATTTAAAACTCTCACAATACTATCTGCATTTGTCTCGTGCAGTCAATGTTGTCATCCTTATGAACTGTATTTTTTTGTATGTTATTATTTTGTTTATGTGTTTAAGTATTTCTTTTCTGTTGTGGGGTTGAGTGTAAGAGTAGCCGTCTCGCTAAACTTCACCTCACTGCAGCTAATAAAGGCATTATTATTATTTGAATTTGAAAGACATATACAGGGTGCGGCAAAGAGGACGGATATTTTTGGGATGGGTAGTACTCTCCGCCTCCGTCTACGAGAGAGGTGGGGAGGGTGCCGTTTGACACGTGAGATCCTAGTATTATTTTACCAGTTGTCGTTATGGAGCCTTGGACGGTGGAGCTCCGCGTTTTCGCCTATGATTGTTTCGTCCGAAATAATGAGTCAGTCATCGTTGTACAGCGTGAGTTTCATCGCCACTTCAACATTCATCGGAATAGAGATGTTCCCTCTCGAAGCACCATCCTTCGTTGGGTTGAATCACTTCGCAGGCGTGGTGAACTGATCAACAGAAGACCAAGAGGAGCGCCGCGAACAGTTCGAACTCCTGAAAATGTTGAACGCGTTCGACAGGTCTTTCTTCGCAGTCCGACTCGGTCTGCCCGGAAACATGCTGCTGCACTTCGCCTTAGTGATCGTTCGGTAAGGCGAATTTTGCATATGGGTCTGCGCTTTCGCCCCTACATATTGGCCATTGTGCAACAGTTACAGCCCGGAGATTATGCACAACGAATGAACTTCGCACGTGAGATGGAAGCACTGATCGATCAAAATGAGAACCTCATTTGACGAAGCCCACTTTCACCTAAACAGCATGGTTAACCAGCAGAATTGTCGTTATTGGGCTAATGAAAATTCCCAACAATAACACAAAATACCGCTTCACAGCCCTGAATTACGACGGCGACGTGATCCAATCGGACGTGTGTGGTTCCAGCAGGATGGGGCGACCGCCCACACAGCCCGAGCATCCATGGACGTTATTCGCCCTCTCTTCCCTGGTCGCCTTATTTCCAGGTTTGACGATGTTCACTGGCCTCCTTGGTCCCCAGATTTATCCATATGCGATTTTTTCTTATGGGGACACCTCAAGGCTAGAGCATACGCGAACAAGCCCCGAACTCTGGACGAATTGAAGGGCGAAATTCGCGTGGAAGTCGCCCAAGTTGAGAGAGCGATGTTGGAGAGAGTCTACGCGAACTTCCAAGAACGCCTCCAGCACTGCATCAACGATTTCGGCCACCACATGCCTGATGTGATTTTCCACACTCAAATGCGATTTCTTTGTGAACCTGGTTCCATCAATAAATTTGTTTTCGAGTAAAAATTAACTATTTTATGATTTTTTTAAAACCGTCTATACTCTCTGCCGCACCCTGTAGAAGATAACTGCCTATTCAATATCTCATCGATGATAGGATTCATAGAAGAATGGCGCACACATAAGACAAGGTAACTTCAATATAGGCAAAATTATGAATATTTTAATTTCCATGCCAAAGCGCTCTGAGAGCGCTACGTTCTGGTCAACGCATCCTAGTCACTTAAATCATTTCAAAAATGGCAACTAGATAGGTGAGAATAAGAACAGATAAGCAAAGATTCCTCGCCACTCATACAAGAACGGAAACTATTAAAATAATACCGGTATCTTATGGTGCAGAGGTGGTTAGAAACCCTTCCACTATACAGGGTGGTCCATTCATGTGTGGACGGAATATTTCTCATAAACAAATACATTTAGGGAAAATCTATTTATGGGATGACATTTGAGGCCACATTTCTAAAATATTGGCAATTTCGACCTACATATCAAAGTTGTGAATTTTCAAATGGAATGCCTCAAATTTTAGTGCATATTTGGATAAATCAATATAAAACAAGAAAATTGATATAACATACTATGGGGTTTTGGTAATTAGCTACTGAGATGTAAGTAGTGTTTTGTCCAGAAAAACCGTCCACTTCAGCAACCCCTCAATCTGCCATTTTGAAATTTGGAGTACTGAATTTTGCCCTTTTTGATACTAGACACATAAGGGTTTTTTACGGCTATTTTTTCGGTTATTGCCACATCTTTTATGGAACGGCTTAATTCCCTAAAATATCGCACCATCCTTGGAAACAAATAAATTTTTGATTAGTTACAAACTGTCAAAATTAGCTTTGTGTGCATTATAATAAAAACGTGTTTGAAAATAAATTTTCTAAAGAAGAAATAGTGAATATTATGGTGTGGGTTTTGGGCGAAGCTCAAAGAAATAGTTTCCTAGCATCTCCCATTTATAAACAACGGTACCCTAATATGCGACATCCAAGGCCGGAAACATTTTCCACACTTCGAGAACGTTTTGAATCAAGTGGGGCAGTGGAATATAGTGAAAAATGTACAAATAATCCAAGTGTCACCAATGAGGTGAATCATTTGGAGGTTCTATTAAAGTTGCAGGAAAATCCCCATTTAAGTGCACGGCAAAGTGGAGCAAAAACTGATATATGCAGAACTTATGTCCAAAGGATTATTCACAAGCATAGGTACCATCCATATCACCTATGCTTGCTACAAGGCCTTCGTCCTCAGGATTTCGCAGCTCGAATAGAGTTTAGTAGAATACTGCTAAATAAAGTGAGTAAAGACACTACTTTCCTGGATAAGGTTCTTTTTAGCGATGAGGCAACTTTTAACAGCATAGGTGTTGTCAACAGGCATATTATGCGACGAAAAACCTTACTGGGTTAGGCAAATAGATTTCCAAAATAAATGGAGCTTGAATGTTTGGGGAGGGGAGAAGTTTTCGGGCTTTTCTTTTTCGACAACAAATTGACAGCTACAGAATAGGTGCATTTTTTGGAGGATGTCAACCTGCAAACTCGGATGCATATGTACTTCCAACATGATGGCGCACCTGCACATTATCATAATCATGGGCATAACTATTTGGACACCTGGAGTAACAATCGTTGGATCGGTGGTGATGGGCCTATATCTTGTCCTCCTGGATCACCAGATATGACACCGATGGACTTCTTTCTATGGGGCTACGTTAAGCAAGAGGTATATAGATATCCACCATCTACCCCGGAAAGATGAAGGAAAGGATTAAGGATGCTTTTCTGAACATAAGGGAACACATGATGAGGGATGTGCAACGGTATTTATCCAAAGACTACGGCTGTGTATTCAACATGGTGGAGATATTTTCGAGCAGTTTTTGTAGATTAGGTCTAGGTGTAAGTTTTTTTAATACAAAATTCAGCACTCCAAATTTCAAAATGGCGGATTAAGGGGTTGCCGAAGTGGGCGGTTTTTCTGGACAAAACACTACTTACATCTCAGTAGCTAGTTACCAAAACCTCATAGTATGTTATATCAATCTTCTTCTTTTAAATTGGTTTCTCCAAGTATGCAATTTAATTTGAGGCATTTAAAAAATCACAACTTTGATATGTAGGTCATAATTAGGATACCCTGTATAACTGCCAATATTTTGGAAATGTGCCCTCAAATGTCATGTATAACATGCCATAAATAGATTTTCCCAAAATGTATTTGTTTATGAGTAATATTCCGTCCACACATGGATATGGTCAATCATCTGACGAGTTTCTACATGTCCCACCTCACAAAATATATGAGCTCTGAAAACGACTACACGTAAAATTGGCTTTTTTTAATATCTTTTGGCCCACATTTTAAAAATTACTTAGCTTGAGACGCAGGTGACTTGAGGCGATGCGATAATTGTAGTCAAACCAGCGGTGTATTAGGATGCTGTGGGCGATTAATTGAAAGCTCAATAAATTTGGAACGGTGTCACAGTGAGTGTGCTGCACTCCGCGGATAGTCCTACCGCATCAATTAAAAAAATTTTTTTTTTAGTCTCTCATCTCGAAGCAACCAAACCTACTCTTAATTCGACTTTACTGCGCTAGCGACACTGCGGTAACCAATATGAATTTTATCACCATTCCGTCCTCTGCGACAGTAATGCTGTCGCTATGTAGTTGAATATTTTCAACATTTATTGACCTGCTGCCCTAGAATTTTGAACACGTTCTTGCCAATTCGTGGATGAAATGGAGGCAATGGACTCGCACTTATTGGCAGTGGATGTACTGGAGGTTGTGCTACGACCTCACGGGGCAAGAAGAAGAGTAGGGAGTAAAACCTGAACCAGCGAGGGTCGTGGACCGCTCACACGGTCGCAGTTCAGTTAGTTTCTTCGACCAGCGCTATCTTAAAAGATAGATAAGCTGCCTAAGAGCCGTTTTACACAAAAGAGAATTACTCCGAAAATTATGGTTATAATTATGCCGAAAATTTTTGCTGCCGTTTTACACCTAAAAGAATTCTTGTGAAAATTTTCACGGTAAAAATATAAAACCCGTTCTATAGGATATGCGCGAGAATCGGCGCAGAGGGTGTCATTATCAAATGTCAACGTCAACAACATAACCTCACTTAACATTTGTGGGTGTGGTCCTGTTCGAGTCGTACGAAGAAGCGTTTATTGTTATTGTTTATTCATAATGTCGTGGAATCGGGAAGAAGTTACACTGTTGTTGGAGGAGTACTAAAAATGGCCAAACCTGTACAAGGTGAAGTAACCCAATTACAAAAACAGAAATTTGCGGCGTCAGGCGCTGGATGCGATAGTACAAGCATTGAGAGGTTTTATTATAACCAAGAACTCGATTTCAAAAATAAATTTAAATCAACGTCTGTTGTCTTTCCGATTATATTGGACGTCATACCCTTAAAGGTTATGTCCATTCTTTTTTTTTCTTTTTATACTCCAACTACCACGAATGCCTAAGGCGCATCTGGCGAGGGAATACGTGTGCATGCAACATGCACACATTCTGGCTCCGCCTACGAGAACCGCCGGGTGGTACCTCCGCGTTCGACAGTCAGAGACCGTCTACCACCTATAGACAATCACAACATCCATAGCCAAGAGAAAAATTTCTCCTGGGACGGGACTCGAACCCGCACAGCGCACGGCGACTGATCAGGAGACCGTAGAGTCTACTACTGCGGCCACCGCTGCTGCCTAGATATAGGAGAAATTATTACTCCAATGCGCAGGCGTATCATATGCATTTTTCGGAAATTTTGTTTGCTTGTGTCATACAGGTTGTAGAGAAAATCTTCATATTTTTTCCATGCAAATTTTCGGCTTAATTATGACCATAATTTTCGGAGTAATTCTCTTGTGTGTAAAACGGCTCTAAGGCGTATTCATATAAAGTCAATACTGCCAGTAAGGAAGGCGTCACTTTCGGAAATGTAGTGCGAGTAGTGCTTCTGAGAATGTATAGACATACGAGTACACGTGGAAAATGTCAACATAACTTGCCTCATGCTTTATATTGATCTTATTACCTAATAGTTTACACTCGCTATATCATTCTTCGATAGTTGTAAGTGTTGCTTGCAACTCGACTGAATTCTCGATATTGAAATTATGTTTTACGTTCATGACGAAAGCCACAGAGAGTTGCCGACATGAGAGAAATACCACATGTACAGAAATATATTTCTAATGCAATGGCTATAGTAGATGCCCGACATTCTGGACACTTGGCTTGAACCTCTCTATGAAATAACCCTCCTATTCCCTTCTATCGGAAATCACGCGGTGATCAAGGGCGGATTTATAAAATTAGTCTAGGAGGGTAGGGCGGAGGGGTGGTCACGGACATGAGTCCAGGAAGATGTTCCTGACTTTTGAATCTCTTTGATAAATTTAATAAGATACAAACGGGGAAAATATCACCAGATTTGGTAAAAAATCATATCTGGCAACCCTGATCAATTTGTAAGCGCATCGATGATGGCGTGGAAATAAGAGGGTTGCGTAAGTCTGGTTGCCTAGTCGAACAGCTTGACGCAAATATAAATAAAATAGTGATTATGCGTTTTTCGGCTTGGCAGCCCTGCATGTCCGTTAGTGCATTATTGGAAATTGAACCTCATGTGTTCTGTGATTGAGACAGTCTATTGAAAATTCAGACATTCTGATAGGAATATAAGAAAAAACTTTTTCACGCGAGACCTTTAACGCTTCGAGTAAATTTGTTAAAAGTACTTTTTTACGGACAAAATTATAGGAACGCGGTCTCAATTGATTGAAAACAGATGGTTAGTAGTAAGCATCATAGTTATCTAAGAGTTCAAATCTCGCGCGCTTCATATATCAACTCATAAACATATACAGGGTGTTTCAAATTTGGGATCTCGGAAACTGTAAAAGATAAGGACTTAAATGGAGGCAAACTTGCGTATTTAGGTAATCAACAAAATGCCGCTTTATTTGTATTAGCAAACTGACAAGTCATGACCTAGTTTATTCAGTTAGATGTCACTGACTGTATAGATTGCGTACATGAGAACGTTACGAGTTGGCTGATGGAGCTTGCACCGTTCCCGACAACAGTTGTCGGTTACTAATCCGCTGTTCGTACAGAAACTTCTGACTGTTTGATGACTGTCAAATTAGTCAGCAGATTATTGTCCAGTAAATTGTCAGAGCTCGTAATCATGTACAATCATTATTCGAATGTAACGTTTTTCAGCATGAGGTGAACAGTTTTAGAAAATTTCGGGTATTTTCATTTTCTGTTAACCAGAATGATCTAGGTTTTATCACCCAATTGAGACTGGAAGTGTCTGAATTTTCTTCTAGATGGGATAACAAGGAAGTCTTTCTAGAACAAATAACAGTACCAAACAATGTGAAGTAGATTTACTCAGCAATTCCCATTCAACTCGCATTTAAAAAGTATGGGCATAAATTCGAAGGAATGTGATTCCATGCATCGTATGAGAAGTTGAAGAAGCAAAAAGTAAGAATTCTGATTATGCATGAAAAATATGGTACACAAGGTATTGCAAATGTGTTTATATAATACTAGGGAAGTAGGGTTTTGTTCCGTTCCCTAACACATGCCCACAGCCCTAAAGTGTATGTATATTCTAGCTCCAATTTATCTCAAAACTGATCGAGAGAAAAAACAAACTGACTAATTTTGAAGATTTTATGATAGGTACAGCTATTTTCAGGGGGGCGCAGTGGCCGACTATCTTTGAAAGTGGCGGACTGCCAGGCTGTCAAACTTCAGCATTTTCGAATATTGTAGTAAATACAAATATATTTTCTTAAACTACAGCTGGGCGCGCCAATATGGTAATGATGGTGGCCGGGGTGAAAATAATATTTTCCCTATATGTGCAGACTCTCACTGGAAGAAAGAAGTAAAAGTACTACTATGATTTAATAACGTTTTTGAATTACAAAGCGTGAATATACGCTAAAATGCTAAGAAGGTTGAGCATAACTACAATTACCAAGATCTGCTCACATAGCTATAAGTTTCACAGAGTTCGCAACACGAACAAAAAGAAATGAGACTACGAAAATACAAAAACTCATCAAGGGAAAATCATAAGTCAAGTCGCGTTTTCACCCTTGAGATATACTACAAGCAGAAATAAGGATAAATATAACTATCTTAGATTTCAAATTTGATCAATTCGCGTAATTCCGCGTTTTATAACTGTAAATTTCCAAAATCTTTGAAAGATCACAGTTCACAAAAAATAGTATTAATTATGGTTCTTGAAAGTGTTGTCCTCTAATATGCAGATTTTTCACACTGAATCTGGAGACTGAATTTCTGCCACTACAGGACCAATACATTGGAGCACGAATAACTTTGATAGCTTAAACTGATTTGCGATTGCATCAAATATGAATACATATATATATTTGGAAATACATATTAGACCTTATAATCCTATCAAAAACTTGAAATGGGGACGAATATACGTATAATTAACTTAGCTCTCACGGATGGATTATGAGGTGGTTATTATCACTATCATCTTCAGTATGCTCGGTTGTAAAAATATCAGCTATAAGCAAGTTGTGTAAGAAGCAGGACACTAGGACACTTGTATGAAATGCACTGTCTGTCTCATGCTTCGTAACGTGGTAAAGTTGCCTGCTTTTTCTGCTTGGGTAACAAGGGATATGCGAGCATTGTGACGTTCTAAAAGCCCTAGCATCACGTATGTACAGAGCCCGGATAACCAGTAAACATACTGGTCGCATCTTGGTTGGGTTAGGTATTTTCAGATAATTCTCAGTAAACTGTATATATTCAGAAATTAGTGACTTTACTTGATGCACATGGGTATGTACCCATAATTACACCAAACTCTATAGATTAGCATCCTTTTCTATTTAAATTACACAAACATCTCCTTTATCGTAAATAATCAGAGATTAGAAATTAGCAGAGCATCAGATGTAAAATACGTTGGAATATTCTTGGATCCACACTTGCGTTGGGATGTTCATATTTCATACATTTTAAAAAAGTCATGAATATTTTAAAAGACAAATAACTGTATACTTTATAGCACACTTTGATCGAGCCAAATTTAACATACGGTACATTGGCATGCGGAGCTACGCATCATATTTATGAATCCGATATTTTTCAAAAAACGGTTTTAAAAACAATGTTTAATAAGCCAAAATTATATTCAACAGATACAAAGATATTCACGTATATAACTTAAAACAGCTTTATCTCTTATACTGGGAATTTCACAACTTATTCGACAAATTTTAACCACATATGCACTGTTATGAAAGAAGCTGATTTCTCAAAAAAGATGTAATAAAGGTCCTACCGAAATCGAGATAATAAAATAATACAGTTTAACAGTTCACCTACTTATAAAAGCTGTTCAAAATTGTTTCCATTGACTGACATGCAAGCTTGGGCGCGTCTAATCTCCACCAGCACGTGCACGTAAAACAATTTGACTTAATGTTTCGTAATGTGGTATGTGTCTATTCGGAAATCGGTGTGCAGACAAACGAGAAGCCGCTCGCGAATTTTGCCCTGCTTCTCCGTACGCTAAAACAATGTCGACTAACTCCGCATTAGTGTACGCATGGGCCATTTTTTTAATAAATATCTAAAAACATAAACTCTCAAAATACTTTCTTATTTAACTTCACAAAAATCGACCGTTCTTCATTCAGATCACCCACGATACATATTAAACCTAATTTACACGTTCTTATCAGTATAAAAAAACAGAAAAATCCTGGTATTTGTTTTCTTCAGTTGTTTGGTACAACATTTGCTGCAATAAATAATTAATGCGTGTTCTAATATCACGACGATGAACGCAAAATACAGATATTTATTTTTCAATTTATTATTTTAAACTCAGGTTTATAACTTAATTTCAGTAGGACTTTTAATAATTTTTTTTTGAAATATCAATTTCTTTCGTAACAGTGCTTATGTGGTTAAAATTTGTCGGATAAGTTGTGTACTATAACCAACTATCACAAATTATTAACGACCAAAAAATTAGACACAATCACCATACAAGGCATAAAGTATATAGACCAAATAAATCTAAAATACAACAATCATACCTTTATTTCGGTCAAAAATTATGCATAAATTTACTGGACGATAATAAGGTTTACGCTTGGGGATTAATTTCAAAAGAAGCTAAAAGAACATATTTTTTCTCTAACAAGACCAACAATTTAATGGTATATATGTGAACATCAAATAAGTCAGTTGTATCTCTATTCTTAGATACACATTTCAGTAATATGTACAATTGCAACATTAATGGTCCATGTACAGGCAATTCCTCCTATAGAGCATTACTTCATATTTATTTACTCATTCTTTATATTGTGTTTAGGAGCAAATGAATATTATTATTATTATTATTATGATAACGGATCTGGTTTTTCAATCTTCATACGGGTTCTATCAATGATGCCAACGATTCCAGGAAATCTAGTTTTATTGTAGAAATATTGATGATTTGTCCTATATCTTTCTTCTTTGGTCAATCTGGATACTCAGGGTACTCACGGAAGCATTGAACTTATCAGCTACATCCCTGAAGATGGCTGTTGGATATCCAGCAAACCATAAAAATATACAGGTTCCTTTATACGGTTAAAATGGTTACTACCAGGGAATTTCTCGGAAATTTTTACTGCCACTGTCTTGTTGACTCGAAAATGTTACAGACTCGTTGCTGTTGAATTATCGCAGTCCACAAAATTCAGGTTTTTGGGTTTCATTTTCTTCCACTAGATCTTCAAAGCCTTCATCTTCCGAAAAAAAAATCGGATATTCACGAGTATTCACTGCTTGGTATACCGCTCATAGTTTTTTACGCTGAAGCAGCTGCGCAGGCAAAGCCTAAATGCCAGGGCAGTGAGGCTGCTATGAGTAGCTTAAAGAAACTTTGTTAATCCGATTTTTAAACTGCCTAAGGTTAATAGAACTAGGAACAAGCTTCCTCATCCCCCCACAATCTCGATACCCTAGGGATGGAAGGCCGAAGTCAGGCGGGTCTATCTGGCAGGCACATCACGTGGCGGCATCATGGAGGAGAGCTCTGAGAAGCAAAGCCCTTTGGAGCCGACGGCCCGCCGGTGCGAAGGTGTCCCCAGACTGTTCATTAGAGAAGCATCATCTATCAGTAAATGTCTTTTGCGAAGCAATATTGGTCCTCAAGATACACTCTGATATCTGTCACTGTCAAGATTCTGTACGAACAGCAGAATAGCTGTCGGCAAACAGTCAGAAGCTATACGAACAGGTAACCTCTCTGATTTCGATTTTTACAGTCAGCGACAACTTACCGACTTCTGTACCGACAAACCTGTAGTCGGAATTCAAAATAAATTGCACATTAACATTGCCACTTTTCCATCTATAGAGGAATGCATAACTAAAGGGTTGTCCAATAGGGACGCAGGAAAGTAAACGTCAATTTGACAGAGACGCCATCTTTGTTTTCTGTCACCGACATGTCATTTTGTTAGTTGAATGTTTACCATTGATCGCTATGGAGTCGTATTCGATTGAAGACCGCATTAAAGTTATTCAAGAGCACTTCAAAAATGGTGCAAAAATAAAAAACACGTTTCGCGCGCTTCGTGAACATTTCGGTCGCAACAACCGCCCAAACGAAACAACCATCGGTCGTCTGGTGCGTAAATTCGAGGCAACAGGTCCTGTGGCAAATCTGCCAGGCTCTGGCCGGCTAAGGAGCGTTCGCGAAAATATTGCTGTTGTGAAGGAGAGTGTGAGAGACGATCCGAAACAATCAACAACGCGTCGATCCCAAGAATTGGGCATTTCGAGAACCAGTTTGCTCCGCATTCTCCTCAAGGATTTGAATGTACACGCCTACAACATCCAATTGACGCAAGAGCTGCGCCGGGCCGACCATTTTTCGCGCCGAACGTTCTCACATTGCCTCCTTGAACACCGCCAAATTGACGCCAATTTTTCATCAAAAATCATGTTCAGCGAAGAAGCGCATTTCACTTTGAATGGGACGGTAAACAAGCAAAACTGCCGCATCTGGGCGAACGAAAATCCCAGTGAATATCAAGAGCAGCCGATGCATCCTCAAAAAGTGGCTGTGTGGTATGCATTGTGGTCAAAAGGCATCATCGGACATTACTTTTTCGAAAATGCGGCCGGGGACGCCGTTACCGTCAATTCTAAGCGATATCACACGATAGCGGACTATTTTTTGCCGCAACTTGAAGGAATGGATATGGACGATGTTTATTTCCAACAAGACGGTGCAACATGCCACACAACCAACGTCAATATCCATCGATTGCAGTCCTTCTTCGGTGATCGCGCGATTTCGCGCAGAGGAAATGTGCCATGGCCACCAAGATCGTGTGATTTGACTCCCTTGGACTTCTTTTTATGGGGATATTTGAAAAGCAAAGTCTACGTCAACAAACCAGCCCCCCTCCAAGAACTCAAAAACAACATCATTGCCGAGATAAATGCCATAGAACCGACCATGTTGCAAAATGTCATTGAACATTTAGACCATCGCGTGGACGTCTGTAAATCCAGTCGTGGTGAACATTTGAGCGATATTATTTTTCATACATAAATGGTATAAATGAACCTTCAAAATAAACTACCCAACTTGATTTGAATATCAATCTTTCTTGTTTTAATATGCGCTTACTTTCCTGCGTCCGTTTTGGACAACCCCATAGAATTTCAGTTTGACGTTTCGTCTCTTGCCTTCACGATCAACTTTATTTTGTCTCGTGGACGCCATGTTGGATTTTAGCACAAATGAATAGAGTTTTTAATTCTGATTTCAAAAATGTATAATACATCATACATTGACATTATTTAAAAAAAACAGAATTTCCTAGGTAAGCCTAGGTAATTTTATCAGTCATTTGTTTCGCATACCAGATTCATCCCACAATCACTTTTATTTTTTCGTGACTTTATTTGAGGTGGGATTTCAAAATAAATTGTATATTTTCATTGTTACTTAGGCCCGTATCGTCAGTCGTCCCTACAATTGTAGGGCGCGTTTATGGCCTCCTTGATTGTCATACTCCTTTCTCTCTTTCAAAAATTTCTAGATTACACTTGCTCCGTGTCAGTGTCAGTGCTCTCCTATTCTGAAGATATGTTTTCTTTTTAAATTGTAGGAAATTTCAGGCTGATAAAACATAATATAACTCAAAAGCAAGCACAATTTGATTCAAATAGATGTTTGTGACATAACCTCAAAATAGAGCGCTGACACGGAGAAGTAGAAAACTATGGCAATCAAGGAGGCCATAAAGGCGCCCTACAATTGTAAGGACGACTGACGATACGGGCCTTAATCTCCTCTAGAAGTTGGCAAATTTTCAATCGGACATTTTTTCTTTCCACTTCCATTTCTCATATGAGCGCTATATTGGAATCTTCTAATTTAAATGGACGTTTAAGTCCTAAGTTAAATCCTTAGTTGACCATGAATTTTATATGAATGATGAAAATTATAAGGAAATTAAAAGGTATGATTGCAAAATGAAAATTTTGTTGATGGTAATAACAATGGATGTTCAAAATGTTGCCCCTTATTTTGTAGGCAACATTGTGCACTGTTAGATTTATTTTTCTTCTTCTCATTCGTCCAAACTCTGTTACTATATAAAATTTGAGGTCTGGTCTGGTATATGAAACCTGGTAATATCAAGGCCTATCTATAGGAACATCAGTTTTCCTATAGAACATGGCGACCATAAGAAAAAATACATTTATTGCTGGAGGACAAGAGACAAAACGTCATATTGAAATTCCAATTATAGCATTTTGTAGAGGAGAAACTGTGGCGCAATTTATTTTGAAATTTCGCTACAAATAAAGTCAGGAAAAAAATCAAAACGATTTTAGGAAATTTTTTTTTTCAATCTGTCTCCGGAGGTAATTTGAATTTCGAAACTTTCTAAGCGACGATTTGTTGATTATTACCTAAATACGCAGCTTTGCCCCCATTTAAGCGACTTCGTATCTCTTACAGTTTCCGAGATCCTAATGGTGATGGTCGAATTGAAACACCCTGTATACTACTTCATATTTTTGACACTTTACTTGTAACATGTGTAGTTCTGCCTCAGACAGAGAATAGAGAGTAGATTTTTAAACAGTCATTCTCTCTCTAGGTTTTTTTTATAAGTTATAAGTTTAGGTTTAGGCGTTAAAATATTTGTGAAGCCTATATTTGTAAAGCCTTTGTACGTGTACCATGGTAAACGTTTTGCAGGGTTAATTATCACGGTCTAATAATTTTATTGCTGGGTGGTTTTGAAGAATATTCTTTCTTTTGACTTGCACTCCAGTGGTGGAGCATGTGTGCTGCATGTTTTGATAATATATTGTGATTCTTGTTTTAGGTATCTTGTTCTATTTGACTCTCTGTGTACAATTGATTAGGTTTCGTCACTGTTTTTAATATCGCGCTACTTAGACGCTGCCATAAAATTCATATTGATGGTTCTTATTCGGCAAGCACAGATATCCTGTCAGGGGTGCCACAAGGATCCATACTTGGGCCCTTGTTATACATAATATACACAGCAGAAATCCTAAGAAAGATACAAAACGTCAAAGTACAATCGTACGCTGACGATACTCAAGTTTCCTTTAGCTTTTCCATGAAAGACAGAGCTGCAGGAGAACTAACTCTGAATAAAGAGCTTTAATCGATAAACACGTTATAAGAGCAGTATAACCTAAAGCTGAGCTCCAGGCAGACAAAGGTAATACTTTTTGGCAATAAAAATATTTTAAAAGACCCTCTTTCGTTGAAAATTACAAGTGAAGTGCTTGGTTTCTGTGATTCTTCTCGTGATTTAGGTTTAACTGTTGATCCAAGCCTTCGTTTCTCACTCCATATTCAAACTGTTGTAAATAAAGCATTTAGTTCACTTAAAATCATTTACAGCAGTCGACATTTCCTTAGTAAAAAACTAATTAAATAACTTTATGTGAGACCTTGGTGCTTAGTTATTTCAACTATTGTAGCTTTATTTATGGCCCGTGCTTGACTAGTGCTGATATAACGAAAATACAACGGGTTCAAAATAGCTGCTGTAGGTTGGTATACGAAATTAGGAAGTACGACCCCATATCACACAAAATCAGAGAATGAACAATAGCAGACTCCTTCACTTGTGTAATTTTACGCATAAACTGGTCAACACTCAAAATCCTCCGGGTCTGATCAAACATTTCATACCTCGTAAAGATACTCATCATCAAAGTACAAGATCAAAAATGAACTACACCGTTCCGCAGCATATTTCAAAGACCATTCATATCAGGATGTATAAGCTGAAACAATTTAAGCTTCTTGATATGAACAAGTTCAAATTCAAATTTGTTTGATATGCAGAGGATCAATCATGCAATGTTGTATATTCAACTTTTTATTTATTATATTTATACATATAATAGCAATATTGGTATCAAAAGTGTGGCTAGATCTGTTTAATATAGAATGTGTTGTTCCTTTCTTTGTACGCTCTCTATAGTTTTTAGAAGTTAAAAGCATATTCTGTACATGTATGTTTCACTGCGAATGCCTGTGTTGCTCTATTTGTCTTTAACATATGTTATTCATCATATGTTTACTTTTTCCGTCTACCTCATTGATTTTGACATATGCAATGACATATTATTTAATAAGTTTCAATTATTCGCTTATCTGGGTGCTCCCCTCCAGTGGTTGAGTAGATGTCAGCTGTCAGTTAGACTTCGCCAATGGTGTTACATATATTTCTTTATTATACTGAATTTTGTTTGAAAATAAAAGACGGTTTATTATTATTATTCTTTTCTTTTGCGTGATGGTCAAGAAAAACAAGTTCCGACTAACATCTCATGATGGTGTGTTAGTCATGCACAGTGTGTTCCTCAAAGATGAGGCAAGAATTCAATGGGTGACTCTTGGGACTATTCTGAAACTATTGTATTTGATCCTCCCGATTTGCGAAATACCTTTTGATTCCGGAGAAATAGGCCCCCGGAGACGTCGTTGGAAATAGGTTTTTCTTTAAATAATTTTCACATATGGTCGCTCAACTTTGAACATCGCGTAACTCAAAAATATCCGCCATTGTTTTGCTCTTTTGAAAATTTGTCAGTTTTGAGTGACCTACGCTGTATTAAAATTTAGGCGACGATATAGTCGAACGAAAACTGTTAATTCATTTAGTTCGCCAGAGACGGGCTAGCCATAAACGCAATATATTGCTATTTTTTTACTCCTTTGTATAATAATGAGTTTAATCTGATATTTTTGCAAATTGGGATGTGCCTCGATAGATTTAGATTTAGATTTATTTCTATAATATCAAGTGGTGGCGAGCCTAACTGGACTAGCGCTTTTATATGTCCTTGAAAATGTTCATGTACGGAAAAAGCCATGAATCGATTTAGAAGAAGACAAATAAATAATTATTTTTATATTGTTAAAGTTTATAAACTTTCCTTTTAAATTAGATTTATTGTTAAATCACATTTAGGCTACACCATATGAGTACACAGGTAGGGTCAAAAGTGTTGATGAAGTTTAGGTAGGCATATTCGCATATACAAGATTAAAATTGTTCAATCCTGATATCGTGTAACGCCGCCACTGCTCACATGTAGGATGAAAAAGAGGAAAGCAGAGCAGAAGATACGCTCTATCCGTGTATAGCTATCAACAAGCTCCGGAAAAATTTACTGTAAACGCGCCGTAACAATGTTACGATGAAGTAGGAAAAATATTTTCTGATTTAATTTATCGACGGAGCAAAAGGAGAACGCAACTTCCCAACTTCGTTCTACGCTTGCTGCGGAACGAATAAGATCATGACATAAAATCGATGTTCTCCCGCTTTCGGATGCTTATACAGGGTTGACCATATCAAATTAAATACATCTGTAACGGTTTTGACATAATTATAAAAAAGAATCGACTCTTCGCTAGGAAAAAAATCCTTGGTGACATTTGTCATCATAAGAATACTTGTTTGCGTTAAACAGTTTAATCTCCTAACTCTGGTCTGGCTGAATGAGACCACATATGTTTAAAATTCATCCTTATTATACGAAGTTTTGGTGTCAATGATGGGTAAGTACAGTTGACAATGAATTTGTTTTTACCTTTCATTTTCGCGTTCCTATACAGTGTGTTACTACCATAGTCTGAAAGGTAACATACTGGGATTGCATCATTCCAATTTTAAGATTGCAGCTCGCAAAACCAGTAAAGTCTTGGACCACCTATGGTTGGCATTCCCGTTTTCAAAAGGATGTCCAGCCCTAGAAGGCGACAAGCGATCATGATGTTACCTGTCGTTTTTTAATGTACCAGACTCTCACCCTGTTCCATTGCTGCGAAAACGCCAAAACGTCCTCCGAAAACGTGAAACCCACCCAGAACTGTTGTGACACACCGGTTAATTGTGATGCAATCTCCAACTAAAATGCTGCATGTGCATTGGAGGTCTGGAAGTCTTTTTGAGAACGACAATGCGTACCGCAGGTGGTCATGGGATTTGCGCGGTTCCGTCTTAAAATTGGAATGATGGCTCCGCGCAATCCCAGCATGTTATAGGATCTTTCAGATTTTTTTTACACTCAGGCAGGAGCCTAAATTCCAGGACTGCTGCTGCTATCATGATCACAAAGACATTTTGTTAGTCCGATTTTTGAACTGCCTAAGGTTAGTAGAACTAGGAAAAGCTTCATCTTGTAGACTGTCCCACAATCTCGATACTCTCGGAATAAAGGAGCGGTCGTAACAGCCAGTTCTGGATGTACGAAGTTCGACACGGTTGAAATGGGAAGCCGAAGTCCAGCGGAAAAAAGTACTTCTTAGCCCTAAGCAAATAGCCCAGCTTCTTCCCAGCAGCTGCCGCCATTGACGAGATGCGTTCATGCCAGATAAACTCGTCGGTGATCTGGACTCCGACCAGCCGAAATAAACGGCTCTTTGGCACAACTCTGCCATTCATCGAAACATTTTTTGTTCGTCAAGGTACAGTACTGTGTTTGAGAAGCATTAACCTGAACAAGATTTTTGTGTCCCCAAGAAGTGATAACCTCCAGATCTCTCGTCAGAGACGAAGTTGCTGCTGGTCTTTTTTCCAGTTCACCGGTAGAGATCGGCTTGTTGCTCTGAATTCATGTATGTAGAGGGCTGTCATCAGCAATGCTGCGGTTTGGTTTGATCGTACAGGAAAGGGACAGGTCGTTGATATGTAAGAGGAATAGTGTCGCAGCAAGATCGATCCCTGGGGAACATCTGCGTTGACGTTGTGGGATGAAGAGGCGAACCCATCAATTACGACCGATATCTTGCGGATAGAGAGCCAGCCACCTACAAAGCTTCTCTGAGAGGCCATAGGATGGAAGTTTGCACAAGAGAGTAGCATGCCACAGCTGATCGAACGCTTTCGTGATATCAAGAGCAACGACATGAGCGTTACCATAAGACTGGATGAGTTTACTTCACAATTGCGTGACTTATGCTCCTCTCCTAACTTATAACACACAGCAGAGCCTCTAGTTGTAAGGGTCGACCTTAGATCCCTTTTTTGGGATGGGCTGGACATGAGCAAATTTCCTGTTTTCTGGGAATATACCGGGTTCATAAGATATCTGGAAAAGACGCGAAAGAAATGGAGCAAGCTGCGTTGCACACATCTTCAATACAACGGCAACAATCAAGTCTGGACCAGAAGCTTTGATGATGTCGAGAAACAAGAGCACCCGTATTACGGTCTTATGCCTGAACGTTACTTTCCGCTTAGTGTAGGGAGCCCTTTGAATCCACAGCACTCGGGCGTTGGAGGGGGGGACGTCCATGGTGGAGTTGGCAGCAAAGATCTTGGCAAGCTGGCAACACCAAGGTCAGCCTCTCCAGACAGGTATGGCGTTTGTTTTGGTTAATATCCAGATTATCAACGCTGATGCTTTCGGAAAAGTGAGTATAACACATAAAGCAACACTACCAGTAGCTGTGGTGGTATAAGTGAGATGTATTGTGACTATTGTGGCAGATGCAGAAGTTCAGGAGACTTTCATGTCATAAAGTGCTACAGGGATTCAGCTTGTTTGTAATCCTTGTAGTTGGTACCGTTATATAACAAAAGATTTTTTTTTTTGTATTAACCAAGACATGGTAATATCGGTCATAAAGCCCTAAGCTTTATAAAGCAAAATTCTGCCCATCTAGGCCAACAAATTAAAGGCAAATTAGTGTTTCAGGATTATCCAGAAGCAATTCAATGAAGTGAGAAACCTGTGTTTTGCAACACGCAACATGCCAACCATTGTCAACAGCATACTATGTTTTGAAACTAAATATATTTTGTGCTTCATAAATAATTACTGTTGTATTTTATTATTCCGAACCTTGTCTCAGTAAAACTGCTTAAAGAGATATTACCCCTTTTGGGGATATTTTATGAATATATGTTCATGAAATAATCCTTCAATATCGGAATTATCATTTTCAGCAGATTTCAAATTATGAACAAACGAAATCCCCGGCACATTCCTAGCATTCTTTCAGTAGTTTCTCCAGATCTCCAGGCAAGTAGGCGGCGCAACCATATGACAAACGACAACGGTGTTGTCATCGTTTAACGTGCAGCTCCCACTTCTTCAGTATTATGTGTTTTGTGCGTTGGATAATTTCAGTTATCGATGAATAGACAGCGGTCGCATCCGCGTCAGCGAAACAACCATCTCTCCAAGGAAAGGTATAGAAGAAGTCTCTGAGCCCCTCCCAGCCGGCATGCCAAATTAAAAAAAATACTATTGTAGTAACACGCTGTATATGAATTTGAAAATGAAAAGAAAAACAAATGAAGTGTCATCTGCAAGACAGATAGATAAAATATGTTAAAAGTGTCAATTGTACTTGAAGAATGTTACCATAGGGACCAACGAATTTATTCTAGGTAGACTAATTCTGTCTGTAATGAGTGCACTTGACATAAGTAAATTTTTTGACAGTTCTGTGATTAAAAAATAACACTTAGTATTATTTATCCGAAGTGCGAGTTTTATATCGTCTAATACCACAATTATGTGGTATTAGACGATTTCAAGACGGATCCTCATAAGCATGATGAAGGTATTATTATGTTGATACAATGCTGTCACTTTGGTCGGCATTGGTAGACAAATAAGTCAAAAGTATGCACTAAAACTACTGAATTTTGGCGACAATGTAATGTAAATATAAGGGCCTGGCTCCTTTTATGCTATTCGAGTTCTATTGAATAGACAGAATAAGGTTCAAAAGTTACATTATCCAATAACGTTCATAATAAAAAATGAAGTACGAGCCCCTTCCCACTTCAGTTGGACCAACTATTGAAATCTTAGTTTTTTCTTATCAAACACAAATAATAAAAATGTAGCAGGGTGTTATAGGTTTAAAATATTAACAATGAATATTTTGATAATATATAGTAAAAAACACCAACTTTATCAGTCCCCAATCAAATTTGCAGCATAAAAATAACACATGTTGCAATTACAGCATATCAACCTATTTTCATTTCAATGCAAAATAAGTCTATAACGCATAGGTGGCTGTGAAAAATAAAAGCCATGACAATTGTTTTTATTAATCACAGCTGTCAGAATACGTTTAAAATAGTTATGGGTAGTTAAGGTTTTCAAAATGGGTAGAGGAAAGATTATTAGTGAGAAAAGTCAGCTACTGATAATTAAATTTTTTAATTCTGGGAAATGAAACTCAGAAATTGCAACTTTATTGGACTTATCGCGGTACAGTGTGAGCAATATTGTTAGAAGATATAACGTAACCGGTTCAGTTAATATTAAGAGACGATATGTCAAAAAAGTAATATCACAAAAAACAGCCGTGCCAATTATTTACAATTAAGTGCTCTGTGGAGTGACGCTGTTAGAAGGAGAATTTCGAGGTCCACAACTCATAGAGAGGCCCACAAACTGGGATTTAGCACTTGCAAGGTAAGTTTTCTTATAAAAAAAAAGTGAAGTAAAAACCCTAAAGTTGCAGAACCTATTTATAGGAAAAAGAAAAGACACTATTAACTCCACTGCAAAAGAAAAATCGGCTTAGATGGGCTCAAGAACATAGACAACGGACACCTCAACAATGGTGTGCAATACAATGTAGTGATGAGGCCCGATTCGAAGTTTGTGACAGTCGCAGTAGAGTTATTCGTCTGAAGAGAAAAGTGAAATTTCCAGCATTCATTATGGTCTGGGGCAGTATGTCATCAAAAGGAGTAGGAAAACTTCATTTTATTGATGGAAATGTGGATACAAACAAATATTTGACAATTTTAGGAGAATCGCTTTTACCAGTGATGGAAGAATGTTTGACATCCGGCCAAGATTTTGTGTTTCAGCAAGATGGTGCAGCGTGCCATACCTCAAAAAAGGCTATAAAATGGGTTTCTAGCAGTCCAGATCTGTCACCTATTGAAACTTTGTGGCAGAGATGAAAAAGGTTCTACGACAACATCCTGCTCGTACAATCACCGAACTGAGACAAAAGCTTCAAGAAATATGGGATTGTTTTACACCAAATTTTTGCCAATACTTGGTTAACACTATGCCCCAAAGAATTTCAGCCGTAATAAAAAATAAAGGTGATGTTACTCAATGGTAATCTTTCAATTGTTGCTTTGTAAACTTCGAGCATTTATTCGCACATTGTTT
This sequence comes from Acanthoscelides obtectus, assembly GCA_963669975.1. Lineage (NCBI taxonomy): Eukaryota > Metazoa > Arthropoda > Insecta > Coleoptera > Chrysomelidae > Acanthoscelides > Acanthoscelides obtectus. The sequence goes on along the minus strand of CAVLJG010000003.1, from coordinate 64,106,174 downwards.
ATTTGTTCAGATGTTCCATTAGTTATAGGTCAAAGTTATTTCAAATATGTATGTATTACTTACGACTAGAGTGTATCTAAAATGTTTTTGAGAAAATAAATTGTTTTAGAAGTAAATAGTTTCGTCATGTTTAGTTTATAAAAGCATATTTTGGTACAAATCTTGAAGTGGGCCAACTGAAGTGGGAAGGGGCTCGTAGACGATTGTGGGCGAAAGACGAAGCGTCACATTCAAATTCTAATTATACTACAAAGCTGTTTCATCCTTTGTCAAAATCCAAGCAGTACATTCCGAGTTATAGATGAGCCAAGGACAGGCAGACCGACGGAAATCATGGTTTCTTGTGATCTGCATATCATATCTTGATCTCGAAATTCTTTGCGATTGCAATACATCCTCGCCGGTTGGAGTAGCATGTAAAACCATACATCAACTAATGGAAATTGACACAATTAAAAAATATCGATAGGTTAATATATCCTATCTCAGCATGTCCATTCGCGCTAAAGCATATCAAATGGTCTCAAACCTGAACCAGTCCAAAGAAGTTTCTACCAAAGGGATTAACCATTCTGTTGCGATCCGGTTTATACACATTCAAAAAATAAAATGGCAAATTAAATATATATAATCAGCCATAGAATTACTATTTAGATTTCACAATTTTATTTTTATATCACTTTAGGACAGTACTAGAAAATACATAGAAAACAAGGTGGCAAATTCATAAACTCACCATTTGCATTTGATACACAACTAAATATTTTTTTATCAACAAACAATCAACATTTAACAAATGGCATTTGATACGCCTTTTGCGAAAGCCATAAAACAGATGTTGAGCTAGTAATTATCTCAATTATCAATAATAATAATAGCTGTTACCAAACAAAATATCTACGTATAGATTCAAAAGCTAGACATGTTGCAATGTGCTCTAAAAATACTGTGCAAATATTTATGTATCATAAGACATTGACACTGTTTAATTGGATGGCCCGTCCATCCATGTCTATTTCAAGTATTTTTTGCGCCGATTGAGGATAATAAAAATTCGTCATTTCAAGTTACATATGTTATCGGACAAACCCGAGTTTATGATAAACTAGTTTTTCCTAGGCCAAATCAGTTTATCTTACGAGCGATAGTTTATCCTGAAATAAATTAATTATGATGAATAAATTAATAAAAGGTAGCTGCTTGGCTTTGGCTCGTTTAGTTTGCACGCGTATTGTGCCGTTATTCATAACCCAGACATTTTGAAATATTTTGTGTTGTTTGATCTAAAGTTCGGAGTGTATTTCTATATCTCCTTATCATGGATGAGTCATCATCAAGTTGATACGTAGGTCAAAAGAGTAGAGGCAGACATTCTGGAAGAGATTTTAAGATCTGAGGACGAAAAATCAACTCATTTTAATGTTTTGACAAAGGAAAAGTGTTTGGCACTTATACAACAGGTGGAAGAGACTAAAAAAACGGAAAAGAAATCACCCTTGCAACAAAGAAGACTGAAAAGATTTGATATGGTGGAAAGAAACTTACCGCACGAGATGAAGAAAATACAAATAATATAAAGTATTATCTCACCGCCGATGAGTTATATGACATGGGACATGGTGGTCCTGACAGAATATTGGCTGCATCCACCAACGAAAGTTGGAGATAACATCATCATACCTACTCCTGATCTAGATAGGGCTAAAGGAGATCTTCGGAACGTTATTGGAGTTGTGCTTGAAGCATCTGATAACGGATTTTATAAGATTGGCACCAAGCATGTTATCTTACAAAAATTGTATTGCAGGTAATTGTTTATTTAGTTGCGGTTTTCATTTTATTTAAATTGAATATTTTCATTTCAGAAATGAATTCGATATCTGCGCACAAAAGTTTTTGTTGGAAGAACATACTTGCACTTTCGTTAAAAACATCAGCGATCAAACATTCAGTTGGAACAGGCCAAGGTTTCTTTAAGTGTAGTTGCACCATGAAGTGTACGTCAAATCGATGCCTTTGCAAGAAAAATAACGTTCTCCGCAACTCGAAATGCCACAATAGTTTGACATGTAATAACAAGTAAATAATAAAAGTTATTAAACATGTTTATAATAATAGTATTTTCTTCACTTAGTAGTAAAAACATTACTTTTGTGAAGAGACTGTATGTAGACTAGGTCAAATCAGTTTTGCCTCATGACACTTAATTGATTTTAGGACAAATCAGGTTAGACTAGGATACAATAGTTCATCCTATCGCTTTTCGGATACACTGATTTGGCCTAGGAAAAAAACTATTTTATCTTAAAATCGGGTTTGCCCGGTAACATATATGTCCATTCATAACAGTTGATCATTTAAAATCGAACGGCTAGTATTAAAAGCACCAATAAAAATTAAGTTGCATATGCTGAAGACGTAATGTGTCTTGCGTCACTTTTCCGCTCTTCTCAGAAAAAGAAATTGTGGCTGAAATAAAAAGACATATTTGCACAATATTCATTAAAGGACATCTATAGAAAAAAATAAAGTACGTTGAAGCGTAGACCTAGTTTAAAGAATGCTTGAAAACCAAATTTTTGTCTAAAATGCAATAGATTAAATGCAAATGAATGGTGCGCGGTTAAAAACTGAGGCTCTGTCATAGAAAGACTACAATAGACTGATATGGCTTTGTATAATGGCATCTACGTTACTTCCTTTCTTAAATATATATCATGGATATTCAACAAAATATTGAATATAAAAAGAATACCATAATGACGGTGGCACTACATGACGCACAACGGGCAGCTGAAAGTTAAAGTAAACTCGACTGATCTTTTTCCATCAAGTAATGACCTTATACCATTATTGCAAGTATAACCTAATGAAAGTACAGGTCAAAGTTAGCTGTCTCTAAAAGTCAAAACTAGAATAGCTTCGATTTTTCTGATCAATGCAAAACCTGAATTGGCATAAGGTACATTTTCTAGGAAAACAAACTTACCTATATAGGTTGTGTAAACTTTATATTTCTATATTGTGACTACCTACTTAATATGTTGCTTTGATATGATTGTTATATAGCGGGAGTAGTAACAATTCTATAGAAAATGGAAGACTTAAAAATACCGCTAGAACTTGGTAGATAAATTCGCCAGTATAATTTTCTACAATAGAACTTTTTCAAAACCCGAAAACTGGACTAAGGTAGAAACAAGTGTGGATAATATAACATAGATAGATGTATAGTAACTAGGAATAGATGAAGAGAATAGTTAACAGTACATACTTTCTCATTTCTGTGGTGTTATTATAAATATGCAAAAAGAAAGTGTTGACATCAAACAGAATTAACACAAATCGTACCAACTTTCACGCCGGTCTACAGATATTACTCCCGCGAAACATTTTTAGTTATATGAAGAAGAAGAAATGGATGTTTCCGAAGTGAATAAAACAGTCTTTCTTCTTTCTTTGGCAGACCTCAGATACCATTCTCAACAATCAACAACTAGAATAGTTAAAATTCCTATAATATAATAATAAAGTCAGACGCTGGGAGGCGGTGGGGGTGGAGGTTGTGTCGGTTTGTTCAAGGTCTTCAAATGGTGCACGTTCATACCTGCAAGGATAGGTTTATTACATAGTATTCGAGAAAGCACTAAAAATAATTTTCAATGGACCAAGTCAGGTTTTTGTGTGAAATCGTTTTCCATTGAAAAGCTGCTACTCTCGTAACTCGTAACAGTGTTAACCCAGTTAAAGATTGAATAACTAAAGTGAAAGATAGCTTTTTCAATGGAGCAACCAGCTTTCGATCAGACATCACTTACTCCAAATTCAACGATCGGTCAAGGCACTTTGAGGCTGAAGACAAGGCAAAATGAATATTACTAGTCGCTTTCATTTTGCCTGATTTTTCAGACGATCTCACATCACTCTTGACAGAGATTTTTAGCTCACTTGGTTGAATGTTTTACGAAATTGTGTTGCAGATTAGCTTTACACCGATAAAAAAAATAATTGACAAGTCAAGGATGTGAAGACTTCACTTTCCTGGGTTGTGTGCTGTCATTCCGGGAAAATCAAATTTGTCTGACGGCTTGAGTTCAATGTGTACCAGAGAGAAGTGCGAGAAGTGTGTATCAACAAATGTGATAAATAGATAGAAGCGGGCTGAAGAATGAAGGTCATCACCACATTGCCTAGCAACGGTAACGCAGAAGGTCGTGCAATCTGTCGCGTTGCCAATATGTTATTCCAGCAAGTGTTCACACAGGGTTACAATAGGTTAGGTTACTGTCAAAGCCAAGAAAGTCTATTCGAACATATAATTTGATATTTTGTTTTCTTTTTGATTAGAATTGTTTATTTCAATTTTGATGGGACTTAGTGATTTGATTTATTTTAGATTATCTTTGATTTACACCGATGGTGTTAAAATCAACACATACTGTCGCAAAATGTCACAAATAACGTTACGCAATAAAAATCACTGCCTGCGTGTACGCAGGTGAAAGCCATTTCGAAGCAGGGCGGCGCTCTCATACGAGGGCTAGATGAGTACTGACCAAAATCGGCCAACTATGATAATGGAGTTGAAAACCTTGAATTGGAATTTACAAGATGCGGTGTTATGAAACGAACCAATGATGCGATCTTGCAGAATTTATGGCGATCCTGACCTTTCATTTCGACCTAAAATGGAGAGCGATTAGGACCGATCGGGAGTCTATCCTAAACAGATTGGACACAATTCACAATACAAAAACGTGCAAACTAAAAAAAAAAACATTATTTGGGTGTAAAGAATAAACTAACGCATACTTTCAATATGCAACTTAATTCAAGCAACTGGTGTAACATGTTGGCTTCTATCTCTTTCTAACATATGTGTTTATACACACTTCTATCTCATACACATCAAACTCAAGCAGTCAGACAAATTTGGTCCTCATTGTATGTCATTTGTGTGACTGTTAAGAGTCATCTCAAACACAATTCACACAATGGTGACGTAACTACGCCATAATTTGCAAGCCTACGTTCCCAAAGGAGGACTGTCCACACTATCATGGATTATTATTACGACATGTCACTGACTCATAAGTAGAATGCCTTTCATATTGCAAGAAGCCTCGTACGTTAGTTCCAAGCGAATAAAGTCTTAATGTCTGTTTTGCTGACATAATAATAATTAGTCTTATCTGCATATGCTGCTTCCGAATATAGAATAAAACAATGTAGAAAACCTTGGTGCAACCCACACGGGATCCTTTCTCCTCACTCTCATTTCCTTTCTACGCTACGACTTCCTCACATTTGACTGCTGGAGATCGCAACGCGAAAAATTACCCAAAGCCAAACTGCATTTCCCCGACGTCCGCACGGTAGTTTCCGGGCGTCCGCTTCTAAATTAGAGATGTGATCTGATAGAGCCGGATCAAAAATAGTAATAACACTTTCAAGGAACTTCAAAACGTTGCTAGATTATATAGGCTAAAGTTTTTTTTACTGTTTTAAACATGTAGTAACAGTGTTCAAACATGTTTTTTTTTCAGCTAAATATGAATGTTTTAAACAAAAAAAAACAGTTTTAAACAAAAAAACATGATTTTTGTTTTTTAAAAACATGTTTTTTTCAACCCTGGTTTCAAGAACACAAGTATTCCACTGGCGAAATTTTTATCCATGGAATGGCAAAAACCTCAAGAGACAGCGGAAAGCCAAGATCAGTCGTTCTACAGGAAAAGTTCTTGCAACGGTATTTTGGGAATCCAGCGGCGTACTGCTAGATGACTTCCAATTTTACAAATACATCACACCACTTGCAATAATAGACACATCAGTACCAAATAGGAGGTATACAAAAAGAAGACAGACAAGGCTAATAAAATTAGAGAGACGGACAGGCCAAATCAATTTAAAGTGAGAAAATTGCATATAATCACTTTTATTTGGCGAGAGATCGATGTGGTGTTGCCAGATAGATAATTCTTTTTGGATGAGTCCATTGCCCATCACTTGTAGCGAGACATTACGTATTTTTCGATGAAATTTACTTTTGTAATTGTTGTACGTTGGAAAATATTGATGCAAGTGTATCGATGCTATGGGATATTCTAACGATTATTTTCCAAACATATTCTAACAATTGGAACAGAATGGGTCCTGAATCAAATATTTTCAAATAGCATTATGCAGGAACTACAGAGAATCATTAAAGTTCCCTATTTAGTGTGTAAGAGCGCGATAGAGAAATGTGTACGAGAGCGAGACCGCGAATGAAGCCACCACAAACTCGTTGGCCTTGGGTGTCGAACAGACCTCATTCGCGCCCTCACTCTAACATAGGTGTTACCCTATCTGTCTCTCTCATACACATTGCTCAATGATTCTCTGCAGATTTTGTATTTTCGGAAAATGGATGTATGGAATATGCAACAACAGCGCAACTTTGTTACTTCATTCAGATCATTATCAGTTTAGTAGTATGCAAATATTTCTGGCAGTTTGGCAAAATGCTGTTTTCGGTTTCACGCTCATAGATGGCCCTGTCCTTGTTTTAGAATGTGGTAAAAAGCGACTAGTAATGCACTGCACAATCAATTTAAAGGGATAAGGCCAATGATTGCGTCCGACAAACTTCAAAGGTATTCATCGCGGTGTCCCGTCTTGGTATGCCTATACATTCTCTTTGGCAGCATCATAAAAATAGGTCTATCCACCAGAAAAAAAATGTCACTTCTATCAAAACAATGTGATGAATAGTAATTATTTTCACTTACCACAGTCTATCAGTCCACCATCCGACCTAGTCCTAGCGTGACTAGACTTCTGAGGCTTACTACTATTACTGTTACTATCACAATTTGGGTTAGGTTCGGGGTTGACGCTACTGAGTTGCTCGTCAGACTTGTGAATGAGGTTCTTTTCCGGTGACCTTCCTAACGTCATTGATTCAAACTTCGTTTGCAACTCTGTATGCTTTAATTTTTGGTTGTTTTTGACCCCCAAATCGATGGACCTCGGAAGGGGTTTAGGGTGCTCCACCTTTGGTTTAGTTTCATTTTCAATGTGCTTTAGAGGTGGTTTGCCGTTATCTACTGTCATTTTAGTGTCAGCTTCGATCAACTTTGCAGTGTCCAATCTCACGTTTGATTTCGCCTCAGGGTCAGAGGGTCTTGGAGGTGGTTTTCCGTTATCTATACTGATTTTACTTTCACTGTCGGTCGGTCTTATTTCTGGCATTGGAGTATCCAATCTTACGTTTGGTTTTATCTCGAGGTCAACAGGGTTTTCTTCGTATTTTACATAGGATTTCATCGCGATGTCTGTTTCTATTGCATCAGGTTTTACGTTGTCGACCTCCGTTTTTGATTCAATATCTGAAAATAGATATCAATATTTAAATTTTATCAAAGGAATCCGAGAGATACACTAATAAGGTGCAGGGTATGCTTTTTAGTATTGAGAAGTTATTAGAAAAAATTTATAGGGGACTTTCGTAATTTATTCGTGTGTATTACATGTCCATGATTTATATTAATTTTTGCAAGACTCAAGATAATATAATTTGGATTAGGTATTCCTATGCCTTCCCAATGCAAATAATTTTTTTTACTCATACTATCCATCAGCTACATAATTTGAATCTTTTAACTGAAGAGCGATAGAATCCTGAACAGATATATTTTCATTACTCTCGCCATTTATCGACTTCTCTGACATTTTATCCTTTTTCAAAGTAGAAAATTGAATGGAATTTTGAAACCATTCGTCCGAGTGCCGAATGTCCATTAAAAATAATAAGAAACACATATTACTCAAAAAAGAATAACTTTACCAACAATCATAATTAACACTTAAAATTTATAAGAGGTACGATGTGATTAATGACAACGATTTTTCAGCTGTTGTGATCGGTTGCCCCGCCTTGCTAAGCTTATCCTGATTTTAGATGTTGCGCCCAATACACGAACTTAAATGAACAGCTGAGCGGACTAGAAGGGTTTCCTTGCTCAAAGTGGATCTTCCAATCTAAAATATGCCTTGGCTTTGATAACTCGATAGTCGAGTATCTCGAAATTAATGTTTAAAAAGTTTAAACATTTGAAATACGGAATTTTTGTATAATTGATAAGAATATGATATATAACTTATAATAATGATTTCGTGATCGCTGTACTCAAGTACACCAAATAACATTAGGATTGCTTTTTGAAATAGAATTTAGAAAATGCGAGTTATTCGCATAGTCACTACCAAAAGTTATCCGAAAAAGTTAATACTTGATATTTGAAGATACACTGTTGTGAGATGTTACTTTATCTTTTTTACCACACTGGCGTGGTGCAACAGAAACCCAATTTAACGACTACGTTGCAGTAGATTCGAAAAAATTGTCTTCCAATATCTTTTAGGGCAGCACATTTTCTCGATTATGTGCGTTTAAAGATTACGGCCATGGTTCAAGAGGAACAAAGAAACACATCGCCGCTTTTGAAAAAAGGCTCTAACTCTATATACTGCTACTGTGCGACGCTAGTTAAACTTTTTCAATTCTGTTAGTTTTGTTAACTGTTGTAAGTTTGCTGACCACATGTCGTAACCTATCACCGGCAAAGAGCGGTGACCAGCATGGGTATTACGTACTTTTTCTTATCCATTCATTAGAAAATTACATATGCAAATTTTCTCAATTTAAGAAATGAGAGAGGTAAGAAATAATTATATTCACTGTACACTGTCGAATTGCAAGTCATATACATGCTAACAGTAATTAAACATAACGAGGGCGCGGTGGTGATTTCCCGTGATTCTCAAAGTTTTTGAGAACACAAAAAACGTAAAAAATCGTGATTTAGAACTTTGAGCATAACATGTCCTCAGAAAGGACAACATACATATAAATAACCCATCGGGCACAGCTAATAGATATATTTCATTGGCATCATATTCAGTAATGATTTTCTCACACAGCAAATATCACCGATTTTATACACATGCAGACCAATACACATCAAAAAGATGCGATCTTGCTATTCAATCAACTAACTTTCTTCTCAGAGATGAAAACTACAGACTACTCGGCCTCACAAAACATATGCAACCAACAATGCGTGTAGTTGAGTCATTCATCCATAGATGGACGCTCACAACGATCCTAGTGAGCAAACGTGAAATGACTGCACCCTAAAGACTCCGTAGTCTGCAAGATGACATATGTTTTTTTGACGTTTTATAGGTTTTTTACATAATACCCGTGTGGATATTCCGTGTTCGGTAAGCTAGCATCATTCGTGGCATCCCTAATAATGAGATCTCATAGCTACTATGCTGTTATGTGTAGCTAGTATAATGTGATTGCTATCTGTCAACCAACGATCATCGTCTCATCTAGTCGCAGGCGATGGCTTTCAATCTCATTAGCACGGCATACATCTAGAGCAGATATTAGACGTTGTGAAATACATTGAAAATGCGATGAACGCGACAGGTGTTAAGGTTTTAGGCAAATGCACGGGTGGCATGAATCATCTAGCCTCACCATAAACCTAAGGTTTAGTAAGAAGGAAACGACGCTGTCAGAGACCGACTGGGATAATGAGCAGGAAACAGTGGTAAAACGTACTGCATTAGGATTTTCAAAAAATAAAGGATTCAACAAACCAACAGAAAAATAAGTTTCAATTAATGTACTCACCTCTACTACCCTGCATCTCGGTCGCCACATTCTCATTTTCTACCGCTTTAACCTTATGCCCGAGAAACTTCTCCTTCTCGCCAATATTATTATCATGTCCCGGCTGGAAGACTTCATGCTTCTGATGTATGTTGATGTAGCTGGGCTGCTGCTTGTTGGCCACGTTATACACCGAGCATTGCGTTCGTTTGAAGATATCTCCGTCCGCGGATCGCATCATCATGTTCAGCGATGATGGTCTGGCGGGTACGACCGGTTTTGTGTCTGGGTCTTTCCGCCTGATTTGGGTTGTATCCATGGTTTCCGTTGTCTTAGCAGATTTTTCGATACGGTTGTCGTGGATCACGGGGTGCACAGCGCTTGATATGTACCTAGAAAAAAACTTACACTGAAAACACCAACTTCTAAAAATACAGTAGCAGACATTCAAATATATATTATAATCAATGGTATATATTTAAACAATGAACGATTTCATAAGGATCCCATTTAAATTTTGCAAAATGGAAATAATTAAAGTAACTGAAACTACATCTAGCTTTTTTTCACTGGCATGTATCGGTGGATATCAGTGCTCAAGTTCTTGTAATACTGGTGCAAGGAAATGTCCAGTAAAGAGTAATCGTGTGGAAACAAAACCAGTCCACAGTTATTATTTTGTCAACTGTTCAACATCCTATTTGAATTGGTTAGTGCAAAAATGCATATCATAATGAAATAATTCATCGGATACTGGTTCTGTTTTTGAAATGGCCAATCAAAGTCCCGAACTTACGATGTTTTTGCACATAATGTGTATCAAGTAGTGTTATTTGAAGGGGAAGGACGGTAGTGATTTACCACGTGTATACCCAGAATAAGCAGTACTCATCCCGGAGGAAAGTTTGAACAGGAAATATACGGAAAAATATGATGTATGAAATATGCCTAATAGATGCGTAATATTACCGGGGTTGGAAACATAAATTGCTAGCATAAAAAAATTACATAACTTTTCCCCACCTACAGCTCCCAACATGGAATTTTTAACCCCTGCAGAAATTTTTCTGAAAATGATCAGGATCCTCTGAATTATCAAAAAACCTTTGAGCGACTTTTATTTTGTTGTTGCGTGTAGCAGTACCGCCACACTACCGATTTCCAAAAACTAAAAAGTTTTTTCGTTATTGGCATAGTATTAATCGACGTCAAGTCTTCAAGTTTCAAGGGGAAGTGTATGGGGTAATCTATAATGTATGAAATATCTCTAAAAGGTGCGGATTGGAAATGTATAAATTGGTAGCATAAACATTTTCATATACTCTCCCCTACCTCCTACAGCCCCCAACATCCAATTTTTGCGGCTTTTGCTGTTGTGAAAATTTTTCTAAAAATGATAGATGATAGTTTGAAATGTCAAAAAACAAATTTTGGAAAATTTTTATTTTTTTGTTTTTTTTTTTTGCCTGTAGGACTGCCGCCACTCGACAGATTTTCAAATACTACAAAGCTTTTTCGTTCCTAGTTTAGTAGTAACATTGCGTGTAAATTTCATCAAAATCAGAGCGGTACTTCTCAAGTTATAGACGTGCCAATAATTAGAGGACAGACAGATTGACGGAATTGAGTTACACGGTTCTTCGTGATGTACATTCCAGATATACTGCCAGGACTCAATAACTGTTTAGCATTTAATATTGGTCTTAAAGAGTCAAATGAGATTATCAGGTAAAATTAAGTAACCTCAAAAGAGTTCCTTTTTTGTAGTTTTAAAATAGTTCAGTCTCAATTAACTTTGAAACTGAATAGCTTTATGAAGAATTTGCGGGCTGTTTGGCTTCATAACGTTCTAGTTTGCGACGTAGTTTTCAAGCAGGTTTGAATATCCTCCTAATATAAATACTAAATCTCATTATTGAATCTAATTGATCTTATGACTAATGTGTCAGTAAGAGTAACTACACTTCTTGGTAGAAACAATAAATCTAAAATCACCTCTTCCTTCATGTCTAAAATGGACACCGCATTTTATTTAGAGTGGAGCGGTGGTGTAGTGCATTGTTAAATTTAGCAATAGTACTAGTCGATGTTATGGTTAGACTTATATTAAAACCAAGCGGCATTTATCACAGCCGCATTCAAACTAGACGGTTTTAATTCCAATGACATCATGTTTTTATGAAGGATATGTGCTCGTGGAAGGGTATAAAATAAAAACCGTTGGTCCTAACGTTTCTCTATCGTTTGACTAAATGGTTTTAATTTTCGGCCATCCTGCTTTCTCGATTCGTTGGAAGCCATGATAGATAACAATATTGACGCTTACATAAAAATGATATATTATTAACTCAATGGCGTAATTCACATTTGTTTTAAAATGGAAAAAATGAAATGATACATAAATTTATTTTTGTTCACGTGTTAAATTTTCTTTTTTTAATTGTAAAGCTGTTTTATTCAAGACCTTTTTCGTTAGGATTTATCAATAAATACGGGCGCGCAAGTATTTTTCTGACTTGACAGTCCGGAATAACTGCCTTTTTTTTATTAATCATTGTTACAGAGGCGTACCAACAGTAATGTACAAAAGTATATAGATAAATATGAATATTTACCTAAATATACTAAGTGACATATAAATCCGAACACCCAGTTTAAATGGTTTTATTTTAATAAAATTTTGTATAAGTACTTATTGAAGCATAATAAGTAAATGATAAAAATTTCAAAATGATTGCACTGCTTTAAAGCCCTTTGACCTTTAATAATGTGTGGATTCACCCTGATGTGCTACGCATTCTCCAACGCGCCTCCTGTGGTATCTTATTCCAGGCTACCACCAACTCCTCTCGAAGTGCTTCTAGAGTCTGAGGAGGACGTTGCAAATTGAGCAATCTCCTACCCATCATATCCCACACGTGCTCAATTGGGGATAAGTCGGGAGATCTTGGTGGCCATGGTAACAATGTGACATCATTATGTTGAAAGAAGTCTATTGTGACTCTTGCAACATGTGGTCGGGCATTATCTTGTTGGAAAGTTGGATCTGCCAGGGTGTCAAGATAGGGTAAAAGATGGGGTTCTAGAACTTCGTGGATATAACGCTGCGCGTTCATGTTACCTCTGATGAAGATTAAAGGTGACCTGGAACCATAAGCTATAGCACCCCAAACCATAACTCCAACAGTGTGATGAACATGTCTTTCAACAAAAAACTGTGGATTCCTCCTTTCACCACGTCGCCTTCTAACCCTGGCATGACCATCGTGCATGCCTAAACAAAATCGAGACTCGTCACTAAAGACAATACTGTTCCATTCCTGATCCCAGAGTGACCGTTGTCTGCACCACTCAAGGCGATTACGTCGGTGTTCTCGAGTTAAAGGGAGGACCCAGTGTGGCCGGTATGAAAACAAGCCAAAACTTCTCATTCGTCGGTAAACACTTCGCATGCCAATAGGTCTTCCGTGTTCTGCAAACCATTCATTTGCAATGGACCTGGTAGTGGAGAAACGGTCCCTTAAGGCCAATAATCTTAGGCGGCGATCTTCACGGTCTGTTGTTCTACGGCGGCGTCCAGTGCCCCTTGCTCTTTGCGTACGGACTTCTCGAAGCCATGCCTGACAACACCTAACCACAGTGTCTACACTTCTTTGCACTCTAACTGCAATTGCCCGAAAAGAAAGTCCAGCTTCCCGAAGTCCCAGTATACGGCCCCTATCAAACTCACTAAGTTGACGAAATCGTACAGGTCTCCGTACTCTAGGGCATCGTAACCGATCCTAAAGGATGTTAAGAACCAAAATCCGCCAACGTTGATTCTTTACTGCGGCTAAAATATTCATTTTTAGAGCGTTAGTGAATTAAAAAAAAGCAGTATAAAAACCGGAATGTCCAACTGATAAGGCTGAAAATTTTTTCACTTGTTATTTACAGTAAGATAAATACATTCACCAACTTTTATTAAAATAAAACCATTTAAACTGGGTGTTCGGATTTATATGTCACTTAGTATACCTTTAGAAAACAAATTCATACTTCATTGCTCCATAAACAAATGCGTTATTAGTAGAAAAACTAAATTCCTTGTTTTTACATTATCTGCAATGAACACAAAACAAGTCTGAATATAAGCACTTTTTTATGAGGGACCAAAATATGTAGACAAATTCCTTTCAACATTAGTTTAGTACAGTTTCGTGTCAGAAGAGGATTAGTTTGTGTTCATCAAGTATTGTGGAATAAGTTGAGTGACTTTAAAACCATGCGGCGTGGTCCAGAAATTTCTTTCGATGTAAAAACTAAGATCATAGAGTTATACAAAGATGGTCAACGTCAAGTCGACATTGCCAAAAATTTGACACTGAAGCGTAAAGCAGTTTGGGCAATATTGAATAAATATAAACAAAAAGGTATCTTGGAAGCCTCTAAGAGAAGTGGTCGGCCTAGATCAGTTAGATTAATAAAAGTGACTTCGCTCAAAGATCCGTTTAAAACCCCAAGACAAATAAAAGCCGAAATCGAGATAAGAGGAATTGTCAGAGTTTCTACGAAAAGTATAAGTAGAAGATTGAATGATTTGAAGTTATTTGCACGTGGCCCGAGTAAGAAGCCGCTAATCTCGAGGAAAAACTGTAAGGACCGATTACAATTTGCACGGTTGCATCTTGATTGGAGCATGTGTGACTGGAAGAGGGTATGTTTCAGTGACGAATCCAAGTTCAATATGTTTGGATCAGATGGTCTTCATTACGTTAGACGTCCTAGTGGACAAAGATTGAACCCCAAGTACACTTTGCCCACTGTCAAACATGGAGGCGGGTCTGTTATGGTTTGGGGGTGCTTTTCGGGGTTTGGGATGGGACCTTTACATAGAATAAATGGCATTATGGATAAGTTTGTATACACAGTCATACTAAAGCATGTCATGTTACCCTATATGGAAGACAATATGCACTTAAGATCAATCTTCCAGCAAGATAATGACCCGAAGCACACTTCAAATCTCGCAAATAAATTCTTTCTGGATGAAACAATACCAGTTCGCAAATGGCCTACACAGTCTCCCGTTATAAACCCCACTGAAAATCTATGGAAATACTTAGATAAGCAAATACGAGATAAACATTATTCAAACAAGGATGAACTTTTTGCCGCTTTAGAGCAAAAGTGGAGACAGATTGATGAATCTTATATCAATAACTTCTACAATCTATGCCGAGACGATATGCCAGGCGGTGATTGATAATAATGGTTATGCTACAAAATATTAACACAAAAACATGGTTGGTTTTCTATAATTCAATGAACTTTGCTTCTTTTTTCTATAATTTTTTTGCTTTATCTATATATTTTTGTCCTTCATAGTTCCAGTTTTTTCCATTAGTTTTTTATTGAAGGGAGAGTCTAATGAATTTATTTATGTATAAGTGAGTATTATGTATACAGGTTGGTGCATTAATAAAGCAAGTTAAAAAAGAAATACAGCACAATATTAATTTGTCTATATACTTTTGTCCATTACTATATATATAATAAATATAAAAATTTGTTGTTCTACGATCTGTTATATGTTAACAATAAGGTAAACTGTCCTTAAATGTATACATGTATACATACAATGAGCATCTTTCAGTTTACGTTAAAACTGTGTGGGTTTAAAATGTATTTGGTCTTCAAAACAGATAATAAAGTTTTATTAGGGTTTTTATTTTTAGTTTTATCGACCGCTTTCAGTGTCAGCCCTTTTATGCTGAAGGCGAGCTACTAGAAACTTAAGGTTTACTAAAAACCAATTAGTTTTAATTGAAGTTTTATTTCACAGTTTTAACGCATCATTACGATACTTAATAAACCCGTTCGGTCCTACTTGGATACGCCAACATAAAATGAGGTAACAGAACCCTAGTCCTGGACTACTCAAAGCTTAAATTATAATGTTGGTTGTAAAAACTGAGGGTCGTAATGTTGACGCGAAATTTCTATAGCTGAACGTGCCCCCAAGAGAACTAATAATTTGATGTATACATAAGGCAAAATGAATCACATCAGCACACACTCACATACCTCACACTGTTCATAACTGGCTGTTGATTTTTGTTAGTGTTGATCATGTTTTCTGTCACTGTCGCCCGAATATCTACTACCTTCTGAGTTGTCTGACTAGCACTATCCTTCTTCTCGGCTTTGGCAGGCGAATTATTTTGGCTTTTCACCTTACTTGGTGGAGAAGTGTTGACGTCCTGAAATGACAGGGTTGTAATATCAAATTACAAACGAGAACTTTTTCTTGCTGAATCGGTACCTGAGAATGCTTCAAGCTGACGCAATCGTCGTCGGATTTCGACATGATGTGCGGCGTGTGGTGACCTGGTGGTATCGGGGCACATTTCTTTTTCCTGGTATTAGGTCTTGGACTCTCCCAACAGACGTTCAGATTCGGATTGCTTGACTTGTGGTTCGTAATATAATCCTCTTCATGAAAATTCTCCGGTAACGTTACATATTTGCTGGCGTCTTCAGGGAACAACACATCCACTTCTTTGATGAACAATTCTATCAGCGTATTGACCGTCACACAATTGCCTGTGAATAAATAGAAGATATAGGATATAGTGTAACATCTGGAACTTATCCTGTGGTTTCCATGATGATAATTTCCCATGTTTATCCGGCCAATGAAATCACATATACACTACCGTCCAAAAGTTTGGAAGCAGTGAGGTAAAATCAAATAAAAAATTTAGACCTCTTCAATTATATGGTATTAAATTAAAAAATGAAGCAGAAATAACTTCGACAAAACAGAAAATTAACGAATAATGTGAAAAATAATCAAAGTTTAACTTCATCGAAGTGTCCACCTTTTGCTTTAATAATTTTAGCGCATACTTTTGGGCATTCTATTAATTTCTTAAAATTATCTTCGCCTAACTAGTTCCACTCACTCTCTAATAACTGCCATAAATGTTCTGAGCTCATAGGCTCACCCTACTGTCGAGCTCATCCCAGACAAGTTCTATTGAAAAAAGATCTGGTGACTGCGATGGCCATTGCATGATTTTTTAAACCTTCTCATCTATTTTGTTCTTTAATAAATTCTAGCACAGTTTAGATGAATGTTCGGGGTCATTATCTTGTTGAAACGAGGACCAATGAAATTTACTCCACAAGGTACGGCGGAGTCCTGAAGAATTTTTAAGTAACCATCTTTGTTCAATTTTCCAGTTATATTCACAAGATTTCCGGGCTTATTGTTTTCAAAATAACCTCAAACCATCACATTACCACCACCATGTTTCACAGTTGGCACTGCACGTGCTTCGGAAGCCCTTTCTTCCTTTGAACAGTTTACAAACACACGTCTATTGGATCCGAAAATGTGAAACTTCGATTCATCGCTCCAATGAGCATTTTCCCATTGACCTGTAGTCCAGTCTTTGCCAATTCTAGTCTATTTTTCTTGTGTCTAATTCTTAATTTTGTTTTTTTTTTGCAGCAACACACCCATTTAGACCCACAGACAGAAGACGTCGTTTAACAGTTGCTACTGAGACTGGCTTTACTCGCGTACTATTCACAGATGTGGTAATTTGTGGTGCGGTTAAGCGTTGATTGCGTTTAGACAGAACTCTGATGAAGTTATCCTCTTGATTAGTTGCGGTCTTAGGTCTGCCTGATTTTTTTCTGTCTGCGTTTCTTCCAGTTTCTTGTTTTCTAGCAAGAGTGTAGTGAACACCTTTACAAGAAATTCCAAGCCTAGTTGCGACTTCTTTCTTCCTCACGAAGAATACAAATAGCAGTTCGCTGTTCAAGCGTGATTTGCTTGCGTTTTGCCATTTTCTGGAGAAAAATTATGGGAAAAGCTGTAGTCAACAATTTTTGAATAATGATGTTATTGTTAAACAAGTTAAAAATAACAAATACTACCGATAGCAACACGTCAAAGTATGAAAAAAGCAACCGCAGGATTAAGTAAGAAAACACGTGTTTTGTCAACATCTAGGGATTTGTAAAAACATGTTTAAGGAGAGCAGTCGATCCTGTTGTTGATGTTGTGTAAACAATAATAAAAAGCCATAAAGATAACATTTATTATAAATTTTTACCGCGTTTCGTTTCGACCAAAAAGAGATGTGCTTCCAAACTTCTGGACGGCGGTTTATTTGAAATTCATCTTTAATGTAGTAAACGTTTCGACTACAACGGTAACCTTCTTTAAAATATGACTCTTTTGGCAATATTTTATTCATCTAGCTTCCAGGTGACAGATCGTTTGTTTTTTCTTTTCATTTTCAGATTCCTATAGTCCCAAACCATCATTAAAAATTTTAAAATGGCTGGTTTTGCATGGTGTAATCTTAATGGTATCATGAAAAATAGAGCACAAGGATGCAAATAGGATTTTTTTCTAATCAACTATTGTCGTTACCTATGTTTACATTGATGTTCTCATGTTTGTTCCACAGCAAGTTAGGTGACATTACGATGGCCAGGTTTGAAGACGTCATCTTGTTCTCAGGATGCTTCGTCAGCTTTGAAAGGAACTGAAAGAGGTATGAGAGGTTATCTTTGTTCTCTTGTGGTAACCTTTGAACGATGCTCTTAACCACTTCTAGTCTATGATTGTCCGGCAATTGGGCGGCTTCTAACCATTCTTTGTGCAGATGAAAAGTCAACAGAGGTTCGGGCAGCTCTCTGAAAAGGATAAAATGTAGTCAATTAGGTTGACTTTACACTTCCCACGCAACGCCGGCATCAGTTCATAAACGATTATATTCAGCGCAAGTTAGACCCTATCCGAATAAGAAAGCGCCATAGACCTCATACTCCTATCCTAGATAGATGATAGATACTATGCTTTTGTTCGTTGTCAGAGAGACCAAGCTTAGACCATACTAATGAGTTGCCAAAAAAGCACGAAACAGCTATCTGTGGTTGACTGTATTTTGGTTAGACAGACGAAAGGGGCATGTTCAAGTTAGACCCTCTACGAAAAAGGTTAGTTACGAACATGTGAGAAAGAGAAAGTAATCGGATTAGGTTGGTCAAATAGGTCCGTACAATTACTACATAACATTCTTCCACTGCCCTACTCGTAGTACCCAATATCTGAAAGCATGATAGGTCACAGGTGGTAGAGCGCCAGTGATGCAGGACATAAACGAACACCGGCACGCCGTTAGTCAGCAGATGCAATGACGGTTATCGAAAAATTTGTCTATCGTTCCAAATTTCAAAGTGAAAAATAAACATTCACTATACTTAGTAACATTTTAGAATTAAATGAAAATATTAAATAAAACCAAGTCTCATATATGATGAACAAAAAAAAACCCTTGGACAAAAGTATGGAAATAATATTTTTAGTACGAAAAAAAAAGTTAAACATACAGATTAAACAAGCAGTGTTCAATATTTTGTTGAAAATCCCTTCGCCTTAATGACTTCCCTACATCTTCTTGGCATGGAATCAACCAGATTTCGACACACATCAACTGGAATCTTCCGCCATTCATCTTGTAGAACTTCCCATAGATCATTCTCACTTTGCCCAATGATCCGCTCTAAGTGCTCCCAAAGGATTGAGGTCGGGGGATTGCGAAGGCCATTCCAGTAAATCAACGTGTTTCTCTAAAAGCCAATTTTTTACTAAATGGGATGAATGTTTCGAGTCGTTATCTTGTTGATATCTCTACAACAGCGGCATTTCTTCTTCGGCATAATGTAACACAGTATTCTGTAATATGTCGCGCTACATAAAGCGATCCATTTTCCCAGTTATTTTCAGTATCGCGCCCGTTCCAGACCTGGGAAAACACCCCCATACCATAACACTGCCACCACCATGCTTTTGTGTAGGCTTTTGATACTTGATATCAATTTTTCTCCCGACAGGTCTTCTTACAAACGATCTTCCACCACCACCAAATATTTTAAATTTGCTTTCGCCACTCCAAAGCACCATACCCCCGTTTTTAAGTGTCCAATTTGAATGTCTCTGAGCAAACTGAAGTCTGGCCTTTCGATTCTTTTTAGACAGCAACTCTTCCAAACAACCCAACTTCACATAGACGTCTTCCCACAGTACGGGCCGTTATGTCTGTGTTGGGATATTGACGAATTTCTGCATTAATTTGGACGACTTATACGGATCAGCTATCGAAATTCTTTTGATGCCCCTATCAACATAGAGGAAAGTTTTTCTAGGACGACCTGACTTTGGATGATTAGTAACGTTTCCTAGTAACCGAAACTTTTTTAGAATTTTTGAAACGACATCCTCGCTTAAGTCTAAATTTCTTGATATAGTACGTTGCTTTACACCCTGCCTTTTCAACTCGACAACTTTAAGTCGCAACTCTTCGGGCAAATACTTATTATTCCTGCTCATTCTTAATAGGGTGCTGATTATGCAGTGATACAACAAAACTAATCCAATGATGTTAAATATGTAACAATGCTGATATGAGAAGGTAGGAATGTCTATGGCACAAAAAGTAAACATCTGAAAATACGTGATACCTAAACAGGCATATAAAATGAATGGCACCATTTATTGTTGTGTACCAGGCGAGCTGGTAAAATATTTGAAATGAAAATATTTCCATACTTTTGTCCATGATTGTCTCTCTAATAGGTGCGTATAAATATCGGGGATGGAAGTGTATGAAAATACAAACATTAAAAAATTGCGATATATATGTTACAAAGACACAACCAAAATATAAGAGGCAGTTTTTGGAAATAAGGGAACAGCGCAACTAATTGAAAAAGGGCGCGGTTCTATTACCTTTCGGGGAACTGTTTTCTCCAACACTGATATAGGAGTCGCTACCCGAGTCTCTCAGTTATTCTACTTACTCGTTTTCAAGAACTGACCCCTTCGTCGCCCTTGTTTATCAATTATTTTGATTACAGATGTTATTTCCATTTGCTTATCAGCGATAAGCCATGCCACTTTATATCTACATATAAATTCTATGAACTTAGTGTTACCTGAGGTACAGCTTCAACAGACTGGCCAGTACATGGGCGTCCCTATATTCTGGGATCAAGGCAACAAAACAGCCAGAATCTATGGATGCTTTCAGTCGTTTCACTTTGGTGGTACTCGCTGCTACCCTGAACAGACCTTCTTCTGAAAGACCATATTCGGATAGGGCTGTAATGCAGATTTCTAGAGGATAAGCCAGTCTTTTGCCCGTTATCCTTAGATGTTCTTTTAGTGATGTACCGAATACTTTGCGTACTGGGCTATTACCTAAAAGAATAATAATAAATGCCATCATTATCTGCAGTGACGCAAAATTTAGCCACTTAAACCCAAAGCAAGAAATGGAAAATATTACACATATTACAAAAAATATATTTCCTAATACGACAAAATTGACTGAACAAGATAAATGCAGGGCCAATGTATAGATATGAAAAAATATACAAAGATGCACACAACACCATAAAATAATAATGGCCAAACAGACTATATCAGTCTAAGCTAGAAAAAACAATCACAGGAGTACAATAGAGAAAGACAGACTTCTCATCAATTATCAATGGTGCGAGATAGCTAAAATGTCGCACTATTCTTCTTAATGCTCTTCGGTCGGCGTTTGTGATATTACTTTTTTTCACATATCGTGGCTTAATATTAACTGAACCAGTTACGTTATATCTTCTAACAATATTGCTCACACTGTACCGCGATAAGTCTAATAAAGTTGCAATTTCTGAGTTTCATTTCCCAGAATTAAAAAATTTAATTATCAGGAACTGACTTTTCTCACTAATAACCTCTCCTCTACCCATTTTGAAAACCTTAACTACCCATAACTATTTTAAACGTATTCTGACTGCTGTGATTAATAAAAACAATTGTCATGGCTTTTATTTTTCACAGCCACCTATGCGTTATAGACTTATTTTGCATTGAAATGAAAATAGGTTGATATGCTGTAATTGCAACATGTGTTATTTTTATGCTGCAAATTTGATTAGGGACTGATAAAGTTGGTGTTTTCTACTATATAAATATTATCAAAATATTCATTGTTAATATTTTAAGCCTATAACACCCTGCTTCATTTTTATTATTTGTGTTTGATAAGAAAAAAACTAAGATTTCAATAGTTGGGCCAACTGAAGTGGGAAGGGGCTCGTAGTGTGCAGCCTGTGAATTACAATTTAGGCGGAAAAATATGTATCAATGGTGATTTATAGACCTCCTGGTGGAGACATGAATATATTAATAAATGTTTTAGATAATCTAAGATTTTAATATTGATTTCACTAAGAATTGTACTAATAAAATTAAGCTGTGCTCTTTAATTAACTCTTACAATATTCATCACACAATTGCTTCTTACACAAGAGTTACTTCTAATTCCAGCTCTGGTATAGATAATATTCTAACAAACTCTAAACATTCAAGAGCAGAGGCTTTGAATACATAAATATCTGACTATACTGCACAAAAGTTAATTATAGAATCTGCAAGTGAGCAAAGAAATGTGTTCACTTATAAAAGAAAGTTAAATTTTAATAATCAGCAACTCTTTTTGAGAATGATTTAGGTGATAATCAATGGTCTGAAGTATATAACAAGAACCATGAGGTGAATGCTCAATGGGAAAACTTCAGCTCTATATTTCTCTCAATATTCGATCAGAATTTTCCGATAAAAAGGTAAGGAACACTAACAAGAAGAATAAAAACATGATAATGATGTAGAAATAGCATAGTGTCAGAAAGAATTATATATTTTATATCCAGTTAGCTTGGTAGATTCTACCTATTAAGAACAGTATAAGTTAAAAAGAAAAGAATACAACATGAAACTGACAAACTGCAAAAAAAGACAGTACAACAACAAAATACTAATGTCTGATAATAAGGGTAAAACAGTATGGCATATAGTAAATTAATTAACTTGGTCTGGCAATTTTAAGCAACAGACAGAATCAGAGCTTGATTTGGATCTCACAACAGATAAATTCAACAAAGTCTTGGTGGAATTAATTGAGAACTTAACTCGCAACAACAGTCCCGTTTATGAATGCACTCTTAAACAAATTGTCTGTCAGGTCTGTAACCCAAGTTGAATTATTTGAAATTGTCAAATGTTTAAAAAATAAAAAGAATAGTGGTGAAGATGAAATATCCAGTATAATCATAAAAAATTGTATTGATTACATTGTAGATCCATTGGTATTTATCAATAATTCATTGAAATATCGTATTTATCCTAATCAGTTAAAAACAGCACTTGTTATTCCAGTGTACAAGAATAAAGTCGATTTGTCATCTTTTGATAATTTCAGACCCATAAGTTTGTTATTAGCTTTTTCAAAAATATTTGAGATGGTAACGAATTTTTTAACTCTAAATGACCTGATAATTGAAACTCAACATGGTTATATTAAAGGAAATTCAATTCTTTCAGCTGCTTATAAGTTTATTCAGAATATTATAGAGGACTTGGCCAACAATAAGAGTGTACTGGGAATCTTTCTTGACCTTACTAAAACGTTTGACTGCCTAGATCACAATACAGGGTTATCCAAATTAAGTGTCCACCATTAGTAACTTTGTTATTAGTGAAAATACAAAGTTGTTTGAATTAGCAAACTAGTAGCATTTTTAACGCTGGTAAAAATGAGAAATAAAAAAAACAATTGAGAGTCGTTATTTTGATTTTTTTCAGTAAAATAACATTTTTTTAAATGGAAACCCCTGTATATTATATTTTTTTCTGTTAAAGCATCAAATTTTAAACAAAAAAGCTTACAATAACTTTTCTCCTAGGTTACAAATTGTTGAAGTTATGGCCTCCAATCTGAAACAATTAAATTGTATCGACAAACTTTATTTTCAACATCAACTTATAATCTTACAAAATACAATAACAATTTTTTTTAAAGAAGATGCTCGAAAACACCACCTTGTTCTTCAATACATTTTTGGGCACGTTTTTCAACTGCTCGAACTGTCTTAAGTATGGTCCTACCATCTATCTGGGTTATCTTTTCCCTAACTGCAGTCTTTAACGCGTCAAGGTTATCGTACCTTCGCTTGTAAATTTGGTTCTTTAAGTAACCCCACAAGAAGTAATCAAGTGGGTTTAGATCTGGTGATCTGGGAGGCCACTGTATTGGGCCATTTGTTCCTATCCACTGATCATTAAAAGTAGTACTTAGAAAATGATAAGTACCTCTGGAGTTGTGGGCAGGTGCGCCATCTTGCTGAAAATGCAGATGATGTCTACTTATAAGATCCAATTCGTCTAAGAAATTAGTCAGAATTTCTGACATAAATTCCACATATCTTTCACCAGTTAGGGTTCCCTCATAAAAGAACGGGCCAACAATTTTTGAACCAATTATACCGCACCAAACGTTGAAACTGAAACGGACTTGTGGGCCTCTTGGATGTACTAACAAAAGATTTTCTCTTGACCAATAATGGTGGTTTTTTCTATTAAACATTCCAGAATTTGAAAAATTTGATTCATCTGTCCATAAAAGGTAACGAAAGTTATTTACATTTTGGCGACAGAAGCTAAGATACCAATGGCAAAAAACAAGTCTTCTCTCTGGATCCCCTGCCAAAAGCGTTTGAACTGGTCGGTACTTATACGGAATAAATTTGTATTTTTTTAAAATCCTTTGAACAGTACCATAACTGAAATTAGAGTCCTTGAGAATATCTGCTATTGAATTCTCACGATAAGCTTCAAAATATCCAATAACTGCAATTTCCGTGGCCTCGCTTATTATGAATTCTTTTTTTGCCCTTGTTTTAGCAAAAACATTTTCGTTGCCCCTAAATTTTCGATAAAGTCTCAGAAAATATCGTTCATACGGTTGAATGCGAGCGGGATATAATTCACTGTAGTATTCTCTTGCTCTCAAGGAGGATTTTCTGCACACTAAATAGCATTCTAACATATCACACTTTTCTTCATGGGAGAACATTTTTCTTTAAATTAATGACACAATAAAGCTTATAAACAAGTATTTACACTAATGTTTGACATTATTTGATTTTATCATTGTTTTCCAAAGCCTTCTAGTTGCGAGTATATCCAGTTTAACAATTTGTAGCTTATCTTAATGCTGTCAAATCGCGAACGCCATGTTGTTTTCATAGCCGTCTTAATATTATAATACTGCAAATAATTAAAAATATTTATCGTTATTTTGACTTTATTTTTGACTTTAGCGGAAAAGTCATTATGAACTTTTTTGTTTAAAATTTGATGCTTTAACAGAAAAAAATATAATATACAGGGGTTTCCATTTAAAAAAATGTTATTTTACTGAAAAAAATCAAAATAACGACTCTCAATTGTTTTTTTTTATTTCTCATTTTTACCAGCGTTAAAAATGCTACTAGTTTGCTAATTCAAACAACTTTGTATTTTCACTAATAACAAAGTTACTAATGGTGGACACTTAATTTGGATAACCCTGTATATTATTGCAAAAATTAGAAAGACATGGCATTAGAGGACTAGCACTTTCTTGGGTAGAATTATACCTCAGCAATCGTAAGCAAAAAGTAAAACTTTTGAGATGTAATGGAACAGCTATTTCGAACGAGCTTAATGTTAAAACAGGCGTGCCTCTGGGCAGTATATTAGGTCCCACATAGTTTAAATGTTTAAATGTCATCGACACCTGTATCAAACCTGATGTATGCAAAATCATGAAGTATGCAGATGACACAAATTTGCTCAAGGTCCTGAGAATGCATGTGATGAGGGGGGATATAATATGGACAATGTAAAAACCTGGTTTTTTAACAATATGCTAATTCTTAATAAAACTAAGAATTGTGCTATGTATTTTAGAACTGCTCACTGTAGAGAAAATTTTCAAAATTCAATTTGTCTCAATGGTACAACAACGATTGTACCTCCAACATTCACAGATTCGAAAACTTCTTTCAAACATCTGTTGACGTACCAACTTGCCATAACTGTACGCTGTTCTTCCAGCTCAATTGCTTTTACTAAGCCAGTGCTGCGAAAGAAAACAGCGTACATGTCTTTTCTCATGGCTCTCTGCTTATTTACCATTGTTGGTGTAGGGTCATCTTCATGAATCCACACACGGCTTTCCTGACGTGTAGGAACGTCATAAAACGGTATATAGGTTTCATCACCTATTATTTTTGAAAGAATATAATAACCGCCATTGTTTAACATTTCCAATGTTTTACTAAGCCAGTACGCTGATGTGGCACCCATTTCGCAACAACTTTTTTTAAATGAAGAGGATCATGCAAAAAGGTGTGCACTGTTGCGGATTCTACCCCAAGAGTTGCCTCTATAGTCGCATATGTGCAGCGAGAATATTCTTCAATTAGCCGGTAAACTTTAGCAATATTTTCTGGAGTTACACTAGAACATAGCCTACCACTACGTTCTTCATCAGCCAATGAAACTCGCCCTCTTTTAAATTCGGCATATCGGCGTAACACACTTGCCCGGGACGGAGCTTCATTCCAAATGCCTGTTGTAACAGTTCGATACATTGATGTTCAGTTAACACAGGACTGCTCTTTCTAATACTGCAATTTTGCCGGTTTTAACTAGTATAGTTAATGCGCATCTCAAAATATTTAGCGTGACCTGTCAAATAAAAAGGTGACGGTCTAATCTCACATTAATGTCCAGGGTTCTTGGTGTAACCGACGAAGGGGGTTAGTATTTGATCCAAAACAATACTAATTCACTAATTAACATAACATGATAAGGAAGGAGCTTCTCCGACAAAAACCATAGCTGCGGTCTTGTTAGAATTGATGTTCGGTGTTCTTTGCAACAATCACATATGTTAGTCATGTCTAAGTTAACGTTCAATCTTTGACATATGACATATTGAAATGGCACACTACATGTCTATCATTTTCAGGTTTGCATTCATGAATAGAATATGATAAATCATCCAATCAAATCCCGAACGCAAAAGAATAATCAAATATAACATATATAAATTTGGAGAAACAAGATCACAATGAGCAAAGCAAAATTTTGATATAAAAGTATATTTTATTTGACGTCTTTCTCCTAATTGCAAATATTGTCGACTTTCCTTACGTTAGAATATTATCAATTAGCCAACATCTGGCGTTTAGAAACATAACAGAATACATGTCAAATATTTCGTGCATTTTTTGTGAAATGACTGACATAATTTTATTGATTCTGATCTTTTTTTTTTTTTGTCGATCGGTTTGGCATTGGAAGTTATCCATTTGCCACAGATGTGTGTTAGGATTCTGATCTGTGAACCAATATTATACAGAAACCAAATATTTACCTATTTTGTGTTCCAGAAACGGTATAAGCATTTCCAAATTTTTAAGTGCACTTTCGTGATAGCTCCTTTGTAACTTCAGAAGTTGTAGAATATACTCAGAAAGTTCATTTTCTTTGGCCAAAACGCTGAACATTTCTACAGCTAGGGCATCTCGGCTTTGTTCTACTTTTGTATCTGCCTCCTCCATATCTTCCCTTAGCGTCTCTTTACCAGTAGCCTACGAAAAATTAAAAATGATAAATACATCAAACTATAATATATTCGAAAGCATTATTCAGAAATGGAGTCAGAAAGAGTGACAGCAGCCCATGCTTATTATCAAACACTCCAAAAAGATTAGTGACCTTTTTAATGTTCAATTGACACTGACTATACGACAATAAATGTCGACAGGACAAGATATCTAAGCCCGTTATAGTTGATTTATTGACACCCAACAAGATAATATTCTGGAAGCACTACCGTAGTAGGTGGTATGGCGGATGACTTAGGGGATAAGTTAGTATTCGTCTTTTTTTTTTTGGGGAATTTCAAACTACCACAGTAAATGCTGATATGTACTTTTGATTTCTTCGGATTCTTGGTTGTAAAGTCTAATAGGTAAATATCTCAAGCCATTATGCCTAAGAGCTAACATCGTAGGTCTAAGTATTACGTATTTGTATGAATGAAATACACTTTTAACAAAAAATAATGGCGCCAGCTCACCTGATACCGGTTACTGGCTGAATCCTTGTCGAGGCAGTACTTCTTCAAACTCTGCTTGTGTTTGAGTATATTTGGAAAATCGTTTTCCAAAACAGTTTGCAATGGATTGTAGACCATCTCCTCCACTTTGGTCTCATGATCACCGAATTCTTTGGCAAGCTGCTGCTCGATTTCTCCGCAAGACTTCAGAATACTTTGGAAAAGGGGGCATTCCTTGCTCTGTCGACTTTCCTCGATGAACGTCGTACCTAGCTGATACTCCATGGTCTTTTTCTGTAATAGGATCATACATAGTCAAAAGGTGATATTTTAAAATTAGTACTTTATAAGGTATATGTCACTAAATAACGTATTATTTATTTGAAACAATGGGGAGCAGCAAGTAGTCAGCGAGCAGCCACTAAATTCACGTGTACACTTACATGAGGCCTCAATTTGAATGCGGGGCATCGCCGGACAATGAATGAAGCTGAGCAACTCTAATCTATCCAGAGTATAAGGGTTATTTGTATAAGACAGCACAAAGTGTCACGTTATGTCATGTCACTACCAGAATCGTTCACTGCAAAAGGGAAAACCGCAAGCTGTCTGTTGGACCATTTTCAGATTTAAAGTAATTTGAAATTTAAATACCTGTTCAAATAAAAAAACCGGAATATCTGAATAACTACAGGAAAAATGTATCATAAAAATATGAGCCTAAAAACTCACTTGGCACCACTCCTAATGCTCCGCCGTCAAACCAAGGCTACATATAGTGTACACATGGACTTAAAGGCTGTTCCCCGTTTAGAAAAGGTCAGTTCAGTGATTATACTTGTAAGAAATGTTTTTGTTCACAAAGCAAAAAGGGCTTCAGATTACGTCATGGAATGAGGAAAAACACGTTTTTGAAAATGTTTGTTTGAATTTATAGTTACAAAACTAAAAATTAGTCTTTTAAACCATGATCTCCATTTGAAGTAGTATCTCAGTGGCATAACATGCGCCACAAAAATTTTGAGCATCACATTCACATGTCACAAATAACCTTACATTTTGGAATATTTTTTAACAATCCAGTCTTTTGGTGCTCAAAAAATAGACGCCCGAAAAGTTTTGAGACTTTGAAAAGTGAATATCTTCATAGATTTCGATTTCCGAATATTTACTTTACTATACAACATGTTTTCGGTTCGCGCCGTATTGGGAAAATAGAACCCAAAAACAATTTTTTCAAAATATATTCGTTCCGGCTGCCTGCCGAAAATAAGGGTAGACGTTATAATAAACAATAAAAAATTTTTCGACAGTTCATGTCATTTGCATTTTTTGTAGGACGAATAGTATCAGAGTACGAATGGCACAAAGCTACTTTTGTAATGTTTTATAAATCACTGCTTGTATGGATTTCGACGTGCCATTTGCGAATTTTTAATCCGAGACCTTATATGTTTACTACCATGCCATACTGAAAAAATTTACAAAGCATGTTTTAACGGTGTTTTAACATATATATATATTTTGTATATATATATATATACAAAAAGGAGGAAAGTGGATTCGAGCAGAAAATAGGATAGGCAACCCGAGCGATACGTATTTCTGCTGGTTGGCTTCATCAGGCCCGAAATGAATGCACATATGAAACTACAGAAGTGAATACACATGGCCACACATCCGGATACGATGTGTATCTACTTCTGTAGTTTCATATGTGCATTCATTTCGGGCCTGATGAAGCCAACCAGCAGAAATACGTATCGCTCGGGTTACCTATCCTATTTTCTGCTCGAATCCACTTTCCTCCTTTTTTGCGGATTTTGCCCATTATTTTCCTACTTGTGGTTATATACCTTTCTCCGCATGATCATATTCTCTTTTTATATATATATAACAATTGTTTTTTTGACACAACAGTCAGGTACAAAATTCGATTTTCTCAATTCCGCAGATATGGAAATTTCATTAGCCACGGTATAAATCATATCCATATGGCTCTAGCTATGTTATTAAATTTTCAACCTGATATTTTACAAACCAAAACACTGATTCTTCAAGAATTTCGAGCAGTCTTGTCAAGTATGTTACGGGGGGCATGCTGTATATTTTGAGCTGTGCATTAAGTATACTAGTTAAAACCGGAAAAAGTGCACTCTTAGAAAGAGCAGTCCATTACATATTAGTAAGTCGCCGCATTCAGTTGATTTGCAAGCATCTTGAAGTGCACGTGGTGTAAACTAATTTAACCCTTTCGTCCCGAACGGTACCCATATGTACCAGGCAAATTTAAAAATTCCTGCTTGTGAAATGAAGCATTTTATTTGGTATAAACCTGTACCGGTCCGGTGTATCAGGCTTCCGCAGTGTACCTACAACATGCATTGTGGATATTTTGTGATTATGTCGATTTAGTTAGCACGTGTATGTAGTAGCGGCAGTATTACTCTAATAAAATTAGTTATTTAGGACACTCAAAGTGCTTATTTATGCAGATTTTGGATGAAGTTCTATTTGCTATTCAACTGTAATTAGTGTTTTTACAAAGGTAGGTCAAAACTATGTTTTATTTTTGTGTTTTTGCGTGTAATATTCGTGTGGTACATATATGTACCCTCCGGTATTTATGGTGGTACACATGTATACCAACAGGTCTCTGATTACGTTTATTCAGTTTTAGCTTCAATATGGATCGCCGCCATCCGCTTGCACAAAAAGAGCTGGAAGCGCTTATTGAAGATATTGAAGAAATCTCTGATTCGGAACCATTTTCTGCTGAATCCAGTGACAATTATGAACCAGATTCCGATGAAGAAGCAGGCAGTGATACGTCCGATATGTCTAACTCAGACATCCATTTTGCGCCTTCACCACAGGTAACTGTTGGTAGAAACCAAGTTCTTGACTGGGTTACTCCTGATGAAACATTTGAGCCTGCTAAAATCCTTCCTCCTGAAAGAGAATGTAAGCTGGCTCCCGATATCACAAAGCAGTTGACACCTATGCAGATTTTTCATAAAGTATTTCCCCATTCTCTTTATTTGCACATTGAAAATTGTACGAATGAACTCCTAAAAATCATAAACCAATTAAAAAGGAGGAATGAGAACATGACTGACAAAGGAGAAATACAGAAGTTAATTGGCTGCATGTTCAATATGTGCTACAATCGCCTTCCAAGCCTAAAAATTATTGGAGTAAAAAGGAGTCAATGAAAAATAGCACAATTCAAAAACTTTTTCAAGAGATCGATACATGACTTTGAGCTCAAAAATGTACTTTGCTTCTCCTCAGAAACCCCCAAATGCTTCAAAAACATATTATATTGAAGATTTGTTATCTTGTTCCAAATACACGTTTACAAAGTGTTGCCAGGATAGCCAGTATCAAAGTATTGACGAATCTGTGACCAAATTCAAGGTTCGATCTTCTTTGAAACAATATATGCCCCTCAAACCAACCAAGAGGGGCATAAAACTATGGCTTCGCTGCGATGCAGATTCGGGCTATACGTATGATGTTAATGAATATTCTGGAAAAGAGGACCCAATTCCCGCCAAAAAACAATCACTAACTCTGGGAGAGCGAGTCGTAACAGCCCTTGCGTCTACAGTCAAAGAAAATAATGTAGTGTTATGTTTTGATCGCTTTTTTTACAAGTGTGAATTTGTTACTTACACTAGACTATGCAGCCTTGGGAACTTACATGTCCAATCGCAAGAACGTACCAACTATGGGAGACAAGCTGCAAAAAGGGGAATCTCAATTCAGATGCACTTCTTCGGGATTACTTTATGTAAAGTGGCAGGACACAATGGAAGTTTTGCTGATGAGTAACTGTCATAAGCCCAATGTGACAACAATTATCAAAAAAAGCAAAACTGGTGAACAACAAAATATCCAATATCCAGAGGCCATATCTTTTTACAGAAAAAAAAATGCAAGGGGTTGATCGGGCAGACCAATTCATTGGGCTACATGATCATGACCGAAAATCAGCAAAGTGGTGGAAAAAGGTGAAATGAGACGTAAAAATGAGAATATTTCTTTTCTTTCTTTCCTCACCACACTTGCAGAAGAATTAATATCTGAAGGTATACAAAATACAAGCTTACCATTACCAAAACAAGGCGCACCTTCAAGAAAAAGAAAATTATATGGTGCATCAGCATTACATCTTCCTGTGGAGGGATCAACAAGAAGAACATCCACTAGATGTTCTGAAGAGAAAAAACAAACAAGAACAAAGCTCTTTGCGAGGAGTGCAATATTCCATTGTGCAAGTTCTATTTTATGTTGTATCATACCAAATAGTTATTTAGGTTCATTTTCTTCTTTGCAAAGCTGTTTTTGTATTTTTTTCTAAATAAATATTCTTATTCCATTGTTTTTTCTGTTTTTATGAATTTTCCGATCATACCTGTTGGTACGCATGTGTACCACCATAAATACCTGCTGGTACATATATGAACCACCCCCTCCACCGTTAACTGACCAATGAAAAAAATATATATTAATAAAAACTCATTGTAAGACATCCTAACAATAATATTTTACACTATTTATTATTTGGACTAGGGTATTTGAATTCAGGGACGAAAGGGTTAAGACGAAACATGGAGTTGTCTCGAGAGAGTTATCGCGCTATAATTTACTATGACTTTAAATTCTGTTTAACTTAACATCAATGTATCGAACTGTTACAACAGGCATTTGGAATGAAGCTCCGTCCCGGGCAAGTGTGTCACGCAGGTATGCCGAATTTAAAAGAGGGCGAGTTTCATTGGCTGATGAAGAACGTAGTGGTAGGTCATGTTCTAGTGTGACTTCAGAAAAAATTGCTAAAGTTTACCGGCTAATTGAAGAATATTCTCGCTGCACATATGCGACTATAGAGGCAACTCTAGGGGTAGAATCCGCAATAGTGCACACCATTTTGCATGATCATCTTCATTTAAAAAAGTTGTTGCATGCAATCCACGACAATGCCTCTAGCCAGACTATCCAACTAACTGTAGACTTTTTACGCCGACGCCATATCAAAATGCTGGAATATCCGCCTTATTCGCCAGATTTGGCAATGTGTGACTTCTGGCTCTTCAACAATTTGAAAAAAAAATCTGCGTGGTTGAAAATTTTCGTCAGAGGCATTCCAAAAACTGACTGGGTAGAAGCATTTCATTTGTGGAAGGTCGGGCTACAGAAGTGCATTGATGCTGGAGGAGAATACTTTGAACATAAATAAACTTATTTTCGAAAAATAGTTTTTAGTTTTCGTGTATCTCAAAATATATAGCCTGGTCCGCGTATAACGAAATAATTATTGATAATTGACTTATTAATATATTACCCCCAAACATGCATTGTTTGGAACAAAAATTATCAAATATAATACAGTAACATACTGGAGATAGTTCTGTTCATTTTGAAAATGATGGCTATGGTAGATAGTTACCTCGCAAATGAAATATTCAACTTGGGTTGTATAAATAACTTTCATAATTATCAATATTCTCAAGCGACTACTCATCATCATGTGTATTATTTCAGGAATTTTCATTAGTCCTAACAGAGTATAGAACACTGATCATTGAATTCCAAAAATAGACATTACTATATCAACCCCAAAAATGCATTATGTTTTTCGAACAAAGAATTATCAGACACAATACCGTCACTCGACATTCCGAAGACAGTCATATTCCTTTGACTGACTGGCTAAGTATTTCCATGAATAGGTGACTTTATGATAACAAATTCAATAGGTGGTCTCATAAGCGGAAAGAAACTGTTACAGATATCCTTTAAAACTTAAAAGATTCATAAAATCGATTTGGCACAATTTCCATACAAAATTGAAACGCAACATCTGATGCTACTAAAATATAACACATTAATTTTATCTTGCTATGTTTTTGTTGATTATTATATTATTTTTTATTAATGCATTGTTTTACGTATTTTTGGATTGGTCTGAGAACAGAACCCTGATGGACACCGGCTCTGAAAAGCGTTACTGTCGAGAAGTCATTATTTACTTTGATCTAAAATTTGCAACCTTCAAATGTTTTAAAACCTAAAACAGAAAGCCCTTTTGTATTAGCTTATAAGGAAGGTCCTTGTTCATCATCTTGTCAAATGCTTTCGAGACACCCAGAAACAGTACTTTCGTTAAGGGTGAAGCTCTACAAGCCTAACCGCCTGTAACTCCGTACCATGCTCAGTCTTCGGAGCAGATGACTGTTACCAAAAGACATTGCTTATTAAAGTATACTACCGCTTTATTGTTAGTTTCCATCAATAATTACTCACGATGACTTTATCGATATCCACAACGGATCCATTGGGGGCGATTTTCTTTGTAATCGCAGCAACGGCTCCACGAAGGAATTCCACCTTTTGATCGGCAATCTGTAGTTCTTCATGGTTTAATATCTCGCTCTTTTCAGCCCTATAAAGAATGTAAAAATTGTATTGCAGATGATTTCATGATATGCCTATTGATAATCAAATGTAGACTTCATCTAAAACTAAAAGTACGCTCGACTAGTATCATTTCCCTTGGCAAACAATGGGAACAAAACCAATGAAGGATGGTTTGTCAGTTCATTAACACGCTATGTACATTAAACGTGTACATTAGTCTACTGATTTTTACCTCTCGTCAAGCTAGTTTTTTCAATACCCGACGCGTTTTGCTATGTTATCATTTTCAGGGGAGGATTAAAACTGTCTCGCCATGTATCGTAAAAACTCTTGATGCATAGTGATGCTTCTAATGCAAAATCCGCGGTGAAGCAAGAGTAGTCGCTCATCGACTGTGGAGTCAGGGCAGGTGGATTTCTTAAATCCTATCAAGGGGAATAATACCACCTTAGTCAAACTGCAAAAGCAGGACCCCGTCCTTCTAAGCATGAGTTATCTTATTACCCCTAAATATCGCTTCAAATGCAAGTTTAATGTGGAGTATCCAAGATTTCTTCATACTCTTGTGTATCTAGAGCTTAAATTTTTACACGGCCACTGATGAACCCTAAAGTTTATAAAAAAAATATTTCATTCTGAAATGCGATTAACTCTTTATAAAGTTAGCACGCAAACTGAAGACACAATTATGTTTCAAACTGTCTTAGTCTAGTTAGTATGTAGCATGTGCTAAATGGCTGCATTATTAATGACTGCATGACTTTGTCAAATAAGTAGGTCACGTAATCCAGTTTCTTTACGAAGAAATATAATTCCCTGGACCTTTTTGCTAAAAGTATTAATATAGTTTACGTCTGTTTTCGAAATCTCGTACGATTAAAACGACTGCGAGTTCAAAATATTGGAAAATAAGCTCCAGAAAATGAAAAAACAGTAGACAAATATCAACCAATTTCAGTTTCAGTTTCAGCATAGTATCTTGTATAGTTTTCAAGACTATTCTAATTGTTTAAATAGATTTGATATGTCTCCATCGTTCGCTTGACATTTGTCAGTGTCAAGTGTAGTGGTGGTATAAATGTCCAGTAAACCTAGAGGCGTCGTAGCGTAATGGGAAAGAACGGCGATTGCTGAACAGCAGAACGTAGGTTGAAATCCACAAAGCTACTTTATGCTATTATTTTTTTTATATTTAGAGAAATAAATGTTTTTTCACATTATGTCGCACGCCATAGATAGTGTAAGTTTGTAAACAGGATACCAGCGGTAAACGTATGATAGTTTATATTTTTTTATATTACTTTGATGAAATTTCAGAAACATTATGTCGGATCATAGCTGGTAATTTTTGAAAACATATGTCTTAGATGTGTAAATTATTAACCAACAATAATGAAAGACATCCGAAATTTTGTTTGTGATAATACACTCAAGTTTTCGAAACGCCGTCAATTTAGAGGTACCTCTTGGAGCTGCAGGGGATGCTTATAAAATTAAATGAGCTAATAATAAGGCCGTTTAAAATCTGCTAATTTCATTGTCAGTTTGACAACAAAACTTTGTATTTCGAAATGTTTGAAAACTCCGAAATGCAATTCTTGACTCCACTGACAGGGCTCGAAGACAATCTGCAACGTTGCCAAGTCTTAGAATTTTACAATCATATGTATTAATTTTTTTTTTTAGCTGCTATGTACGAAGTGGCTGGTGGGGCCGCCAAACCGATCGCAGCGCGATGTAGCAGAGATGTGAAATAACTCGGTATTGGCAAGCAACAATTTGCTATATTTCATACCATTCCACACTAAAGTTGTTAAATATTTTCTTGTGAAAACGTTCAAACGCGCGAAATGGGTCTCAATACATGTTGCAGCAACATGGAAATTAGAAATAAATAGATACCTGCTGTAAAGAGGAAAAAGTATGAAACATAGCAACGGATGGTATTATATCATAGATTATGAAATTTAGCACAAAAAAACGTTAAATACAAACTATTGTGTGGTGTCAAAATACACAGTTGCAGTCCACGATACACCAAACCCAGAACATCGATGTTTTGGCAAATGAGAAGAGAGTGGGAAAAAAGAAGAGATGAAAGGTAGAGCAAAAGATGCAGCAGAAGCGTTAACACACATTAGCACGAATAAATATGTTATATCCCTGGTTTCAAAATGTGTTTTCTTCCGAATACCGAATTGAAAAGATTATGCTTGATTCTTGGACTGTCCTCAAGTTGTAAATAGTATACAACCGGGTAGAAGAGATGTTGAAATAATGATTATACCAAAACACACAGCAGGTAAAACTCAACCTCTTCGTATTTTTAGATTTAGAATAAAAAAAAGTTTCGTGGGGAAGTTTTCTAACAAAGTACTTTTACTTAATTTTTCATAATTTTTAATGACGAATCTTCTCCGTTTGGTCTCACAACTGCAAGTATGTGAAGCTTCAAACCTACCCTCTTTTGGTTCCAACTTTGAGGGGTGATTTCACCCCTTTAAAACGTGTTCCGGCAATACAGAAAATACGTGCCTCTTAGATTTTGATGTAGAATAGAGACTTACGGCTTAGGCTACGTATTTTTGGGAAACGAAAAAAAAACGTATCCTCGAATTTTTTCCTCTAAACATTTTAAAATGATAAGCATGGAAATAGGAACAATAGATTTTTTGTAATAAGAATTTGTAATTTTCAACACTTACACCTTTTATATCTCTCACCCCAATATTATAACCCCAAATGCGTCTTCTGATGTCGACAACTGTATGTATATGAAACAACCCTCTTTCGGCCCCAACTTTGGGGGTCACTGTAAAAACTTATCAAAATCGGAGACGGATAGCTGAGACGCCTTGGAGTTTACTAACTGAAACCTACGTATTTTCGAAATTCGCAAAAACAAGCATCTTCTAATTATTCTCTATTTTTAAAATTGGAATCACGGAAATAGGACCAATATTTGTTCTGCTATAAAAACTTTGTGACTTTTAGCCCTTGTAGCTACCTATATTTTTCACCCTAATAATATGACCCCAAACACGTTTTTCATTGTTGTTTATGAGGAATATTCTCCATTTAGTCCCATCCATTCATCACAACTGTAACTGTATGTGAAAGTTCAAAACTACCATTCAGTCTCAACTTTAAAAACGTTTTTCCGCTGATATAAAAAATAGGTCTCTTGGATTTTGACAATCTCATCAAAATCCGATGCGGGCACTAGAAGGTTTCCTGATTAGTCTAAT
Source organism: Acanthoscelides obtectus (assembly GCA_963669975.1). Lineage (NCBI taxonomy): Eukaryota > Metazoa > Arthropoda > Insecta > Coleoptera > Chrysomelidae > Acanthoscelides > Acanthoscelides obtectus. The sequence continues at coordinate 64,068,819 of CAVLJG010000003.1, read as the reverse complement.
ATGCACCACAACCTTATCCAGAACATTCAATGGGTTTTATTTAATTTCAATGAAAAACAAGCCGAAAATAGTCGTTAAAACATCTAGTTGTCAAGAACTGATATATGCCGAGTCCCGAATAATTATGGTCACTAGAGGGCAGTGTCATTGCGCACAAAGCGAATAGCTCGTCATATAGCTACTTTTCTTGAATATTTCATTATCGGGAAAGTATTGACTTATTTCTCAATATGGGTGCATGAAGCAAATGGTTGAAATGCACATCACAAAATTTAGAGTAAACTCAAGGTGGTAAGGTCGTTGGGTTTACATAATAATTGATGTTACAGAAATTAGTATTATTTCAGTCTCATCATAGAGATATCAATGATACTACTTTATGAAATTACTAGTATCGTATAGCTTCTAACGGGTGAAGATAAAACGTCTTAGGACCATATCCACCTACAAACTCATCATAAGATGTTATAAAATGTTACGTTTTATGTCGGTAATCGAAAAATATACGTCACAATAAGCTTTAGTATTAAATATTTTTGTACCATAAAGAGAATTTGGTAATTGTGAAGCCGGGTCTTAAAAATGGAAGAATGCGGTTAATACTGCTTAAGGGAAGTGGAAATATGTTCGTTAAAAATCTGATGGAAATGTATCATTTCGTCCGATTTTGTTGAGATGCTTTCACTAAATGCTAAATATACGAATCGGCTTGTTGACATTTTTGTTGCTAATAGTAACCAATTTCTACTATCTGTGACACATACTGACTTTCTTTCGTTAACATTTATTGAGATTTGTCACACTGCTGTTCGAATGACTTGTTCCTTCGAATATGGTTATAGTTGTCAAAACAGACGCTGCGAGAATAAAATCATACGGCTATATGTTTTTTATGTTCCTATAAATGACATAACTATAATAGACGTTGCGGCATATTCAGAATAAAAGCTGGGGTATTCAACTACCTGAAGACACTGGTCAATCCGCTTAACACGTTTTTCATACTTATACAAGAAATTTCCACGATAAAATTTATCTAAATTTTCACTTTTATAGCATTAATTGTTTACGTTACACGACTGACTAAATGTTCATGCAAGTACGTAAAATTAACCCACTTTCTAATGTATATTCAAACAAGAAATTGAATTTATGGCCTCCCAAGTTGAGAGAATTATTGGTACCTATTAATCTTTCCGAAAAAGAACCATAACGGATTAAAACTCAACAGAAATGAAATATGTGATATACATATAATTTGTTTTCACACGGGTCTAAACTCAAAAATACGTGAAATATAGTTCCAGCAAGAAAGGTGCAGGTGAAACAAAAACGAAAATAGAGAAGAGAAAGTTGCTCTAGCCCAGTACTAATGGTGAGCAAAATGGCGTTAAGCAGGTTAACTCTGAACATCTTATGCAGTAGCAATAGCTTAAAAATTAAGATTTTCAAATCCAAGAGCTCCTAAATTGTCTTGACAATATTGAATTTAAAATAACAGTTTATATGTAAGGCTTATTTAGACAAATTGCCCGGTAGCCGATTTGTTAGCTACCGAACTATTTTTAGATCTAATTGAGTGGACACAAGCTGCCCCCTTCTTTATGAATATCATTTACTTAAACTACTTGCTCAACCTAGATGCCAGTATGAGACAACCATTCGGCAGCTTATGTGTCTTACACATTCTCCATATAATATTTTATATGAAGCAGTGTATCTCATACTCATAACAAGTCGAGTAATATGATAATTTCAGGGAGAGTAAATGTCACATCAAATATATCAAATATTTAAAGATAAAAAATGTACTTTTCAAGTCGATAAACACTTATTTGTTACGACGCGTCGGTGCAATAGGGAATATATAGGATTTTTTTGTGATGAATGTCGATTATTTACATTGATATAATACCGTAAAACCTTATTTAATGACTGATTTAAACATCTTTGACGCCCTTCAGACTTACGTCATCGTTCCCCATATGTCATTTTTGTTTTGTTACTTTGCTGCCGGGTTTTTGTCATTCCATTTGTTTATAGGATTATAAAGTATTTAGAGGCTATCTTTATTACTACAAATTACATTTAAATTTTGGAAAATAATGTACATAAAATATGTGTCACTTCCTTAACTTGCAGCTTTCACTCCTCTGATTTCAGTAGATGCAATCTGTGTTTGAGGCAATATATGAAGTAAGTCATAAATGCGTTTATTTTAGGGAAACTGTCCGATTTTTGCGGTTTAAAAACCATCAGTCATTACTGATTGCATTCAAGAAACCGGAGAGCGCTAGGACGCTTTTTATTAGTCAATGTACAGTACTGTGTTTTAGAAGCATTAAATTAACTCCAGACCTCTCGTCAGAGAGGAACCCGTCGCTAGTCTTCTTTTTTTCCAGCTCACCGGCAGAGGTCGGCTTGACGCTCTGAATTCCTGCATGTAGAGTGCTGTCATCAGCTGTGAATTGGTTTGATCGCTCAGGAAACGGGGTCGCTGATATGTAAGAGGAACAGCGTCGGAGCGAAGGCCGATCCCTGGGAACACCTGCGTTGAGGTTGTACGATGAAGAGGAGAACCCGTCAATTGCGACGAATATCTTGCGGTCAAAGAGTAAGTCAGCCACCTATCTGCAAAGCTTTTTTGGGAGGCCATAGGATGGAAGTTTGCTTAAGCGTGCCACAGCTGATCGAGCGTTTTCGTGATACCAAGAGCCACGACATGAGCCTCACCATAATACTGGTTTAGTTTGCTCCACAATTGCCTGACGTAAGCTAGGAGGTCCCCTGTGCCTGTCACTAATCAAGCCATTACGTTCGAGGTATTCTAGAAGCCGATTTATGCACCTCTCCATCACCTTATTTTAACAGAAAGCGGTGCTATAGGCCTGTAGTTGTACGGGTCGGTCTTAGATCCTTTTTTGGGATAGGTTGGACATGAGCAAATTTCTAGTTTGCTGGGAAGGTGCCGGATTCGCAAGATATCTGGAAGAGATGCGAAAGAACTGGAGAAACTCCGCTAGTTCTTCAATACAACGGCAGAAATCTAGCCCGTACCACAAGCTTTGTTGATGTCGAGCGACAAGAGCACCCGTCTACAGTCTTATGCCTGAATGCTACTTCCTGAATCGACGGCACTCGGGCGTTGGGGGGTCGTCCATGGTGGTGTCGGCAGCAAAGATCTTGGCAAGCACTTCCGCCTTAGCCTTCGAGTCGGTTACAATCGTTCCATCCTGACAGGTAAGTGGTAGAAGGCTACTTTGTGAGAAGTTCCTTTCAATCTGCTTGGCCAGCGTCCAGAAAGACCGACTGCCATTGCGCAGCGACATTACTCTGTGCCTAACTTTTATATCGTGCTCGTCCTTGGCATTGCGAGCCGCTTCGTTATATTTGTTTCTGGACTCGACGTCGGCTTGTTTGCTCTCTACAGTGGGGGTTTGTAAGAAGGCTATGTGTGCCTTGATCTTCTGATGGTGAGTAGTGTCGCACGATTTGTTGAACCAGCCGATGGACCCTGGTTCAGGCACCTTCGCTGTATGAGGGATGTATTCCTCCATCCCAACGTGGATAATTTCGGTTATCCGCGAAACAAACATCTGTCCAAGGAAAGGTGGAAAAGAAGTCTCTGGGCGCCTCCCATGCGCGTAAGGACAAATTTTGCGGCCTCAGCGAGTTTCTGCTGCCACAGCGGGATCTGACCGAAACCTAACCACACACCGTGATCTAAGTTACCCAGGAAAGACAAGACATCAGTGCTGTAAGGGACAGGATGCGTGATCAGAAAGAGATTCAGCAGGCTACTGGCATGTGAGGAAACGGGAAACGATTATGGCTCGTCACCAGCTGGTTCAGCCCTTGGATAATAGCGAACACTTAAACTGCACGACCTGCTGCATCGGCATATTTGAGCCCAACCAGAGCTGATTATGGGCATTGAAATCACCGAGAAGAAATACCTTTGGCGCGGGGTGATCGATGTTCAGAAAATCGATCTTGACAGGGAGCAGTAGGTCTTCCCAGTTATGGTCCGAGGGAGAGCGATAAAGGCAGCAAATAAGTTATGGGGGATGTTTTGGAGTTGAGGCGAAGCCACAGAAGGTCCTTTCGGTCTGATTCCAAAAAACAGACAAAAACCACAACTGCCCCGTTCTTTCTCAAATTGGAGTGCACCTCGCAATTTGGAAAGCTAAGATGATTAATCGGTGCAGACTGAGATTTTTGTCTCCGGCAAAAAAAGCATGGCGCACTGAGGTATTCCTTAACGCGTGTACAATCACTTGAACGGGAAGAAGTTTTATACTGGATACAACACCTTCCGGAACAAGCATTTGCCACGGCCCTGCTCAGTAGGGAAAAAGTAAATTAAAAATTATTAATTATTACTCGTAATTTTATAGCGCTCAAGTATAAAATAAGGTTGAAGTTGTCATTTTATACAAATATAAACTGTATATAAAAATAATATATAAATCACATGCATATTCCCCATTATCCGCCATTTTCAGATTTATTTACTAGAAATAATATAAAAGTGTCATTTGAAGATAACCGCTCAAGTACTAAACACATACACGTAAAAAAATAAATTGAAACAGCAAGTTAAAAAAATATTTACAAGAAAATTTACGTTAAGTCGTATGGAAATATTTATCATTGATATATCTGCTTCTGTGTTAGCAGTTCGATGTCTGAGAAAGGTGAAGCGGTTGCAATTTGTGGGTTAAAAATGAAGAATTTTTTTCAGGAAAGGCGCATCATACTATTATTAAAACGAACTAAAAACTCAGTGGTAAAGGCACAAGTTTATAGCTATGCTTCGTTTATTAATTATACATTATAAGGCTAAGCTTCTTGTTATCTCTACTAATATTATAAATGAGAAAGTATGGATGATTGCTACAGAATCACGTTAAAATGGCTGAACGGATCTGGATGAACTTTGGTACAAAGTTGGATTATAATCTGCAATAGCAGATAGGCTACTTGTCATCCCGGGAAACAACTTTGAAATATCTATTTATGGACTACAGCCCAAAGGGCTTAATGGAATTTGACATGAGGTATCCGGCGAAAAAGCGCTCAGTCGCTGGTTCGATCAAAATGAGTAAGGGTAATGGATAGAGCATTTGAATCGTGCATTCACATCATTTCCACATTCGTTTGGTAAATATACCACAAAGATTGTGAGATACTTCACGTATTATTTGATGGGATTCTGATTGCACATTTGATTAATCAATTGTTGCATTAAAATGTCGAATAAAAAATTACCGTTGCATTATTGCATTACAATGAATATTGCATTTCTTTCTCTGAAGCCAATCTCCTTCACACTAATGCAAAATAAATAACCTGTACACAACTTCCACATGGGCTTTAGGTTAGTAATTAATAAATGGAATGCATCCATAAAATTATTCTGGCTTTATCACCAAGTTTTTAGTTCATTTTAATCTTTTGATTCACTTTTTGTGAAAATATAATCTTGATTTTTTATCCACACATTTTAACTGTTTTGCCCGTTTCCATTCAGATATCGAATTGCTAGGACAGTAGCAGTTATATGAATGATATTTCATTTCCATACAATTTCGTATCTCTTCCTGTTAACAATTATATTATTTAAGTACTATTTTAATAGAAATTTTTAATATGTAAGCACAGCATGTGTTTTGTACTCAAGTCTTTATATTCAAATGACGCTATATTATATATATATATATATATATATATATATATATATATATATATATATTCCAGTAGATAAACCTGAATATGGCTAATAAGTGTGCTACAATGTACTAGAGAGTAATTTCAGGAAATAAATTGATTATCTGCGTTTTTTACGATTAATTTTTGTGAAAGCATGTGCTCGTTGCAGACAGTCGTGTCCATAAATTGCAACAGCCAACATTTCTTTTCTTCATGAACAAAACGACCCATTTTTCAGCGTAAAGATGACTTCACGGATGAATTATTTTTAAGCTGGCTATTTATAAGATGAAAAGATAGTGAAATTTCTTGATGGTCAAAGTACATGTACGAGAGACGTATGCGACGACGTTACAGTTCATTTTCGTTTCAATATTGTCATTTCAGTTAAAAAACTATTCTTTGAAAAGCATTGTAAAGACGTTAATTAGAGACTTCTGATCCACTTCGAGACTTTGTTACCTACCGAATAAACAATTTCAATCTGAAGGATATCCCAAAAGAGGCAAATGAGTGCAATGACTGATAAATTTTAGAGAAAATCAGTTTTAGGGATGGATAATTTCGCTTCATTTTCAGGATTCAAATCGTCCTCAAATTTCATTTTGCTTTAATAAGCATTTTTGGACTTAGTTAAAAGTTATTTACAAGCGCTCAAAAAGTCTGTAGGAACTACAAAGATCTCAAAATATGAAGGGAAAATAAATATAAGAATGTCTCAATTTCTTTTTCTAAAATTGCTACATGATATGATGTTTGTTATTTTGCTATTTCTAAAAAATACTGACATGTTAAATACTCGTATATATCAACCAAGTTAAATTTGTTGTTAATTTGCAAGTTAACTCTGATATATTCTGACTACTGACTACATTTCAGTAAATAATTTCTAGGCTTGTTTAGGTAAATTCAATATCTGCAATTGTTATTTTCCATCAAAACGGGGATTAATATTTATAAATGGATATCACCGACTGATATAAAATATTTGTAAAGGATAAAAATGATATCAATTGCTATTATCTTGTTCAATTCTAATGAAAGGTATTAAAATGGAAGGTATTAATCACGTTTATGATATATTTTGATATTGATGTAAACCTTATACTGTAAGACTATGACTTTCTGATGGGACAGAGCACTTGATAAAACCATTTAGATCACAGATAATTGAAAAACTTTTATGGACAAGGCAGACAACTCAAATTCTCCCCAATGTATATATTATAGTATCAGATAACTCTGGGAAGAACTGCATGTATCTTCTGGCACTAGTTTCCATACAATTATCTAGTAGTATTGGTATATATAGTATAGTATAATTATTATCATTAATGTTCCAGCATTATAAAGAACCACTTCAAAATTGAAATGTAGAATGATAATAAGACATTCCATTTTGAAGGTTGTCAGACATATCTGGAAACTAAAGACGATTCATGTATACAAATAATATTACAGAGGTCATTTAAACAGACCATGTATGTAACTTGAGAAGTCATTGAACACTAATTTCTTGAACTACTTAATCATAGTTAAAGTGATTTACAGTTCAATTACATCTACTTTAGTTTTATAAATTACGTATAATTATCTACTCAAAATTGTGTTTAAGTCTGCCAAAACTTTTCACGTTTTCATGCAATTCGACTGATCTTTCAAAAGTGACTACAATGTGAACTGAGAAGTCAATAATATTCTTTACACAAATAAACACTGCTCCAATATAAGGTAGCACTTTATCATAACCGATTTGTGAGAGATAAATCTGTTTACCCTATAGATAATGGAACCACAATGAAAGATAGCAACTATGAAATCATGTAATAGGTCTGTTAATGCAATACATTTATATCTGCTGCGAAAGGTTGGAAAACTTGATGGAGAGACAGTTTACCAATTCAGTTTTATGCAGTGTTTCTAAAAGTGGGCGATAACGCCCCTTTGTGGGTCCTGGGGACCTACAGGGGGCAATAAAAAGCCCAGAAGAAATTGTGGACAGGGGGTGGAGGTGAGGTAATGGGGTGATTAATAAATTCATTTCGAGGGAGATATAATGCGATTTATGTTTTCATAAATACTTAGAGTTGAAAGTAATTTTGGGGGATGCTAGAAAATAATTGATTTTCAAAGTGGGCAATGGACAAAATAACTTTGAGAACCTCTGGTTTAATGCATGGAGCTGAGTAAATATTTTTTTTGCAATTTTATCGAAGGACAAATCATGTTTGTACAGATAATTTTTTAAAGAACCAGGAATTTTGGGACTAGAGCTGGGAGCAGCTGTCAAAATTACAAAAACTGCTGTCAGGATACTTCTAGCTCCATATCAGGTGTTTGGGCTGTTCAGTTTGTTTACTGTAAAAAAATGGCATTTCATTTCACCTATATTATTCATTATATGTTAAGTAGTGACCCAGCAAAATGACTGATGGAACACATTCAAATTTATGTTTTCAATAAGAACTTTATTTATATTTAACCTGGAAAGTGACAATAACACTGGGACAAGGTTTTGCAGTCCTGGTTCTTCAGTTCGTTTCAAATCCCTGGACTTCCTGGGACTATTTCTAAATAAGTGTAACCTTGGAAATTATAAGAGAGAGATATATGGAATTGGTTTTTAAGATATGGGGAAAGCAGATATCTTCCAAAATCATGTATATTTTTTCCTAGATTTCAGAAATAATTACTTTTCAACTACAAATTGAGGCTGATTGTCCTTATCAGGCAACTTTTATTTTTTGAGTTAACCATAGCGATGACTAAATATTAAATATTACAAAATAAGGCTAAGCTGTATTTTATAAAACATTCAAAGGTTTGCCATGATGTGGTGGTAAGTACAGAAATTACAGCATTTAATAATACTAATCTGGTATCTGTAATTTTGACTTTGGTTCACTATGGAAAAAACTTTAATCCTTAAGAAGAGAAATCTGGGCCTTAGGAACATAGTATGCAAAAAAAGTTAACAAAAATCAGACAAGAGCAGACAAGTAATGTATGCACTTCTTTACTTTACAAAAGTTATGTCCAACAGACATTATATGATGATATTCATTATTTGCTGCCTCAAAAGATTCAGTATCTCATATTGCTTAGTACTGATTAATTAAGTTTATAAAATAATTTCTTTTGTTTCAAACCACCATTACCCAAAATAAATAATATTAATGCAAAATTTTTGGTAATATCAACAAATGATTTATAAGTAGTTTTTATTACTTGCTTCTATCACTGCTTTGAGCTGTTCCTGGGCTTCATTAAAACTTGGCTCAAGTTAATTAGAGTTCTAAGTAAAGTGCAGCTAAGAATTCATTAAATAAGCAGAAAGGAGTTACTAACTTGATAGTGCAATGGACCTGTTCTGTTTATTACTAAAATTTTTAACTTCCATTCCCTATTCTAGTCCACTAATTTTGAGGGAAGTGTAGAAGCACTATGTGGAAGAATAGTCAACAAATTTTGTAGTAAGTAATGCTCCTAGTGGGAAATACTTTACACTAATCCTCCCAGTAGAGCATAAGATGGAGGAAAATGCACTAAGCTTGCTGGGTGAGCTCTCATAGGATACAGTGAGTAAATAGTGTAAAAGTGCGTATAAGTAACAAATGTTATTAGTCTGTTGGCAAGTTCACTTTTCAAATTTTGGATAAGTACTGTGTGCTTGCTTTGAACAAAATGCTCTTGAAGAGAATGGTTCAAGGCACAGCCTGACTACACTCTTCCATGTAAACAAATTACCAAACAGATTAAAGTAGTTATATGAGAATAATGGAAACTGAAGTCAAAATATCCATTTGTCACAATCATAATAAACAGATTGATACATGAAACCAATTTTGTAACTGGCAATGATAACTAATAAAATGTTCTTGCTTGGGTTTTTCAATTTCAAGGCAAAACTGCATTACTGCATCATTAACCTCAGACCACCCAAAGATAAAAATACAGTCAATATTCAGTAGGTGCCGTAAAAAGAATAAATAATTATTGAATATCAACAAGAACAGTTAACAATATTTTGGTCACTGAGTTTTGGAGTTTATAATAAAAACAAAAGCCTCAACTACAGGCAGTTATAACCTGAACGTAAAAATAGCAATAGCTTTATCAAGTAATAAAGCAAAATACATACCTTAGAAAGGTTTGATCGGCTAACTGTTTCACACGGAAAAATTGTTTCTTCATATCTATAAAATCTAATCCTATATCACAGTCGGAATTTTAGTTTTATTGCAGTGACGAATATTCTCTAGGGAAGATACCGAAACATAAATACGTCTTCTACCAGCACTAACTCTTCTGTATTAAAATATCTCGCATTGTTTACAATGATACGCATAATTTACCATCAGTGTTTGTTTAGAAGATGTAGAATAATGGAATTATTATGGCCTATCCACTAGTTAACAATAATCTGAAAATACCACAATCACAAGCAATCAACTGTCAATTCAGAAATGACTCATCACGTCAAGCAAAACTGTAGCGATTAGCGTCCCATCTATAGGCCACAAATTCAACTTGTTCTGACATACATTAGTATCTACTTCATTTTGGCGGCGACATCTATGCGTTGTTGGTGCAACTTAAAAACCGGTTTAAGAAACGTTGCTGTTAGCTGTGGATGTTAGATTAGTTCTCCAATATTCAACCGTAGATGCCGCCTATGATACAAAAGGAAATTGAGCGGGAATAACTTTTTGTGTTTAAAGAATTGAAATAAGAAGCCATACATCTTGAAAAAGTATAAAATTCTTACTCACAACACTGATTTGTCAAAAGAGTTACTTGAGGTCAGAAACATTTGAACTTCAAGCTTCTTTTGTAACTAAACTATATCATGTAATATTCCACATAGGGCCTTAAAAGCTAAATGACTATGGGATAACATAGATGTTTTGACAATATTTAATATTTCTGTTGACCAATAGGCGTTATCAGGCGGTGTAAGTTGGCTGCAACATAATGTTCTAGCCCAAGGAGTCAAAAATTTGCATAGGTATATATAGAAAGTCATTATTTGGCGTAGGTTGCGAAACCAATTGACGATATGCATATAGCACTCATCATTAACATTCACGAAAAGGGCTATACAGGGTGAGTCACAAGTCGTGGCCAAAGATGAAACATTTTAAGGGGGGGTCTTCTATGCAACATTCTTCCCTCGAGAGCTTCATTAAAGCTGAAGTTTAAAAATAAACAAGATTTTTTTTAGTATCTCCAAAACCGTCAACTGGAACGAACTAAAGTTTGGTATGTGGATTTATCCAGATGTATTGTCCACATTCAAAAGTCCTTACTTAAAATTAACGTGCACCAATGGCGGAGATACAGGGGATTAGAGGCAGTGTTTTTCCAAATAAAAATAGTACGCCACTGTTTTTTTTCAAAGCGCGTAATTTTCAGAATTTCTCCTTCAATTTTCTTCAAATGATCACTCTTGTGCTTTTTTCCTAGAGTGCATCGTTTTCGTAAAAATAAAAAAAAACAAAATAGATAATCAAAGCTTTATTTTAATAAATGACCACGATTCTGACGGATACAAGTGCGGCATCTTTTTAATAAAGAAAAACGTATTTCCGTGGAATTTGTTATGGCTTGAATTTGATGAAACGCATTATCTATTCTTTCTTGTAACTGATCAACAGTATTAATTTGTTTAGCATGCACTATAGTTGTTTAAAAGCGCCTCACAAAAAGAAATTCAGGAGGTTCAAACCAGGAGACGTCGCAGGCCAATGTACGGGTCCGTTTCTGCCAATCCATCGTTGTCTAAAATGATTAACCATTCGGTTTTGTCACGACGAACATGCGATGGGGCACCGTCGTACTGATACCACACTCGTACTCTCATTGTGAACGGCACGGGTATCATGTAAAAAAAACTATAAAACGTCAAAAAACCTATAAGATGTCATCTTGCAGACTAGGTAGTTTTTAGGACGCAAACAGTCATTCCACGTTTGTTCACCAGGATCGTTGTACACGACCGTTTATGGAGGAATCGCTCAACTAAACCACACGCATTATTGGTTGCATAAGTTTTGTGAGGCCGAGCGGTCCGTGTCTGTAGTTTTTATCTCTGAGGAGAAAGTTGGTTGAATAGCAAGATGGCATCTGGATGATTATGTGTATTGGTCTGCATATGTATAAGATCAGTGATATTTGCTGTGTGAGAAAATCATTACTGAATATGCTACCAATGAAGTATATCTATCAGCTGTGCCCGACGGGTTATTCATATGTTGTGCTTTCTGAAGAGCGGTTGTGTTCAAAGTTATAAATTACGTAAGACTGAGGAAATCATCACCGCGCCCGCGTTGTGTGTAATTACTGTTAGCATGTACGTATATATAGCTTGTAATTCGACAGTCTACAGTGAATATAATTATTTCTGATCTCTCATATTTTTGAAATTCAGCAAATTTGTATATGTAATTTCCAGATTGGATAAGAAAAAGTGGCTGCACAACTAATTTCTAGCTTTGTATCTCAATTAACCCTTAACTGGTAACGAGCAAATTTGGAACACAACTGGTAACGTGCAGTCTGTGAGACTGGCACCTTTTAAAATCAAAAATAAATAAATGAACCTTATAATTTTTTACAAATATATATGAAGGTATGTTAGTTGCATATTCTCAGTAATAATTTTACATAAAATATCCGGGAAAATTAACGTGAAAAAAAAATTAAATAATAATTATCAACTTGAAAAAAAAATGGTAGTGTAATTTCCAAGGGAGCATGATAATGGAAAAAATGATAAATGAAAGCAATGTTATATATTTTACTATTAATGATAAATGAAACAATACATCAATGAAACAAAACGTTAAGAAATTTTGCATTTCAAAGGTCCCAGCAGGTCCTAAATCTAAGGCTTATTCGCACAACTGTTGCATTTGGGATGTGAACACTGCAGGCATACTGGTTTCCTACACTCCAAGCACAGATATTTTGTCATTCGATGTGTGGTCTTATGACACAAATAACAGGCTTTTCGCTTTTGCAACATCAAATTTTCCTGTCTTTCGGGTAAATTTTCCGTTCTGTCGGGTAAATTTTCTTCTGGTCTGCCGAGGATACGTGATATGGTGTAGCGTAACTCGCGAGGCAAACGAGGATTCTGTAGTCGTCTTTCCATGTGTCCTTGGACAAGTTTGATAGCTAGTTCTTTCGCAAATACAGATTTGTCTTTCATCACTTTATTGTTTTTGTAACACTGATGTAAGATGTATGAATTCACTACCGAGACGTCAATAATACGGTAAAAAACAGCTAAAGGCCATCTACGTGTACGACGACTAGAACTACTTTTTGCACATTTCTCATCAAGAGAATCCACCCCTCCTTTGTTGGCATTATAGTATGCAATTATTTCAGGTTTCATTGTCTCTGGATCAGTAAAAGTCCTATCATGCATTGTGGAGATAAGTATGGTAGCCTTGTTTTTCTTTCCAACATGGGAAATTATAGTTGAGTCTTCACGAAAGCCGTACAGAGTTGATCCAAGTTCCCTTACCTTGTTCGGTAAAAAACAAGGTGGAATTTCCTTTTTATTTTTTTTCAACGTTCCAACGTATGTGAGCTTCTTTTTCAGTAATATGTCTGTCAGCTCCACCGATGAAAACCAGTTGTCTCCCGTGACGTTGCGGTTGCTCCCAAATAAAGGCTGTGCAAGACGTAAAACGGCTTGAGTTGGCTTAGAATAATTCCTGAATTCAGGGTCAAGTCCAATCCCATCGGAATCTTTTCCTGCGTATATATACGCATTGTAAAGGTAGGCATTTCTAGCATCTGTTAAAGCCATTATTTTTCATCCCATATTTGGAAGGCTTGTTTGGCATATACATTTTGAATCTAGCTCTGCCACGAAAGCTCACAAGCATTTCGTCAACGGTGGTCGACGGGCCAATGCCATAGACATTTTGGCTATTCTCTATGAAACTGTTGAAAATAAAAGAAATTGCTACTACAGGGTCCTGCTTTTTCCTTTCGTTCCTGTCCTCTGGATTGTCAAACCTCACTGCAGACAGAAGTGTAGCAAATCGTTTTTCGCTCATCACTGCCCTGAAGATGTCTCTTCCACTTCCATCTGTCGCAAAAATAGTTTTGATATTCTCATGGTTTGAATTGAAAACAGATGTGAATATCAAAAGTCCAAAAAAAGCTCTCAACTCAATCTCGTCAACGTCTTTCAATGTGGTCGAATCCACTTTATACTTTGTTCGCATTGAACTTATTTTATGATTTGTCCATTTCACAATATGTTGTAACATTTCTTCGGTAAATAACAGTTGCCACACAGAAATAGGATCTGCTTCTTCTCCGAGCTGTCGAGCTTTTCCTTTGATAACAGGAACTTTCGTTACAATATTATGTTTCCTGGTACGAGATATTGGTCGAACTTCCGTTGTACACCATCTATGACGGTTTCTTCCAAATAAATACTTTCTCTCATCCACACTTTGTTGTTCTGTAACTTCGTCATTCTCGTCACTACTTTGAGATAACTCACTTCTACTATCATGATCGGAAATTTCAAATTCCTCGTCTGAGGTATTGTCCAAGTCACTAGATTCACTATATACTGCGTCATCTTCTTCATACCAACGCTGAAGAGTCTCCTCAAAATCCTTATCACCGTAACGTACACGTTTTGACGGGCCTGCCATGGCTACAAGTTGCAAGAAATTCTGACACAAACCGTAACGTGCCGTCTCACAGACTGCGCTGAAGTAACAATTACAACTGTCTCAAAGATGGTTTTCCCGAATTTACCACTGTTCATGCGGTAGACGGGGCACCAATAGGAGAACGATTAGATAAGGTCATTGACCGCAGCGCAGGTACAGTTTTGTTCCAACATTGAAAAAAAAAATTGCTTGCAGCCTCACAGACGGCACGTTACCAGTTAAGGGTTAAATGTATTTGAGACAAGAATCCAATAGAATTATCATCAACACATACAACTTACAGCTTAGACCTCCAGTGTCCAGTAATGCCATCTCTGACGGAGATCTTACATCACATCAGAGCCAAACATTGATAACTGAAGCCTCATGACGTTTAGGCAACACGAACAACTAAGTGCTAAGTTAACATCTTGTAGAACAACCTACATAATGTAAAAAATGTATATAATGTCAAAACGGATCATCATCTAAGGCCCGTATCGTCAGTCGTCCCTACAATTGTAGGGCGCCTTTATAGCCTCCTTGATTGTCATAGTTTTCTACTTCTCCGTGTCTGAACTCTATTTTGAGGTTATGTCACAAACATCTATTTGCACCAAATTATGCTTGCTTTTGAGTTATATCATGTTTCATCAGCCTGAAATTTCCTACAATTTAAAAAGAAAACATATCTTCACAATAGGAGAGCGCTGACGCTGACAAGGACAAGTGTAATCTAGAAATTTTTGAAGGAGAGAAAGGAGTATGACAATCAAGGAGGCCATACGCGCCCTACAATTGTAGGGACGACTGACGATACGGGCCTAACACTTCTTCTATGCAATTCTCTAGAACAGCTAAGTATGAGTTTGCCTTTAAACGCTGTGGCAATACGTGCATAAACAGTTTGCCTTTGAAAATGCCGCACCAGACATTTCTAGAAAATCTGTGTTGAAACGAGATGATTCTTACAGAGTAGGGATTTTCTAACGACCAAATATGTTTATTATGAGCATTAAAGGTTCCACTCCTCGTAAAAAGCAATCTATCTGACCACAAAGCAAATCAATAAAATCTGCATTTTGATTATGCATTTGCAGTAACCACTCAAAAGAATTTCCCGTTACACTTCGTCGCCGGGTTGCAGTCATTGCACATTTTTCCGATGGTAAGGATGTAAAAGTTCTCAATTTAAAATTCTCCACGCAAAACTTTGGGAACATGATAACTGGGCTGCAGTCCGCCTAGTACTTGTACTAAGATCATCCAACGCCAAATTAATCACTTGAACAGCATGCCAAACACCATGGCCTCTAGCTCCGAATATTGCCGAAGTCTTAGAAATGATAGCGTGAAAACCTTTGGAGTAGTTAGGAAATCTACGTTGATACTCCTCAGAAGACGCTAAAGTATTTCCATTACAGAATCCGTACACCAAAATTATATCGACGTACTCATCATTGCTAAATTCCATTTCACAACACTCAAAAATAGAAAAAGAAACATTTGACTTCACTTTCACAAAAAAAAAATGGTAGTAGTAACGATAACAACCGTATAACACGTAACTTTGACAAACTAACTCCCAAGAAACGTCAAGTTGGTATCAAGACCTCCTATTTTATTTTGAGACTAATTGTATCTCGGTTCTTCATGAATGATCTAATTTGTTTTATTTTTATTTTTACGAAAACAGTGCACCCTAGGAAAAAAACACAAGTGTAATTATTTGTAGCAAATTGAAGGTAAAATCCGTAAAACTGCGCTTTTCGAAAAAAAGAGTGGCGGACTATTTTTATTTCGGAAAATAATGCCACTAATCCCCTGTATCTCCGCTACTGGTGCACGTTAATTTCTAGTGAAGACCTTTAAATGTGGACAATACTTAGGTAAATCCACAAATTTTAGTGCATTCCAGTTGACGGTTTTAAAGATATTGAAAATAATTGTTGTTTATTTTTAAACTTAAACACCCACTATCTTTTAAACGAAGCCCTCGAGGAAAAATGTTACATAGAAGACCCCCCTTGAAATGCGGTCCTGTGTACAATGTTCCATTTTTGATCATGACTTGTATGCTTTACCATTACACTTGAGTCACGTTAACTATTTTCATTAAAATATTTAATCACGTCTAAGCGGTTAACGCCCTGACCTCTGACGCGGTAGATCCCCCACCTGGAGGGACATTTTTTGGTAAATGTTTTGGACATGCTTCCCCTCTGAGAATCGGGATGGCCCCTAAAATTCGCATATTTAGCATGATTTTATGAATAATTTTAAGGATTTTTAGGATTCCCCACTACTTGACAAAATTTGTTACACCCCGCAATTCAAAAACTTTTGGGACCAGGTACACTTTCATAAAAAGTTATCTCTTGTTGATGATCGGCCCAGCAGTGAATAATTCCTGGTACACATGTTCCTTTTTACACATAATCCGACAGAACTGCTCAATGTTGTATATAAAGAAATATTTTTGTTCATTATCCTATTTATTGAAATATTTACGAGATTCGAAATAAACTAGACTAAAAATAACCCAAGTAGTATGAAGATGACTTACATCTTAAGCCGCGTACAGACCGAGATTCCAACGCAAGCTAAGGCACATGCGGTTACAGATTTGGAGGTGTTCGAATTGGTGTGTACGGCGCGAGCCAACATAAGCCAATGGTTTCCAAGGTCGGCGCTGGCGTTCGATTGTGTTCGCTCCTTGATCGGTACATCAAAGGGAGGTTTGATTTGGTCTGGACTGGATTTGTTGCGCTCCTAGTATTTAGTCGATTGTCTGTATTCAATGAGAGGAGACTAGTCGCTCGATATTAGCATCGAACTTGACCGACGCGGTCCAACTCCAAAATAGTTTTAGGTGTAGACGATATGTAGACGAGCGCATTCCATTATCATATAACAACAAACGCCAACGTCACATGTGCTTGCAATCGTTTGCTCGGAGTTGGATTTCCAACTTGTACGTAGCTTTAATCTAACACAGATATGCGACGCAACAGCCTAATACGGCAGTTACCCGTACGAAGTCGCAACTGTGATCGTAACGTTGTCGCATAGTCAATAGAACAGAGGAGAGACTAATTGGTTTATTTGATCCTTTTAATTGTTTTCTTATGGTTGTTCATAACCGACATTTTGCTCTAAGAGAGGCTAGCTTGAACCGAGCATGGTCTTGTATAAACAGAATTACAGCATTACGTGGGAATAAATTCAGATAGAAACTACTTGAGGCCATTTTTTTGACGAGGTGTGGAGCTAAGGTTTGATTCTGAAGTCATATCATCCACTGCAATCAAATCGGGCAATGCAAAACACTGGTAAGTCCCATCATTTCAATTTTTCAGGAGATAACAAAAACTTTGCAACTGACAAATAAGCCAATAAGCTTAATGTATTTGAGTTCTAGAATAGTGAAATTTCAAACAACCTTCTTAATGTATTAACGATAATAATCAAAAAAAAAAAACCGAATAACTGTTATGGACTTACGCTAATTTAGAGTATATAACCTAAGCAAAGAAATATATTAGGTACTCATATTTTCCATTGCTTATTATTGGAACTCTCGCTTAAATGTTGACTTACCAACAGGTCACATGTTTTAGTTTTGCATGTTTTAGCTTTTTTAAGGTGCATAGGGGAAACCCGGGCAGAGGGAACAATGGGAAAAGCCGAATTTCCCATGAATCGACCATTGCCGTCGTGGAGAACACAGCCTTGTTCGTTCACCTTTCTTCAATAAAAATTATCTAGCAATTGGTTACAGAAGAACCCCTGTGCTTATTTATTTGACTACCAGACATCGAAATGTATTTTTTCTACAAAAACACTGGCAATTGCAAGAGATGTGCTGTGCCTGTAATTCCATCTTTATATATTATTATCTTTACGAATAACTACTTAAAATATTTTGTGTATATTTATGACCGTAAGTCATACAAATGAGAATGATTGAGTCGATGGTTCTGAAACAAGAAACCTCTCAAACAGGTGATTTCTGGAGAAGCGAGTAGAGCACAAAAATATGAAAATAAAATAACACAGGAATACTGAACCGTTTTTAAAATGACCCCCACTGAACGTGTACGAGTATTACATGGTGTTATTTGAAGGGGAAGGAATGTAGTGACTTACGAGGTGTTTGCCCATAATACGCATCTATTTTAACCAAAAAAGGCATGTTGGTAAGAAAATGGAATTGGGATGTTTTTTTTCACTGAACGATTTTTTCTGCGGACTGCTTATATCAATCGTTTTTAGTATCTTGACGTCTTATAAGACCCTTTACCTAACATTTTTTTTTTGTAAAATCCATCTACGCAATTTGTTCGAATATCTAAGTATTCTAAATTAGATCTAGATTCAATTTCTCCATCCATTCCAGATACTCGGTCGGCCAATCCAACTGAAGCATTACTTCCCACTTCATGGCGCGCGAGAAATAATAAGAAGTCCGAAGCACCTTGCACGGCACTCTTGGATGGGGAGCGTCAGTCGTTCCCAGCAACCGAAAAACAATTACATATCAATTCGCTCGGTCTCCCTGGAACAATAAAAGAACTCCTACTCCTACTGGTTCCCGGCCGTTCCTATTCCTTGGCCGCAAGGACCAATAAAAAACCGTGAATATATTTTGTGTAATTGCGCGGGCCGTAAGTCGGCTTTATTATTCTTAGTTGCGAGATGCGCTCTGCCGTGTTACTGTTCTCGAGGGACGAGAGTACGCGACCCTTAAGGAAAAGGAGCGTTCTTTTTATCTACGGAACAGAGTGGCTGAAGGGTAGGTAAGATAAAGCAAGATACGATTTTTTCTGGTGCGTAGTGCGAGTTCTTAGTGTAGGCTTGGTTATTATTGCGCATAATATCTCAAAATGTTAATAACAAAAATTGTAGCCAACAGCATGCTCCTTACTAAGAAAATATTTTAAACTCTACAGGGTGATTCATACATGCATTTTCCTTAAAATGGAAAGCACGTAACATACTATAAGGTTCCATTTCCAAATTGTTGAGATGTTTGACAACCTATCGAACAAAATACTGAACTGAACAACTCCGCGACTGTTATGCAGCAGTACTGAATTTTTCGATTAAAAAAACTTTTGGTGCCATATTTTGTTCATATCCACTCAGTTTTTCAGTTATTTAAACAGTTTATACAGGGTGGTCACAAATGCAGACTGAAATATCACTCAAAAAAATTAAATGGAGCACTCTATGAATTTTTACATTCCTTGTTTCCCCTTACGACAAGTTTTTTCTTGATATAAGGCTTTTGGGGTTTTGCACAATCGATTTTTGGGTTACAGCTTACATGTTTGAAAGTTTGATATTAAGGTGATTGAACAATGTTACAATACCTTTCAAACTAAAAAATAGCATTCACTTGTAAAGGGCAGATCGTTAGAATTGGTACATTTTCATTATGAATTAAATCTACCTACCCTTATGCAATACAGTCGAAAAGTCAAAAGGTGTCCATGTTTTTAGCAACTCAAAGATCAGTCACATAAACCCTCATAAACTTTATACCAGAAAAAAAGCTTATGCAAAGAGAAATCAAAATGTGCGAAAGTATTCAGGGTATTCCATTTGAAAATTTTGAGGAATAGTTATTTTGGCTTCGTGACTACTCTGTATTAGCAATCCAAAAAAACTGGAAAGGTAAGTAGGTAGAGACAAAATATGGGATCATAAATTCATGACAATTGCTACAACAGCGCAGGAGGTGCGAGGTGTCAAAGATGTGTTTTTTCTATAGATTAGCCAACATTAGTCAACAATCTGAAAATAAAACCCAGGGGCCCATCCAAATTTGTAATAAAATCTAGGTCTTTTCATTCAATAATGAATCGCCCTGCCGTGTCTTTTAAAAAATATTTTCCCAGTCGAGAGGATACTGTTGGCTCTAATTTTTGTATTTCATTCTTTATACACAATGGGTGATAACGGACCTATTGCCCGAGCCCACAATAAAAACTTGTATATTTTAGAGACTAGGACATCTTGGATTCATGTTCAGGAAACCTCCGTCTCGGTAGGAAGGTATGAGCGGGGGATCAGCGATTCAAAATTGAAGGGCAGGGGGTAGTCATTGAAAAACATATTCCGCATTCTCCAAACTCTGATGGGGGGGGGGGGGCGCTTCCCTAGATCCGCCCCTGGTTATGAAGCAAAATATAAAGCAAAAAACTTTCTAGTCTGGTGCACGATTTCTGAGGCTGGGGCTTAAACACACTATGTTGGAGGGGAAGCTGTGGACGCCGAGCTTTATACAGAAAGATGATTACCATAACATTATCTACCTGGAAACGATAACCGCCTAATCTATCACAAACTCGTCCAATCGGAAAACCTTGAACGTTACTATGTCGAAAAGTTCATGACAAAAGACGGGATGCCAAACATGTACAGCAATTCATCTTTAGAAAAATTCTCTAAGTGGACGTGGACATCAGTTTTGTAGATTCGTTTTCATACTCTCAAAATATGTATAATTGTGTTAAGGATTTCAATAAAATTTTGTCCTTTCGTTGATCAACTCTGACACATTCTTTTCTCAGAACTTATGTCATATACTTTTTATTCGACAGCAAAGAGTGAGATACAATTGAAAGTGATGGCAGGAACGGAAACAGATAAGATTTTTAGGTATTTATGTGACCTACAAAATGAGACCACACGTTAAAAGCTCCGACCAATAGTAAAAAAGTTATGGCCGAAAACCAAGGCAAAATGCAGGTTTTGGCACTTGTTGCTATTGCGAGAATAATACCACGCAGCTACCTTAAATTCTTCAAATCCGTAGGCTTTATAGCTCTGAATAACCACAACAAAATTGGAGTCGATTGGTCAAGTAGTTTTTGAGAATTTCTAATTGTCTATCCCAAAATACCTGTCTTATGGCTATCACTTCTATTTTACTATGTTCGTTCAAAGGGCATCTTATATCACGAATTTTCCTGGCCGACGTGAATAACAAACCATGCCCAAAGATAATTGTTATTTTTATGCGTAAAACGAAGGGTTACGTTTTTTCTTCTAAACAAATTCAAACATTTCGTATATGTGAGTATTAAATTGAACAGATTCGCTGCGATATTCGAAAAACATACGTTATTATACACATTTTAAACCAAAGCGGATCACCTTTTGTTACGAAGAAAACAATTTTTTCAGAATTTCTTCATACTGATGTGTATACATATTTAGAGCTGACATTTTTACACGGTCACAGATGAGCCTTTAAGTTTATAAAAAAGAATATTCCATACTGAAATGCGCTGAACTGTTTATAAAGTTAGCAAGCAAACTGAAGTCACAATAATATTGTTTCAAACTGTCTTAGACTAGTTAGTATGTAGCATGTGCTAAATTGATGCATTATTGATGACTGCATGACTTTGTCAAATAAGTAGGTCACGTAATCCAGTTTCTTTACGAAAAAATATGATTCCCTAGACTTTTTTTTTCTAAAAGTATATATACGTATAGTATACGTCTGTTTTCGAAATCTCGTTCGATTAAAACGACTGCGAGTTCAAAATGTAGGAAAATAAACTCGCGAAAACAAAAAAACAGTAGACAAATATCAACCAATTGTAGCGAACTGACCGTCTTAAAAATTAGGCAAAATGCTGGTCCCTAATACATTATTTAAAGATTCAGCATTGTAACTTGTAGAGTTTTCAAGAGTACTGTCAATGTTTATACCATATTTGATATGCCTCCAATTTTCTTCCTTCCTTTCTTTCCTTATTTCCCTTTTCCCCTTAATCATGTTTGGTATCTGGGTAGCCAGACCTGACATACTAACAGACCGACGAGACTTTTAACCTAGAGCAAACGTCCACCGGACCGCTCTGACGAATAGTGACGAATAGTATGCCTCCAACGTTCGCTTGACATATTAGTGTCAAGTATAGTGGTATTAGAACCTAATAAACCAAGAGGCGTCGTAGCGTAATGGTGAGATTCGAATCCATGAAGCTCCTGTTTTCTCTATTATTTTATATAAACTGCCCTTTAAACGAACTCAGTAGACTAGAAGTGATGGCCGGAAGACAGATGTTTTGGGATAAACAATTAGAAATTCTCAAAAACTACTTGACCAATCGACTCTAATTTTGTTGTGGTTATTTAGGTATGAAGCCAACGGATTTGAAGAATTTCAAGTAACTGCGTGAAATTATCTCGCATTAGTAACAAGTGCCAAAACCTGCATTTTGCCTCGGTTTTCAGCCATAACTTTTTTAATATTGGTCGGATCTTTTTACGTGTGGTCTCATTTTGTAGTTAAAATGAATACCTAAAAATCTTATACGAAAAGTTTTTTCGTTGTTGTCAACACTTTCGATTGAATCTAGAAAAACCGGTCTTCTCATTCTTTGTTGTCGAATAAAAAGTTTTCCCACAACAATTGGTGTACCCATTTTATGTGTCCATGTTTAAAATACCCTCTTGAACAACTTGCATCAATAAAACCAGACTTTACAATTATTTCGCAAACCAGGGGTATTTTCGTCTAATATGATTAGACTAGTAATTGTCTTCATTTGTGTTTTTGAAACGTTTTTATTGGATTTGAGCAGGGGAGCTGTAGTTGTTAATGCCGCATAGACAGATTGGACATGCCAGAAGTTGGTGATGACGGAGAATGATTTTTAAAAAAGTTTGATGGTGAAAGCTGTCAACGTGTTCCGAATTTGAATAACATCTGCGTAACTTGAAATGAACATTAATGTGTAGACCTATCTAATTAACTGCATTTTTGACCAAGTACCTTATTTATAACGGGCACGGTTAATCAGAGTGTACTATAGAGATATTCCAGTGTGCAGTATACATTGTGAACTCTATGCAACATACCGATTATCCTATCCGTAAGGCACAATACGTTAGTTTACACAAGGAAGATTGATTCTAGGAATCATCCTAATCGAATTACACTGGCTGTTATTTGGTCATCATCTCGATCACATTGTTACAGTAGGAGAGCAGAGAAGGTAACCCCTATCCCGTTGGTTAAACATGGGGTGGGTTAGGAATATCGCCTGGGGGCAACATCTCGTTCGAACAGAGCAGCAGCCTCTCTCCGTGCTGGTGCTGGATGTTCAAACACATCCAGGCGGCACGGAGCGGCGTTGCGGCACAGCTTCGTCATCAGGTAGCCTGGAGGTGCTCTTCGATTGCCTGATGGTGTACGTTCTCCATCGAGAGCAAACAGTTCGACATGGTGGATATGCAGTGGTGTAGACTGTAGACGTCGATGTGGAAGAGCAAAGGGCAAACGCGACGCCTTGAGGAATTTTCATTATTTGGTTGATTAAACATGATTCCTAAATTATAATTAGAGATTAGGTTTTCATCCACACGAGAAAAAGTGAAGGACAAAATTTTGACCCCTTTCGAAAAGTGGTTAGCTCATCGATAGCAAATAAAGATAATTGAAATTGATAATGGCTGGTTAGGAAGAAAATACTTTGGACTAAGTAGATGGAGCAAGATTACAATCTGTTTGTAATCAAAATTGCGTGGTCAGTAGTCAGGTTACTAGTTCATACTACAAGTCGACCAGGCTTTAGCCACCAATGTGACAATTGTTGAAGTTTCAGATTAAATTAATTTTGTCCTGCGATAACATATTGAAGTACATGGGTTCCATACAATCTAAGTGCTCCGGATAGGTATTAATATACGTATGATACTTCTTGTGAAAGGGCTTATACCTCAACATGGGATATTACCTGGACAACTGTAAGGTAATTTTGACATACAGCCCCACACCATAATACCCTTGGGAAATTTTACTATACGTTTGTGAAAGGTTTCAGTTTTGCTTCTGATAACCTTTTTTCGGTGATCGCCTACGCATACATCGAATTTGGCTTCGTCACTAAATATGACCTTGCTCCAGTGCTCGTACGTTCAAGAGCGCTTTGATTTTGCTCAAATTAAGCGTCTTTGTTTTTGGACTTCAATTAGAAGTGGTTTTTCTTTAGCCTAATGAAAGAAAACA
Organism: Acanthoscelides obtectus; assembly: GCA_963669975.1. NCBI lineage: Eukaryota > Metazoa > Arthropoda > Insecta > Coleoptera > Chrysomelidae > Acanthoscelides > Acanthoscelides obtectus. Next base: position 64,044,387 of record CAVLJG010000003.1, on the reverse strand, counting down.
TTTTTTCATTACTTGTAATAATATTATGATGCATACCTTATAGAATTTGAGTCCAGATTTACGAATGTGCGCCATGAAGTCAATTCCTCGTGTTTTTCAGCTTCCAAAATTATGAATTAAGCAAAATTGTACCGTTAATAAATATTTACTTTCATATCTTTGCCTTGATTAATATATTCCTGTTTACTCACAATACGTGAGCGATTCATATCGCAACACAGATAGTATTTCCGCCATGCTGAACGAGAGTACACTCAGTACGATTGGGTACCTGAATATCCTCTCAAGTGAAAAAATACACGCTGATGAATTGATTTGTCAGTTTGGCAGGCAATAGTAGGCAAATTAGCCAAAAGTATTCACTAAAACTACACATATACGGAGACAAACAATGCAGTGTAAACACATAGACTTAGGTTCTAATGTATTCGAATTCGTTATTAGGAGCCGAAAATCTACCGAACCCTGCACTTGTGTGGCACCAACACGGCATGGCTATTATGTAGAAAACCAAAAAACGTCAAAAAACCGACGAAACGACATCTCGCAGACTAAGTAGTCTTTAGTGTGCAATAGTTCATTCCCCGAATCTACAACAAGTGTACAATCGCTTGTGCTAAGTTGACATCTTGTAGAAAAACCGACAAAATGTCAGTTTTTAACATGGAAATTGTGTCTATTAAGAACTGTAATTTACCTGGATACCAAACTTGTTATAATGAAGGTAATTACAATAAAAATGATGATGGGGTTATTGTTTTTGTTAGGGATGGTATTAGGGCGAATTTCTCCTAGTGCCAAGGGCTAGTTTAGGTAGACTGACGTTTGAAAGGGATGGGGTTTTGTATGGCATAACGTGCGTTTACAGACCACCTTCAATATCAAAGAAAGACCTCACTCATGATTTGCACACTTATTTGGAGCATAATAGTTCTGATAATATTGAAATATTTTTGGGGGATATTAACATAAATATTATGGATAATAAGGACATTCTGGTGACAGAGTATCTGTCAATGATGCCTTCTCTTGGCTTTAACGCATTTACCAATAAACCTACTAGACTGTCTTCGGGAACTTTCCTGGACCATATATTTGTTAGGCAAAAATTGAAAACCAATTGTTTATCATTAAATTCTTATATACTCAATGAAGAAATAACGGATCACAGTCCAACAGTGCTTTGTATTACTAATAAAGCACGACCTGGAATTTTGGAAGCTGGGCAAGTTGTAACAAGAAACAAAATAAACGTAAATGAATTTAACGAGTTTTTGAATGATTGTGATTGGAATTTGGTAACTAGTGTGAATGATCCAGAAATAGCTGTAAAGTTATTTCTAACTACCTACAGGGACTTGCTGTTGAAAGCAACAGAAACAATTGCCACAAGAGCATCAATTCCAAAAAAATAAAACCATGGATAAGTAATGGAATTATTGTTTCGAATAAAAGGAATAAAATGAAAAAAAGACTTCTAGAAGATTATAGTTTGTCTTTGGAAAATCAGTACAAGGATTATCGTAATAAACTAAATAAATTAATACACAAACAAAAGAATAATTACTATAGAACGTAAATTGAAAAAATAAAAATAATATGAAAAAACTGTATGACGTCATAATGGATACAACGTATGAAAAGAGTAATAAAGGTCTATCTTACATTTTTATGAAATGGTAGATTTTTGTAATGAATATTTTTTTGATGTGGGTGTTAACATGGCGCGGACAATTCCCACACAATCTGAGTGTAAATTTAATTTTGGAAACTAGAATTGTCCCGAAAGAGCTTAAAACGTCAATAGTTATCCCGATACATAAATCAGGGGATACTACGTCTATTGGAAATTACACGCCTATAAGTTTAAGAACAAAGTTTGTAAAACTCGACTAATGGATTTTTTTAAAACCAATAATGTATTATCAGATAATCAATTCGGGTTTCTTGGGGGTTACAGTGCAGTGGATGCTAGGCAGAAATTAATAACTGAGATTGTCTATAATCTGAATGATGGCAACAAGAGTATTGCTGTTTTTTTGGACCTTGCTAAGGCTTTCGACATGGTTCCTCACGACAAGCTAATCGAGATTCTTCACAGCAATGGTATTAGGGGAGTGAGATTTGATTTACTGAGAGATGATCTTTCAAACAGACCACAACTGCTAAAACTAAATAACATAACGACCAATGGAAAAATAATAAAGATTGGTGGCCCGCAGAGTACTGTTTTTGGACCGCTCCTTATTATAATTTATATAAATAAGATGCTAAAGCTGGAAACGGGGGGTTTAACTATTTCTTATGCTGACGATGCTGCCCTTCTTTTTGCAGGTTCTAGTTGGGAGGATGTAAAGTGTAAAACAGCGTATGGTCTAGGTATGGTAAAAGACTGGTTACAAGTGAGTAACAATAAATAACAATAAATTTATCTAAAACAAACTATATTGCGTTTTCATTGACCAATAAAAACAGGACAAATTATAGAACTATTATGTTGGATGATAATTATTCTGTTAAGGAAGCGACTCAAACTAAATGTCTTATCCTTAATTTGAATTTCTCTTCATTGATAATAGAGTGCCCATTCCTAGGCCAAACCCTTTTCTTTTTGCAAATTTAATAGTTTATTGATTTTGTAATTTCACTCGTATTATATCTTTCTTTCTCAGCGATTCAGTATGGTGTTGACGATCAGCAAAAAAAACTCTGTAGTTTTTATCCGTTAGCAGGTTTCCTATAAAACATATCTTCTTCAAGGCCACTCAAGATTCCTTCATCTAGGACGTTACGTATTCTGCGTGATTCGCTTTTCAGTTTCCGTTGAGGTCGTGGTGCAGGGGTCGTTTTGTTGTTTTCCGGACTCTGAAATATTAGGCCCCAAGCCCCATTCATGGACTTGCACCCTTTTCTTTTTGTTGTGTAACTTAAGTTTAGTTATTTTGGCTTGGGTGCTACGTCTTCCATTTTTTATGGGATTTTGACCCTCAGCGGTAAGTTCTTTTTTTTATATACGTTCGGACCGCGTGCCTTAATGCGTGTCCTGATGACGTTTGTTCAATATCTGCTTTCTTTTTGTTAATAGAAACAGAAGAAAATCATCATCTTTTTTCCTCCATTCAGTTGCATCGTTGCAGTTAGAAGCCATCCCCCTTGGAAAAACCCTGATGTGAACAGGTAAAATATCATTCTAATTAACAATTTCATAGATCTTTATACATTTAGTATTGCTTATTGAAATTCTTAGAGACTTCTTGATTTTATTAGACAGTTTACGCGTTCAAATATGGGGGCAGTGCCTACATGGCACCTTGTATTACACTGATCATGGTTTTGATTTTTGAGCTGCCATAACTTTTTAGAACAAGGGTATATTAGTTAAGTACATTTTTATCTTTTTTTTTGCCTTTGCTTTACTTTTCCTATACGAAAAAAATTTACATGGTTTTGCTTCAAGTGCGATTGTTTTCAATGAGAGTAGTTTTATCTCAGACAGAGAGTAGAGTGGATTTTTAGTCTTTCTCTCTCAAGGATTTTTTTTTTTACCACCATATTTTCTGGCGACGAGGCAAGCAGCCCAGTGACGTGCCCACTACTCGCCACTCTTTTACCAGATTCGAGGACATCCCGGCCGCGCCTGACAAAGAGGACCTACAGATAAGTTTAATATTTAAGCGCAAAATGTCTGAAAATACTTCGGGCGTATTTATCATTTATATTTATCATTGTTTTATTAATTAACAAAAAAATGGCGTGGCAATTTAAAGCGGCAACCGCATGTTGATTATGTATCGAGTAGAGTTAGAAAATTAATTCATAAATTTTATCTACTGCGTGAGTTTCTCGATAAAAAAAATTTGATAACAGTTTATAAAGGTTTATGAAGCATTTGTTGAATGAATAATGAGATATGGGATATTAGTATGGGGGGCGGATTGTATAATAATGCTCTACATAAACTCATTATTATTCAGAAATATATTCTTGAAATTATTTTTAAGAAAGATAAAAGATTCCCCACTAATAAACGTTTTACAAAGGATGTGTTTAATATTAGAACCTTGTACGTGATGACAGTACCTTTTATTTATAGAAATGAAAAATTGCAGGAACAAGTAAGTTATAACTACTGTACTCGTGCAAATGTGGGCAGGCAAATAGGAATTCCCAAGAATCACAATAACCTAAACTTAAGATACATAAGGTATATAGGACCAAACATTCTGCCATAACACTTGAAAAAGATGAAAAATATTAAAACATTTAGCACCAGCTGCAGAGAATATATTTTTGAGAATGCTGCACAATTTAAAGGTTCTTCTAATGATGTTTTTGTATCATAGTATAATTGATATATTTTTCGGGATATTGATGTTGACTATTGTATTTTATAATCCAATAAATAGGATTCTCTTTTCATTTGTAAGTCCGGATGATGAAAGCACATACAGGTGGTTTGAACCATCTAGGTCGATCATTCTGTCATCAGAATGTCCTTGATGAAGAGGGATTATGTTGTTGTGTTATATATTTATGTGTGCTTATATTTTTTGTAAATAGTCTAATATTATTATTATTAAATAAATAAAAAAACATACGTAATACCCGTGCGGGTATTATGTAAAAAGCTTGACAGAAGTCAAAAAAAAAAACGACAAAATGTCATCTTGCAGACTAGGTATGTTAGTTTTGCAAATAGTTCATGCCACGTTTGTTAGCTATGAGCGTCCATTTATGGAGGAATGACTCAACGACGCGAATTGTTGGTTGCAGAAAGCAAGTATATGTTTTGTGAAGCCGAGTAGTCTGCAGTGTCTAAGATATCTGAGAAGATGTTAAAGAAAGAAAGTTGGTTGAGTGGCAAGATTGCATCTGGATGATTATTGGTCTGCATGTGTATAAAATGTGATATTTGCTATGTGAAAAAATTATTGCTGAATATGCTGCCAATGAAGTATCTATTAGCTGTGCTCGACGGGTTATTTATATGTTGTCCTTTCTGAAGACAAGTTATGTTCAAACTTATAAATTACGATTCCTCCCGTTTATTGTGTTTTAAAAACGCGTTGTGTGCATTTAAGCCACAGAAAAATTCCCACATCAAACATTTTCGCAGTGCCTCACATCTATTCGCTGATTTGAATTTTCTGTTGACATCGCAATATAAATTTCTATAAAATATAAATGACTGGAAATAAAAAATAATGTAATAACCTTTCGCTTTCATAAATATTCCTGTCTGTAGCATATTTTCTCGCCTGTTACTTATCTCTCTCATTTTTAAAATTCACCAAATTTGCATATGTAATTTCCAGATTGAATAAGAATAAAGTGGATGCGCTAGCTTTGAATCGCAAGTAAGTGTATGAGACAAGTAACCAATGGAATTATCATCAACACATATTATTAACATGCAATGCCGTCTCTGAAGCAGATGTTACATCAGAGCCAAACATTGATAACTGAAGCATCATGACGTTTAGGCAACATGTACAACTAAATAACGAGTTCACAACAAGTGTCCATCAGCTAATGCTACGTTAACATCTTGCAGAAAAACCTACGTTATGTCAACAAAAATCTTCGTTATTTCAAAAGAAAACGACATAATGTCAGTTTTTGACGAGTAAGGATTCGTATTATAATCCATGGTGCCTCTTTTTTTGCGGCAGCATTATGCAGTCGAGTTATAAACGTAAAGTAGTGCAGTAAAACGTTTTGCTTAAGGTAGTCGTAATACCTTTTCACGATGGATGTACTTGTATTATGGCAGGATAGCACAAAAATTTATCAAGTGAACTTAGTTTTGTAATAGATGTTTTACGAAGAGAAGTGGTGCAGAGACAAAGTGATTCTAACGGAGTGCCACCTTAATATTTCCGATGAGCATGATTCAGATTATGTACATGTACCTACGAAAAAAAAGAATACGCTAGACGTCGGCTCTGTGAATGAGTTCGCAAATCAAGTGGATACTGCCTTGACGGATTCTTCAGGCAACGTAGCACTAGCCCAAATTAGGGCTAGAATGTTCAGTTCCTTCTTTTCAAGTAATCAGAATCAGTGAGGAACCTGTTTACGATTCGGATGCCTATCCTCCGTACACAGCAACTTGTGAATATTACCACTGTAAGAGAGAAGTACTCGTATAGAGTTCCTGTCATTGTTGTTTAATCCTTTGCTACAACTTCATGGATAACCCACATTATGGCTACCATTCAACATATATAGTGAAAAAGACAGTCAAAACAATAAGTAATGTTAATAAGGACTTAGAGCCTGAACAGCATCAAATGTAAGGAAGTGGAAAGGAAACAGAATCAAGTCAAAACAAGACAAAAAAATTAACAGACAAAAACTTTCGAAGCGCCTTAGAAAGTATAATGTTTGCCCCTTCCAATACAATGACTTCTTGGCGAAAGAGTTAAGAGTTCCGTCAGTAAAGAAAGCTGACAATGGACCGACATTATGGAACTGGAATATTGAAAAAATCACCCACAACAGATTTTTTTCAAAACTAGTCAGCTTAACGATAATTTCAAGGTTTGGCACAGCTGAGTTTAGGAAGGTGGTTCCAAATCGTTTGCATACCCAACCAAATAAAATTTCTGAAGAAAAATATTCAGATTTACAATCTATTTGTGTGGGACAAAATCCAATCATCCGTCTCGAAGAACAGAACAGCTTTATCGTTCACTACCACAATAATAAAATAATATTTTTATTCACTGTTTATTCTAGTTTGAGTATTTCAAATAATTTTTTTTTGAATGGGTTGTCTTATTTTTCTATCAAAAAGGAATATATTTTATAATAAATAACAATGACATATCTCAGCATTCAGATACATATATTCTCACAAATGGCCTTACCTAGTTGTTTTTCCTTAGCTCAAAGTAAAAGAAATATTCCACTTAAAATAACATGAACCTACAAAATAAAGCCTTTAAACTATAAAATAAAACCGGTTGAATATAATTAAACAACTGATTTTTAACATTTATCACTTTTGTACGCACGTATGTCAACAAGTGTCAATATGGTGGCTTGTATTATGAACTTGCGTCCTGACTACAAATTTTGGCGACAAACAAATCGTATATTTGCTCCTTCTACCTAGTCCGAATTCGTTGGGTGTTACATTTAGTTGCCTACTTCTAGTGCCGACGCTGGTCGATATGCATCTATCAGTACCAGTAGATGTGTGGCTGGTGCGAAAACGGCGTCGAGCTCAAGCGTTGTTGGGCCGACATCTGCGATTAGCAAACAGAAGCGGTGCGCTAACAAGCCGACTAATGACAAACGTGCCCTTAGGGGCAAACCACCGCCAAAACGGAACAGCAGTAGCAGTCTTAATCAGCCCCTGTACCACACGGCGAGCTGCGGGGCCCCGAGGTCCATCGATATGTACACACATACACCAACCACGTTATTAAAAAAACCTCGTTAAAAAGTTCAACCGAAACCACCGGCGCGGCGGCGCTCCTTGATTAATTTTGTTTGTCCTTCCTTGATTTCCTCCCTACCTGGATGAAATTAAAGCAGACATTTTGAATGTCTAAGCTCTACGCACGTATCTGGTATGTTGACGTCAGCAGCCCTCGTATACTGAATTAAGAACATGGAAAACCGACGCTTCTTGCGACAAAATGTCAGTGCAACGTCACGACTACTTATTAATTGCAATCAGCATTTTAGCGCAACGTTAAACTGAAATTTCGATTTGTCATGTTTGTTCAAGAATTATTTTCACATCCGTTCGGGAAAAATATCTTGATCCGTTTTTTTTGCATATTCTTGTTAAAATAAGAATTAATGAATCAGCATGTTGAAAGGCTTAAAATTGCGTCAGAAATTGTATAGAAAATGTTCTAGACAAATTCCTAAATCTAAATTTTTTGTATGTGCCAATTTTTTCTAGTTCTTTTGGATCATTGCGAACAAAAAAGGTTTCCATAAAATTTCTTCTAAAGTTGATAGTTTTCGCGATATAAGTGATATTATAGCGTTTCAAAAAACATTTTAATGCTCACAAAGTTTCAAAATGTTCTTCAAACATCAACTGATAAAATCTCAAAGCATTCTAGGGGGTTTTGATATTGTAAACTTTTGTTTTTCAATTGTCAATGTATATTCTGCCTGGGCGCGAGAGGGATACAGCATATTGCTTCTTGGGGTCGAAAATGGCATACTTTGGTCTTTTTTAAATATTGAACCGCTTATATTTACAAAACTCTTTGCTTTGTATAAACTTTTTAGTTCGGAATGACCAAAAAAATAACTAAAAGCGAAAACAATTTTTATAATCTGATTAAAAAAAACATAACCAATCTTTCCGCATAATTTTGGGCATAGTAACATGCAGATTCCTGTTGAACTAGATTATACAAAAAAAGATTTAGAATATATTTCCCAAAGGATGCGAAGATATTTCCTGAACTAAGTGACAGATTACTTTCCATTTCCCGTACCTACATACGAACCCGGATGAAGACAGAAACAGCAGAAAAGATATTATCGGGGATGTAAGTAGGTAGGTAAGAGCTGACCAGGAGCTGTCACAGTTACCTCCAGAAGAAACTACAGTCGCTTTGTAGGGAGAGTGGCGACAATAGATCGTCAACATTTTGATTGGTTACACGATTAAGAGGCATTTTGTGTTGTTTATCTTTGCTTGCATTCTGTGCAGAGCATCTATTTCCATAAATTTGGACTATAACATGCGGTCTTTCCATATTTCAAAGAGGTAAGGATCGAAGATTAATATAAATAGGTGTATTTGAATTCGGAGAGGTATTTTACGGAAAGTAATTATTAGTTGGTTAAATATCTAGGTGCCTTCTTAACCTGTCTTGAATCTTGTGGCTAAGCCCCCGACACAAAGAGAAGTTCCTGCAAGTGAGTCACCTCTTGTTGTGGATAATGAGGAAGGAGTTGTTGATCCCACTCCTACAACAAAGATAAAAGGGGCAGCTCCAACTAAATCATACTGTTTTGACACCCCTGAAAGACAAGTGTACGATGCTGATATGTCTAAATCCCAGAATATCACTTAATGCATCAGACAGTGATATGGATAGTTCTTTTCAGGAAAAATAAAAAAATTGTTAGTAGATAGGCGGTTTTTAGGGTTTTTTGGGTAGCTAGTAAGATAGAAGATAATTAACTCAATGAATATGCAAATAAGTCATTAAGATAAAAATTGGGACTAATAACTATTTATTTTGTTACACTTAATTTTTGTCCTGAAACCAATTTCCAAAAATGTAGTGCAATAGTGTTTCTGATTTGCCTATGTTTTTATTTTCCAAGAAAAATAGCCAACTGGTCTTATTCTTTAAAAAAGCAGATGTATCTTTTTTGGTGCATATAATATTGTCCAAAACTTTGATACATGAAACATCAATAAGAAACGCCATTCTTGTATGGCTTGCGTTCTCTTCTCCATGCAACAGCAAAAATAAAAAGACATATGAAAAACAAAAACCTAAAATTGACTTTTAGACACATTTTTTAGGGTTTCGATATCAAAAAATGTTTTCTCAACATAAAATAGCCCCAGTTTCTTTTACTTGTTTTAAAGATCATATCAAGCCATTTAAACCACTGAAAATCGAGTAAAATGTAAATGAGACTCTCTAAATACTAAAAATCATTCTTTCCCTTTATAAACATGATTTATTTATATTATGATATTAACCTTAATAATTTATTTAAAAACAAATGAATTGCATTCAAGAACTGTAGTTGAAAGTATGGGAAATATCACTTAATTCCATCAAAGTGGTCGATCTCAGCCAAAAACTTATATTACAACAAAATTAAATACACTAATAGCATCTGGATTCAGATGAAAATACATTAAAATATCCTCACTAATTAAATAAAAACACACTATGCAATCCAAGGTCTGTAGTTGAAAGTGTGGGAAATATCAATTAATTCCATAAAAATGGTTGGTCCCAGGCAAAAAATTGTACTGGATTAATGAGTAGCTTTGCTAATCGCGGTACTACGAACCCCCTACGTACAGTAGCAGGAAACTACAGTTTTTGGCATTTGTGAACAACAGATGGTAGTGTCATCTTAATTTTTTGCACATCTTAATATCGCGTTTTTCAGTAGACAGCATTGCGTACGGTTGGTTAAGATCGTAGAGATGGAATGCGAAGAGATCCTATTCTGTATGCGTTAAGTTTACGCATTTTTTGTATAGTATGTGGTAGCAGTAAGCATTCGTCATGCGCCGGTTATTCGGTGGACGTCCAAGCCTGGCGTCTTAGAAGCGGTCACTATCGTTAAGACATGACAGGAAACGGTGGTTTCCACATACCGTAAGTAGGCGTCGATGGTATCGTGATTGGCGAAAGTATTTACTGGTGGCAGTGTCACCTTTATTTTTCAATATCGAGTTTTTTAGTAGACCCTTATTCTTTCCATCACCTGTTTCCTACACCGTTCTGATAATTTCCAGAAAGCATAAAGCAACCTTGTATGTGGCGTAGAAGCACAGTGGAATGCATTTGGAGACCCATTGTAAAGTGGAATATACCTAGGGTGACACAATCCTTAGTAAACCAGTTGCTTTTCTTTCGATTTTCCAGTCTCTTGCTATGCACGTTATGCGCCAAACTTAATATATTCCAAAGAAGATAATTATTAACCTGAAAAAGGTTGGGAAATCTCGAAACCGGATATACTGCAGACCAAACTATGTGAATTGATATAAACATGCCTTAGTCCAAAAGTTGATAGCTTGCGAGATACAGGGTGTCAAAGTGACAATTTTATTTTTTATTTTTTCTTGTTGCTTGAGAAGTATTTCAGATTTTGCCATAAAACTCGGTATAGGGAGGAGAAACAGGAATGCGTTATTTTTGATGGTCATCTACAGCACTATTTCGGTTAATAACTTATCATAACTTTTTTGTGCTACCTTGTATACAACAACTGACCGAAAAATCTTATTTTATCGTATTTCCACATCAAAAAACGCTTACTTGTTAGAAGTGTCTAAGGCTAATAGTATATAAGGATTTATCGATTTCTTCTTCTTCTGTTCCGCTCTTATTTTTCTATTGTTATTACACTCGTTACTCTGCATCTCCGTCCCTACAGGGAAATCTGACAAAGAGGGGGAGTCGTCAACGCACGTGCCACACAACATAAAAAGACAAATTAACACACATCCAAATTATTTATGAACGCAGAGGTACTATGGACAGCTAAGATGAATAATAAAATATTACTGTTCACAGCTCTAATAAGAGATGGATGAGCAGGATTTCTAAAAAAACAACGCTAAGTCTGAATAATAAAAATATTTTTGTGATTTGTATACTTAAATTGAGGTAACATCAATCAGTAAAATGATAAATGCAATAATATCACACAGAATAGAAAACAGGTATTTCGTGAAACAAAATAATTTTCGTTTTCACTTCTTGGCATAAAGTTGTGTCTAGCTCCATAAAACTCTTGATATCGTGGGTAATTTTCAAAAACGTATAAAACATTAATGTGGAGGCGAAATAATTCTTAAAAAATAGGGAATGAAGCCGCTTTAGGCAAACTTAAATCATTTTAATAAGTATTCCCATCAGATGTCAAGTTTTGCTTAATATGAGCCTGTTTAGATCATATTTGACACGCAGGAGGCAATATAGACGAAAAACCAAATTTGTCTGAAAACCTGAGTTCAGTGTGTACGAGAGAAAGAGAGAGAAGCTGGAGAAGTGTGTATGAACACATTTTAGAAAGAGATAGAAGCCAGCCGAAGAGCGAAGGTGATCACCACATTAGCCACGGTGTCTAAAGCTAATAGTCTTCGAGATCCTTGTTTTTAAAGCATTACATCTTGAAAATCCGTACATTATATACATATCAGAATATTCATCAAACGTATACTGCATGACGTTTAACAACTTATTGTCAACTTAAAATTATACATGAAGTTTAAACTAATATTATGACAAACACTAGAAACCATGTCAACGCTACTCAGATATTATCCAAAGCAACTTGATTATTATGTTATAAAAATGTTTTATCATCATGGTACAAATAATGGATTGGAACTTTCAAAAACTATTAGCTTTAGACTCTTCTAAGAAGTAAACCTTTTTTGTTGTGGGGACACGACAAAATGCGATTTTTTGATCAGTTGTTGTATACAGGGTAGCACCAAAAGGTCACGATACGTTATTTACCCAAATAGTGGTGTAAGTGGCGCCCTCGAGACGTTTCAATATAAAAAATGACGGATTCTTGTTTCCCATACTAGTTTTATGCCAAAATCTGGAATATACTAAGTGACATATAAATCCGAACACCCAGTTTAAATGGTTTTATTTTCATATAAGTTTGTATAAGTACTTAATGAAGCATAATAAGTAAATGATAAAAAATTCAAAATGATTGCACTGCTTTAAAGCCCTTTGACCTTTAATAATGTGTGGATGCACCCTGATGTGCTACGCATTCTCCAACCCGCCTAGGCATGCTTCTGATCAGGTGGTCAATGTCCTTCTGTGGTATCTCATTCCAGGCAACCACCAACTCCTCTCGAAGTGCTTCTAGAGTCTGAGGAGGACGTTGCAAATTGAGCAATCTCCTACCCATCATATCCCACACGTGCTCAATTGGGGATAAGTCGGGAGATCTTGGTGGCCATGGTAACAATGTGACATCATTATGTTGAAAGAAGTCTATTGTGACTCTTGCAACATGTGGTCGGGCATTATCTTGTTGGAAAGTTGGATCTGCCAGGGTGTCAAGGTAGGGTAAAAGATGGGGTTCTAGAACTTCGTGGATATAACGCTGCGCGTTCATGTTACCTCTGATGAAGATTAAAGGTGACCTGGAACCATAAGCTATAGCACCCTGTAACGGTTTCACCGTCCGATCGTATTTATTAAATCACTTCTCGATTATCATTTCATTAATCCCATCTCTAGCTTTTTTACTTGGAAAATTTTCCGCTTGATGCGGAGTTCCTGATCTGCGATCTTCCTCGCGCTTCCTTTTCACTTGAGCCGCCGATCGAACAAGAGCTAAGAATTTTCTTCTCTGTAGCACAAGGTCATATAGCACCATGTGCTAGAATTTTGCAGAATGTGTGTCCATATAGGACAAAATGATTGGGGCCACCCCCTTTCTCTTTCCCTTTCCCTTTGCCTTTGTCTTTGACTTTGCTTTTGCCTTAGTCTTTGACTTTGCGTTGCTTGGCCTATCACTTCACCCATGCATGAGCCTTGGCAGCGCCATCGCCTTTAAGTTCAACTTCGCCTACAACTGGTTTTGAAGCCACTATATGTGAGGTCACCCCTCATAACTGGGACCTCCACTTCAAGCACCTGGCCATCCTCGCTTCAGTCGAGTCAAAATGGACCAGCGAAAGATAAGTTGATAGTTTTATAGCAGCGCCAAAGATGTAAAACTTATTTTGTTCTTTAAGACTGTAAAATTGTAATGTAATGTAAATGCTTTTTTTGTTAAATAAAATCTGTTAAATTGTTGTGTTCTGTTTGTTCTTCTATCCTCTAGCCATGCCATGGTCGACACACAGCTACACGCCTGTAGATGTCTTCATGCCACCGACTGAGCTACCGGAAGCTAATGGTAACCCCCTTTCTGTGATTGTGCAGAAAAGTTGGAATCTTCATTGCATTCCATCTTTTCTGGACTTTTTGCGGAAAGGAAGCGTTACATAAATTGGCGCCCAACGTGGGGCGAGTTTTTCGATCTGTACATTGGGGCGAGTAGGTTTTCCTATATTTATTTCCTAGTACAGATGCGAACGGATAAGAATTTCCTTTGATAATTGTTAAGCTAATTTCCTGTAAAAGGCAGGTGAATGTTTACTTTGGACATTAGTCATCGTTGTTCTTTCAACCTTTTGAACCATTACGTCAGTCCACCATGTACAAAATTTACAAGTAATCATTATTTTTCTGATTCCAATTTAATGTGTATACTTCATCTTTTGAATATTTCATTTTTCTGAGTGTAATCAAAATTTAAATTGCATTCCCGATCTAAATCATGTGACAAATACTGTGTATAATATTTTATAATGTTTTTATGCATATATTTTCTGAATTTCCTTTACATACTTACGTACCTCTATTTTTGAAGTCTATTACTTTTGAAGTTTTTGATAGTATCCTCTTTTTGAATTAATCATAACTTTCTTCGAGAGCACAGACTTACATTGATTTTTGGTTCAAACTTCTGATGTTTGTTCACATATTTTTGAGTGGTTTTGAACTTTGACAGTATTTTGTAGTCTGGATAGTTACATAGATTTGTTGCGATGTATGCCTTTGAGGGTCTTGTACTATCCACAGTTTCTTTAATTGAAAGTGTTTTTTTTCTTCATATGCATTTTATTTTCTTCTTGAGACTTGTCATATATGCTTTCCGCCTAGTTGCAAATCTGTGCGTATTGATAAACTCTTGAAACCTCTGGCGTATAAGTAAAACTCACTTTTCATATAGTAGTTTATGTCTCAGTTCAATTCAATCAGTTCAATTTGATTTGAAGGAATTGTCAATTCCTTCTTGAGATTTTTCATATATGCTTTCAGCCTTTGTGCACATTTGTGCGTATTGCTAAGTCTTGACCTTGGTTGCGACATTGCTTTCATGTTTCGCTATAGATTTTGAAATATCTGGTGATTTTGCTTTTGCATTATTGCATTTGTTTTGACAGTCTGCTCTCATAATTTTTTTTCCGACTTCTTATTTTTTTCAATTGCTGTCTTGACTTGAAGTAATCGCCAATTCTTATAGATTCAGTATAGTAATTCTCTTTTCATACTTTACACTGGTGAATTATTATAGTTTTTCTAATCTTGTAATATTTCATATTTGAACTTAACTTTCATTTTACAATGATATGGTTATTCTCAGTGTAGACTTTGAAGTGCGCTGATGATATCAGTGATCTACGTGAGAATATTCCATAGACTATAGACATTCTTGTCTAGGACTTTGGAGTGCACCTATGATGACCCTAGAAAGTTGTCTTTCTCTCATATTTTTGCTTTAAATCAAAATTCGAATTCTTACCTATCATATTTATTTCTATTTCTTGTTCACTAGATTGTTTTTTTATAACTCCAATTTTGCACCTACATATATCGTAGACCTTTGCATACAATTTTTGCTTGCGGCATTACTCTCATGTATCATGATTCATTAAAATATCTTGTGATTTTCGTTTCGCTATTTTGCATTTTACATATGCTCACTTCGTTTCTCATTTATTACTCATGAAACTTTTAATATTTTGCTTACTTTTGTATTTTTTTTGAGAATTCTTGATAAAATCATTCTCATATAGCTTTAATATTTTCTTTCACTTTAAGATTTTAATACTATTAAATTTACAGTTGCACTTTTGTTGCACTTAGTTTTTTTTGGAAATTTATTTTGCTCTTTTCTATATTGAATTTCAGAATTTTTTTTTTTTGGTTTGGTTCTTATGTTGTCACATGACCCGAAAGTTTTAATTGAACTTACTCTTGAATTTTAGTTCATTGATTGAACTTAAGCTATATTTTGACTTTGAAAATCTTACTTCAATATTTCATAAATGTCTCTTATATACTTTAATTCTCTGTAAGACATTTTGAATTATTTTGTAGTCTTACAGACTGCTGGCACCCGACAATTTTTTTGTGGAATCAGAACTGCACTTAGTTAACATCTTTTTTGAGTAAAATACCTTCTTGATCAAGTTTTCATTGGTTTAGTACTTGTAAATTGTTTTGTTATATGACTTGAATTCTTAATAGAATTTGTTAATCTCTTTTGATTTTCATGTTTTGAAAAAAAGTAATGCACAGTTTTTGATATTGGATATTGGGTTAAAATATCACTGTAGATGATATGCTTTTTGGGTTTGGAGCATTGCGAGATAATCTGGCAATTGTTTTGAGAAAGTTTATAATTCCTTTTTTTAGTACCTCTTATGGTTTAGGTACTTACTTAGTTTTGAAGTTTTTAGTAGTCAGTCGTGCATTTTGGATGCCATTGTGATTCCTCACTTCGTGCTTGGACTACTGCTGAAGCTTTTGGTTTATTATTTTTCTCGTCCTAGGTATGACGATGTTTTATGTTTTGGGTTTTTCATCATATGATGATAGTTTTTTTAAGTGCAACTTCACTGTACTTTTCAGCGAGTTGGTGCTATAACCATCCCTCTTGTTTGGTAGACTTGAGGCTATCCCTTTTTCTTCCAATTCTCTTCTAACATTTTTGTTTCTACCTTACTTTTGCTACTTGTTATGTGGTCGAATGGCTGTACATTTGTCCTTCCGTGATAACTTTCAATTTCCTTGTTAAAAAAAATTCTTGAATGCTTCTTCGAATTTTTTTTCTGGTTAAGTAGGGGCGAGTGTAACGGTTTCACCGTCCGATCGTATTTATTAAATCACTTCTCGATTATCATTTCATTAATCCCATCTCTAGCTTTTTTACTTGGAAAATTTTCCGCTTGGACCGCTTGATGCGGAGTTCCTGATCTGCGATCTTCCTCGCGCTTCCTTTTCACTTGAGCCGCCGATCGAACAAGAGCTAAGAATGTTCTTCTCTGTAGCACAAGGTCATATAGCACCATGTGCTAGAATTTTGTAGAATGTGTGTCCATATAGGACAAAATGATTGGGGCCACCCCCTTTCTCTTTCTCTTTCCCTTTCCCTTTGCCTTTGTCTTTGACTTTGCTTTTGTCTTAGTCTTTGACTTTGCGTTGCTTGGCCTATCACTTCACCCATGCATGTGCCTTGGCAGCGCCATCGCCTTTAAGTTCAACTTCGCCTACAACTGGTTTTGAAGCCACTATATGTGAGGTCACCCCTCATAACTGGGACCTCCACTTCAAGCACCTGGCCATCCTCGCTTCAGTCGAGTCAAAATGGACCAGCGAAAGATAAGTTGATAGTTTTATGGCAGCGCCAAAGATGTAAAACTTATTTTGTTCTTTAAAACTGTAAAATTGTAATGTAATGTAAATGCTTTTTTTGTTAAATAAAATCTGTTAAATTTTTGTGTTCTGTTTGTTCTTCTATCCTCTAGCTATGCCATGGTCGACACACAGCTACACGCCTGTAGATGTCTTCATGCCACCGACTGAGCTACCGGAAGCTAATGGTAACCCCCTTTCTGTGATTGTGCAGAAAAGTTGGAATCTTCATTGCATTCCATCTTTTCTGGACTTTTTGCGGAAAGGAAGCGTTACAACCCCAAACCATAACTCCAACAGTGTGATGAACATGTCTTTCAACAAAAAACTGTGGATTCCTCCTTTCACCACGTCGCCTTCTAACCCTGGCACGACCATCGTGTATGCCTAAACAAAATCGAGACTCGTCACTAAAGACAATACTGTTCCATTCCTGATCCCAGAGTGCACCACTCAAGGCGATTACGTCGGTGTTCTCGAGTTAAAGGGAGGACCCAGTGTGGCCGGTATGAAAATAAGCCAAAACTTCTCATTCGTCGGTAAACACTTCGCATGCCAATAGGTCATCCGTGTTCTGCAAACCATTCATTTGCAATGGACCTGGTAGTGGAGAAACGGTCCCTTAAGGCCAATAATCTTAGGCGGCGATCTTCACGGTCTGTTGTTCTACGGCGGCGTCCAGTGCCCCTTGCTCTTTGCGTACGGCCTTCTCGAAGCCATGCCTGACAACACCTAACCACATTGTCTTCACTTCTTTGCACTCTAACTGCAATTGCCCGAAAAGAAAGTCCAGCTTTCCGAAGTCCCACTATACGGCCCCTATCAAACTCACTCAGTTGACAAAATCGTACAGGTCTTCGTACTCTAGGCATCGTAACCGATCGTAAAGGATGTCAAGAACCAAAATCCGCCAACGTTGATTCTTTACTGCGGCTGAAATATTCCTTTTTAGAGCGTTAGTGAATTAAAAAAAAAGCAGTATAAAAACCGGAATGTCCAACTGATAAGGCTGAAAATTTTTTCACTTGTTATTTACAGTAAGATAAATACATTCACCAACTTTTATTAAAATAAAACCATTTAAACTGGGTGTTCGGATTTATATGTCACTTAGTATACTTCTCAAGCACTAAGGAAAAATAGAAATTAAAATTGTAACCTTTTTGACATTCTGTATCTCGCAAACTATTAACTTTTGGACTAAGGTATGTTCAGGTCAATTCACATATTTTTATCTGTAGTATTTCCAGTTTCGAGACTTCCCAACCTATCGCTGACATCTTGTATATGTGATATAGTTTCGATTTTGTTTACTCATAAGAGAAGTAAACTGCAGATCTGATAGATGTTGAAGTGCGACGTAGTCGTGTATCGGCGGCATCGGCACTCTGAATCGCGTTCCGATGATGAATATTTGATGATGGATATTTGGCAAGTCGTCGCGCGACGCCTTTCTGGCATATAGCAGAAATCCTTCGGCGTGGCGTGGATCTGCTGGGCCGCAGGGGCCTATAACTCATATCGGAAAGCCGTATATCACAGCCAATCGACGAACACATGCATCTTTCATTACCGCTGAGACTACCGATAAAAATGTAGAAGGCGACGAGCTGCTGCAAGTGTGTGTCTTCTGTGTCTTCGTATGCCCGTGGACACATTATGCGATGCCAGGATTGCTTCCTGGTTAGAATGCCAAGTAGCTGTTTAACTCATTACACCGTATATCCGTTTACGGGTTATAAAAATGTCACCAAGTAGATTGACTCTATACCTTCCACGCCTTCGCAACAACTTCTAGTGCAATTTTTCATGTAGTGCAATGGCATTACAAAGACGTAGGTTTTGTCAGAGATATTAGTGCACTATTTGGGCTTTTCATGAAAAAAAATTATTTCAGATTGCAGCAATGAGCATGAACGAAAACCTTATGTCTTTGGAGCTCTGGAGTACATCTTTTTGTCCACAACAATCATAATAGTTTCTATTCGAGGCGAAGTTTAGCATAGTACTATTTTGTCACTTAGATCCAAAAAAAGTACAACAGTGCAACAGAAAACGAAATATAGAATATTTCAATGTTATCAAGGGTAACAATAGTTGTATAAATAAGCTGTGTATGAAATATAACTTATTGCAGTTTTACAGTTGAAAGAATTAAATTTCACACTGAAAATGTCAGGTCAAGTAAGGTCCATCACAGTACAATGACAGCTGGTAATATTTCAAAATTCCCCATATCTGCAAAGGACACATGATTCTGACGGGTCTGTCAATGCCAGGTGAACAGAGCTATATTTTGTTTTGGTTTTTTGTACGATACAGATTCATTTTGTATTAGCTAAAAGCTCATTTATTTGGAAAAGTTCATTTGCATACAAAAAACAAAACGCTAAAAACAAAGTTTTGCTAGATTTACACCCGAGTCATTATAGCCCACGTTGCAGACTAACGCAAAAATGTCACTTGCTGATCAGCTGTTCGCCTCAGTAGACATTAAAGCGTGATGGATACTCGTGAAATAAGGTATATATTTATCCATTTTAAATGTTTGGATGTGTTTTCCAAATTTCTCATAAGTTAGCAATTTAATGGCTCGTGGAAGCTCGTAATTAATGACTGGGCTGTATGTAAAGGATTTACGAAAGAAGGCTGTCTGTCTTGTGGAGAGGCATTGTGAGAGTTTTCGTGAAACGAATCTCTCTTGTTTGATTATTACTCCTAGGTAGCAGTTTATCCTTTAAAAAATGGAGGAATGATTGTAAAATCGTATCCGTATAAATGACTAAGTGTGGCTCATATGTTTGATAACTGATTATAATAGCTCTTGGTACATACATATGGAATATATACTATGCTTTGTAATATTTTCTCAGGAAATCAATTAACTTCATTAAATTACACTCCAAGATTAGTGCTCGTATATACAGATAAAATCGCGCCCACCCCGTGTGTGCGTATCGCGTCACTGGGCGGTCCGCTACCTGCTTTTGTGTCCCTTGAATACACTACCAAGGATGCAATATTCATAATTCCCTAACGCCCGGCAAGTCCGACCGATAGGTTCGCGATTATTCGGCTGAAAATGTTTTTTTAAGTTTTGCGGGCAAATGTGCGGGTAAATATGCCTAATATGTACGTAGAATTACCGGGGTTGGAGGTGTATTATTCTCTAACATCAAAAAAATCCAATACACCCTCCCGCACGACCTTTCAACTCACTGCACCACAACTCTCTACTCCTAAATTTTTTTTCAGGATCAGAATCCTCTGAAATGCAAAAGACAAAGTTTTAGCGACTTGTATTTTTTTTTTCGTTTTTACCACGTTTCTCCTCCGCCACTGGAGGGTTCTTCAGAAACTAGAATACTTTTTAATCCTTGGGATAGTAGTAAGCTTGTGTGAAAATTCATTTAGGTCAGTGCAGGCTTTCCAGGCCGACTGACGGGCCGTAGGAAATGAGTGGCATGCTTTTTCGTGATGTCATATGGCATCCAAAAACCATTATATCTAAATTTTTCCCGATTGCAATACTCACGTAGGAAGTAAAGCGGTAGGAAAATCTGGGTGAATAATATACTAAGTGACATAGAAAATGCAACGCCCAGAATTATT
The DNA here is from genome assembly GCA_963669975.1 of Acanthoscelides obtectus. Classification (NCBI taxonomy): domain Eukaryota; kingdom Metazoa; phylum Arthropoda; class Insecta; order Coleoptera; family Chrysomelidae; genus Acanthoscelides; species Acanthoscelides obtectus. The sequence continues at coordinate 64,023,808 of CAVLJG010000003.1, read as the reverse complement.
TATTGAATTTTGATAAAAACTTATTCTGCACTCCTCCTAGTCGGTGTTGCATTGTTTATGTCATTTAGTAAATAAAAAACGGCCCAGTAATCCATAGCACGGCAGGATGATAATCAGCAATCACGTTACGTCACCGCATATAATTTTTGCAAATCTACCCAGATATTATAATTATCTTTCAATTCCGCCAACCTAACTAACTAAAGATGCTTCTCAAAGTTGGGATTTACCTTGTCACTACGTATGGGTCTTACAAATATTATCAAATGTCCCTTATAACAAAACACATACACTAGACTCTTAAGATAACCGATATATGAGGTACCGAAGAAGTATGCTTGCTGCCGTCCAGCTGATGGTTGAGTCATGGAGGTAGACCGAGCTGCTTGTTTACAAATAGTATATGAAAAAGCCAAAAATGACACACCCCTTATCGCTGGGTGCGCGATGACAGCGCCACCTGGCGAATTCGGACAGAAATATGTGTGCTTGATACGTGTAATATAAAAATAAATGGATTTCAATGAACTTTAGTCGAATTGAGGTTACGCACATTGTTAACTTCAAAAACTGACAATTCTCGTTTGATGTGATGAGCGAAATATCTCCACCACTGTCAAGCCTCAGATTTCACTATAGACACCAAGCCTATATTCGACTGTTAGGGAGGCGATGTTTCCCCCATTAGTCAACGCGTGCGCGGTAACCGATTTAGTTCCCCCACTATGTAATTTACTCCTGGCAAATAGCGATAATTAGTTTGTTGATATGATGTTAGCTATGGTTAGCGTTTTCAAGATGCTGCTGAGGCTTCGCCCGGTGGATCCGGATCATTATTCAATCTGCGGCTAGTATATTTGTTCATCTCATGCAGCTAGGGACACATGCCATTTGCAATAATGTCAAGGTGGGTACGTCAGAAGTCCTAGATAATCTGTAGTGTTGCAAGATTTTGAAATTGGCAACTACAATTTCGAACAACACTCACAAGTAGATAAACAAGCAGTATTTGGAACTTCTTATCAAATGAAGAGCGAGTACTTTCTTCGACAGTTTTTCTCATATTTGCTGGGGTTTCACCATGAGAAATCGTTGCAATTTCACGAGTAGTTCTTCTTGAACCTTCCAGAACGCACTGTTTCTAAGCGTTCACACAAACCGTGAAACAGACAAATGTAATAAATCGACCGTTATGTATATTTATATTCCCAGATATATTCAAAACAATGAAGGACAAGGCTCTGAAATTTACCAGAGTCAACTTTTTGCCTGAACCCAGAAATTAACAGAAGCTTGTAAAGCGTGCAAGCGAAGTTTGGCAATATTCTAAAACCTTTTTGCTCATAATGTCACTGCGACTCATAATTAGACATAAAGTGTTATCTACTACGATACCATTAAACATCACTCCTAGGTATTAACCAAATTGGTGCTGTCGTTTTTTAGATTATTTGGTTGCAAAATGTCAACAAGTAGGCGGACAGACCAACCGAAATGAGCAAGATGTTTCTTATGAAAACGGTATCAGAAGACAGTATTAACTAAAATTTATTAATTTCTTACGTGCAGGATGTTGAATAAATCAACTTATCAACTTATTGGGTCCGTCATGTTTGTTTTTGCTAATAATCTAAAATGCAATGCACCATCCGTTTATCTCCAAATACGTTACAGTGAATTTCATTAGGGATATGATTTTTTCTAATACTAATTCTTCAAGGAAATGTGAAAACGCCACGACAATAACGGTACCTTACAGATAAGTTGCTACTTCCCTTTTAAAATGTAGGATTTGCAATAGGAATTAATTTTTCTAAAACGGCAGCAGCGGTGGCCGCAGTAGTAGACTCTTCGGTCTCCTCATCAGTCGCCGTGCGCTGTGCGGGTTCGAATCCCGTACCAGGAGAAACTTTTCTCTTGGCTATGGATGTTGTGATTGTCCGTAGGTGGTAGATGGTCTCTGACTGTCGAACGCGTAGGTACCACCGGGCGGATCTCGTAGACGTAGCTAGAATATGTGCATGTTGCATGCACACGTGTTCCCTCGCCAGAGCCCGTGTGGCGTTCCCCCTTTCCCCTGTATCCCCCTATAACCCCACGGTACCCAATGGGTGTTTAGGCCTTAGGCCTTCGTGGTAGTTGGAGTATAAAAAAAATCCGTTTACCACCAAATACGTTACAGTGAATTTCGTTAGGGATATGATTTTTTTCTAATGCTAATTCTTCAAGTAAATGTGAAAATGCCACGACAATAACGCTACCTTACAGATAAGTTGCTACTTCCCTTTTAAAATGTAGCATTTGCAATTTTTCACTGAATTAGGGATGAAGTTTTTAAACAATAGGAATTAGTTTTTCAAAAACGGTCACAACAGTATTTTGTCTTCAAATGTCGGCATTGTAGAAGCTCCCTTCCAAGAGCAGTTACCGCTTTCCTCATTGGAAATCAGGCTGAGCCTCATCTAACTCTCCATCGCTTCTGATGGCTAACAATCATCATGATCATCATAATAGGTAATAAGTATCACTATCTAGTTAAACTATCAACCTAAACTCATCACAACTAACCGATAAAGACATCGTTCAGAGGGTCCGAGGGCTAACTTTATAACGAAAATACCCTCTTACTTTGGCCAACGAGAGTGGCAGTACATCCCACAAGTTTAATATTCTCCGGTAATGACCGGAATCTATCTTGCTAATAAGATCCTTACGGAAAGTAACTGGATCAGACAGCAGGAAGTGTAAGTAAACTGTTCGGTAGTAACCTCATGTTGAGCTATTTGTTAACTGTCACGCTTAGTTGAGATAAATAAGGTAGTTATCGCTGCGTGCTGGTTTTCCCGCGACAAAGTACAGTTCAGGCAGTGGGTGTGTTAAAAGTTGTTTTACTTTGTCACTTATTTACATATAGCTGAACACAGAAATTATATATTTACTAATAATGCATACTTAATTTTTTCAGCCTGATTCTCCGGTTATACATTCCTAAAAAGAACATTTAATATATATATAAACCTTAAATCAATAAACCATTATACGAGAAGAGAACTACCGTTCTGGTCTATAGTCGATATTATTTGGTTGATGTTAAAGCAAGAATTAGGAAGTTAATAGTTTTGCAATTATGCCGAGAAAAGTTTCTCAATAAAAGACATTAAAGAATTATTCAAAAGGTTGAAAGTGCGCCTTACCGCAAATTTGATCAGCATCGGTTTAGCTGCTACTGGGAATACAAAAAAACTGTGGCAACTGACAGATTTACAGGGTGACAAATAAATCGAAAATGATTGACAGCCACTTTGGTTTCGTATAGTTACAAACCTGTTATCTAGAATTTTAAAGTCTTTATGATCATAACTCATACATACTTCCTCTATTCAATGTTGTTTCAAAAAAAAGCTCTAGAAGAGAAATGTCTGTTTCGGTGACTTTTGGGCGGCTTAGGAGATGGTCAGGTTTTGACTCCTAATACATTATCTTACCCAGAAAAATGAATATCAGAATATTTCTTGAAAAACTTTGCACTTGTAAGCGCACCACTTTCAATGAAAATGCAATAACGTTGCTCTTTTAACTCAAAGGTGCCTGTAATTATCCTAAAAAGCTATTGAAGTTAACCTTAAAACCGCCCAAACATTTCGGAAATGGGTTTACAATTCACTTGCAAACGAACCAGACAGGTAATACTACCGCCTAAATCTTATTTTTGAGTAGCTGAAACAAAAAGAATTTCACCTCAACAAACAAAACTATCACTAATCAGGATTTTCACTTGCCACCTCCTAGACTATGGAGCGGACGACTCCTTCTTTGCAGCTTCAGGGGTCACGTGTAAGGTAATCAAGTTACTAATTGGACGTATTACACCTACATTTGTTTCTAACTAGGGAAACCAGTTTTATTACCTAATTACCGTAGAAAAATGAGAAAGTATAAATATGAGCTATGTTCTGGTGCAGAGGGACAAAAACACAACTAACAAAAATTTGATAATTTTAATAAAGATAATCAAATAAAATTTAGCACAAAATAGACTTGCTTAGTGTTCTACAAACCTTAATTGAAATCCTCAAAACCTCAAAGTAACTGAAAAGTAACATAAGTAACTATTGAATATGGGAGACTGGGTAGTCAGGTGTGTTACGGAGTTCAGCTGCTATCACAGCGTTGGCCCACGAAGTAACATTCCAAGCTATGGTTGTAGTGTTTGTCTATATACATAATTAGGCACGAACCAAATCGGTGCAAGCTCAAATAAATATGTACATCGAATCGTTAGCGTTGGTTTATTCAATAATTGTTCAATATTTTTAATTCCTTTCTCCGTAGCTCTGTCACTACTGAATCAGTTTTCAAAACTTACTATTTCCTACTTTTGCGTCCTTAGCATAGTAGTCGCATTGTGTAAACGTATCATTAAACCGGTACTTTTCGAGTTGCAGAGGTGCCCTTTGTGGCCCAATTTATTTTTTTTTTCAAAATCTGTTCAATTCCTGAAAAGTTAATATCAACAAATAACTATTAGGTCATACTTTCATAAAAAACTACCCTACATATTCTGTTTTTTTCATAATAATATGGTTCCATGCTGGAACCACTAGGAAAATAAAGCAATTTTTTTTGTAAAAATAATGTATTTTAAATAAAATATTATTCAGTCAGAAAACAAAAATCAAAAAGAATAATAATCTCTTGAATAAAAACATTGCGTACTAGAGTCACACAATCTAAAGATAAACTATTTCATATGGAACAAAAGGAAGCAATTTATTTTATCTGTTAGGTACAACCCAACATTGCAAGAAGAGTAGTAGCCATCTGGTCCTGTGAGGTTCATTTCTGGTACTGGCAGTTAGCGCATCTAACTTTATTGCCATGGACCGGCATATGCGCAGCTTTACTAATCCTTCTTTTTAGAGCAATGTGTGGCTTAAATTTATTAACAATAGCATTCGAACTGGGCCTTCCTCGTTGAGGCTTTTCAGGATCCGATCCAATCAATCCGTTGCTAACTGCAAGTCGAAAGTGTTTTAGAGACAAATTCCTCCCGAGGTCAACACTTTTTTCTTTGAAACAAATAAATGCGTTGACGAGAGTCAGATCTATGAAGTGCCAGAATATGCGGTGCCACCATTTTTTAGATCTGCGATTTATTTCGTAGCAGGATTTGTACCGGTCAATCTTATCAACATATCCCATGTATTGGTTGTAATCTTTTACTAGCCTAAGACAAAACGTGATGACCAGAAGTCCTTGTAGCTGGTAATGACTTTATCCCCATCATAATATTTATGCCTAGAAAACATTTCATTTCGTTTGTAGGCACATGTGAGTTACCAACATTCTTTTGAGTGGCGTACAGATTTGTTTGAAAAACTATTTCTTGTAAAAGTTCTTCAGAGAATAAAGTCATGAAAAACTGTAGCGGAGTCTCATCATTGTCCGGAAAACCATTAGGACCTGATAATTCAGTGAAAGGAACCTTTGTAATAAAGTTGTTAACATTTTGCGACCAATGGAAGTTTGGTACTGCAGCTAGATTTGGCAGAAAAGTTGCTAACGGTAAATTATCCTCTGAATCATAGTCCAAGCCATCATCGCTGTTATCCAACGCTAAAGCGGCCTGTTTAGCTGAATTTTCATCTTGTGTCAGATCGAAAGTTTCCTCTTCATCACTATGGCAATCCGTTTGTACCGATTCGTTATCTGAAGGAATTTCATCTAAGAACTTGTAGAATTCCTCTGCTGACAGTTTTTCTAATTCAGATATCTTCCATATCTGCTTATCTGAAATTGAAAAAATTCTCATTTATGGAATATACTTCGCGTACTAGTGGTCCCATGAGGAACCACAATACATAACCTCAAAAATATATAAGTAGTTTCTAAAGAATTTCAGCTTTATAGCATATAAACCTTGGGTGTACATCAATAAATGAAAATAACTAAAGACTCACCTGCCATGGTTTATCACTTAAATTTCATAGGGTGTAAAATAAATGTGCGGGAAAGGAGTAACCTACTAGCAAATTGGAATGCATAAACAAAGCCGGTTACAGGCGTAAGTAGAGCTGAACACAAATGTCGTGAGGCGGATATCCCCCACGCAACTGTAATATGATGTGGCTCCATCCGGCACGTACTTGTCCAACAGATATTTGATATTTGAGTTATGGTTCCACAGAGGAACCACTGACACACAAAGGGTTAAGGAACACACAGAAGGACCTGAATCATTCTCTCGGCTAAGTAGAATTCAATTGCCTCGTGACTAATCGGTACGTGTAATCGAGCCATATGAATGAACGGGAGATATAAAGTCAATTTACTTGACACCATAAAGGGGCATTGAACGATGTATGCACCATACGATTGAAGGTTTCATGTATTTCGAATTATGAGCATATTTTCATTGTCATTTAAATTTTCCGTTATTACCGGGATAAGCAGCTCCTTAACGATAGAGCATCTCTCGCTGAAATGAAGGGCTGATACACCATCCCAAGCAAGGCTTCAGCAGGAAATCACTGACACGAATTTTCCGGAAGCTCTCCCCTAGTCAGTTCGCTGTCAATCATCGACAAGAGTATGAGGGCGTACCAAAATTCGCCACTCCGCAGAATCGATACCAAAACTATATCGAAACCAAAATCTGTGCCAAAAATAATAATAACAAATGAAAAATTCCGATTCTCAAACCAAACTGTCTACTATTCTATCTAGATATAACGAAACAAGATTTCGCCCAAGGAAGACAAAACAATCCCAAAAACCTGACAGAGGCGTTTAGAAATGAAGAAAAGTTCCGCAATCAAAGATTATAAACAATGTTTCAAGTATAATAAATCAGTTTACGAGGAACCAACGAGGTTTCATTCGGACATTTCTGGGATAACACGAGTAAGTCATTAATAAAATATAACATTTGTGCCCAAACGATCTCGACACAATACTGAGAGTCGCTAAGAAATAAAGATATAATATGTGTGAAATTATACTTTCTGGATTATAGGTAGGTTGAAGCTCAATAGATCAATAAATTATGAAACCCGCAAAAAAATCATTGAAAAGGGTTTGGCCTAGGAATCGGTACTTCGTCATTAATAATGAGATATAAAATTATTGGTAAGGGATCAAAATAGTAGAAAAAAAGTTATGTGAATATGGTACGTTACAAGCTTTTCTAGACAATATGAGAGGATAGCCTAGATTTTCATTTATCTCAGAGCAAGTGAAGTTTGGAATATTACTAAAATTCTGCTTACGTAATATCTTAAATCACCCCCTACTTGCATAAGTGAATCTCGTTTTCAGCAACTCTCCCTATGTATGTTTACGGAAATACTTGCGCAAACCCATGGTCCCTGTACGAGGAGGCCAAGGACCTCATCAACGTCTGGCAATGCAACGAGACGGCCAAATACAAATATATCCATTTCATCATCAACTAATATCAGCCGATCAAATGACAGCTGGTGCGAGTGAAATAACACCAACGTTCATGAATGCATTCACAACCACCTGCATAATGCAGCAACTATTTCGCAGTTGATATATAAGCCGACGGTTATTTCATTATTTATAATATAATAAATATACAAAAGGAGTAATAATTAAATAGTTGATTTTATATAACGCGTTCTCCATTTGAGTAATTGTATTTTGCAGAGCGCTGTTTAGGACTTTAAGTAAATGCTTAATGTCCGTTATAAAAGTCCGTTAAGGAATACCCCAGGCAGTTGGTGAGAGTTCATATTCAAAATTTAACGTTTGGGATTCCTTTGAATTATGTAGTCTTTGTTGAGGTGTCATACCTGTCATTCTTATCGTAACAGACTTTATACTTGACCCATCACAAATTATATGTTGTATCATAATCAAATCACTTTCTGCTGGAAGGAAAACATCAAGCCACATTCATTTATTCTAACACTTCCCATAATGTTTGAACATTCGTTGTATTTTATAAAAATGGGAGCTGGGAGCCTAAGATGTTTGGATATATGGCATGACTAAGTAGCGTATTTCTACAGAGCGCAATATTTCTGTATGACTTTGGTGAAACTGAATGTTTGTGGTTTTTTTAATTCAATATAATTATACGATACGACCAGACACCGAGTTGCATCTGGTTAGGCGTTACATTCACCATTTTTTAACATGACAAAGCTCTAATTTTAAATTTCAAATTCTTCCAATACGTCTTTCGGACATTTTAACAGTTGTCATTGTGGCATATCTACTGAAGGTATTATTTATTGCCCTTTTTAGTGACTGAAATCACGAAACGACCTTGATGAATATGTTTCAGAAGTACAAATATCACTAATAACCTTCACCAATTTCCATAGTGTTGGAGCATTCGGCAATTCTGAAATATGTTCAAAAAAGTGATAATAACATTAGTAATATGACTCCAATGTTCTTACGAATGGGAAAAAATGTTTCAGGTTAATAAGTTATAAAAACACCTACGCCACAAAGATTTCTCATTGTAATATTTCATATTTCCATAACTTAATGTAACATCTGATACTTAGTCTGTGGTTTCCATGCTGATAGAAATATATATATATATATATATATATATATGAGCAGTAGTCATTGCCAAAGCCAACGACCAGTTGGGTACAAAATACAATTAATTGTTAATTGGGAAAACCTTTAGGCTTAAGTTGACTCTTTTGACGATAAAATCAAGCTTTCGGCATTCTCTATGGAGCCTTCATCAGGATTTCGTCGGTGAGGTTGCAGCCACAAGGTGTTTCAGAACGAACGTAGAGAAGATCGAACTTATAATCAGTATAAAAACAAAAGGACGGGGACATTGGGCTTGTTGAAAAACGACAGATACCTTCGTTAAATGTTACAAATATCAATCCACCCGAACATATATATATATATATACCTGTATATATATATGTATATATAGTCATTATCATTTTGATCCGTACTGTAAAAAAATTCTACCGTTGTGGCCGAAACTTTGGTAATTCCTACACGTGCGGTTTTATATGACCAAAAAAATATGGAGCTTTATTTTGAAATCGTTTCATCCAGTTCTATACGGTAGTAGTTACTGTATTTATATTTTAGGAGTCTGATTGTAAATGTTATGTGGTTATGTGAATCAATGAATTTTAATGAATTGGTTATGACGTTTCATGTCTGTCAAGCAGCTTACATAAAAGAAATTTTGCTATTGTTAGTGAAAAAATATAATACATACGGAATTTGATATTTATTTACTTGGGTGATGTGACAACTAAATCTGAGTTCCTGAAGTGGAGGAAGTGTCACAACTACTATAGCTTTATAGAACAAAATTACCAGAGATACTTACTACTGACTTTGTTTCAATGGGGATAAAGTGACTATGGCATTCATTTTTCAAATGGTTAGTTAAACAAATTCTTTATGAGAAGATTGTTCAGAATTTACTCAAATAGCAAAGCTTGTTCTCAACCATAAAAGTATGTTCCAATAAGTGACGAGGAGAGAAATTTCGGTTAAACCGACGAGACGTAAAGATAACGGTTCTCCTAACTTTGTCCACAACCACCTATACTCGATTTATTTCATTTTACAATTGTGCAAGAGAAGCAGTACTGGATGAGGCTTTCAAAGGCGGATTTCTCCAACTTGGATCAAAATCGCAACTTCGGCTCCTAAGATTTTGAATCGTAGGCATATTCTTCCAAGGCCGATACCTTGGGAAGATTTTAATTTTTTGACAGTTATCATCTGAATGAATATGTCAGTGTGGAATCATAGGGTCGAAAATATCTATATTGATGAAAGTGGACACAATTCGTTCACGCTCTTAATATCGATTGTAAAAGGCCTCTTAATAATATCGCGCCTTTGATTTAAGGGTGAGAATAGTGAATTTAAAAGGGGATGGTTTCACGAACGATCCGTAGTGTTATTTTGATAAAACTAAATATTCACCTCATTTCAGTAAAACAATATGTAACCTGAATTTTTCCAATCACTTTGTGTTACTGTACGCCACTACATATATGTTTTTATCGTAGACAAAGTACCAATCCGTCAGTTTTATTTTCAGTACAAGTTATACCCTACTGAAGTAAGCCAGCACCATGGACCTTATATCCTGTATAGAGTGTAGTTGCTATGCGTTCGTTTGTTGTCCTAGACTACGCTGATGAGTTGCCAAAATAGCACGAAACAGCTGTGTGTGGTTGGATGTACGATCTTCTAAGAAAAACGTTAGTTGCGAATATGTACGAGTATAACAGAGAAATTAAACGGATCAAGCCCGTTAAGAATGGTTGTACAATTAGTCCATAATATGCTTTCCCTGCCCTACCCGGAGTACCGTCCATCTGGCAACGTCGCGTAGCCTCCCCCATTATCTAAAACCATGATGCGTAACATGCGGTAGAGCGCCCACAGATCACCAGTCATGCAGGGCACTTACTAAGAGTGATACGCCGGCCGCAGCCGTTAAAGTCAGCAGACGCAAGGGCACTTGCCGAAAACACTTTTCTATCGTTCTAATCTATGTGCAAAGTATGTCTAATGGGTGAGAAGAATTATGGGGATTGAAAGTGTATTGATCCATCCATCCCCCCAATTTTATACCCTAAAAATTGAATTGAAAAGTTTGAGCGATCTTTTTTGTTTGTTTTTGACAGACCGACCGACTGACGAAAATGAGTGACATGATTTTCCGTGATGTTCATGTCATGTAACATCCAAAAAATACTTCCTCTCCAGTAGGCGAGTGAAGTAAAAAGCGTCTGTTAAGAAGATCTCCCATCATAATATTCAAAAATGAGGAAATTGGCAAAATTAGAATTACTGAGTTGTGAAAACCGATAGCTAATTCAAACTCTCTAAACCTTGTGATACAAAAGAAATAAGTGTTTATCCAAGTGCCTGATATGTCCTTCCAACTTCTTCGGATATATCCCAACTAAAAATTATCACTCCTATTAGAGTTGCAAGAATGATTACATTGGCAAAACCCACTTAGAACAGCTATGCAAGTGGAATGGGCGCTTCAGTCATTTAAGAGGTTATATAAGGGCTGCAGGTGACAGTTATACAACAAAAGTGTAAGCCCCTAGCAGCCGCTTTAGGACATTTGCGTCAGTGCAAGATTCAGTTTTTGTCAACTATACAACTATTCTGTTACGTGATTCTACTTTATTGCAACCAAACTATTTCTTATGTATTGCATAGTCGAAGTGAAGAATATATAGCTAACACATTACAGTCATCTTGTTTACTTACATATCGGCCATTGTGAATTTCATACACAGGTATATGATAAACTTCTACACTGTGATATAGGGCTATTGAATTACTTGCGCAGCAAGTTTTATTGTGATTATCGTGCAAAGTAGTTACGCAATTTCTACGGGCTTCTTATTTGATGCATATGTTGATAATGATCAAAAGTATGTATGGATTTTTAAGATGGAAAACTGAACTTATCTGCGTCAAATCTTCCACAAATCCTATATTTAGACACAATTACACTAATGTTTATCACTTTATATCTGTAATTTCGAACTGAAACATAATTATTTAATATTAAATAGAGGAATAAATGTTTGCCCAATATGACTGATGGTTGTGTATAATCATGGCATCGTCCATGTTGTCTTCAGTTTATTAGAAGATTTTGGTGTTGCCTGCAGATGTTATACAACAATTTGACAAATGTCTGAAATGAAATGCCGACAGAGTCGAATGATTTACGAAGAATTTGTACCAGATCCCATATAATGTGTTTGAACAGTTGAATCAATATGCATGCGTTGTTTGTCTTAAATCATTGGTTATGGCATTTTAACAAAAATATGACAGCAGAAAGTTGTAGTATGGTAAAGTTGTATACCAACATATTTAGCATGTGTACAGCTTTTAACAGTTACTAAACAACAGTTGTATAAGTGCTTCCGTTGTGAGTAACTTGTTGGCTAAAGTAGTAATATGCATAGCAAAACAACAAGGCTCGGGTTTGTTTTATAGACGTTACCATGGATGCCACAACACGACCATTTTGACTAACGTGCAAATATGCCGTATAAAATAGTTGTATAAACGTTTATGCAACAGTTAAAAATTTGTCCTATAAGGTGTTGTATAACTATGCTAAAGAATATTCTAAACACCTCATTTTAGAGCAAATATGTTGCAGAAAGCAAATTTGCATTCCACACAACATTAAGTCAGAATTTTGGTGTTCAGGCAACAACAATAGAGAGCTTTTATGGCTGAATGGTTCCTTTACCAAAAGCTTATAGCACTACTTTGCTAGTTGGGATTGTAGGTGCTAAAAGTGACGGTTTACTTCTACGTCTATTGGCGAATATGTATTGTAGTCGCAAAGAAATTCAAAAATGAAATATTCAGTTCTTTGGATGTTACATGACGGAAAAACGAAGTCACTTATTCCGTCTGTCTGTCTGTTTGTCTGTCTGTTTGCCGGTCTGTCGGCAAATATCTGCTACCTTGGAAGGTACTGCTCGGATCAAGATGAAATTTTTACTAGAATTTCAAGGACAAAAAAGCTTTGTGATTTTTGAAAGTCAGTCCAGTGGCAGTGGAATGGAAGGCCATCGCTGCCGCGTCTGATGCATGGACTGCTTGTTATAACATACATGTTCGTAACTAACTGTTTTATCAGAGGTTCCAGCTCGTGCTGAACATAATTCTTTATGAATTAATGGAGGCGTTGCGTGGGAGGTGAACGTTTCGGCGTTTATTTCTGGTTTTTTTCATGAATGAGCTCCCATCAACCACGAGTTATCATGGAGAAGAGAAAAATGAATATGGGGTAGATGCTGTTCGACTATAACGTTGTCCTTTCAAGTGTTTTGTTCGGCTTGACTGGGGTAAGTCAGAGTCAGATGGTAAATAAGCGTTTGACATAACAAATCACAGGCTGCGGAGAGTGGCGGAACAATTAAATATTTGAGCAGACGGTGCAGGTCGGGTCAAGCAGCAGCTTAATAATGGATACGCGTGGCTTTTAACACAGCGAACGGCTGTTCTTTTATTCAACACCTTAGCTTCCATAAACGAGGCCTGACACCTGGCCGGGATTGATTATAAAACCACATGGGAGTCGATTCTGCTACTACGCCGATGCCACAGACTATTATTGCCCGATGGAGATGCTGTAGGCGATCCACTCGTCATCACCAACAAATTTACTTCGACAAATGCACCCCGAATACTTACTTCGCCCCGCCTCAGCTTCAGACGGTCACTGTTCTATATCGATAAGCTGTCTGGACTTGAAACGTAGACCATTTGTGTGTCTATTTTAAAGCCGCATGAATTCGCTACAGCCACTGATGCTACAGATTGTTATTTCACACCCATCATCAGCAACAAATAATCTGTTCCTGTAAGTACTCTCCACAGGTCCAGACAACTATCCAACAAGTGGCGTCGAGTAAAATTATACTTTCTATCATGTTCTGTCATCAAGTTACGATCGGTCTATTTCCAGACCGAAACTAGGGCGAAAATAGCAATTCCAAGAAACGATTCTCTGAAACGTCAAAAAACGAAGCTCTCAACTTTTTTGGTACTCCCAAGGAAGGAGTTACAGGGGGTAATTATCCCCCTAATCGACCAAACAAATATTGTGTCCAAAAAGTATCAAAGCCGAAACATTTAACAATGAAGTTTAATTTGAATTACGAAAATACCCTGGTCCATATCAATTCACTATTTCCAACCGAAACACCCTGTATATATTGTATATAAATAGCTAAATACAGTTCGTTGGAATCCTACATATGCTCTCACACATAAAGACTATAACTAGTTTCCATAACTTATTAACAATTAGCAACAAAAAAAATTTAGAAGATCTAAAATATAATACTTTTAACAGATTTTATTATTTTTGTTTTACGGATAGAAAGTTGTTCTTTGATATGAGAAAGGTGAATGTGTAGGACGCACTGAAGGTAGTTCATCTAGATTGTGTAGTTTCAGGATTGGTTGCCGTCAGTGTGCGCAGCAGGAGACACGATACCTTGACTGTTTCCTTTATAAACAGAAAAATTGACTGAGCTTCTGACACAAAATATACTGTAAAGATGAATGCATCAGAAACAGAAAACTCAAGATCAAATGCTCCATATGCAGAACCATCGAGCGTGTCCATTGTGACTCATCTATAGTCTACGATTGTGACAAACTGTCAAGCAAAACCTTCCAGTTGCAGTTTTGTTGATGCTGAGCCATGTGCTGGACAAAGTGTTCAACAATCGAGTCAAGCACACCCTGTCACATCCAATTATGATGTTGCAGCAGCGGTAACAAGTCTAGGCAAGAAACATATGAAATATTTAGGTGAGCAGCGTGTTCTCATAACCCTTTAAACTCCCTTGTTGTGTACACTTGAAAAATAAGAAAGTAAAATCTTATTTATAAAAAAACACTTTTTCCTAGATCTCATATTCATTTTGTAAAATATTGCGTTTTTTTTTTAAATTTGGAGGAGGTACCTTAATATGTTATCATTTACCCTACCCATAATAAAATCATGGGAGCGCCACTGCATTCTTCGCGTGATAGTAACCTTGTGGCACAATTTGATCAACATTCTGACTGTACTTTTACAATAATTACAAAGAAACAAACGATTAACAGACAGACCGGTCTGCTGGGGATGAGTGATATCTTTTCTTGTGATTTAAATAATATAAAAAACATAATATCTCATTTTAAAAGTTTTTCGCGATTACAACGATTCCTTGACAATGGGAACTAAAAAAGTGAAAATTAAATTGAAAACAAAAAATTGTGTGCCTTGGATCTTGAAAACATTTGCGAGATTGCAGTCTATCCAAGTTGGCTACAGGCAGTTGTATTCTAGAGCTTGCAGGGGCTTACACTAAAGCCGCGTACAGACCTAAAATCCAACGCCGAGCAAACGAATGCAAGCACATGTGACGTTGGCGTTTCAAATTCAAATTCAAATTCAAATTATTTTATTATCCTAAGAGACATTACAAAGTATGTATAGGATTCGTCGGAGGTTGGTTAAGTTGATGCTAATGTCAAGCGACGAGTCTCTACTGAACGCAATCGAACGTCAACGCCGACATTGGAAACCGTTGGCTTATCTTAGCTCGCGCCGTACACACCGATTCGAACACTCCAAATCTGTAACCACATGTGCCTTGACTTGCATTGGAATCTCAGTCTGTACGCTGCTTAAGACTTCGTGCCCTGAACCTCTTAAGGTTTGCCGCCCCATCAACAAACAGAAAAAAGCAAGAACTTTGTCGGTGACTGGCTGATCTCGTTTTGACCTCCCCCTGGGTTTGGCCTTGCTTGAGCCGCCTCTGGCAGCCTGCTCTCTTTGGCGATGGCCCTTTTGGCGCTAGGGTAAGTAGGGCCTGAAAACTTGGTGGATAAGAGAACGGTCGATGATGACTCGACTGCTGCTGCTGAATTTCCAATATCCAAAAAACGCCATCTTGTTTCTATGTTAGTGGCAAACGTAAGGAAAGTACGTTTCATTATTATGTTTTACAGGTATTTAGTATTACTGGGATAGGAAACTTAATGATAGAATGATTCTCACTACTACCAAAGATGCAACATCTACAAATTCAACGCCTTAAAGAACCCTGAAAATGATCTGGAGCATCTAAGATGTTGGAAAGCATGAAGTTACAGTAATTTTTATTCGTTTCCTATTTTGCCCACAACTTCGTCACAACTGGATCAATCTTTACAACCACGATTTACCAGCATTGACATAGTAGTAAAAGATTAGGATCCTTAAGAGAGATGTTTGGCACTGGAAATAACTCAAATTTAAGCTGACTGCATCTATTAAATTTTTACATTCAAGTATTCCAGAGATACGTATTCAAAATTTCCATCAACATTTTTCTTTTCATTCTAGTGTGACGAATAGTACTGTTGGCGCCATCTGTTGGGCGAGTCTCCTACTCGCCAGAGCTTCATGAACTCTGCTTTTACGCGAATCACGACCGCACAAGCCGCTTGGCGGTGTCTGTGAGGATCGTGATAGTGGATCGCCTTCTAGATCGACGCGAAGTGATCTCCAATATTCTAGATGTCGCTTTGTGGTTCACCCGGCCTTTTTCGAAGCAGCAATTGGGACTATATATAACTCGGCGGCCGAGAGATGGAGGCAGAGAGCACATATTACACCAGAGCAGATCGGAGTGGAGTATAGTGCAGTCAATGGCGACATAAGAATTAGTCAGACATAAATAGTGGTGTATATAAATTTTCTATCAAGTTAAACAAATTAGTGCATTTCTTTTTGTGGAATCAAGTGTTTTAATCCACACCCAGAAGAACCCAGAAAAACGCTAAATTGGTGTCAGGTGTGGGGTGTGGATTATTGAACATTTAGTGAAAATAAATTGGACGATCAGTGAAGGAAGAATGGAGCGATTGGTTGATTTGAAAATTGCCGATTTAAAAAGAGAGCTGGAAGAAAGAGAGTGCGACACGGCTGGATAGAAAGCGGAATTACAGAAGCGGCTTCGTCAAGCACTGATTGAGGAAGGCGAGGACCCGGATATTTTCATTTTTAGCAGTGCAGGGGATATTGGTTTAATGCTGCAAAACCTTTTGACCAAGACCTCCGATCTTTTAGAAAACGCAGCCAAGCAAGAAGAAAGGCTCGTGGAAAACTGTGCCGATCTTATAGAAAACTCAGCCAAGTTAGAAGGAAAGCTCGTGGAAAATTGTTCCAACCTAGAAGGAATGCTCGTGAAAAATTGTGCCAACCTAGAAGGAAAGCTCGTGGAAAATTGTGCCAAGCTAGTAGGAAAACTCTTGGAAAGTACAGCCATATTAGAAGAGAAGTTTATGGAAAATACTGCTAATTTAAAGAAAGAATTGGAGGATAAAATTATGGAAAAATATTGCTAGTCGGAAAAACGAATTTTTACCCTGGAGGACAGAATTCAAGAAGTGCAAGGCAAGTTTGCCGCTTTAGAAGTCAAGACCATCGACGAACGACAGCGCGGACTTCTACCGAGGTCAGTTTGAGGCAGCCGCGAATGCAAATGGCAACTGCATTCACTTTGGCCTTACGAGGAGTTGCTGCAGCTATTCTTCAAAGAATATCACCCGAAGAGCAAGAGGTCTACGAGTACTAGTAGGACATTTGGAGATGCGATATCGCCAGTGACATTTAGAACATATCTACCATACTTAACTCAAGAATCGGTTCCAGAAGTCAGGCGAGTCCTTGCTGGAGTTCGAAGCGGATATTGCGCGGTTGGTACGACTAGAATATCCCGATGTTCAGGAAAGGCTAATGGACCGATTGACAGTTCAAGCATTCCTGGATGGACTTTGTGATGGTGAAATGAGGCAAGCCTTACTACTGGGCACATACCCCTAAGCTAGTAGATGCGCTAAGTCGGGCCTTAGAATTCGAAGCCGCTAAATACACAAATAAAAGCCAGGTCCGAGTCCGCCAGATGGTACCAGGAGATAACGAGTTCGAAGAGCCCGTCAAGCGCATTTTTAATGAACTTGATGGTGAACGTCGCCGCCAGAACAGCAGGTGGGAATGTTGAAAATGTGGAAAAATAGGGCACGTTAGGAGACGCTGTTCTGAAGGTGCTAGCCTTCATCTGGCCAATCCGGAAAACTAAAGGAGGTCGATGTGAAGAGGCTGTCGTCGACCTGTAGCCAACAAGCCCCATCGGTTAGTATCGTCCAAGTCTCCTCGCTTAAACATCTGTCTAATAGTGTTTTTGTTGATGCTTTTGTGGATGGGACTCTCCACACCGTACTGCTGGATACAGGTGCGACAAAGACTATCATAAGGCCCGACATGGTGAAAGCATCGGCGAAGATTCGACCATCCAAGTGGTGACTACGAACGGCGACGGGAGACCGAGCAAACGTTTATGGTGAAGTAAACATCGCTTTTGGAATAGGAAAAGCTACATTCGAACATCCGGCGATAGTAGATGTAGCTGATATTAACGACGAGGTAATCATCGGAATGGACATTATAGTCACACAGGGCTTCGATTTGAACTTTAAGCAAGATCTTGAAAGTCAACAATGAGGAGGTCATTTTACATCGGGAAAGGAATGGAAACGTACGAGTTGTATTGCCTGAAGACACCATGATCCCAGAACGAAGAGAAGTTGTATTGAACTGCTCGGTAGAGGGCCAGATTACAGACGGAGAAATAGTCATGTTTGAACCTAGAATGCATGACGAGGCTATTGGTCGAGGGATCGCTGTTGCAAAGGCCCTTGTGCGTGCCGATAAAACTATTCCTGGGAGACTAATGAATGTCAGTTATTACCCTGTGCCCTTGAAAAAGGGCTCATAGCTAGGACACTGCTGTCCAGTTTCTGTAATCATTCGAAATATGGTAGCTGTGGAAAACTCAGGGGTCATTCCTAAGGAAGTGGAAGAACTGATTTCGTCATCAGGCAGAGATCTAAGACCAGACCAAAGAAAGAAACTGAAACATCTAATACATAGATATCGGGATGTATTCGATACTGAACAAAAAGGAAGAACCAATATATTCCAGCACAAGATCAATACGGAAAATGCCCGCCCCATCCGGCAGATGGCAAGAAGGCTCCCACTTGCTAAAATCATTGAACCGTCCAACAGTCCATGGGACTCACCGGTAGTTTTGGTTAAAAGGAAAGATGGTTCAACCAGATTTTGTGTGGACTACCGAATGTTAAAGAAGTGACCTCCAATATTCTAGATGTCGCTTTGTGGTTCACCCGGTCTTTCTCGAAGCAGCAATTCTGACTATATATAACTCAGCGGCCGGAAGATGGAGGCAGAGAGTACAAATTACACCAGAGCAGATCAGAGTGGAGTATAGTGCAGTCAATGGCGACATAAGAATTCGTCAGACTTAAATAGTGATGCATATAAAAGTTCTATCAAGCTAAATAAATTAGTGCATTTCTTTTTGTGGAATCGAGTGTTTTAATCCACACCCAGAAGAACCCAGAAAAACGCTACACTGGTGTCAGGTGTGGGGTGTGGATTATTGAACATTTAGTGAAAATAAATTGGACGATCAGTGAAGGAAGAATGGCGCTATTGGTTGATTTGAAAATTGCCGATTTATAAAGAGAGCTGGAAGAAAGAGAGTGCGACACGGCTGGATAGAAAGCGGAATTACAGGAGCGGCTTCGTCAAGCACTGATTGAGGAAGGCGAGGACCCGGATATTTTCATTTTTAGCAGTGCAGGGGATATTGGTTTAATGCTGCAAAACCTTTTGACCAAGACCTCCGATCTTTTAGAAAACGCAGTCAAGCAAGAAGAAAGGCTCGTGGAAAACTGTGCCGATCTTATAGAAATCCAGTGTTTTAATCCACACCCAAAAGAACCCAGCAAAATGCTACACTAGTATTTGGTTGTTCTCTAGAAGCCCCAGGCCCTCCATTTTTACGTTTTTCATGCATTTTCGAATCTGTAATTCATGAGTTTTAGGTATGTGAGATCCTGGTCGTAGCTCTTCCAATTCCAAATGTTTGATAAAACGCAAAACATATACAGGGTGGTCAATTGAAAACTTCCCACCACAGGTTCATCGAAAATCATCGTTTAAAAGAAAAAACGCCGAGACACGTCAACAGATTTGTCAAGAGGGACAACTTTTTAACCAAAAACTACTTTACCCCCTTTCACTCTTTGCCCCCCAGGATCAGCCCCCTGAAAATTTTGAATGTCAAGGGGTATCGAAACAGCTTGTTTAAAAGGTCTTTCAGAGTGATTTATTTTGACGTTTGATTTTCTGAAATCGGTCCATTCGTTTCCAAGAAAATTAGAAAAATCTTTCTGTATCTTAATTTGTTCAGATAGAAAACAAAAATACAGGAAAATATCACTTTTTACTTCAATAAGTGTTCAAAATGTTGCCCGTTACTGGCCAAACAGTGATATAGGCAATGTTCAAATTCCTGACGGACATTTGATGATGCGTTGACGAAGTTCATACAAACTTTCAGGTTGGGGAGTGAACACAATATATTTCAAATGGTCCCATAGAAAAAAGTCTAATGGCGTCAAATCAGCAGGCCATTCTGTAGACCCTCTTCGCCCTATCCATTTATCTGGAAACTCGTCATCTAGCCATTGCCGAACGGGAAGAACATAGTGAGGAGGAGCGCCGTTTTGCTGGAAATATATATTCAGCCTCATCGAGTATAGGGTCTCCATCCTGTTCGATTTGTTTTTCAATGGTAATAAGCAGATCGATGGTGTTTTCCAACATATCCAAATAAATGTCTCGATTCAAATTTCCATTAATAAACAATGGCCCAATTACTTTGTGTCCTAAAATACCTGCCCATACATTAATTTTTTGAGGGTACTGGGTATGCCCTTCTACAAAAGCATGAGGATGTTAATTGCTCGAAAACCTGCAGTTATGCTTATTAACAAATCCATTTAGATAAAATGTACATTCATCACTGAAGCAGATATTCTTTACATGAATGGTATTATCATTAATCGGTGCAGTCATTTGTTCACAAAACACGCCTATCGTAAATCATCGTCTTCCAATATTTTCATTTTAAGTGGATGAAATTTATCGAGTTTAGTAACTGTGTGTACAGAGCCTTACGAAATACCAATGGCAGCAACAATTTTGCGTAATGAAGTATTAGGATTTATTCCAAAATGACCCAAATCTTCACCTTGAGCGGCTTCATCCAAAGGTCTCTGATGATCACGTTTTTTATTTGCAACAGATCCAGTTTGAGTAAATTTAGTACCAGTGTCCAGAGCATACCTATGCGGTTATCTTCCCCGGATCTCTGGCGTTAAACGTGACGGCAGTTTGCCGAGCACATCGATTTTGGACACCATAAATTAGATTCCGTTTGGAATTAGAAACGAATTGTAGATTTGGCAAACTCTAACGGGCAACATTTTGAACACTTATTGAAATAAAGAGTGATATTTTCGTGTGTTTTTGTTTTCTATCTGGACAAATTAAGATAAATAAAGATTTTTCTAATTTTCCCGAAAACTAATCGAATGATTTTAAAAAAACAAACGTCAAAATAAAGGACTTCGGAAGACCTTCCAAACAAGCTATTATTCGATACCCGTTGTTATTTGAAATTTTCAAGGGAATGACCCTTGGGGACCGAGGGTGAAGTTGTTTTTGGTTAAGAAGTTGTCCCCCTTGACAAATATCGGCGTTTTTTATTTAAATTAATGTTCGATAAATCCGTGGTGAGAAGTTTTCAAATTGATATCCTGTATAAGCATGGAAGTGTTGCGGCATTGTGCTTATAATAAAAACAAAAAATGAATAAATAATTATAATAAGATTTTGATTTTTATTGTTAAAATCAAAATCTTTTTATTGTTAGGATTATCGCCCAACAGTTCCATTTTTAAAATTTTTCGTGAATCAGTGTGCTTTATTATAGATTTGAAATAGCAAGTTTTGCTACCATGCGCTCATATAAAAATTGCAAGTTATATATTCTAAAATGCAAGAATTTTGGACAAAAGTGACGTCAAGTAGATTGCCCCTGCACTTCCCACACAATGCTCTCATTAATATAATAGGCGGAAAAGAGCGACATGATTTTTAATGATACACATACATCTCAAAATCATCATATACTCTCGAAGTTTCTCGCGATTGCAAAACCTTCTGAAATTGTCTAACGCGCATATCAACAAGCTTTTTCTTGTCCCAAGGCATCCGTCATAAAATTCCACCAATACTGGCTCGGAGAAGTTAAAGTTCCCGGTCGTATATACTGTGACAGTCTTTTGGGACACACTCTCCGAAGTGGCGCCAGATCAAAGGGGGAACCTCCCCCATATATTTATTTTATTGTCATGTACACATGCACTTGTGCCTAGATTGGAGACGCTCACAATATATCCACGGTCGAAAAGGGAAATAAGGAATAACGTGTATAGGTATATTTTGGGGGTTTATGTCTTGTAGTCCCATTTCGGATCCCCTTCTCTGAAGGCTTATGGTTATTGTGAGGATGATATCTTGGAGGGTTAATATTATATGAGAATAGATAATATTTGGCTGCTAAATAGAGCGGCAGTGATCTTCTGTTCAATTAGATTTTCGCAAATGGGCTAAATAGTTAGGTTTGTGGTTTTGAAAGTGGAATCCAAATTCTTCTGGCTACAAATTAGTGTATCGTCTAAGGTCTTAAGTGATTGTGATGATAATTGTGGTTTGATAAAAAAATGTATAATGCTCTTTATGTTTCAATAAGTTATGTGGAATCTGATAGTTGGCTATTTGATTTCATCAAAATCTGCTCAACGGCAGACGGTTAAAGACTCTGAGAGACACACCAGCTGGCGGGAGAGAGTGATATGAATTCTTGTGATGTAGAGATTACGAAACAAAAAACTTGTGATGAGGCATTCGAAACCTTTTGTGATCATGGTACCCTCGTCACGAGTGGGAAATAAAATCGTAAGTCGTAACATAATACTATGCAAACACAATAAAAAAATCGCAAATATATCACAATAGAAAATGCAAAAATATCAGGTGTCAATAGTTTTGTTAATCGAGTAATAGATAATGAAATTCAAACTGAACATCGACAAGTCTCCATTATATGTAGATTCAGTTTTCGTCGCGATAAGGTGCCGTTAAGCTGACCGTCTGTGTAAGGTTTTCCATAATGGATGAACGTGAAAGGACATTATATCAAGCATGTGTGTACAGGTGTACTTAATAAGTTAATTATCACAGTTGGGAACAAGAGATGGACCTCCAAACCTACAAGTATTTGGACTTTACAATATGCTTGGATCTCAGTCATATAGACTTTCAGGTTTGTATCAGTCTATTAGCTGGAAAACTAAACCTCAAAAATGATCCTCCATGATTTATCAGTTGCAGAAACTGATAAAAAGATTTTTATCAATTTAGAACAAAGAGAACACTTTTAAGAGATCCATATAAAAGTTGGCCAATAATATATCGCAGCTTGATTTTCAGTTATCTACAGAAAATGAAAAATTTTTGTCAAATAATGCCTGTCAACCCTTCACTAATTGACGCACTACCAGCCTCTCTAGTCCAGCAACTCTTCGAGTGTCAGCTTCCTATTTTGAGTTAGGAGACAATACTACAGGGTTGAACAGTTGTCCTGGGCAGCTTCTGTTGAGAAATGAATTCAGGGACTTTACGCTTAACGCCAGAGCTGCTATCACCTAAATTACCGACGCCGAAAAACCCCAAACATTTGAGTGCAATCAAGATTTTCCCCGACAGGGGCGCTGGGAAAATACCCACTCTGTTTTAGCGAACTAAGTACCGTAATTTTTCAGGTAGGCTTGAAAGAGTTCTTCCTTAAAAATCTAGAAAAAGTAGATCCGGTGATCGCTGGCAGATATTTGTGGTCTCATATATATTATTCACACAAGTTATATCAAGAGAATATGGTTAGAGATGGTGATTAAGTTAGAGAGAGATAAGAGATGCATCCAAGCACATAGCGTGCACAAAATAGCTGATCAGTAGCTGATGGGGTATAACCCTTTGTGTCCGGAATTAAATAATTTTAGGATTTTCACTTCATAAACCTAGTTCCGAACCTAAAGGATGTAAAAACAACGCCAAACATTTTGTGATAAAAATGTATTACACATATTTTTTTGAAAAAGTGGTGGTCACCCAAACGAACCAGTAGGACCACCAAACAAAAACTTTTACCAAAGAAACAAAGCATTATCTTTCCACAACATGTGGCTAATCGACATTCTGATATGCAAGAAAACAATTTCTCTTGTCATTCAGGCATAAACCTACATCGCAAATCGTGCAACTCCACATATTCCTATGAGTTTCCTTTTTTTGTGCTGCAGATGGCGCATCGTCTGGAAGTTCCATATATAGGCATGTGAGCAGGTTTTTCTGTCCTTTTTTCAATGGGAACGTATTTTTTATAATGATTTATGGGTTCCATTGATTTTCGACCTTTTTTCTTGGTAATGCATCCCGGCGCAAGTCCTGAAGAGACATTTATCCTGAACTGTTTCAAATCGAGTGTCGAACCGCAGCAGCGTTTTTGAAACAAACGCGTAGCATTCTTTTAGCATGTCCGCCTTATCGACGGCACCCATATGTTTATTGTAATCCACAACCAAAGACGGACAAGTTACCTCTGACACAGTTCCATCTTTATTCTTTCTATTGATTGTTATGGTAATTTGACAAGAGATAAACAGGTTTTTTTAAAGTCATCTGGAAAATATTTTTTCCCTTTTCTCAAAGTGCCACAACCACATAATTCCATTTTGTTTGAAGTAGCTGAGCAGTGGAACACTTGAAAAATAGTTGTCAAAAAAATTCTAAATTTTGTTGTTGCAAATCTCTTGTCAAGTCTTTGACTACTCTTCCTCCTAAATCTTTTTGTGGCAAGCCACCAATCTTACCAGAATACTTTGTAACTTTGTATCCACTCCATTTATGTTTTTCTGTAAAAAAAATAAATGACCATTTACAGTCCTAGTGGTTACCTCAAGAAACCACTACATATTACATGGAACAAAACCCAGTCAGATGGTAAATTGATCAATTGAGTCGGAAGGTATGAAATATTACAGTTATAAAACTGAATACTGACGTCTCATTTCAATTTTCACTCAGTGTGTTCACGTTTACAAACAGCCGAAAAAAGACACACGCGGAACCTTCGCAATGGATAAAGAAGCTTCACGGAAGACACACTTCCTCGCACGGGGCAGAGCCGTCAATTTTTTTCCCGATAGATGTCACTAACGGTAACACTTTTAAACCGCGGTAAGGCTACCCGACCAGTAGGACAGAAATTATGAGTTTTAATATAGGTGGTTACATAGATCGACCAGTAGAACGGAAAGGGATAACCAGGCGCTATTCTTATTTTGTTGGAGATAAATGCGGTGTTGCCAGATAGATAATTATTTTTTGGTGGAGATATTTATTATCTGTTAAATTAATAAATTACACTTTTTGCCAGATAAGTTACTTTCAAGATCTGTAAGTTATCACATAGATCATCTTTTAGGAACCTACCCGGAATATCATACGATTTAGTTTAATAACAAGATAGGGCCGTCAGCCTGATGTAGAACAGTTTTCTATCCTCAAATTGCTTATTCGACCAATCGTCGGTCTATCTCACATGTTTGCCTGCTACCTAGATAGCCTGGCCTTAAGACTATATGACAATAGTCTCACTGAAACCAGTACATGGGAAAAGAAAATGCTACACCGTTTCAACGAAATTCGGTCTAATTTATGCGAAATAATCATGCAAAGCATCTATAATATTCCTGCACATCCCTGGAAACGTGATTGTGAAACGTGAGATGTTCATCCATTCCTTCCAAATGCCATTTCATGAAATTACTATCAAAATTACTTTTTCTGGACTTGATGACTGACAGCAGATTTGTTTGAATTAATGAGCATCCGGTGAAATTTATCCCAATTTTCAATTCGATCTAGGTTACGAGACATTTGCTTATTCACCTCCAAAATATCAGAGGGACGCTATGACAAATTCAGCTACATGTCACCGGCCTAAGAAGGAATATTCAATTCCACGATTCAGATCCGACACATACAATGTAAACAAAATTGGTTCGAGTATGGAGCCCTGTGGTGCCCCCTTAATAATAGCAGGCTTAACGGATGTACAGCTACTTACATCAACCATCTGTTGGCACGCAAGCAAGTAACTCGTTATCCATACGGTCGAAAGGTTTGCGAATATTAACTAGAATTTACGTTGTGACACATTTACCCATAGCCCTAATTTAATCATCACATACATATCGAGAGCCGAGACCCATAGGGTTCCACGCCACAATTTTTACAAAATTCTCTTTTTTGCAGAAATCTGATCTATTGGACACTCTCTATCGTTTTGTCTAAGAAACTCTTGAATACGTTAATACATAGATGGCGCCAAAATGAACAGAGAAATTTAAAGTGCATATTATGTTGTATCGTTAAGGCTGCTACACACAGTGCCGGCGGCAGGGCCGCCGGGCAAGCCGCCGGCCAAGCCTCCGTACACCCGGCGGCATACAAAGCCGCCGGCATTGCCGCCGGGGTGTGCCGGCGGGTTAGGCGGCTTGCCGGCGTCACTTCGTTCCTGGCATTCGAGCGGTAGTGTTGTGCGATTTGTGTGTTTAAACAAATTAAAATGTCGTTTAATTGGGACGACGAAGCTGTGCTGCTCTTAATTGAAAAATTTCATGAAAATGATATATTATGAAATTCCAGAAATGCAGTCTATAAGAATAGGGATAATCAAATGGACGCATTGAACATAATTGCAAGTGTATTTGACATTGATAAAGGCGAAGTAGAGAGAAAGTTAAAAAATTTAACTTCTCATTATTTTCAGGAAAAAAAGAAGTTCGAACAGTTGCACAAATCTGGTGCAGGGACGATGTACAGAAACCCAAAAAACATGCTATTGCGCAAACGCTGACACCCCACATCATCTTTTTTATACTCTTCTATCATTACAGTACCGTTCCGCCGTTTTCTATTTTGTAAACTTGGGTTCTCGTCCTTTTGTATTTTTTTCTTATTAAAATAAAAATTACAACTGCGGCGGCTGTGCTGATGATTTCCTTATTCATTTTAACCAACCAACCATAAAATAATGTACTTCACTAGCGTTCTATGTGACTGTCATAACCGGAATGATGCTTGGCGGCTTTGCGCGGCTTATGCCGGCGGCTTGTATTGCCGAAGGCACAGCCGCTAGGCATAAACCCGGCGGCATTGCCGCCGGCACTGTGTGTAGTAGCTTTTAGAACCGCAAGGTTTCAAGTGCAACGTAAACGAGATTAAAGTGGTGTCCGTCTTCTATTAATAATGTCAACATCTAAGAGTGAATCGTGGGAAGATTTTTGCAGCTCAGGTTCCGAATATCTACCATTAATATGCAGAAATCACAATTTAAGAACTACAAAAAAATGCTACAAATTTTCAATACGACAAAATACCCTACACGAAAGACTGGCAGTTACGTTTTTTGCAAGCGAAACAGTTCGAAGTACAATATAAGTAGACGATCACAGTAAGGAAGTTGTCACTGTTAATATAAAAACTACACGAGGAAAACGAAGGATAAATAAGGATGATAGTAGCTTTAATACTGCAAATTTTTTAATAGATCCTGCCAATGATTCCAAAAGAAAGTCCGTTACTAAGAAAAAAATTGAGCACATAGAATTTGCATACAAATGGAGTCCGTTGGAAGACCAGCTACACATGAAAAGTTTGCTTTCCAAATTTCAAAAGAAATAAGAACAATTTGGTAATAAATCCTCGATGTAAAAAGAAATTAGATTTTCTGGTCGTTAAAATTTTGGTTTATATTTTTTTGTAATAAGATCTTTGTTTTTAAACTTCTGATTATTTACTTAACCAAAAACATCCATTTTATTAATCACTTTTAGTTTTTATAATCCTTACAAAACAAAACAAAAATTTCAAATGTAAGAGAACCGTAAGGTTTCAAATGCACACCTTATAGTGCCACAAACTTCCAAGTACAACTGCAGCCTTTCCCAGAACAGCAAAAATAACGTGATAAAAATTATTTAAAAACAGGCATCTGAGAGTAATTTTATTGTTAAATATCTATACAAAGATCTCAAATCCATTTAGATACGATTTCCCCTATCAAAGTACATATTCTCGAACTACAAACTTTAAAATATATTTTTCTAAAAATGTTGGCATCGTCGCTTGGGACCCTATGGTTATCGGCCCTCGATATGTCAATCAATATGGTGACCGTAACTGTGACCTTTCCTTAATCCCGGCTGAACGTTGGGATTAAAATTGTTTTTATTTATGTGTAGTCACATTTGTTTATAGACAATCTTTCTAAAATTTTGGATAGTAACGACAGTATACTTATAGGCCTCAAATCTTACCAGGTACTACTGGATCATCGACTTTTGCAAGAGGTCAAACTACTGCTGGCTTCTATAGAGTCGACACAATGACTTTTTCAATAGCAAAAATTATAAAGTGTGTTAGTGCATCGTCACACTATGGAACGGAATGAAAGGATATACATTTAAGTAACTCAGGCTCTTGGCACAGGACTTTACTTGAAAGAAAATATTGACTTTTTCCTTAGTTTACAAATTTTAAGCTGAAAGGTTGCATTGCAGGAATGAATGAATGAATGAATAAATTATGAAATTAGAGGCTTACCGGCCACCATGAGGAGCCGGCGCATAGGCCACTTAAACGGGCCCTTGTGCACCTCCACATACCTTAGACATCAAGCCTCGCCATTCTATAGCAAAGCTAAGTATGGCATTGAGTCCTTAACGTCCTGGTATTACATAGGTAGATCGTGACTGTACTGCGGCACCGAAACAGAAGCGTGAATTGAAAAATAACGCTGTTGCAATATTCATTAAAACTATGGAAATGTCCCAATGTTTTGGTATTTTCTAATAAAGTAATGAATAACAAAAAAAATTCTAGCCAATAAACAAAAAAGAACAATCAAAATTTACAGCAAGTCTCAAACATTGCCTATATTTATACATTTGGGTTTGGAGCACTAAAGACATACAGGCTTCCTACATTGTATACACAAAAATTTGGTTATCCAATGTGTTGTTCTGTGACATAAAAAGCAGGCTTTTCTTTGTTCCAAAACCAAATTTTGAATGTTCTTGTTCGCCAAAAAAGCTATTTATCGTAAGACGCAACTCGCGAGGTAAGCCTCTCTAGTCGCTTTTCCATATGCTCACAGACCAGTCTAGTAGCGGCCAACATCTTAGCAAATACAGACTTCTCCCTCCACAATTCATTTTTTTGTAGAACTGGTGTAAAATATATGAATTCACTACCGAAATATCCAATATTCGTTAAGAAATAACTAGTGGTCACCTACGAGTACGCCGACTTGAGGTACTCTTTGAACATTTTTCATCAAGAGAATCAACTCCTCCTTTATTAGCAATGTAATAGGCTATTAATAATTATAATAATAATAAAATGCCTTTTATTTTCCTGGCGAGGATTCAGCTAGCAGCTGTTCTTACTCCCTAACCAGGGCACCAATTGATTACAAGCACCTTTACAATTTCTCTAAATATCAGCTCCTTGATTTGTCCTTTAAATCTATTAAGTGGTAGCTGCCTGACTAAAAGCGGTATTTTATGATACAATGCAGCTCTTATATAAGAAAACGATTTTTTAAAATTAGATGTATTGTGAGCAGGAATATCCAGTGTAAGATTGACAAATCTAAGATTGTCATTATGATATTTATTATGCATAGATCATTTATTATTATAAAGAACGGAATGCACCAAACAGCACAGATGTACCATCCACCTTTTTCTCATAGTTAACCATGGAATACGCGTCAAATATGGTGATATCCTTTCTCGTCGGGGGACACCTAATGTATAACGGACACATGCATTTTGAATCTTTTGCAACCTGTAGGATTCATTTTGTATCAGGCAAGGACCAAACATAGAATCAGCATATTCTACTTTGATTAGAATCAACGAATTAGTTAACCTAACTTTGGCGGATTCAGAAAGTATGTGTCTGAAACTATATATGCTTTTCAAGGCACTATATGAGCTTTGAACTATTTTGTGACATGGTCATGGAATGTTATCGATGAGTCAAAAAGCACACCTAAATTTTTGGTCTATTCCACCCTTTTCCTCCAAAATTCCATTCCATTCAAATTTGAATAACCGTTTTTGTTCCATAATAAAATAATATTTGATTAATTCATTTGCCCATCTCATTAACAATATAGTTTGTTCAACTGCCTCTGGTCTGTTGACAAGTTTTTATTTAGCATATCTTGATAAATCACACAATCTGAAGTGATTTGGCAACATAGCACACATTTTTACAAATTTTCGTTCCATCCATCGACACTGACACTACCAGCCTTCTACCTGTCAAATGTTTCATTCTACTTATGATCCCGTGCCACACCATTTTGTGCAGCATCAGGTTGTTTCACGATGTAACATGTAATAATTTTATCTTTCGTTTCAAATATTTTTAATCCGTTTTGATGTGTTCCTAACATACAGCTGTGTGTGTTTTATACTAATTTCAACGAATGTACCATGTACCCAGCTTCCACCAGGTTACTAAATGTTTCCCTCAACTTAACCAATAATAACATTTAGCAACAATCTTACATAATATTGTAAGTAATTTAAAATCATTTTGCACAATAGTTGCTATTTTTTCTTAATGATATTGCAGCTCCTGATGATGATGGCATAGTCCATTGAAAGCTAGAAACTAATAAAGTATAAAGAGTCCTCATTGCTTGAATTTTGTCGAAGTACCCAACTAAAGGCGGAAGCTTTATTTTTCACCTATACAGGGTGTCCCGAAAAAAGTGTGCAATATTCTACCAGCGGTTACTAGAGCTTAAAATAGGAAGAAAAGTTTATATAAACATAGGTCGACAAACGTCCCCTAAGTGCGCTACGGTCTTTTAAAGGGGCTCCCCTGAAGATGGTTTTTCCTTAATATTTCAGAAACGTGTTGAGATAAAGACATAAAATTTTGTATTCTAGCCTAGTTTTTTATGCTGGATTTAAAGATATTAACAATTTTAGTGATAAACCTCAGTATAGTCTGCCTGTAGTAGCTCAGAGCCTCACTACGTCACAGAACGTGCGCCAAGGTCTCTTCCTCTACCCTGCAGCGCTCACACAAGGGATCATCATCCAGTCACAGCACGTGCAGGTGGCGCCTCAACATGTAATGGCCAGACAAGAATCCCACCAGCAACCTTACGTTGGCTCTATCCAGAGATAAGCAGAAACGTTCATCTTTAGCGCTTCAGTGCCTGACGGAGATGTCTGGAGATGCTTCTCTATTACTGAGAGTGTTGTCTTATAATCCACTTCTCCATGTTCCTCCTAACTCTTTGCACGGGCACCCCTAAAGCTGGGTCAAGACCAACGAGCTTGCTGGCTGATCCTGTCTTCGTCAGAGCGTCCGCCGTATGATGGCCAGTTATCCCAGTGTGCCCCGGTTCCCACACCAACGATACCTAGACAATCCAGAGCCTCGTTGCATTGCAATACAAGGCTCAAAGAAATCTTACAGGCACTTAATGCCTTCATTGCAGCATAGTTGTCTGAGAAGTTTGTTATTCTTCTCCTATGCCCCCCTCCAAAATCAGGGATACAGAATCGCAAAGATATCCGCCTGGAAAATAGTGGTGTATCCACCAAGAGGCAGAGATAGCCTAGTTCTAGGCTCAGTGACTCCGGCGCCAGAGCCCTCTACGGTGACCGAGCCATCCGTGTACCAGACCTGCCCAATCACTAAGGACAGCCTCCGGCTACCGCCGTCCCACTCCTTCCTCGTTGGATACATCACATCAAACTTGCGGTTGAAGCGTTTAGGGGTAATTAGATCACCTCTGTTCAGAACGACAGGATCCTCCCTTTGCTGTTCGACTACGATGGCTGTATGACCCTTAACAGGATTCAAGAAGGCCCAGCTGCCCTGACTCCACAGTCGATGTGCGACTACTCTGGATTCACAGCGGATCTTACATTGGGAGATCCAGCAGAGCTTCCGTTGCACTCAATCGCGTTGTTCGCACTGCGCTCGTAATGCTAGACAGGCTAAACGTTGCATTGCATAAGATTGACTGAACACTGGTTATCATTTTTAGGTCTATGGATACTTAAATTAGTAATGGCATTCCACTCTTCTCGACTGTTGATGCATTGTCTCAATTGATACTTAATGTAGGCCTGTTTTTCTCTTCTGATATAGAGCATGTCACAAGATTTCTGAGTTGTTTATAATATATCCACGGTGAACCTATGATTCCACTGGAATAGTTTCTTTTTACTGCTTTTATTGTAGATTTAGAGTATGCCTTATTTCTCTATCGCATCAAAAAATGTATAATACGAGAAAGACAAGTTTATCGTGCTTTGGTAACCTTTTTGGATCTCAAGGTGTACGGACGTTGGCTACAATTTAGACCAGCTCATAAAGTATTGCAATTTGTTATCAATAATCTCTAAATGATCTACATCCCACCAATAAAGAAACTATCCAACTTCATTTTATAATGAGTAATCAATATTTCGTATTTATGTCGAGTAACTATATATTATACTCAGTGACATTAGTAGTCTCACACCCAGAAAAAATAATTCCTTCAACTTGTTTTTTGGCAACATATTGACTATATTCAAAGCATGCTCTGGCAACAATGTCAACTTTTTATCTTTGTTTTTGTTTACCTTTGTTCAAATGTTATCTCTTAGTTTTTGTGAAGAACGCAGTTTCTGAGAGCTGAGTAGTACAGATATTTTTACTTTCTGCCCTTTTATTTACTAGTGTTAGGCATAACAAAATCTCTCGAGTTCGAAGACGTCCAAATTATTTACATGTTAGCGTCTTTGACAGGGGTAGAATTATTGCCTATCGAGATGTTGGTTTGTCCTATCGCGAAATTGGCCGCCGAGTTAATTCTACTGCAATGACGGTAATGCGTGTGTATCGTGTGTGGATAGAAGAAGGTAGAGGAACACAAAGAAGGCCAACTGGTCCACCGAGGCGTACCACAGAGCGTCAAGATGGGCGCTTCAGACAACTAGCCCTACGAGACCGTTTTGCTATTATGCGTCAGATCGCTGACCAATGGTTTGGAGAAGAAGGTAGACCTGTTACTATGCGTACACTCTATCGCCGCATTCGAGCCTTTGGATTTATTTCATACCGTCCACGGCTTAGACGAGTCTAAGGTCCACGGCTAGTGCTTCCTCTGACACCGAACGTCTGTCGTCAACGATTGAACTGGAGCAGAGGACGGCAACATTGGGAGGCAGAATGGCATAATGTCATCTTCAGCGACGGATCGTGATTCTGTCTAGGTACACACGATGATCGTAGAAGGGTAAGACGCCACCGCATTAATGTTTTGCCGTAGCCACCCTGTTCACTGGATTTAAATCCCATCGAATACGTGTGGGATATGATGGGGAGGAGATTATCCACTTTGCACCATCCGCGGCAGACTCTGCCACAGCTAATCCACAAAGTTCGAGTTGCTTGAAATGAAAATTTCGTGAGAATGTTATCGTTTCATTCTTGATATAAGACTACCTCATTGCCAGAAGTTGAAGAATAAATTTTTTCTGTGTGTAACACTTGTGACGTCACTGAGTATATTTAGAACGCTTAACATTTTTGTCGCACTCACTGCGATGTAAACGCGGTGTAGTGAATATCAGGAGGGTATTCACAACTCCAACACTAGAGTCAATAACACTTAGCTTCAGCAAAGTTTCAGTTAAACCAATGACGCCACTACTTGGTGAAAGTTTATATGCTCTGAGATCACAGGGTTACAATACTGAAATCAGATAAAACAGACATTTCATATTTCTTTCTTTTAATAAATAGAAAAAAATAGTGAATAGTAAAAGCAGAAGACAATCACGGGGATAGGAATATATTTGTTGTGTGCGTTGAAAGAGATAAGGTAAATAAAATTGGATAACCAAGCAAAATAGAGCAGCTGACTTTACTTCGAGTTTTTTGTAGGCATATATATTTGTTATCCCACACAGCATGACATACAACAAGACATTTTTCTGTTTATTATTAGTATATTCAGAATTAATGCAACGTCATTAGTTGCTTTTGCAATGACTATCTCAGCAAAGAGGACAAAACACCTGACTTTTACAACTTTTTTGAATATGCACATATCCACAGCACTTAAGGCACCGAACTACTGCTATAAGCTCGTACCCAATGCTTAATGCACCCTATTTAATGATCGAATAGGTAGCACAACTCATCTATTTCTGAAATAAAATCAAACTTTTCGTTTTTTATAGGATTTTTAAAAACTATAATAAATGTATGATCTAGCTGGCTTAATAAGAAACAATTCTGATTGACCGATTTGCTTTTTAAGACATTGATGTCAGTTTTGATCAACTTACCCGTAACTTTGATTCGTGGATTGCACTTTTCAGGTAACAATTGCCAGACATCTGGGATACTATTGATGCCTTCATCTTTTCCAACGATTTCTGGTTGTCTCGTTTTAAAATGATGTCACCTTTACTGCCTACCATGTTGACTTGCTCACCAGCCTGCAGGGATTCAGGATTTAACTTAGTAACCAGCTTTTCTTTCAGTGATTCACCCGTCGAATCATTTACAGGTGTTTCCAGTAGTACGTGCTCTTTCGGTGGAGTGGCTTTTACAACATCACCATAGAGTAGTACCAGAAGCGGCAGCCTGTCGGAAATCAAGTTCTATCAACGCCAATTTGAGTCCTATGCGTTTCGTGGGATTTAGTTGCCGTCACGTGTTGCTGTGACATTTCGGGATATTCGATTCACTTCTACTGTTGTTGATGGATTTATTCAGTATGAAAAGCTCTCAAAATCTTGCCTAAATACATGTGGACAAAAGATAAATTTCTTGATTTTGTAGTTTGATCTATACCAGTCGTGACGTCAAACTATTGATGCATAACCACCGCTGGAAAAAATTTCTTAGGATGTCCATTGAGTTAGGAAACGCGCCAAGCAGTTAAACACGCGAAGATCAAAAATCATTATACAAATAAATTAAAAATATACTGCTTGTGACATATAAATGTTCCATTGACTTTATAAATAACGAACTGATACACAAAACAGACACCATCAAATTTTCAGGACCGTTTGATCATATATTAACTTATACCAACCATGTAGGCCAATTGCTTACTCAACTACCAAAGATTTGCTTTATTATAATAACAATTAGTTACAACGTAGGGGAAAACATAGCCTTAAGCAGTTACTTTGCCCCATTTTCAAGTAGATTGGGATATCGCATTCCCTTTTGTTGTGTTTATTTCCCAAATTGTTTAAAAAAGTGCTTGTTCTACAGAAACTAACTCTATTAGATATATAACAAAAAGCAATACTAGAGCTACATGCATGCCCTTATTTCTAACAAATGACTGTCGTATCATTGTTTATTTCAGAAACAGTGACTCTTATGCTTAAACATAGCCCCGCGGTACCCAATGGGTGTTTAGGCCTTAGGCCTTCGTGGTAGTTGGAGTATAAAAAAAAATCTAAATGTGAAACATTAAACATTGCGTTAGGATATTAGATGAAAACAAGATCTTAAAGTATAGGTACCTCCTCAATCAACATTTGAGGTAATAATTTATAAAGGTATTAAAATTTATACATGCATCGCTGATATCAAAATAATCAAATTCTTCTTCGGTTGAATGGAAGAGCGGATATTCCTATACGATTCTGCCGTTTCCCAGGAAAGCAGCTAGAATCTGTTTAACTTTTGCAGCTTTTTTGTGCTTATCTTGGCAATAAAAACCATTTATAATTACTACAAAGCATATTTGTTTATCTATCAATCTATTCATCTATCAGTGTGTGAAATTGAATGAAGAATACTTTTCATGATTATTCTTTTGGAGCAAAAGTAATTTCTTATAACCATAACAACTGTGTGTTCTTATTGTTACATTAACTATACCAACTTTAAGGATAGCCTGCATAATCTCATAACAAGCCATAAGTTGCTAATAAAATTAACCCTCATTTGTCTATAATTAAAAACAATAATCAGTTCAACACTTGTAAAATCGGTACTACAACCACCAGACCTTGCTCTACGTCGTGGCAACGAGAGATGAAAAGGCCCACTAATTCGCCCATGGTAGCGAGAAGAAGCCCCCTCGAAAGGGGCGGCGCATGTCGGCGTCCCGACGCATGCCCATTTACCCCTTGTACCCCCTCAGCGGCGAGGGGTAGAACTCCAATGGCAGACGTCTGGATGCCGCGTCGGGACGGCAGTCAACCTGTCTTTACCGCTCAACACGGACACTAAACCACCATACGCAATACGGAGTGCATCTACCACTATCAAAACATACCACCACGAGGTTATCCGGTACTATGTCCCATCTAGTGCAGTGACGGAACTCCAAGGATCATGATTCTATCCCCCTTCTAACTATGTTTCAATCGGTGAAGTGAGTCAAGATTCCCAAAATATTTCAAACTCAAATGAGATCAAGGTCCTGAGATGTCAACCCTTGACCAAACATTTAATAGAAGTGCCTAAAACGCTCATATAACCTGGATCCGCGTTTACTGACTTTGATCAAAATGCCGCGTGTTGCTTATCATGACTTTAGGGACGGAAGTGATCACCTGTGTTGAGTGGACATTTTGTTTGAACTGATCGCGTGAAGAGACTGTCTAGATGTATTCTCCGGATAAGATGATGGGGTCCAAGGGCCCCACAGGGCTGCATGGACCCATAACTTCAACAGCAGCATGTTTTGCGGGAAGGTATTCGCCGACGTATAGAAGTCCGGAGCCAATGGCGAGAAGGTGTATGCCTAATCCTTCGGTAAGCGTCGTTTGTCTCTTTTTGAACTAACTATAAGTCGTATGTCGAAATATCTTTGATCAGTGTTCCGTTATGCACGACGAATCCGTTTGGATCGAAGGCTAACACAGTACACACCACTAGTCACATGCCAGCGCTACACATTCAATTTAATTTCAAGTGACTTTTGTTTATTCTTAAAAACCTTGATTGAAAGAAAAGCGTAGTCTTTTTATATTCCACATTCTTAGTACAAAGTACATGCTTGACAGCCTCGAAACGAGACGAATCCAGGTCGAGTTACCTTTGGGTTGATTTTTGTGAGAACAGTTACTAAGACTACTGGTTTTAATAATAATAATGAGTGCTTACAAGATGATTGATGC
Organism: Acanthoscelides obtectus; assembly: GCA_963669975.1. Lineage (NCBI taxonomy): Eukaryota > Metazoa > Arthropoda > Insecta > Coleoptera > Chrysomelidae > Acanthoscelides > Acanthoscelides obtectus. The sequence goes on along the minus strand of CAVLJG010000003.1, from coordinate 63,986,980 downwards.
TGGCCATGTCATTAATTTAATTTATATTGAAGCATGGTAAATTGCTTAGCGTGGCCTGCTTAATGTCTCCCTTATTGTTATTGATATAACTAACTAGAGTCATTCCAGTAGTTTTGTTCCGGTACCAATTTAGTCATCTGAGGATCACCAATCATTTTTTCTCATACGTATAAATTGCAACAATTCTCATTGCTTTCATACCTAGTCGTGCGTTATTTATATCACATTAATCTTTTGAGCAACAGTTTTTGTTTGGGCATGGTATAGTTATTAATCAGTAACGGTTCGTGACCATTTTAAATGTAAGATGCGATACCAAATGTCAAAAACTTTGTCGAAATGGGGACATCGGCATCTTAAAATATCGAACTCACGTAAATAGACTTACTAGCCTATTTCTAAATGTCAATGGTCACCATAATTACAACACCCGGAATCGAAATTTTAAACTAACCCATTCACATGCTATATCATATTTCCAAGATCACTATATCTCAGCTGCCTCAAATTGTACAACAAATTACCAGTAGAGTACATGCTTTATTTCTTTTATATACTATTTTATATAGCTTTTACCACATGTACTACCATGTATTAAAGTGTTTAACGAAGACATGGGCAAATGCATTCTCAATAAGGCAGCAATGTTTGCTTTTCCAATCACCAATTGGAGTTCTTATCATGATTTTTTTTTCATAGTGATCCTTGTTCCATTGTTATTAATGTCCTCAATAACTATTTAAATGCCGTCTTTTTCAAAACGATGGCTACCTGGTATTTAAGAATCTATAATCCATTCAAACTTCTTTTAATTCTCGTCAAATCCAATATGGGCAACCAATAGCCACTTTTATGGATTGAATTCTTAGCTTATTTTTATAACTAGCCATTCAAGCGATGATTTCTCAAGAGAAATTCTCTATGGGGACACTCATGATTGAACACTGGCATCACAGTTTAATCACATATTTGGTCATTTCATATCAAAAATTTCGTTTGCAATGTATTGAGGGCTTTAGATTTTCGGAGTTTTATAAAATAACGTTTCTGTAAACCCTAATGCGATCTAAAACTGTGAATATAGATCGACCATCTAGTTGACGGTTCGACAGCAAGTTTGATGGCGCACCGTTGCCAAGTTTAACGTATTGCTTGAAATTTGCGGAAATATTTAGTCAGGCTAATGTGAGTTTACATATTCTGTTACGCCTTATGCTCTACCTTCCATTTTTTCTACAGAAAGTGTTGTGACATCAAATATATGTAACTATTTTCTCCCTCTCCCCTCTTTGTCAAAACATCGATGTTCTCTCAGGCTTGAATTTCGCGATAGGGTCTTAAGCTCTTACTTTCCGCCCAAGATACAAACATATCTATTATTGGTTATATGAATTAGTTTTAGGAACATTTTGAAACCTGTAGATATGGTAAATCAAATATGGTATCAGTCTTAGTATATCTAATAACAATTGAAACAGAAAGACACAAAACAGTGTAAAATCTTATATAGAACCGGTGCAGTAGTAGTGTGCCCAAGTGCGAGTGTCTCATCAACAAATTGTTTATCATTTTAAGTGACTGCTAGAGTCATTGTTGAGAGCTAGTTCACTGTTCAGCAGTTCTTATACTATGCTTCATGCATGTCTATGAGTATATATATATAATTGAAAAATCGGGAAGCACCAAAGCCATCAGAATGTGAGATCCTATATATATATATATATATATATATATATATATATATATATATATATATATGGATATATATGTATATATACATATATATATATATACAGGGTGACTTTGAAGTTGAGTCATTAATTTTCAGATAATGATTGTAGAAGGAAGATAAACCAAAATATGTGTGTAAAAATAAAAAAAAATTAAAAAAATATTTTTACCTTGTTTTATAAAGTATCCTCCCGACAAGTATTTCAGTGCGGACCTGTATTTGATCGTGAGGTCCCCTGTGAGGTCTTAAGTCACCTGATTCACGAGCCCGTTGTACTACATTAACAAAGGCACGAGGGGTTGGTTGCACTCGATTGGGAAACCGATCCGCATAAACATGTGCCATTTTTTATTTCGTTTGAGCCACGCAACAGACACTATTCACACGCGACACTGACACTGACTGTATGTATAACTGAACTGAATAAAATAATAAACTGTACACAAACATCGTTCCAAATTCTTTCGCTTTTTTGTTTCCGATGCGATGAACCGGTAAGGCGGATTATATCCGTTGTTGCCAAACACGAGCACATGATATTGAGACAGGGCGGTACTCAAACTTCCAAAGGGCTATAACTTTGTTACTTTAATTTTACCAGAAAAATGGTAAAGGAAAGAAACATTTCTTTTGATCAGATCTATTCACTGTTAAAATAAATGACTCAACTTCGAAGTCACCCTGTATATATATATGTATATATATATATATCCTTTAATTTCTTTGGGTAGAAGGCAAAGTATTGCAAAAGTACACTCTTATAACTTAAAATCTCAAGCTTTCGAAGATTTTTTTCTTCATCGTCTGGAGCTGGAAACAATTATTAAAATAGCAACTAATAGTAATTGGGAGAAAAATATTTACTTACTAAGTCGAAAAAATTCTTCGAAAGCTTGAGATTTTAAGTTATAAGAGTGTACTTTTGCAATACATTGCCTTCTACCCAAAGACATTAAAGGATATCTGCTCCTAACAGTTAAGGCAATTAACTATGAATAATATATATATATATATATACGTATATATAGGATGTCACACTCTGATGGCTTTGGTGCTTCCCGATTTTTCAATTGGGAAGCTTCAGCTAAAATACTGACTGAATCTTTAAAATTTCCGAAATGCATCTTTAAATAAAATACCCCTAAGTATGCATCATTGGTTTGTCCCGATCCCCCTTTTTATGCTAATGAAAGCAAACCGATAAATGATATCGATTTTATTGGTGGGATAACCTTAGTCGGCTAAAGTACAAGGTAGACTTAATATGCACATACTATTTTTATTTTTGTAATACGTTACGATAGCGCACGACATTACTTGCGTGGCTCAACTACGGTGTACGTCATCTTTACAATGTCCTTATAAATATGCAGAGATTCATATACAATCGTTGTAAAATTATGCACATGATCTCACTGTATTGGAAGATTTAATGAAGCACGAGACATATCAATACTTCTGAACATATTGCTTACGTCCGTCCAACCGGAGACGGCCAACCGTGGATAGCCGTTTCGTGCTTCTTGGCAACTCATCAGCACGGTGTAGGATTGCTCTCAAGTAGGCCAATGAACCAGAGCATATCAAATATTCTCTATCTGAGCTATAATATCTATCGAAATAAGACACACAAGTGCGATATATTACCAGAGTCGACCACTCCGACAGTGAGTAGCAGCTATCAGTTGAAACTATAATAAAGATCTCGGTTTGCGTCTGATAGCGGGGTCAGCACTATGTCTGCTAAACGCTGGCGATTCTGGCGGTATAGTACCGGGGACAACTGAGTACATATTGGCCCAGTTGCTGTTAGTGCATGACAAGACCACCTGAAGTCTCTTCGCTTTGCTGTTCACTTGCAATTCTTAAGGTTACCCCACGAATTAGGTTGCTGAGGCTATGCAGTGACAAAATCGCCAATCGACAAATCATTTGAAATTACATTTTCCATATTTGCGCGTCGTAGTAAAAAATTGACTCAAAATGATATTCTTCATCACAGATAATGCTTTTAAGTTATCTCCAAGTGAAATAATATATGCCTACACGTGGACAGCGTATGTAGCGTGCGGAGTATTCACAGAAACGTTTGATACCAGCTCTTGACTTACACTCTGTATACTTGAAGAACAATCCAGCTGTGAGAAAAATTTAACTAATGTTTTCTACAGAAAACCTAATTATCTACAAAAAAAGGTAGTACTCTTATAAATAACTCAACTTCTAGCCAACAAATTTATGTTGTACTTAGTATAAAGTTTTATGCTGAGAATTTAAATTCTAAAGGCCTGTCAGATCAGAGATTTTCAAAACATCTGGTTTCAAAAAATTATGAAACATCTAAAAATAATTCGGCAGCATTGGTAGAAAAGATGTGATATAAGTACTAAACTGGAGATATGAAGCTTCAATTAAATTTGACGTATAATAACGTTACGCTCCCCTGTTACTCCCTGCTACTGCACCAGTCCAAGTCCAACTGTATCTGTAGGTCTCCAATCACAACACTACCTGCATCTGGTGGCGTCCGCATCTTATATAGGTATGACGATACCAGAGATGACTCGGCCATACCAAGGAGGTGTGTATTCTCTCATTGGAGTACTGGAGATCAGAAATCAAAAAGTATCGTAACAGAAAAATTCTGCAATATCTTCAAAAAAATGGATCTAGAAATGTACCAGTGATTTAAAATTTTTTAGGGTTTTAAGGACCTTCAAGTCCAGCTCCAAATTATCCCTATCATATTGAAACAGCATTTCAAACATGTATGAGGTTTTCAAAGTCTCATAATTGAAGAATGTTATTACTGCAATGCGTATCGCATAGTGCACAGGCATTAGTAGTGTCAGTGGATGGCAATTTAGCATAGGCTTAAGGACAAGGCTTCAATATCTGCTTTACACACGAATCCTTCGTCACTGAAGTAGACGTAAGGCGCATTCAGCTAACCTAAATGAATCTAGCGATGCAGCGTTTTTATACCGAATAGAGGCAGGATAGATTTGATAGTTAAACAAACTATGAAATCTAACAACTGCTATCAAACTCACAAAGATATCATATGTCTACTGCCATTCAGCATACAAGCGCTGCACCGCTGAACCGCTTTACATTGTTTAAATATTTGTTTGTCTTGGATGATGACAGTGAGGAAATAACATATATATGCAGAAAATAAACAAATGCATACACATTGCTACTATATAGTACAATGGATACATTTTTTGAAGGTGTCAAAATATTGTTTTGCAATGCCCGTGACACATAGTTGAAGTTATTATATTTTAGTTTAACTGGGCAGCAACTGGATGTTGTACTCAAATAGAGAACCAAAATCTAAAGTCAGATAAATGCAGTCGTATGAATAGTCTCTCGCACCCACCCAAGTCTGAAATTGCTAACGAACAGTTGGAAACAATCATCACATAATTTTAACTCCAGGAAACAGGGGGAGAAGTACCTCTAATGTATCTCCCTTAAGGAATTGAGAGTGTAACGCTAATAAACATTGAATATAAAAGGCTCATCGGAATAATACTTTCAAATTTACTCCCCCTAAGTTACAACTCCACTTTGAGTGCGTTCCTTGTTTTGCGCTGCTCATTATAGGGAGAAAATACGGAATATTTCAAAGGAGTTTCAGTTTAGCGTCGTGTACCCTTTTCGTTAGCTGGTATCGCGTAATGGTGGAATATTTCATTGCATGGTGTACACTTATATCAATGCTTCAGTCCATTTTATACTACTTTTTCTGACAAAATTAATTATTCAAGTTAAAGGCCAATGGATCTCGATGTTGGTAACTTCTCTCGCGGCCAAAGATTATATGTGTTCCTCTTATTAGTGTAATCAAAAATGCAAATAATGCGTTAAAAGTTAAGTGTTATGTAGCAACATTTTCAAGAAACTGATTCTCAAAATTTCATGATAAATGTAATCACCTAGGAACATCCCAAGTAGACCACCGCGGATTAAGACACAATAACGTTGATATTTGTGTGATATATACTTCTAGCATCTCCATATCTCTGATGGAGACTATTTATACATATTTCTTTCCTTGTTCTACCTAGACTGTGCTCATGATTAACAATAATAATGAAGCGGCCTCACGCTCGGTTGGTTGAACGGATGGAAGCAGCAACAATTTTAAGGCTTATTATATGAAAGTTGCAACAAAAGTTCTGGGTCTTATGCCGGTACCAGATTTTACCTAATTTCTCTACTGCACATTTCTGTTCAGTAGTTTTTATCCTTCAATAGGCGTTTGACGTATTCAACCCCCAAGCAGTTCAAAGTGTGCATGTACACCACCACTGCGCATTCACTATTTTTAAGACTGTAAAGAAAGACAAAAAACCGAGTTAGTATTTCAGTGAAACCACAGCGCTTTAAGTTGTCTATTGTCGGTATCCATTTAATGCAAATAGCCTCAACGTTTAAATAACAAATATTGCAAAACGATACGAATGTACTAAGACGTTTCAAGGCCTTACATCAAAATATCAGGTGCATCAAAATGTCGCATCGCTCTGAGAAATATGAAATAGCAATATTAAAAGTTTTGGAAAGTAACAGGGAAAAAGAATTTCTTTACACCTATAGAAGGACCGAAATAAAATAACTAACTTTTTTTGAAGAGACACTACAAAAAATACCACACAAGTGACCTGATGATCTGACCCAGCATCCCTCACACATTTATACAGATGTACTCAAAATCACAGGCGAAAGTTACTATCTAAATCTAAAGTGACCAGGATGAAAAAAATTAAAAAACGCTGGATGGGACTTTTTGTTACTAAAATACCTTCTTGTGAATTGACGTGGAAAATAAAAAATATATTACAGACCCTCTTGAATTCATAATATATCTTATTATTTTTCAGACACATTGTATATAAATCAGCACGTTTCAAATGTCTTTCAGTACAATTCCGTGATAGCCTGGCCATTCAGTCAAACCACATGCGCTTGAATTACTTGTCAGTGACGTTTCGGACACCACGATGGCCTTTTTCAAAGTACAAATATTGACAATGACAATATATTTTATGCTTATCGGTCTTCCATATGACAGTTTATGTGTGTTTTCCTTCACATACTGGGTTGCAACAACAGCCTGAATAGTCCAGAACTACGCTGAGATCGCGCAAAGCCATCATTACAATTTTACGAAGCAGCAAAGCTCAGGTACATCTGAGCATCTAGGCATTGTCACTCTCAAAAGACGCCCACCGAAACTATAAGGTTGTCGCTTGTTTTGGATCTACCAGACAAATCACAACCACTCATCGTCTCGAAAATGACGAAATCCCTCCAAAAAAGTAAAAATCCACTCAGAACTTTTCTTTTACTTGGCCAACTCAAGGCCAAACTATATTGTGTATCATAGGAATGTATTATTTCCTCACAAGATAAGCGGCATGGTGCCCTTGAGATGTTGAAGAACTATTTCTCGCATTTCTGATTCATGAACGATTCAGATGCAGCTTTTCTGGTCGGAGAGTCAACTGGCATGTTGGGACAACAGTTCTGAGAGAGTTTTCACGTTCTCGGAGGACGTTTGGCATTTTAGAGAGGAAAGTGAAGGTGACGCATCTGGTACATAAAAAAATAACGGATAACCTCATGCTCGCTTATTGCTTGGAGGGGGGGGGGTCGACATCATTTTGGGAGCGGGATTCCCTACCCCTGGATGATGTCCTGGGCTTTGCTGGTTTCACGCGGTGTCGCCTTAAAATTGTAAAAATAGCTTAACACGATATCGACTCGGTGCAGGACGGTTGAGGCTGTTGACGTAACACACTGTATAGTAGTGAAGAGGAATCAAATGAACTGTTACAAGATTGATGAACATCAAAATATATTGTCATTGACAATATTTATGGTTTGAATAAATATTCAACTGTAAGTTAAACAAATTAGCAATTTAAAAATATTCTTTCCTATTGGATATATTTTTTAACTTCTAAAACAAAAGCGTGTTACAACCTTTTTACATCCAGCTGTCAAAGTGCAACACGCTTTTATTGAAAAACTTGAGAGGAACGAGCTTCATTATCGTCTAAACATTTCCAATCAGAAAAACCATTTTTATTTCGGTTAGTTTTTACTCTTCAGTATTTATGATGTCAAATCAGTAGTTCGGTAATTTCTATATAATTTTTATCCATTTCATTGATACGACTCCATAAAACTTATAACTTCATTTCCTTTATAGAATTTTGATAGGTAAAGATCACATAATGATATTTTGCGGCGATCGCCATATGGAATTCAGAATGACGTCATTTTTTCCATTATCCCTTTCATTTGATACCCATACCATAGTGGTGACCATGGTTATAATGAATCGCCATTTAGCGGCGGCCACCATATTAGATTCAGAACGAATTCACTGTGCTTAATATGTTTCTCTCATCAAGCCCTTCCATTCCATACCCATAATATCGGTGAGACTGTGGAAATTATAAATGGTCATTTCGTCCATCAAGTTGCTTGTTATGCCCTTTATTTTGATACCTATATCATAGGTGACTATGGTAATTATGAACGCTATCTTGATATGGCCGCCATATTGGATTTAGCATGACGTCATTTGTGTTTCCCTCATCATGCCTCTCCATTTGATACCCATGTGATGGGAGCGACTGCAAAACACGTAGACGCCATTGTGCGACGACCGCCATATTGGTGTTAAAATGACATCGTTTTGCTTATCGTGTTTCTCTTAAAAAGTTCTTTCCACCCATAACATAGGGATTACTATGGCAGTGATAAATCGCCATTTTGTAGCATCCGCCATCTTAGATTCAAAATGTCGGCAGTTAATTGATTTTGTATTGTCACGTGAACCAAACGTATGTACAAAAGTTCAGCTCAATTGGTGAAGGCTAACTGCTTCAAAATGCAGTTCCAAGATACCCCCCTACACACATTCTAACATACCTTACCTACATACAAACAGGGCAAGTTAAATAAAAGCTTGTAAAAGGACCACTATGGTGGCCGAAACGTGACATTATGTGCGGATATTTATGGAATTCTGTCAGCATGAAATCCACACGATAAGTTTCAGGTGTTACATTAACCAACGTCATGTCAGTCTTGTAGTGACCTTCTGTTAACCTCTTGTATACATCTCCGAGTTCATACATTGAAAGAATTGCAAAAACTGAGAAGTTTGTGCTGGTATTCCGTCTGTCAGAATAATGAAATAAATCATCAGAAAGTACGAATACGAAGGCGAATCCACGTCAACTATGTTTCGTGTATTAATTGCTGATCGATACGCGACTGCCGACGTTTCCAATATACGTGAAAGGAAAAAATTCTTGATCACTTGTACAAGAGCTGTAATTTCAAACAATTTACCCATGAAAACTTAATAGCCCTAACCCAATTATTAGTTAATTCACTAACCACCTATTGTTTTTAAAACGCAGGTATTAGCCGGTAACTATTAATTACACTTTTTCGTATTTCGTATGAAATATTCATCCGATAACATGGCTCTAACCGTGTACCGTAGCACATTTCAGTTTCCAGCGAACTAAAGTGGGCGGACTCTTCTCTCTTTTACACGGTCGGGTTTTACACAAATTACACAGCTTTAGCTACCCCTTTCTGTCCTGCTGTTGAGCTTCGGAGTATCTCAGCTCAAAGAAATTTTTTAATTCAATACACAATAAATTGCGACTAGGGGTGTCGATGAGAGATGATTTGTATATCCTTAAAGAAAATCTGAGGATTGGTATGCTTGACAGTGGTGCGAATACCGAGCAATAGTGGTGCGACAAATGGCAAGCAGTCCTTTGAACCGATGTCAAAGGTCTCGCGGTTTGATGCTCGTGGTAGGAGAACCTAATTTTCCGGCCCAAGGTGTCATTGTGATCGTTTCTGTATATACTAGAAGGCTCTCCTTTGATCAAATTAAATTCATTACCTATTCCAAAGTTAATACTTCAAATTATAACTTGACCATGGAAACAAATGTTCACGTTACCTTTACCACAGAAGACTACCAACCTTATATTTGTAGTATATCGTTCGACCTTACCTTTTTATAGCAAAGCTTGAGAGGTTATGTTGTGTTGAAAAATGCTTAACATAAGTATGAATCATACAAAAAAGGGTAAAAGCTTTAATCTGATGTAACAGAAATCTGTCACTATAGTTATTATCATGTTTGCGGTTTTAATGATTTATTACTTATAGAGGGTTTCAATATGTACTAGTATTCGAATTAATGATGTTTGTGGACCGGCAAGTACTGCGAGACAAAATTAAGGGTCACTCTTTACTAACTTTAACAAACCATTAAGGAATATCTTTTAAGCTGCCACATTATGGAAGAAGGCCTTCTCAGAAATGGACAGCTCTCTGATTACCCCCCACCCCAAAAAATTATCTGGTACGCACTTGAACTAGAATGATAGACTTCAAAAGATGGTATTCTAAGATGGAACTGTTATATACCAACAGGCACTTCCCCAGTTTTGAAACAAGAAGCGATTATGTGAATCACTAATTACTTCCAAAAAGTTTATATGGGATGATAATTCTTGTTTAGATCAACTGTTTGCCTACATACCATAAAAGATTCAAAAGAAAAAATAATCGAAGGAAATGTGATAATGTCACCAATCAAAGACTTAGGATGGTGCAAAATTAATAACTTGTTCAATTTTTGCTATTTATAAAATTTAGTATAACCACTCTTTTGCCACTACGTTTATGGAACAAGCTAATATTGAGAATAAGCATTCATGATTTAAATGCAACGTATATGAGCACATTATCCACACCAAGACATCACAAAGCCATATTTCAGAGTTCTTACTCGTATAACGCCACTGAACATTGCACTAGACATTAATATCAGGAATACAGCAAATCATCATTCATTTAAGTCACTATCAAAACAAAATATTTTAAACACACAGTAACACAGAAATTTTGGTAATACTTAGCCCTCAATATATTTTATGTACAGGTTGGCCAATATATACGTACAACTGACTTATTTAAATTGCGCGCCATTTTTGATACACGCATTTCAGTAGGTACCTCCGTAGTAATTGTTTAAAGCACATGCGTCCAATTCATCATGGAGCTCTACACGATCCCACAACGCGTCCGTATTGTTAAAACGTTTTACTTGTTTGATATGGACCTTACTTCTTTGAAGACGCTGCAGGTAATTTTCTTACTGTCACTGGACCGCGCTACCGTTCTATAGTGCAAAACCTTCTGGCTCCTCAAATCCAACAATTTAACCTGCAAAACATGTGGTTCCAGCAGGACGGACCAACTTGTCATACAGCTAGGCAAACAATTAATCTTTTGCGAACAATATTTCAGGAGCGTTCATTTTTTCGATTTTGTGATATTAACTGGCCACCAAGGTCACCGGACTTAACGGCTCCTGCCTTTTTGTATTGGGATTTTTTTTAAAATAGAGCTTATGCCAACAAACCAAATACTGGAAATTGAAAATATTCCTCCCGAGACCTACCAAAAAGTGTTGGAAAATGTAATCAAGAGGGCTCAAGTTTGCGCAGCTGCTAGAGGCGGACATTTGTCTGATATTATTTTTCATACATAATTTCTAATTTTTAACAAAATATTAAGATAGAAAAATGGACGTATTTTATTTCATTTCACAAATATTTAAAATAGTCAGTTACATATTGGTCACTCTGTACATACACAATTTCCAAAAAAGTTTTAGAAGCATTTAATCTTTTACCAAGTATACAGTAACAGACATTATTATAGTTATACTTTTTTATGTTTCCAAATATTGGCTAATGGTTAGACTCCGCATTTTACATCATACTTTTTAGACATATTTATTACGAGTATTATTAAACACTAAGGCGGAATTCAAATTACCGACCCAAAAAACCTTCTGCAATAAAAATCATGTTAATCACGTCGTTTTTTTTGGCATCTGTTTTGTGTTCTGGACCACCGTGTGGCAGCGTTTGAACATGCACATGTCAGATGTCTATGTATCTCCCTACACTACCCACCAGTAATATTAGGTGTCGAGTATGTATAGTGTGGAATAGTCAGAAGCAGTTTTCGCCTATTCTTCCAGTATTAACTTATTCTACTTGTTATTTATTTCGTTATTGTATCGGGGACTTCTTTCGTCAAATGGACTAATTGCATCATTGAAGGCACAGTCCCCCACCCTCCTTTGATATCCATCGTAAATATAAATTTCTGTGTTAAAGTGACTCTACTTAGACGGAATTCATCAGTAGCAGTAAATTCCAGAGAAACTCCCTCAGGGCTCATAAATTGCGGCTACCGACCACCAGTAAAGTTGTTAAATGAATTTATAGGTATTGCTCCGTCCGACACTGGTCATTACACAATTTATAGCTACACCACTCTACTTCATATCGGAGAACTTTTTAAAACTAGCTTTAGTTGCGTTTAAGCTGATGCAATTCTTACAGCTTTTAATAAATGTGTACAGGGTGTTTATACGTAATATTCCTTGCTCTACTGGTGAGTGCTCATTTACGAGTAGAACTACTTTTTTGTAATTATTTCAACTTAGAACAAGGATATAGGAAGTGTTCGTAACGTCAACGCTAAACACTGATTTGAATCGTTTTTGTTTCTTTCTGACTCTATTTGAGATCGGTTTTCATAATAAAAAGTACATAAACATTGGCATTTTTCTCCCCTACAAGACGGCATAATTAGAACTTCAGTATGACGTTTGATAAACATTATTGTTTTAACGGACACTTCATACTATTTTTGTACAGGTGAATATAGTTCTTAATTTTGAGTCCCAAAACAGTACAATGTCATATATTGACACTGCCTGAGTCATTTCAAAAAAGGAGACGAACTCTTTCATGGTCGACTGAAAGTAAGAGTTTATCGATCAGATCATCAACGCTCCAATTTTTCAGAAGAGAAAATAATTTATTCATAGTTAATTGATTATGTATGACAGTAGATGAGTATCTTAACTAACAGTACGTAATTGTATCGCATCGGCGAATAGGTCGAAGTTTGAATTTTTGAAAATCGAAGTACCTTTGAAGTATTTTGAAGTATTTAGGTGACCACTTGTCAAGCACTTTTGATACGGAGTAACAGAACATGCAAAGACCAAGTGAGAAGTGTATCCAGCTGGCGTGGTATATGGTATTTGTATCTATGCCCATTTGTGTCTGTTTAGCCTTTCCCCCTGGCGGGGATCCCAGAAAAAAGCAGTGATACGCGCTCACGGATGTTACATAGTTTAAACGGTATACTTAAATTTAATAATCATCTCAAATTACATTTGTTTACTTTCACTAATATTCGTTAAAATGAAAATATAAATTGGTAAAACGAAATTTGCGGTTTATTTTGACAGTGTTTATCCAAAAACTCAAACTTTCTTTGAATGTTCCAGGACCAGGACCCTTTTAATCCTGTCTTGGTCAAGCCCTCGTAGCAGCCCATTTACATAAAAAGTCATGTATAACGGTACAGATGAAACGTTGCGCCTCAATAAAATGAGTCTTAACGGCTCCTTTAAGCAGTGGTGGTTAGCACTTTAACGACGAGTTTGTTTACAAAAATTTACGCTTTTGAACATCTTGTATAAATGGTTCAGCAGACTTCAAAGATCGGATAGCTTTGATTAAAACAAAGAGCCACGTGATATTTGAACACAAAATTCAGTACTTCAGTTATTTCGTTGGCGAATACGAAGCTTTCCAAAGTTAGTTAACTGTTTGTAATTATTATTATGTTTTACGAGAGCTAATAAAATTACATGTATGATCATAATAAATTTATTTATTCATACAGAATAGCTGTACAAGAATAAAAAAGAAACAATTGTTGATCATCGTTTGAACCATAGATTCACGTTGTTAATTCATATGATGAAAGAGATTTCTTCATGATGTCGCGTTCCAACATCGCACATGTGGGAGCGTCTGACAATTCCATTTCTTCGCGTTCGATAGAATTTACCAAACTTAGTAATGTTTTAAAAGGATGCATGAGATGACCGCTATACACTTTTTCCACGAGCTTTTCATAGGATTTTTACGCTTATATACTATAAGTAGATTCTAAATAAATCCTTCGTTAAGGTTGAACAACCTTGAATTTTTGTGTGTGAAATATGCGTTCAATGAAGACCACCGCTAAATAAGCTTGGAAAGTGCCGCTGTTCCCCCATGTTGTGCTTTCACCCTCTCGACGGCAATTATTTGATTGATATTTCGGTTGTTTGTCATCAGGAAAAATATTGTCGTGATGTGAACCCAAACATTATTATGTGGCGGGCGTAGAATAGTAGTGCTTTACATAGTATGCTCTTATGCCAATGGAGATACGAGGGGTTGTCTTCAATTTCTCGTGATATTGAAATACGAATCGGACCAGGTTGCCGTTTACTTAAGTGTTACTCCTATACTGTTAAGTACTAGTATGTAGTAGAACTAGTATGAAGATGAAGAAAATAAGAAATATTGACTGTTGACGCTCACATCACTCCAAGTCTCCATTAATGTTTCGGAGCCAAAAGATCAGCCAGGCCAATCATCTTTAGTGCAATGAATATGATCTTACACATATAAATGTTCTACACATTTCGTAGAACCCTAGTAATAGTTTGACGTTCACTTTAATTTTTAGTGTATTTTTCAACTTAAAAAAACTACAAACTGTACACCTTACCAATTCGCATACATGGAGGGAGTAACATAATGCTCCATGAGTTAGGAGGGGTTTGACTCTGCCTTAGTAATGCAACATCTTTCGCCGAGACAGGATGTTGGGCCTCGGTCTCCCTATTGCCGAAATTGACACGACGCTTACTTAGCCCACAGCCAATAGCTCGCTTAGGGCTGAACTTCTTATGCTGGCTCTTGGTGTCAGATCCCCATTGTTGACTGGAGCACTAGCTTGTTGAAGTTTGCTAAACTCCACTGTGGCGAAGAATCCAGCTTCCAGCCGGCTGCGAACCTCTTTTTTGGCTAGAGAAAGGTACCCTTGGTAGATAGGCTTGTCCCTTCGGTGCCGTCTTTCTTAATGGATATGGTATGGAATTTCCTGTCGCATAACCTGCACTTATGCCAGTGCGTCATGTCCGGGCCCCCCTGTGGATGTTTGGAGGGGCCTGTGGGCAACTTCTGTGATGATTTTGTTGTGTGTTGTGTTTGTTGTGAACTGCTGACCACAAGTACAGTTGTTGGTCGACCGGCCTGGTCTGTTCCAGGGTGATGTGGTTGACGGTGACGAGCCCTCATGATGAGTCTTAAGGACCATAGTTGAGCAATTTAGTGTCATCTTTAACTGCAGAAGCTGATTATTGTACTCAGTGATTGATCTGTATATCGCACTGCGTGTAGTAACCAGTAGGCGGATTCATACCTACCGATAGTATTGGAACCCGGATGAAAAGGTATACAGCCTGAAGGGTAACGAAACTGGGTCCTAGCCACGGGAGTTGAGATAGGGGGGAAGGAAATGTCTTAACGTGTATAGAATGCGTCAAGGAAGCCCCGTTACGGAGTTGCGGGATCACCTTGAGCAAAAGGTAGAAATTGCTCGTCAGGAAGCGACGAGCTGGATGTTCGACTGATTTGCTAGGAGCAGATGCTATGGGTGGTGTCCTAGCCTTCCAAAAAAAAACAGAAGTTAGCAGATCGCAAAAAACCGGGTGATGGTTCGTGGAAAATCCAATTTCATAAAAACTACAGGGGGAGTGCAAGTACTGTCGTATACTGGATATCCGCGTGATACCACTGTGTTGGAAGGAATTTTTCGCATAAGCAACGCAGGAATAAACTTGTTTCCTAAGAATGTTCATCATGTTCTGTTTTCCTAAGTTTCAAGAGCAAATTGTCTGGGGAAACCTATCATGTGTGAAATGCCTCTAATCGATGCGTAGAATAACCGGGCTTTGGAACTGTGTTAATATACTAACAAAAAAATTGCGATACATCCTCCTCCACCCTCCTAGCCCCCCAACAAATTTCAAAATGCCTAGAGTCGAACCTATGACATTACCCTTAAAGGTTATCATCTCTATTCTATTAACCAAAATTGTAGTCTTTAGACCACTTTTAGCCACCGAAGAACAGGCAGGGCAGACAGCTAGTAAAGGGGTCTTCTATTACTTCAGTGATGACAGTAAATTAGGTTAGGGTTAGGTAACGTTATCGCCAACAGAGCTTAGCACTGATGGAATTCATCAGTTATTTCTGCTGGGTAAAACAAAGACCTCATAATCATAAAAAGAGGCATTACGTCTCATAAAAGAGACATTTCATCTTATATCAATAATTGTGGTTTTGCACAACATGTCATTGAGGCACGACACAAAGCCCATCGGACCGGAGCAGAGAGACATTGAATCAAATTATTACAAAATACTCATCAATCATCAATAACTGCGCAAATAATCTCAATAAAATGTAAAATATCAGTAAAGTAAGTAGCATGTACACGTACATTCAGAGATTTGCAAACATTCGATCTTTTCAACAATGTTTTCATCAGTATTAACTGTGTGTTAACACAGTATGGGTAGTTTTTTCTTCTACTTGATTGAGTCAACCGCCTAGTCTTATCTGTTAGGTCTTCATCAAACTCAAAGGTTGTCTCTGTATTCTGGATTAAGCCACGCGTAAACTAGTTTTTTTGTCTTTTGTGAATATATTTTTCATCAATATATTTTCCACCTTTTTATCACATCTTCATGGTTAATTTTACCTCCCTCTTGGTGAAAATCTAAAATACCTTAGTCTGCTCTTCTGGTCATCAGCATGTTATGAACGGGAATTGTTTGTTTGCAAGTTTGCTCCCTCCCTACTCCCTAAATCGGTTATGCGCTCTCCTTTACTTTCATCCCTTTCTAAAATCAAAATTTATACGGAGCTGTACAGCATTTCTGCCGGCTTGAACAACCATCATGTTGGACTTTTAATAATTATCCTATCCATTATATAGAATTTACGTAAATAAGTTTATATCGTCGCTAATGCATTTTAACAATGATCAGTTTTTCATATAGTGACTAGTGAATTTGTTGTCTTCAAGTTTTATTGATGTTTCACAATTCTTTGAGATCGCTTGTCCTAAAGTATGATTTCAACGTTGCAAGTAGTTTTTTTTTATTAATACTGTAATGAGTTCTGTAATTCATGCAATATTCTTGTAGCATGTCATAAAAAAGAAAATAAAGATTTTCGAAAGCTTGACATGAACAAATAACAAATTTTCTTACTGGCCCTCTGATATTCGCTTGCGTTGTGGCTACTGCCTCAATAGTTTTCCATTTAGTATGTTAACTAGTCAGCCATAAGCATACGCATGTAGCACAAAAATATCCATTTTCCAGATGCATTATAATAACTACATTGGGTGAAAATGATGAGTGCCAAGTTCAACAATCCGCACACCTTGTACATTCACAAACACGAATATTTGTACAGAAGCTAACACAGCTTTTACTTTGCACGATAGACATAACTAATTTATTAAAAAATCGTCGCTCGTAGGTAAGTAGTGCTACTTTCAATAAAATAGTCGGTAATTACTATCATACCAATCAAATATTCTTCGTTTGAGCAGTCATTATCATCTTATTTTTAATAGGTCAATTTTGACTCGCGACTCGACCCACCCTAGTGTTCATAAAAAACTTATAATTTCAAATCTGCCTTCCTTACACAAATCGCATAATATTTCACTAGTTTGGGAGGTATTTTAGAAGAAATCGACTCTATTCTTTGGTCCATTAGTCTATGCCTTATGATTGGTCAATAGTGAAATCGGGTCTAAGTAGAGCGAGGTAACAACATCGTAATTGTTTTGTTGAGAATATCAAAAACAATTCGGTGAGGCGATACTGAGAGTTTTTTGTGCAATTAATCTTTCATACTAACATTTCTCAAATCTACAAATATTATTGCATCAAAAACAGTTTGTAAATATGTACATCTATTAACGCGTAGGACGTGGTCATCGTGAGCTTAAAACACAATATGGACTGCTTCATTACTGGATGTCCTTAGTTTTGATACAAATAGACTATTTTCATACGAGTCATATTTCGCATGAGTCAACTTCTTGAAAAAGTAGAAAAATGTTTTTTATAAGCATCATTAGATCGAATTAGGCCTATGCTTACATCTGAAGTTACTGGATCAATCAAAGAAAATATCGACGTAAGATTCAGCCCTTCATGCATTCATTACATAGTCACAACTTAATAACAGCCTTGGTAAAAGTACTCTTGGTCTGTAATAGCAGCCTAACATTGCAGACCCTTTGTATACTTGACAAAACC
This sequence comes from Acanthoscelides obtectus, assembly GCA_963669975.1. Classification (NCBI taxonomy): domain Eukaryota; kingdom Metazoa; phylum Arthropoda; class Insecta; order Coleoptera; family Chrysomelidae; genus Acanthoscelides; species Acanthoscelides obtectus. Next base: position 63,968,912 of record CAVLJG010000003.1, on the reverse strand, counting down.
GCAATCCGCACACCTTGTCAATTCACATACACGAAGAGTTATAGAGAGGGTAATACAACCACCACTTTGCATGAGCAGTCCTTCCCTCTTTTATTTCCACTTTTGAAAACTACCACATCGAACAGAAAAACACACACTGACCGAAAATGAAACGGTCGTTCATCTAAATACGATAATGCAGCCAGAGTGAAATAACTACATCGCTAGAAATAATTATAATTCGTTAACAATATTAATAACAGTCCGTGGAGGTAGAGTAAGGCAGCACAGCGGTGGCATGGGAACCCCACCAGATGTCACCCGTCTGATTATACTTCGCTTAAACCCTCTGTGCTGCTATTATAACTGCTTCACTCACGCTATTGTTTTACCAATTTTGACAAGTATTTCTGCCTTGAGTATCGTCAAGTGGATATCTACCGTTTATTTGCTTTTTTGGTCGTTACGATGGTATGGCGGAACATTTTTACGAGGAGTCCTTAATACTATAATAGACAGGCATTTCATTAAGTATTTATTGTCTTATAATGCGTTGAAATTAGGCAAATACTTAGCTATTATTTCAAAGTAGGGGTGGGCCAAATCGTTTCTTTTAGTGACTTGATTCCATCGATACCCACGATAAGCGCTACAAATAATTGATTTTATCGATTCCGATGGCCTCGATTCCTGAACCCGAAATCGATTTTTGCCATTGCACAGTCACGTGGACTGCTGCATAAAACCGGTTGCAAGGGGCGTTGAGAGGTGCTACGTCGATTGGAGCAAACTAGTAATATAGCTATCGTTCGTCCGATCACAGACGGCCAACCATGGAAAGCTGTTTTGCGCCAGTTGGCAACTACTCCTCGGCATGGCGTAAGCATACTCTCAAGTGTGACAACGAACGAAAGCTGAGCAACTGTTTTCATTTTTGCAGTGGTCGATTCTAGTAATGTGTGGCACTGTGTGCTATCTTCTGTCGATTGGAGCCTTTTGACAACTGTATGCAATTTTATATATCCAATTATGTTGGACTTGAACTCAAAACTGCTGTCCTGTCCCCTTTGCGTAACTCAGACCACGGTGCTATGGAGGTTAGGTTTCGGTCAAAACCCTCTGTGGCTGCACCAGCTCGTACAGGCCGCAAAGCTTGGCATTACGGACATGACGAATGGGAGGGGCTCATACACTTCTTCTTTATCTTTCCTTGGAGAGATGTCTGTTTTACTGACGCAGATTCGTCGGCTGTCTGTTCTTCGATAACTGAAATTATCCACGTCGGAATGGAGGAATATGGTACATCCGTCGCACAGTAAAAGTGCCTAAGCCAGGATCCAATGGCTGGCTTAACAAATCGTGAGAAACTGCTCGCCAGCAGAAGATCAAGGCACACAGAACCTTCTTACAAAACCCCACTGTAGAGAACAGGCAAGCCGACGTCGAGTCCAGAATCAAATATAAGGAAGCGGTTCGCAATGCCAAAAACCAGCACAATATAAAAGTTAGGCACAGGGTAATGTCGCAGCGCAATGGCAGTAGGCCTCTCTGGATGCTGGCCGAGCAGATTGATAAGAACTTCTCACACAGTAGCATTCCACCACTTACGTGTTAGGATGGAACGATTGTACCCGACTCAAAGGCCAAGGCGGAAGTACCTGCCAAAATCTTTACTGCCAACTCCACCATGAACGTCCTCCCCACGCCCAAGTGCCGCCAGTTCAAAGTGTTCCCTACACTATGCGGGAGGTAACATTCAGGCATAAGACCACAAGACGAATGCTCTTGTCACTCGACATCAAAAAAGTTTCTGGTCCGGACTTGACTCCTGCCATTGTACAGAAGAGGTGTGCAGCGGAGCCTGCCCAGTTCTTTCGCGTCTCTTCCAGATATCTTATGAATCCGGTACCTCCCCAATAAACTGGGCATTTGCTCATGTCCAACCCATTCCAAAAAAGGATCTAAGACCGACCCTTACAACTACAGGCCTATAGCCCTGCTTTCTGTTATAAGTAAGGTGATGGAGAGGTGCATAAATGGCGAGCTACGGGACTACCTCGAACGTCATACCTTGATTAGCGACAGGCAGTATGGTTTCCGGCACCAACGATCTACAGGGGACCTCCTAGCTTACGTCACGCAATTGTGGAGTAAACTCATCCAGTCTTATGGTGAAGCTCATGTCATTGCTCTTGACATCACGAAAGCGTTCGATCAGATGTGGCACGATGCCCTCTTAAGTAAACTTCCATCCTATGGCCTCCCAGAAAAGCTTAGCAGATGGATGGCTGACTTTATCTGTGGCCGCAAGATATCCGTCGTAATTGACGGGTTCTCCTCTTCATTCCACAGCGTCAACGCGGGTGTTCCCCAGGGATCGGTCTTCGCTCCGATGCTGTTCCTCGTACATATCAACGACCCCCTTTCCTGCACGATGAACCCAATCCACAGCTTCGCTGATGACAGAACTCTACATGCAGGAATTCATAGTGACAAGCCGATCTCTGCTGAGCTGGAAAAAGGAAGACTAGCGACGACTTCCTCTCTGACGAGAGACCTGGGCACGCAACAATCTTGTACAGTTTAATGCTTTCAAAACACAGTACTGTACTTTGACCATTCATTTCGGCTGGTTGGAGTCCAGATCACCGAGGACCTGATCTGACACGAACACATCTCGTCAATAGCTGCAGCTGCTGGGAAAAAGCTAGGCTATTTGTTCAGGGCGAAGAAGTACTTTTCTCCGCATATCCTTCTCACTCTATACGAGGCCCAGATAAGGCCTAGCCTCGAGTATTGCTCACACGTTTGAGGTGCTGCCGCCCCGAGTACATTATCTAGGCTCGATGCTGTCCAGAGGAGGGCGGTCCGACTGATAGATGACTCTTCTCTAACAGACAGTCTCGGGACCCTTTCACACCGGTGATCCGTCGGCGATCTAGGTATTTTCTACCTCTACACCAACGGGCTTTGCTCCTCGGAGCTCTATTTCATGATGCCGCCACGCGATGTGCCCGCCAGACAGACCCGCCTGACTTTGGCGTCCCATCCTTACCGCTTCGAACTTCGTACACCCATAACTGGCCGATATGACCGTTCCTTTGTCCCGAGGGTGTCGAGATTGTGGAACAGTCTACAAGAGGAAACTTTTCCCAGTTCTACTAACCTTAGGCAGTTCAAAAATCGTATTAAAAAATTTATTTGGGATCATCATAGCCGCGGTGTTCTGGCATTTAGGCTTCTGCTGCACGGCTGCTTCGATATAAAAAAAAGCTCGTGAATAGTGAAAGGTGCCACTCCACAAGGTGTCGTCTCCTCCCACGCAACTGAAACCGGATCACGACAAATTCCAACTTCTTTGGTTTTTTCTTCTTTATACACCAACTACCACGAAAGCCTAAGGCCTAAATACCCATTGGTACCGTGGGGCTATAGGGGAATACAGGGGGAAGGGGGAACGCCACACGGACTCTGGCGAGGGAACACGGGTGCATGCAACATGCACTCATTCTGGCTCCGCCTTCGAGATCCGCCGGGTGGTACCTGCGCGTTCGACAGTCAGAGACCGTCTACCACCTACGGACAATCACAACATCCATAGCCAAGAGAAAAATTTCTCCTGGGACGGGATTCGAACCCGCACAGCGAAGGGCGACTGATCAGGAGACCGAACTGCGGCCACTGCTGCTGCCTGGTAAAGGGATCGCAATGTTGGGAGATGTAAGCTTCGGTTTCAAGATTCATTCATTCAAGCTTCGGTTTGGAGACTGCTATCTGGTATCCTTTTCCCTGTTCATCGTTGTTGATGTCTAGGAGAAGTCCCTGCCAGCATCTTCTCTTCGACGATATAATGGCTCGGCGTAGCACCTTTCTCGTTGATTTATAGGCATCCTCTAGAAGGTCGCGCGTAGAGTCGGGGGCTCTGTGCCTGCTATAGGCTCTGACACGCCTTGCCTACTTGGCCTCTGTTAGATGACATCAGCTATATCAGTCAATATCCTTCTTTGTTTTATCACTGACACGCCTTATATATTCATCATTTTTAGATCTTTGTCGAGCCACAATTCCAGATACTTAATTGCATTTTAGCTTCAGATCTCGGCAATTTCAACCCTAATTGCCAATGGAGTTAGCTGCTGTCTGCCAGAAAGTATCGTCACTCAAGCGCTAATTTTTATTAATTTGGCTGCATCCACACGGTAACCCTCGTGATTTCATATGCCAAAGATTTAATGGTGTCGCTCTCTCCTTGCTAGTCACTATCATTGCCAGTGAACTAACATACTGTATAAGGCAGATTCCTGACAGTATGTTTAGAACGAAGAAGTCCATCGTAGAACACCTTCCATAACAACGGCCCTAGGACGAAGTCATTACCGTCATTATATCTTGTCCTAACACAAGTGCCCTCTCGTTATCATATATTTAATAGGTATCCAGGAATGCCTAGCTTCTCATAAGAGGTGTTGGAGTATCATCTTGGCGAACTCCTCGTAGGTGGCATGCTCACCTACTAGCGCACTAGTTTTACGGTTATCTGTCTCCAAGGCTAAAACTATTTCGTATTGATGACGGTTACCAAGATGCACGAAACAACGTTGCATTCGATTGATCATGGTCCGAGAAACGGAAAAGAAACAGATCCTTCAATCGTCCGAAATGTGTACTTACGTAAACCATATATTGAATACGAGAATGTACAAATCCGGATTGCAGCATGCACAATGGCAAAATTTCTGAAAAAAAACGGACAATACTTTTATGACGATCAGTTAAAACTCTATTTACGACGACGGCTAATGCGATGTCAAAACAATTATTGTAAATAAAGTAAAGTATTGCAGCGCTTGTTTGTTCAGTTAGTAAGCGCACTGTTTTCGTTCAGTTAACATCTCGAAGGAATTACGCAGCTCTAAAAAGAGAATATTTTTAATAGGGGACGTTAAGCATCAAATTACCGATTCAAAGCTTCCCTCTAATGGACAAATATTAGCAGTTTTGTTCTATAATATCCTGGAACTGAAATTAAGTGTCAATGAGAGCGCAAACCTTACTATTCGTCAGTACATTATTTACAGGGAAAAGGCACGTATACAAACTAAATCTGCACTTGACTGTGTCACTAAACTAGTCACCTTATACCAAAATAAATGAAGATATGATCTTCTTGCAGCGGCAGAGGGAGCCAGGTCAACCAACACGGGAATTATGTAAAAAACCTATAAAACTTAAAAAACCTATAAGATGTCATCTTGCAGACTAGGTAGTTTTTAGGGCGCAAACAGTCATTCGACGTTTGCTCACTAGGATTGTTGTGAACGTCCATCTATGGATGAATCACTCAACTAAACTACAGGCATTGTTGGTTGCATATGTTTTGTAAAGCCGAGTGGTCTGCAGTTTTTATCTCTGAGCAGAAATTTGGTTGAATAGCAAGATCGCATCTGGATGATTATGTGTATTGGTCTGCATGTGTATAAAATCAGTTAAATTTGCTGTGTGAGAAAATCATTACTGAATATGCTGCCAATTGAGGAGAATTACGAGAAATCACCACCGCGCCCGCGTTGTGTGTAATTACTGTAATTCGACAGTTTACACTGAATATAATTATTTCTTATCTATCTCTTATTTTAAATTCAGCAAATTTGCATATGAAATTTCCAGAATGGATAAGAAAAGGTGGATGCGCAACTCATTTCTAGCTTTGAATCTCAAGTAGGTGTATTTAAGAGTCCAATGGAATTATCATCAACACATATAACTTACAGCATAGACCACTAGTAATGCCATCACTGAAGCAGATTTTACATCACATCAGAGAGAACATTGATAACTGAAGCCTCATGACGTTTAAGCAACACGTACAACTAAGTGCTAGGTTACCATCTTGTAGAAAAACCTACATAATGTCACAAAAAACAATACATTGTCAAAAAAAATCGGCATAATGTCACTTTTCAAGATACGTAATACCCGTGTCTGTCATGGGTGGGCAAGAAATTAGCCATAAAAGAAGAAAAGGCACATCTTAGGAATACCAAATAACAAAAGCGGCGAGCTAAATATGTTGCTTCCTTAACACCTTCGACAACATCTTACGAACCAGTGCAAGAAAATTCATCTTCAGATTCCGAGATAGATTTGCAAGAGGAAACGTTTCATCACTCCAAAATTAGTGGCAGCATTTGATAGGTGTCAATTAAGTAAGAGAAATGCTGTTTTCATTATTGAAGCAACCATTGAGGTACTTGGACATAACGTTGACGAGTTTCCTATAAGCAAGTCCTCCATTCCAAGAATTCGTACCGAAAAGCAAAAAGTTCGCGCAGAAGCTATAAAGCTTGATTTCCAAAGCGAGTTACGGAATACTGTAATTCTCCACTGGGATGGCAAATTATTTCCACCTTTAAACGGATGATTGTTATAACGTATGAAAATAAAGAGCAACTTATAGCTGTGCCCAAACTCTCCAGGCAGCGAGCAGGCTCAGGCAGCTTGCGATGCTATTATTGACTGGAATCTTGAAGATAATGTTCAGATTTTCTGTTGTGATACTACTGGTTCAAATACAGATCGCATTAACGGTACCTTCATGCTTCTCGAACAGAAACTTATTAAAGAAAAGCTTATTTTTGCTTGCCGTCATCACGTCTACGAATTGGTGTCAAAATGCGTGTTTGGATCAGAAATCGGCCAAGTGACTACAAGCCGTGACGTTCCAATCTTAAAAAAGTTTCGCGAGAGCTGGAAAAGTGTGGATCTCGAGAGAATACGGATTTATACTGAAAAGCTATCATGCCTGAACATTTCAGAGACTGAAAAGCTGCTAGAATTTTATCGACATGAATTGCCCAAAGAAGTTGCTAGAGACGATTATCAACAATTAATAGGACTTTCAATAATGTTTCTTGGCGGAGATACAGAGAAAAAATTTAAGATTCGACCGTTAGGCACCATGTTTCAAGCTCGATGTATGACCAGAGCAATCTATTCATTAAGAACAGCGTTACTAAGTTCCCAGCTAAAACTTTCTAATAAAGATAAGGCAGCTTGTAAATTTTGACAGCATACGTGGAACCGTGGTTTCAATGCACTTTAGCGGTAAAAGCACCCAGGATTTATGCTTTTTAAAGGCAATGAAGGCTTACGAAGGAATTGACAAAACCATTTCAAAAGCAGCTTTACAAAAGTTCTGCCAACATTTATGGTATTTGACAGATGAGGTCTCTGTCTTATCTCTGTTTGCCGACCTAGATGAGGAAATTAAAGAATTTAGTAGTAGCAGTAATTGTTGCTACTTTAGCCAAAGAAAGCCCATCCTCCCACGGTAAATGCTCCATCCCATCGAAAGAAGAACTTTCTCTCCCACTTTACAGTAAGTTTGACGAATAAATTCTCCTTTGTCTTCCTTTATTGGTTGTTTTGACAGATCTTGTACCTCAGATAGAGGTTAGTTGCTATGTTTTCGTTCGTTGTCCTGACCTGAAGCCAAGTCTAGACGATGCTAATGAGTTGCCAAAAAGCACAAAACATCTGTCCATGGTTGACTGTGGTTGAACGGGCAAAAGCAGTACCTTTAGGTGGTAGTTGTTCTTTGTTTTTTCATTTCAGAGAAAAATATCGATGACTTTGTTTCAATCCTTGTTCGGACAACTCAAAATTGATGATAGTTTTCTCGATGGGTGTCCAACTTCGTGACAACATAATGATTCCTTTCAATATGCTAAGAATAAGGTGCAAACAGTGACAGCAGTTAATAATACGGCAGAAAGAGCAGTCAAGTAAATGCAAGACGTTCAGGGATTAATTAATACTGACACAGACAGGTATATCATGACTGTAAAAATAAAAGTAATGTCCTGTTACTAATAAATATCTAAGAAATATAAGATACAAATAAAGCTGTGTTTTATTTGTCGAATAAGCGTTAGGTTTTCAAACCCATACATGGTTTTCCTATTAACTTTCAAATTCAGACTTTGACCGAAAGTCGGCACAGGTTATCGTTCCCCGATCGCAATAATATTGATTCTTTGTGTAATTAGAGTCAAATGGAAAAAATAGAGGGTATGCGTATCTCAATTCGTGCAAAAATTTGGTTGCCCTCATAGGCTGGGACACCCTAACACACATATTTTGAAGTCCAGGCGCATTGGTCAAAATAAAATGAGATGTCTTCGTCCGTCCGACCACGGAAAGAAGACAGCCAACCATGGACAGCTGTATAAGCTTGGTCTCTTATCTCTGGACGAACAAACGACAGCATCACATTGATACTCTATATCGGAGGTGCGGCTGATCAGGATGAGATAGCGCGAAGCGCCATCTATCGCACCAAGAACTATTAAAGTTGATTTTAGCAATTGGAAATATAAAACGCTGTAAGCTTGCTGTGGGAACAGTCAACGATGTGGTCAGTTCGAGGTGCTTTTACTCTAGCAATAGAGAGGCTGATGTATGTTCTTCTTTGCCCATTTTCACGTCTCAGATATTCTACAGCTCCGTCAACTGAGCTTGCATTCCTGAAAACATACAAGGATAACAGAGAAAAACATTGTCTACTACTGTAAATTCCGAAAGTGGAGTTCTGAAAGCCACATTACATACTCCCTAACTAAATATCAAGAAGAAACTCAGTGAAATTTGATTTTTTCTTCCAAACGGAAACTAAAAGCCTAGTTAGTAATTGATAACATTTCTCCAATGCAGGATCTAAATTTACCAGTCAGCATAATTACTACTCCAATTCCGTAGATTCATGCTAGCTCTTGCCATGACTTCTATCGACTCGTAACGATACGCTCTGCTTCCTTACGCTAATAAGCAACGATAGTCTCGTCATCTGCAATATAATAGAATAGCCGATTTCTTAAATTGCTCAACTGGTGACTACGGCGTTTCTTGAGGGTTGCAGCTAAAAGAAAGTCACTACAATTTCCTCCAAATGTTACACGTTTTTTACCGTAATGGTCAATTTTCTATAACTGAGACGATTTTAATAGGTTATCCTATCTATAAGAAACTGAGAGCTTCGTTATCGTCTTCTACTTCGATCTGCACATGCCTTCTCAGTATCAAATGTTTGCTCTGATCTAAAACATCAACCAAAGTGGGAATCATGGAGCATGAACAGACGCATCAAATACAATTATAATATGCATAGTGTTATCATCTCTGTATTCTTCACAATATGGCAATAACTATTTCTTATTCAGTTTGGGACTGATTTGACAATATGGATCAGCGCACTCTTTTTTGAAATATTCACGCATCACTGTCATTTTTTTGCAGCTCTCCACTGTTGGTTAATTTTCTCGATCAAACGCGAGTGAAACCTACATTAGCGTCTTTCCACAGTAAAGAAACTTAACAGCGGTCAGTATGATGCCTTATATTATTTTTCAAGAAATTGGACGTTTTCACATGATCTTGAACATCAGCAGTCGTGATAGCTGTTAACTCAAGATCCCAAAACATTTCACAGGAAAATTGATGCTAAACCGATGAATATCGGTATCATTCAAAGTGGATGGATCGGGATTATCAAAACATATGTGTCGTACTTGGATAACCGTTATGTTCACTTGGTCGTTAGTATGTAAACTTCTTAAAGATCTGGTTCTTTTTTGGCTACCGAATTCCATAAGCGGAAGCGAGTACCAACAACAGGATAGTTAAGCTGTCGTGACACCCAGACTAGACTTATCTTCTTGATTGAACTAAACTTGAGCGCCAGCCACAATAAGGTCCTTTAACTGCAATAAATAAACGAGCTGTAGTGCGAACTTTACTATACCTAGTAGTAGTCGCCATTCCTGGCGGGTCAAAGTAACACTACCCGTATCCGTTTATACAGGGTGACCAAAAATGAAACATCATACACAGTACCGCATTTTAATGGTGGCCTTCTATGTAACATTTTTTCCTTGAAGGCTTCATTAAAATGATACGGGGTGATGAAGTTTAAAAATAATTTTTTTTAATCTTGAAAACCGTCCACTGAAATGAACTAAAATTTGCTATGTGGATTTACCTAAGTATTGTCCACATTCAAAAGTTCTTACTTAAAATTAACGTGCACTAGTGGAAAAGATACCGGGGACTAGTGGCACTATTTTTATTTCTAAAAATAGTATGCCACTGTTTTTTTTGAAATGCGTGATTTTTCGATTTTTACCTTCAACTTTCTACAAATAATTACTCTTCTGTTTTTTTTCTAGGGTGCATTGTTTTCATAAAAATAAGAAAACAAATTAGATAATTAAAGCTTAATTCCAAGAACTGTTCAAAAAGACCACCATTCTGATAGATACAAGTGCGGCATGTTTTTAATAAAGAAAAACGTATTTCCGTAAAATTCGTTGTAGCTTGAATTTAAAGAAACGATTGTCTGTTCTTTCTGTAACTGATCAACAATATTAGATTGTTGGTCATTGAAAATGCCGCACCAGACATTCCTAGTAAAGTATGTGTTGGTACGAGTGGATTCTTACAGAATGGGGATTTTCTAACGACCAAATATGTTCATTATGAGAATTTGAGGTTCCACTCCTCGTAAAAAGCGATTCATCTGACCACAAAACCAAATCAATAAAATCTGCATGTTGATTATGCATTTACAGTAACCACTCACAAAAATGTCGCCAGGTTGCAGACATTGCATATTTTACCGATGGTAAGGATGTAAAACTTCCCGATTTGAAACTCTCCACGCAAGACTTTTTGAACATAGTAACTGGGCTGCAATCCGCCTAGTACTTGTACTAGACGGATTCCATTGCAGAACACTCAAAAATGGAAAAAGAAGCGTTTGACTGGACTTGGTATGGTAGTTGTAACGATTACAACCGTATAACACATAACTTTGACAAAATATCTCACAAGAAACGTCAAGTTAGTATCAATGCCTCCTATTTTATTTTGAAACTAATTGTATCTCGGTTCTTCATGAATGATCTAATTTGAAGCTAAAATTCGAAAAATTGCGCGCTCGAATAAAAACAATGGCGTACTATTTTTATTTGGAAAAACAATGCCATTAATCCTCTGTACCTCCGCCACTGGTTCACGTTAATTTTATGTATAGACTTGTGAATTTGGAAAATACTTCGGTAAATCCACATACCAAATTTTAGTTCATTCCAGTTGACAGTTTTGAAAATAAACTTTTTTTTAATTTTTAAACTTCAACACCTCGTATCTTTTTGATGAAGCCCTCGAAGAAAAAATGTTACATGGAAGACTCCCCTTAATGTGCAGTCCTGTGTATGATGTTTCATTTTTGGTCACGACTTGTATATCTCTATCTGCCTCATACATACACATGCAGCCTACCCCGTATGTGAACGTTTGTTCGGTAAGCTCGAAGACATACGTTTTTTAGTTGTGTGTCTCCGTCTCGAAAACTTTGTCGTTACGTATGAGTGCTCTTCAATCATATTTTTCAGAGTGATAACTTATTTGACATCGGCGTGCAATTCGAGTTGTCCTGTTACCAACCTTCAATATAAAATTATACAATCCCCGGAAATACGATCAATGGGGAAGTCCAACTGATCGTGCTAAATTTATTAGAGTATTTCCAGGAATAAAATGAAAACAGCGGTCCCCTGTTGAAGATTAGTCTGGGCAGTGTTTCGCCCTTGGTACGGAGACTCGATCTGTTTGCTTATTTCATATGGTGTTGATGACGTAACCGCCAAGAACGGTGACTACAACTATAGCATCTTCCTTCTTGAGCTAGTTGAGATCCTTGAAGCTCCTAGCATCATTGTATGAAGCCTTAGCTTGTTCGATGGGGTCTATTTGAAGCTTGATGAATTTTTCATTAAATGCTGCCAGGAAATTACCATATCTTTTGCTCTAAACTTTCCCCGTACAGTTAATGGCAAATATTTCATAATGGCTGACTCGATCATGATTTCACAATTCCCAATATCTCTAAAGAAAATCATCACGTCTTTCTCAGAATCCCCAAAATCGCAAACGAAGCCTAAGTGCTTTGACTTTGGCTGACCACCTCTCCTCATTGCTTAAAAAATTGTCTTTGATAATATGATGACCATCTATGACGATTTGTCGCAGCTATATATAATTACTATATATACTTTAGTTAATTAGTGCCTCATATATGGTACTGTAGTAGTAGTAGTAGTAGTAGTAGTAGACATTTATTTACTCCATTATGAGAACATAGAATGGGTAAATAAATTTTTCAGTCCATAGAAGGACAATGCCTGTAGCCACCTATATACTTGTATATGCTTATATAAATATAGCCATCTAGGAGACACATTTTCAAAGTATAAACAGTAAACAGAAAAACAGCTGTGACAAATTCTCATAAGTGACGTCTACGGTATCTCATTCTATCTCAGATAATTTTTGGATGCTCGAATATAGAATTAGGTTAAGCTATCTTCAGGTACAATGCATTAAACAATGGTATTATGCTAGGTATCATCACTGCTTCGCACACGCTTTACCCATTTTGACAAGTATCTCGCTACCCTGAGTATCGTCAACGTGGATTTCTATCGTTCATTAACTTTTTTGTTGCTACGATCCAACAGCGATGAAAAACTTTTTGGAGGACTCCTTAATACGAGCATTATAGGCCGGCATTATCATGAATTATTAATTTTTTAATAATATAGTGAAATTATACGAATATTTATGCTGGAAGTGTATCGATTATTCCCTAAAATTTTTGTCGTTATTATTAAACGAACAAATCCTCTCAACAGTCTTGGAAAAAGCGTTCCATGGGCATGATTCTAAATGAATTTCGACCGTTGAAATTGATTTCGATTGCGCCTTGTGACGATATACTTGATTCGCTATGATAATTTTGACTTCTGATTATATTGATCTTCTATACTCAAATTATCATGGCAGTGTCAAGATTATCATAGTTAATCAAGTATATCGTCACAAGGCGCCATCGAAATCAATTTCTACGGTCGAAACTCATTTAGAATCAACCCCCAGATCTCTGGTGGCAGAGCTTCACGGCAATTATTCGTACACGCGCATAGTTTTCAAAGGCACGTTGAATGCTACATCTGAGTACCTATACCCATATTCATCAGATAATTTCTCGGCCTTACTTGAGGAAGTAGAAAAATAAAAGATAATATTAACATTAATCCGGAAATGCACGTACGTTTATCATACAGAGTGCCTAAGTTGATTACAATGATAGTATCTATTTACTCGTAATATATTCAGGTGGAATAGGCACGAAGAGAGTAAGAAAATATGATAATCCATAATACTTTAGTCTCTTTGACTCGTAATTCATTACACTGATTTCTGAAAAAAGGTACAATTGCTGATTAATCGTTCAAAGAGTAGGTATAAATATGCTGAAGTAAAATCCTCGTTATTTCGAAGAATGGGTAAATGGTTTTTTATTATAGTTATTAAGTAAATTAATAAGGCTTCAACATAAGTTCTTGCAAAAACCAGCGGCTAAATTTTTTTGCTGATCAGCTGTACTAGATATTATTTTTGTGCGAGTGGGTGACTACGTCTGGAATTCAGAAACCCACACGTTACCCGGCAGCTCTAATTGATATTTCGATGAAGGAAGAAGTGCCACTAAGTGCATAGATATCTCATCGATCAAGGGTACACTAGAAGGCACGGGTATTACGTATCTTGAAAAGTGACACTATGCCGATTTTTTTTGACATTGTACTGGTTTTTTTGGGACATTATGTAGGTTTTTCTACAAGATGTTAACTTAGCACTAACCGATGGACACGTTGTGAACTCGTTTTGTAGTTGTACGTGTTGCCTAAACGTCATGATGCTTCAGTTATCATGTTTGGCTCTGATGTGTTGTAAAACCTGCTTCAGAGATGGCATTACTGGAGATCTAAGCTGTAAGTTGTATACTATTGCTAGAAGGGAACGGCATTGTACAGGTGCATAGTGAGGATGTATATGCTAATAATATGTGGTGATGATAATTCCATTGGATTCTTGTCTCAAATACACTTATATCCACTCTTTCTTATCCATTCTGTAAAATACACATGCAAATTTGCTGAATTTAAAAAATGAGAGAGATAAAAATAATTATATTCACTGTACACTGTCGAGTTACAACTCATATGCATGCTAACAGTAATTACACACAACACTGGTGATTTCCCGTAATTCTGTGCAAAGTTTTTCAGAACACAAATCGTAATTCATAACTTTGAACATAACCTGTCTTCAGAAAGGACAACATATAAATAACCCGTCGGGCACAGCTATTAGATAAACTTCATTAGCAGCATATTCGGTAATGATCTTTTCACACAGCAAATATCATTGATTTTATACACATGCAGACCCACAATCATTCAGATGCGATCTTGCTATTCAATCAACTTTTTTCTCAGATTTGAAAGCTATAGACTACTCTGCTTCACAAAACATATGCTACCAACAATGCATATGTAGTTGTGCCATTAACAGTGTCACTTCTTACCTAAGAAAGATAGTTTAAAAAAGGATACATTTGTTATAATCCACTATCATGTCTACAAAAGCCTACCTTTTCTTTTTATAGGCTTGTGTCAACTCAGTGAAGCTAGACCACCGATTTTTGTCCTTGCTGTACAAAATACTGCTTAATACATTCTTAAAAGGCATAAATAAAATTACAGAATTCTTATTCTCTAACAAACATCGAATAAATATTCGATTTACTTGACACTCGTGCGAAAAACCCTGTTTCTTTTCAACTACCTTTATAGTCAACATGTGAATTTTCCTGGCTTAATAACAATGCGCTCTCGCTCCCTCTATTGAACCGAGAACGACTACGCGACGTCTAGCCGTGTCTTGCAACGCTACCCTTGTGCAAACTTGTGTCGGGGCACAAATGGACAGATGGTGATTTATGAATGTATCTTGATTTAATATGGGAACTAGGGCCCATGACCTATCTTACGTAAATCGTATAATGATTCTCTAGTTTGAGAGATACTTTACGTGATCGATCATATTCATTAGGTACATGACATGAAACCTTTTCATTGCTTGAACTTTGTTCTACATGTAATTTTCTTAGGAAAATGAGGCTCAATGCTTGACTGAATATTCGTATGTACCAAAAGGGATTTCAATAAATGTATGAAATATAAAATAATATTCATTGACAGAATGATGTGTTTACGAAGTCAATCTACCCGACTCCACTTTTTTGCAACAAACGTAATGAACACTAAATAGTAAGCTAGTATCCATCCCTCTGCCATATTCACAGCGACTGCATTTTTAATAGACCAGAGTGAGTGTAGTGCATGAAAAATGTAAACAGTTCGTGTCAGCGCGGAGTGTTCTATAAAATCCGCGGTATGTGTACCTGTGTATACATAAACGCGGATTTGAACACCCCCACCCTGTCTCCTAACGAAGCATTGCAGCTAATGGACTGAAAAGTATCCGGTGTCATCGATAGTGTGTGTGTGTATGTGTGTGACACTATTAATGATTCAGAGATCCAAATTAACTGATAATTTGCGCGACACATGGAAAAATGAGTAATTTTGTAGTGTACTGATATACTGCCGTAGTAGTCACGTATGTATGTTATGGTTGAATTATTAGTGAATGTCAGTCGTAATATCGTAATTAACACCTGTACAGTTCAGATTTCAGTGTGAGCGATCTCTGATCTATAAGTATTGGATATGTGTTTATACCTTTGAAAAGATTTAAGTGATATCTTCTTAGGATTCGGTCAACCTGAAGCATTTATTAAGTATACAACGTTTCCGTGATTTCAAACGACATCTTCAGGTGCATGTAGGGGTATCTAAAACTGAACAAAAGCGTCAGAAATTACAACACAAAGCACTTCATATAAGAAAACACTACTTACTTGGTTGGTAAAAATTATTACATTTTTGCCAGATACATGTTGGTAGTTTGAGTGTGGGACAACTTCAGGCAATAGATATTTTCTGACAAAAATGAAAACAAAAAAAAGGTAAAAATACATACAGGAATATTATCGTTTTTTAATGGGTGGTATGGATGGGAGAATGCAACAGCTACGTTCTTTTCATTAAATTCGAGTAGATACTTTATAGGTTATTTGTATCAGTTCTATAATTTATACTGGTAGTCTTCCTTTTTTATATCATTTCAAGGATGTTTCTTTCGAAATAGTTTATTTTTTTGTCTAGAATTCCTACATTTATGAAATCAAATTCATGCTGATTGTTAATTGCATGTTTGGCTAACGCGGTGCCCTTTAAGAACATTGAACAAGTTCATATAATATTTTTAGAAAAAACGAACAACAAAACAAAAAATTTTGACTACCTGCATCTTGAAAACGGAGAAATTGCGAATATAAACTTTTTTCTTTTTATTGCGCAGAAAATCACCCCTTGAATTGTGTTCAGGTACATTATGAACACCCTATGTAGCGCTTTTACCACCCTAATAACAAAACTATATTTCTATATACAGGTAGATTCTTACGCACAATATTACAAATTTCTTCCACAATTTTTGGTCCAATATATGATTAAAACATATCGTCGCTGTTCTGACAAATGGACGTAAGCGCCAATAACATAATTTTACAGTAGAGCGATTTTAGGAAAATATGTATCTTAGATGAGTTGATGATTCTGTAACTAGCAACGATATTTTTTTACAATTTTGTATCAAAGTGAATCATCAGGGACACTTTCAATCTGTCATAACGTGATTGCAAAGCTCGCACGATATTGTCCTACAAAATGGCCACTTTGGACATACGCCCGTTCGTCAGAGTTACTTTACAGAGGTATGTCACTTACGCCCTTTTTCATTAGTAATTTTAAACATACACAACGGTTGCTATCATTAACGACATTTTTATTTAAACAAAGAAAACTTCAAAATATAGAAATTAAACAGAGGATGTATGCAAATTATAAAAAACTGAGGTGTTTAATGATGCGGGAAGTATTGTTGAAACGTTAGATCTCGCACTATGGGTGTAGGTCCAGTACATAGCTCAACAAGGTTTTCGTATTTCAGGCTGTCTAATTTAATTGGACCATGATTAAGTCTACGTACCGGCTGTTTCAGGACTTCAAGAGTGTTTCTTTTCAGAGATAATGTGTTATACTGATCAGCAAGATGGCTGGCTTTTAGAAACAGTTGTGGAACATCTTTCTTTACCATTACTTCCTTGATTGCGGTGAAATTAACATTTTCCCCCGTGTCAAATTTTCTCTGTTGTCGAATGCGGAGTTGTTCAGCCACAAACTTGTAATCCAGAAAGTCAGCATTATCCATAGGGATGACAGTGTATGGAGAATTCCGTCTTGCCAATTTAAGAATAGGAGGAAGCTGAGCAGGAATAAAGACATCTCCTGCTAAGGCTAAAGCTGTCGAAATAGAACTGTGGCAGAGTCGCCCTCGCTTTGGCCGTGATTAGTTTCGAAGAAAGATAATGATATTTTTTTAATGTTTTTGGTATTGGTTATGGTGTGCAGCAACATGGCTAAAACAATCGTGTTCTTATTTTGGCCACCACAACCATCTGCAAATAGTCTCACTTCTTTTATTCGCTGGGTATCCAGCTGAATAAGGTAGTTTGCCACGCATGTTGATATTTCGTTGGACCCTCGTTTACTATTACCACAACCATCTGCAAATAGTCTCACTTCTTTTATTCGCTGGGTATCCAGCTGAATAAGGTAGTTTGCCACGCATGTTGATATTTCGTTGGACCCTCGTTTACTATTAATTTCGTTCCAAAGATAACACTGATAGACGACGGCAATAAAAAATTCCACTTTCATTGCTTCTTGGAAGCGAAATTACCTGTTGCAGGTCGAATACAGCACTAGCTATTGGGTGATATGCATAAAGGCGAGTGGCTACTTTTGACTCGCATTTTTAAAGTAGCCACTCCATTTGATATGCATAAAAATGTAAGTAGAAGCTCACACTCATGAGTTTCTACTCTTTCCGTGAGGCTGTACTCGCTCCTTGAGTGCCGACTTTAATTTTTATATGCATAAAAGCGAGCGTCCACTCCGACCGCTGAGTACATACTTAAAGAAATGCGAGATACCTTAGTAGTAGACTCAACTTTTATAAGAAGTGGATGTCTTCACGAAATGGCCGAATTTATGCCTATTTATCAGCCTACGAAGGTGTTTAAAGATGGTAGAGAATCAAGGGAAGTAGACTATCGAGCGTTATATCGGTTTAGTAAAGTTAATGTTGAGTGGATAAGTAACCATTTTCTTGGAGAGACAGAAGAATATTTTGGCGGTGCTTTGAGTAATATAGAAATAATGAGGGTTTTTTACGATATGTGGGTGATCCAGGATTTCAAATTGGCATAGGAGAAGATATTGGTGTTCATCAATCTACGGTATCCCGAACCGTTACCAACGTTATAACACGCATTGTGCAGAAGTCGAATATTTGGATTAGATTCCCAACCTCATGTGAAGATCTACACAATGGTAAAAATGCAAAAAAAGTTCAATTTTCCTTCAGCTATTGGTGTTATCGACTGCACCCATATACCTATTCTGAAGCCTTTTATTCATGCAGACAAATATGTGAACAGAAAGAACTTTGCTAGTATAACTGTGCAAGCAACGTGCAGTTCAAACGAAGAGTTCACAAGTGTGGATGTTTCTTGGCCAGGATCTGTACACGACTCTCGGATATGGAAGAACTCTGATATATACAATGTTATGAAATGGAATAGGGCTAGTGCTGTTTTGTTGGGAGACTCAGGATTAGGATTGCAGAAACCGCAGAACAAAAATCATACAATCGGCTGTTTACGAGAGAGCGAGTTATAATAGAAAGATATTTCGGGCAACTAAAACAGCGTTTTCCCATTTTACATAACAAAATACGCGTCGATACAGAAAAAGTCCCCTCCCTTTTCATGAGTTGTTTTATGTTGCATAATGTGGCTAAGCACCTTAATGATGAAGATTTTGATGTTGATATACCGGGAGATGGCGAACAAGAAGAAATCCATAATCAACATGCTGCCGACTATGCAGATGAAGAATTATTCATGGCTTTCGGGTCTAAGTAAGTATCTAGCATGATCCAAATTTACAAATTATGTAGATATACGTTGAAGAACGATGTTTAATTACTCATAACAAAATTAATAACACACAAATGGTAACTTGAGAGAAAGTTCTCAAAATTAATAAAAAATAACATAATAACATTTATGAAACATGAAGTATGTCTGTCAGTTCTGTCCTGGAAATAGGCTCATGAAAATTGGATTTCCAGTTTCTGCACTTTCATTTAAAGTTGATGAATTTGGATTAGATTCATTAATATTTTTCTTGTGAAGTGGCAGTTCCTTAGATAGCCGAAACACTTGTAGTTATTCAAGTAAAACGACACGTTGGAGCTCTGTTATTGATAAATCTCGTGTTTCATCGGTTTCCACTAATCCTCGTTTTCGTTTTTTTTAGAAGGCTCCTTACTGGGCCCGGCTTTCATTATGGTAGCTTCCAGTACTGGTCCTGAACTTCCAGATGCTTCTTCGGTGATTGTTTCTTCTTCAGCACAGGCTGTTGGAGTGTAATCAACGCTTTTTTGTAGAAAATTCAACAGTTCTTGCTCCCATCCTTTCAATTTTATTGGTTTATTTCCGGTTTGATTTCTGTCTGTCTTCGCTTTTAATCTGGTTTTTATGTTTTGAATCTTCTTCCAAATCTGTCCTTCATTATATTTAACTCCTAATTCGGCTTCTACCTTTTCTTTTATTTCTTCAACCGCCTTACGTCGTTTATTTTTGATTTCCGGGATGTTAGATTTTTCCAACAAAACAGGATACTGTTTAATTATATTAACAAATACTGCTTGATTTTCAGATGAATGGTGTTCAGAATAGGTTGAAATCATGTAAATGAACAAATAATAATCGACCTAAACACCACCGACACAAACGTTTACCGGTATACAGTAGTAACTGCTCGCAATAGAGAAATTGCTAATTCGGCGAGACAACAAAATTCAAGTCGGAACTCGAAAACCAGAGTGCCTACTCAAGTATTTCATTAGCACTTGAGTAGCCTCTCCGTTTCTCGACAAATATTTTATGCATATCAAAACCGAGTAGGCTCTCCCTAACAGGAGTAGTTACTCGCTACAATATGGAGTCGCTACTTCTGAGAACCCACTCACCTTTATGCATATCACCCATTATTTCAGGGTTTTCTTGTGATGATTCTTTAGCATCTTTTTTCTTCTTTCGCACAGAGTCCTTCTCTGCAATGTGTGCAGCAAAAGAATCTTCGAGTTTGGCCTTCGTTTCCGTGCTGCCTTCTTTATAGGACGAACAAAGGTTACACTGGTCTTTCTTTGGGTGATGGAAAGAAAGATTCAATGACTTGAATACCCTTCGATAGGTGTGATAACTACACTGTGGCTGACGTCCCTCTTGCACGTAAAAATAATACATTTTCTTAATAGTCAGATCTGGGTGCAAATACTCTCTGGTGGTGGACTGTCTGCAAAAGTGTGATTCCATCCGAGGAAATAGTTGAATATGGGCTAATACAGCAGACCGAGTAGCGCTATCTTTTTCACGCAAACTGGCGTGTCGACCACCACGTGCATCAGGACGTACTATCCCTTCATCATTTAATTTATTTAGCGCCGCCCGCATGGTTTTTTCAGAAATTCCGAGCGCGTTTAAAAACGTAGTTTTACAAACAGTTGTTGATGTATTTGCATTCGAAAGACGATAAGTAAATGTTCTTGTTCTACGTGAAACAATGTTGCTTGTTCGCTTTCTTTTAATATTGTGAGCTGTAACATAACGAACTCCCTCTGTAACTGAAGGCTTTTTGTTTCTGTTATGATAACTGGGGATACCTAGACGTTCTATAAAACCCGTAAACATGCAGAAGATGGCGCAAGAGTATCGGTTATCACCATAGCAACCTAGAACTACGTTAGATATAGGTGGCTATGGTTACATACTACGGGCGAAAGCGACACTAAAGCGCAATAGATGATGTGACGAACAGGCGTATGTCCCTTTATGGATTTACGCCTTTTAGCCAGATTCCCTATCTTCCATTGATGTCGCTTCCGTCCTTACTGACTATGATGTATACCCCGTGGTATGAGCGATGGAGATATTTCCATTTGTCAGAACATAGGTATACCCCTCGAGAGTTTCTCAGTGGTTTATCTCCTATTTAGAGATTGTGTCGCTTACGCCCATTTGTCAGATCAGCGACGATATAATACCTAAATGAAACATTCGAGTAAAAGTAATTTACAAAATAATACCAGCACAAAACATGTTTTGTATATTGTAAATATTTTTGTTGGGTAAAAAGTTGGGGGTGGGGGGCTGTATCTCAATTTTTTGACGTTAATAACCCTTTGCATTCAACACACCTATTAGACATACTTCACACATACATTTTGCCATATATTTTCCCTTAAGACTCGGACTGCAGCCTTGCCGGATAGTCGGTACGGCAAAAGACAAAACTATAGGTCGCAATGCTGACAAACAGGTGGGGACAAGGAACTAATTATATAGGTCTGTTTGAATGACTTGATTCACATGATCTTCCGTTATACACGTTTGTAGTTGATATGTTTCGGAGAGGGGCCAAGTTGTGCTAATCAAAGTCTTTTATGAGCTAATGACAGCGACACGAGGGACCTGCAGAGTCGACTCCTTGACGCCATTTTTCTAGCTTTTGTTTGCATTATAAGCTTAAAACTACAAAACGCACGTCTTCCCAGTTCCTATTCCGTATGCGGTATTTGTTAATTTCTTGCTTGGATTGACTAGAAACGATTTTCGAGTGGTCTTTGTATAACAAACCTTTCTAGTATCAAACTAATCGACGCATGTTGGTATTTCGTGATTCCCAGTCAAAAATCAGCGTCAATCATTTGTGGCAGCTGTTAACCGCTCAATAAAAATGAGGTTAGATAATTCTATTCGCGTGCAAGTGGAGCACCTGAGCGGCGACACGCACGCTAATGAAATATCTGGTAATTAGCTGTCTCTAATACAATGATGACCATATGCTCATAATTCGATGCAGCCACGATATGCCGCAGTGCCACCGCCGATGACATGATACCCTCTTTATTTCATTAGGGTTGTGTATGCACTGCTTTACAAATTAGTGTATTCAGTGTTCATACCGGTTTTGGAACTCTACCATTTTTTCATCCCCTTATTAGATCAGTTGAACACTTAGCATAGCATAAGGCAGCACAACAATAAGAGAATCACTTCTTTGAACAATACGATATCGATGGCTTAGTGGCAATACCACGTAATATCAAAAACTTATAAATGTTTCACAATAGTGGGTCCATCTAGCACTAAGCTATCAAATTAAAAGATCAGCAACGATGTACGCTCATAAAACTATTCTTACTTCCAACGCCTACTGACGTGGAAGTATTGTAATCGGGAAAATTTTTGCAAATGAGATTTGCATATTTCTTTTTGATGTTATACAACATGTACATAAGGAAAAACCATGTCACTCATTTCCGTTGGTTTGTCTGCCTGTCGGTGTGACCACTAATATTAATATTATGACTGCCTATAGCTTGAGAAGTACCGTTACTACTATACTAAGAAGCCAAAAGCTTTGTAGCTTTTGAATATCGGTCCAGTGGCGACAATGGACAGTGGAGAAAAAGGTCAAAAAGAATAAGGAATAAAAAACGCTCAAGCTTTGGCTTTTGACATTTTTGAAAAAAATTTTGCAGATTAGACAACTCTTTCGTCAAAGATTTCTCCGTACATTAGGTCTTACAAATTAATACTTATTATTAGCGTACCTACCGGATATATTCTGATGTTCTGGTATGAACATTTCGTCTTCCGTCTTTATCATCTTGGTAAACTCAAGTCAAGTTTTATTTATATCTGAGTAGTAACTTTTGAGTTATACGCGGATCAATGATTACTATACAGGCGACAGACAAACAGATAGACCGATGGAAATTCAATGCCTTTGGTGATATGTCAAATGATACCGAAAAGCATATTCGTATTTTTTGCCATCGCAACATGCTCAAATCAGAACTATGAAGTGTTTGGCTATAAATTATAAAATATGAAGTTTTTCGTGTAATAACTCTTTGTAAAAGTGCCAAGGAATAAATTTCTATTTCTTTAAATAGAACACCCTATATATTTTCAGTGATAATGATAGTGTTTTATTTTATGATTCCAAAGATATATGGCTTAACTTATTTTTATTACTTTAAACTTGAAGTTTGTGTCATTCAATAATGTTCTCAGTACCTCTATCATGGAGAGGATTACCACTTTTTCTGCAAAAATACGGGGTGTTCCATTTAAAAAAATACAAATTCATGCAACAGCACCTTTTACAGCCGCACACTCGTACGGGCGCTGGGAATTTCTGGAGCGTCCCTTTTCAAAATGACCCATTTTTAAACCGTTTATGTGAGCTCTCTTTTATCACTCCTCATAAGGTATTTGCCCTTAAATTATTCCATAAGTCACGTTCGTTATCCTTCACACTGGTACCTACCCATCCACAAAGTGCATAATTTATCAACAGCTCAGCGAAAATAATTCAAAAAAGCGCCGATTGCCCGCGCATATAATATTCATTACGGCAATCGGTATATTTAAATATATTGGGCTGACGCGCTCAATTCATTTACCATTGATTAAAAGGCAGTTCCTAATGAAAAAGTAATGAAGTATTTATTAGATTGTGGTGGTGGTAGGAACAGCTCGGCGGCGATTAAATATGGATGGGATGTGTTTTACGTCGAAAAGTAAACGAGCCTGTAATTCAGACACCGACCGCAGCGGTCTACACGCTGTTCGCTTGTTTTCCGGACGATTATGTTCTCACTTCTAGTAGAAATATGTATGTACATGAAACGGTAATCCTTTCATTATGGCCGCCTGGTTAACTGTTTCAATATTTCCACCTTTTAAGGACCGTGGAAGTTATAAATAACTTACAGAAATAAAAAGAACCTAAACGCTGACCTATTTTTATCCAAGGACCAGTACATGTCAAGAAGTAGGAGTAGGCGTTATACACAGTGTTCCGTACTTAAATAAAATAGAATAGAATAGTGAAACGGTAGGTGGTACGGAATGACACCTCGTGCCGTTCGATAATAAAAAAGCTCTAAATTAAGTTCTCACAAATATACAGTGTGATTGTACGAATACGCCAAATCTCACGAAGTATCGAACAGCCTTTTTAAATTTTGCACAATAGTAAAGTCACCCAGAAGTAACGTAAAATTAGATGGATGTTGTTGTCAAAAATAACACTTTTTAAGCTGAATTTTGAAATGTTTGGCTATCTACAAACAAAGCTAATGAATAGTGGTACACAATTAGCTAAATAGGTTTATTTTGAATGTTTTACTTCTTTGTTTATCTTTTCATTCATCCAAATATCTTATTTTCAGCAATTTATGTGACGCACTACTCAAGCTTTCAAAAGCTATCAACTTGGTTCCATCAATATTTTACAAATTAATGCTTGAAATTATTATGACTAAGGGCGTTATGAGAACTCAAAATTTCAGAGTCGGTATTAAATTTTGCTTATTTCCCTGTATTTCATCTAGCGCCCTGTAACAGATACTTTGATTTTATTATTTTGCAGAAATAAATAACAGTTTGAAAAAACTAAAAAAACACGAACTAATAAGTAGAAAATAATTTTTAATTACAAAGTGTTTATATTACAGTAGTAGATGGTCAAACAATCAATCATAACTAATGACCTTATAATCAAATTTAAGTTATTAACAGAATAATTCAATTCAGAGTAAGACGCGTGTTTTTTTAGTTTTTTTAAGCTAATATTTATTTTTCACTTTTTAGTTCAATTTAAATCAATTATTTTTTTGTGTGTGTTGCATTATCATCGGTACTTGATATGTGTGCAAATTTTCAAATTAATAAAAATTCTGGAAATTGGTGAAAATTATGCTCAAAGATTACAGGTCAAGCTAATAAAAGCGTGTTAAAAAAATTTATACCACAATCTGCCTCCTGTGAGGATTGAACTCGCGACTCCTGGTTTACAAAACCAGTGCTTTGCCACTTAAGCTACAGAGGCTTGTAATTTCAATATTCGTGAAGCAGTATTTGAAATCCGTGGCTTTTTATTAACATGTCTGCTTTTTACAAAAATTTTCTTATAAGGATAATGGAAAACTGTTATTAAATTATTGCATTGTCATCGGTCCTTGATACGTGTGCGAAGTTTTAAATTAATCAAACTTCTGGAGGCCAAGCTAATAAAAGCATGTTTAAAAGACCAACGCAGGCTGCGTTTACTTACTTCCGTATTTTTTTATCAAGTTATTTGTATAAACTAATATTATACTTATAACAACATGAGCTCTGCTGAAAAGGGAAATGGCAGTTAATATGCAATTCCACTGATTTTCACCTACCAGATCAACTTGAAATAGAGTTCAAACACAAAAGTGTAATAGGACTTGACATGACATGAATTGTGATACATGCCATATGTGCATTATGTAAGTAACTCTTAAAAATGTTGAATTCCTCACCTGCATAGTAGGTTTTTCAACATTTTAAATTCTGCAATTACCCTGAATAGATCTGGAGAATCAAATTCAGTTGGTCAAATTAAACCATTAAAAAATCACGCAAGAAACCAAATATTTATTACCTTTCCCTTTTATTCATTTCACGTACTGCTTTTTTTCTACAAAATAATAAAAAATTCGGGGTGTAACATAAATGTTTCGCATTATTTAGTAAAATGTTGATGAAACCAGGTTAATAACACTTGGAACTGCTAAAAATACTATATTTGAAAGAATAAAAATATTGAACTAAGAAACAAAAGAAGCGCAATCAATCTATGTTGCTAATTAATTAACACAGTTTATTGTGTACACAGTCAAACATTCCAATATTCACCTTAAAAATTTTTGATTTTGATAAAAATCAAAAGAACTGAAAGAATCAAGTTCAGTCCTGAGTTTTAGCCGTCCGTCCATTTTTATTTTAATCTTAGGTAGCTTTGTTATTATGCAAAGTTTTGCAGATTTGGCATAGGCAACATTTGTGTCCACACTGTATATTTTCCTTCAATAGAAAAGATGTAGACTAACAAAAAATTATAAAAAGGGAAGATTAATGTAAAATCAAATTCCTAATCTATAAACGCAGTAGCTATTTAAAAAAGTCAGTGGCGTAGACAAGAATGTTGGTCTTTCTTCTGGAGGGGCCAAAATTACCTTACCTCTACGCCGCTGGTGTAGTCTCAATCTCGATCATTATGATGTTCTAATTGTATGTTGAAAAATATTTAATCCCTGACACCGACACTCACGAAGGTACTGGACGAAATACAAAGGTACAAATAGATACAAATCTGGATAAGCATCGGCACCATTTATGCCCACCCGGTATATGGGAACGACTCTAACCAACCTGCTGAAGGCTAACTAACAAAGGAACTCACGAAGGTGCTGAAATGCATAACATATGGACGGAAGGATGATGGTACAAACACAAATCTGGATAAACATCAGAAGCATTTGTACCTACACTGTATACTGAAAAATATTTATTCCTCTCCAATGAACCTGGTTGTCGGTGAAAGCGGTACTCACACTGGTGCTAAAGTTTAAAACATGTGGACAAATGAAGAAGCTACAGGTACAAAACTGGATAAGCATCCACACCATTGATGTCAACTCTCTACATGGCAACATATATTCAACCCTCTCTAATGCATAACATATGGATGGAAAGGCAAGAGTACCAATACAAAACTGGACAAGCATCAGAAACATGTATACCTATACTGTAAACTGGAAAATATTTATCCCTCTCTTACCAACCTGGTGATCGTTGAAAGCGGATCTCATACAGGTACTGCAGTTTAAAACATATGGACAAATGAAGAGGCAACAACTACAAATCTGTATAAGCATCGGCACCATTTATACCTACCCTGTATATAGTGACATGTATTCAACCCTCTCTGAACAACCTGCTGATCGCTAAAAAAGGCACTCACGCAGGTGCTGAAATGCATAACATATGGACGGAAGGAAGAGGGTACAAACACAAATCTGGACAAGCATCGGCACCATATGTGCCCACCACGGACGGGCGCTCCGCTTCAGTGATCATCCATTCTGCCGTGCACCCTCTTATATTTTATTCATTAGGGTGGTTTGTATATTTTAAACATATTAGCGCGCTATGCTATATTCGTTTAACCCTGATTAAAATGCTATTTTCATGAAAAAGTAACATGATTGATAATTTATTAGGATACCTTGCAGGCTGCATTCTGTGTGTCACTTTGATTTGTCCAACAGGTTTTCATTTCGAGAACACGTGGCAACCGAAAGATTTATACGATAACCTGAATTGGGACATTGGTAAATTTAAGAGACATAAAATTAAATCGCAGGTATATAATGCAAAGAGCAGCGTAAGCGGAAGGCATCGTAGTCGCTGCTACGTTATTAGTATTTTAAAGACAAAAATGGAAAGCATTTCATATCATGCTGATACCAAATTCTGATCAGCTTGAGAGCTGATATTATTGCTATGTCTAAAATATCAATTTAAACCTGATTTCCTTGAAATCAGAACACAAATACATAATAAACATAAATATGATATTTATTGCCTTGCACCAACCACAAATTGTTTCAAGCCATTTGGAGAGTGTTTTTAATCAACTCGTAGAAAACTAATATAATGTCTTTCAGTCTTCCTCCAGTATATCCTGCTTCTACATTTAAAAATTCTGAACGTCTTACAATCTATTACTGTGCATTAATATCTCATATTGCTCACAAAATATACCAGCAAACGACAATAATTAATAGCTTTGCTTGTGAATCTTTGTTTGGTTTGTTCATACAGTAGTCGGTAACTTGTCGATGACTGTGAAAATCAGAATCAGAGAGATGTTATCTGTTCGCGCAGTTTCTGACTGTTTACCGACAGCTAATCCGCTGTTCGTACAGAACCTTCAGACAGATCAGAGGACACCAGTCAACCAGTGACAGTGGCAGGTATCATAATGTGTCAAAACTATCTTGACTAAAATTGCTTCGAAAAAGGCATTTAATAATCGATAACTCTTCTCTAATGGACGGTCTGGGGATACCTTCGCATCTATGGCCTGTTGGCGATCTAGGTACGAAAGAGGGCTTTGCTCCTCTCCATGATGTCGCCGCGCGATGAGCCTGCCTTACTTCGGCCTCCCTTCGTAACCGTGTCGAACTTCGTACATCCAGAACTGGCCCATTTTATAATTTTTTGTAAATATTTGATTAAGTGAAAATATGTATAGTATAAAAATGATAAGCTGTAGAATATCTTCAATCTGAACAGATAGACAACGGAAACTGAAAGCAAACGGCTTAAGTGTACCGAATGGCAAAGCTATATTTCTCAAAATGTTTAACGATCAGTAGGTAATTTATCTGAAGCTCGATGCCCAAAAATTGAGAAGGTATTTTTCCACGTGCTCTTTTTACCTCTGGAATGGGGAATACAGCTCCACGAAACGCAAGAGAACCATGCTCACTTTCTCCTGAAAGAGAGTTTACAAACCTGATTCTAGAATTTAGTTAATTTATCATCCCGTCGACAATAAAGGAATACCTCCGACATTGAGTCATATGATGATTAACATATTGTAACAACCTGTACAGCGTGTTAGGCCTCAGTTTGAGTGCTATCATGAGTAGTGAATTTGTAGGTTAGCTATGTTGCCAGATAGCTGTCAGTTCTGTTTATTAGCTATACACTATTTCACGAATATCCATCACGGTACTATGACAGCTGATTATATAGGTATATTTCAAAATTCCCCATATCGCCAAAGGATACATAATTCTAACGGATCCGTCAATGCCAGGTGGAGAGAGCCATATTTTGTACGCTACAGATTCATTTCTTACTTGCTAAAAACTCTTTTATTTAGAAAAGTTCATTTGCATACAAAAACAAAACGCTACAAACAAATGTTTGCTAGACTCACACCCGATCCATTATAGCCAACCTTGCACACTAACACAAAAATGTCACTTGCTGATCAGCTGTTCACCTCAGTAGGCGTCAGAGCGTGATGGATACTCGTGAAATAGGATATAGGTCGTTGTATATGTTTGCCGAAGTTTGTAGAGCTCTTGAATTGATCTTCACATGTTACTTGAGGATATAATTCAGCATATAGGGTTAGGTTTAGTAAGATTAATTGAGTTTTTTGAGTTTTTGAGTGAATAAAAGGTGAAAAGGAGAGGTGTATTTAATTCCTACTGCTACGAGTAGAGACCATTTGTGACAATATTTCTGACGCCGTGAATCACTCATGCTTACAACTATATTTATCGGCTACTGTCTTGTAATATCAACGCTGCCATATCTTGGACTGTTGCCGCAGGTTATGAGATTTTCCTTTCCGTCTCTTGTTGAAGGATTGATGTCAATTGATGTCAAGTTTAATGGCCGTACCGTCAGTCGTTCCTACAATTGTAGGAGGCCTTTATGACCTCCGAGATTTTAGTAGTTTTTTTTATCCTTCAGAAAGGCAGATGTATTTCTGTTTTGTGTCGTCGCTCCATTTTGAGGTTATATTTTATTTTTGAATTCTCAGAAACCTCAGGTAGATAATACTTTCTGCTTTATCAGCCTGAAATTTCTTAGGATTCAATAAGAAAACATACCCTCACTATAGGAGAGCGCTGATGCTGACATGGAATAGTAGGAACCGAGAAATACCCTAGCCTTTCTGGAGTAGAGAAGAGACTATGAAAATCAAGGAGGCCATGAAGGCGTCCCACAATCGTAGGAACGACTGACGATACGGTCCTAAGAATGAATAAGAAGGTATGAGTCTGTTTTCATTACATCTGAATCACGAAGTCTAGAGATAAGTTGAGATGCGTGAAGCCGATCCTGTTGCCAAAGATGGTGTAACTCTCGGAAATCTAGTGGACGTACAACATGGCGTAGAGCGTCTGCTCAGTGAAAAATGTCAACATAACCTGCCGCATGTGCATTTTAGTCACATTTTGCTATGCTTTGTAGGCTTATTACTTCCTGGTTTACTAATATTATCCAATATTTCTACTTGCAACTCATCCGAACTATCAAAAATGGGCGTGATGACAGCAACAGAGCGACCCGACACATGCACTGAACATCAAATATATGAGAGATGCCCTATGCGCAGAACCTGAAATTCATTTCCTGCGCAGTGTACCAACTTACTTCATCGTCGACATGTTTGGCTTCAGCCCCATCACATAACTTTAATCTCCTATCTCTAGTCTCCATGATCTCAAGGTCCCACTTGGCAACATGGTTGTGAACGTCCAAATTTAGCATAGGGTTGGGAATAGACAGACGGTAATGTATTGTATCAAAGGCAGAAACTCAGACCATAGAAAGCAGCAATTTTGATAAAAATATACAATTTAAGTGACTATATAAAGACCTATTATATTGAAATAACTAAAATTGTGCTGTTTCACCGAGCATTTCCATTTTCTGCTCTCTTCATTCCCCAAAATCGGACAGGGACATGTAGAGCATCACAGGCAGAGACTAAACCACAGAAATCAGTAATCCTGGTTGATCCGCATCACGTCAATGACTACAAGGAGCACTATTACCCTATCAAGGCAATCATAATAGTAATTTCTATTGCACTAGTGTGGCGCGCATCTTCTTTATTCTGCTCTGTGTTTAATCCGAAATCTTATGTACTCGTAATATCGCAGGCACAAATTGGGAGCGCAGAAATCAGTGAACCCAGATGTTCTGCACTACTTCAATGCGTAGCCCATAAGGTCGGTCACAACCCCATCTAGGAGATCATAATCGTTCTACCTGGCGTGCATTTTCTTTTTTCTGTTTTCTATACTCTCCAAAATTGTACGGGAATATGTAGTAATCGCGGGCACAAGTTGAGACCAAAGAAATCAGTGATCTTGGTTGATCTGCACTACTACAATGCATAGCGTACAAAGACAACCACAACCCTATCAAGATAATCATACAGTCCTACCGCACCGACGTGCGACTCCTTTTTCCTGCTACCCAAAATCAGACGGAGAGATATGTATCGCAGGCAGAAATTGAGACCGCAGAAATCAGTGATCCTGGTTGAAATGCGCCTCTGGGTGTCGTGCCGCCTCTCCCGTCTCCGCGGCCAATCAGCTGAGCCACACTATCGATCCGGCTCGACGCCATTTTCCCCCCACCACCCTGTACTGAACCCACCCCCACCACTTTTTAGATTTCCCTTTCCCCTCTTCGTTCATCGTCCCTTACCCTGCCTTTTGCCGGAGCCGCGTACAATGTAGATGTTTATACAGATTGAAGGTTTTTTGTGGACGAACAGGTGAATGTGAATATCGATGCAGACATGGATGAACGCCACCTATAAATTGCTTCGCTGTATCATGTTTCATAACCTGGATTTTTTCGTCTTTTGTGCGACGCACATAACGATATTGACTTTCAGTGGTTTATAGAAAAGAATTATTTTGCGGTAAGACAGGCATTTGAAAATAGACCAAACATTTATCTTATAATTATAATTGTCGGAATTTCTTGAACGCATTTGTCTGTGCCTTTCTAAAACCGGAGCACCATCTTTATTTTCCTCATTTTCCATAGTTCCTCCTGCACGAGATTTGCAAAATTACAGAAACAGTATTTCCCCTTTGTTCTCTTTTATTATGTTTCTTTAAATTTTTTGAT
Organism: Acanthoscelides obtectus; assembly: GCA_963669975.1. Taxonomy (NCBI): domain Eukaryota; kingdom Metazoa; phylum Arthropoda; class Insecta; order Coleoptera; family Chrysomelidae; genus Acanthoscelides; species Acanthoscelides obtectus. The sequence continues at coordinate 63,937,147 of CAVLJG010000003.1, read as the reverse complement.
TTTTTTCAGGTTGTACCTGGTCTATTTTCTCGTTTATCTATTTTTGGTAGTTTAATTTTTTCATACATTCTAATTGAAATTTATCTTTTCTATCTTTTAATAATGTTAGTCAGTGTATCTTTATTCTACTTTTTCGCTGTCTGCATACTGTGCAAAATCATATCCGTTTTCCTTTTTTTCTGCTACTTTTTTAAACAGCTTAAATGTGATTTTATCAAAATGTTGGCCTTCTAGCACAGGAGGTGTGCCCGCTGGCCATAAGAGTGTTCCATTTTGTACACGTCGTGTTCCTTTGAAATTAGCACAGGTACCTCTATTGTTGAAGGGGAAACATAATCAAATTCGACTTCAAAATAATTTTTGTTTGAGTAGTTAGAAGCGTCGTCGTCGTAAGAGCCAGTGTCGCAAAGAGACTCGTTAACGAGTCGAGAGCAATGGTCTTGCTCTGGCCCGTTTTATCGCTACCCCTTCGCTGTTAATTGAAGACATGAATCAGTAATGATATTCTCACGTTGTTTTTCCGACCTGCTGTTTCCAGATTTCCAAATGGCATGGACGTTATACTCGAGATATTCTTATTGCCTGGCATTTTATTGAGCATTTACTCTTACCTCTACGTTTGTACTAAATGAAAAAGGGCTTTTGTGCCTTCGAGTAATTAAGCCGATCTGAATTGATATTTTGGTTGCTCTAAGAGTTACTATCAAAACCAGAACGCTTCTAAGATGTACGGTACTATAATCGTCTATCAAGATAAAGAAATATTTTTTTAATGAATAAAAATAGTTCAAAAACTAGTATATCAAGCAGTAAAAACATGCGTGTTATGTTTTCCAAAGATTCCAGAAAGAGGTTAGTATTATTTAATATAACACGAAACTAATATGACGAAATCGTGAAGTTTCCCAGAGGATCCTTAAGATTTGGCGACAGGGAAAATCTGCCTCCTCTCGCTCAAAAAAAGTCTCAGAGACTTACAAATTCTCACGATATATTCGTTCGAAGAAATGGGTTCCAGTCTAAAAATTGAGTATGACATATTTCTCGCATTCCCGAACAAAAGTGCCCATGTCGTCTCGGACAACTACTACCAGATCGATTCCAGTGTGAACGGATGTGCCCTTCAGTTAACCTTGCAGGAATTATGAATGAGATCAACATGACATCTCCCAACGCCTTCCTAAAATGTTTTTAAATGAAATACTCTCCTTGGTTTAATAATTTTCTGAGTATTTGGTCCGTGAAGTATATACAGCACATTCTTAATTTTTGCAAACAAAACTTCATCCCCTGTTTCTCATTAACTACTCATAGGATTGCTTTGGTCTCATGAGAAGTTTTGTTCAGAAGCGCCATAAATATATTAATATGTTATACCGAATTTGAAGACAAATCGACTGGGACTCAATTTCCGTATATTTTGTCCGGGGTCCTTTGTTCATTTAAAATTGTGTGCTGTTTCATACTATCCTCGATTTTGGATGGAGAATGGCTTCAAGCTATATATTTTTTTAAATTTAGTATGTTATAGGTGTCCAAACATAAAACAAGTGTCGCTGGGTTCAAAGTTTTTTCACTAGTAGCTTCCAAGATACACGAGCACCAAAGGGGCAGTTCTTACTCTATTACAGCATATTGTATGCTTGGTTAACCAGTTCAGCAATATTGCAATTCATTCTGACACCCCGTAGCTCGAACTTGTATGGATACAGATTTCAAGATATATGATATATTTCAAAAATGTTTTATATTTATATATTCACATATTCGGGCAACACTACACACTTCTTCGTTTTGTCAAGGTTTTTTGAGACATACATTCATTTCTATAAAGCATGAAGATATAGATGATAACCCGATCTTATTACATTTTCTTTTTAAGCAGCATTGTAATTCTAACCGTTCTCAATATCGTTGTGGTACTAGATATCTTGTACATCTCTTCTGCTCTACCCCTCACATTATTATTTTGTTTTCAATGTTCTAATACTTCAGCCAGAAAGCCTTTATTGCTATCCAACAAAAACTAGGCATTATCTTTTGACGCCTGATCACAATGAAAAAACTTGCTACCTATAGAGTTACTGACTTAAATGATTAGGTTTCACTTGTGTTAGGATGTATGTACATTACAATATTTATGTGAATTCACTAACGCATCAATAATGAAAAGAGACAGGTTTCCAAGCCTAGATATAGAGAAAACAAGAGATAGAGATGCAGTCGGATTGTATATAAACCGTAAATAATTAAGCTAGTTTTGTCTAAAAGCCAAAATCAATCGCTTGAAATTAAATAAAGCACATATGAACCAGACGTTAGGTTATCAATAAGTGATGGAAGTCTAGCTCTAATAATAGAGATATCGGCGTCGATTGCAATAAACAGACTGGAGTAAGTGTCACACAACCCTGTCGACTGTGATGGCTTCATTTATGCAATATATAAAAGCAACAGACTGTCTGTGGTAGAGTTTAATGTTGTTAATGTATTTATGTAAAATCTGTCTGAAGGTCCGGCCGTTTGGGATCGTCTGGTACACATCGGCACGTGGAAAAACAATTTGTGGTTGACACGTTTTGGCTTAATTGATGGTTAATTTAATGTCAAGCTTTATTCGACGCTGGACGGCTCTGATAGTTTTATTGAGATTTATTAGATTTAGACGAAACAACTAGCGTGGATTGCTATAGTATACTATACTGTGATACTGATTCTCCAATGTATTTACTCATTTCTTACATTGTTTATGATTGGTAAATCGCGATGGTAAAAAGCTAATCGTAACTGACTGAATTGACGAATCCCTAAATTATTTGGGCGGTTGAAAAATCTCTCGTGCGTACGTCACAAAAATATCAGTGAATCGGAGTCACTATCCTTAACTAACTGTGATACTGACTATAGAATTTAATTTTTTTTTCATAAATACCTCTTTGTCCAATCAACAAATGTCGGAAATATAGCAGTGATCACTTGTTTGAATTCTTATCAATATATTCAACACTTTATGTCTCTAATTCCCCCTCAGATAATTTAAAAGAATATACTAGCACTATTCTGCACCCATACAGGATATTATATCATGACACCGACTCATTAATTCAAATTACAAATATTTGGTTTAGCTATATTTGACGTCGCTGTAATATTCGGACTTGTATACTTTGATATTGACTAACTCTTCTCTTCAGATTATGGTGATCTATCTCGAATAATATTCTCCTCTACAGTGCCTTGAGGCTCATCTGAAATATGCAAGCTTTAACGCAATGACTTTAATGTTAAATTCAAGATTTGCAAGCATTTATTTAGTCTAGCCGTTGGGCAAAGAGCGGATCATAAGGTTATGCTAGTCACATTGTATCAAACGTGAGCTTTAACATTATTTCACATTTTCAACGACATGTGTGATAGAGTTATTCTCTTACGTGCACCAAATTAGGCAGAAATAATCATACTATAAAACTCACATTACCACAAGTCCTTAATATGACGAAAGTCAGCACATACAGGTTAATCCAAGCCTTTACAGGCTGATAGTACAGCTCATTCGGAACACATACTCGTACCTTATTATATAGTTATCTGAAGCTGACAAATAATTTTAACTTACTGAATTGTTCGATTATGCAGTTCATCGTGCGCTTTCGGATAGTATTGATAACCCTTTTTCAATTTTTACTCCTTTTAATGAAGATACAACCATATATTTTCTCAATATCACAAAATATTGGGAGGAGCTGAATCTCATTTATATTGCGGAGAATAGTAAATTACAGTTTTCTTACAACTACGCACTTAATAGTGACTACAAAAATAACCGAATACTTACGTCGCCCTTTATCTCTAAACGAGCGATTGCTTATTGTATGATTTTGGCTTTTCTTCAACTGAAAAACAGTTCGTCTTTATACTGAGACATTATGTGACTCTATATGTTTCAAACTAGCCCTTAAAATCTTTGTATGGCCCTTCCGAACAGCCTGTGTGTTGCTCGAGAGATGGGATGCGTACCTTCAGGTAGATAGGTTTTATTCTAGCAATACATTATCTAACCGTCTTATAAAATAATACCTCATCTAAATTATACAGCGAACATTTTAATTCTATTCGGCTGGACTGCATTCATCCGTTTGCTATCGTTAGCCGCCCCAAACAGCATGAATACTTAACATATTCCGCTGCTGTCGCGTTGCCGCGTGGCATCGAAACATCCGAGCATCGCGCCACGATCGACCACGTAAGATCGCGGCTGACTCTGGAAAGATGATGCAAAAACGCAGCAGGCGATGACGTGGCGCAGCGACAGAGTTACGTGGCGTGACGTGGCGAAGTCCATCGGTATCGATGATGTAACGGTGGTGTGATTTTACATGAAACACGCACTCTATACAACTATAACTCATCTATTATTCAATGTGTTTTCTGCTCTTGTATCCGGTCATCAAGTGAAAGTTTCTTGATCCTTTCCTCATCAAAAGTGTGCTTAATGGTAAATAAAACTGATACGATAAGCTGCATAGCAACGGTTTGCTTTGCGTCTCTGCGAGAACAACTATAGTATAGTCTTGGAGACAGACAACGGAAGATAGACAAGTGAATATGGTCGACTGAATAGCTCAGTATGTTGTTCGCAAAGAGGTGACAACTGTCGTCTACAAGTAGTTCGATTGATACATCTGTAGATCCTACACCAAAAATGAAGAGACGCCAATACACCTCAGTCCAACACTGAATGATAATTTCGCTCTATTAGCAGATATATATTACCCTCAATCATAAAAATTATTATTTGTCAATTAGCCGAAGTATGAGGTATTCTCAAGGCTTCAGCAGTGGCGTTCTATGCATAAATTGCATAAATGCTGAACAAAATCTGCTTAATTTCCGCCTCTGTAACCACGACTAACAATATGCAATATTGATTCATGTTTGTTAGCAATCAACATATGATAAAGGTACTTTGCAAAAAGGTGTCAAGTGCTACCTACGATAGTGATAAGATGTACCGTTACATTCGTCGATTATATGGGTTGTCAGTTATTTGTAAACTGCTAGATGGAATTCATTAACAATACTGTCCTTTTTCTAGAAGGCTTTAATTTTTGAACTGAGATGCACTTACCTAGTCAATCTGTTCCATTCGACGATTGTTCTAGTTATTTCAGCAAGGAAACATGATGCTAATATAAATACTTGCATAGTAGTCAAATTATGAAGCTGATACCTTTATCAGCCGGTCGAGTTAAAATGCAAAATTGAAATTTTCAGTACCGACGATAAAACATCAATGACTATTATAAATTCCCTTTTACAAATACGTTACTGAACGACATTTTTGTCTAAAATGAGCCAGATAATTTGAAATAACAACTAGGAACGAAAACCTGAATTTTACTGACTGAATACTTTTCAATGACGTCTGACCATGTCTTGTGTGGCTATCATGTTGACTCTCACCCCATACGAAGGAGATTGTGTGGAGATTGTATGATAATTTGTTTTTATAGAAGCAGCCATTATTCTTTTGTGTAATGAGGCTTCAGCCTAATAATTGAGGAACAATGTTTTTGAATAAAATACGTACAAACCTTGCACTTGGCGCCCTAAAATTTTATGAACTTTCTTAACCTCTTCCATTTTACGCATTAGATTGATCTTTTTTTATTTAAATATAATCAACATGAAAAAACTTCCACGCATGTCCATGGCAGGACCCCTGCAGAATTACTGACGCCATACATGATAATCACTCCATACAGTTTACGACTGCCAATTACTGTTTAACAGATACTATGATAGACATATTCGTAGTAGTAGTAGCTTTTCTCATAAACGGATGGAACACGTGTAACAAGAGGTGATGTATCTCTTGTGGCTAAGTAAACCCTAAGCCATCCCAAGCCCAACACAACTCCTGATCGTCAAGTTCAATCAAGCAAATTGCTTGTACTCACTATAACCCATATACTCGTTCCTCATAATTAAATTTAGCGATTTGTCGCCGGTGCAACCAAACGCACTTTACAGCACGTGCAAGTAATTTCCTATGCGGCCTGCACTTGTCCTGCGCTCGTTATCCTCTAAGTGGCACGTGCCAGGCGTAACGTACACGCCACCCATGTGTCCGGAGGGACATGTTAGAACATTTTTGCTGGGAGGACAGGCTTTTACCCGATGATCTTACCAGCGGTTGTACGAGGGGATGGAGATATTGTCATTAATATTACCACAGAATAGATAGATCATTTATTTGCAGAAATGTATACATGCCAAAATTCCATTTCAAGAAGTTGGACTGAGACATGTGAAAATAAATGAAATATTCCCACATTTATAATTTGCTGCAATAAGAGCCTAAAATACTGAACTTCGACAGTAGTTTCGAAACGACATATATGAAGTTACGGAATTTAAATAAAGTGTTAAGTTTAACTGAATTAGAGAATCAAATTGAGTAGAAATTTTGGTCTAAAAGCCGTCTGTCATGATACGAAGTTTTGTGCTAAATTTAGTACGCGTAGAAAATTAAGGATAGTGTCACACAGCATTTACTACATAATTTTGAATGAACAAATTTAATGATAATTTTTTGAGAATGTTCTAAATATTGTCATACTAAAAGTGCACAGACGACTACTGCGCATTTGGAGCAGTACAATGACTGAAGTAACCTGATACACTTTCATTAGTTGATGTTACCAATTGTGCGCATCAGTTTCGCGAAACTCCCCTACTTATGCTGTTCTACTTAAAGATTGAAAACTTAAAGGACTCATGATCAAAATAGCAGTGTGACGTACTACCAAATGAGTCTGAGAAATATGATTGTTTATATGGTGGAAAAAGCAAGACCTATAAAAACAGAAAAGTCAAATAAGCTGCGTTGGATAAATATAAAATGACTTCAGAATCAATTATTTCTGATAAGTCAGTGGATGCTCTACTAAAAGTTCTTTATCTAGCATATGGAGCACACCCATGCCTTAGCCCCTCTCCCTGATTCATTTTCGGCACCAAATTCTTTTACGTTTCGTTTACTTCGTTTTCTCATGAGGTGGACAGGTACAACGCAGATCGCTGCTGGCACAGTCGAATATATGCGAATTACGTGATCGCTCCATTTTCTACAATTTTCTATTACTCTTATATTTTCTACCAACTGAGCATAATTTCGTACGAAATTTAGTACAAAAATTTCTTTACGAATCAGACAGGATTGTAATTGGTGAACAAATTGGATACTAAATTCAGTAACGAATTTTTTCATGAAATTTGGTACCAAATTGTGAACAAAATTTTGTATCGTGAGAGACTGCCGGCTATATTGATGCTTTGAAATTTCAATAATTTGTTAAATATCATTTCCGTGTATGTTTAGAATTTATATTTTATACTTAAATTGAGTAACAAATCATGTCAAGATTTTGGTTTTGGAATATATTGGTACTCTCTTGATATCGATCATTTGTAAAATGTCATGTGTGGGTAGGCTTACGATCCATTTTTTTATTTATATATTTAAAATGCTTTTTTGGACTGTATTTGTTTTATCTGTTGTGATATGATATTCAAACACCTGGGGCCTAGGAAAATAGATGACCGTTGTAGAACGTTCTTTTATGGTTCGACGGCATCAATATAACTTTTATTCCTGGTATTGTCGGTTAATATTAATGTTATACTGATTTTTATATTGCCAAGTCAGTATATTTAACATATATAGTTGTCTGATGTCAATAATCTTTGAGGCGTGGAAAAGCTGAAATTTACTATACTGACACGGTTTAGCAAATATACTTTACTATTGTTTTTTGGATTGTCTCCAGCTGTCCTAAATTTGCCTATTTGCCCCACCCCAAGCAATGATACCATAATCCATAAGGCTTCGCGCATGTGCATAATAAATAGTTAAAGGTTGGCGTTCTTCCAATAATTTGGCAAGGTGACGTACATTACTCGTATATGACACGGTACGTAGATTTTTGCTCCTCTACAAAAAGGCATAATCAGAATTTCAATGAATTGGCAATGTATGACGTAGTATTATACATTTTTGGAATCAGAATTAAAAACCCTGGTCATCTATGCAAAAATCCAAAATAGCGTTGATAAGAAAAAATAAAGATGATGCTGGAGGACAAGAGGCGAAACGTCGTATTGAAATTCTAATTATGCCACCTTGGGGAAGAGAAACAGTGGCCATGTTAATGTTCAATTTACCTTAAAACCCCACTACAAATAAAGTCAGGAAAAAATTAACACGATTTGACTTTGAATTTCAAACTTTCTGAATGTCATTTTGTTAATTACCTAAATAGACAGCTTTGTCCTCATTTAAGAGATCTTTTACAGCTGCCGAGATCCCAAGGGTGAGGGTCGAATTTGAAACACCCTGTATAATTGTATTTTTCATATAAATTGAGTAAGAAGCAAAAATATATTATTTATTTACACGTAACTGTTTTGGTTGAATGAATACCTTATATAATTGATTAACGTATTCTGTTTGAAGATAGGTATTTCAGTGTCTAACAAATAATGCGAGGTGAAATGGGATGTCGTAGCACCATCTAAGACAATTTATTACAGCTATGTTTCTCCTCTACCCAATAATCAGAAATCTGTTTTGAAAAGGTTAGTGTCACTTAGATTACGTGGTGGTCAACTGTCTGGGCATATATGAGTATATAGTTGGCAGCAACGCCATTTATGAGACACTTACCTGTTCGAAGTACGTTTCTAATAGTTATTACAGAGAGGAGAAACAAAGCTGTGAGAAATTTTCATAGATGACGCTGCGGTTACCCACTTCGTCTCGGATAATTATTTGGACGCCGAAATAAACTACATGTTTTTTTCTCTTTAGGTAGAATACGTTAATCAAAGCTTATATCTATTACCAGTGAATCAAACAAATATTTTAGTTATTATTCAGAGCACCTAAGTGCTCTAAGCACACTGAGCACTGAATGTGAGTTTTATAAGTTATTGTAGATATTTTAAAATCTGCAGTACAACCAAATTTGTTATTTGAGGACATTTAGGTTAAGGGTTATATATTATGAGTTGATACAATGCCAATGATATATCTAACTAGTCAAATTTATCGTGTGGTTCCCATGTACATAGGACTCCATTATCTAACACAATGACCGAATCAAAACAAATATGTTTTAATTTCTATATATTGTACGAAGTTTGAGCCTCAACGGTGACCTTTTTCAAGTACAATGTCAATGACAGTTTATTTGCTCATATATATAATTGCAGTATATTTAAACAAAAATACACTATCCTTAATTGTCATTGTACTTACTTGAAAAATGCCGTGGTGGCCGAAACGTCGACACAATAAACAGAAAATTAAACATGTACCAGATGTTTTAAATTCAACTATCACTAATGGGAGCTCTGGAATGGTAGGAGATACGAAGGCAGTTAATTAGCGGCAACTTAGATATAGACGAATGAAACCGAATCTTCTCAAAATCGTTTTTCTTGGCTTCAATTGATGGGATTTCAAAATGAAAAACTACATTAACATTGCAACTTTTTCTCCTCTACAAGATGGCGTAATTTGATTGTCATATTTTTTCCTTATAGACGCTATATATGGTTTCTGGCACAGATAAATAGTTTTTGATTCTAGCTCCAGAAATGTATAACATGTGACACATTGACAGTCATTAGTTTCACATTAGCGTCATCCAAGTATTCCTTTGAATGAAGTAGGCATAGTTCGGCAGTCCCTACTTCCGATTTTATTGTTTTAATCAAAGTGTCATTCTTAGAGCTAACTATGAAGATAATAGTTTTTTTGAAATACAGGTCTGGCAACGTATGATATACTAACCATTTTTGGAATCGGAATTAAAACTATTTACCTGTGCAAAAATCCAATACGACATCAAAAAGAAAATATAAAGTTGATGATTGAGGACCAGAGATGAATCGGAGTATTGGAATTGTAATTATGCCTTTTTGTAAAGCGGATAAAGTGGCAATGCTGTTATTCAGAAATCCCATCTCAAACTGAGTCAGAGAGAAATAAAAGCTATTTCGGAAAAAAACAGGTCTCTTCCAGAGACACTCGAAATTATGAAACTAAGAACCACTTCCATAGTAACCTAAATGCGCAACTTTTTCTCCATTTGACCGACTTCGAATCTCTTACCGTTTCCGAGATCCCTACGGTGAAAGTCGAATTTGAAACATCCGATATGTGGTCTGTTCCTGCTACACAGTGGAATCCAATGCCAACAATCTTACAGCACCAGAATTTTCACTCTCATAGGATTGTTTAAAGACTTTTAGGGTGTGCTGTTCAGTGTAAACCGTGACTTGAAAAGTCGGAATAGATATTGCTATTTATTGCACAACTAGATGAGAGATCTTTCTACTGTCCTCGCAGTACCATACTCTTCGTGATTTTCTTCAAGAATCTATAAATTTGTCACTCATGGCTTGCCCTTAGGACTCAACTTCTGGGCAATCATAATGCTGTAATATTAAGGTATTGGCACGCGCATCTCTAAAATTGGTTATATTAGTCCGGATTGTCGTGACAAATTCGACCATCTGCAAATACCTGAAAATTATTTGCTTCAATCAAGTGCTTGAGCCCCAGGGATGAGTCTTGTACACTTTTGCGGCTTTCGCATAATCTGATGCATTAGACAAAGGTAATGACTCTTGTGTTAGATCCGGTAATTTTTGATTTCGATAGCTGTGATACATGCACATAAAAGTAACATTCATCCATCTTCTAAGAATAGACTTTTGGCCGTTATCTGCGAGATTTACACCACTTATTCAAATCAAATGTTCTGACGATCATGGTCTGGAACTTTGAACAGCAAATTTTTTGCCAGAATGGCGCGCTAACGGTCATCAATTTAGACTCAAAATGCCTGGTCACATTATCGCGAATATGAATTCCTGAATGGTCCACCCAGACCCAGCAACAGCCAGCATTTCAAAGTTATATTTTCAATTAAAGGCTGTACAGACACGACTGAAGACGATAAGCAATTTAAGTTTAGAAAAAACTGAATTGGTATTACACATTTCTGTTACTAAACTAAATCTTGTAATATTCCGCTTATGGATCTAAAATTCAAATAGCCGGTCGCTATCCCATATATGTCATTTTTTTGATCTTGTACTTTTCGGGAGTACCTACCAAGTTCTCTTTTTATGAATCGTAAACTTCAAAAGCAATATAGCATATTTTGATGTAGATACCGAGCTCTTTAGAATAATATGCTATTTTAAATAATGGCTGCTACTTGAATTTAAGAATCTGATATGTAAGTAACCCTTTAGGTTATCGTTGAATATTTCCATCTCCGCGCTTTCCAAGTCTTCATCGTGCTAATGTATTTTTCAGACGTTAAGGAATGACCTACCAGTCAGACACCGCATGATCATCAAAGAATGGTGGTTGATTTTACAGAGTTAGCTTCTAAACATCCTAGGCTATTATTTAGGTCATGTAATACATAAGTTACGTTAAATAATCATAAAACACTAACATCTTCTAAAATTAAATAAAATCAATATGAAACGATACATTGGACAACTTGGCTTGAAAGGGTACCTCCTATACAATTTATTCTTTCCTGGCAAATTATAGGATATGCATCCATGTACGACATATCAGCTGTGAACATAATCAATACCAACACTCTAGGAACTTTATGTATGTCTTGAAATTAATCTGGAAAAACCACTGCATGCATCGTACTGTTAACAAAACAGAAGTACTGGTAAATAAATTTACTATTATACAAATGAAGAGCAAAAATGCAAAAACCGATAAATCCATTTTTTGTAGCAACAATGCAGAAACCTCTAGAGACAAATCCTCGTCAAATTTAGTTGTTTAGACAATAAAATTCTGTTTGTCTCTGACTAACATATCTGAAACTTTATTAAAAGTATTCACAAATCGCAGTCGTTTTTCTGGACTACAGACTAAAATGATGACGTAATCGTCATCTTTCCTGATTTCAACTATAAGAGTAACACGAACACTTACAGAAAATATAAAGAAAATGATAACTAGATACTCGTATGGACGGCAGTTTCCTCTTCCAGTTAGTCGCAAATTTCCTCATTGTTCTCTCCTGCGACAGCTTCTTCAGAAAGCATTTTGTACCATCTGAGTTTTTCTACACCTTTCCAATCTTCGCCAAATTGCTGAGCCATTAAAACCCTTATCGACTTCTTAAACTTTAGGCCTCTAAAAGCTACACAGGTCTCTATCACATTTTTTCACTTTCATGAGAATTTGAAACTTTTAACTTGCCAGTAACAAACCGATAGTGCGGAAAAATGCTGAAAAAATAATAATGTAATCTACGCCACCTGACCAGTTGATTTGATAATAAATTCACAGATGGCATAATACAAAATAACAGTTTTAGATTTACGCTTTTTGCATTAATTTTGAATTTATCGGGTTTTGCATGAATGCACTGAGGTTGTATATATTCTTCATGAGGACTTAGCAGCTTTTGCTCATGTCGGTCTTTAAAAACGGATAGAGCATATCGAAAGTAACCGAATTCCATGTCCAACGCAAAAATCATAAAAAGTGGATTTATCGGTTTTTACATTTTTGCTCTTCAAATATTATAGGATTCCAAACTATATACTGTGTGTCAAAAATAAACCAAATATGTACAAAATATACAGTGTTTTCCAGAAGGGTCTATTTGTTGAAACTGTCACGTTAGCAACTTTAAAGTCGGGATGATGAAATTGGTGCATGAATACCAGATGCTGGAGTAAAAGTGACAATTGGTGGCATGGCGCTATATTGGCGTATTTTTGAAATGGAATGCAGGGTCATGTGACCTTATTTTGAAGTTCCTTATAGCCTTAGAACATACATTGAATCGCTCATAATCAGTCATCAAAGCTGTAAAGTATGTTAGTCATTTACTGCTGGAATGATCTGAATGTGCAATAAAATATGGGACGTTCCATTTAAAGAAATTGACAAATTTTGATAAGCTGGTATGGCCGCTAATTCAAATTACATTTAGATCAATTACTGTTTATTCTGGTTGCCGATAAAATAAACAGTAACATAAAGCACCCGTGGCTATTGGGAAAAAAGGGGAACGGGCGAACGTCACTCGAACTCTAGCGAGAGAGAATCAACGTGAAACCACAAGATAAGTTTCTGATGTTAGACTAACGGAATGATATACACTTTATTACAAATTTGGATGAAACCGTCCAAGAGAATGAGTCGGATACAACACACTGTATCGGTTTGATGACTGGTTATGGAGTTACTAGGGATTCAATGAACAAAAGCGCCCAACTTCGCCAGCCTGTAGTATCTAACATATCCTGTAGTTCTCTTGTTGATAAAACTGTATGTTGTCTGGTCGTTAAATAACACCCTTATATATGTGGAAATTACTTTGACATTTCGACCATCCTGGTGGTGACAGGTAAATAAAACATATATTGTCATTGCTCTTTAAAAAAGTCACCTGCATGGCCGAAACAACAATGAATTGTAATTTCCACATACGTGGTTGCACATAGCGGCCGGCCATCGAGTGAATTTTTTGTCAACATGAGGTGTCACATGACCACCCGGTCCATATACCAAAGAGTCAAGTTGGTGCTCATCTACGATCTTCAAATTTTCAACAGTCATTTTTATGCCAAAATACAATACATCAATTTATTTACCCCGAATTTCATGTTACTAACTTGACCCGTTCAAAAAATAAGCGCGGAGGGAGACTTCTTTGGAAAGCAAGGTGTGTTGACATAATTATAACGATATTCGAGCAAGTACATAGGAGATTCAGATTATAAACCTTTTAACCTTTTTCAGAGCCGATTGCTTGAAGATGCAATGTGCAACTCTTGGTCTCCGAGGCATAATGTGAGTCCACTGAGTAGCCAGATATTTTTTTATAATCTTGAGTTGCTTGTAATATCTTATGCATGGCTATTCCATTATGAATGTTAGACTTTTAGATTTTCCATGCATTCCTATCATAGCGTTATTTATTCTAGCTCCAAAATAGGTTACACAATGGTGATACCGATGGAACTATATTTTTTATACCATTTTATACCATGTGGTTATAACACCCTTTGCGCTTCGCAATACTCTTGAACAACAGAAGTAGTGTGAACGCTAGCACGTATGTGTTTTTGCTCTCATCTGAACCCCAAAAATCCGGTTTACAATGTGCACCTTTTTGCCATTGTAGGTGTCTCGCCCTAAATACTAAGCAACTGGATGGTTGTCTAACCTGGATCTGCAGGGATTGTCAGGAAAACTTAAAAGAGCCTTCTCGGATGACCTTCGGAGCATTTCATCCGCCGAAGACGATCGTTGCTTGTGGGTCAGCCGGTGCTGGAGGCAATGATGCATTGATAGCCACAATGCAAGATATAATCGCTGAAATCAGGCAGTTACGAGAACGACAAAATTCACTAATGAATTTCGCAACTTTTTGTAGCGATTTCGATTCTGAAGAATTGTCAAAGATTGGCCAATATGAACTAAAAAGCTTCTAGAAGAAAATGCTGCCCTTAAACTGGAGGTGTCGCCCAGTAAAGCTCGAGTGAACGGTTTTGATCAAACTTCTAGAACTAATAACATAGAAGTACAGGGCGTCCCCAAAAAGCAGAACGAAGATCTTAGTGACACCCTGTTGAAAATGTGTGATTATGTCAATTACAAAATACATCCGGCTAAAGTTGAATATCTTCATCGTGTGCCAATAAACATAAACTTACAAAATAAAATAAAGAAATCGTCCGATTTGCTTCTCATAAAAATAGAGACGGACATTTGGCAGCTATAGTCAACGCCAAACAAAGTGGCGTGCACGTCATCACGATAAAAATTCCCCGACCTAATGCCTAGGTTTCTATCACAAACAATTGCTCTATTGCAGTTTCATATTAATGTGATATATAAATTGTAAAATGGTCATTACTCTCTTATTATGGTTAATAGTCATATAAACATTGTTATTAAAATATCACATAATTTGCTTTCTGATAAATTTAGACGCATTATGCGAAATAAAATGTTTTGCAAACGCTCCAATCACTTATCGACATGTAAACGCACTAAACCGATTTCGCAGCGTTGACACATTGTCACCTTGAAACTTATTTAAACTGGGAACTGACATTTGTATTAATTTTGACACTGAATCAATTTGTGGCATTTCAAATCTTTATAAATCCTTTGGCCCCGCATACTGTAAATCAACAACTGTTTGTTTCAAAACAAAATTATTCATTTTACGAGTAGATAAAGGCAATTTTGGTATATAAAGATGCTCAAACAGTTAAATAGTCGGTGTAAGGAACTCGTGGCCTCGTTAATGCACTACTTTGAGCAAGAAAGGGACAACAACGGGCCTTTGTTGCCTTTAAATGCTGTTCAAGAGGTAGGTTACTAATAATTATATGTAATGTATATTAATAATAGTGAAATTTTATTTCATTTTTTGTAGCGTGTTGCTGCTGCTTTAAAAATTAGTTTAAGGACAGTTAGTCGTATTTCCGAGGGTGTGAAAAGTGATGCAAATTTAGAATCGCCCAAGAAAAAGCGGAGTTATATTAAACGTGTAACCAACACAGCGACATTGGATACAAGTGCCATTCGAGAAGTGATCTATAATATGTATCGCAAAAGTAAGATCTTATTATAATAACTTATCAGAAATTTGCATTAATTTGTTAACTAAATTATAATGTCATATTACACATGGTTTCAGAAGAACAAGTTACGATACAAACTTTATGGTCTCGATTAAGAGATAGGGCATTATTTGATGTTAGTGCCACGTCTTTAAGGCGGTTGCTTAGATATCTTGGATTTAAGTGGCTTAAGGACAATCCGCGACGAGGGCTCATGGAACTACCAAGTATAGCTTTGAAAAGGTGGAATTTCTAAGGCAATACAATCAAGCCAAGGTTGAGGCCTTATACCAGTTTGTCTTCCTCGATGAAACTTGGATATTTCAAAATGGGACCATAGGTCGCTCTTGGCAAAATGGAAACCAAAAAAGCGTGAAAGCTATTAAAACAGATGGTAAAAGGTATGTACTTTTACACAATTTGCACTATAAAATTTAAAACTAATATATTTTAGATACATTATATTACATGCTGGAAATGAAAATGGGTTTATTGAGGGTAGTGAAGCGATATTTTCTTCGAAAACAAAATTGAGCGATTACCATGGAGAGATGAACCAGGACAATTTTTTGAAATGGTTTCAACATCAGTTATTAGAAAAATTGGAGAGTCCATCTATGATTATACTGGATAACGCCCCTTATCACAGCATGATATTGAACAAACAAAAAAAAATATCCAAGACTGGTTGACAAATCAAAACATACCATTTTTAAACACAATGTTTAAAACAGAGCTATTGAGTATAGTTGCTCGGTACTAAATGCTTCTTAATTATATATATTTTGGTCGACAGTTTATATTTCTTTTGTTTATTCCTATTCTTAAAATAACTGCTTTTTTAGAAACAAACCACCTAAAATATACGTGATTGATGAATTGGCGGAACAACATGGGCACAAAGTTCTTCGTCTGCCTCCTTACCATTGTATATTTAACCCTATTGAGTTAATTTGGGGCATAGCAAAAGGTTACTATAACAGACATATTGGTAGAGATGGTAACAGTGAAAAAGACTGTTTGGATATGTGGAACGAGGCTCTACAAACGGTTTTCCCCAGACATGTGGAAAAATAGTGTTCGACATACTGACCAAGAAATTTTTAAATGGTATGAAAGAGAACGAATTTTTGATCGACCAGACATCGAACCTTTAATAATCAACTTTGAGAGTGATGAAGATTCAGATTCAGACAGCGCTGAAGAAAGAAACTCCGACTAACTTTATTGTACAGAAAAAGCTTACACCAGTAGCTTACCTAATTTTAGAATGCATGTTTCTGTATGAATTCTGTAAAATAAATACCATGCATAAAATTTGGAGGACCCCATTTGGATTTTTATTCAGTAACTTTAAGCTATCAATTAAATATGGTAGTTTCATAGTGTCATCTGATCAATAATTGTCATACTTAATGATTATGCAAGTACAGATCTATAATTTTATTATACTATTATTTTTGTTCTCATTTGAGGTTAATATTGCTTATAAACCTAGATATGTAAATAATAAATTTTATTATTTTACAAGAAGTTTGGCAACAATGTAAATTTTTCAACACACCCACCTTGATGACGTGCACGCCACTTTGTTTGGCGTTGACTATACAAAGGCCAAGCGCCTGCAACGCGAGAAAGGTTCGCCAAAGGAGGCGATTCAAGCCATATCTGATCAATTATGTATCAATGAACCTTACAATTGGAAATATACTTTTATATTTTATATATACTAAGTGACATATAAATCCCAACACCCAGTTTAAATGGTTTTATTTTAATAAAATTTTGTATAAGTACTTAATGAAGCATAATAAGTAAATGATAAAAATTTCAAAATGATTGCCCTGCTTTAAAGCCCTTTGAATAATGTGTGGATGCACCCTGATGTGCTACGCATTCTCCAACGCGCCTAGGCATGCTTCTGATCAGGTGGTCAATGTCCTCCTGTGGTATCTCATTCCAGGCAACCACCAACTCCTCTCGAAGTGCTTCTAGAGCCTGAGGAGGACGTTGCAAATTGAGCCATCTCCTACCCATCATATCCCACACGTGCTCAATTGGGGATAAGTCGGGAGATCTTGGTGGCCATGGTAACAATGTGACATCATTATGTTGAAAGAAGTGTATTGTGACTCTTGCAACATGTGGTCGGGCATTATCTTGTTGGAAAGTTGGATCTGCCAGGGTGTCAAGATAGGGTAAAAGATGGGGTTCTAGAACGTGGATATAATGCTGAGCGTTCATGTTACCTCTGATGAAGATTAAAGGTGACCTGGAACCATAAGCTATAGCACCCCAAACCATAACTCCAACAGTGTGATGAACATGTCTTTCAACAAAAAACTGTGGATTCCTCCTTTCACCACGTCGCCTTCTAACCCTGGCACGACCATCGTGCATGCCTAAGCAAAATCGAGACTCGTCACTAAAGACAATACTGTTCCATTCCTGATCCCAGAGTGACCGTTGTCTGCACCATTCAAGGCGATTACGTCGGTGTTCTCGAGTTAAAGGGAGGACCCAGTGTGGCCGGTATGAAAACAAGCCAAAACTTCTCATTCGTCGGTAAACACTTCGCATGCCAATAGGTCTTCCGTGTTCTGCAAACCATTCATTTGCAATGGACCTGGTAGTGGAGAAACGGTCCCTTAAGGCCAATAATCTTAGGCGGCGATCTTCACGGTCTGTTGTTCTACGGCGGCGTCCAGTGCCCCTTGCTCTTTGCGTACGGCCTTCTCGAAGCCATGCCTGACAACACCTAACCACAGTGTCTACACTTCTTTGCACTCTAACTGCAATTGCACGAAAAGAAAGTCCAGCTTCCCGAAGTCCCTATCAAACTCACTAAGTTGACGAAATCGTACAGGTCTCCGTACTCAAGGCATCGTAACCGATCGTAAAGGATGTCAAGAACCAAAATCCGCCAACGTTGATTCTTTACTGCGGCTGAAATATTAATTTTTAGAGCGTTAGTGAATTAAAAAAAAGCTGTATAAAAACCGGAATGTCCAACTGATAAGGCTGAAAAGTTTTTCACTTGTTATTTACAGTAAGATAAATACATTCACCAACTTTTATTAAAATAAAACCATTTTAACTGGGTGTTCGGATTTATATGTCACTAAGTATACATACCTTCTAAAAAGCACTGCACGTCGATGTTTCCATTAATACTATAAGAAGAGCCTATAAAATACCATCGCCGAACTCCATGGCACAGTGAAGACCCGTTAGACTGGTAATTCTGTTGGGTGCTCCGATATTCCTTAAGAAAGTACATTTACGCCATTACGTTTTCCCATAAATCTGACATTTGTGGCAACTTTGTCATTTAAAGCTGTACCTACTCCAGGCTAATTACAATACAAGGTGTGACTTGAGAGACTTATATATCAAGAAGAAATCAATGACCAGAAGTGAGAAAAAAACAAAAAATAAAACACTGAACGATAATCAAAGGAACTAAAAAGAATAATTGAACAAAACAATGCTATACTGTTGGAAAAAGAAAAATACATATTACAATTAGAAACAGAAAACAAAAGACTACAAGAAGATTACGAACAAAGGACTAATATAATGCATTATAACGAAAATATGGAAGATAGAATTAAAGCTGTTGAATCGAATGGCACAACCTTCGATCTTATAGCAAGGTAACAGCCAGATCTAAGCCATACAATAAGCCCCTAAACACACAATGCTTGAATCCTACTAAAGAACAGACAATACTTGAAACAAAAAAATATTTAAGTAAGATTGACCTATCGAAACTGAAAGTACAAGTAGACAACATTAAACACACTAAAAAGGAGGAATCGAATTGAAACTAGAAGAAAAATACCTCACTACACTGAAAAATGAAATCGAAAAAAAGTTATCTAGAAAATACAATGTTACAGAACAATAAAAGAAGCTACCAA
Organism: Acanthoscelides obtectus; assembly: GCA_963669975.1. Lineage (NCBI taxonomy): Eukaryota > Metazoa > Arthropoda > Insecta > Coleoptera > Chrysomelidae > Acanthoscelides > Acanthoscelides obtectus. Next base: position 63,917,519 of record CAVLJG010000003.1, on the reverse strand, counting down.
GAATCAAAATTGTCGGCTACAGAAGTGAAGACCCACCTACTGAAGCAAGCCTCAAGGAAAGTATTATTACACAAAATCATGCCATTCAAGAAAATGATATCAAAGTTACTTATATAAGAAAGAATCACTTGAAAAATTATTATACATTATTTGCAGAAGTGAATGGAAAAACATATACTCGTAGATCCGTCACAGATGAAAATAGTGGTAAAATGTTATTAGATTGGCAAAATTTGAATGTATATGATCATAACCAAATCACACAATGTAACAAATGTCTTAGATTTCACCATACTTCATATAAATGTTGAAATAATACAGTGTGCGTCAGATGTGGAGGGAATCATGAAAGTCGCCCATGCAACATTGAAGTAAATAGATGTGCAAATTGCATATATTTTAATCAGAAATATAAAAAAAATTATAACACCGACCATGTACCAACTGACCAAAAATGCCCAGTTTATAAATATATGCAGTCGGAATATCTTGATTCAATCGATTTTTGAATCTAAAGAAAAAAAACTAATAAATAAAAAAGTAAAATAAGTAAAACAACATTCCCAAAAACTTACATTTTTTGCAATGGACAATTACATAGCTAATTTTTAGATTGCAAAAATAAAAAGAAATTATATAGTTCACATGGGTCAATTAGATCTTTTAATGACTAGTGGAAAGATACGTTTAAAAATTTTACACATAAACTTAAGAAGTGTTAATCACTGAGCTTATTCTTTATCTGACACATTCGATATTTTGATATTAACGGAAACGTGGAAGGCATTCTGCCTTTTATATAGTTTTGTACTAAGTTATGGATCAGTACATAAGAGATATCAATTATACACAATTTAACACCAAAATCCTGAATAATGCATCAGAGTATAATATTTCAGAAGGAAAACAATTTAGCATATTTTTTCAAAATATTAGAAGTATATCAAAGAATTTTGACGTATTAGAAATATACTTAAATTCTTTTAATAAGAAATTCTACGTTATCATTTTAACTGAAACTTGGAATATTGCAGATGTTATTTTTTCCAAGCTAAATGGTTATAAAGTGTTCTACAACAATGAAAATTTTAACCAAAACGATGGTGTTATCATCTACGTAAACGAAATCCTAAATTCTACGTCAGACACTATACAGTTCACCGAGTGTACAGGGGTACTTACTAAGATAAATATACATAAAATTGTTATCTCAATAATATCTTTCTTCAGACTACCCTCAACTGATATAAAACAGTTCTTAGTCGATCTCAAATATTATTTAAAGGGTCATGTTATAAATACAGACTCCTGCGTTTTAAATGGAGACTTCAACATAAAAATCTTGGATAGTAACAATTTGCTTGTCCATGAATATCTTAACGTGTTGACTAAACTTCACCTCAATTATGAATATTCCGACTAGAGTTTTTGACGCCTCATGTACTTGTATTGACCGCCATTTTTTAAGAAGTAAACTAGAAAATCATAATTATAAAGCTTTCGTAATAAAATCAGTATAGTACAGTATCAACTCTACCCCTTAACCTTGAAGATTTTGAACATACTAACCCTAATAAAGCGAAGTATAAAGAATATAATAGATAACGAAAAACTGATAATAGACTTAAAATCTGAAACCTGGAACAACTTATATAATATAAGAAACGTTCACGCAGCAACTAAATATCTGACTACAGCAATCACTGAAAGTATTTCACAAAATACCAAGAAAATTAAAATAAATCGTAAAAACAGTCCAAGAAAAAACTGGATAACTGCTGGACTACTTAAATCTATCAATGAAAAACGAGAAATATAAATTATATAAGACAAATCCAAAATAAAACAAAATTATTTATACTATATAACTAAACTCTGCCAATTGATCAACATTTCGAAACAAAAATATTACACAGAAAAACTACAAACCAACAAATTGACTCTAAAATACTATGGAATACCATAAATCAGATCCGTAATTCATACAAACCTGAAACAAAAATTGAAGGAATAAAATAGAAGTAGGGAAAAAATTAGCGATAAAAATAAATAAACCTAACACAAATATTCCGCCTAGAAAATGTATACAACAATCGATTTTCTTAAAACCTGTGTCTGGAAATGAAACAAAAAATGCCATACACAGTTTGAGAAATAAAAAAAGCCCAGGTCTTGATGGTAAAAAATCAGAAATGTTAAAGAAAATTTCATCCGAAATTAGTAAGCCCTTGACGTACATAGCGATAATTGAATCGGGAGAATTTCCAGATGATTATAAAGTTGGAGTAGTAAAACCCATTTACAAATCCGGTGAAAAAACAGATACTAACAATTACATGCCTATAACTCTAATATCCAGCTTTGCAAAAATTATTGAGAAAATTATAAAAACACGGCTCTTAAATTTTTTTGATAAACATAATCTGATTAATGAAAAACAATTTGAATTCCAGAAAAACAAGTCTACCCAAGACGCAATTTCTTTTCTGACATCAAAATTATACAAATTACTGGACCAAAGAAATCTTACACGACTCAGGAATTAGAGGCAAGGCGTATGACCTCAGGAAAAGTTACCTTTCCAACAGAACACAAATAAATAATGCTTTAAGCACAAACAAATTGATAACATATGGTGTCCCACAAGGGACAGTGTTAGGCCCTTTATTATTTACACTTTACATTAATAGCCTGCTGAGCTTAAAATCTGAAGGGACAATCATATGTTTTGCAAACGATACTGCTATCATTTATTCAGATAACAACTCGTGGGATGATCTAAAAGTGAAGGTTGAAAGAGACTTAACAATAATTGCAGACTGGTTCAGACATAAATGCCTAACTATTAACTTTCAAAAGACTATGCTCATGTCATTCACAAATCACAGAAACAAATTACCATCCTTTGTACCTATACAGATTAACTGTGATAATATAAATACTCAAATAAATTTGACAAACGAAATAAAATATTTAGGTGTATATTTAGACTCAGATTTAAAGTGGAATAAACATATTCAAAAATTTTATATCATGCTATGATCGATAGTCGTATAAGTTACGCAATATTAGGTTGGGGTGGAGCACTTAATAACCAAATTAATAAATTAGAAATTATCCAAAAACGATTTTTAAAAATAATCTTTGACAAGCCACTCTTATACCCATCTGATATGTTGTATTCTGAAGCAAAACTATTAGACCCTAGGCAACAATGTTTTTATAAAATTATAAATTATCAATTTCACCATAGAAATAATCTTATTCCGTTAGATCACTTATATCAAACTAGAAACAAAAATCAACAACATTAAGCAAACACCTTTCACCTCAAAAAGTATAGGCCAAAGATGTCATACTTACCTTTCCAGTAGATTATACACCTATAACATATTACCAAATTATATAAGAAATATTTCAAATAAAAAAAATCAAAATTGAAGCCAAAACATTTATCATTGAAAACATCGACATCAAATTGCAAACATGATACGTATGAAAGAAATTTAAAATTAATGTAGTAATAAAAAACCTCCAACGTTCATATATATGTATGTATGTATATGTATGTGCAGGTGTGTATGTGTATGTGTGTATGCGTAGATGTATATGTCAGGGTGTTCCTTAATGATATGCGAATATTTAAGGGTTTGAATCTACATGAAAAATTAATGTTAGTTTGCTTTATACATTATGGTCCAAAAATGTTTGCTTACAAAAGCTCGGGGTATTGAAGTTTTAGGAAAAGAATGGAAATTAATTAATATTTTCAGAACCGCTTCAGATATTTCACTAGTGTAGTGAAAGTTAATAAAGTTGCATATTTTTTAATGCAACAAATATTTTTAGCTCTAACAGTGGCGTGCGTACGGGTTTTGGCCTTTACGTTTAAAAAAAATGGTACGCCAATGGTTTTTTATCAAATAAATATTTTTGAATTCCCCCTCAATTTAAAACAAATGATCTCTCTCGAATTGTTTTCCTTCGATGCGCCATTTTTGAGTAAAGAAATAAAGACCGTTATATTTTCTAACTTGCAAATTATTATTAATTTAATTGGAAAAATTAAACACATTAGGGATAATGAACAACAACAACTGACAACATAAACATAATATTAAAACCAAGAAAATTATTACAAAAATTGTTGAAAATGGCCCCCTTTACTTAGTATGCATGCTTCCGCCCTCCTTCTCATGGAATTGGGCACTCGTTGAAATATCCCGCGAGTGTTTTTTATCACAAGCTGAAACTATTCTTTCTCTTAATTCCTCTACAGTGTTAATGGGACTTGTGTACACTAGTGTCTTAAAATCTAAACTGTTGAGGTCTGGAGACCTTGGTGACCATTCTTGGGGCCCACCGCGGCCAATCCAACGATTTGGATAAACAGTTTGTAAATAATTACGAACCGCTACACTGAAATGCGTTGGTGCACCATCATGCATGTACCACATATTGTTTCTTATTACTAAAGAACATCATCAAGCAGCAAAGGCAACTACTGTTGAAGAAAATTGAGGTAAGTCTGTTCGTCAAGTCGTCCCGCCAAGCAGAATGGGCCAATAAAGTGGCTGCCAATAATTCCTGCCCATACGTTAACCGAAAATTGGTGTTGGAAATGGGTTTCGGTTACGGCATAGAGATTTTTTTCTGCCCACAAATGATTATTGGCATTTCTAGAAAAATTAGCTTCGTCCGTGAACAGAATCATTGATTCAAATTGCGGATTTTGTGTAATTTTTTGAAGATACCACTGACAAAAGGTCACACGCCTTGGAAAATCAATGGAAAGTAATGCCTGTGCTCTTAAAATATGGCAACGATGAAACAAAAAATCCACTAAAATTCTCCAAATAATTTCATGGCAAATATTTAAGTGACTAGCGATCTTCTTCGTACTCGTTTCAGGATGTTCTTCGACTTCGTGCAGCACTGCTTCCTCAATTTCAGGTGTTGTCACACTTAGAGGTCTACCTTCAGATCTTTTACGGACATAACCAATTTCAACAAGAAGACGATGAATATTAGAAAAGGTTCGACTATCTGGCAAAGCACGACCGGTATATCTCTGGTGATAAATCCGTCTGGCTTGCTCACCGTCGGCAAGGCCATTTACGGAATGCATTTCCGGCATTTCTGCATCTGAATAATTCACCATTATTAACAAGATTGTAAAAGAAAAATAATGAAAAAGATGTCACAGCGAACAGATTTGAATAACAGAAACTTGTCAGATGTTAAAAGCCAGTGACATATTCCAGAGCAACTAGATATTTATTGCTAAATTGCATTCTTCAATTTTATTATTACATTAATTTTCACGGAGAATAGCACGATTTTTATTTTTTTATTCAAAAATGTCGCATCGAAGGAAAACAACTCAAGAGAGATCATTTGTTTTAAATTGAACGGGGAATTCAAAAATAATTTATACTTGACAAAAAACCATTGTCGTACCATTTTTTTCTTAAAAAATATCGAAGTCAATACCCGTACGCACGCCACTGTTAAAGCTAAAATTATGTTTCCATTGAAAAATATGCAACTTTATTAACTTTCACTACGTACTAAATATCAGTTAAATATCTGGGGCGGATCTGAAAATATTAATTAATTTCCATTTTTTGCTGAAACTTCAACACCCCGAGTTTTTGTAAGGAAACATTTTTGGACCATAGTTTATGAAGCAAACTAACATTAATTTTTCATGTAGATTCACACCCTTAAATATTCGCATTTCTTTAAGGAACACCCTGTATATGTGTATATATGTATGTGTGTATATATATACATACACATGTAGTATGTGCATCTACTTATGAGTTTATATGGATATATGTATATATATATATATATATATATATATATATATATATATATGTACGTTTGTATAAAATGTAAGTTAATACCCACGCGCAAGAATGTATTCTTCTGTGGGTAAATTAAGTTTATTTACGTATACCGGTGTTAGTTTAAGCTATATTTGTATGTTACGTAAATAAACTTTTTATTATGATTATTATTATTATTATTATTATTATTATTATATAAGGACATTTGTTACGGAAAAACGATTTAAATATGTTTGGTGTAAAAACGGAAATCTTTCTAAGACGCTTGAAAAATCTTCATCGTTAAGAATGTCGATGCTCTAAAAAATGTTCAAGCTCGACTAATGGCCAGTCTCAGTGTCTATTAACAGAATACCAGCGGTGTAAAATCCGAGTCAAATCAATTCTATCATAATATCTGTGCTACCCTTTATACCAATATGTATCACCAAAGCTTGGCTAAAAGAAAGTATTTGTGACAGTGAGCTATTCAACCAAAGCTGCTCGGTCTTTAGAAGGGATAGAGCAAGTTTTGCTTCACAAAAAAGGATGGAGTAGGTGTGCTAGTTGCCGTGAAGAATTCATTTGTTTCGCGTCGCTGTCCTCAGCTGGAATCTGAAGTTGAAGATTTGTGTAAAGTAATCACTTCAATCGACCAAAGAGATGGTGTTAAGTTACACGTGTGTAGTGATTACCTGCCACCTAACGATGAATACGCATACGCAGCTTTTGTGAGTCACTTAGAATCGAATGAAATATTATTCCAACGGCACAATGCATTGATGGTGAGTGATTTTAACCTGCCAACTGTCAGCTGGTCCCCGACACTTAATAATAAGTTCTTAGCGCTCCTTCGAGTCGACGAAAAAGCACGCAATCTCATTGACATGTTGTCTTTGTTGAAACTCGTGCAGTTCAACTCAATTGATAATGACAGTTATAAAATATTAGACCTGATACTTAGCAACAAAGAATTAGTCACCAATGTGAGTCGGGCAGAAGACAGTCTGGTAGATAAAGACGACCACCATCCAGCTATCTTGTTTGATTATCAGTATGACCATTACAAACTACTTTCGCAACACAACTTGAGCTTCCGTAACTTCAACAAAGCTACCTATGATAGTATTGATAATTTTTTACCAAGGCAAATTTTGTTTGAACACAAGTCCGTTGATGATGCCGTTGATTTATTCTACAAAACGTTATATGATGTAATTGATAGATTCGAGCCATTATGAAAAATAAGAGTTCCCATTTATTTTAAGACTGATACCGTAAAAACAATCATAGAGAAACTCGGATAGTGGTACGCGTGATATCCGCCCACATAATGGTGTCAAACTATGCTCTATAAAAATGGCGCCGAAGATAGCAGCGACCAAAGGGAGGCAGGCCTTTTGTAAGATGGCAGGAAAGATCGGATGCAACTGGCCATGATTCATGCACTAGAAGGCTGGACCCACATACTAAAACTTGGATTGACAAGCCAGCTGTGCGGATACTACTACACTGAACCGTTCCTTACAGGGCATGGCTGTTTTGACAGCTTCCTGAAAAGGGTAAAAAGGAAATAGTACGCGAACTGAGTATATTGCAACGAATAGAAGGATACTCAGAATCATCTATTTGAATGTAGTAGATGGGTTGACTACCAGAAACAGCTAAAATTGAACACACGGTGCCCCCATACTGCGCTGGGTTGGCAGAAAGTTGGCGACCCTTTGTTTAAGAAAAACAATATTTTGCAAAACTGGTGTCGCTTGATTACTACCGGTTCGGGAGGCATGTTGCAATTAAAACTAATCAACGCAATGAAAATATGTACATGGAGCATAATATGAATTGTGCATTCAACAATAGTAAATAAATAATTATAAACTATTATTTTGTAAGTGATGTTTTCAGTATGATTTGGAAAACATGAACTATTTGATAATGCTAATGAGCCTTAAGAAAAGCAAAATACATTTGCAAAAGCTGAACAAATAAAGATTTCAGAGGTATTCCCTCTTCTGCCAACAATTCCAAAAACTTACGAGCCATGACTCATCGCTTATAGTAAGTCATACTGCTCAGAAAACAAATGAGGTCTCTAATAAAATTGGGAATCAAAAAAAAGAAAATGACCGATACCAGATACTAATCTCTCTTAGGTTTTATCATCACGGATTGTTGAAAGAAGTTATATCTTCAGCTTTAAATCTGTTCCCTGTAAGGTTGCGGCTTACAGAGGATTCTGTAAGCAGCATTTTTTAAATACTCTGAAAGCCTTACTTACAAAAATATTTTTAGACATTACTTATTGTTTTTCCTAAATAATTGGCCACCAAACTACTGCTAGCCCAGCACACTATCTGAGAAAAATTGATTACCTTTTGTTTTTGCTTGTTTTTTCCGTCCTAACATGGTGTAGTGGGCAACGTGTTAAAGGAGGTATGTCAGCCAGCCGAGCATAGCTGGACAGGGGCAGGCACGTTTTCATCTTTCCCCCAAAAAACTGCTTTAAACAGATGAGCGATGGAACCTTATTTCTGGAGGTCCATATTGACCTACCCGTCGACCCCTGAAAACTGCAACGCGGCAACCGGCATACTTCATTGCTCCGAGCACGCAGTACGAGATATCTGGGATAACAAATACCCTAGTGTTTTGTGACACCGGCTCTCCAACTATTCCACGTTCTTGTCAATTTTGTGCTACTGTCGTAAGTGGGATATCACAGGCACATTATACTAGGATCCAGGTGCAAGATGATTCCATAGTTGATGCAACGGATAATTCTCGGAAACTCTCAGACAGGGTCTTCCTATGACTGTAGGTATCAATATAGATTCTTCTCTCTCGCCCATGACATCAATAAAGCTCTAGCTATTAAGTATAATGAAACATACATCCAATTATTCAAATTCTATGTAGGAATATACATGATCAACCTCAATTACATTTCTTCGTATAAAAATTATACAACTGTTTCCTTGCCATTGGAGAACTATTACCCCATCATAGCAATTTATTATTCCTGAGCTGTTTCTGAGCTATAAAGTAATATCAAGATTCACCTAATACTTCCAACTTCCTCCATCAAGGAGCATTAAGGCGCACACTGTTATTAAGGCAATAAGTATTATGTAATCCGAAAGAGGGATATATACCTGTAAATATGGAAAGTTTATACAGTGCTGGACTTATAGTACAGGGTTGTATTGAACGGAGTATACCTTACTAAGAAATTTCAGGAAGAACATTTTAAATGTTTGTTTATATTAGTATTGACATAAGGATTATTTTTTTTCACTTTTACTCAAGTCATTTCCAATACTACATACCTTGTACAGGAACTTAGGTGCATGGCATGCCAAATTGAAATGTATGAAAAGTATACTTGGTGTGAGCACTCTCTTTCCGGTCCTCAAATAATATTTATGATTAGTGATAGTAACGTATGCATTTTTAATGACTAACATGAACAATACGGATCTTGATGTGTCTTTAGTTTCGTAAATATCTCACCGTTTGACGTTGTTGTATCGGACAGCAGCTCACAAACGTTGATTCGGCCTTTGCGCATGAGCGCGATTCTCGCATAAAACTAAATCTTTATGTCAGTATTGGATGTTTGAAGAGAGGTACAAATGCGGAAAGGGGAGAAAATTAGCTTGTACAACCGCGATTGCCGCGCCAGAATGGCGCGCGCTGATACTGAGATCAGACATTAAGTTCTGGGATCGATTTTTTCTTCTTCGTCAATTCCTCTGGTATTTAGGCTCCCTAAGGACAACGATCACTAAATAGTAGTCTTCATATAGCTGTCAAAAGTAATGCTTAAGCCGAGCGATTAAGTCGTTTGGTGTTAAAAGAAACGCATAATCTCTTTTCTGAAACTGCAACAGATTTACTGATCTTTGGCACATGACCTGAAGACTTATTTTTCTCGCAAACCTTGTTTTTGTTTCACGATTGGTTTCTGTTTTCGTACAGATATCAATTTTAGCCTTCACGAGCCTCCCTGTCCAGTCCGTTAAAAATGCTCTAAGATAACTCTCAACCGTCATCTTGAAATTCTCAACTCCCACCTTTACGTTACGACATAGTGCTGCATCAATTCCGTCAACCCGCTGACTTGACCCCTGTGAAAAATAAGTAAAGGGGTCCCTTTATGAAGAGCACTGTATAAACGTAATTGATTAATTGATTTGCAACATCGTAAACTGGCATCCTAAAGCCCTCTATTCGACCAAACTGTTCGATATTTTTTGAAAATCTTTTTTTATAGTGATGCCCGCCACATCTATTTTATGCCGTTTGATCCTTTTGCATACAGAAAAAAATGTAATTAATAATGAATGCCAAATTTCTGCTAGAAAATAATATATTTGTCATTAAAACATTCTTTTGGAGTAGTATACAAGAGATCTGGTAACTTTCTCTGAAAATACTACTCGTACTACTAGATAGTAGACAGTAATTCTGACTATATTGTCTTAACGGGTTTTATTCTTCCCCTGCGTTTATATGAATTATTTCATCATGTTGATACCTTGGACATCCGATAGTGCTTCAGTTAAGTATTTTTATTTGTGATGACAGTCTCATTATAACTTTTAGAATTTGCAATTAAAATAATGTTTTGGCAAGTACATTTAACTTTCTTGCCTTGCTTTTGATTCAAGTTATGATGTTAACATGTACCGTAAATATCTCTGCAGCTTTAATTTTTTGTGTTACCAAACGGTTGAATTCCACCCCTGTTGAAAAGTATAACGTTCACCTCGCCATAGTCTTCACATTACTGTCAAATGTAAAGCTTAAAATTTGAAATTTGGTGGGGAGGCGCGTTCGAGAACAAGAATACAAGGGGTGCAAGCGGCAGGATAAAAATATATGGGAAGGGAGGAGAGCGCCAGAGTTAGTTCTTACAACTCATTTATTATTCATTTCCCGAATCGCTCGTTAAGGCTTGCCACACACCAGCAATGTGTACGAAGAAGTCTATAAATGAATAACAACTTTCGTTTATGTAAGCCGTGTTTTTGTTGTTTTTACCAAAGTAGGCGTTGGGGCAAGCTCAAGATACCAATGAGTGGTATACTTTAGGCCCGTATCGTCAGTCGACCCTACAATTGTAGGGCGCGTTTATGGCCTCCTTGATTGTCATACTTCTTTCTCTCCTTCAAAAATTTCTAGATTACACTTGTCCCGTGTTAGCGTCAGCGATCTCCTATTGTAAAGATATGTTTTCTTTTTAAATTGTAGGAAATTTCAGGCTGATAAAACATGATATAACTCAAAAGCAAGCACAATTTGTTGCAAATAGATGTTTGTGACATAACCTCAAAATAGAGCGCTGACATGGAGAAGTAGAAAACTATGACAATCAAGGAGGCCATAAAGGCGCCCTACAATTGTAGAGACGACTGACGATACGGGCCTAAGACAGTTTGGAGGCTAAACACATGAACAAAGTTGCTATTACTGAAGGCTAGCGTGCAAGTTTCCGACGAGGTAACAACATTCCAGTCACATTTCTGTTTCACCAACAATTTAACTAAAACAGCGATTAAATCAATTTTTTTATCTAAATTTTAGGCATTCACCTGTGCGACGGTAACTATTTCGTAGCTGAGCTATGTCAAACAAAGCAGCTAAGTAAAGTTCATAGAAAATGCTAAGGGTAAAAAATGCTTAATCTCATTTTAAGAGATTCTTGGAATGTCATACCGCCTCTCATGCTTTGTTGTGAGTTAAGTTGTTTCGCAGATTCGGGGAATAATAATACTAAATGCTGAATTTATTGGCATGTAATTTCATAGAACTCTTTCTTTTTAGCAATATAATCAGCATATCTTAATTGCTGAACATAGGGCATACTTGCAAAAAATGTGTGATAAAGAATTAATCCAGTTTTTATCACACCTTGAGTATCAAAAAATCAATTTTTCACATGGTAGCTGAGTTCTAGCATGGATTTCTAAAGCCAGCATTGTTCATTCAAAAATTAGCAAATTTCTATCATGTTCAGTCATTTCCTGAACAACAAATAGATCTGCTCACTTTTTAAAACCGCACTATTGAAGCTTCTTTTTAATCTGCAACAAGATGCTTACCTGAATTTCATATTAAAATGGTGTGTTTTGGATGCAAACTGAAAAGTGAAAGAATACCTACCGATATATGTATATTCATCACTTAATAAATAAATAACCTAATTTCAGCATATCTTGTATAGGTTGTGTTACTATCCATCTAAACGATCAGTGCTTTGCTTTCTTTCCTACAATATTCTTTACATGGTCTATGTGTATAAATAGGCATTTAACATGATGCTATAGCTAGATTTGCTCACTTGGGGATCGAACTTGGTACCCCTTTGCGCATGGCGTCACTCGGTGACAAATGTTCCGCTCGTCGGTATAAAATTGGCATTGTATTAGATCGTCTTCCTCTGATATTTGGAAAAATTGCCTAACTTTCTTTTGTGTTATCGATCTTACATGATAATTATATTATTATTCAGAACGTGTTATTTTTTATTCTGGTGCTTTGTCAATACAATTTAATGAAGTATATATATATAGAAAACATTGGCGTTATAAAGTTTCACTTTCGAAAAATTAGTAATAAGTAAGTTCGAAATAACTTAAGACTTTGAAGACAGGCAGTTTTTCAGGCTGAAATTTCTTTAGAGCTCCAGATCAAGGCACTTATTTTTTACTGAAGTAAATTGGTTTCAAATAATATATTTCTGTATCAGTGACATCTATTAATCTGTTATATCAACTTTTTATTCAGAAAAAGGATAAAGAATAGGATACAGTATATGTGGAATCCTTATATTTTTTTATAAAATGGTTTTTCATCATCTTTTTCATGGGTAGGTGTTAATAAAAGTATTTTATCTTACTAACCAGTCTTATTAAGTTTATTTTACAATTTTCATCATTTTTTTTTCTTCCCAATTCTGGATTTTTATTTTATTTCTATTTAACATCCGGATTTTAAAATAAAATTTACATCTAAAAAAATATGCTTGGCATCTGCACTTATACTAAATAGCTTTTGGTAAACTTTAATGACCCTGCGTATGAAATTTTTGAATGTATGGTCGAGTTCACATCTACATTTAATTAGAAAATTTGGGTTTGAATTTAGTAAATTACCTTCGGAAAGATGATTTACCCAGGAAAATGACATTTCATTACTGTCTAGAATATAATCCAATCCAGACTTTCACTTCAGAACCGATTGTTGGCAAACTTGTCTTTGGAAAAATGAAGTAAAGCCAATTTGAAACTTCTTTGCTTTTCTTGTTCTTGTTGCTTGGACAACCCGCCCGTGCACAGTACACCATAGTTAAATGTTAATTACATTATATTTCATATAGAGACTAATGAAACTAATCAAAGACTATGCGGTAAAGCGCCATATAAAACTGTAAGTTTGTCAATCGACTCTGGGGATTTTAGTCGCCGAGTGACGCCGCGCATGGGTTTACCTTCTCGAATAATACTATCATGGGCATTCAAGGCACTTGGCACTTACACACTTTCATATTTGTGGTTCAGATGCAGAAGTGCAGGCTTATTAAAGTGGTGGATAATAGGATCCGGCATAAGAATGAGAAGATGCTTGTATACCAAAGACTATGTAATGCATGTGTATGGCATCCTCGAAGCTCATTATTTATTAATTTTGGCCTTACTTGTTGGAAGAGCGAATGCTTCTCCTTCTCTATTTTCTCTCTCTGTCATTTGATGTTCCTATTAGATGGTTAAAATTTTCCCCTTGTCGCTTTAATGATATTTATCGGTGAATATACTGCTCGAATGTTTTGAGGGATAGTGGCGGGTCGAATACCACTTGTTACAATTTCCGGTTCATTACCATTAGGCACTTTACCTACTTGGAGTGGAGATTTTGAACGATTGTTATTGGGGTACCGCTTATGCGTTAAAAAGTAGAAGTAATATACAGGATGATTTTATAGTGTGGGCTGTGTTCATTCTATTTCAGAAAATTACATATAAAAATTGTAGCCAAGAGCACTTACTTGGAAAATATTTTCATCTCTACAGATTGATTCATAACTACATAGTGACCCAAACATATATTATTCCAAATGGAAAGGTCAAGATTTTACTCCAGATTTGGATAGGCCCTTTTAAACGAATGACTTTTATATTACATATTACGCGATCTCATTTTCGAATTGCTGAGATATTGTACATATTATCGAAAAAAGAAAATTATCTTTGGCAACTCTCACCTCCACACCTTCTATAGCTAGAGCACCGGATTTTTTGTGACAAAATTTAATTACCTCATATTTTTTCCTATCTACTTACTTTTATAGTTTTTAGGACAGATTATACAGGTTGGTCAGGTACGCAAAATGTACGATGTTTAATGGAACACCCTGTATATTTCCACATTCCTTGATTACCCCTTCTATGTACAAGCCTTTCGTCTTATATCAAGGTAGGAAATATTGCAATACTTTTCAAAATAAAAATTAGCTTTTAGTGGCTATCCGGAGATCTTTAGAAACAAAGAAGATGGTAGACAAGGACCAGTCGACCGTGGCGCTACCACCCGTTAGCTTTTTCCAGGGTTTCTAAGGAGAGTCCGCATCTCCCCAAACTTAAGCTACGCAGTCAGTTTTCTTCCTTTTCCCTTTACAACAAAGGCATAAGATATTATGGACCCCTCGAATACTGAGATTTCCGTACTTCCTCACTCCACTATCAGAATATCTGGGTGGAGGGTCGACTTGAGGGGAACAACATTGATTAGTAGTAAATCTCCTTCACGAACATCTGGAGGATTAACAGCAACATTGTTAGTGTTCACCACTATCTGCAGTCAAATCATCCCGCCATACTTTTCTTGGCGGAGACAAAAATCTCTGACTGTGCTCCGACTAATCATCTTAGCTTTCCAAATTATGAGATGCACTCCAATCTGAGGAAGAACGGTGGAGTTCTGGCTTTTGTCTGCATCAGCAGTTCCTGCTCCAGAGATGTTTCTTTGGAATCACGCCAGAAGACAACTCCAAGCTATCCCCGTTTATTTGCTGCCTCTAGCGCTCCCCCTCGGACCATAACTGGGATGACCTACTTGAATACCTCGCTGTCAAGATCGACGAAGCGGTTTGCAATGCCGAAGGCCAACATAATGTAACAATGAGGCACAGGGTAAGTTCGCAGCGTGAAGTCAGTCAGCCTTTTGGGACGCTGACCAAGCAGATTGAAGGGAACTTGTCAATGAGCGGGCTTCCACCACTTACGTGCCAAGCTGGAACGATAGTAGCCTAAGGTGAAAGTACTTGTAAAGATCTGTGCTGTCAACTCCACCATCGTCGTCAACGTGGCGGTGCGATTTTTGCTCAGAATTGAATTATTAATACTTGTTGAAGGGTATTAAATGCAATATATTGAAAAACACTTCGATGATGAGTTCCTTTCTTTAATGTTGCATAGGAACTATCTACCAGCTCCACTTTTCGCGGATTTTAATTTTTTTCCAACTAAGTAACTTTAGGAAATTAAAAGTTCCTGCCTTCCGGGCAAGCATCGTTGGTATGGTCCAATCACATTTTCGCCTGTACACACTATTCACATATGTGCGCCGAAAATTAGAATATTAATAAGATCATATAAGGCCATTTGCATAATTAGGACTATATGTGATTTTACTAATGGAAATGGTGTGTGTGGTTTAGGCCAGAGCTGATAATATTGACCAGAAATTTTAAATATTCTCGCTAGTTGTAAACCAGTAGCGTTCAGATAATCTATAATATCAAAAGCTATTATTTACTATCCACCCCAAAACACCCGATAAGCAACGGAATGCACCCTCCAAACATCAACAATACATTCCAAAACAGTTGAACTTTAGAGCCGTGACACTCGGTATTCCTGGGGTATAACTTTAACTCGTTTTTTCGATGAATCATGTAATACCTGAAACTTATCCTGGTCCTATAGTTTTCATGCTCATGATTGCTTGGCCGCTCAACGACACGTGGACAATTATGGAGTCTTGCTTTCTCAATGGAGTTAATTAATCTACTCGTAATTACAATTGCTAGAATAACTTTTGACTTTTCAAAAAGAAACACAGATAGTGCTGCTTCCAGGCAAACTTAGGCTAATTTGGCTAACAGTTAAAATTGGCTGTGATCCAAGGCCAAAGTATCAACATACGACTTGCTAGAAATGAAAATTTCGGAATTTGAGGGTAAGTTATACAGTACTGTATAATCCTAGCAAAAGTTGCAAAGTCAAGCATCCTATGTATATGAAGGTGCAACTCATGAAATGGCACTTAAAAAAAGCATAAATAGCATAAATAGCTACCATTCAGTGGAAGGTGATGCAAGAGATGTTTATCTATCGGTATCGGTCGAGGCACTGCTGGTGTACAAGGCTCAGGTTATATGTGACTTATGGAAACTAAGGGTAATACAATTAAATTAAAAGAAAATGGAAGACAAGTTGTGATATAATGTGGAAAAGGAAACTGCTGTTTATATTAGACTAAGGAACGGATCTCGGTGCGGATTACCACATCGTACACCTCCTTACTAGACCAGAGAGTATGGAGATTTTGATTAAGAACATTTTACAATAAGTGCAACAGTAAATGTTCTTGGTGATATCGTTAAAATATTCCTTTCAATTCGGAGCCATGATAGGGCTGGAGCATTGGTCGCCATTTTGGTAAACGCGTCTGATCAAATACCTGGTAAACCAACTTGATAGGGAATCAGATTATGTAGCAATTTGCTTCCAACAGTTTTCATGTTCGACATTTTCGCTTATAATGGCTAAGCTAACAATCTAAGCGTATACTCAGTTTTTTGTAACGGATAAACTTTGCTACAAAGAAGGTCTCTTACATTTTTTTGGCAGCTTGATGGTTAAAAACGTTCCTGCGATATACAACACTATGTCACATTATGATAACTCCACAGTCCCACAATTATTATCTAAGATATGATTTTTAGTTGAATACATTTTCTTACTGCCATGTGTAATTATGAATAATGTAGTAAATGACCAATAACCTAATGATACTGCTTTCATCTGTCCGATCATAGACAGCTCACTATGCATAGCTGTTTAACGCTTTTGGAGAATCTAAGCTTGGTCACAAGTAGGACAATGACCAAAAGCAGAGCTACGTTTTCTCTATCGGAAGTATAAGGCCTATTCAAATATCATCGCACAAGTGCTGTCTATGACCAGAATCACCTTCACACTAATCGGTCATGGTAATAGGTGGCACATATGTGCCATCATATTTGCATACCTATACCTCATACCTCCAATAGAGGTAACTTTGCCCTGCTTTCGTTCTTTGAACTACCTGAGACCAAGCTTGGACCGTGCTGAGGATTGCCAAAAGCATGAAACAGCTGTACACGGCTGGCTGCCTGTGGCCAGGCGGATCAAAGCAGTTTTATTAGTTTCATACGGTGGGTGGACTATTATTTACTATATGTGCCAGAACCGACGGCATCTAGCGGTTACAGAGATTACTCTATTTTCAACGCGAACTGTTCCAACAGATAGCGGCCAAACACTCTCCCTGTGGTTGATTCTGGTAACAGATGATACTTGTGCGATTATATTTTAATAGTTGGTAACGCTGGCGTATGACATCACTCCCTTACATTAAAATCGCTGCAATTATTTCTGAGGATTCGCAGTGGCAAAAGAAAATCTGATGGAACTAAGAGACTTGCAATTTCATGATGAGAAATCATCCGAGAATACTACATTTTCCACACTTACCTGCATTACGTAAAGTTGTATCCTTGATCATAGATAATGATCATGGGAGTTAACCTCGAGTGAAATAATATTGCATGCTGGCACGTAGAGCGCGCGTACATGGCTTACGGAGCATATTTTTGTAACGCATTTTTAACTTTTACTCCTTATTCTCCATAAAATAGTAATGAGAGTATCCATAATTTTAGATTACAAGTCTAGTATTTTCAAGTAGGTATATATACCTGTATATATATATAACTACTTGTAACTTTGATGTTGAATTTCACGTTAGATCGTATGGTACAACTGTATCGGATCAAAATGATGGAGAATTGGATTCTGTACACCAATGGCCCTATCACATTTTGTTTAATATAGATAGTTTGAGAGATAATTGGCTACAAGTGCGTTTCTTAAAATAGCGGTTAATGCAATAGCCCTATAATGACCCAAATTTGGATTTATCATCGCAAAGACGTATTCTATATAATTAAGAAAACCTTCTTTTGCACTTTTTGTAAGGCAAGAATTACCTGTTCCGACCCAGTTGAAATGCAACAAGTGCAACCGATATCACTTTGGGACACATAGAGGATGAGTAAGACGACTTCGGGAAAGTCTCGGACTTTGGTAAGGTAAGGTATACTTTAGCGCATATCGCAAATATTTCATTTCTTATTTAAAAATAAAAGTTTAGGATGTAACTTAAATGAAAGTATCATTTTTTCTTTGAGGAACCCTCTGCTTGCGTTCCATGGTAATAATTTAGAATACAATACTGTTTTATACGCTGTGTTTTTTGACGTTTTTCAAAGAAAAAGATCTAAAACTAGCCTTATAATAAGCTAAAATGACAGTTCCAAATACATACCTCAAATGATGGTTTCTTCTGGGTAAATTGTTTAGAGGTGTTGTGTTAAAAGTTCCCAATGTTTTCTTGAGGCCTCTTAACTTTTTTTCAAATTTCTTTAAAAGCATTGTAGTTTTTGCATTTATAATAAATGTTTGAAAGTAGAAACAATTCTCAACTCCCATTTTATGTCTCATTTCTTCACAGATAAGAGAAATGTTGTCCATTGTTGCCAAATTGTACGTTTTGTTGAATGAAATACGTAATTAAAAAATGAAGTTATTTGAAAAAAATATGTTATGGAAATGGCTTGTTTTCTAAGTAGTTAACCCAATATTTATTGAAAATTAGGTGAAACTTTGACTAGTATGTGCATAAACAGTGAAAAGTTCACCAGCATCTCGTGAGATTTAGAAAAACAAGGAGGTAGTTCCAACAGAAATTGCATATAAAAATACATAATAGTTCATAATAGTTATTTATCGATCGTTTAGCCACCATACGGTGCTTCCAGGGAGCACCAATTGGAGGCGGTCGATAATCACTCCCCAATTCCTTCAATAACTCATCATTAGGAATTCACCTTGAAAAAGAGGAGCTGAAAGATAAATAAATATATTTGAAACATTGTGTATGTATATACATATCTAGGTAGAATAAATAAATGTAAATAACATACCAACAAAGCGGTTTTCGGGGTCAGAATGGTTCACTTACCTTGTGAACATACCCCGCTGCACTCAATTTATTATATGCCCTACACATATCCGTATGGATGTCGGATCCGGGACGAACATATTGCTGAATTATGGGGATGAGCGCCTCGGCGACACCTCCACCATCCTGAGATCTTCTCTTCTTGATTTTTCGATAATTCCTAGTACCCAGTGGCCTTCGACGTTGCGCCCTCGATTGTACTTGTGCTTGCCAAGATTCGTCGATTTGGACCACTGTGCCAGGTCCACCCAACAACTCAACGTCTGGTGTTAATGTTAAAAAATGATCAACAACCATTTCTCGACAATATTTTTATCTAATATATGTATATTACAACATAGATATACTTGAATAAATTCATAGCTGTCATACCAGAATGCGGTGGTAGGTGGAGAAAGATGTTGTTCGGCACCAGGATTATCTATTTCCTGGGCAGCGTCACTATCGCTCCAACCTCTCGTGAAAGCGTACAGGAGTCTGTGAAAAAATTCATTAAGATACAGTTACAATTTTTACAAGCATTATAATCGTCAGATTTGAATTGGTGAACTTTTTTTCTTTTCGTATTTATACTGGTTAAAATACAATCATCAATCTTATTCAATAATTCTTCAAGTCCAAACATTCTAAAAAGGAATGAATTATAATGTAACATAATATTGGAAAAAACTAACCGAAGCACTTTTGGGAAGGGCATACGAGATTCTTCAAAAAAAGTGCCATTGAATATAGATACCGTAGGGTAGGAAGTAGATTTTGGACAGTAAAATCTGCCGCCCACACCTCCAAATGTTACTTGCATCGTAATCCTGTCCGATTGCACATTTCTGCCTTCGAAATAATCCCCGTTCTTTGGCAGACTCAATAGCCTCTTCCGGCTCTCTGGGCAAGGAACAAAGGTCATAGGTAGCCATATCTACGTTGAAAAGAAAAAACCATTATAGTATAGATACAATTACTATATGAACACGTACGTACTCAAAAAACTTCACAGATATTATGAAATCAATCACAATGTTAAAGAAAATCTCCGAAAATCGTAATAAAATTCTAGAAATGGAAAGAATTTGACAAGACAAATCAAATTCTAATTCTGGCGCGGCATTTGTTTTAATATTGACAAGTCAAAACGATTCATGATTTGGCAACATTGCAACTAACGGAAAAATTGACAGTGATGGTGATGCAGTGGTGGGAATCTTTATCTTAAATATAAGAAACGATTACTTGACAATAGTTTATTTTAATCATAAAAATAATACAAAATTGCTTTATTGCGATTAATATTGTCACAGTACTATACAGTGTATGTTATATTCTTATAATTTCGAGCATTCTTTTGTGCAAAAAGCAAAAAAAGAGTATAAAACAGTATTCTATTCTAGATTATTACCCCTAAAAATGCAACTTTGAAGTTAGCGGAGGGTTCATTAAAGAAAACATTTTCGTGAAAGGTACATCCTATTCTTTCATTTTAAAATAAGAAATGAAATATTTGCGATAGGCGCTAAGGTATAGTTCAGCCAGACTTTGAAGGAGCAACCACACATTACACCTAAAAAGGATTGTAAAGGTATTCCTTCTCATATCCACAATTTTTCAAATTACAAAACCATTATCAAAGTTGGCAAGAAAATTGATGCAATGGATATATTTTTAATTTCCACATAACTAAGGCCAGCAAAATTAAATCTGGGGAAAGCAATAGTAATTAGCTCCTTCCTATGTACTAATCACAGATCATACGCAAAATACATTTTAATATGTTCTAAAAGGAATTACGTGTACAAAAACGTAGGAAAAGGAGTTTTCTCTTTTCACATTTATTAGTGACCAGTCTCCATATCTCACTACTAGTTATAAAAGTGCCTCAAGAGATTGTAGGTATGAAGTGTTACCTTGTAAGTTATAAGAAATGAAGCCATATAATGGCAGCCCATATTTACTAGCTATTCTAGTCACAAAACTGATCTTCCAGCCTATATCGAAACAACCTGTGTTTTGTTTATGCAATCAAGCTGGTAGAACGGTGAGCGCTTAGTGCTCCCTGAGTCACAAGATGCACATGTGATGAACGACACCTGTCCGTTTCATCAAAGTGAACCTTCATTCAGAGATCCCAGGAAACGGATGTCATAGGTGGCAGTAAATGAATCCAAGTCTAATTCCGTACACGTTAGTTCACATATCAATACTATTGACCTTCAATTCGTTCGAACTAGTTCATACCTATACATTTAGTCAATAATCCTGAATAGAAGCAGAATTTGTTAAAAAAAACATCAATGACAACACGTCCTAGATTCCCAATTTACCTGGAGTATGAGCTCCGACTCATATTTTTGAGGCGCACATTGGTGTTATATATCCTAGACAGGCAACGTGTCAGTCTCGTCTGAAAATGCAACATAAAATTTCACTTACGTTGTCAGGTTGTAAGTCACAACCTTAAAATGCGTAATATAAAATATCAAAACTTCAATAAAGCGAAACAAGAACAGAAGTAGTTGGAAAAGAAGATATATACCAAAATAAAAAGTATTTATTCTCATGCATGAATATATTTAGACCTATTTGTTTTGGTTTCCAATTTAGATTTGAGATTCTCGTAAATATTTTTCAATGATCCATTACAGACTAACAGCTCCATCTATGAAAATTGTTTAATTAGACTACAAACGTCCACAAATTACATATTTGCAATGTTTTCGTTCGCACACGGAACCTCTTGAAATGGTCACCCTTTGACTGTTTAAAGCGTTGTTCTTTGGCAGTTTCGAAAAATCACGTCATTTGTCAGGCTGTATGAGATTTTCCAGAAATACTGTTTTTTTATTCGCTGAGTTTACTTCTGCATTACTGTTTCAAATAGACCAAGCACACTACTCACTGAGTTACATTTAGCAGTTCTAGTTTCTTAGGGCTCATTGATTAGGTCGAAAGGACTTGACTTATACATTGTCGATATACGGTCTCTATCATTTTTATGAAGCTATTCAGAGTTACAGTAACTTCTGTAGAATATCGGATCGGAGCTATACATTTAACCTATAAGTTTTTGGAGATTGAATGCTTCCCATGTGGGTTAGACTAACAAAAATTGTTATTTTTGAATGTTCTGTTTACCTGCATTTTCAAATAACAAGATAGTTTTAGTGTGAAAACATAGTGTAGTTCACTTCAGCGCGTACCTGGCCATTCAGGTACATTACCCCGGTATCACTAAAGAGTGGTTATAGCAGGATAGGACATTGCGTGTAATGTCTTTGAAATCTGCTGGTTGGCTTCATTCTCCTTGGTTTGGCCTGTATTACTGGTTTACAACAAAAACACAACGATATACGAGCGAACCGCCCTAGATTCGCCGGTTCGCTCATAAACATCTACCCAGGACCATGCAGTGTTGCCAAGCCGACAGAAAATGTTTAGAAACTGCTACATTTATACTGAACTGCATGAAGTACAATTCTTTTTATGTTTTTTGTCAGTTACGTCACAACGTCATACGTAATAAGAAAATAGATTGTACTGACAGTACGGATCGGGCAGCTTAATTTTTTTAGGCGAATTGCACACTGCGCAGGCCAATCCTTAACGCGGCTGCTACTTGCTCCTGCGTGCGCGCACACACACACACACACACACACACGAATTCTGTAACAGCGGATCAATATTTTCATTTATTTTTTAAAAATAACTAAAAAATTAGGACATTGTAGTTGTATTTTCAGACATTGCTATGTTTTTATGTCGGAGATCAACCAAAGACAATTTCAAATCGCTCGCCCGTGACAATCAAGTTGTCACATTGGCAGTGCCAACGCATAAATGTGGATGACTTTATGTTGACCAGAAGACCCTTTAATGCGATGAGACAAAACTAAAAAACGTACGTCTGTGAACTTACACAACCAAACGTCTGCGCCTGTGAGGGAGCTAGATGTATGAAAGCAATTACTATAGTTTTACTGCGATCCGCCAAAAACCGTGAGATAATAACAATTTTCTCATTGTCGCATATTCCCCAGACTAGTCTTCCCAAAATGTGCTGCACACTTCCAGATGACATTTGACTCAGCACGCATTTCCACTATCTATGTTAAAATATGAATGCCGGGTGTAATAACTAAAAAAACTTCTAAAACTTGTATTTCTCGTGTGGAGAGGGAATATTGAAATATCGTTTATCTTTAGTGATTGCCCTGATCTATGCACTTGCATAAATATTTTGACGTACCTATTGAATGAAAACTTTATTTTGTAGCTTGCAAATGTGTGACAAATATCTCTACCATTAATAAATGTCCAAATAAAAGCAAATTTGCATAGAAATGTTTAATCTTTCGCAACAAATGATGGACAATCAATTGATCGAAAAAGGATTATCCATCTGGCAACACCGCATGCATGTCTCCCCAAATGACAACATGTGGTTAGACGTCAACAGGTGCTTTGTGAATGAATCTTTTTGGTTTGGCTAGTCTGTATCTCTCTAGCATCTAGCTTATTCGCCTTTCTTGGTTCAGCCCAAGGAGGAAATGTCATCCTAATTGTTAGTGGAATTGACAGCCTTCAGTTCAGTTGGGTGGCGGTCCTAGAAGCGAAAGCGATGAGTCTAGTGAGCATCTTGGTAAGATGGACTACTCCACTATGTGTGCACGCTTGGAATAGCCGAAATAATTACCCTTTTAATTTTTAGATTCTGCCACTCATGTGGAAGCAGCCTGTATAGTATAAAACGACCTTAGATAACTAAGTATTAAATTTAATTTTTATCGGAATTTGATATTCGTTGCCTACCACTTGGTAGAATTGATGATGTAATCATTGATTGAATTTTGTACAGCTTATAAGGCAATTATGAATAAAAAGCAGGGTACTGACTCGCTTTGAACTTATCCACTGTTACAAAATAGTATCAATCATAATGTGACTCAACAATCAACAATTCTGAATATGACAAACGACATAATAATCCTGCGAGAGAACGAGTTTGCCGGCAAGTGAAGCAGAAAAGACAAATGAGGGTGTATCGCCTAACCTCTAAATGAGTGCCGGGGACTCATGATAAATCTGCCTTGTTTCGCCCCCAGTGAAACAAACGAGAAGCAATGAAATTACGGCGATTATCACTTGTCTTTAATGCTATAACCCTACATCTGTTTTAGTCGTATACGACTGTTGTTATCCCGAGGTGAGGGAAGCAAAATTGCCTTCTAAAATGTCATCGCTAATTAGAAAGGATGTGTGCGAATCTTTTTGTACATGAGGGATGCTTTTAAGCATGTAATCCCCATACTAACATAGGTATGTGGTTAAGCATGTAGATATTATTCTTCCTAATGAAATCTGTAACGTAGTATAGGTAGAATAAATTTCTATGACTTACTAGTGTCATCTTCAGCATGTACAACTGGATATTTGTTTCACGTACACTTGAGTCGCAATGTCACAGAATGAAAAAGATCAACTATCAAGTGACGTCAACATCCATCCTAATTGAGATCCGATTCTCGGATTCTTATTTGCAGTTTCGTATTTGCAATGCTGATATCATTACTGGGCCTCAAATACTACCCACACATTAAGGAAAACCTATTTTTGAATTACGCGTACATTATCTGTACCTCTCAAGCCAGTTGTTGAATGTTTTAAGAACATGGACATGCAGAAACAAATTCTGACTATGCCAAAGAATCATCAGAATCCTTAAAACGTACAAAAAACAGGCTTACGGATTTTCTTGAATTACTATTGAATTATTTTTGAAACCTATACACATATTTTTCGTTGGCTATTTTCTGTCAAAATGTTCTTTCTGGATTTTAGTTGGCGAATACAATCTTTATAAAACATATATAAAACAACCGTCCTTTCCTAAACAAATGATAGACAATAAAAGCATAACAACTTCAAGACTTGGACAACAGTGGGTGACAAATGGCACAACTTCAATATTGGTATAGTACCGACATGTTGATTCTAACTTCGACAAGTCCACCTAAATATACGGTAGAGTGACCTATCTCCATTTCAATGCAAAGTTAAAGACGCTGAATATATTTTAACTAAAGTGAAAAAGTTTTTCGCGGTCTAGTCTCAATTTTCGCCCCATATCTTCAAACTGTGCTCTGAAAGGAGTCACTAAATTATAGATTCCCTTTGTTTCATTTGCCCCTCATATGGAAATAATGAATAAATAAATAACATAGGCTCTATAACAGATATGCATACATTCTTAATGAGAATAGTTTAATAATTGTTAATCTATCAGCTTTGTTTTAATTGCTCTCAATGGATTTGTAGATCGACTGCGAGTGCCTCTCTGATTGATATGATCTAGACAATTAGACAGAAATCAATAAGAAGCGATCAGTTTAGCAAATTTTTCCATACTTAAGGGAAGAACTTAAATTATATATGCACACGGAAATTATATGCATAGTGCTACTAAGCGAGAGTGATTGTTTTAAGCTTGTAATACAATGATACAGCCAACTAGGTTAGAGGAACATGCAACTAAAGTAGAACTATACAATTCAGTATCAACTAGAGTACTGGCATCTAGACTTTCAAAGGCACTTGGTTAGCATCTTGTCTATAACTAGGTGCTTAAGAACGGAGGCCTCCAGCTATCAGTCTTTCATTATTTTATATGACTCTCCTCGAACCAGCAAGTTATTTCTATCGACTAAACAAATATCATTCATCATTTGTTGCAATAATAGATCAGGTATTTAAAAGAACAGCTTCTGAAACTAACAACAAACATTAAAATATGTGCAATTATAATTTCGCATCCCAAGAGGCACTGAAGTTCTCAATCCATCATGTTACAGACAAATTAGCATTTCCAGAACTATTCATGGGGATTTCTGACTGATGGCATTCGAACATTTTAAACATAGTTCCGCTATAAACATTATGACTGAACTCTAGAAGGAGCTACAACCTTGAGCGTTGATATCGGCATAATCGTGGTATTGACAACTTAAATTCATTATTTGTATCTATATTGTTAACTGCTTTGTATGACATAGCAGTACGTGAATGGCACTACTAAACATACATATTCCCTGTATTTTAGCCAATATGCAACTGAGTCTGTATCTGTATACAAGAGGTATACATCCTCCTTATTTTTACAATAGCCTAACTCAAAATATTATGGAGCAACTATCCAATGATTATATCCAATAATAGGTCTAGAAGGTTATTTTCATCACATAGTTATGGCCAAACGAATATTGGCGCCACCTGACATGTAACAATAGAATTTTTATGAGTGTACTCATAAACTAAATTTCTTTATCAGCCATACTGAGAATTCTTGTTACATTATATACAGGGTGTTCATTTGAAAACTTTTCACCACGGATTTATCGAAAACCACCGATCAAAAGAAAAAATGTCAAGACACGTCAAAAGATTTGTCAAGAGAGATAACTTTTTAACCAAAAACTACTCACCCCAAGGGTCATTCCCTTGAACATTTTAAATGACAAGGGGTATCCAGTAACACGTTCTTTAAAAGGTCATTCGAAGTCCTGTATTTTGACGCTTGATTTTTTAAAATCGGTCGATTCGTTTTGAAGAAAATTAGAAAAACCTTTATGTACCTTAATTTGTTCAGATAACAAGAAACACAGGAAAATATCACTTTTTATTTCAAGAAGCGTTCAAAATGTTGTCCGTTATTGGCAAACAATGATATAGGCGATGTTCAAATTCCTGACGGACATTTTCAAAAACATCTTCAGGGATATCACAGAAGCTTTCGATGATAAGCACAATTGATTTCAAATGGCCTCATAGAAAAAAGCTTAAAGGCGTCAATCAGGAGATCTAGTAGATCATTCTCTTTGCTCTATCCATTTATCTGGAAACTCGTCGTCTAGCCATTGTCGATCCGGAAGAATATAGGAGGAGCGCCGTCTTGCTAAGTATATTTCAGCCTCATCAAGTATAGGGCTTCCACCCTCTTTGATTTGGTTTTCAATGGTGACAGTGATAAGCGGATGGATGGTATTGTCCAACATATCCAAATAAATGGATCCATTCAAATTTCCATGAATACACAAGGGCAGAATAACTTTGTTTCCTAAAATGCCTGTCCATACATTAATTTTTTGGGGGTACTGGGTATGCCCTTCTACAAAAGCATGAGGATTTTTATTGCTCCAATACCTGCAGCTATGCTTATTAACAAATTCGTTTAGATGAAATGTGCATTCACCACTGAAGCAGATATCCTTTACATGAATGGTATAATCATTAATCGCTGCAGTCATTACTTTACAAAACTCAACTTGCCTATCAAAACCATCTCCAGTTAACTCTTGCAATATTTTCATTTTGAATGGATGAAATTTATGGATTTTGTAACTGTACGTACAGAGCCTAATGAAATACTAGTCGCTGCAACAATTTTTCTTAATGAAATATTAGGATTTATTCCAAAGTGACCTAAAACTTCAACTTGAGCCACTTCATCCAAAACTCTCCAATGATCACGTTTTTTATTTGGAACAGATCCAGTCTGAGTAAATTTAGTAGCAAGGTTGCATGGCGTTAAACGTGATGGCAGTTTGCCGAGTATATTAATTTTGGGCACCATAAATTAGAATCATTTCCACTCTTTCGGATAGTGTGTAAACCATTTTGGAAGTAAAATCTGAATCAATAAATTAATTTTCACTATCCCAAAATTGACACAAACGTAACTGAGAGCAAATTAAATTCTTTCTTTCCTTTAGCTACAAATAACTACACAGGTATAACAATAAATACAGGTCGCCCAGGATATCTGTGTTGATGAAAAGAATGCGGAAAAAATATTCGGGTTGTTATTTGGTTGTTGTCACGTCTAATCTTCTGAATTGCTGTTTAACTTGCAACATTTTGAACGCTTATTGAAATAAAAAGTGATATGTTCGTGGGTTTTTGTTTTCTATCTGAACAAATTATGATAAATAAAGATTATTCTAATTTTCTCGAAAACGAATTGACTGATCTCAAAAAACCAAACGTCAATATTTTAGTGAATGACCCTGCGGGGCCAAGGGTGAAAGAGGGTGAAGTAGTTTTTGGTTAAAAAGTTTTCCCACTTGACAAATCTTGTGAAGTGTCTCGGCGTTTTTCGTTTTATTCAGCGGTTTTTGATAAATCCGTTGCGAGAAGTTTTCAAACACCCTGTATACTAATATATTACACATTACAATATGATGTACCGAAGTAACTACATTTTCAGCATTATTGCTGTATAAAACGGTTAGCTGTCTGGCTTCCATTCCGAGTATTTTACTCAGACGACGAACACTGATAAAAAATTAACAGGCCAGCATCGGCAGTGCCGCCGCCTCAGCTGTCTGAACGAATTCTGTTTATCAGAGCCTCGTCGGCATACATAAATATGTCACATCAACAGGTGAGAATTGCCTTTTAAATAAATCAACCATTACCACAGTTTTTATAATGATGTGCATACATTTTTAATATATAGAGGACCTACTGGCTATAATCCTGTAGACAGGGACGGATTTTCGATATGATCATTACTAGTAATTGAAGGGCCATAGTAGATCATTAGGCGTAAGTAAAATAGGTGATTCGTTAAGAATAGTTTTGATCTGAAGTAAATAGAAAATTGCTGGAGAAATTGAAACAACGCTATAGCTTGCTTTGTGATAATCGCCATATAGGAAAGTATCTAAATGTTCAAGCGCAATAAGGCAATAAGGTATATAGAATATGAGATCGAGGATCCTAGTCACGCCGTGGTAATATTTCACCTAGAAAGCCATCTAATCTTAAATTTGAGAGAAGTAAGTCAACTGCTTAGTGGAACTATTATGGGTCTATCACACGCGCAAGCTTCACCACAGTACCGCAGGTAACACTGTGGGGAAGCTTGAACATGGACGTGGCTCCCACACGGCACAGTTAAGTACGCACAAGCCACATTCTTGCCAAATTCGTCGTCGTGGAAACAATGTTTCCCAATGAATAACTATTATTTCTGTTGTTATATTTTAAGGTTTTGTTAATGAAGAAGAAGACACTACTAAAGTCTAAACGTAAACGATCGAAATGGATGGAGAAATAGCTGCTGAAGTTGTTTAGTTAACATATAAATCTACTAAAGGATTTAAGAGATGATTCAAACGACTGGCGTAATTATTTATGGATGGATGAAAATGCCTATAGTGAATTATTACGCTTGGCTACGCCTCTCATTCAACGTCAAAACTCGGTTATGCGTGAGAGTATATCAGCTCACGACAGGCTGACCGCTACTTTGAGGTTCCTGGATACTGGATTCTTTTTATTTCTGTCGGAATAATCCTGGCACTTAATTTTCCAGAGCACTGCTAAGGATTTTCATAAACAAATTAATTACGTCGTGAACTCGCGATTATATGAGTGTAAATCTGCCATTTTGTGACAGTGGAACGCGTACTTACCAAACGACAACTAGCCTCTACTGTGGTTTGAACACTGAACACCCAACCACACGCTGGAAAGTACGCGCAGTCCAGGCTTGCGCAGGCCAAATTTCAAGCAAATCAAAACTCGCGCAAGCTACGCTGCGAGGTTTGCGCAAACCAACGGAATGCCAACCACACGCACAGTGTTCCATGTACAAACCGGTCTGCGTTGGTGAACTTGCGCGTGTAGTAGGCCAATTATAAAGAACTACGTAGTTGTGGTGCTGCTACCTCGGAGTTTGAATGGAATACATTCTCTCTGACAGGAACAGTAAAATAATATGGACTTCTCTTAAGAAACTCATTAAGTCACCTATGAATAGTCTACCAGATAACTTCAGTGACGCAGACTAATTAAATTCACATTTCACAAATATTCCAAGCATAAACAAGACACAAGATCAATTATAACTGCTGAACAAATATCAAAACAATCAGTTTTCCAAGGCATTTTGTTTCCAAAAGGTTGCCAAAGGATCTGTTGCAAGGGGCTTATCATCTATCAAAAATAATGCTGTATTGGCTGATGGAATCTCACTCGTTATGGTAAAGTACATTTTCACATTGTTTTTATACGACGTTATATTCATTATTAATTACGCCATAGCAACATCCTGCTTCCCAAATGCGTGGAAACAGGCTACAGTCATACCTATTCCTAGAGTACCTATTCTCACATATGTGACGCAGCTTAGACCAGTCAGGTTACCTTCCGCAAAAAATGATAATCATCTGCTTCAATACATGAGAAGTAATTGCTAGACACTCATAAATATACCTTTATGTCTAGAATCCGCTCCTGTCTCCATACTCGATCAACCTTGCACAGCGTGCGGCACAACGGCAACGCTGCGCGGCAACGAAGCGCCAAAAGCACTGAAAAAAATCATAAATAATTTAGGGTGTATGGTTTTTATGATAATTCCACTGATTAATATTTTACAGCAGCATATGCGGCTAGCGCCAATGCCGATAGCCGCTTCATTGTTCTATTATTTGAATCTCATCAAAAAATGTACGAGTGCGAGTGTTTGTGGTATGGCCTGATTTCGGAGTTGAGATTTTCCTAAGGGTAACTGGTCTACCTTATGTTTTTAGATACTAGTGAATTTAAGAGTAAAACATTACTGCATATCGGTTTTCTAAACTGCAAAAATTGACATATATGTACATAACGTATGAATCACAAGCAGTTGAATCTGTATCGGTATACAAGAGACATGCACAAACCTCTTGGAACGAAGTGAACCGACATTCGCCAAATTTTGAACAGAGGGTTCCCAATCAAACGGTGGTGCCAAATCTGACGGTGTTTTATTTATTGCTCATTAAACGTCTATCGTCTATTAGTTTAATTCTTATAACTTCATACGATTTATTATTGGAAATGTGGAAACATTATTAAAAGCCCAGATACAGTCGAATGTTCTCAGAAGTCCTGGACCAGTATCCACCAAAATTTGAAGCCAATCGAACAGTAAGAACGGTGTTGCGATCATTTCCATCTGGAAAAAATACTGTTTTAAGTTCATACGTAACAGTTCAGCTTCTACTACTTGATATTAGTAGTTCTCTATCACCTCTTATTGTCACCTTAAAATAGCGGAATTCCGGTCAGTCTACTTATAAACATATTTGGAAGTTGGAAGTACTAGACTGTTACCTACCTGATTTGAACAGAGGCATAGCCAGTCCTATCCGATCAGACGATAACAATTTCATTTTTGTGAGATCTGTATTTATTTGGAAAAAGTCACGTCGGCAGAAGCCTAAATACCATGGCACCGCGGCTGCTATGAGGAGCTTGAAGAAAATTTTGTAGTAGTAGCGATGTTTACAAGTCTGACGACATTATGGCTTCAAAAATATTTGTCAGGATTTTGACGGTCTGAATTGAGAATAGCTATCATAGTACATACTTCTTAAACGAATGCTTTCAGTTGTAAGGTAGAACATTCCTTGTGGAACACGATGTAAGTCTAGTAGTATAGCTTTCGTTCACCCAGCCACAAACGGCCAACCATGGACAGCTGTTTCGAGGTATTTGGCAACTTGTCAGCTTTATGCAGCTTGGTCTCGGTGGACAATGAACAAAGGCTGTGGTGTAGCCAAATAGCAAAACACAGCTTTTCATGATTGGCTGCCCGTGGTATGACGAACGAAAACTATATTACTAGTTTGTTCAATGGCGAGTGGAACATACCTACTATAGTACCAGAATCGTAGGCAACTAGCGGCCACAGTGGTGACCCAGCTGATAGTACGTGCTGGGATACAGTTCCAACATACAGCTTGCTGTTTTCACTATCGCAGTGGTGAATTCTGGAAATAGATCGCGCTTCTGCTGTCTTACTATGATATGTCGTTAAAACGACTCATTGGTGTAGAGGCGCATATCTACTTCCAAACCGAGGTCCGGAGTTGGACAGCTTCAGTTCCTACACTAGCATCACATGCTTTTGAATTCTGCATTTTCTGATGCTACTGTCAGAATGTGTGCATTTCACATGTTCCACTAGAAACCGCGGGTCATCTTTCTTCTCCTATAATTTATAGTTGCCACACAGTACTTAGATCTTCACCTTCTTCCAACTATTTTTAATTTATGATTGAAATTGAAAGATCGGTACTAGACGAGAATTATGGTGTCTTCCAAGTAAAGGAATCTTCGGATACCCGAAAAGCAATCATTGATTTTACGCATTACTAGATAAAAGTGGGAGAATAATGTTGACATATTTCTCGCCAAACCTATGCCATATGATATTTCACTATCAATATCAAATGTATCCCTTTTGTTTCAGGGTGATTTGTTCTCTGGGCTTAATGATGGCCTCATCAGTCGAGCTGAAGCACTCGCGGCTGTGGACATCAAGCATCAAGCCGGAGGCGGAGGCGGACCTGCAGGCCTACCTCAACTTAAACATGACATGATGTATCATCACGGCATGGGCGCACCTCCGCCAGTCAGTAGGCCACACCACCAAGTGAGTTTGGAATTCATTTTTTTTTTAGGTGAAACATATAAAGCCAGTCGGAAAAGTTTGATTGTTTCAATGTGAAACTATATTTATAGGGTCATTTCAGATGCTGTCTCAATTACACGACAATTATAATATTAAGAAATGGATACTGTTACTAAAAAATTAAAAAAGTAAATTCAGTACATCATATGTTATTTTCCTAATCGTAGCTAAATGTGTGTAGTCATCCTAAGCCATTAAAAAAATATGTTATGGTTAATGCCATCGAACATTTTGAAAATTGCCATGACATAGGAGGACGTGACGATAGCCATTTCATCACCAAGAGTAATGTCTTTAACTGAATCAACATCAACTTCTTAGTAAATTTACTAAATTCATTTTTAATCAATATTTCAAAGAAAAAAAATGTCAAGCAACCGCTGCAAATTCACCAGTATACCAGATGTTACGAATTTCTGCGGCACTGATCAGACTGAATAAAGACAAAATAATAATACTGTTCAAATAACGCTGTGGTGAAATAAACTTTACTCTCATAATACAGTATATGCATACAATTTTGAACGTCGAACTACACTACCTTCAGCATATTTTCAAATGAGAACGGGTTGAAGCTTTTTGAACGGATTTTAGCTAATATATTCAAAATGGTTCTTCTTCAAAAGAAGTAGTCTGACAAAAATTGTGAGGCGATTAATGTATATTGTAGTACCTTATTTGAAACTGCAGTAAAGTAGAGTCCAAGATTTCTCAATCTCTACGCCTGTGGTCTAGTCACAGACAAAAACATTTTTGTCTGTATTGGCTATTAATGCACGATCTATTAAGCTTTAATGAGGCATTTTAGTACCATGGCTATATGGACATTTCGTATCTACTATTTGTCGTTGTTCATCACTGCGGTACGGTGGGCCTTCGCTCTTAGTTAAAAGTGACGTCGGTCTGTTTGTCAGGTGTGGCTACCCAGATACGCACATGTTCTAGGATGGACTTGAGTCATTTTGACGTGCTTTTTGCCCTAGAAATATCGCTGCTATTTTCTGAGTCAGTCTGTAGTATTTTAAGTAATATCTATAGTATACATACTAAGTACCCAAACCTCAAAAACCTGACAAGCATGGATTTCTTGGAAAAAGCTTTCGACAAAAATTTCAGAATATCAAAAAAGCACTCTGTCTATGACCTGTAATATGACCTAGGTCAATTTTGTAAATTCAAATAACAATCAAACATTTTTGACAACAGATTCGTGTCGAGCATTTTACATCTGAATGCATTATCATCTGTGAGTTCAAGAGGTCATAAGTATGACCTACTGTAGCGTCTGGAAAGTTCACGAACAGGGCGAAAACCTAAAACCACGCATTTTTTCTGGAAATGTGTTTAACGGAAGGGTTTAGAACATCTGAAAAGCAATTTGCCCATGACCTCAAATATGAACTAGACAATGACTCATTTGGAGGTCAAGTTTGAGAATTCAAATAGCAATCAACATTTTTGATAGCAGATTTGTGTCGAGATGGGGGTTGTACTTTAGAGTGCATTTTCGTCCATGAAGTCAAGCGATCACAAGTGGTTCAATCAGTATGACCTACTGTAATGTCTGAAAAGTACATGAAAATATTGGTCTCCTTGTTCTACGGGTATGACACCTGCTGAGTCTGTTCTGTTGGACACTCGGAAAGTAAAGTATACCACCAGGCCACATAATGTAGCCGATCATCAAATCCGGATAGCTCAACGAAGCAAGATTACGAGCCCCGAAGTGATTTTATAACAAAACAACTCATTGCTAGGTTGTTGCCACTTATGAAACTCTTATGAAATGCACTAACATTTTTTAATGAGTATTCGTTTGCTGT
The DNA here is from genome assembly GCA_963669975.1 of Acanthoscelides obtectus. NCBI lineage: Eukaryota > Metazoa > Arthropoda > Insecta > Coleoptera > Chrysomelidae > Acanthoscelides > Acanthoscelides obtectus. Next base: position 63,882,999 of record CAVLJG010000003.1, on the reverse strand, counting down.
TTAGCTGTGGAGAATTTGTTGGTAATCACTGTTGACCGTTATAGTTGTATTTCTTTGTTTTCTAAGAACCCTATCACGCCAGAGTGTAGCACATACCTCAACGACACTACTTTTTGGTCTCGGGAACTGTATTCAAAAAATGCCTGGTTATCGAGTTTTCGACGAGTTCGTGTTCTTTTGAGGTCTACACATTACTAATGACTATTGACCACTTGACCTCACTGGAAATGCAATTGGATTGAAGTGTCCCAAGCTAGACAGATGTGCTGTCAAAAATGGTGGTTGCTGTTTGCATTTGCAAACTTTACATATTGCATTTCAGATATCCTAAAACTTTTATATTTTTTTTTTTAAATTCGTGGTTCCAAGTTTTGGGAGTGTTCGTGTACTTTTGAGATGTTACAGTAGATCATACTGATGACCTCATGTATGAACATGCACTCTAATGTAGAATCTCGAGCACGGCTTCTGCTGATAAGACTGGTCACTGCTATTTGAATTTACAAATTTGACCTCCAAAATGACCTCTAAGATTTGTGATCATTGAAAAAATGGTTTTTTCATATCTTGAAAATTTCCTTAGAAGCTGTTTGCCAAAAAGTTTGTGATAGCGAAGCTTTCGGCATATTCGGGGAGAGGTACAAAAACATAATGGAAAATTATCAAGAGAATAAAAACTGATGGAATCAATGAAACAATCCGGAAATCGGTAAAAATACAATGTTGTATTTGCCCCATGTTACATTAGGTAACACTACTTGGTAATAAGGTTCCTTTCCAGAATTGCCCCATTTTCGGCGGAGTTTCAAAGAATTTGGAATAATACAGCTCGCATCGAAGCTACTGATATATTATGAACGCGATCACATTAGACACTTGAACAAAGACAACATACACAAATAAATCTTCAACACGTAGGATAAGTGTCTACAATCTTTACACAAAATACAATCCAAAGCTGTACTCGTATTTCCCATCCTAGTCGAAAGAGATAAAAACCAAGACTCTCAAACAATTTTGTGAATCATAAATAAATAGATCGACCTGGCGTAGAATACAATAATCAAAAAGCTACAATGAACCAATTGTTTTGCGGTCGTGACGGCAGTTATCACGTGAAGCAATCAAAACGATTATTTTGATGACTCTACGCTTGGACACACCATGAACGGGTATCGAAATTCTTATTATTTTAAATTTTGTTGTCATGCCTCTTATAAAAAAACCTTGCACGAAAAATTGCGTTTTGAAAGAAAGGCTAAACAATCCTATCATGATCGTGTGAAGCCTATGGCAGAGTCCTCTTTTATGTATTAGACCAACTTGGTTATTTGCTGTTTCAATTAAAAATATAAATGTAACAATGGCAACGTAATACGTGCGCGATACAGCTTGGAGCAGCTACTTGGTCCTTGCTTTCTTTTGCATTACTTTACACGACACTTGGCAAGTCTTAAATCTAGAAAACTAAGTTACATGTGATGTTTTGAAGAATCTACACTTTTGGTTATTAAGGATAACTGGTTCAACAAGAATAGAAAACTGCTAGTTAAAATTCAGGTTTATCGAATTTGTGAGTTTCCCCTCAGGTTTCCATTTTTATAGTTCAGATTTTTATATCAAATTCCAATAATTTACTGACATCTCTCAGAATCATGCCGTGCTCAAACTATATAACTGCCAAGTGGCAATTCGGCAAACCTTACACTGAATAGTCACCATAGAAAACATTTGAATTTTTCATGAGTCTTTTGACAGCAGGCTGATCAAGTTAAATAAAAGGCTAGGATTATTTTATGAGCTTGGTTAATCCGGGCACAGCTATCATTATTACTTTTACATAAATTAGCAGTACAAGAGTTTGCTTTATATCCGAAATCCATTAACTCCCAATTTTCCATTTAGCTACTCATCAAATTTTATGGGGAGTGATTCCATAGTCTCCATTAATAATATTTAGGCTTTATAAGATTAATCTGTTTGCTGTTACATGTCTCCATAGTCCGATGTCAGTTACCTAAATGTCAGGAAAACGTATTTTGTATTTTTAATTTGAAAATTCGGTGGTAACGTGGTACCCTTCAATCGTTGTTAATATTATAGGCAGTTTCAGACTAAGCGACCATAGTGATTGAATAATGACTCCTTCTATTTTACATATATTTGCTTGCTTTGTAACAATAATGATCTACCAAAATATTGACCTCAAAAAAATTCTATTCTATAGTCGGTGTACAGACTTGGGTAGCGTTGTATGCGGAAGGTCGTGGGGCTGGAAATCATAAGACAATAACCAAAGCTCAATGCGGTACACGCTGCTGAATTAGTACTAATTTATATCTTATTATACCTCCAGTACAGAAAATTTCAAGATTATGGTCCGTTATCACGTGAAAATTATACTTAGTTTTGTTTATAGAGACATAAATGACAAAAGACGTAACTGATCGTAAAACATGAATCGGTATCGGAATATAACAGAAGTATACAGTGCTTTTCAGAAAAGTCCCCCACCCATTTTTTTTCACGAATCAAGTTATCAGGTTGAAATTTGAAGCAGTGAAATCGATGAAATACTATATTTTAACATGAAATAACGTTTGAAAATTTCAAGATGATGGCTGGGCACCATTTTGTATTATTTTATTCAGTATAGTGATAAGTCGTATGATACCTCATTTTTAAGCTAGTCATAAGTACTTTATGACCCTAGAACATTAAATTACTCTTTTTCAAAATGGCGGACAGGAGGGCTGTCGGATCCAAATCTTTATAACGTGTCATATCAATCTTCTTCGCTTGCAAGGGTCTATCTAAATATGCAATCAAAGTGGGAGATTTAGGTTCAAAAAATTAATTTTAATAATGTTTTCACATGAAATGTTTGTTACATACATACAGAGAAGAATATTGATATAACCTATTATAGCCCTTTTATCATTGATGGATGATGGAATATAAGCGACTCAATGTACAAAAACGCTCAACTTTGATCGCCTGTCGGTTCGCTGAGAGATGGTAATTTTTTTCTTAGCTTACGAGATACTCATTAGGAGATTAAAAACCATGTATACCCTGCCCCCCACTCTATCCAAAAACAGGTTTCAAAATGGCTCTCAGCCGCCATCCTTGAATTTTCGACTGTCACTTTCATGCAAGATATGGTTTTCATCCTTATCCACGTCTCAGCTCACTAAGTTGACCCGTTCAAAAAATAAGTAGGGAGGCACCTTTTTGAAAAGCATTGTTGATATCTTTTAGCTCATGCCATATTATTCCAGTCAACTATTCTATTTAGCATGCAGTCTTAGAAGCTCATTTTTATTTATATGAGCAAACAAGGGAGGACAAAGAATGCCTTTGTATTTAGAGCTCTGAAATATGAATCCTCCGTTTGGAGAGTCATTTTGTAGTCTTTATTAGTATTTTGTCTCTACCACATTAGTCTGCTCCCCTCTAAATATCTGTAATGGAATGTCAATTATATATCAATCTATAAATCTAGTGCTAACACTGACGTATTAGAGTATTAGAATTGGTTCCAGATTAAGCATCTATGGTGGCTTTATGATAACTTTTTCGAGTTTATACTTATTCTGAATTCTTCTTTTTGCTGCATGTTAGTTTTTATTGTATTCTGCAGTACAGCTGTCATATAATTGATGGCACCCGTGCAATATACTACTTTACAGCACTAAAGCAGCTTGGGCACTAGAAGAAATACGTTGACGTTGACCTTTATCTTGAGACAGTTCATACAGGGAAACCACATAAAGTTCATAATAAATCAGCAATGTTATTGTGGTGTTGCAGTTTTATATACTGTTAGTATCAGTGTATTCAACGTCTAAGGGCCGTATCGTCGGTCGTCCCTACAAGCAGTAGTCTTTATGGCCTCCTTGACTTTCATAATTTGCTACTGTTCCGTGTCAGCGCTCTATTTGGAGGTTATGTTACAAGTATCTATTTGCATCAAATTGCTCATGCTTTTGGTTCATATTATCTGTTATATCAGCCTGAAATTTCCTACAATTAAAAAAACATAGTCACACAATAAAGAGTGCTGACGCTGCCATAAAGGCGTCCGATTGTAGGAACGACTGACGATACATCCATAAGACTCCAAGATCCATAGTGATTCCTCGATCCTGCCCACCGATCATTAAAAGCCATTGAACTGGTACCTCCATTTAAAACGTCACAAATAAGGTCTAGCAGATTACATGAACTTCTTCGACTGTAGACCTTCCATTGGCCTTCTACAATAAACTAGTATATCGATAATGTCAACATACACGGCGATCCAGCAAAGTCGTTGCAGCTTTCATGCTAGATAACTAAATGGGTGCTTATTTGAACCGTTTTTTCGGTCCTTCGAGATAATGCGTCAGATCTTATTACTATGAAATTGAACAATGGGGTCCGCAGAAGTTTCAGCGGTTAATTCACACATTCAGTCAAGTTGCAAAATGTGAAATACAATAGTCAATATGCATTTTGAGGAAAACACTTTGAATGTTATGAATTGTTATTATCACAAAAAAAAAATAATCTAAATATTGGTCAACAAACCTTAAGATGTATAATAATAATAATGTTTATTGTCACAAAATACAGGTAAATATCAAATATTGTGTACAATAAACATAAAGCACCCAAAAAAGTTTGCACTTGTGTTTGTGTTTGTTAAAAATAATAACTAATAGTACAGTCAGTGTATGAGAAAAAAACCATTAATACTGTATAATTTGGTGAATTATTATGGTAATGTCAGGAAAAATATCCAGACAATTATAACTAAAGTAAAAGTATGGATGTTAGTGTAAGTAAAATATTATTGATTTTGATAATGATTTTTCAGATCTACAATTTCGTGGATAGAATACCTTGGTTGTTGTAAAATCCATTTTTTAGTTCTTTTTTAAATGATCTATTTGACTTAATTACTTTTAATGACTCTGGTATGAAGTTATAGAATTTTGGTCCCAAGAAAAACAGAGACCGTTGTGTAATGGTTTTTGATGTTTGTGGAATACACATTGAATTTTGATTGAATTTTGTTGGGTAGTTATGAATGGTACGATTCAAGTATTTCGAATATTTAAAATAATGTATTAAAAAATTAAATAAATTTGTCTGCAATCTAATAGCTCAGCCTCCACATATAGAAAACCACTCGAATAGGTAATCTCCCTATGGAGGATCAATTTTAGAATTAATTTTTGGATCACAACAACCTTTTTGTAATTATTATTCATAACTCCCCCCCAAGCCAAAATTCCGTAAAGTAATAGAGGATAAACAAGAGCATAATAAAGATTATATAGATATTTCTTATCCAGATATCTCTGAAGAACCTGAATTTTGGAATAATACATCTCAGTCTCTTCACAAGGTACTCTGTATGGGTATCCCATTTTAAGTGTTTGTCCAAAATCACGCCTAAGTATTTTATTTTATCGACTGACTGAATCTCTTCGAGACCACTGCTTGTATGAACTTCAAGTTTTAAATTGTGGTGAGAGCCTGTCGTTACAAGAAAATGCTATATAGTGTGTTTTGTTGTAATTAATTGTCATAGTTTTTTCCGAAAAGAAATTTATAAATGTTTTGAAATCATGTTCGATTGTGGTTTTTAGTGTATGCCATTCGTTGATTTCATAGAGAATAGCTGTATGTAATAGAGTCGAATGCATTTGCCAAGTCAACAAAAACACATGCAGTTGGTTTGCCAATATCGAGATTCGTGTATATTTTACTTGCTAATTTTACAATAGCATCTTGAGCAGATTTGCCTTCTAGAAAACCATATTGCTGTTCTGCTATTAAGTTATATTTTTTGCAAATTCGGTGAATCGTTTTTTAACACTTTTTCAAACATTTTAGAAAAATTGGTTAAGATGGAAATTGGTCGATAGTTGATGGGTTTTTCTCTTTCTCCAGATTTAAATGATGGTTTTACCATAGCGTGTTTTAAATATGTAGGGAATATTCCTTTGTTCATACAAGAATTTATCATATATGACAGTATACCGCAGATGTTGGAATTTATTCTCTTGAGAGTATATGGTGTTATATTATTATCTAGACCTGGAGATTTTCTTAATTTCAATTCATTGATGATTGTCTTTATTTCATGCGTATCGGTCGGTTCCAGACATAATGAGTTATATAATTTGGTCTTACTATAATTTAATTTCTCCGCGTTTTTTATGTTTTCTGACAACCTTTTCCCGATTTTTTAAAAATATTCACAAAATTTATTTGCTATATCTATATCATTACTCACTAGTTCACCATTTTCTTTTTTAATTGTACAAATTTTGTTGTTTTGTTTTTTGCCTTGTATTTTATTGATAAATTGCCACATTTTGGACGAACAATTTTGTAGATTATCAAACTCTTCTTGGAGATATTTAATTTTAGCCTCTTTAATTATTTTTGTCAGTCTGTTTCGATATCATTTAAATTGATTTAAAAGTTTCACATCATAAGGATATTTTTTGGTTTCCTTATATAATTCTAGTTTTTTGTTGATGGAGGTAATAATCCCTTTTGATATCCATGCTTGTCTTTTTATTTGTGTTCGTGGAATCTTTATTGTTTTGGTGCATTCAGCAATATGGCCTTCAATGCTAGATATAAAAAGGACAAATGCATTTTCGATATTAGGTTCGTTAGATACTGCAATCCAATTTTCATTGAGTAAGTAGTTATTTAGTTTTTCATAATCAATGTAAATTTTTGTATTATTCACTGTCTTTTCAGTTTTGGTTGATGTACTTTCAAGATCCATTTTGAGCAAAGTAGGAAAATGATCAGAAATTTTGTATTTTAGAATTGCTGAATATATTTTGTCAAGTTCTAAACGAGAATTTATAAACATATGATCTATACAGCTCCCACTGTTTCCCTCTACTCTTGTCATTTCGTTAATGGCTGAAAGGTAACCATGTTCAGCCATTATATTTAAATAATCTTGAATATTTTGATTGTTAAGATCTACCATGTTAATGTTAAGCTCACCAATGAATAAGTTGATGTCAAATTTTCTACTGATCTCTAGATAATCATGTAATTGACTGTTAAATGTTGTTACAGATATACAGGGTGATTTGTACACACCAATGATCTGTATCCATTTATTACTCTTTTGAAGAATAACTCTTAAAAGTTTTGTTTGAGTTATATTAATAATTTCATACCGACTGTTCAAATTTTGTCTTACGTAAATCAGAACCCCGTCATTTTTATTAACACTACCATCGATATAATATAAATCATAATTGAGAATTTCGATCAAACGTGTATCATATGCTTTAAATGTTTTAGTTAGCACTATAACATCAAATTTAAAATCTAATATGTAAAACAAGGCATATTTCTATGAATGCTCCTTATGTGAAAGATGTTCAATCCTGCATCAATATTATTAGAAAAACGTAACTTTGTTGTAGGTAAATCCTCTAAAATATTTGTTTTAATTATTTCAGGTCTAAATTCTGTAATGTATCTACTCATACATATTCTAAGACCTTAGCAATTTAGGATAAAATTCTTGATATAAATCTTTGTTGGAAAAATTAAAATACAGCACAACATTTATCTGTAGGGGAGTGATGTGTATCATAGTTTCTATTGTATTTTTTGTTTGAATACACACAGTTGTAACAAATGGGATTAATAGATTTGTTGCATGAAGTAACATCATGTTCTTCTCCAAATTTGAAGCATACTTTATGACTATCACATTTCTTACCAGAGTGATTAAACTTGAAGCAATTTGTACATTGAGTTACCTAATTATTAGGATATACTGATAAATGTTGAAAACCAATTAAAATTTTCCCTCCATTAGTATCAAATATTTGTCTGAATAGTTTACCTGACACCTCTGCGTAAACTATGTTCATCTTTTTTTGAGGAAGGAATCTGACATAGGTGATTTTTAAATTTTCTTTTGTTATAAAGTGGTTTTGCCGCATAATATCTTCTTCTATTTCACGTTCTTGAAGTCTTTCTTCAGAGTGGTAGCCAACAACCTTTATTTTAGGATTAAACATTTTCGGTTCGGATATTGTATATGTTGATGGCAGATTCTTCCCAATTTCTTCTTTTAGCTTCTTATGGTAGCGGTCTTCTACATATAATTCAATACCACCATTTTTAGAGTTCTTAACAGTTTCAATTTTGATGTTTATTTTTGATAAATTCAAATTTCTGCTCAGCTCGTTCTTAGTTCTGTAGTTAGACTGTTGTTGTTCAGGGGTAATGATAAGACTTTTAAGTGTCCTTGCTTTACTCTTTGGTAGTGAATTTATAACTGCTTGGGCATATGTGGAATTTTTTGTTGTTGTTTCCTCTAACTTCTCAATTCTCCTAAGGAGTTTCTCAAGTGGTGTTACTATACAGTCCCTATCGACTATGTTTGATGGAATAAGATCATACTGTTCTTGAAATCTTCGGTTTTCGTTTGATAGGTGGCATATTAATGTTTCTTTTTCCAAAAGTAATGCTTGACAATTTTATAAATCTTTCGTTTTTTCTAACAGCTCCTGTTGTAATAATTTATTCTGCTTTTTCACGTACTCACATGTATCTTGTGTTGACATAATAGAATCAAAGCTAATGTTTACAGTCTCATCTTCATCTTTTTTCTTTCTCCGAGTCATTGCACACTCAATATATTTAGAATTTTGTATCACTGATGTAGCTTGTCAAAATTGTGTCAAAGTTATATATGAATACAAATGACCGAAAGTGGTTTACCTCTTGAAAATTGTCTGATCCCCAATTGTGGATATCCAAATGTAATCTAGGGACAAATTCAAGAGCAGCGACAAACTATTTGATTCGTAGTTTCGGCAATATGGTGATGGAACTGTGAAAAAGGTAGTTAATAAGTGTAGCAAATAGAACAATAACATGTAGGAGTTTGAAAAAGGTATCTTGTGTAATCCCAAACGCCAAAGCATTGTTTGAGATCCATAATGGTATATAAATTAATTCTGTTGTAGAACATCTAATTGATACTTCGCACCAAAGTAATAACAAGTGTAGGATATACACCTTAGGAAAAATGTTATACATGGGAAATCATTTCTTGGCAACAGCGCATCGGCTCGTCTACTTTCATCGCTATTCGTACATATTTCCTACCGTTAACCGCAGACCTGTATCACGAATGAGAATAATAGGCAGATACGCTGTGTTGCCAATTTGAGTAGAGCTTCCCGAATTGTGGGGAATTTAGAATTAAGTGTTGATTCATTCAAGCTTTTAATCAGCATGGCCTAGACGTTAGAACTTCATAAAGATAACATTGAAGCTGAATGCTGCTGGAGTATAGTGTTTCGAATATTCAAAGCGGAGCGGGACGCTATACTCGTTCAATGAGTCATCAAGCCACAGTCTTTTCAACAAAGAAATTATTTTACGAAAATGCGTTATATTTTTACGATTTTGTCGTCACCAAATCTCTGTTTCTCAAAATGTACGTCTATTGTAGAATTTTCAGCAAACTAAGCAAGAAACGTGATCTAGTATTTACTCAACATTACGGATTTCTCGAAATACATTAAAAAATGTAACCTAGATAACTAACTGCCCCAAGCTCTTTAAATATAACAACTTAAACCAGGGTTACCAGATGCTCAGTCACGTTGATTGTCATGTTGTACTGCGCAAGTCAGCAAACAATCTGGCGTAATAAACGTTAGGAATCATCCGGTATTGCCAGATTCCCGAATACCGGGCACCATAGTAACCGTTATAGTTGTCCTTCAAAGTTGTTAAATCGCCCCTATGGCGCAAATTCGCCACACCAGGCAACTGTGCTATAGCTGTAGCCCTATCTAGCGGTCCATGATTTCTCTCAATACTGTTGTATCTCTACTGGCAACAAGAATAGGGATTACAAAATCATTTATACAACAATATACAAACATGAAAAATATGATTTGAACCATGAAACATTAATATAATTTTAATAGTTTGAACTTTTTTCAATTTTGGAATACTCTTATGTGGAATCCGCAGCTATTTTTCCCAAAATTTGGGTAGACTTAGATTTCTTAGAAATATGACATATTGGTATCGGCAACTCTGCGAATGGGAGAAACAAATCGCATTTGTTGAGCGCATCCGTCTAAGCGGTAGGCGCCAGCGCCCGTTCTGCCATCTCTCTCTTTTATCACTCTTCTACTTTACCCCGTTGTCCGTCACACTCCGACGCTGCCACATAGGATCCTACAATCGAGTGTCTTTCACGCACCTACATACTTTTGTATATTTCCATCTCGCTTCCTCATCATAATGTATAATAATGTTTTTTCCTAAGGTGTATGTCACAACGATTTGAAATCTGGAGTCGCTGGATATATTTTCAAATATTATGGAGTTTTTTTATCCTTTTACAGCTGATACGGCCACATAAACTGGGAATGCCACTGACTTTAAGGACATTTCATACTTTAAGTATAAAGCTTTATACCTGAACCTTTAGGAACAGTTTTGACTTGGGTTCTGAAGTCAAATATCAATATAGCGTCCCTAAATGCATAACGACCATTTCGGTCCAAAGCTGACATAATACACACAAAAAACAGTGATCCTGGCTCAAGAACAAGTATCTTCAATTGAGGACTGTTTCTAAGATATATATATATACGTATCTTTGAATTGAGGTCAATTTCTTAATTGTACGTGCTACGCTTCTTTAAAACAACGAAATTATCTGATTTGTAGTATCTGTGATCTCGAATCAATAACATAATTTCATTGAAGATCATGCTCTTGAATCAATATCATTCTTTTTTGTGTGTAGCTTCTTAATATGTGACCAAATTTCTGTCATGAAGGCTTCGGTTAGATGTGGATACAAACCTTTTATTCTCATGTCAAGGTAAAAGTCAAATCTTTTTGGCTGAATCCTCGGCGAAAAATACAGAGGACTTCTCTTGCAATGTAACTATCTTAAATACATCCTTTTCTAACACACAAGGGATAAAAAGCACCATCTTTAAAAAATGATGTTCTACTATGCTACTAAAGTGATACTTACTTAGACATAATGCCTCCATCCTTCTTGAACAAATAGCCTAAAAGTAAAAGACTGTTCAGCATGTTACCACTAGCATCATAAAAGCTGGTATATTACAGTTAGTATGAACGGCACTAGTCGGTGCTGCTTACCTACTAACACGAACTGTAGCTTAACCCTTCGTCGCCCACTTTTCTGAAACACAATTTCGATACTATTGTTGCCATTTATACTCCTTACGATAATGATGCTCCTATTGTGTAATATTCTTCATGAAATAGTCTATAGAGTATTATGGTTAGAAAATAAATGCTACCTCAGCATGAAATTGTCATTTGGATAATAATGATGTCCTTTTCTCCATTTGTGGCGTATATGCTGAACGTATTATATTTGGCGGAAACATTTCATTGAGAAGTTTGTAGAATCTTTCTGAGCGCATTTTAGATTATTTTCTCAGCAGCATCAAGGGTGACCAATGGCCAAAGCCACTTTTCGCGATCTTTGATTGTTGTTATTATACGCTTGAGTATTGTACGTGAATCGTATGGCAGCCTCGATGTCTAGTATCGTCTTGCCCGCAGACGAGACCTAGGATAGACATGTGTATAGTGCTGAATATACAACTTAATAGATATAATAATGATACTCATAATAATAATCATAATGCTAATAATAATAGTCATAACAACTCTTTGGTTTTGGTACATACTTAAACATAAGCGTTCGCCTTTTTTAATGATCGAGTTATCAAATTAGGCATAGGGTGATGTCGCAGCACAACGACAATCGGTCTTTCTGGACGCTGAGTATGCAGATTAAAAGGAACTCGCAGAGTAGCATTCCACCACTTACCTGCCAGGATGGAACAATTTTGAGCGATTCTAGGGCTAAGGCGTAGGTACCAGAAAATAAATATCTTTGCCGTCAATTCCACCAACGCCCGACCACCGTCGATTCAAAGTATCCCCTACACCATCCAAGAAGTAACATTTAGGCATATGACTGTAAGTTCTTCAGTTCTTTCGCGTCTCTTCCAGATATATTACGACTCCGGCACTTTCCTAGTAAAATTGTATTTTTGCTCATGTCCAACCTATCTCAGAAAAAGATCTGAGGCAGAGTCTTACAACTACAGACCTACAGCTCTGGTATCTTTTATAAGTAAGACGATGGAGAAGTGCATAAATCGGGAGCTTCTGCAGTACCTCAGACGTCACGGCTTCATTAGCGTCAGTGAATACGATTTCTCGCCCCAGGGATCCACAGTGGACCTCCTAGCTTACGTCCTGTAACTGAGGAGTAAACTCAACGAGTCTTAAGATGTCGTTGCTCTTGATATCACGAAAGCGTTCGATCAACTGTGGCGTCGGGGATCGGTCCTGGCTCCGACATTGTTCCTCTTACATATCAACGACCTCTTTTCCTGCACGGTCAACCCAATTCAGAGTGACAAGCCGATCTCTATAGGTGAGCTGGAGAAAATAAGTGACTTCCTCTCTAACGAAAGACCTGGAGGATATCACTGCTTGGGGACGCGACAATCTGGTACAGTTTAATGGTTCCAAAACACAGTGCTATAGCTTGACTAACAAAAAATGCCCTAGAACTCATCCGGCTTTAGTGGATGGCTACCAAAGAGCCGTTTACAATCTCGGGACCTTGATGCCGCAGCACGATGTGCCTGCCAGATAGATCCGCCTGACTTTAGCCTTACATCCTAATCGCTCCTTTGTACCTAGGGTGCCGAGATTGTGGAATAATCTACAATAGGAGATTTTTCCCAGTTCTACTAAACTTAGATATTTCAAAAATCGGATCAACAAAGTTTCTTCAAACCCCTCATAGCAGTCACGATGCCCTGACATTTAGACTTCTGTCTGCGCGGCACCAGATAAATGTCAAATAAGGTTAATATTAACGTTTACGTACCTGGTTATTTGTGTTTGCCAGAACTTTCCACTATCTCATCCAAAAAAATACATATCACCCCGTATGAATTTTAGAATTAACGCCATAATATTATACTTGATCATCCTGTATACAGTCTGTCGCACTTTTTGTCCCTCGCACTAAGCTCTGCGTATCGAAGCCAGCCCATCAAACGACGAATCCTCGGCGGTATATTAAATTAGACCATGAAATTTTTTGGATTATGGTGAAAAGTTATTTAACGTGGTATTAACAGCAGGGGTGGATACACGCCCGGACTCTTTTATATTTATGGGGCATCGAGCACTACCACCATCGCGTAGGGGTTGGCAGGGTTGCATATGTGCTGGTGGAAGGACGGTGAGCGTAAAACGATCGTTTCGATGGTAATTCGGGCAGAATGTCAGTTTGAGGGTGGTTTCCTGCATATAGACCTTTATTACAGTTTTAGATGAAACTGGAATTAGAGCACTCAAAAATTCTGCTCGACAAAAGAGCCAACGTTTAGTAGAACGGTCGCTGTATGAATTGCAAACACTTCTTCTTCCAATACACAAGAAAAAAGGGGATGATATGAATCATCAAAATGGATGCAGACAGTTTTTAAGCTTAAGTTTTTCACATGTAATTTTGTTGAGATACAGTATAACGTTATGAAGATGTTATCATGAGAGGTACAGGGATACACTGAAATTCAAAAAATTCTCAAAACATATACTTCATCCTGGATTTGTTGTACGCAGTGTGAATATCAGTGACTAAGCTCATAATATTTAAGGTTTAAATTTCTCATGCATACAACGGTGACGATTCACAACATATTTATAGGTCCCCACTCTGAACAAGGATATAATACAAAATAGTAATTGAAAGTCATAGCTTCCAGTTCAGAAAAATAATAGCTACGAAGCTGAGTTTTACCAATATTTGGGCAAAAGTTAATAAGAAACAACACAGACGGTAATAATTCCTTAGGTCCATTTGATGCAAAAATGTCACATGGGTCAGATTTTGCAAGCGGCACAGATATTACGTAAAAAACCTATAAAACGTCAAAAGATCCTATAAACTGTCATCTTGCAGACTAGGTAGTTTTTAGGGTGCAAGCACTCATTCCACGTTTGCTCACTAGGATCGTTGTGAGCGTCCATTTATAGAGAAATAGCTCAACTACACGCATTGTTGGTTGCATATGCCTTGTGAAGCCGAGTAGTCTATAGTTATCATCTCTGAGAAGAAAATTGGTTGAATAGCAAGATCGAATCGGGATGATTGTGTGTATGTATTGTATTGGTCTGCATAATGTATAAAATAAGTGATATTTGCAGTGTGAGAAAATCATTACTGGAATCTATTAGCCGTGCCCGACGGGTTATTTATATGTTCACTTTTCTGAAGACAGGTTATCACGATTTTTTACGTTTTTTTTTGTGTTTCCAAAAACTTTGAGGAGAATTACGGAAAATCACCAACGCGCCTTTGTTGTGTGTAATTGCTGTTAGCATGTATATGATTTGTAATTCGACGGTGTACAGCGAATATAATTATTTCTTATCACTCTCATTTTTTAAATTCAGCAAATTGGCGTGGTGTAATTTCCAGAATGGATAAGAAAAGGATGCACAACAAATTTCTAGCTTTAAATCTCAAGTATGTGTATTTAAGACAAGAATTCAATGGAATTATCATCAACACATATTATTAGCACACAAATCCTCACTATGCACCTGCATCCATCAGCTAGTGCTAAGTGAGCATCTTGTAGAAAAACCTACATAATATTACAAAAGCCAATATAAAGTAAAAAAAAATCGACGTAATGTCACCTTTCAAGATACGTAATACCCGTGCCGCTCTAAACTATCTGAAGTAGGAATCATCAGCTCTCTTCTACGCGTTCTAAAAATATCCGGACGTCTTCATCCACGAATGCCTAGGAGCGCACGGCAGGAAACAGTTAAAGGAAACAAAGACACTTCAACGAGCCGCGTTATGTTTCGCAACAAACATTAAGCTTGCACATTCGCACACAGAGGGAAAGCGAACACCGACATATATGCAAAGTTGGAGCCCCTAAGGCCACCGGTGCGACTCTTATCTTCCATCAAAGAAACTGTAAACAGCCAAATTAAACAAAGCATAACAAATAATCCTCAGAAAGAAACGCGCTGGCGAAGTTAGTGTTAAAACTTTTGACAAACGCTGGTCACGCGGAACGCAAACAAGCGACAAGCGTGTATAGTGCTGGCTTCGGGCGTAGTCAGTGCAGTGGTGAGTATGATGCTACGAACAAGGGGAAGGAGAAGACGGGCATAACAGAAAGATGTCTCAAGGGGTCTGTTATGGGACCCACCAGTAATATTTTTTTTCTATAGGACGGCTTTTTAAACTCAAATGTTGTAACTTGTCAATTTCATATACATTTAATTTTCCTGTGTCTCCACACAAATTAATACTTATCACTAGATACAATCCATCGGTGTCCTTCAAATAACCTTAGTGCATAGTTAATACTATCACTAAGAACGCACGAACATGCTCTGCTTTGATACAAAATGCTACAAAAGTTCCTACAGCTTGGTCCTCTCCAATCATCGGACACCATTGTGATTGTACAGCGGTACCGAGGCTGAAGGTCTTCTTCATTGGGCAGATGCACCCTTTCCCTGCGCCTGGCCGCTACTTCTTGACCTTGTCAACAGCTAGTGGTATATTCAAGTCACGATGAATGTCCCTCTTATGACGGAGCACTTACCGTGTTCGTCAAAACTTCATTTTGACACAGTTGATTAATTTCTATGTACGAGTTTTTGGAGCAGCCTCGTAATTATCAACCACAGGGCCACACAGGTCTTGAGATCTCGATTATAGACCATGATTTTCTTATGGAGCAATAGCTTTGAGGGTTTTTCCAATAACTAGTATTATTGCTTGTAGCAGAGGTTCAGTTTTTCTCTATTTTTTGATTTGGTGTTTCGACTTGAGCCTGATGTCAAGGATCACCCCTAAGTATCTAGCGCTTGACTCCAATGGAATGATGATGCCCTTAACGCTTATCTGAAGAGAACTTGTCATTAATCAGTTCTAAAGGTAAACGATTTCAGTACGTGCAGTTTGATTTTCCGTCTCTGGGTTTATCTCAATAAATTATTGGTAGCAGATACTTTTCTAACAAAACTTAACAGATTTTTGTCATTTACAACCAATGCTTTATCATTCGAAAATGCTGCAATTTTCACATCGGTGATAGCAGAAATATCTGACATATACAAAAGATAGTAACAGTAATAAATAGCATAATGCTTAACAGCAAACCTCACATTCTCAAGTATTTTGGAAACTTATCCAGTAACGGTTATGCCTTGAATACTACATCTCTATAGATTAGATACAAAAGTCAATGTATACTAAGTGACATATAAATCCGAACATCCAGTTTAAATGGTTTTATTTTAATAAAATTTTGTATAAGTACTTAATGAAGCATAATACGTAAATGATAAAAATTTCAAAATGATTACACTGCTTTAAAGCCCTTTGACCTTTAATAATGTGTGGATGCACCCTGATGTGCTACGCATTCTGCAACGCGCCTAGGCATGCTTCTGATCAGGTGGTCAATGTCCTGCTGTGGTATCTCATTCCAGGCAACCACCAACTCCTCTCGAAGTGCTTCTAGAGTCTGAGGAGGACGTTGCAAATTAAACAATCTCCTACCCATCATATCCCACACGTGCTCAATTGGGGATAAGTCGGGAGATCTTGGTGGCCATGGTAACAATGTGACATCATTATGTTGAAAGAAGTCTATTGTGACTCTTGCAACATGTGGTCGGGCATTATCTTGTTGGAAAGTTGGATCTGCCAGGGTGTCAAGATAGGGTAAAAGATGGGGTTCTAGAACTTCGTGGATATAACGCTGTGCGTTCATGTTACCTCTGATGAAGATTAAAGGTGACCTGGAACCATAAGCTATAGCACCCCAAACCATAACTCCAACAGTGTGATGAACATGTCTTTCAACAAAAAACTGTGGATTCCTCCTTTCACCACGTCGCCTTCTAACCCTGGCACGACCATCGTGCATGCCTAAACAAAATCGAGACTCGTCACTAAAGACAATAGTGTTCCATTCCTGATCCCAGAGTGACCGTAGTCTGCACCACTCAAGGCGATTACGTCGGTGTTCTCGAGTTAAAGGGAGGACCCAGTGTGGACGGTATGAAAACAAGCCAAAACTTCTCATTCGTCGGTAAACACTTCGCATGCAAATAGGTCTTCCGTGTTCTGCAAACCATTCATTTGCAATGGACCTGGTAGTACGTATAGAGAAACGGTCCCTTAAGGCCAATAATCTTAGGCGGCGATCTTCACGGTCTGTTGTTCTACGGCGGCGTCCGGTGCCCCTTGCTCTTTGCGTACGGCGTTCTCGAAGCCATGCCTGACAACACCTAACCACAGTGTCTACACTTCTTTGCACTCTAACTGCAATTGCCCGAAAAGAAAGTCCAGCTTCCCGAAGTCCCACTATACGGCCCCTATCAAACTCACTAAGTTGACGAAATCGTACAGGTCTCCGTACTCTAGGCATCGTAACCGATCGTAAAGGATGTCAAGAACCAAAATCCGCCAACGTTGATTCTTTACTGCGGCTGAAATATTCATTTTTAGAGCGTTAGTGAATTAAAAAAAAGCAGTATAAAAACTGGAATGTCCAACTGATAAGGCTGAAAATTAAGATAAGTAAGATAAATACATTCACCAACTTTTATTAAAATAAAACCATTTAAACTGGGTGCTCGGATTTATATGTCACTTAGTATAATATTACACTTTTCAAACTAAATGATATTCGACTAACGAACCCTCTCGCCAGCTAATTTAAAGCTTTCATGTGAGACCTCGTGACATCGAGCGCTGTTATGCCCTATGAGTCGACATTTATTGCATTCATATTAACTACCACTACCTTTTCGAAAGCGCTCACAATCGATGGAGAACTAACGCTACTGCAAAAGGTGCAAGAGACACAAAACACATTATACAGGGTGTACCTGTTCCTAAATTTGCAACACTTGAGGCGACTAGGTCTTCAACTGTGTTTAACCAGACGGTTTTTGCACGATATAATCAAACATATGCAGCGCTGATGGAAAGAAACATCCGGGATCACGGCGACGCTCTAAGTGCACTCGCGGAGTATAAATAGGATCTTGAAGATGCTCATAACAAGTCGCTAACTACATTATTTCTCTAGGAATGATACAATTTCAAATGCGGTTTGCTTATAAACTAGGTTAACCCAGACAACACGCGCCGCTTGATGTTACTAAGAAACATGCTTACTATTGCCTGACCTATACGCTCTGTAAAGGAAAGTCCCAACCTTGAGGACATCCCGTAACTGATATGATTTGTTTTGCTGCACCAGATGACCATACGCTATCAAAACTACAATTAGCATGTTCGTGGATTCAATATAATACGACAATAACGTCATTGTATGACTAACTTAATTACAACAGCAATACACTGCAATAACACGATTGTTATGAGTATACTTCTCACCCGTTTATGGTGAAAACAAAACAAATTGCTAAAGATTCAATCCCACAATCTGGTACATTCCTTCTGACATGAGTTTCAATTCTCCCGTTGATGTGAGCCGAAATCGTTACTGGAGTTCCCTCCGCCACTGGTCTGCGAGTTCTTCACGGAGGAGTAGCAACAGCAACAGCAGGAACGCGGCAGCGCTTCCCCCGGGCGCAGTGCCGTTGTGTGTCCCACTTGGGACAGCCTCCCCTCTCTCCTCTCGCGCCTCAGGCCGTGTACTACACGTCAAATGACCACTTTACACCATTGTGAGGCCTAATGATGAAATATTGCGCTACTGGGACACATATTTGAATCATCGGAATTCTACACTTGCGTGCAAATATATGGGATGTGGGGTTGCTCTAGGATATTTCTTGTAGGGGGACTACAAGCTGGTTGGTTCCTGAGTCAGTGTGGAATTTCAAGGAGATAATCTTTCAGAGAGAATTCAGCCCTCGTCAAATGTCAAAAGTTTTTAATTTATTTAAGGCGAATAGTATATATAGGTTTTAAAAAGGCACAAATGATGTCAAAATAGGATATTCTGACAGTTTGGACTTTCCTTTTCAGGAAGAACTACTCCGAAAGTAACAATGAAAATGTGCGGTGAAGCAGCAGTGGAAAACAAAACAAAACTGTTGAAGATACTGAAGAGGTGTTTATTTCAAACAAACCTTTGTCGAATTAAGACAGCACAAGGTACCATGTATTACCAGAATCGACCTCTGCAAAAGTGAAGACAGCAATCCTTCTGTTGTAACTGTATCACTGATCGTGTTGTAAGCCGAGTCACCACTGATGTAACCGCTAGAGGCCGCCGGTTCTGGCGCTATAGTAGTCTACATGTCCTTGAATAAACTAGTAATACTGCTTTAGTTCGCCGAGAGAGACAGACATAAGAATTGCAATTGCGAAAATACTCAAACATCACTTAACATGTTCTTGTTGTTTAAAAATATCTGTGTCATCCATGTCACTCATTTCCGTTGCTTTGTCATTTTGTGTGTGCCTGTCGGTCTGTTTGCATTCTTATAACCATTTAATGTCAGAAGCCCCTTCACCGATCTTAATGGAATTTGAAGAGCAGTATGCAGTGAACGATCGTACTTCATGAGCAGAAAACACATCGGCATCAAACAACTTTTCACAAACAACATCTAATTCATCAAAGTTTGTTTATCGTGTTTTACAAGATTATGATGCATCCCAAACGTGTAGGTTTCAGAAAGCTCCAAATGGTCATAACAATACCTACTATAATGCAAAACGTGTTTAAGAAATTCCGTATCATATGGTTGCATACAAATGTGTTAGAGGTAATAGGTACTACCTCTATCTGAAGACATTTCCTTCTTGTTATTACGCCGATGAGAGTTATGGTTCAATCTACGGAAATACGCATGCTTTTTTATCACATACTGAGGAACGCAAACTAAACGTTCGGAGTAATGGGTACGCTCATGGGTCCTAAAGTTCAGAAGACCATACCTCAGGTTCAGATCTCTTCAAATCACCATTCTCAAAAATATATTCCCACATAGCCACATATAGGAGTACACGATTTTATAGTCCCACCCTCAGTTCCACTATTTTTGACTGGAAGCTCTTACGCATCTGTTAACTAGTTTTTTTTATTTTTTATACTCAACTAATTTCGGATGATGGTAAGAAATTGCATAAAATGAAAAATCTAGAAAGTTCTTGATTTTCTACAATACATATATACGGTGATATTTGTTGCGCTTTAGGTCCCCTATCATGCTTTGGAAGGAATGCGGCGATTTACCTGTAACCCTGCATATGTAGATACATTATTATAGCATATTGTTAGGACAAATCCGGCATCCTTGCGACATAAAAGTCTTCTATTATGAGTCCGACCACAACCAGTGGCAAGCGTGTTTACTACTTAATCGCTCTGGAACAGCAAAGCCGTCAGTTGCTATCAATTCTTGAAATGCGTCTCCTTTGCCAGCCGAATTTTCCAGTTTCTGTAATTAAAACGTATTAATTCATATTATACTCATCATAACGTGATGAAATTGTTTGTCGCTTCCTCTGTACAGTTACTATATTCTCTGATGACTTCACAAAAAATAATTTTACTTCGCGTTATATGCAAAAATACAAACATCAATTTCAGCCGCAATATCGCCCATCGCAAACTGGTGTATTTGCACATAAATACGAATTAATAATAGATGACGTAGCCGAACACAAAAAATAAACAACGACGGCTAAAAAATACATTTTGTCGTTTTGCTGCAAGCGTGAACTACTCGGCAGCTAACAATTTCGTTTATACAACAATAAATTGAAAAAACGGCTTGGCTGCGTTGTGTACCGTTAGTGCTTTTATTTGGTAACATGCACTAAAACAATAGCTACACAAAACATCTGGAACCTTACTTATTTTTAATGCACAATGGCGACAATTCAACTCTACCTGATGTTTGCTTTGTCCCCTGAAAGTACTGTTCAGCTCTAAGGCTGAATCCTGTGGAGCTTACATTTCAGTAGCGGTATGTTTATTAGACGCTCATTATGTATGAGTATATGGTAGCACCAAGATTGGACGTAGTTATATTTCAAAATACCATATACTCAGTGACATTAAAAGTGTTACGCAGAAAAAAAATAATGTCAACTTGATTTTTTGGCAATGAGGTAGTCTTACATCAAGAGTGGAATGATAACATTCTCTCGAAATTTTATTATTAATAACGTATTGGACGACCCCGCAGCTGAATACACTCCTACGTCTAGGCATCGACAAAATGAGATGATCGATGTCTGGTAGTGGCACCTCATTCCAGGCAACTCAAACTTCATGGATCAGCTGTGGCAGAGTCTGTGGCAGATGGTACAAAGTGGATAGTCTCGTCACCATCATATCCCACATGTTCGATGGGATTTAAACCTGTTGAACAGGATGGCCACGGCAAAGCATTACCGCCTGCCTATTGAAGAAAGTCCGTAGTACGTCGAGCAATATGGGAGCGTGCGTTGTCTTCACGAAAAAGGACGTGTGGACGGCCCTCTAGATACGGCAGTAAAGTGGTCTTTAGGACATCATCAACATAGCGCGCAGAGGTCATATAAGTCGTAGTATATAATCAAACCCCGCTAACTCCACTTTATCCAAACATGATATTTTCTGCCGATTCTATAGGAAATGTTCCAAGAAATATACCTGTATAAATATTATCCTTCTAAGCCCGCTAACACAAGTCTATATATGAGCTGAAAGCTTACGTTTAGTTTCAAAACCCGCTAACTCCATGCCAATATTACAATCAAAGCCCGCCAAATCCATTTTGACCTATGGCGATGCACTAGTCGATACGGGCACAGGTTTATGCGTGCCAGTTCATGTTTAGATATTTAACGTGTACGATAATAATTATTGCTTTCGGTGGTTTTCATAAGTGTCTTAAATAAAACCTGGACGAATACAATAAGCTGTACTTTGTTCAAAATAAATATAATTAAGCTAGAGCGTTTTCTGAATAAAGAATCTCTGTTCGCAAACATTTTTTTTATATCAAATGATTTCGTTAAATTTATAAAATATAGTTTTTGTTGTTTAAAATAAACATAATTAATTTTAAGAACCGTTGTTTTTGTTTATATAGTTAAATAAGTTCAGAAAATGATTAAAGAAGATGTGTTATTTTCGTATTTAAAAAACTAAGTAACAATCAAAACCCGCTATATCCATTTTTCACAATCAAAAGCCGCTAACTCAAAACAAACTTGAGGAAATGTTTGATTTTTTTTTGCCAGACTGAATACCTTTTTTTAGAAGACGTAAATAAGAAATATTTGGTAGAGAAATATCAAAAATAATTTAGCTAACCGTTTTTGTCAGTTACTGAAAAATTTTACATTTTGGAGTTAGCCGGGGTTTGATTCCATAAGCCTCATATTGCCTTGAACAAAGACAATGCGTGATCGGCTACCATAGGCAATAGCCCCCTAAAAACCATTACTCCAACAGTTCTGTGGACATGCCTCTCAGCAGCAAATCCAATATCACGCCGTTCTCCACAGCGGCACAGAATCGCGATTCGTCGCTGAAGATGACATTAAGCCATTTTGCCTCCGAATGTTGCAGTTCTCTGCTCTAGTTCAAACATGTACGACAGTGGTCCGAAGTCATAGGAAGCATTAACCGTGGATAACAGGTCTATCTTCTTCTCCAAACATTGGTCAGCGATCTGACGCGTAGTAGCAAAATGGTTTCGTAGGTCTACGAGTAGTTGTCTGAAGCGCCTGTCTTGACGCTCTGTGGTACACCTTCAGTGGAACCAATATCTCGATAGGCATTAATTCTACCCCTGTCAAAGTCGCCAACATGATGATAACTTGGACGTCTTCGAACTAGATGCATTTTGTTATGCTTCACACTAGTAAATGAAAGGGCAATGACTAAACATATCTGTACTACTCAGCTTTCAGAAACTTCTTTCTTCACAAAAACTAAGACATAACATTTTAACAAAGGTAAACAAAAGCAAAGATGAAACGTTGACATTGTCGCCACAGCATGCTTTAAATATACTCATTATGTTGCCAATAAAACAAGTTAATAAATTATTTTTTTCTGGGTGTAACACTTCTTATGTCACTGAGTATGTATATGTTTTAAGATGTTGAAATTGCCTTAATAAATCTTAGCTAAAAATAAAAGTGATGATTTTATATTCACCTCATAACCAAGAAGTATTTTATTGTCTAAATATACTGGATAGCACAACTACAGCTCCACCAACAATTTTCGTTTTAACTTTAGCTGGTTTTAATGTAACTTTATATAACTTCAATCAGGAAGAATTTGTTCTTTAATCAATTTAAACAAGCTCTATTTTTATTATTTTTCTTTGCCGAGAGAAATAAGGTCCAAAGTTGTTGATGGCGTTATAGTTATGCTCTCGGGTTTATATTAGGAACCTTTTCACAAAATATGTAATTCATGTCCTTGAATCATTATTAAATGTCATATAAAAGGAGATGATTTATATTGAGTATTAACTCTTAGGATACGTAAACTTAAATCCGGGTGTTCTTAGCGTGAAGCATAATATGATATTATCTGAAAGCTTGGGCTTATAGTATGGGGGCAATTCGGCTAAAATATGTGCAGTCATCGAACGCTTTTAAAAGCAATGTATGGAAATCTATTATTTACCTTTGTTAAAAAATTGACTTAATACCTCTAACATTTGGCATACGTCCGAGAAGATGATGCAACCACTGTCCTGTTGTTCATTCTTTCACAATAAATGGCATCTAGAGGATTTCGTCAGTTTTATGTTACTGGACGTAAACATGTTTTTATTTTATTCCATAAGGTACTATTTTGTCATGCTTCTGCTCGGTGATTAGAGTTTTGCAGTTTCGTTTCAAAAATGCATAATACGTAATACATGTAAAACTGTAAAAATGAAAAAATCCTACGTAGTCACACATTTTGTATTTAAATATTATTATTAGTATTATTTTTATTATTATTAGTATTATTATTATTATTATTATTATTATTATTATTAATAATATTATTATTATTATTATTATTATTACTATTGATCTAAAGCTGAGGTGTCATGTAGAGGGGCACCGTCATGACAAAGTAACGCGTGTTATGGTCGATCCATGGGTAAATTATTTGAATGCCATTTAAGCCCGACTCTCAAAGACTGAAGCATTTTCTAATTTGTGATGTGATAAAATAATCATGTGACAATATTATTATTCTTTTTTCTAAATGACTAAGGTTTGGCAACGTCAATGAATAACATATTCGTTTTTGGAATCATAATTTTGAACTATATTCACCTTTGCAAAAATTCCATAAGGTTCATAAAAATTGAAATTAATGTTTGAGAACAAGGGACGGAACGTTCCACCTCAAATAATGGAAACAATAATCAAAAGTTTTTGAAATATGAAATACCAAAATCCAAGCGTATTGGTCTAGCAGTTACATCATCATGAGGAAGACCCTAAATGAACAAATGATTAATTTAAGAAATTTAATTTAATCAACTTATATCTCTGTCCTTTCAGATGGGCCACATGGATGGCCTGGATATGCTGGACCCTATCTCAACCTCCTCGATGACGACATTGACGCCCATGTCCGAGACGCCACCCAGCCACATGTCCTCATACGGTATGAACCACATGATGAACCACCACCACCACCATCATCATCACCATGGAGGCGGCCCATTGGGTGGGCACGCGGGGGGTGGGCACCCAGGGGCGGCACATCATGCCACACACCCAGCCGCACACCATCCTGCAATGGCGGCGGCGGCTGCAGCGGCTGCTGTGGCTGGGTTACATCCGGACGCGGACACCGACCCTAGGGAACTGGAGGCATTCGCGGAGAGGTTCAAGCAGAGGAGGATCAAACTGGGAGTCACGCAGGCTGATGTTGGTGAGCATGAATACAGAATTTTTTTTCAAAGTCGAGTATGTATTGACATGTTTCGTCGTGTTGATGCCACTTGGCAATTTGACATCTTGACCGAGTGATCTACTTGATCAAGTATCATTGCGGCGTTGTGTGAAAAGAGAATATTTAATAGATATTTTCTGGTGTCCAGTGGTGAAAAACCAAAAATGAATTAGCACATAAATCGTGCCCTAGCATTGTAAAAAACATTCTAACCTTTTTATGTGCTCAAATGGCTATATTTGGTGAACGATATAAGGTAGCAAAGCTATTCGAAACCTTAAGCTATTTACACCTTTTTTCAAAGCATCTTATATCATTTTTTGAATAAGCCCATTGACTTATTTAAAACAAGATGCGCCTGCCATCTATACCACATCGAAACATGTCAAATATTCAGAGTAATATCTGTTTGCCACAAGTTCATTTTTCGTCATCCAGATTAAACTGCTATGTATGGATGGTGATGCAAAAGCAAATGAACATTTTCCTCTAAATAACATCCCACCGCATCTCATAATTGATCTGTGCGGCATTTTAGCCAGTGAATTGAGTCATACAACATAGTAAAAAATTCTCTAATGAACATTGAAGAATATTAAAGTCATAACTCCGCAGGAAGAGAAATCATAATATCAACCTGAGAGCGTTTAGCAAATGGAAGTGTTGTTTTGAGAATATAAAAGCAAAACTATAAAATCTCCCGCCAAAATTTATTTTCTATTGGAGCATGTAATTTCTTTCGTAACGAAAATCTATCGGCAACTTAAATTAGTTACAATACATCACATTGATTCCAATAATCTGCAGTCTGACAAATACATAAAACAGACCAGACATGTAAAACATTGGTCGCAATATAGCCGAGCATTAAACACATAGAGCGTTTAGAAGCATCTTAATAGTTGCAAGCAGCTACGAAAACTAGATACAGGAGTCTAAACTGCGTAAGAGAATTATTTGAAGCCAATTCTGTCGCCAAGGATGGTGTGACTCTCGGAAATCTGATGGGTGTAGAATGTGGCCCAGAGCGACTGCGCACTGAAAAATGTCAACCTACTACTGCAATATTCGTGTGCATTTCACATACGTTTTGCCACGCTTTGTAGGCTTATTACTCGGTGGTTTATTAATATTATCCAACATTTCTGCTTGCAACTCGTCCGAACTGTCAAAATTCGGTTGCTTACAGTAATGATGACAGCAACAGAGAGAGAGAGAGAGAGAGAGAGAGAGAGAGAGAGAGAGAGAGAGAAAGAGAGAGAGAGAAAGAGAGAGAGAGAGAAAGAGAGAGATGCCACATGCGTAGAACCTGAAATTCATTTGCTGTGCAGTGTACCAACTCACTTCATCGTCCATATTTTTAGCTTCGCCCCGTCCTATATCCAGTCTTCATGCAAGCAACATGCGGCAATATTTTTAGAATGGCTGGACTATATTGCTACACATGCTGACGTGTTTGACATTTCCGACTTCTGTCATATATTGCTGTTAGATTGCTACGTTATTGGAATCCTAATGTAATTAATATAAGTAATACAGGGTGCGCCAAAAGTACTTTTCGCAGACTTCGCACTAGTTTTGGCCGACATGGACGCCCTACAGAGCCTGGAATTCGTTGAATTGTTAATCGTTTTGAGGAAACTGGTTCAGCTGAAGGTCGTAGACCATACCAACAGCTCATACTCGTGAAAACATAGCCGCAGTGAGTGAAAGTCTGCGAGAAGTTCCAAAACCACCTCGACTAGGCACCGTTCGCAACAAATGGGAATTAGTGAGACCACTTTACGCCGGATTTACAAGAATTGAAGCAGACAGACCATCAACAGCGGCGTGTTTTTGTTAATTGGATGCTGGAAAGAGAAGACGGATTTTCGGCCAAAGTGCTCTTTTCTGATGAGGCTCATTTTCACCTCAATGGGTACGTGAATAAGCAAAATTGCAGATTCTGGGAGACTGAAAATCCACATCAATATCATGAACAACCTTTCCATCCTGAAAAAGTGACTGTTTGGTACGGATTATGGGCTGGTGGTATCGTTGGACCACTCTTCTTTGAAGATGCGGAAGAAAAGGCCATTACCGTCAACGGGGAACGTTATCGCGGCATGTTAACAGACTTTTTGTGGCCACAATTGGATCGTATTGGTGCCGACGATTTTTGGTTTCATCAAGACGGAGCAACAGCGCACACATCTCGCCAAACATTCGCCTTATTGCACACGAAATTTCAAGACCGCATAATTTCACGAAATTCAGATGTCGTGCGATTTAACACCTCTTGACTATTTTCTTTGGGGATTTTTGAAAAGAAAAGTGTATGCGAATGGTCTCCGGACAGTTCAAGACCTAAAGCGCAATATACGGACTGAAATTGCAGTCATAGACCCGATTATTCTGGGGAAAGTCATTGAAAATTTTGATGTTCGGATGATGCACCCTGTATAAGCTGCCCTATAATTCATTTTTGCCTGATCTAATAGCCCAACTGAAGAAAAGTTCTGTCAAGTGTATGTGTCTATACTTTGTAGACAATGTTGCCAAGATATAGGTGATATAGGTGATATAGCCGAGCAATATAGACGCGTCATGTGATGTAATACGGTCGTTTCGATAGGGTTATAATATAAATAAGATAAACATTGTTTGTGTTGGTCTTGAGAAATCTTGAACTTCAAATCAACTACCCAGAGCCCCAAGCTTGGCGTTTACTTTAAGCGTGCTCTTAAAGCACTATTGCCAAATAAATGACGGATTTCTTTTCAGGAAAGGCGCTAGCAAACCTGAAACTCCCTGGCGTGGGCGCGCTGTCACAATCCACGATATGCAGGTTTGAATCCCTGACGCTATCCCACAACAATATGATCGCGCTGAAGCCCATTCTGCAGGCGTGGTTGGAAGAAGCTGAGGCGCAGGCGAAGAACAAGAGGAGGGATCCAGATGCGCCTAGCGTTCTTCCTGCAGGTGAGGATTTAGGTACACCACACACTTTTCCTTCATTATTCTACTTACGGTTTGTTCTCACAGCCGACTTAATGATGATTTGTCAACTGACTGCGAAGGATTCCGGAGCTTTATTTTCGACAATTATGTGCTGTTTAATTTGTGAATGCTGGTGATTAGAAAACTAGCAATTATTGCTTCTCTACAACCCCAGTTGTACTTACACTGGTAACTGTAAAATGTTATGCAAGCGCATTATAGAAATAAAGCATCACTCGCTCTAGCAAGTATTCTGATCCCCCGAATTTCTTACGTCAAATAAAACAGACATTAGCCATTTCTGCCTTCTTCTGAGGGAATGGTAGCAAGTAGATTGACCTGATACACACTTTTCCATTTCAGATCCGTGTAAATTTTGAATTCCTTCAAAACCATTGTCAGAAACTGAATTATAATGAAAAGTGAGTGAATCTTAGAAATTTAAAACAAAGTTAACAAATAATTTTACTCTCCACGCCACTAGCGAGGAAGTACTGTAATCTCGAAAATGGAATATTGCGTTTTTTACATGCTATATGACATCTATCTCACGAAAAATCATGTCACTCATTTCCGTCGGCCTGTCTGTCTGTTTGTCCGCTAATCATTGGCGCGTATATAACTTAGAAAGTCAGATTTAGATGAAATTTTCATTATTATGCCAACGACATATAATCTGTGTAGTTTTTGAAAATATGTTCATTGACGAAAAACGAAAAAAAGCAGAGTGTTATAGGGGAGTGGGGAATGGGTATATTTAAATTTTTTGCTGGGAGGGTATCTACAACTATAACTACTAACCCCATTAATTCTACGCGCCTATTAAGTACATATATAATGCACATAGATTTCCCTGTATAGCTGCTCTCAATACTGCGCTAGCCGCTATCGCGAATCTCGGACGAAAATCCACTTGGTGAATTTTTTACCTGAACAGCTCCAGAATAGGTCCTCATCGGCGTGCAATGACGTAACAATTGCTATTACCGGAGCAATATTATTTATTTAATTTATATAACCAGATCCGGTGACAACATTAAGGCTGTAGTTATTTAGGTGTGGAGTATCGATTAGACGTCTACAATTTGAAGGCATTCCCAAGAATGAAGAATGCTATTTTTAAAACCCTTTCCTCAAACTAACTCACCATATTGCATGCCATTATCGTGACGCAAGAGCCAGGAATGCAACGATTGTGTGAAAAAGTTAAAAATCTTCAATATAAACATTCAAAGTTTGTTTAATAAAATGAACCGACTAGAATATTTTTTGGATTACAATATTGATGTGTTAGTTCTATCAGAGCATTGGCTTGATAATGATGAGATTCAAAACGTTGGTCTTGAAACTTCAGTCTGGTAAGTTGTTTCACATGCACTAATCGCATACATTTTTTCCAGAGGAAATGTCTTACATCTGTGTGCTCCAATCCAGTACCTGGTCTCTAGAAATGGTTATTGAACTCACTGCAATATCTTTTATGAAAATATTTTGCATAATCTGTATCTCAATAAAAGTTCTATTGACATATTCTTAGAAAGACTATTTCCTATTGTCTCGTTTGTGACAAGCAACTTTAAATATGTAATATTGGCAGGCGACTTCAACATAGATTATTCTCGAAATGATATTTCAAAAGTACACGTGTGATTAGAAATTTATTTCTGAAACATAGGTTTGATGACATTCAGAAGTGTAATATAAATGACTATTTCCATGATTTTCTAGAAACGTGCTTATGATGTTTCAACATTGCATTTAAACGTAAAATTATTCATAATGAGCTAAACAGTACACTAAATTCTCTAAGTCACTTCAAAAACAAAGATCAGGTGATTGGCCTAGCGTGGCTACGTAAAAAGGTAAAGATATCAATTTGGAAACAAAATTCAAATCTTTAAAAAAAGAGGTTGATAAGAATATTCGTGATGAAAGGATCAGTTACTATCACTCGATAATGAGCAAATCTTCAAACAAACAGAAAACTACTTGGAATATTGTCAATTAAGTAACCATAACCAACCCAACTGATATCGCTAACTTTTTTAGAAAACATGTATCCACTATAATTGGCAAGAAAGTAGCCAACAATCTTATCGTTTTATCGGATTCCTGCACTTCTGATGAAACAGCCAAACAATCAATGTTTTTCTTCCATGTCAATACTGATGACGTTATATTTGTGATCAGTAGCATGCCAGACAAGAAGTCTACAGGGCTGGATGAAACTCCAATCTATTTAGTACAAGAAAATATGGACATCTGCCCCAGTATTAGCAGACACCATCAATAAATAGGTTGCTGTTGGTGAATTTGCAACAGCACTTAAGCTGGCACCGTTAATTATGATATTTAAAAAAGGTGAAAACTACAGGCCAATCGCGCTATTGAGTATTTTCTCGAAAATCATTGAAAAAGCGGTGGCAATGAAAATTGAAAACTACTTTCTTAAATTTGCTATTATTGCATATGCTCAACATGTTTTCAGGGCAGACTACTCAACTGAAACAAGCATTATCGAGTATGTTCAGTATATTTGTGATGAACTTGACTTAGGTAATTACGTAGTGAGTATCCAATTTGACTTGTCTCAAGCCTTTGATTGTGTATGTTCGTAATTTGTGGCTGATAAATGGCAATTTAGCTTTTTAAAGAATAGACAATTTTATGTTACTGTCGCTGATGAATTTAATTTAGATTGGGGCACACCTCAAGGTAGCGCCCTTGGGCCACTCATTTTCTCGATCTCCATAAATGATTTGCCCGCACACTTATCTCACGGAAAATGCAGACGACACAAATATCATTTTAGCCGCCCCATCGCAAGAGCGCCTGCAAGAAAAAATTAATGATTCGGTTAATGAGTTCAATCAATGGTGGTTCAAAAACAGACTAATAATAAATACAACAGAGACCCTTTCAGTTGAATATTTCATGAAATCAAAAAATCCGTAAGATTTTAATTTCAGTCTTCAATGCAATACAGTTGCAACTTCTAAAAATACTGTGTTTTAGGAGTAAGCTTTGATTGCAATTTAAAATGTACAGAGCAAATTGATTCTATATTTAAGAAGCTTGAAAAAAGTTTGTATCTAATACTTATGCTAGGGAAAATGTTAAACACCTCAGCATTAATGGATGTCTACTATGCGTGTGTACACTGTTATTTCATATGGCATTACTGCGTGGAGCCAGGCTAGTGAAATCTCTCGAGTGTTTGTCTTACAAAAAAGAATGATTCGCATTATATTCAAAATACGGTCTAGATCTTCTTGCCGTGAGATATTTGCTAAACACAAAATACTTACAGTAGCATGTATATATACTTATAGACTTTTAACATTTATTTTTCAGCGCAGAAATGATTACCTTAAGCATACTGACCTCCATGCCTACAGCACTCGTAATAAAAATAACATAGTTAGGCATGTGACTTATCATATATTTCATTCAAAATCCCACATAACAGCAGGAATGCGCTTTTTAATTATTAGCTCCGGAGAATAAAAACGTAAGCTCTATAGGGCTTTTCAAAAGACGTTTGCGGAACAACCTATCGGATTGCACTTTTTATGACCTGGGGTAAATTTGTTACATCCCAGCATCCCACAATGCTTTTGATAGATCTTAATGAATAATTTATTACCATGTGTGTTTGTATCATATTGCTTTTTTATGTTCCTATTGTTACTTCTATTGTACTGCATTTTATCAACATTTTAATCTCTATGCACCGACTTATAAAATGTCTACAACGTACATCTAACTGGATAAATAAATGAATCTGAATCTAAATCTGGACGTAAAAATGTAAGTGACAGTTGACAGTCATTATACCAAGGCGTAACGAAGTTGTCATCGATTAAATGAAAAAATTAAACTTACAATACTCTTTCGTCAATTATATTTATTCCATTGCCTGACATGAGCTGTATGGGTTTCTATAGCCTACCAACAGTAAAGATACCAAGACGTAAGAAAGTTGGCTTAGATACATTGTTCATATTCAAAGTCCATAGTCTCAATTTTCCCACATCAACAATACCTTTTACTCACTGATATTCATTCTACTCTACGGCCGTATGTGAGGATGGATTTTTATAGTCAGCGAACAATAAGATATCAGAGCGTACAAAAGTTGACTCAGATGCTATATGTCATGCATATACAATGTCCATTTGTCGAGAATTGTCTGGGAAGTACAGAGTTAACCTACTTGACGCGATTTTTGAAAACAAGATGGTTTGAAGCACACAAAGACGGGGTTCGGAGATTATCTGAAACTGTTTGTTTTATGTTCCTACATTGTTTTTCATATTTCAGATAACATACAACTTTTTATCCAAAATTCGAAAGTTTCTTCCGCATGGAAAGCAAAATAGACACTTTGAATAATGAGTAAGTAGATAATACGCATACTTTGGGTTTCGTTAGTCGGTCGTAAATTCCCCTAAGAGTGTATGACATCTTTATCTGCAAAACTCTGTTCGCCAGATTCCATTAATTACTGCTGTGAGAACAAACCTCAAAAAGCTCTACTTTAGTCAAGGTTATATAGCATCTTGAACTACATATATGTATTAAGTGGATTGTAGATATAGTTCAGGTGGTGTCTTCGCATCTGCTTGGAAGACTATTCCAATTCGGAAAAGGACTGCCTTTAATGAATCTGCATGTTGCTAAGCCCAAGAACAAATTTAAAAAACTGGTTCCTTTCGCACTGGCCTCTGTTTTTTTTTTGATTTATTTTTTTACATTCTGAACAGATAAGGTGTCTTACACCTACAATTATTGATAGTTTTCGAGATATAAACGACATTATCTTTGAAAAAGTGCAAAATATGCCATTTTCGACCCAGAAGAACATGAAAAAATGTCAATGTTGCGATTGTTCACAAAAATACTTCAATCAGCCATCAACAAAATTCATAAGCATTTTAGAGGGTATTGCTATAATACACATTTTGCTTTTTAATTGCTAACAATTAGAACTTTCCAATAAAATTAGCCCTGAAACTCTTTGCTTTATTATAGGGTGCTTGAAGATTATTTGAAAGCTTTGGCAATATTGAAATCTTATATCGTTTTTTTTTGGGATCGGAAATGGCATATCTTTACTTTTCTAAACATTAACTTCAGAGAGAAGTTCTATAGAACTAAAACGCTTTGACTAAAACAAAAAATAAATTGTAAACTGCAATTTTTTACTCAATATTGGACCTAGCAATATCCAGATTCATTAAACGGAACCCATTTTTGAATAAGAATATACAAAAGATCCGAATCAGAATATTGTTCCGTTATTTTGTTGGAAGAATCAATCAATTCTAGCCAAAGTTTCGCTGTTGAAGAACTCTATCTATCAATAGGCGGATATACGTTATCTGATAGGCTAGGCTCACCAAGCTGGAAACTCCGGGCAAGCAGGATCATTGAGCCCAGCTGTGAATCTTCTGCGAAATGAAAAAAAAACATACATCGTGGAAAAAATGTATACTTGGAAAATCAATCCAATACGTGACATTCACAGTGAAGTGTGTATAGGCACATATGTTAGAAAAAGATAGGAGCCGGCTTGATAGCGAAGCTCATAGCCATGTTGCCCAGCAACGCTGACGCGACAGTTTGCCCCGCTGCCACTGTTTTAAACCAGCTCCTTGAATTGATATGCATATTGAAAGTATGCGTTAGTTTATTCTTTACGCCAAAATGTATTGTTTTCGGATTAATCCAGCTCGCCATGAACAAAATAATGCCCAAAATCATACGTATTGGTCAAAGGATAACAGACATTCAAGTTTACCATCAAGGACGCGGTATACCCAAAAAGTATTGATGGGGAAGTGTTTTAGGGGACTACATTGTTAGACCTTTCTTCATTAATGGTACCTGAAATTCGTCGCGTTATTTGGAACTGCTTCAACACGAAATTATCCTGCACGAGGCCTTAATTATATACTAAGTGACATATAAATCCGAACACCCAGTTTAAATGGTTTTATTTTAATAAAATTTTGTATAAGTACTTAATGAAGCATAATAAGTAAATGATAAAAATTTCAAAATGATTGCACTGCTTTAAAGCCCTTTGACCTTTAATAATGTGTGGATGCACCCTGATGTGCTACGCATTCTCCAACGCGCCTAGGCATGCTTCTGATCAGGTGGTCAATGTCCTCCTGTGGTATCTCATTCCAGGCAACCATCAACTCCTCTCGAAGTGCTTCTAGAGTCTGAGGAGGACGTTGCAAATTGAGCAATCTCCTACCCATCATATCCCACACGTGCTCAATTGGGGATAAGTCGGGAGATCTTGGTGGCCATGGTAACAATGTGACATCATTATGTTGAAAGAAGTCTATTGTGACTCTTGCAACATGTGGTCGGGCATTATCTAGTTGGAAAGTTGGATCTGCCAGGGTGTCAAGATAGGGTAAAAGATGGGGTTCTAGAACTTCGTGGATATAACGCTGCGCGTTCATGTTACCTCTGATGAAGATTAAAGGTGACCTGGAACCATAAGCTATAGCACCAAAAACTATAACTCCAACAGTGTGACGAACATGTCTTTCAACAAAAAACTGTGGATTCCTCCTTTCACCACGTCGCCTTCTAACCCTGGCACGACCATCGTGCATGCCTAAACAAAATCGAGACTCGTCACTAAAGACAATACTGTTCCATTCCTGATCCCAGAGTGACCGTAGTCTGCACCACTCAAGGCGATTACGTCGGTGTTCTGGAGTTAAAGGGAGGACCTAGTGTGGCCGGTATGAAAACAAGCCAAAACTTCTCATTCGTCGGTAAACACTTTGCATGCCAATAGGTCTTTCGTGTTCTGCAAATCATTCATTTGCAATGGACCTGGTAGTGGAGAAACGGTCCCTTAAGGCCAATAATCTTAGGCGGCGATCTTCACGGTCTGTTGTTCTACGGCGGCGTCCAGTGCCTCTTGCTCTTTTCGTACGGCCTTCTCGGAGCCATGCCTGACAACACCTAACCATGGTGTCTACACTTCTTTGCACTCTAACTGCAATTGCCCGAAGAGAAAGTCCAGCTTCCCGAAGTTCCACTATACGGCCCCTATCAAACTCACTAAGTTGACGAAATCGTACAGGTCTCCGTACTCTAGGCATCGTAACCGATCGTAAAGGATGTCAAGAACCAAAATCCGCCTTTACTGCGGCTGAAATATTCATTTTTAGAGCGGTAGTGAATTAAAAAAAAACAGTATAAAAACCGGAATGTCCAACTGATGAGGCTGAAAATCACTTAGTATATTTGGTTTCAGCAAGATGCGTGTCCTGCTCACAACGCGAGGGAGATTCGAAAATTTTTGGAATTTTTTTTCCAGACGCCTGATCTCTACACATGCCAATATATAATGGCCAGCTAGATTTCCTGCCGTCGCGCCTTATGCTTTTTTTTCTGGGAATATGTGAATACTCGCATTTACGGATTTCCACCGATGGTAATAAGATCAACACACACATCCTGAGTTATTGTTACATTTTGCGAAAATGCTGCGATCGAGAAATGTAATAAATAACAGTACGCAATACAAATTTTCAGTGTCTGCGTGTACGCAAAATCGCTCAACTATGATTATGGAGGTGTAAACCTTTCCTTGGAATGTACAAGATGCGGTGTTGTCAAATGAACCAACTATGCAATGTTCAGAATTTGTGGCGATCCTGACCTTTCATTTCGACCTAAAATGGTGCGCCTTTAGGACCGATCGTAAATCAATCCTAAACAGATTCGACACAATTCACAGTTCAAAATTGTGTACAATCAAAATAAAATCATTATTAGGCGTAAAGTATAAACTGACGCATATTGTTGATATGCATCTTAATTCAAGGAACTGCTGTAAAATATTGGCAGATTTCCGCATCAGCGTTACTAGGAAACGCGTCGATTAGTTTCGCTATCCAGCCGGCTTCTATCTCTTTCTAACATATGTGCCTATACAACTCTTCTGGCGCTTCTCTCTCATACATATTGAGGTCGCGCTTGTCACCCAAATATGAATCTCACCGTATGTTTCGCTAAACACTACCTGATTCTCCTGTAGTCAAAGAAATATACTTTGTAAAATCTATTCCCGATTCTGAACCTTTCTCAAATGGGGATGAAACGTTATGAACAGATTTAACCATGATAGGGACTAATGAACGATCGCAATTGCACATAAGCACTTTGTTGCGCAAGTTAGCGGACTACATAGTCAAGGAGATTTAAGGTCACTATACATCAGGCTCCACACTGTAATCAAATTTGAATCCTGAATTTTTTACCATCCAGAATTAGTTCTTTAGGGAACCTTGATTCAAATAATGTTTTTAATCACAAAATTATTCGTGTAGTCAAACTAGCAAACTTTATACATTTTTTAATCAGCCTGATCCACTTATCTTCTTCTTTCCATTCCTTACTTCCATTATTGTCTTTATGTCTTTTCCCTTTACCCTTATCAGATAGATTACCTGACCTGACAAGCATACCCACGAAACTTGCACCAAAGAGTAAGTCCACAGGACTGCTCTAACACACAGATACGAATATTAAGGTAATAAATAACACAGGTTTACACAATTTTCTATTTTTTCTATCCAATGGTTGTAAAATACAGCTTCGACCCTTTTTCAACACGTTGAGACTCATTTTTATTCAAGACCTGCATATTTTGAAACTTTCTAATAAAGTTCTGGAAAAGACAAAAATTATTGAATGAAAGTCTAAATTTCCATCCAAAAGATCAAAGGTAGTACTCAAAAGTAGTGCTGAAGAGCCTAACTAAATGCAAAATACTCATTGTATTTTTCCCTACTTCCTTCAGAATTTCTGTTCAATCTGTTTCTCGTACGTTATCTCGACAGTTCATCTCTCTTCAACATCCAACAGTAGTTTGCTGTCAGGTTTGTGTCCCAACTTCCTTGCTATCTGTTCTCTATAACTGTAATACCTTGATAGAAGTGCTCAACCTGTTCTTCACTGTCGTCACCAAGATTGTCAGGATAATAGCCAATATGAGAATGCAAAAATGTAACTTTACACACATTCTGCAACTCAGCTCATGAAAATTGCCGATCATATTATTTACTATACTAGCTGACGAAGTGTTTGTATCGCCATGTGGCTAGAAAAATACGTTAGCAGCACTGTCATTCCCCCATCAACTTATCTTGAAAGTAGGCATAACATTATGTGGAATGAATTTTGTTGTGCCAAATGACGTCATTTGAAAGCAATTATTGTGTTGTTTTATATGAGTAAAAAAAATGTATAGAATCTTTCCCATTTCTGAAAAGCAGTGGCTCTGGCGGTGGTACCAATGGAGTCAATTTGACCTTTCCACTGACACAACATAATCCAGCTGCTTCATTTAACTTGAAAACCTTGCAATGTGGACTTGCAACGTTCGTTTCTCCAATAGAATCGATTTGTTGTGAACCTGTAATCGACTGCCACGTCACAATTAAATACAGCTCGATTGGGATTAAATGCGACACTTCTACGTTGGTGAATCTCAGTCCTCCGATCCCGTTCAACTTCATGTCTCGCTTCTCGATGCTCGTCAGTTTGACTTCTTTGTATATATCTTTGACTAGCAGCATTGCGAGTTCCGCGACCTATGTTGGTACGTCTAATTGGTGACATTTTGAAGAAACACAATTTTAATATAATGCGTGATTCCATCATCGTTAATTGTTTTTGAACAAATACTTCTAAAAAAACTCACTGAACAAACTGAAAACCGGATAAAAGGCCTAATCAAATGGACTGTGCACTACTAATTAAATAAAACTATTTCATCGATAAACATTGTTAAAGGATAATATAAATTTGCAGCGTGTGATCTTTCGAGTTCAAAAACGTATTTTCTTCCACCATTTTTATTCATAGAGTTAATTGACAAATATAACAATTAGGCAACACTGCAATTTCTTTTGAAGGGGCCATCACAAAGTACGGATGGTAAAGAAATGTAAATCCAAAAACGAAAGCACTGTGTTTTCATAAGCAATTTTCTCTCACATAGCATTAGGGTTTCAATGATTTTCCAATTTTATGCGTAATTTTCTTGGTTTTATTTTCCATAAGAACCTTCTGTACAGCATTGGGAAACTGGTTCTCAAGTTATTTCATGACCATGCGCAATAGGGATTCATTTTTAGACATATAGATTTTCATAGTGTTAACTTCTTTATTTCATCAACTTCCTATGGCAGGGCCATCAAACTTGCCTCTTTGACCTTTACATCCGATGCTATATTTGGGGGGCTTTTGGCCGAAATAATATTTGCCTGAACAACAAATAGATATTTCAGTAACAACGAAAATAATTAAGTCGGCTTCACGTACTGGGAAAATTGAGAAACGCTATTTCTCAGAAAATATACGTATTGAAACTTCAATTTTATTTTCAGCTCATGACCTAATATCCACCTAAATTACTGCAGTTTTTTAAGGCGAAAACCGTCACATGCCTGGGTAATTTACTGTTCTAATGCGTATATGACGGTATTTATATCTTGCAAAACAACAAGTTAATACCGTCCATCAAACTAGCATTAGAACTGTTGTTATCCACACCGTTGCTGTCTACCATAAGATTAGCGTGTAGCAAATGTTCGACTAATGGATGTCTTTCTGAAGGGAATCTGCTGTATTCTCTCACTGCAAACTTTTTGAGCGTTTAACCTATATGAATAACATTTCAGAAAGTAAACAGAGTTTTGCGTAAATATCGGACATACCTATGGGTATGTGGTATCTCTAATTGAATTGTGACATTTTTAGTTTATTTTACCTCGTATCGTTAATATCTGGCCCAACTCCACTGCTAGTTACTTCCGATTCATACCATGTTCTAAATGTGTAAGTTATTTTCAATTAATCTGTGACTGTCTAAGACCAACTTCAAAATGTCAGCTACTTCAGCGAGAGAATATGTGACTGACTTGCGGCAAACATGTTTCACTTGCTGGGGTGCTTTTCAATACCGTAACTTATGTTAGCTAGAATACAGTGGAAAATCACTATAAAAGATTGAGAAATATATCTTTTACAGTGGATTCTCTAAATATTCGGTCAACATACGCTAATTCAAATATCTAGAAAATAGTTGAGTGCGATGAACATGGGAGCGTTGGTTTCAAAACACAACAGGCAACTTGATATAAATGATAAGTATTAATCTGCTATACGAGGACTTATCGATATATTCTAGTTGAAGTGGTGGTGGTGCTGGGAAGGTGAAGCCTCGCATCTAAACTGAATCCAAATTCAAGATGAGATGTAAATAATAACAGTTAGCGCGTGATCTCTCGGTAACAGGTGGGGACAACGCCACTTATTGGTCAATTCCCTTGCTTGGTTGTTGCTGTTGTTGTTGTTAAGTGTATTTGAGTAATTTGTTAAGTTTCTGTTTCTGTTAAATACTGTCATCTTTGTTTTACAACACGTTGGTGGTAGTCCATCATTCGGAGGTAGCCCTGAATGCCGCCCTGTACGCCGTCCTTGCTTTTGGCAATCACGCATCCATTCTATCTTGGGTGTAAATACACTATCGTGGTATTAGAGGCGGGGAGGTGAAGCCTGGCGACTAGGCCACCGTTGACCCTTTTTGTCGATCCCGTTCTATCAACCCTGTACCACTCCACAAGCCGTCTTGTGGTAGATAATTACACAAACTCACAAAATAAAAAAACTGGTATATGCTTGGTATCCGACTATGTTTTGCTCCAGTACTTTTTCACGCCGAACACAAATCTAAAGTTGGGGATTGGTTTAAAAAATTTGAGATAAAATGACTTTTTGGCAGGGCACGTGGTTTAAGGCTTTTTTAACAGCTTGTATTTCTTTTTTTACATGCTAAACTTGTGTGACGTCTGTCTGGTGCACCTGATTTCTTCTATTAATTGTCGATTAAGTTATTGGTCTTCTTCGACGACTTCTCTGAGAAAGCGACTATGTTCTTCCCCCAAGGCCGTCCAGAGTTGAAATGTTGACGGGTAGAGTTAGCCAGTGAGAGCTACTACTGCACTTATAGGAGTAAGTCACAAAATGGGAATTACGCAGATGGCAAAAGCTATTTAGGACATTCGATTATCTAAAAAGTGCTTTGTAAGGCCATTATATAATACGTACAAACTACGGACAATTTACTTGCCCACCGGTTTTTGTAGAAGCCTTGTTGAATATGCTGTAATATTTTTGACAACAAACATGGTTTGAGAGCATATATTCTAAAGCTGCAGTCGATAACTTCAGAAAACATAGTACAGACTCAAAAATAGCACAATCCTATAAAGATGAGAAATGACGATGGTAGACCGTTTGATCCATGACTTGGATACCCTGTATATATAAAGCTGTACTTTTGAATAAGTTATGGATGTTTCTAGTATATATACAAGAAATACATTCCGGAAAGAAAATCAACTCGTTCGACTTGTTTTATTCAACGTCGTCAGAATCGTCAGTGTTTAGATTGACTAAGCAGTTATCGGTCATTCGTAAGGAGTAAACTGATGCTATATGATAAAAGTTAAGTTACCTCTGCGATTTCAAGCGACATGTATAGCTGCATTATTGATAGGTTCAGCACCCTAAAGACTATTTTTCCGTTTTTGAGCAAAATGAACCTTGATTTAGCAGTTCTCTTATTTTTAGCACGCCCAACCAAATTGTTTTTGCAGTTGCCGGTTCACTAATGTTTTGTCGTTTGCTAGCAACCCTATCCTCACCCACGTTATTCTATCCTGAGTGTTTATTTGAAAATTTCCCACTGCGGATTTATCGAAAACCACTGATTAAAAGGAAAAACGCAGAGACATGTCAAAAGATTTGTCAAGAGGGAGAACTTTTTAGCAAACAATTACTTCACTCCCTTTCATCCTCTGCCTCCCAGGGTCATCCCCTTAAAATTTTAAAACGACAAGGGGTATCGAGTAATAACTTGTTTGAAAGTTCCTTCGAAGTCCTTTATTTTGACGTCTGATTTATTAAAATCAGTCTATTCGTTTTCGAGAAAATTAGAAAAATCTTTATTTATCTTAATTTGTTCACATAGAAAACAAAAACACACGAATATATCACTTTTTATCTCAAAAAGTAAGTGTTCAAAATGTTGCTCGTTAGGGTTTGCCAAATCTACAATTCGTTTATAATTTAAAACGGAAACTACCAACATAAACAGCAACTCGGAAGATTAGACGTGGCAATAACCAAATAACCCGAATTTTTTTCCGCATTCTTTTCATCTACACAGATATCCTGGACGAACTGTATTTATGTTATACCTGTTTAGTTATTTGTTGCTAAGGGAGAGAAAGAGTTTAGTTTGCTGTCAGTTACCTTTGTGACAATCTTGGGATAGTGAAAATTAATTTATTGATTCAGATTTTACTTCCAAAATGCTTTACACACTAGCCAAAAGAGTGGAAATGATTCTAATTTGTGGTGCCCAAAATCAATGTGCTTGGCAAATTGCCTACACGTTCAACGCCAGACATCCGGGGAAGATAATTTCGCATAGGTATGTTTTGGACCTTGTTGCTAAATTTACTAAAACTGGATCTATTGCAAATAAAAAACGTGATTAACGGAGAGTTTTGGATGAAGCCGCTCAAGTTGAGGGTCATTTTGGAGTAAATTCTAATACTTCATTACGCAAAATTGTTGCTGCGACTGGTATTTCATTAGACTCTAAGCTCTATAAATTTCATCCATTCAAAATGAAAATATTGCAGGAGTTGAGTTTTGTGAACAAATGACTGCAGCGATTGATGATAATACTATTCATGTAAAGAATATCAGCTTCAGTGATAAATGCACATTTTATCTAAATGGATTTGTTAATAAGCATAACTGCAGGTATTGGAGTAATGAAAATCCTCATGCTTTTGTAGAAGGGCATACCCAGTACCTCCAAAAAATTAATTTTTGGGTAGGCATTTTAGGAAACAAAGTGATTGGGCCATTGTTTATCAATGGCAATTTGAATGGAGACATGAATTTTGATATGTTGGAAAATACCATCAATCCGTTTATCACTGAAACCATTCCAAGTCAAATCGAAGAGGATGGAAATGGTGAGGCTGAAATATATTTTCAGCAAGACGGCGCTCCTCCTGACTATGTTTGTCCGGTTCGGCAATGGCTAGACGACGAGTTTCCAGATAAACGGATAGGGCGAACAGGCCCTATAGAATGACCTGCTAGATCTCCTGATTAGACGCCATTAGACTGTTTTCTATGGGATCATTTGAAAACTATTGTGTATTCCCGACCCTGAAAGTTTAGACGAACTTCGTGAACGCATCATCGAAAGCTGCCATGATATCCCACAACATGTTTTT
Source organism: Acanthoscelides obtectus (assembly GCA_963669975.1). Taxonomy (NCBI): domain Eukaryota; kingdom Metazoa; phylum Arthropoda; class Insecta; order Coleoptera; family Chrysomelidae; genus Acanthoscelides; species Acanthoscelides obtectus. The sequence goes on along the minus strand of CAVLJG010000003.1, from coordinate 63,840,617 downwards.
GAAAATATCCGTCAGGAATTTGCACATCCCAAATATCATTGTTTGGTCAATACAAACACTTATTGAAATAAAAAGTGATATTTTCGTGTGTTTTTGTTTTCTATCTGACCAAATTAAGATAAATAAAGGTTTTTCTAATTTCCTTGAAAACGAATCGACCGATTTAAAAAATCGAACGTCAAAATAATGGACCTCGAAAGACCTTTCAAACAAGCTGTTACCCGATACCCGTTGTCACTTAAAATTTTTAAGGGGATGACCCTGGAGGGCAGAAAATGTAAGGGAGTGAAGTAGTTTTTTGTTAAGAAGTTGTCCCCCTTGAGAAATCTTTTGATGTGTCTCGGCGTTTTTTTTTATTTAGTGGTTTTCGATAAATCCGAGGTGGGAAGTTTTAAAATGAACACCGTGTATATACATTATCTTCACCATTGTACACGTTGTATATGGTACGTATTGTTTACATTGTATAGGCAAAGATTATTTTCGCATTGTCTACATCGAGACGTAGACAATTAAAGCATACGCGTAAACGGCGATCTCTGCGTCTATCCGCTGAGGGATATTAGATTTGCTGCATAACCGCCTGGTCTGAAACCTAGTATACGACGGGCTGCCTAGTCTAATGGAGGATTTACAAGAGAAGGCGGATCACTGGTTGATTGAAATTACCATTTGAAAACGCAATCACGTATTGTACGTGACGCTCTTGAGATTACAGTGAATCAATTTCGTTTACCCATGGGAACGTAAAGTATCTTATTCTAAATTATATTTTGGCAGATCTCCCCATTATTATGTAGATGTTGAGAATTAAGCTCGATTACCAAGATTTGGCTTATAAGATGAACAGGAATTAATTACGCTTGTTCAGCTAGGTGTTTTATTATAAAAACGTACTATATATGCAAAACCTTCAGACTCAGCAAAGCACGACGTTGCGCACCATTATTAACGCCACATGGTATGCCTCTAACAAAACCGTTCACAGCGATCTCAGTATCTCTTACCTACGGAACAACACTACAACGAACACCAGGCGCAGCGATGCTATAGTCAAGCTCAGTCTCATAGCTTTCTTTGCCCTGCAAGTCAGTGGACTACTCCGTCCAACATGTCCTCAAGCACCGTAGGTTGCATTGCGATCAAAATTAATGAAATAAGAACATTCAAAATTAGATTACTTCTATGAAACTATAACAGAGACTAAATCTTCCTAGACCGTATCAGGTTTCGTTTATCTAATCGCTTCCTGATCTAAAAGTTTATCTTCTTTCTCTATGCTCTCTCTTCCTTCTTTCTTGGTTACCAGATCCAGAAAACTTGCGAACTGATATCATGACACAAGAGTTAAGGTCCTATGGACTGTTTTGACTTACAACATAAGCTCTTTGAACTACGTCTAAGCATCATATTATTCGAAATCGCAAGCTTTTATTTATCCAGTATAAAATTTGTATGCGACACCAAAATTTTTTTGAAAAACAATATTCAACAGTCAATTCTTACTAATTTTATAATTTTAACATTCTCTAATTTGTGTTTAGAACACTGACCTCGAATATAATAGTAGCAAGGTATAACAATAATAAATTCAACAAGTGTCTTTTGAGTATTTTTTAAATATTTCTTCAGACAGGGTTATTTAATACTGAATCATTTCTAGTGATTACCTGGTACAAATTGTTCTGCGATCTTGTTTCAGTCATGCACATCATATGCGATCGAAATTTTTGTATTAGACTTATAAAACAAGGGGGTAGAGCTCTATCATACTCAGTTTCAGCGCACGATCCCCAAATACGTAACATATACCTAAACTGCCAAAAAAATGCAGTAAAAACATTTAGCCAATTTTCAGAGATATGTAGTTTCTACCTCGGTACAAACAAGCTATCACCGACGTTGTTTCAGCAACATTTTTTTTAGTGTAACTAGACTAGTTCAAATTCTCATCTACATTTAACCGGCGATATTTGATGCTGGACAATAACTTTCTCTAAATTAGGTTATGTATTTTCATATAAAAGTTTTCAATCTATTCTTTCGATTAAAAGCTAGGTATTTTGTTTTATCGACGTTATGTTGATAAGACAAGATCTAAATTAACTTCATCACACAGAGCTTGCTCACTATTTTCTTTATAGAGAAGAACTCTGTCGACAGCAAAAGTAAGATACCTTCCTCTTTAGATTTTGAAGTATAATAGAGGCTCCAAGACTGGCTCCTGGGGACATCATAGTCACTAGATAACCACTCAATATTCGTTTTAGCAATTTTCTCATATTGGTGAACAATGGACATGCGTTTGTGTATAAAATCCCTGGTTACATTCAGAATTTTCTAGTACCTTAATTCATTTCAGCTTAAAACTGTATCTTCCAACACTGACAATTACCATTTCTTTGCAGGTGAAAAGAAACGCAAGCGCACCAGCATAGCGGCGCCCGAGAAGCGCAGCCTGGAGGCTTACTTCGCAGTGCAACCGCGTCCTTCAGGCGAGAAAATCGCCGCTATCGCCGAGAAGCTGGACCTGAAGAAGAACGTGGTGCGCGTCTGGTTCTGCAACCAGCGCCAGAAGCAGAAACGCATGAAGTTTGCGGCGCAACACTGACCGGATGTTAACTTCGGGTTCCCCGTCAACTAGCACCCAATGTAAATACGTTTCTCGTACTGTATTATTATTGTCCTGTGTTAGTCCAGCTGTTGATTCGCGGATCATTAGAAGTGTGATATACAGCGTCAGTGAAGTGACAATTAACTACGTATATTAAACTCAATGTCATTGTGGCAGTAACGCTACAAAGCATTTAGTTTTGAGGAACAAACTGGGTGCTGATAAACAACGTGGCCAAACACAAGAGGTGATAAGAAAGACACTTCATATGAACGTGCGAAATTTTTTTGTGGTATCTATCTTTTGTTAATATACTTATAGCAAAGTTTCAGTACGTTTAAGTTTGTTACTTTGTATCTTGGAAACGAATCATTACCAGACCTATTATAATATACTTTTTTCTTAGAATCACCTGAGATATGGACCTCAAAGTTTGGCTGGGTACTTTATTAATACCCTGTATTGTTACGATTGATCCAGTTGGCGTCGCCTGTCGATAAAGCCATGATTTCTGATTAACGTATTCAACAAAGCGTAAGTCAAATAATATTATATGTCGAACAAGTGTATGAGAATTACCTAATGCGAATATTGGAAATTGCTCTGAGGGTACTTGTCCGCGCGTCATGGAAACATATCGTTGACTTGTTCTCTGCTCGGTGTTTGAAACGAGATCCATATATGCTTGAATATTAGATGGTAATGTTTTCGTAGAAGACCGAAGTTTCGCCGAAATAGATTCTTCAGTTGTACGACAGTGTTTCACGAACTCGTTAGCCTGTCAAGTAATATCCTTTACACAAGAATATCTTAATAGTTGCACATGAATGAAGTTATGGCAAGCGACTGTGTCTATTCGCAGTGAAAAGTATTTTATTGAGTTTCCGCAGTAAATTCAAACGAATAGGCATCAAGGTGTATCTTTCCACAACGTTTTGAAAACTATGCTGGGTGTACTTTTTATGATAGTTGCAATGCGTACAGTGAAACGGTATCCCAACCAGTGAAAACTGTGCTCAATAATGAGAATCCCAACGACAAAACATAAAGCATGCACTATTTTCCAACAAAAAAAAATGCTTGTATGGCAAGGACATGTCCACACCTTTGCAGTAACCACTGATTACGCATATTTTTTATTTCAGATGTTGCGCACTGCTACCGAGTATCCTATTCGAATGAGTTTTTCCAACAGAAAATCCACATACCTTTTATGACTTCTATCTTCCAGTGTTTTGTTTTTCGGGGCTACTTTTACTTTGAGCTTGCCGATCCACCTTTTCCATGTGGAATCCTTATGGGCGATATTTTGTGTTCATTTAAGAGCTATTGCAGCAATAACAGTCTCAGTTAGTGCAATTGCTTTTGTGAGAAGTGCCAGTTATATTGATATTTGCCCAATATGCTGTTGCAAACTCACCCATCTACCTAAATATTCGCAATGGATGGTTGTTTACCAATGCCAGCAATCCTATTTTTTAATTTAAATGGTGATGCAAAAAGAGTGATTACTGATTTTTCCATTGAAAACCATCATAAAATTTTTCCACGGAAAAAGGTCTCCCATTTTTTCACTAACTTTTTTGCAGAGTGGCGTTGCATTTTCCATATTTTCGAATACGCACACAGAGAGGGGTGATTGCCATTAAATCTACTTCTTTTTTTGTTACCGAATTTACGAAGAGCGTTTTACCGCGCTGTAAAATCAAGTGAACTATGATGCATGGCAAACAAAAAAACGGCCATTTATTTAGGCAGAAATGACAACTTTAATCCATTCGGTGAGCCTGCATTTTTTAACGTTTTTTTCCATAGACGGGGGTCTATTTAGATGAAGGCAGACATTTGCAAAGATTGCAGGCGTCTTAATTTCGAAAAACAATAAATACTCATATGACCTTATCTTGTTCATTTTTTGGTTTCGCTATAGGGAAAGTTAGATACCCGAGGAACAATACTCACTGAGCTAGAAATTCCGATTAATCTAGCTGTTTGACAAAAGGCAAACTTTGGAATATTGGCTTTCCCAGATGTTATCTGTAAGAATTTTATATCTGGTAAAATGATGACAAGTAAACCCTCTAATATTGGAATGAAGGACTGGAATGAGTAGTTGAATTCTTACTTGCCTGGGGTTGTAGGAAAGACTTATGAAGAAAGTAACATTCAGTGTAAATCAAGCGCAGAGAGAGGGAAGAAAGAGTGAAGCATATTGCTTTCGACTGTCCTATCGTGATCAATAGAAGAATCGCCTAATTGCCTAGCTCATTAGGAATTTGGAATTAGAGTCTCACGAGTGAATGGTAACTATTAGGGAGCGAATCTCTAGACCACCTTATTTGGAACTTGGAAAGATTTTACAGCTTCTCTTGGGCCGAACGGCTCGGTAGATTCCCTCTACTAGCCTCTTCTACCCGAAGTGTTAGAACCCTAGGTCATTCGCACACATCCCGCTATGGAAGTGAATAGAGCATTTTGTCATATTAAGTAGCGACGCGCTAAAATCTATACCAAAAATATTTGTAACTTCCCATTGCCTCCCGTCACATATACACTCGCTTGTAGGTACAACTCCAGAAGGCAGGAGCGCCATTGTTTGTTTTTCTGTCTGTGCCATACACCTTGCTTAGCTCATTTTCCTCACTTTAAGTTGAATTTCAACCCATTTATCCTTGATCACTAGAGCCTTTCGATTAAAATCAGATCTTGTGTTATCTGGAAATCAACTCATCTACAACATTCAAGTATATGCCCAGAATCATCCTCGTAGTTCGCCTATTTTCTTTTTTCTGTCAGCCTTAGGTAGGTTCCAAGGCATCCATGTCTATAATATGAACTCTAGCATTTTGCTACTAAAATACTCATATATTTGCATTCAGATGCATTAACGCCGTCTATGGTTCATACGAGTATTTGCAGCAGGAAAAAAATAATGGCTATATACGCCTTTCAAATAGCACATAATTCGAACATCGGCAAAAATACCCGAACGTAAAAAAGGCAATCTACTACATCATCAAACATTCAAGTGTTTTGATGAAAAAATGTTCCACTGCTCATAACAGACCAGTAATTAAAGTGTATATGCATATTACGGATTCCAAGAATTACTCTAGAAACTTGCAAAATACATACGTTTGACTGTTTCAGTAAAATGCCTCCTCACGATCATGTGTAAATCATTTGATACGTTACCTCATTTTGAAAGAAAAAAACGAGGTACGCGGCATACATACTGTCAACCTTATTATAAATACAAGTACAACGCTTAATATAAAATGGGAACATTATCGACAGAGACAGCCAAGTTTGTAAATATTTCTAGTCAGTTACAAACTAAATCTAGTCGTAAAAGTGGTAATCGAATATTAAGTGATTCTACTAGCACAGTATTAAAGAAATTAAAGCAGTATTTGGGATCCAAGTGATATATTCTATTTGTATAAATTTTAAAACAAAAGTGCAATATATTTTAGGCAATATCTGGATTCTTTGTAAATATTTTTGTTGTAGAGATATCATTCCAGTGTAAGCAATAATAGATTTAACGTTAAGAGAATAAAGTTTGAGGGAGCAAGTATAGCTGACATTGTTTTAAATCTACCGTATGATGAAATAGGTAAAACACAGTGACGATTTTGAACTAACGAGATGTAAATTCAGTATAAAGTAAGCAATTATTCCATGGTTACCCATATCTATGCTAAATACGAGAAATTTTATTAGATAAACTAAGCTGCTTCTGGATCAAAGTTAATAAGTTCACTCTAAACGGGCCTGTATGTCATTAATCTCTACGTAAATTACTTTTAAATGGTAAAAACCATTGATTCGATACATTTTCTTGCTTTTACTGTTATCTTTCTATTGGTCATTGTTATCATATAACCAGAAACAATCCATTCGAGGGCAGAGTTGATGATTACATGAAGTTTTATATTTGTAGGGGCTGCAAGATACTACACCCCATTCGTAGCCCATTTACGCTCAGACAAAACACAACATGCCCAGAAGTGAGACTGTGCAGGTCCATATTATCCTCAATAGTCTTGGAATAATATAACAAAATAATTGATTATTTTTATAGAAAGAAGTGCACATACTTTTAATAGTTCTTTATTTGCTGGAAGTACTTGAATCATCGTCCGAATAGTTAATATTAATTATTACAGGTTCAATTTGAATATCGTTCATATTGTCCAGATCCCACATCTTTGTTTCGATTACCTCTTGAACGTGACGAATGCAATCTTTCCAATGGTTTGCTGTCACTCTGTTGACAGCTCCATAAAACAAATTTTTCACGTCAGAAAATTTGAATGTTCTATTGTTTGAAGATACATAGCTTTTTACATTTGCCCATAACATTTCAATGGGATTTAATTCGCAGTGATAGGGAGGTAGCCTTATTTTGGTTTTTAGTCATTTCGTCAATGACATTAAGATTATATTCATATTTGTGCTGCCTGACTTGATAGATAAGTTCTGTTTTGACCATATTTTCATTGAAACTAATGTCTTTTGATAGGAGCTAGTGTTGAATTTCTGCCTTTCTTGTGGACATTGTGGGAATTTTTTCTAGTTTTCTAGTGCAGCATTATCAAGTACAATGACGGCATTGTCGTCAAGCTTTAGGACTGTTTCTTCAAGTCATCGGTCAAATGAGCTCCCGTCCATTTCTTGATAGTGGTCAGTAGTTTTCTTTGACTCAAATGCTCATAGGGCAGTGGGCACAAAGCCAACTAACTTCGCTGCCTAATCTTACAGATAACAAATCGTTTTCCTTTTTCTGGAAATAATTATTTCATATAGTATTCAAGAAAACTAAAATAATAATACAAATAGAGTATCTAACAGGGGTCTGTTCCAAATCTACCAGATATAGCTAAGTTTAGTGTAGCTAAGTTTTCGGCGTGGGCTCAGATTCAGTCTGCTTGACATTTTTACAAAACAAATGACGAATTGGTTAGATTCACGTACCTGACGGATTCTTTAGGAAAGTGGTTAGTAAATCTAAGAAGGCTTGTCTAGCTGATTTAATTGAAGAGTCGGCCCATACTTTAGGTTTTGCATTTATCCAGGTTTCATCCAAGTAATAAATCTTCATGCCCTGGTGGCGGCATTTCTTTATTGATTTTATATAATTCCTTCTCCATAAAATAAATCTCTTGGATGTCCATCAAAATACTATTTCTGCCCCGTTTTCTATACTTAAAATGAAGTTCGTTGAGTAAACTATTGAATTTGGTCATTTTAAAAGTATTATCACTATTAACCTCTTGTAATACTTTGTCTATGGTGGGAAGTTCCTGCCTTCAACAATGTTGAAAACTTTCGCTCTTATAAACGTTAAGGACAATTTGTTTTACCTGAATGTTTAAATGTCTCTTCTTGTTACGTTTTCGGGTAGGAGACATTATTGAAGAGGAAGCATGACTGAAGGAAGCATTGGGAGAAATATTCTCAGTTTCATCTGTTGTATCCGTAGACGACATGCTAATGTATAAACACAAGCTATGTATGCACCGACAATGAAGAGCCACTGCCGGCATCGGCGTGCCGGCGCTACCCCGAGCCTGAGTTCTATCCTGTCGAATCCTGAATTTGTTCGTAATTTAATGGCCGGATGACCATTAGCTACTGCAACGCTTAGTCGGCTGCCGCTCTGTCGCGCTGCATCTTTGTTGTGCCGGGGTGTAAATGGACTACGAATAGAGTATAGCCTATAACTGCGAGTTGATTAACTTCAGTGAAACAAACAAATAAATGATAACTAACACTTAATCTACAAGCTTCAGAAGCAAGTGAAGTTTCAATATCGATCACCAATTTAATGTTAGCATGCGATCCAGAATCATAGTTTTGACTGGTCCTAGTGTGCAATGGACACAAAATCAAGTTTGATATAAGCACTTTACTTATTAGGGCAAATCATTAAGAAGCAAATCCTTACAAATATGGCCAATATTTCTCAGTAAACAATAAAAATAATGAAGCAGCGGATAATCACCTTTTTTCTTAGATGATAGTGATTCGATCTACAAAAAAATTGCGCCGATTTGGATAACCTTGATAAATGCTTACTAAACATTTAATATTTTCATATGTTTGGATTTTCATTTATAGAAGGGTATATTGATTATGCCCCATCTTAATAGATCACAATCTTTAATTTGACGACTTCACTATCTATTGAGCAATACATCATAGAGTGATGGTATTGTCAGCGAAAATAAGAGCAGTTGTATAGTCGATGAATCCATATCATTTGATAAGTATCTTTTGTATATGTAGTTTTTCAGGTTCAGGCTCATGCTCGATGGCAATATGATCATTCAGACAAGACGGAAAAATTGCTTCCTTACCATAAAATTAAGCTCATCTCTTATAAGCTCATGAATCCTTTTCACAGGGTAATAAACATATCACAGTTATTACAGAGCATATCTGTTAAAGAGGTTGTCTCAAAATTGCAATATCAACATTAATTTTTACTGTGATTTAGCTAATTTTCGCAAGCCTACCGAAACTTGTAAAATTTATGTGTACGAGTAAACATGACCTGCAGACTATCTTTATTCTTCTTCTATCTCATGAAGGATTATGGATGATATAAAATACAAAACGATTAAGAATAGCTTAGACGTGATATATAGAAGGTATCTATCCCTAACGATTACTAAATCGTTATAGGTAGTGTTGAGGCATGATGTTTCAGGTTACCGTTGTTATCAACATGAATAAAATGGTGGAGCTAGTCGTCAGCAAATTCTTCTGAAAAATATCTATGTAGCAATGGAAGAGCTTGGACGATATTACAAAAGCATGTTTACTTCGTGATGTTCACAAATCAGATTTACTAGCCTAGTTACTACTAACAATTAATTTTCTTTGAAGCAACCTCTATAAATATGTAAATAAATTAGTATAAATATAGTAAATTCGTCTTTCTGGTACGTGTACAACTTTTTACTATAACATTTTGCCATGAATTGAGCAGCATATCAGACACATCTATTTATTTCTGCAATGCTAGATATAAATACTCCTTTTCTTCGAAATAATAACTACCTTTGGCAAAGATTTCCACAATAAAAAAAAATAATATACTTAAAAATACCATTTTAAATCCGTGAGTATTAATGAAATCATATTGGCTACCAACAAGATCATCGAAAGATACACACAAGTTTTGGAAGACTTGCCTTTTGAATGAAAAATCGATTGTTACCCTTGTGTAAAATAAACTGGCAATTTGGAACATTTTAGCAGTTTTTTGTTCTTTGTAATCTGCTGGACGACGATGAATAGTGTACATTTGTAAATATTTGGTTTTACGAGTCACAATTTGTTTTGTACTGGATAATGCATTGTGCAATAGCTATCATGGAATTTTATAGTAAATTGTCAATTGTAAGAGGAATACGAATAAGTTCCAATAATTCATTATTGTATATAGATAAATGCGTAAGTACCTTTACAATGTTAGAATTACGTCAAAGACAAATGCAGGTTTCGAAGTCAACTGATCAGTAAGTGCAAGTTCACGCAGTTACGTATTCGCTTCCTGTTTTCAATTTTTTCTTTCCTCTTATATAATCTTTAATGTAGTAGCGCTACATTTTCCCGCAAACGTACTTTTTTATAACTATACTATAAATAATTTTATGGTTAACTCATGTAATAAAGGTACAGTAAATAAATAGCATTATTATTTTCGCTTGTACGTTTCATTCTACTCCCCAGTTACCATACTTAGACTGTATTCGAATAACTTGACGTCATGCTATTTTGACTCCTACTTTAGAAGAGCCTGCTGGGTCAGCCGAAACGATATAATATATCATTTGATGTACTGGTAAAATCAATATATAGATTAATTTAACCTCAAGGTAAGTTACACATGTTTCTGTTTTGAGTATCCAAGAAATCCAGCATGGTTCTAAAATTGTTTTAGATCGTTTGTCTATAATACTCTCCCAGCTAGAACCTACTTCTGATGGTACTTTGGTATCGAGTTAACTGCAACTTAACTGATAACCAGGAGCTAACTCTCAAAGAGAATTTTTCAATATTAATCCGCACCTAAGGTGCTCGACAAATTGTCCCGGATGACACGAGACACAAATACAGAACATTACAAAATGCATACAATACGATTAATCAGGTATAAAGGTTTTTCTGTCAAAGCATCTAGACTTGACAGGTCCTGAATAATAGTAGTCACTAGGCGAAGCGCTCATGGCACTCAATTGAAATACAGTTTGCAGCATATCCTGGAACCATTCTTTGATAGTGGCCTATTCCACGATCATGTTTTTATGGGGCAATCCCGATATATTAATCTGATCGTTTTTCGCTTTATATGACAGTCTTTTCTAACATATGATTCCTTTTTAACACGCTTTTATAAGCTTGGCTTGTATGTATTTATGTGTGTATACATGTATGTATGTAATGGAATCTTTGAGCATAATTTTCACCAATTTACCGAAGTTTAGAGATTGAGCTAGCGCGCGACCTGCGCATGCGTGTAGTTTCGGACTGACTCTTTGTTGGCTCGGGCACTCGGCACAGCACAATGGAGGCAGATACTTTTTCAAGGTAGTGCATTCTCACCTTGCTCATTCCTTATACATGCATAGGTACTAAACCGATATCGATTCAGGTCCCACCGAAATACAGCTATGGAACTGCGGAGAGACGAATGTTGCCATTAATCCTGAGTTGGGCTTCGACCGCCCATAAGATGCATGGTTGTACAGTCGATCATGTAGTCATTTATCTAGGCTCGCGACTGTTTGCTGCTCGACAAGCTTATGTAGCACTTAGTCGTGTAAGATCTTTAGACGGCATTTGGATTGAACAACTAGATTGCTCTAAGTTAACAGGAAAAACCCAAGCAACAGTTAAGCTTTAAATGAAATGATTAGATTAAGTTATTTCAGTACCACATGTACATAAAAAACTAATTGATAAATCGAACTAAAAAAATAAAAAATGTAAGTAATAATTTAAAAAAACTAAAAAGCACGCTTTTATAGCTAACCGAACTAAGAACTAGGAAACAATTTTTAATTACAAAGAGTTCATATTACAGTAGTATATGGTCGAACAATCTATCATAATTAATGACCTTAAAATAAAATTCAAGTTATTAACACAATAATTCAATTCAGAGTAACAGGCGTAAGCTGCTAGATATATTAAATGTTACAATCATTCTATTGGCAACTATATATGAGTGGAGAGTTATGAAAATGTGGTAAAATGCATCCCACGCTTTTTAGTCTGAAATAAATTATTCTGTTAATAACTTAAATTTTATTTCAATTTTATTTTGAGGTCATTAATTACGATTGATTGTTCAACCATTTACTACTGTAATATAAACTCTGTAATTAAAAATTATTTTCTACCTTTTAGTCCGGTTAGCTATGAAACGGTGTTTTTTTTGGTTGGCTTTAAACTATTATTTATTGTAATCTGAATCATGTAAACTCGGTATAGATATATGCGGTTACATACGGTTATGTGAACATGATTAATAGCGCCTTCGACAAGTGTGAGAAAACCCTGGAAAGACTACAGCGGACCACTGTTTATACGTATCAGAAAAAAAGGGTGAGTTATATAGTCCAGCAATAAGGGCTCCGAGGATGTTTCAGTTACTTTTGATGATGTTATTTTCTATGACTTGTGCATTATAGTAATAACAATCGTCCTAATTATTAATAAAAATGCTCTATAACGAAACCTTGAATGAAAGCCACACCATAGATTTTTATCATTCAAAGGCAAACTGTTACACCATATAGCGTATAGTACTTTAGACATATTTGACCTAAATTGGTTGTCGTTATGAAAATGTCTGCGCTTAACGTTAGTACAGCGTTAAAGCTACGGAATTATTTTTGACAGATTTGGTTAGACGCCTTCGCTTTACGCAGCTGCGACAAATTTCGAAAATGAGATATTGTGTTTTTTGGATGTTATAAGTATGATATGTATATCACGAAACAACATGTTTCTCATTTGCATCGGTCTGTTGGTCTGTCTATCTAATTCTTGGCCCATCAATAACTTGAAAATTCGGATTTTGATGAAAAAGCTTTGTAGGTTTTAAAAATTGGTCTCGCCGCTGATACTTCTTTCTTTTGACGTTTCAGAAAATTCTTTTCAGAAAAAATTTTGGAAGGGTTGAAATTCGAGGTTTGGAGGTTGTAGGAGGTGGAGGAGGATATATGAAAATTTTCTGATCCTAGTATGTTTGTGCGCTCCAGACCCTTGATAATTCTGTGCACCCATTCGTCATATTTTACACATTTGCCAAAGTGAGAGACATTTTTTCGATCCGCGTATCCCTTCTTTCTAAGCTCGTCGCCCGGCAAACCAGTCTGGCTGACTAATCTGTTGGTACTGCAGCGAAAAAAACATATACACGGACCAAACACGAAATGAACGATAACTATGCAGCGATACCGCGAAGAGCGCTGCCGACCAGATTGGAAAGATAATGCTGCTGCCTATCACAGTTACTACCGGTAGGACCGGGAAAAAATGGACTAACTGTATGAGCCTATTAGACTGACAATTTCTTTGTTGCACATGATCGTAGCTGCCTTTTCTCTCACAGAATTTAAGTTGCTCTGAGCTTAATCCTGTATGAACTGATAACGGGGTTGCGTAAGAAGTGCAGAGTCAACCTACTCGACTCCATTTTTTAAATTCATCTCACGTTCGTCTGAATGAAACGGTTGCACCCATCTCTAAATCCATTAATAAAACAGGAGAAACATTCTCAGGAATGTTGATTAAAGATACTGCTTTCGTTCGTCCACTCAACTACATACAGCGCTGTTTCACACTTATTAGCAATCATCGGTCCGGATAGGTAGGACAAATGAACGGAAGCCGAATAAAATAACTTCTATTAGAGGTACTGATTACCAGAATCGACCATTGCGAGAGTGGTGACAGAGATGTTATATTAAAAGTTCGTCGAACACAAATCCTTTTTATACCCCACTTTTTTAAAGTAAAGGTACATGTTCAATTTTCAACGTTCACTAAACAAAAGAGAACGATCTATTAATCGATAGATAACAAATGAATAAGAATTACCGGATTACCGCTAATTAGTTGTGGCAGTGGTTGCTGAATCTTAACATATGTAATTATACTTTCTCGCTTTGCAACGGTGCCTTAAAAGCCACGCGCAGCTGCGGCCTCCTTTCTTTTTAATTTTTTTATATAAGTTGATTTTTAGTGATACTGTGATTGATAAAAATTGTTAGACATATCATTTGTAAAAGTAAATAAATATTTTCAAAAGTACGACATCAACAAAAAAAATCTTTTTACTTGAATTTATTTTGCGTGTGGCTCCAACCTTTCGATCCTCGTAACTCCTCGTTACTAGGCAGCCAAGACTACCCTCCTCATCTTGGTAATAGCCTAGTAAAAAAAGACATTTGTATAGATATTAATTCGACAAAGTCACCCAGTCGACTGTCCTATAGAAAAGCACCATAAAACCCTCGACACAAGTGGAATTAGACGGCGCGGCGGCAGTTGTTATACATAGAAGGGGTTGATGCGATGTACGCACGCATGCTGATTTATCCATCAACGTGGAGTGTATCCGAACCCCGAGCCGACCCTACCGTTATTTGAGGGATAAGATTTTCCAGTCAATTTTACAATGAATGCCCCGCGCCCAACGGATTATCCTTCAATTTAAAATCCTCTGTTTGACAGTTGATGCGTGGTGGTACTTGAAACTTTGCCATTGTGGACGGATATGCTGATGGGGTGCAGGGGACACGCCTTTGTTTGTAGCTATTATTAGTGGACGTCGGAGATGATGTGATCAGATAGTTGGATTACGTGTCAATCAATACGGAATGTGTACCATTACCACTTATACACTTTAAGGTGTTGCACTTAAATTTGCACTAAGCTTCGAAAATACGTGTCTAACAAAAAATGTTTAACAGGTCAATAGCTATTTTATTATTATTATAATAATAGCAATAATAACAATAATGCCTTTATTATCCTGATTACAGCATAATATAACACAAGTATATGCACTTGTGTGCTATTATGCGTTAATAAAACAAAAGGAGTAATTATAATATATTAACATAATACCGTCAACACAGATACAGATAATTAACACAGAAACAATAATTCAAAATTAATTTAATTACCTCTGTGCTATTCTGATAAACTCATTGATGAATATGGAATCACAGTAATACCAACTTACCCCACAACATCAGAATAATCAAAATATCCATGGAGCAATTTATATAAAAACAACGCCGCCGTAAAGTGCTTCTATGCTAGGTATTTCAAATCTACTTCATAATACATAATTACTGATTTCCATTTCGGGTAAGATGCCGTCAACTTTAAACGAGAGAAATTTAAGAAATTTGAAACTCATTCAACACAAATCTTCTACACCTCATAATATGCATGCCATATAGTGCTGGCATATTCAAGTTCCGATCTAATTTAAGTAAAGTATTTTAATAGTGCTGATATTGCCAAAGCTCCTACAATTTCTCATCAAACACCCGATTGCTCTTCATTCTTCAGATACAGATTTCTCAATATGTTTAGGAAAAGATAACTTGCTATCTCTGTACATCTAATCAGATTCTTTCCGACAATATTATATCTAAAATCTAAAAATTATTTCTTCCTTGTGAAACTCACCACCTTACACTTATCTATATTCAGCGTTGATTTATTATTGTTACACCAGTTCTAAATCAGGTCAAGCTGGCTCTGAAGCTCCTAGCAATCGGTGACGTTAGATGTTGTGCGATATTGCTAAATTATCAGTTTTTCTCCTGTTAAAGCATCCAATAAACCAATTATAAAAATTATAAAAAGTAACGGTCCCAAGTCTGAGTTGTTTCTTATCTGTTAAGGATGGTATCATAAACTTCGCAGCCTCATCAGAAAGTCTAATATCTACTAATTTGTCAACCAAAACATTATGATGAATTTTATGAGATTCTTTAGGGAAATACGTATATATTACTTCTACCTGGCTACTATCGTCAAAAGCTTCTGATATATATTGAGTAACTACTAGTAAATTAGTGATAGCAGATCTTTTGGCAGTGAATACTGATAAAAGAGCTGATTCTCAATTTCCGGCTGTGCAGAATTATCTCAGAGATCTTCGCAAACATAGTAACAATCGACACATGCTTCTAATTAGTAATACTATTCTTGTCTCCACTTCTTTACACATAGGACAGATTTTTGATATTTTCCACATATTTGGGAAAGTATTATATATAAGTTGTACAAAAAGTGAGAAGCGTAACTACTGCTGAGGCAGTATCCTTGATAAAAGAAGATAGCATATTGTCCTGACCAGATATATTGTTTTTCCGTCTCGTAATAGCTGGCAGAATATCAGATTCATGTAGAGGAAGTAAAATGAATAAATGAGCATCTATTGGTAGCACGCTTACTTTTGGTGTTGGAAGTAGCATTAGAATATACACTCTCAAAAAGTTCTGCAAAAGCGTTCACTATGGCTTGAGGCTCACTATCACTATCACCATTACACACTCCAGAAATCCTAGTTATGCCATTTCTAGGATGAACAAAGTTCCAATACTTTTTTGGATTAATAGGGAATGACTTGTATATCTTCAATATAACAACTGTAAACCTGTTTTGTTTTAGATTTTGATAGTTGTCTAATCCTTTTAAACTCGGCTAAGTCTGAATTATTTCAACTTTTTTTATATTCCCTTCTTTAATATGGGCTATTTTACCAACATTTTAAGTAGTTGGATACTCTTTCTCTTACAACGTAGGCTAGGCATCTTTTCTCAAACACGTCATGAATTGGTGGCTATACCATAAGAGCTGAACGCACATTTCTAAAATACAACTCTGCAGGGTGTCCCAGTTCTTATCCATTATCAAAGAAGTCTTTTTTAAGTAAATTGCTCTTTTTGCAATGCATATCCAATCCGATACTTCCAGAATGAGGAAACATCTGATTCTGATTTTCATCTGAAAAGACATTACAGCCTGTAAATTATCTTCCAACCGGAAACTGTATACTTTCCTTGTCCACATTGCAAAATTGTTTTCGTTCTAAAACGTGGTGAATGAGTAATACCCTGTATACAAATATCGTAAACTTCAAAGCTGGGGAGTTAGTAACGGCCATGTGCGCCCGCGGGGCAGTTGGACCTTATAATTTGTATATTTTGTGTACAATTTTGGGGATATTCAGGATTTACCCCGCCAGTCTAGATTTGCTACCACCGCTCTTTAAAAAATTTTGAGGGTTGGTATAAAACTTCTTTTACGATTTGGAGGCTACACTGATCCATAAACAGACACATGCACGCGTTGAACTCAATAATACTCTTTTTTTAACGGGGATAAAAACAGCATGAACGTTTGACTACTCAAATAATTTCGTATTACTTCGCAGGCTATAAATGATAAACGAAGCTGGTAATCACCTGAAAACCTTTTTTGGAATTTTCTATTTGTCCTTTTTGAAAAGAAACGATGACAAAAATAGCAAATCGCAAGTTTTACAGTGAGCGCTTATAAAATTTGGGATTACGATCTGTTCTTGTTATTTTATTTGCAAATTAAGTTTGTTAGTACTAATTCGATAGTGGATCATGAATATTGGGTAGTACTTAAGACATATTATATATGACGCGCTATAATTGCCTTATTCATCTCCTGGACCTTTTTTCTGAGTAAAACGTCTAATAATCGGTAAAAATCAAATGAATGGTGAAGTATTACTGAATTAAGACAAGAGATCGAATATTTGAATATCATGTATTTAAATAATATACAATATGTAATAGTATAACTATATGTTATATTATCGATGTAAATGAATTACTTACTTCCAGTGACCATCATAATATAGGGTCCCAATTATTTACATCAACATTTCTTTAAATTGTGTAATGTCGTTCAAAAGTTATTCGCGAATTAGTGATTTCCAGTAGCGTCCTTAAGGACTCTGTGTCTTCTTAGGGGCGCTCCTTTGAAGATTTTTTTATAGGGACTGATGGCATTATTTTCTGTGTTCTGTTATAGTATGGTATTGTATGAATGTGAAAGATTGCTATGTTATTATGGGACACGCTGTATGTGAAAAAGTTCCGCCTAAGCACATAATGATCATTGCTGGTATATGTATTAACCTTTATAAACGTTTTAATATGTTACTTGACTGACCAAGACTTTTGCAGTCAGCACTCACTCTTGTTCAAGAGCAAATCTAACAATATATGAGTTTCTACATAGTTGCATCTGGCCATACCACGAGTGTATATCCTGACCATGCGGTATTGATTTTTGATTAGCACCGCCACAGCTCGTCTGATGGTCAAGGTAGGCCTGCTCCTCAGGCGCAGCGCGGCAGACGACGCGGACGGCAAAAACAGGATTTTCCGGGCACTACTTCCTGCCCGGAAGCACAGGTGTCCCCTTTAGATAAACACACAGCGCGTGTGTACTTAATAGCAGACCCTGCACAAAGCACTCCATCTAACGTTGTCCATACAGAGTCGGATTTTGCCATGTATGATATTGGACGTTAAACAAAATAAAAGAAATAATAATAATTTATGTGCCAAATACAAATAAAATATAGAATAATAATAGAAATAATATAAAAATACAAATTTCAAAGCTTGTTGCCACAAAGGAGTATCAATAGCAAACAAAAGGAATGGCACGCAAGGAAAATCTTATTTGTGGCCATTCCATTTTGGTCATTTGTATATCCCCAGTTATAAATAAAATCTATCAAATATTTGGTAATGCACTACGAACCCCTTCCCACTTCAGTTGGCCCAACTATTGAAATCTTAGTTTTTTTCGTATCAAACACAAATAATAACAATGTAGCAGGGTGTTATAGGGTTAAAATATTAACAATGAATATTTTGATAATATATAGCTTTATCACTCCGTAATCAAATTTGCAGCATAAAAATAACACATGCTGCAATTACAGCATATCAACCTATTTTCATTTCAATGCAAAATAAGTCTATAATGCATAGGTGGCTGTGAAAAATAAAAGCCATGACAATTGTTTTTATTAATCACAGCTGTCAGAATACGTTTAAAATAGTGTTGGGTAGTTCAGGTTTTCAAAATGGGTAGACGACAGGTTGTTAGTGAGAAAATTCGGTTACTGATAATTAAATTTTTATATTCTGGGAAATCAAACTCAGAAATTGCGACTTTGTTAGACTTATCGCGGTACAGTGTGAGAAATATTGTTAGAAGATATAACGTAACTGGTTCAGTTAATATTAAGCCACGATATGTGAAAAAAGTAATATCACAAATGCCGACCGAAGAATAATCGTGAAAAACAGGCGTGCCAATTATTAACAATTAAGTGCTCTGTGAAGCGACGCTGTTGGAAGGAGAATTTCGAGGTCCACAACTCATAGAGAGGCCCACAAACTGGGATTTAGCACTTGCAAGGTAAGTTTTTTTATAAAGAAAAGTGAAGTAAAAACCCTAAAGTTGCACAACTTGTTTATAGGACAAAGAAAAGCCACTATTAACTCCACTGCAAAAGAAAAATCGGCTTAGATGGGCTAAAGAACATAGACAATGGACACTTCAACAATGGTGTGCAATACAATGGAGTGATGAGGCCCGATTCGAAGTTTGTGTTGGTGACAGTCGCAGTAGAGTTATTCGCAAAAAAATGAAGCATTCCATGTTGACTGTCTGAAGAGAAAAGTGAAATTTCCAACATCCGTTATGGTCTCGGGCAGTATGTCATCAAAATGAGTAGGAAAACTTCATTTTATTGATGGAAATGTGGATACAAACAAATATTTGGCAATTGTAGAAGAATCGCATTTACCAGTGATGGAAGAATGTTTGACATCCGGCCAAGATTTTTTGTTTTAGCAAGATGGTGCAGCATGCCATACCTCAAAAAAGGCTATAAAATGGATGGAAGAAAATAATGTACCACTTTTGAAATGGGTTTCTAGCAGTCCAGATCTGTCACCTGTTGAAACTTTGTGGCACGAGATGAAAAAGGTTCTACGACAACATCCTGCTCGTACAATCACCGAACTGAGACAAAAGTTTTAAGAAATATGGGATTGTTTTACACCAAATTTTGGACAAAGTTTGGTTAACACTATGCCCCAAAGAATTTCAGCCGTAATAAAAAATAAAGGTGATTGGTAATCTGTCAATTGTTGCTTTGTTAACTTCGCGCATTTATTCGCACATTGTTTATTTGTTCAGATGTTCTATTAGTTATAGGTCTAAGTGATTTCAAATATGTATTTTTTTCGACTAGAGTGTATCTAAAATGTTTTTGAGAAAATAAATTGTTTTAGAAGTGAATAGTTTCGTCATGTTTAGTTTATAAAGGCATATTTTGGTACAAATCTTGAATTATCTGCTTCTATACTCACGCACTGACATACTTTGGTGTTACAGGATCACTGGCAGAAACGACTTTGAACTTACACTGTGGCACTTTAACTAAATTCAATAATAAATAACATGAATTAAAAAACTAAACATATTAGGACGCAACATGTACATTAAAAATGCATATTGAACTTAACTGTAATAAAAACTTACATAATATGTATGTGCACACTATCAACACGTTAACAGCGTACATCAATGGTGAAGGAGAATAAAACTAAAATGACACTACAAAGCTGGTAGTTACATTTGTATTGTGAGCAATAAAGCTAAGGATACATCTAGTGCCGAATAGAACAAAATGCACTGGTTTCAACTGTTTAATTGTACTTCAGTATTCACCCAAGACTAAATGCATTCTTTTCGTTATGAAATTTTCCAGAACACACAATGCTATGATCGATTACACAGGCCCACAAAATAGAAAAGTGGTGTGTGCCTGGGGGCCCACTAAGTTTTTCCTTTGTACTTTTTTACACTAGAAACGAATCTGAAGTAAGGATTTGGGATCACTGGACAAATATGAATGTAGAATGTACATGGAAAAAATATACACTGCCATTCATTTTTTATGACCGTTTGATATGATTTTTATCATTTTTACGCGTTTTCTCTAAAATTTGTTCATCAATCCCCAATTCTGACTTCAGATTCGTGTTCAGCGAGAAAAAGTCTATAGGAAAAATATAGTGGGACTCCCATCACGTATCATTTTTTCATTTTGAGGACCTGCGTAATTTGAAGAATACCCATTCATAAAATATACAATTCTATCGAAAAGTAGTTACGAGAAAAATCCAAGGACATCCGACAAGTAAAGACATAAAAAGGGATCATATAAAAATGAGTCCGGGCTTGCTCACTATATGTTCATCTGTCTAAAGTAATTTTTATTTTAAAATGATTTTACATTTATCAAAAACTGGATAATATATTGAGAAGTTTTAATATAAGCAAACATTGAAAATCGCACATTTACAAAGTTGTTCCTGTGTAGCCGCAACAGGGAGCCTATTACCTTTTCTGATAAGATTGGTATAGCTGCTTTAGCATGGGTTAACCCTGTCGCTTCCATTGTTGATGATGTATCTTTTCACAGATAGGTACTATTTGTTTATCCGTATTGTACCTGATCCCTATCGCTAGCTCAGGCCGTTTGGAGGGTGCGCTGGTCCCATCCTTTGTCAGACTGCCGACTGTCTCATTTCTCTTCAGACCTGTATGTTCTTGTTAAGATTGAAACAATAAAACTGATAAACACAGGATTTGTAACTTGACAATTTTTGGGTGTACCTTATGTATTTTGAGAAGCTTAAATCAAATCTAAAAACAGATTTTTTTCTATCACCTATAACCCACAGATATTCGGTAGCATCTACTTTTATGAATTACAATACGTAACATCTCATATTGCTGCATTTCTCGGCGTTTATGCGATGACGCACATATATAATGTTAATACCTGTCTATTCCAGTTCAGAGAGCATATTGCGTTTATAGTAGACTAATAGCAGCCAAGTCAGTTAGGTTTGCTGTGTTGGAGGGTACTGAGATGTTCTGAGTACTGTTAATTTTTGTTGAAACGGTGTGTTGTTTTTAGTTTATTATGATCGAGACTAGCTTTATGGACAATGACTGGAAATTGTGTAAATAGTGTGAACAGTTTTTGTTATGTGTGCGGAGAGCTAACTTATAGATCCCAAAAACTTGCTTTTACTCCCCTTGTGCTGAATGCATACGGACTTTCTTTTGGAATTAAAGTTGGCGACCAAGAAAAACTATGACCCCCTCATATATGTTGTAAGATTTGTGTAACGTTGTTAACAGAGGTTGGTTAAGACAATCATAAAATGCCCTCTGCGGTAGCAGTTGTGTAAAGAAAACCGAGAGACCATACTACTGATTGCTATTTTTTCCTCAAATATATTAAAGGTATTGGACCAAAATCGAAGCATACTGTATTTTAATCTACCGTCAGCTTTGCGGCCCGTTAAGCATAGTGACGGACTTTGTGTCCTAGTTTAACCAGAATCTTGATCTTTGGATGAAAAAATCGGATCCACTGATTCTGAAAGTGATAGTACGGAAAGCGTAAAAATTTCCGATCCTTCGTTTGACCTGCCAGAATGTTCAACAGCGCCGTATTTGATCACACAGGGCGAACTTAATGACTTAGTTCGAGAATTAAATGTCGAAATCCCAGTCAGAACTTTTAGCGACAAGATTAAAAGGATGGAATCTTGTCCACGGTGATGTTTACATTACTTTTTACCGAAAACGGCAACAAGACCTCACACACTGTTTCCGTCAAGAAAGGGAGTTGATATATTGCTCCAATGTCAACAATTTGTTTGACGCGTTAGGACAGAAACATGATCCAAATGATTGGCGCCTGTTCATTGATTCTTCTAAGCTTAGTGTAAAAGCGGTATTGGTACACAACCGCAATAAATATCCATCTGTACCTATAGCGCACGTAGTTCATATGAAGGAACCACATGAAAATATGCCAGTTCTGTTAGAGCATATCCGTTATAATTAATATGGATGAGCCATATGTGCAGATTTAAAGCTAATAGCCCTTCTGCTTGGAATGCAACTGGTATATACCAAATATTGTTGTTTTCTTTTTGAATGGGGCAGTCGTGCGCGAGATCGTCATTATCAACAGGAGTGGCCACTACATCAGGTATTAACTACGGGCCTCAAAGACATTGCTCATGAACCACTATTTGATCCCAAAAAGATGTTGCTTCCACCTTCGCATATTAAGTTGGGACTGATAACATTTTTTGTGAAAGCTATGGATCGAAATGGAAGAGGGTTTCTGCATTTAAAATAAACATTTCCAAGACTCAGTGAGGCAAACATTAAAAAAGGCACATTTGTGTGTTCACAAATACGGAAAATCATGAAGTATCATTATTTGACAGTGCTTTAAATGTAACTGAATTACAAGCTTGGAATGCTTTTAAATCTGTTACTGCAAAGTTTTTAGGCAATGTGAAGGCGGATAATTGTAAAGATATTGTGAGTGAACTAATTAATGCTTATAAAGGAATGGGATGTAACATGTCTCTAAAAATTCACTTTTTGGATTCACATCTCGATTTTTTTCCGGAAAATTTAGGTGCGTTGAGTGATGAACATCAAGGCAAATGGGGTGTCAACTTGCTTGATGATTATTGCTGGACATTGTTAAGAGATACTCCAGGAGCAACATTTCGCCGTAAAACATCGAAAACAGCATTCTGAGACTAATGTTTATTTTTGTGTTCATTAGTACTCTTACACACATATTCTTATACTTTACGAGTATGAGCAGCAAATAAAATGCCTTATTGCAAGAAAACCGTGGGTGATAGAAAAAATTGAATGCTATCTCCGGATTTTACATAGTAACCACCTTGTTTTGTCCATGTCAAAAAAAATTATTTTAATTGCGTTCATCAATCAGACGAAAAATTGTGAATAATTTGTGTTACTTTGAGAAAATCCAACCCTGGATGATATGAGGGGTTGAGAGGCATACTCCCTAATTTTGTGTGCTTATAATGAACAGTGTTGCTGTGGTTATAATAATACTGTACATATGTGTATATAAAATTACTCATTTCTCCCTCTATCCTTACTCTCAAATGTGGCATATGTCCTAGGTACCGATTTAAGTCTATTACCGCTATATGTTTACAATTAGCAATGTCCAACCTGTCATTAGTTTTACATGCAACTGCAGTAGTCCAGGTTTTTACTTCCCACACATGAGTGAAGTTTTTCACTAAAGTCGGTCTGCCTGTCAATATATTGTCGTCTTTCTAGACTAGTGTCTTGAAAACGACTTCACCGGTTTTTATGAAATTTGGCCTATTATGGAATAGAGTCATAGTAGTTAATGCTGCTTTATTTTTGAAACTTGGTATAGTGATAGTAAATGTTCAATTTCCTTTTTTTTACTTAAATCTGTTTTTTCACTTTTCTTCTTTCATATCAAGCTAGGAAGTAGTAAAAAAAATATTTTAAAAGGATCAGAGTATTATAAAGATTGTCAGCTTCATCTTGACCGTTTGAGATCATTGCAGGGCGTAGTCAAAGGAATCGTTTGGGATAAAAATAAGTTTTAAGATTTGGCAAGCCTTTTAACGTTAATTTTAAGGGGATTGAAAAAATTGAGAGCCCTGTGGTACGTCTGTAATAATAGTTTAGAGAAAACAAAACATCCAGTGGCCAAGGAGAGTGACAATAGACAGAAGCATCCAGAGTGAGTCTGATTTCTAATGCTGAGAGTAGACTGGCAATCTATGAAAGTTGTTTATTAGGCCATACTTGCTCACGGGACAAGTTACTTAGGACGTACGAGAAAGCGAATAAAGTAAACCACGTTTACTGTACTGACGAGGATGGCAATTTCTTCCTACTAGCTCGATTTTAGTGCATGGATTGACGATTGTAGACTGGAATATAGGTTTGCAAAAGGTTCTTTTCTGACATTGAAGATGGCTGACGTTGGTTGGCTACACTACCACTATAAAGTGTAAGATGCCAGGGCTGCCAGACTTATTTTCTCAAACTTATTGCATTCACTAGCATTCATAGCTACTTTCAACGCCTGTATCTCTGATAAGTTGGACAACGACCCTATTTACTGATACCAAGTGGGAAACGTGAGCAAAAATAAGACTAACTCTACTCTCTATATATGTTATTTAGGGCACTATTTCAAAACTATATTTGCTGAAGTTGATGAAGTTGTAATTTCCATCATCGAAAAAAATATTTGTTCGGAGTGGAATATGATCTCGACTTAAATTTTGTACATGTAGTACTTACACATACACACATTTTTGTGACTTAGAGCATCGGCGTGTGCTTCGTGTACAAATAAGAGAGACCTGCATTGGAGCCACCCTATCATAAACCTCCGTACATTGCAAAACAAGCTGGAAAATAATGCTCTAACTAGGGTTCTGTATACTGGGCTTTTTTGCTTATATACACACAAGGATATTCTGGTGGAATTTATAATGGACGGTCGTCACGTACGTTTTAGCAGAATATGATGCATTTTTGTAGATATTTTGGCACTTGTAAAAGCCGATGGAATAACACTATTGCGGTATTTCCCATGAGAACCGTCATAAGGCTTTGGTCATATGTTTAAACTTAAGCCCTATGACTTCACCTCGTATATCATAGCCGAACCCGAAAATATCTCAAGAAAAGTACGTGAATGTGGGCAAACCTCGTTATTGTACCCCAACTTCCATAGACAAACACATCCACCGTAGCCTTTGGTTCGAGTTGAGCGCCGAACGTGCGTCCCCAGTCAACTCTCCACTCTATACATTCAGCCCTCTCTGTTTATACAACCATATGTATATCGTACGCATGAATACTTTTAAAAGGGTCCCACTTATCTTTACATTCCTCAAGTTCCGCTCCATTCTACGGCGTTGTAAGCACAAAGGAGGGATCGGCCTCGATGTATGATGCTGCTACACCATATTCAACGTTATACAGCAACGCAACTCCTTAAAAACATACAGAATTTCTATAACCTTGGCCATATGTACACCGTGGCAGCTAACCACATGACTCACACTGTGACGGATGGTCAATCCAGGTGGAAACAATCAAAGCATGAGAAATCTAAAATTACTGAGTATTTGATAAGCGCAATACGTAGAGATAAACATCAAAATTAGATCAGGAATCACGGCTGCCAGGATTATTGAATTAAAGCAATTTGGTATTAGTGATAAGTTGGCGATTATGAAAAGCGGTAAAATCGATCATTGTCGTATACCACTTCCTGTCATCTAAATTATTTTTCCACGATGGAAAATAAGTATAAAAATAAGTACTTTGAATTATTTCAAATCAGAAATCAGGTTGATACCGGCTTATAATGTTAGATGTATACTCGTAAGAGTGAAATTTTTTCTGAAGTTGAAGTGAGCATATTCCATAGGTGACTATTTGAACCGTGGCACAGAAGTGGGCTCAATTCTGCAGCACTTATTCAAACGATTTTCACTAGAAAACGTGTCAAATGTTTCTGAAAAAGAGCGGAAGGAGCAACTAGGTTTTGCACTTTCCAAACTAAAGCAAAAATCAAGGGAGTCTTTTGCGTGAAAGACCGAAAGAATATGAACTGAATGTCAATTGAATTTCTTCAGAAGGAAGTGTTTCTAAGTGTAATGATAGCAGTGATGCTTATAGCACGATCAATGGTGTTTAGTAATTTTATTTTAAATGACTGTTTTATTTTGTTTATATTCCATGCCATATTGATATTGTATTCAAAATTAACTTATTTAAAACGTAAATTATTTTCTTTTCTAAACTTATATGAGTAACCATTTTCCTGTTAAATCACTGGCAAATGATTTATCAGGGTCCCAGGACATCAGTGGTGGGTGGTGTGTTCAAAGGTATTGGCGGATGTAGATTGTATTTGGAAAATGATTTGAAGTTGCAACTGCACAATATTTTGTTTCAAAGAACTTAAGACCATTATTATTATTATTGTAGTTAGGTATATTATTTAGAAAACTAAAGGAAATGATAATGCTATAAGCATGGTTCTTTGGATTGCGTTAACGATTTAGCTTGGAGCGCAGTTCAAATGGGCTGGTGCTGCGAAGACGCCATGAGAGGCTGCCACGTGCAATCTTGTCATGTGACTGGCATTAGCTAGTCAAAAATTAATTTACGGGACTGAACTGCATACTGTACAATCTTGCGCATGACCCCGGACGCTGAATTAGAGAGGGTGACTTACAACTTCTGTCTTCATAGAGTTATAGATTATTAATGTCGCGGGTGTCAGAGATACGAAAAAATACATATTTGTATACACATTGTCGTTATTGGCCATGCTTGAACCATGCTTAGTCGACAGCTCAGATAGCCACAGAACACTGTTAATAATCCATGTTGCTATGTGCGTGAATGCTATTCTGGTTCAGTTTAGGAGAAATTCGAGCAAAGCTAAAACTTTTCTCGTTTACATCCAAACCATGAGTAGGCCAGTGCGAAAAAGTACATTGACATGTTTGTCAAACTTTCTTTAATAACCGACAATCAACTGTAGGAGAATCCAAAGCTTTGATTTTGCAAGACATGTGTTGTGCTTATAATTATTCTATATTGCATACATGCTCTTTGAGGTAACCAATATTTATTTAAAGGACTTTCTCAGTTAAACAAATAGAAGGGATTAATATTTAGTACCGTTTCCAAAATAAGTGACTGGGCAGAGCGCATAGAGGACAATGGATATTGTATCCGTCCGTACCCTGACTTAATTATTGAGTGACACAGAAATTAGGGACACTGGTATGAAAAAGCAAAGCAAACCCTACTCAATCTGTAAATATGCGAATTGATAAATGATCATGAAGAATGCTTAGAATATGGGAACGATGATGGATCAGTCTAGATGATATTTTAGTAGGCCATTATATCCCTAGTCAATGATCCTTTATTCAGTTTAGTCCAGGGATTTGGGCAAAGTGGATGAACTCTTTTGTTATCCATGTGCATGATAGCAACGACTATCTAAGAAACATATAATATTTTCTGAAGGTAAATAAATAAAGAATACATTCAGATATTTGACTTAATTATGTACTAATTATTATTCTCATAATAATCACAGAATGCTACTTAATATTATAAATGAGAAATTGTAGATGTTTTTTATTCAATCACAACAAAATGGCTGAAAGGATCTACATAAAATAATTTGGTACAGGGATAGATTGTAGTCTGGAGTAGCATATAGGCTTCCTTTTATCCCGAGGAATAACTTTTGAATATCTATTGGTCGTCTTGATTTAGATTTGTTTAGTGTTTTGTTTTACTTCAAGTATAATACTGTGAGATAATTCACGTAGTATTGTGATTCTGATTACACACTTGATATTATTGTTTTGTTGCACTCAAATGACGAATAAAAATCGTCCATTACCAAAGTATTTATTGCACTACTTTGAACATTGCTTTTCTTTCTCAGAACCCAATCTCGTTGACAGCAGTGCAAAACGAATTAGCTATAGGTTACACTATTTATTTATACAGGTACACAAACATTATCAAATAGGCTTTTATACTATAAAACAGTATTTGATATAACTCAAAATTTAAAAATTTAATTCTCATACATATGTTTAATAAACATAATATAAATAAATTCTCTAAAACCATCTCCCTCATATCGTCAGGTGTTGCATTGCTGTTTGATATAGTATATACTGTGCGAGGGAGGGATCAGCCTCGATGTATGATGCTGCGTCTGCTTATGCTGGTGTGTGTATACTTTTTTTTGTTGCATAAACGACTCCCTACCTGTTCCCTTCTCCTGTGTGGGATAAGGGTGGCTTTTTGACCTGTCTGTGTCCGGGAAATGTTACGAAAGATGAAAGGCTTTTTTAACCAGGGGAGTTTCGTAGTAGGCAACGCGGTTTATATTTCTGAGAGTTACGCTGCGATTTTTTCCACGATTAAGGTATAAAGATAGGCAAATCATCATAATAATAATAATTTATTGATGTTAATACACAGAAAGTGTTTACAGAATTAAACATATACTATTAGAACGCGTAGAAAAAATTACCTACATCAGACATGAATAAAACCAGTTGAAGAAAATGCTACATAACGCATACTAATTAGTAAAAACAAATTAAAAAACAAAACATAAATGTCTTCATGAGATAGATGAAGATGAAGTTATGATAAGTCATTTACCGAAATAGTGCTGTAAGTGGCGCCCTCTAGGAGATTGGCTATAAAAAATAACGGATTCTTGTTTCTCATTCAAGAAAACCTCCCTATATCGAGTTTTATGCCAAAATCTGAATTACTCCTCAAGCAAGAAGGAAAAACAGAAAATAAAATTGTAACTTTGACACCCTGTATCTCGCAAACTATCAACTTTTGGCCTAAGGTATGTTTAGGTCAATTCCCAACCTTTCACAGCCTGTATGATACAATTAACTATACAGATACAAACAAAACAAAAACAAAGACATTGTATATAATCATCATATACAATGATTTCATTGATTTCAGATATTATTATGTGCTATTAAAGAGGAGGAGCTCGAAACAACGAACACATCTTATCACTACCAATACACTTCCCACTCCAACTGGTGAGGGAGTAAGTCGAGAAAATGAAAGGTTTTTTGATGTAACATGATATGTACGTCACGGAAACCATGTCACACGTTTCGGTCAGTCAGTATGTCTGTCGGTCTGCCTGCCCGGCAATTCTATCGCTTAGGTCCAATTTGATGAAATTTTACACTAGATTACTAATATGCCGTAGTACAATCAGCGATCATAGCGTGCAAGATGACATTTCGTCGGTTTGCTTTGACGTTTTTTAGGTTTTCTACATAATATCCGTGCCGGCTGATTCTACTTGGATCTGACGATTTAGTTAGACATTTATGTGAAATAAATTCTCATCTAGAATAATTGTTTTTCAATTTTAGCTTTTCGCCCTCAGATAGTTTGCTAGCATCTAGGTACGCGCTATTTCGTCGATCAATTGATCACGGATACTTATAGGTATATAAGTCTCCAATCTTGTAATATAAATAAATTAAAAAGTTTTATGAGGTGCTGTTAATAAAATGTATTTTGAGTAGATAGATATTGTTAAACTTGATTGAATCGTAATCATAAATACTAAAACGACTAAAAAGGATAAGAAACATACATTTTAAGATTAAGCTTTCATTTAGCTGTTGAAGAACCGGAATTCTTATTCGATTCGATTAATTAAATCAAAGTACCTAAGAAACATCCTGAAACTAGATTCAAGCTGATGGGGATACTTTCTGTGCAATTCGGAATTGATTTTTCGCATCACAAAATGAATTTACAATAATAGGATCGTTCAATAAAATTTGGATAACCATGTGTATTCGGAGTTGTATGAAGTATTACCTACATATAACACCTAAAAAAAATTACAGCTTGATTGGATAGAAATTAAAAAAGTTATACGTCTTTAAATATCAAAATATTTCACGCGCCCGAAATTTGAGATATCATGATGGTAATGGACTATTTCAACACAAATCATGCAGAAATGAGGGGTGTTAAAATGCAGCAGTAAGTGTTTTATACCCAATATATTACATATACAGGGTGTTTCAGTTTATTGTTGCATAACTTTAAGATTCGATAGAACTTTTAAAATTAATGCATAAAGTCTATATAAACATGGGTCGGAAAATGCGTGGCTTCCGAAATACAGGGTGTTTAAATTTTCTTTCTAAAATAGTTTTTTTTTAAATATTTCGAACAATATTTGATGTATAACAGTGAAAATTGGTATACAAGGGTTTTTTGGTACGACAAAACGAACCATGGGCATAGTTTTACTGTAGCCGCTAGAGGGCGCTCTCTACTGTACCTGTAGTGTATTAAAATGACCGAAAAAATTTTCTTAGTGCAATTTTTTGCTTTTTGAAAATTGAAAATACCACTATGAGGTACCATCTGTCTCAACGTTACGATTGTGTTTCCCTTCATCAAATAAAAATCTGTTTCATGTCCACTACGTAATAATGTGAATGACGTAAACCTATTTTTGAATTATTGCAAACAGCAAATGGACGAAGATCTGCTTAAACAAATTGAAGTTGAAACTAGGAACCAGTCTAGATGTAGCCTATGGTCTGAAATGAGATACGCACAGATAACAGCATCGAAAGCTTATGAAGCAGCACACTGTGCTACCTTGGATGGAACACTAGTAGAAAATATACTGGGTGCCAAAATTTTTCAAACGGAAGCCATGAAAAGGGGCCTTGAATTAGAAAAAGCTGTCTTGAAGGTACTTTTCAGGGAAACTTCCCAAATCTTTAAAAAATCTGGACTCTTTCTTTCAAGAGATTGTCCATTGATAGGTGCGAGTCCAGATGCCATAAATGAAGATTACGTTGTAGAAATAAAATGCCCTTATTCAGATAAAACGTTTAATAACTTTATAGATGTTGAAGGCAATATAAAAAGTAAATATTATCATCAAATATAAATGCAGATGCGCCTTACAAACAAAAAAAAATTATTTATGTTGTAGCAAGCCCTGATTTTGAGAAAAATAACAGAATTACTTACAAATACTGTGATTATGATGAAAAATTTGTTGATACTATGTTGAATAAATTAACACATTTTTGGATTAATACTATTTACAATAAAATTTAAAAGCATATCTTGTGGTTTCACTTTAGTAAATAATACTGTACATTTATCAAAGCACATGCTACTATTACAATGTTATCCAAATATTATAGTAAACTCGAGTGAACACAAGCATGGGGCTCTAAGACGGCATATTCTCGTATTCTTGATATGACTCTTTCGATGTGAATTCGCAGACTTGCAATCCTTTTGGAATGTTTGACATCCTGCTTTGAATTTTTATTTTTTATCGAAACTGATGGTGGTCTAATTAACATGTTACTTTTTGGCATTAAAAGTTCATCAATGTGTTTAAATCCACGATCTGCCATTACATGTGCTTTATTTTCTAACACATGCAAGAACCCTGATTCTTCCACGATCATTTTATAGGTAATCCTGCAACCAAAACCTCTAGAAACATAGGAAATAAGGCCATCAGGAGTACAAGCTATTAGGTATTTCATAGTATTGCTTTTTTTATATTCCGACCAAGAAAATGACTGCAGGATGGGGTTTCCTGGTTTCTGGATCGAGATTTCAAAGTAATCGATTATGCACTGCACATTTTTTAATCTTCTTCGAAAAGGTATTGGCAAACATTTTTGGATTTCTGAAAGCGATTTCCACTGGATAAACGACTTTAAATGTTCAGCTATTTTGGCACTGTTTTTTTTTAATTATCGAGCAAACTTTTGCAGCCGATATACAAAAATCTTCTGCTATTATTTTATATGGAAGATTAAGGGCCGATTTCACCAACATTATTATTATGGACCAATAGGAAAATACCTTATCGAAATGCAATTTGACGGAAGCTGTCAAAGGTCTCAGAATATCAGTGATTTCTATTAAAATGTTGAATAAAATCGTAAAAATTCGACTGTATGATAAACAAGATAACTTTTTG
Organism: Acanthoscelides obtectus; assembly: GCA_963669975.1. NCBI lineage: Eukaryota > Metazoa > Arthropoda > Insecta > Coleoptera > Chrysomelidae > Acanthoscelides > Acanthoscelides obtectus. The sequence goes on along the minus strand of CAVLJG010000003.1, from coordinate 63,808,386 downwards.
ATTCCAACATGATGCTTTTGTACAGAAAAAACAGGACAACTTTCATGTATTTTGATATATGTTATAGGTTTACATTTAACCATCCATTATCCACTCAGCGAATGAAAATGGGAGAAATAATAGGTCGATTTTTTTGAATTGTGCGGATTTGCAAGAAAATAGAATATAAAATGTATTCCAACCAATTTCTCATCTCTCTTCAAAGCAATCAGAACAGTATGTCGTCCCCATCCTAAAACACCGATATGTGTAAAACATGTTAATCCCTACATCTCCGAGGTGCATAATGCAATTACTGTAGACATAGATCTAAAATTATTAGTAATTACTGAAAAATAAGAGCTAAAAAGAATTATAAATAGTGATAAAATATTGGAGGTTAAGGTTTTTGACTGGTGACTGGTGGGGATACAATATAGGGATGGCGACGATAGACGATACATTGATGTAACGAAAACATCGATACATCGGACGTAGAACATCGATCTTTACGCATCGATGGTTTCATGACGATATATCGATATCGAGAGGAATCATAAACATCCGTAACCGTATACCCCGAGTCTATCCTTAACTGTGCTACCATCTACCAAGCGAGGACTGGTAGCTTCGAAATTGAAAGGCCAGAAAGCTATTTAGGTGTTTAGTAGTATTTGAATATTATCATTACAGATGAGCACTGAGCCACTGAGTGGCAACTGAGCACTGTAGTCTTTTCTTCATTCTGTACGTCCCCAAGGGATAGAATAAAATAGACGGAAAACAGCGCGTTTAATGATTTTCAGTTCTCAGAGATAGATTTTCCCCTGCCGGCCCTTGACATCATTTCGAAACACGCGACACAACATGAGAGTTGTTTAATACTGTTATGGGAGCAACTTTAGTATCAAAGATATTAACTAAGGTAGAGTATTTTAAACACAAAAACTGCGATGGTTTTATCAGAAGAAAACACTATATCTCTGATCCACAGAAGCAAAGCGAATCTCAGGCTTTCGATTTTCCCATCACTAGTGTGATGAAATGACATTTGTCCCTTCTTGGATTACTTTAAAAAGTGATGTGCTTTCCACTTCGTTTCATTAAGTGGCGTTCAGTTCTAGGAACTAGTTTGTGAACCAACTACTTTATGCAACAATACCACAAAAATATATATACAGAAACAGAGCAGATATTCCAGTCTTTCAGTCGAGATAACGTAAAAACGATTCGATTCATATTTTTTAACCGATCCAATACATTCCACTGATCGCAAATGTATTCTCCCATCACTAACATTATGAGACACTAAATTCAAATGTCAATTCCGATCTCCTTTGGTCTATTCTCCTTCTCCAACGTCACTGTATTCTATGTTTTGTGATCACTTGTTTTGTTATGTGTGAAAAAAGGAATTTTATAACAACAAATTTCCGTATAAAAGTGCTCCCTGCAAGATTTTTTTGTGTAGAAATACATATTACACTGTCGTGTACACGCTAAATCTGCACGAACCCCTAAATACGTGGTTATGTTGAAGGTACCATCACCGATGGTGCGACTGATTATACACTGAAATTAAAACAAACAAAAAACTGCAACTGCAATTGTATGTATGAATGTTGAAACTGTTGAACAGTTTCGGACCAGTGGGGTTGAAATATCGTTGAGGAACTGGAAAGAAGTGTATGAATGTGTTGAAATGCAACACCTAACAAAAATTTGAGTGAAAAGGCTTTTTCATGTAAGGGTTTGGAAGTGCAAGTTTGCAAATATAGGATAAACTATAAGCACACAGTAGGTGATATAATCATCATGGATTACAAAAGTTGCAGTAAACATGGAAAAACCTTCAGCTAATCTGAAAAAATAGATTTTTCTCAGACATCAAGCATTTTTTAAAATTTTGGCTCAGTTTTACATAATTTCATAATACTTAATAAACTGAAAAGATTTCAATGGCAAGCTGTCACTTCATATTTTACAGTGTTTTGTTTTGAATACTTTGATGCTATTTGCTGCCAAAAATTTGACGGAGAGATCTTGAGGCTGATTGGGTATATTTAACGGACTGTTTGGTACTGGTACCCTATTATTGCAGAATAATGGTTTGTTAAATTGTGAAATCCACCCTAAGATTAAGATATAAATATTTCAATTTTTGATAGCTGACATCTTGTGGAAAGCATGTCAACTATAAAGATTGAGTGACTAGGTAACCTAATATAAACTTTGGGATTTTCTACATTTTTCTTGTTATTAAATTGTTTTTCAGCATCTTTCGTTGAAGTAGAGTCATCTGATGTTTCCGTTGAAGTAGACTCATCTGATGTTGATTTGTATGAAGTCGAATAATCTGAGCTCGAACTACTGCTCGGCGAATAACTTGTTCTTGTGATATTTTTTGATGGTATTTGCTTTTGTTTTTCCTTAGGTGTTGCCCTTAATATATCACACTGAACGAATTTTGTACTCATTACGGCCTTAATATTAACCTGAACATACTTATATATCTGCCGATCTTGTCCCTGGATATTTTTAGAACTACTTTCTAGTCCGATTTGCGAAACATTTATGCTAGAATCGCTGCTAGACGATGAAAAACACTTCGAGTATATCTGGTATGTGCAGCTTTTCGCTATTTTTGGCAATCAAAAATGTGTGGAACCACTCCCGGTCTAATCTTGATTCTTACATTTTTCATTAGCTTGCAACGCATGTAATTTTCCACATCATTTTCAAACTGAAATCAAATATACGACATTAATCATAATATAATTCACATAATTATAAAAGCACTGACATTAAAATGATCCTCACAGCAATACTTTGTTGACTTATTGTTCACAAATTCAGATCTATGCATAGCTTTCTGCCACAATTCTCTTGTTTTTATGTTTCTTGGCAAAGTAATAAACATTTTATCAGGGCTGGTCACACTAGTGTTTTTACATTGCGGAACGATACTGTATTTGTAATTTTTTTGTGTGTTCTACTTCCATTATATTGCAATCTGCTTAAATATTGAACGAAAAAAAAAAACGAACAAGTATAACTTTCAATAGACAAGCATCCGGTTATAACAGAGACAAATGCTGAACTAAACTTGTAACAGTTACCTTAGCGAGCGACGGATATCGTCTCCCAGTACCCGTGCACAACTACTAAACTCAACACACTCTTTCAGAATATGCAATAAAAAAAAGGTGCTGAACGAGCCTATTCTGATGGAACCGCTTAACGCCAAAATTAACTTCGTGCCGAAGATATTAACCCTAGTATAACCTGTTCGGATTAAAACCATTATAAATAGCAATGCTGTATTTCACTCCAACCGACCCCAAAGAACTGCAATAAGAGCAGTTGAATTTATTACCATATACACACATCTAATAAATTCAATAGACATTGGGCACTCCCAGTCGTGACCCTATATATCTTGTTAACCTACAGGAGTGCATTATGACACAGTATGAATAACAGATTTGGACAGGGGTCGGAAAGGCTATCAAGGGTGGCGATGTACATGCACATATATTATATGGTCAGTTTGTAGGATCGAATTCTTGGGACTCGAGATTACACACACCTGAGAAGCGTTCATTACAAATTACGGGAAACAAATCGGAGGATTCCATGACAGAGTACCTTGGTGGATAAATTCTGCGCATACCTCTGAACATTTTGTCAAGACCGTACCGATGAGATACTCGAAACTCGTGCCAGTAGGTTGAGGAATAACAGTGCAGCCGTGGCTTTTATTCCCGACCGTCTCTTCCATGCCAGAGACGTAGGTATCCCAGGTGATTTCAATAACCAACTCTGGTTGGGGCCAAGCAAGGTAGAAGCAGCGAGCTTTGCCATTGAACTGACCCAACAGGTGACGAGCCTTACTCTCTTCGTATTATCTCAAAAGTCCCCATATTGGCACAAAACACATAATTCTGACGGATCCGTCAAGTCAGGTAGTCAGAGTCGTATTTTGTTCTGTTTTTTGTACGCTACGGATTCATTTTGTACTTGCTATCCGCCCTTTTATTTAGAAAAGTTCATTTGCATACAAAAAACAAAACGCCACAATCAAATTTTACTAGATTTATATCCGATTCATTATTGCCGACGTTGCAGACTAACACAAAAATTTCACTTGCTGATCAGCTGTTTACCTCAATAGATGCCAAAACGTAATGGATAGTGGTGAAATAGGGTCTATAGATGACGTGTAGACGAGCGCATTCCAGTATCTTCCAACGACAAACGCCAACGTCACATGGGCTTGCATTCGTTTGCTCAGCGTTGGATTTTCGGTCTGTACGCGGCTTAACGGGCAGTTGTGGACCCGTTCGCCCCGACCGACGGCGATATGGCGTTTTTTGATCAGAGAAAATGTGTGCTTTATTGATATTGGGGCTTTGTCTAGGTATTCATAGTATCTAATGAATTCGAATAGATTAGAAGTTGTCAAGCCTATATGTTTACGATGGAGTTTTTATGGCCAACGTAACGTAGATTCAGTGCATACTTTTGGCTAGATTTGCCTACCAAAGTTACATACCAGTACATCGGCGTATAATTAATTATGCTCTTTGGAAAGAATATTCAAGTAGCCAATTGCACTGGATGTACTCACGTACTGCAGGGCAGAAATATTGTCTGTATTGCCATAGGTTTCAGTTAGTTATTTTTAAAACATGGATAAATTAAATAAGGTGAAGAATCGAAAGCAGATATTTATTAACTTCACAGCATTCATTGGGAGCGTTCAGCTAACCTGAAAGTGTCGAGTGTGTAAACATATACCGGTTACCTACAGTATAAACCTTGTATAACGACAGATCTGAAAACCTAGATCAGAGTATCATATTTATTTTAGCATTTTACATAGCATTGCTGGCTTTAGCGGCCTGTCAGTAGTATTTTCCTCCGTTCCAAATACGACGCTAGGGGTCTATCTTCAACAATAATTTGAAATACAGCCAGAAGTAACTGATGTTGGGTATCATTTCTCATGGCCTCATCATTTACAAGATTTTCGATAATTGTACCATGAATGGTAGGAATCGTTGGTCCGAGCAATATTACCTTGTATGTATCCTCATTGCAGTACATAGCATCTTCCTTTAGAAAACATTTGTTGAATCACAGAATATCGAAGGCCCCGCTGCATTATCTGTCGCCCTGATTGAGCGTAATGGCACACTATCTATCTCCCCGTTGTTGTTTTATCCGGGATAATGTATGTCCTGACCCCAGCCAGTATCATATGCAATCCTCAGGGTTGCAGCAGGGGCAGCGGCGGGGTTCATTGAAAACAGATTAACGAGGGGTTGGCAGCAATGGCAAGGGTGTCGCGGGGGTGGACGGTGGTAATTTGATAATGCACAGGGCGTCCCCGAAGGCGGTCCCACCGGGATCCACAGGCAACGGCACCCTCTCTTTGATTTAAAACATAACATCTGATCTAACTGCATTAAAAATTCATTTGGCGGATCGCTACTTTGAGATGGACAAGAAGAAACGAGGGCAAAGTGCCACTTTCACTGACGGTGTACCATTCTATGTTTTTACACCCCTTTTTACATCTCACGGACAAGCGTGACATAAAAATAATACCAATTGTACATTTGAACTTTATATCTACGTAACGGGTGACCATGCTTGCAAATCAGTTCCCCATCATAATAGCGGAATGCCAAGATAGTCTGTAGAGTAGGTATTCCTTAACGCGTGTACAATCCCTTGAACGGCAAGAAGTTGTATACTGGATACAACTTCCGGAACAAGCATTTGCCACGGCCCCGCTCAGTAGGGATTGTACGCTTGAAACTAGTGCTAAGTTGACGTGATGTAGGAAAACATACATAATGTCACAAAAAACCGATATAATGTCAAAGCAAACGACATAATGTCATTTTTCAAGATACGTAATACCCCTGCCGGGGTTGTTCTTGACAAAACTGGCTAACTGGGAGCAAGTTAGCTCAATAGATTAATTACAATATAACGCTGGAGAAGCAGTAATGTGTTTCACTTTTTACTTGAAAAGACTGACGCTGTCATTGATTGGTAACCTAGATTATACTAACTAGCTAACTAAGACCTAACATGGATACAAGACTAAGATACTACGACTTAAGGTATTTCATCCCTTGGCATATTACTCAAAATACCTATACTAACGTAAATTATTATATATATATAAACAGGGTGGCGCATCGAAAACGAAACAGACGCATTTACTGGCAGCTCAGTTTTTTTTTTGGAAAAACGCTCAGACCCGTCGATTTTGTTTTCGAGGGGGACACAAGTTTGACAAAAATCACGTTAGCACGTTCAGCCTCCTAAGCGGGGTTGACACCACCCCCAAAATCTTAAATGGAAAGGGAGGTCGAGTGATACCTTATTTTAAAGGTCTTTCAATTCCCTTTATAATGATGTAAAATTAATGTACTTCAGTTCAGTAGTTTTGAATATTTATTGATTTAAAGCTTAAATAAAACTAATACATCATCATTAGTGGAGATCAATATATTTGGCAGCAAAGTAATTTAAAAACGAAGAATGAACTGACCCGTTAGGCAAGTAAATGTTGAAAATGGCCACCATGACTCTCCATGCAATAATAAAGATTTTGCTCAAAACGTTGCGGCACATTTTGCAATATTTGAGGAGTAATTTGAAGGCACTCATTCACAATTCTTTGTCGCAGGTCTTCTAATGATGTTGGCTGATCGGTATAGATTTTGCTTTTTAAATGACCACACATGAAGAAATAAAAAGGGGGTAAATCTGGCGATCTTGGGGGCCATTCAATAGCACTTCTTCTACCAATACATCGATCTGGAAATGTCTGATCTAAATATTGTCGAACACGTAATGCGTAATGTGGTGGGGCACCATCCTGTTGGAACATCAACCTATTCGCAATGTACCGCCGATCATTCTGATTTTCAAATTATGGCTGCTAATGCAGGGTCTATGACATCTTCCAGTAATTCCAAATACATTTCACCGGTCAAATTTCCAGGTAAGAAAAAAGGGCCAACTATAAGATCGCAAAAAATACCAGCCCAAACATTCAATTTTTGTGGCTGCTGTGTATGAACCTCATGATAAATTCTGGGTTTAGAATCGGACCAATATCGGCAGTTATGACGATTTACTACGCCATCTAAGAAAAAGGAACATTCGTCGGAAAAGCAAGTGTTGAATAGAAAATGTTCATCGTTTATAATTCGTTCACTAATATCTTCACAAAATTGTAATCGCCGATCAAAATCGTCTTCATCAAGTTCTTGTACCAGGTGAATTTTGTACGGACGAAAACTATGGGCCTTTAGAATCCGGTGGACGGTACGTCGACTAACACCACACACAGTCTCCAATTTGCGGCTACTCAGCGTAGGATCTACATAAACTTGCCCTAAAACCCCCACTTCTATTGCTTCGTTCCTTATGGGATTTTCAATGTTGCGTTTTTTATTGGCGACTGACCCAGTTTTCCGAAATCTAGCTACAAGTTCTAGAACATATTTTCGATGCACGTTACTGTTCTCATGTTGCTCACTAAATATTTCTGCTGTTCTATTAGCGCACTGGTTTTATTTCCGAAAAGTATTTCGATAATTTCAACTCTTTCTGCTGTGGAATATACCATGGTTAATTTATGTAATAAAGCGTTGCAAGTTATTTTAGCAACAAAGTTTGGTCAAATCAATCGCAAACTATATACTAAATTCCTATTTAAAATAAGTACGAGATATTTTCTTATCTTTCTTCAAGAAATAACTTTTTTGCCACAAAAAAACGCTCTAATAGCTATTTTCAACAACTAAATGATAAACAAACCATGAGCGTAGTGAAGAAAAGCATTTACTTATTAAGTAAATTCTTTTAGTCAAATTTCTTCTAAAAGTAGTACGAACTAATATGATGTACCTACCTGTTAAAGTCTACTTTAAGCTTTAAATCAATAAATCTTCAAAGCTACTGAACTGAACCTCATCATTATAAAGGGAATTTAAAGGCCTTTAAAATAAGGTATCACTCGACCCCCCTTTCCATTTAAGATTTTAGGGTTGGTGTCACCCCCGCCCAGGGGGCTGCACGTGTTAACGTGATCTTTTGCCAAACTTGTGTCCTCCTCGAAAACAAAATCGACAGGTCTGAGCGTTTTTCCAAAAAAAAAAACTGAGGTGCCAGTAAATGCGTCTATTTCGTTTTCGATGCGCCACCCTGTATATTCTATGAACGATTGATTTCATTCATTGAGGTAGGAGAGTGTCCGGTTAGGCTATTTTGCGTCTTGAGTGTGGCTTTTGACTGTGTCAACCATAACATTCTGTTGCAAAACGTCTCTGTATCTGGTGTGAATGGTGCTCCTTATAGGTGGTAGCTCATCCCATACCTTGTTGATAGGAAACAATATGTTTCTTTTCTTCACAAAGATTTTCAAACGTTACATCGAGACCAATCCAGTGAAGTCAATGTTGATATCGGGGTTCCTCAAGGTTCTATTTTATTCCAATTTTGTTCATTCCATATATCAATGAGATCGAGTCAGTGTGTGAGGATGCGCTGTTCACAATATATGTAATGCAGATGATGCATCAATATTAATCTCGAGCAAATTAGAAAATAATTTAAATGATAGATGCAACGAAGTAGTTGCAAAGGTCAGTGATTGGTTCACCAAACATCAGTTGTTTTTGAATACTGACAAGACCAATTTAATTAGGTTTCATAATTCACGTTAAACATAAGAATGCGTCATTGAACATCACAACTGATGTTAAGTTTCTGGGAAAATTTCTAGACGATAAGTTAAATTTCAGAACACATTGCGACTACCTGGTTTCACAACTTAGCTCTTTCTCTCTGAAAGTCAGCTAGTCGGAATATACTTCGGCCTTGTGGAGTCCGGACTCGTATACGGTATATTATCAAAAATTAACTCGATATGTGTGGAGGATGTGCTTTTAGGCTCAGTTTGTAACCCGCCGCCTTTCAGAATAAAACAAAATCTCGACTACGGTATTTTCCAAGGTAAAGCTACCATTCGACTAACGTACAACACATTGTACTAATAAATCGGATGATGGAAATATTTTACAAGTAAGAGCACCTACAATCTACAAGATCAATAGATTAAGTTAAGCTGGATCAAGCACATAGAACGTAATGTATATGTTCGAATACTGAATGTTTCCTTTGAAAAACAGAAATGTGGTAATACTATCAATTTCACTTTTCGAAGAAGGACACTTTTCCTCAATATAGTTCATCGTATCTTTGTAAGCCGAAGGATTGAACCATAACTTGCATAATGGAGAATATCACAGGCCTGGTTTTGTTTTGACCAGTCGAACTGTCACAGCTTCTCTTGAACAGCGGTGATGGCAATGTTACTATCTCACTTCGGCACACTCGACCCCAATGAATTGCTAATACCAGCAGCGCGAGACAAGTATTTTTCACAATATGTGGGTATGATTGTTTTATGGTTTAGGATAGCACGGATAAATTCATAATAGCTACATCTGATTTTTCCTATTGATCTCTGTTTTACGTGTCAGATGTTACACGCTACATACAGTTAAATATTTAGCCAATCTCCTTCATTCATGCTCCAGTTCCCAGAAGGCAAATATCGGAATACTAAAAAGAGTTTAAGGCTCAATTTCACCAACAACAGTCCGTTATTCTCCACCTATAGGGTAACAGACCGTCAGATACAGCGAATGAGCTTCAAGTTCCAATCAACAAATTTTAGCAACCAATAGCTATGAAATGTTGAAAACAAAATACTGTCACAGTACGAGATGACAACTTGTCATTGAAACATTACGAGCTTATTGAATATTAAGAAATTACATCTAATTCAGTCAAGAAATGTTTGATTTTTGAATTAAATTCATGTTTTAATTACTATTGTTGATTTTTTATTCATGTTTATATTATTTTCTTGATACTGGGTGTTTTTCCTGTAAACCTCTTGCAGGTAGCCATTAAGCACCTACTTGATGACAGGCTCTACAAAAAGGTATTGCTTGTTTCCAAACATTCATTCATTTACTTGCCGTTCATCAGAACCATTATGGCACCTTAGATTGATATTCCCACAAAACCATTCAGGTTTTTTGATATCCATACATCCATAAAGTTGAATATTTTTCGTTATTCAGGGAACTGAACAAACATCCACACTATATTCACAGCGATTAAGAAATTCCCAAATATATGCCTTAAAGCTACCAGCAAACCTATAAAACCTGCAAAAAAACTACAAGTTTGCCATATTTTTCTTTTTTCACGAGTACACATTCTAGGTTATATTTATAAAAAATAGCATCGTCGGTACCTTGGATTATACACCTTGACAGTAGGGATGTTCGATAGGATCCTACATTTAGAGGTATCAATACATTTCACGAGTATCGTCATCTTTCGATCCGTACTGCGTCAGAAAGAGTGACTGCCATTTGGCTGCGACATTACCCTGCCAAATCAGACATATCTTTCATCATTTTCAAAGAAATTTTACAAAATCTTCAAATTTGTGAAGTTAGCGAGTTTCACTTCATACGTTCTTACCAGACATGCCCAAATCATCAGTTGCTGCCTTGATATTCATCCCGACCACTGCATCCCCACGGCTAGGCGACCTGTATGTTAAATTTGTATTGATAGGGCAGCCGGTTATGCTATAAATCATATGCCACAGTGCTTGTGCACTGATTGCAACGGTTAGATAATACCAAAAATATTTTCATAAATAGGAGATCTTTCCCATTCCGGATCGAACAATCTACCAAAGATGCTTATAATCATGATACCTAGTAAATTTTCACTAAAAAAATTCAAAACCAGCAAATGTAAAAGATTCATTTCGCACCCTCCACCACGGGACGTGATCGTCGTTAGACTTGGCAACCCTGCGAGTGTCAGATAGATATCCCCGCCACTCAAAAAAGGAAAATAGACGAACAATAAACATTACTAGTTTTCTTGATTTTTGGACTCAAAAGCCATTATCTGTGAAACATTTTTTATAATTTTTTGTCTATGTCTATAGTAATTGCATTATGCATCAGGGAGATGTAGGGATTGACACGTCTTACACATATTATCTGTGTTTTAGGATGGAGAGGACATAATGTTTTTATTGCTTTGAATAAATTCATTAACCCATAAATTAATAAATGATTACTATTATAACGTAAAGGAAGATGAGGAATTGGATGGAATGTATTTTATATTCCATTTTCTTGCAAAATACAGACAAATCCACACTATTCAACAGGTATGTAATGATAACTTTCAGAATATTGAAGTTGGTAAATTCGAGAGTGCCATGCATTAACAAACGTCTAAATCTGCTGCCAAATTTAACAGCTAGAAAATCGACCTATTATTTGCCGCATTCCCATTCGCTGAGGGGGATAACGGGTTGCTAAATGTAAACCTATAACATATATCAAAATACATGAAAGTTGTCCTGTTTTTTTCTGTACAAAAGCATCATATTGGAATCAAAAAGTGGTCTTGTTTATAATACAGTCGAATTTTCAAGATTTCATTCAATATTTCAATAGAAATCACTGATATTCAGAGACCTTTGACAGCTTCCATCAAATTGCATTTCGATAAGGTCTTTTCCTATTGGTCCAACTGACCGTCAAATATTAATGTTGGTGAAATTGGCCCTAAAACTGGTATTTGCTAAGGAAGTAATTTGAACCAAATAAAGCTTTATGCTTCAGATCTTCCTCGGCAATAAGCACCTCCGACGTAGGAAGACAAGAATACCTACGAGGTACTGCACTACCTTTTCATATATTTAGTTGCACAAACCCAAAGAAGTTAGGGCGTCACACATGTTGTAGTGCAAGTAACGGAGGCAATGTGGTAGTAGCAGCATAGCGAGCCCATTTAGCGATTGCTTCAAGCAACGACATCGCATAGAAACATGTAAAAAATTATAACATACAGACTCCCATAGCCAGGATGCAGCTTATCTACACTGTACATTGTGCGCTATGAAGTGTCTAGAGTTGCACTAGTGATCACGGTATATATACGGTTATTGGTAGATAAATGGATAATTTATTTTACAGAATGTATACATGCTAAAAATTATATTTTAAGGAGTTGAGCTATATCTGCGAATAAATAAAATGAGCCCGCAATAAGGAAGACCCTTGTGCGCGGGTAAAACATTTATGATTTACCGCAATAAGCAGTTAAAATACTAAACTTTTACAGTAGTTCTAAGATGACATACATAAAGTTACTAAAAATACTAATAAAGGATGCAGTTTAATTTTTTTGTTCTGTTATTGGCACTGGTCGATGACCAACTGGCCAGATCCTTATGTTCACTATAATGCTATGCTTTAATAGAAAATAGAACATCCATTACTTAATAGTACTATTTTATATTATTTCTATTATACTTACATAGAGTATGCAAACACATATTTCTCTTTTTTTGTTTTTTTTGTATTTTTTTGTTTTTTTTAACCAATACTTTTTACTTATTTTTTCCTTTCCTCTATTTTGTTTATAAGATTGTTTTTTTTACTGATCTGCTTTTTTTGTTTTTTTTCCAATATTTTCTTCTTTTTTTCATTTTTTCAAACAAACTTACTGTAATTTACGTTTTATAATGTTAGGCCTACTTTCCGACAATGCTTGTATAAAAGTTCGTAAACTTGCTGGTTCTGAGAACTGAGAATTGATTCTAAATTTAGAGGTAAAGGAAGGTGATTGGCTAAAATTTTATACAATTCAGAATTTTCGTTGTTAGAACTTGTACATTCTAATATTAAGTATTGCAAGGTTCCTATATTTTCACAACTGCAAAGTGGATCATCTCCGTATCCAATTCTTGATTTATGGTGGGGCGTTAGGACATGACCACTTCTTATTCTGCTCACGGTTCTAATGTAAGGACGATTGGTAATTCCTTGAAACCAAGGTCTGCTTCGAAGAGTCTCTTGTATACGTTTCAGGTAACTTCCTGTTGGACTGATTTTGTAATGGTTATTCCATTTATTCTTTAGTCGTTGTCTGATCAGAAAATGAGCGTCAGTAAAAGGAATCTCCATGCCCGGAACGTAATCGCCTCTAGTTGTAGCTCTTTTTTCAAAATTATCTACCATCTCGTTTTCTTTTATACCTGAGTGGCCTTTGATCCAGACTATGTTTATAGTTTTTTCGATTCTATTCAGCTCCTGAATGCGCTTGATGATGTTCGCAATTAGATGATTAAGATCTGCAGTGGGGTGACAATTCTCCAATTTTGTTACAGCACTTCTACAGTCGGTAAAAATAACAAAATTCTTATTTCCATGGAATTGGAAACAATATTCAATAGCTTAGTTGATCGCAACCAGTTCTGCTGTGTATACCGAACATTCAGGTGGCAACTTGAATTCTTGGTGATACGAATTGTTGCTGTGATAAAATGAACATCCCGCTAAATTGTCTTTCTTCGAACCATCCGTGAAGATATATTCCCATCCACTCCATCGTGTTCGAATATCATGCCGGAATTTGTAAGGTGTTGATGAATCTAGTTCGGAATATTTCGTAAAGATAACTTCGGGTGGAGAGTTATATGCCGAATATTCAGGTATGAAACATGGGTTGATTTGATTAGAGTGTACCTTCTTGACGGTAGGAAGAAGCCACTCATAACTCTCTATGATCAGAGGAAGCCTTTTGTGTTGCCAGTATTTCGCTGTTAATCCATGAATAAACAATTGGTGGATCTCGTTAATGAATTCCCTGCTGACCAGTTTAACCAGGGCTTTATCGCTCAACATTTATCGTCTCAATTGAAGAGGAGGTTCGATACATTCGACCTCCATGATATTGATGGGAGTGCTATTCAAATATCCGATACATAGCCTAAGGCACTTATTTTTGATCTGTTCTATTTTTTGAAGATGAATTCTAGATGCATTTCCATAAAGTATTGATCCGTAGTCCAAGATTGATGGAACTAAGGTCCTGTAAAAGGTTAAGCACACTGCTGGATCTGCTCCCCATTTCCGATGTGAAAAGGACTTCAGAATGTTAAAAGCATTCTGACTTCTCTTTAAAATGTATGTAATATGTTCTTTCCAGTTAAGTTTTTTATCTAGGATAACTCCTAGATATTTGACAGAAGTTTTATAAGATATATTCTGCCCAGCCAGAGTGATGATATTTGAAGGACTAAGGTGAGATCTGGTAAACGTACATACACGAGATTTTGAGTAGGCAATGGAAGATCCATTATTCTCAAACCATTCGTGTGCAATGGAAGTCGCTGTTTCTAGAAGCTCCATAGATGGAGATAAATTTTTGTTGTGGATACTAATGGCATAGTCATCTGCAAACTGATATATTTTAGCATCTCTTGAATTAAAAGCTCTTTCAAAGTCATAGGAATGTATTATATACAATATACTCCCTTGTGCTAGTCATTCAGATGTTGATCGTGGTCCAATAGTCTGCTCAGAGGCTCTGATGAAAATGTTTCTATTGCTATACAGTAATAACAAATGGTTGGCAAGTTCTTTTGGAAGACCAATATTTATAATTTTACTGTATAGCATATTCAAGTCTACATTATCATAAGCTGCCATAACGTCTAAAAATATTACAGAAGTATGCGTGTTATTCGAAAATCCAATTTGGATATCAGTTGTTAACTTTATTAGTAAGTCTTGAGTAGACCGTCCTTTTCGAAATCCATATTGCGAGCTTGGGAGCAATTGGTTTTTCTTCAAGTAGAATTCCAACCTGTTCTTTATGAGTCTTTCGTAAGTTTTCAAAACGCATGAAGCTAGTGCAATGGGACGATATGAATCTTGATGATGTTCTGGTTTTCCAGGTGGAATAATTATATAATCGTACCAATCTTTCGGTATTTCAGCATTCCCACAATATATTTGATTGAAAATATCCAATAACGATTGTTTCGTTGTTGTAGGTAGTTGGTATAACATCGAATAATGAATTTGGTCCTTTCCCGGAGATGTATTGTTGTTCTGTTTGGAGACTCTCTGTAATTCTATCAAGGTAAAAGGTTGCATCAGTTCATGGTTAGTCCACGTTGAGATTCTTCTTTGGATGTTGTTACTTACATAATTTGGGGCCAACTTGCAATGAAATTCCTGTACCCACTCTGCTGAAGCTTCTATAACATGATAATTACTCTGTCGCCTATTTTTATACAAGTTAACTTGCTTCCAAATGTGTTTAAGTGGGGTGTTACTATTTAAAGATGAACAATATTGACGCCAACTTTCTCTTGTAACCTTTTTGAATATTTGTTTGGCCTTCGCGTCAAGTTTTTTAAAATTAAGTAAGTTTTCGAGGTTTGGGTTTGTCTGATATAGTCTAAAACTATCCTTACGTTTTTCTACTGCCTTATAACATTCATTGGTCCACCATGGTTTTCCTTTGACATTATTTTTGTTTTCATATTTCGGAATAGAAGCTTCAGCTGACTGGTTAACATCTTTGATGAAAGTGCTGTAATCTATAACAGGTTCTACAGTATATTCAGATAAGAGATAGACCGGACATAAACAAGACCACGTGATCATCGAACGCTGTAACATTCGGCAGGGACGTATTAAGAGTCACGCAGTACATATTTTAGATAGTAGATGCTGCTTTGCGTAACTTTGTAGTAAATTAGCACAATTCGATGTGTATACGATTGGTGATGGGTATAGGATCATGTGGGGGTGGGGTAAGATATATATATATAATGATGTAAATATACATAAGGGTTTCAAAATTTTCGCTTCGATTTCCAGCTTCGGATGCCGCCTGATGTTTGGTGAAATACAGTCGAATATAATCTCAAAATGGCGTTTAAATTAGCCTAAATTAAAAATAATCGTATATCTCTTAAAATTGCTTTTAGAATATTGATTAGTATATTTTTTGATTTCTAGGTAAATATGTAACCAAATTAAAACGTTCAAAACGTAAAAAAATGTGCATGGTTGAACATTGTCAGAAAGTAGATTCTTGAATAGGTTTTGCCAAAATGGGTTCAAAAATGTCAATAATTAATTAAAAAATACAGTAGCTTTATAATTACTTATAGCTTACCGAATTTGATGAACGACATCTTTTATTGGAAAGATGAGCTTGATGAGCTTTCATCATCGCTACTGCCTGAAGCACCAACGTGAAATGAATGGCTCGACTTGTTCCTCTAAAATATTGTCCAGTTCCCACATTCTCTTTTCAACTTTGTCTTTCACGTGCTTAATACAGTTTTCCCATTTTTGCGCTGTTATTAATTCTAGTGCTTCTTTGAAAAGTCCTTTGAGGTTACAAAATTTAAAAGTTGTATTTTGCTTAGCTATATAATTTTTAACCTCTGCCCATATGAGCTCAATGGGATTGAGCTCGCAATGGTATGGAGGTAAACGGAGCACAGTTTTATTTTGACTTGCTGCCATTTCGTCAATGGCGTATTTTTGATATTCCGCCTTGTGATCCTTGACAATTCTTAAGAATTGTACTTTCAGCATTGCTTCTTCAAAGTTGATATTTTTCGAGCGGAGCCAATTTTGAACATCAACTTTCCTTGAAGCCGTTGTTGGGACCTTCTCCATTCTTCGAGAATGATAAGGCGCATTATCCAACACAATTACTGCGTTTTCCTCTAAGTTCGGTAAAATTTTTGAAAACCACTGTTCAAACGATTCGCCATTCATTTCCTCGTGGTAATCTCCAGTTTTCTTAGACTCAAAGCACCACAGACCGTCAACAACAAATCCATCCTCACTGCCAATATGGCAGATAATGAGCCTTTTCCCTTTACCTGGAAATCGAAGTACTAATTGGTGAAGATTTATTTCAATAAGCGAACCTTTTTCAAATGTTTTCATCACATTCAGCGAAAAAACATTGAGACATGAGTATCAGATTGCTATAATTGGGATTATTTAGTCATATTGAAAGAAAGAATATTGAACGTCGTATGATTACTCAGCGCTTCACAATTTAATTTAAAGTTATAAACCTTTAAAAAATGAATGATCAGGAACCTGAAATACGCGCAAATATTAATATTAACAAATTATAACTTTATAAAGCTTAAAGTATGAATTAAAATGATTAGAAATATTAGGAACGGTACACAATATAAAACTTAGTAACTTTTTTTAAGTTTATAATATTCGACATATTTTAAGATTATATTAAAAAATTATTGAAATATCGAAAACACATAAAAACATGGCTTAAAAAAGTTCTAACAAATGAAAATGACAATAAAACATCCACGCATTTTATCGAAAGTTATAAAAGTTTTGTTACTTGTAATATGTTTTATCTGCCCCCTGGAATTAATGTTTAGAACCTTGTTCCCAAGGTTTAAAAAACATCCGACTGTTGTCTATTACTCGTATTTACCTGCTGGATTTTTTAATCCGGTGGACAGTCCATCTAGAAAGGCCCTCCTGGATGAAGTTACAGAATCATCAACCCATACTTTACTTGTAGTGTGTCCTGCGTTTACCCACGTTTCATCAAGGTAATAAATCTTCCTGTTTTGATTTCTATACTTCCCAATTTTTGTTAAATAATCCCTCCTCCTCCATAGCACAATTTCTTCTCTATCCAGTAGTAAACTATTACGACCCCGTTTTTTCCATTTGAAATTTAAATGCTTCAGTAACGCATGGAAAGTTGATCGTTTGAAATTTGGCAACGTTGTATCTCCATTTACCTCCTGCAGTACTTTATCTATAGTAGGTATTTCATTCCTAAAGAAGAATTCATGCACTTTCCTCCTAATCGCATGCTTATCAGCTTCATCCAATGATTTAACAATACTTTTGCGATGTTTACTGGTCATTGGCTCAGGTGTGATTTTTTTTGTATTGTCTTAACACATTAAACACTGATGCGCGACACACCCCAACTTTGTGAGAAACCTTCACAACAATTTCTTTGATGGTTGATGCCTCGTTCTCCTCGCGCTCGATCTTATATACAGGGTGACTTCGAAGTTGAGTCATTTATTTTAACAGTGTGTAGATCTGATCAAAAGAAATGTTTTTTTCCTTTACCATTTTTCTGGTAAAATTAAAGTAACAAAGTTATAGCCCTTTGGAAGTTTGAGTACCGCCCTGTCTCAATAATATCATGTGTTCGTGTTTGGCAACAACGGTTCATCGCATCGGAAACAAAAAAGCGAAAGAATTTGGAACGATGTTTTTACGATTACAATTCAGTTCAGTTATACATACAGTCAGTTTCAGTCGCGTGTGGATAGTGTCTGTTGCGTTGCTCAAACGAAATAAAAAATGGCACATGTTTATGCGGATCGGTTTCCCAATCGAGTGCAACCAACCCCTCGTGCCTTTGTTAATGTAGTACAACGGGCTCGTGAATCAGGTGACTTAAGACCTCACAGGGGACCTCACGATCAAATACAGGTCCGCACTGAAATACTTGTCGGGAGGATACTTTATAAAACAAGGTAAAATTTTTTTTTAATTTTTTTTTATTTTTACACACATATTTTGGTTTATCTTCCTTCTACAATCATTATCTGAAAATTAATGACTCAACTTCAAAGTCACCCTGTATATTCAAAATGACCTCTTTCATTTCTGCACTCAGGTGTCTTTTTTTAGAGCGTGTCCTAGGTGGACTACAGGAGTTTACAACTTCATCGGCAGTATCTGTACTACTGGGCATTTTGCGCAAGCAGTTGATAACAATAACAACCACAAACTTAACAACTTAATAAGATAACAAACGAAAACGTCCAAAGAAATATCAAATTGCAATGATGCACACGACATACGTAACACGTCTGAACCTGAATGTGACTCTGCCTTGATACGACTGCTCTGCCGCTCGGCATAGGCATTTAATTGCGAATTGACCAATGAGGGCTCCTGTTTTACGTCGAGACGGCGGCGTTAGCGTGAGTTATATCAGCCGTTCCTGCTGATATGATAGGAATACTGCCGACGATGCTACTAATTTCCTAGAAGACCTAGAGTTTACTTTATTGTTCTCAACACATTTTACAGTCAGTCAGATTTAAGCCTTTGTACTGTTAACATCATAATAACATTGTAATAATTTTGTAAAAGTACAGTTTTGAGTTTTGTATTTTCGAAAAATAAACTTTTTAAAAAGCGATCTCGAAGCATCGATCTTATAACTGGCGCAGTCAATCCAGTAGGATCAGAAATACGCGACCCGGGAAAGACTTTCGCAAACCGTCGCGACGGGACTTTTCGGGACTCTATCCGGCCTTTTTGGACTTGGTGGCATTCGTGTAGTGGCAGTGAGCACTGGAGTGGATTCATATTTTTGGATACCCAATCCATCGAGGAACCGGCGTGAACAGCTACATACGAAGGGCATCGGAATTTGGGACCACATTGCCCAAGTTCGCAAGGATTCCAGCCTGGGGAAGACAACATTGCAGAACCAGCTAGGATCTTTATAGGAGTAAGAGATGCTAAAGATCGCTTTCTTAGTGTTGTAAGTGCAGTTTATTTTTTTCCATTTATCGCTTCAAATTTCAATGAGTATTGATATATCGCAAGCCCTTGAGAATTTGGACCTTAATACTGACTCTCCAAATACTCGACGGTACTCTAATATACTACGTGAGCCCATACTTTCACAAGTCCCTGTACATTCAATACCTACGAGTATTACTACAACTATGGCTACTTTTAGGCCCGAATACTTAAGTTGTGTGCCTGAATTTGACGGCAACAGTAACGATCTCAATCGATTTTTGCGTGTAAGCAAATCCTTGATTGACAATTTTTATGATCATTCCAATCCAAACAATTTTCAAAATACATTTTTATTGAACTCCATTCTTTCAAAGCTGAGAGGGCATGCCAAATCTTTAATAAACATTCATTCAGTGAACACCTGGAGTGAACTCGAAACTTTATTAGTTACTAGTTTTTCTGACCAACGTGATGAAGTGTGCTTACATAGAGACCTTTGCTTACTAAAGCAATATCAAAATGAGAGCCCTCAAAAATTTCACGAAAGATGTTTGCATATTTTAAACAATCTGTGTAGCTACGTTAATATCCACGAAGCTACCGAAAGTGGTAAAGCAATAAAACGCGATTTGTATCAAAAACTTGCGTTAAAGACTTTCCTTTCAGGCTTGAAAGAACCATTGGGCACCACTGTCAGGTGCATGAAACCAACCTCCTTGAGCGAAGCTCTTCAATTAGTGATTGAAGAACAAAATGTGCATTATTTCCAAAACGTTTCATATAGAGTTAAGACAGATTCACAGAATTTTACAAATTTTCAAAATTCGCAGTTCAGACCTGCACGCCCAGTTAATATGCCTTATCAAAATTTTAATTCTCGTACGCCTAATAGCTTTTTCCGTGCGCAATTCCCATCTCAACCCATCCAAATTCAACCTAGGCCAAACTTAAATCAGCGTTTCCCGACTAACACTGAAGTCTTTGGCAACCAACAAACAAAGAATCCGAATACAAACGTTTTTAAGCCCAATTCTTCAAATCCAAGAAATCTTTCAAGGCCGACACCGATGAGTGTCAGCACAAGAAACACAATACGTCCACCATTCGCTCCAATTCCGGCGAACACACCTCGACCTCAGCAAAATTTTATCTTTGAGGAACTGTATAACACCGAGTTAAATGATAACGCAACATATGAAACTTATGATACAGGCAATTTTGCTACTAACGTCGAAAATAATTACGATGAATTCTATGATGACCCCAACCAAAATATTTGTCAATACGATCATTACAATACCGATCAAAATAATGAACTTGACATGCCCAACCCAACCTCGACGTCAGGAAATGGAAATTTTCCCCCAGCCAGCCAGGTTATTCAACCGACATAAACAGTGAAATTATATCGTTCAATGCTAGCAACACAAAAGGATTGAGCTATATAGTTTTTCCCGAATATGACATAAAACCTTTGATCGACTGCGGGTCTACTAGGTCATTTATAGATCCAGACATCGCATTCAAATATTTTCCACAACAAATCAAAAATGAACCATTCATTGTTTCGTCTGTATTTCAGAAATCCGCCCATAAATTCAGTACTTTAATACCAGCATCCAAAATTTTCAATTTGCCTCATCTAAAGGAATTAAAATTTTACTTGTTCAAGTTTCATGATTTTTTCAATGGTTTGATCGGTATGGATAACTTAGAAGAATTACAGGCAAGACTCTTATTTCAAGAAGGGTTTCTTGTGACACCGTATGCAAAAATCAAGTTGCTTTATCAAAAACCTAAGAATAATTTGAATTTTGTTACCATCGAACCTCGCACTGAGCTTGTCATAAAAGTTAAAACATCCATAAGCGATGGCGAAATTATTATACCCCACCAAAAAATCCATAATTGTGAAATACCGGAATGCTTGACTATTGCGAAAGATAGTTATGCTTTGACGACCTTACTGAACAATACGACAGATACCGTTACACTCGACTTTTCTGAACCCCTTTCTGTTGAACCATTTTACCAGTCTATACATCCGACGATATGTCAAGAATTTGATCTTAATAATATCAACGATTCTCCAGAAAATAAACTAGACTATTCCAAAATTAGAGTAGACCACTTAAATTCAGAAGAACAGTCCGCAATCCTCAAACTTTGCAAAGAATTTTCGGATATATTTTATCGTGAAGGCGAACCACTAACTTTCACAAACAAGATAAAACATCAGATTCGAACTACTGATGAGATCCCAATTTATTCCAAGACCTACCGGTACCCCTTTGTTCACCGACAAGAAGTAAATGACCAAATTCAAAAAATGTTGAAATCGAACATTATTAGGCAAAGTAATTCGCCATATTGCTCGCCCATTTGGGTTGTGGCTAAGAAGATGGATGCCTCTGGCAAACAGAAATGGCGCGTCGTAATAGACTATCGTAATCTTAACGATAAGACTATTGATGACAAATATCCACTTCCCAATATAAACGACCTGCTGGACAAACTAGGAAGATGCCACTATTTCAGTACGTTGGATCTTGCTAGTGGTTTTCACCAAATAGAAATGGATGAGAAAGACATTGAAAAAACAGCATTTAACACCGAAAATGGCCATTGGGAATTTTTGAGAATGCCGTTTGGTCTTAAAAATTCACCAGCCACGTTCCAACGAGTGATGGATAACATCCTCCGAGGAATTCAAAACGAAAAATGTCTCGTTTACCTCGATGACATTATCGTATTTTCGACGTCTCTTCAAGAGCACTTAGAAAGGCTACGATCTGTCTTTACCCGACTACGCGAATCTAACTTTAAAATTCAGTTAGATAAATCCGAGTTTCTAAGAAAAGAGGTTGCATACCTCGGACATATAGTAACTCCTGAAGGCGTGAAACCTAACCCCGACAAAATCTCAACAATACAAAATTTCCCTATACCAAAAACTAATAGGCAAATAAAAAGCTTTTTAGGACTCTTAGGCTATTATCGGCGATTTATTCCAAATTTCGCTCAACTCACGAAACCTCTCACTAAGTGCCTCAAAAAAGGCGCAAAAATTGTTCACGACGACGAATTTGTATCATGTTTCGAAAACTGTAAGACATTACTTACCAACGACCCAATACTTCAGTACCCAGACTTCACAAGACCGTTCAATTTGACAACTGACGCAAGCAATGTAGCTTTAGGGGCAGTTCTTAGTCAGGGTCCAATCGGTAGTGATTTGCCTGTAGCTTATGCGTCACGAACCCTAAATGATTCGGAAAGAAATTACAGCACTACCGAAAAAGAGTTGTTAGCTATAGTGTGGGCTACCAAATATTTCAGACCTTACCTCTATGGGCAGACCTTCAATATTATAACAGATCATAAACCCCTCCAGTACCTTTATTCATTAAAGGAAGGCGTCTCCTCAAAATTAATGAGATGGAAAATGAAACTTGACGAATATAATTTCAAAATCATCTATAAAAAAGGCAAACTCAATACAAATGCTGACGCTCTTTCTAGAATCGAAATTCATACTAAGGAAACTAACGATTTTTGGGAACAACTCGATGACTTCCTTGGAGAAGCCTCCAACTATCAGAATCAAAGAATTACCTTTGTAGATCAAAATTTAAACACACCTCCCACGACACAAGCTAATCCAAATTCACCACTGATAATTCAAGATATTAGCTACCCCAATTTAAACCCTGAACTACACGATATCTCAATGATTGTCAACTTGGACAATGAAACAGATCAACCTGACTGTCAGGAACTTCCTACCGTTGACAATACAAATACTGACAAAGATATAATCAATGAAACAGAACAAACTGACTACCACGAACTTCCTTTTGTTATTGACAAAACCAATACTAATGAAGACGAACTTGACAAGGATGATGAAACCCGGCACTCTAATAATCAACACCCGGTTGTTACAATTCCTATATCAGACCAACCATTGAACTTTGGCCAAAATCAGATCGTAATTAAATCGGTCCTGCACTCTCCCGCCAAGCCGAAAATCATAATTTTATTCGAGAGAAAACAGCGGCTATTAGTGCAAATTTCAAAGAACAACCTTGAATCAGATGTTGTAAATTTTGTCAAGGAATATATTGTACCCGATGTCCCATACTATATATATTTCGAAGATCCTGACATATACGAACCCTTCTCAGGCGCTTTACAAAAGTATTTTAAATGGCCCTCTATCAAGATCAAAAGGTGTCTTGAAAAACTTCTAGACATCACTAGTAATGATGAAATTAAAAGTTTAATACAAAATTATCATGAAGGGAAATCAAATCATCGCGGGATCGATGAAACCTATTCTCGCTTAAAACAAAAGTACTATTGGCCAAATTTGAAAAGTTCCGTTCAGTCATACATAAATGACTGCGAAATCTGTCAACAAGCCAAATACGAGAGACACCCTGTTAAAGCGCAAATGAATATCACTCCCACTGCTGTGAAGCCATTTGAAATAATTCACATGGACACATACACATTTGAAAAATCTAAATTTTTGACCATTATCGATAGTTTTTCAAAGTACGCTCAAGCTTACCATCTCAATTCAATGACAGGTACCGAAGTAGCTGACAACCTTATCCGATACTTTTCCCATCATGGAATCCCGACACAAGTTATTACTGACAATGGCACCGAGTTTAAAAACTCAGTCATATCCGAGTTATTAGGTTTACACGGAATCGAAATACATTTCTGTTCCCCGAACCATCCCCAGTCAAATGGCGTAGTCGAAAGATTTCATTCGACAATATCTGAGCAACTCCGAATTTTAAACACTCAAGGCTTTCAAAAAACATCTGTCCAAATGAAAATGATATACGCAATCTTAGCATACAACAACTCTGTTCATTCTGTGACTAAATTAAAACCCATCGATGTCATAAATGGTCATCTCAGTGAAAAAGATACATTTGACATCAGCTTAGACCAAATTTTGTTGAATGATTGTGTAGAACACAAAGCACGCAGTAAGCTATTATATACCAAAATCAACGAGGCGCTTGTTCAAAATAAAGAAAAAGTAATTGAAAAGGCAAACATAGCTCGAGATAGTGCAAAAATATTTCAACCAGGTCAGAAAGCATTCGTTAAGAAAAATATACGTCAGAAAAATGCAAATAAATTCCAAAAATCATGTACATTAACATCAGTCGATCCTGGTAAAAAGACCGCTACTACTGATAAACACAATAAAGTACATATCGATAATTTGAAGCGTCCCCTTCGCAAACCATATTCATTTAGCAACTAAATGTTTCTCTCCAAGTACGACATACATACATGTAGGTATTATTCATTTGCAGATTCCTGCAAGTAACGGTTGGACTTCAGGATAGCATAACTATACGTAACCTCGACAACAATCCAGGACTACTTCCCGTGGAAATTGGTGAAGCAAAAGTAAAAGACTATGACTTTTCACTCATTCATTATTATGATATGAATCCCATCATTTCTGAAATTGAAAAATTATCAATTTCCTCCTCACGTATAGCAGAAATCATTTCTTCAAATTTAAATGTCACTACATATTTGTCCAATTATTTCAGAACATTAAAATTTGTTCAGCGACAAGTAGAACAAAAGTTACATAATATATTTCCCCATACAAAGAGAGGAAAAAGAGGCATATTAAATGGCATTGGGTCGATATTCAAATCAATAACTGGAAACCTTGACGCCAATGATGGCGAACGTGTCGAAAATCTAATTCAAGAGCTTCAAAATAATCAAAGAGAATTGACTAACAGTGTCACACAGAATAATGCACTGTCAGTATGTCTTATTGATAAGTTCAATAAAACTGTTCAGCAAATCTGTCATAATGAACAATTGCTGAATAATAAAATTAATACCATATATGCAATTGTTCATCGTACTACAATCGATTCAGATCAGCATAAATTCATAGTAGACACAGTATCTCAAATTATGAACAGCTACGAAGTAACTCTGTCAATATTACAAGACGTTGAAAATTCAATAATTTTTGCACGTCTTGGAACAATTCACTCTAGCATTATTACAACCGAAGAAATTTTTGGTGAACTGAAACTATTGAGCTCAAGATTAGGCCAGGAAAAATTTGCGATTCCAGTTTTACTAGATAACATACCAACTTTTGAAAAAATAATCAAAATCTCCAGTTATTCTGTGGGCAACAAAATTACATTCGTTTTATCATTCCCAATCTCATACTATGAGTCATTTAACTTATATCGTCTCTTTCCAATCCCGATATATTTTGAAGGTCAATTTAAGACTATCATTCCAAAGGAGCCTTATTTGGTAAAAAATGAATTGCACTTTGCACTTTTCGGCGACATTTGTACTGAAATTACTCCTAAAAAGTTTCTCTGCGAGAAGACCATGTTGCGAGACATTAATGGTCCATTACCCTGTGAACTTGAACTATTCAATGGAAGAAACGCCCCTGCATGTGCCCGAACTCCACTGATAATCAATCAGCCAAGTATCGAACGAATCCAACGGACTAATCAATGGGTATTGATCCTGCCACTACCAGAAGTTATCAAAATGGAATGCCACGAAGAAATGCAAATGAAAAGATTGACGGGAACTTACCTACTTTATATTCCTGTCAACTGTCAAGCCGAAATTAATCACCAAATCATAAAAAATGAACCCGAAACGATTGTCGCGGGCCAACCTATAATATTCCCGGACTTAAACCTGGACACTAAAGGCGACATCACAGAAACAAATTTCAGTCTGCATCTAGAAAAAATTAAGCTGGACGAGTTAAGTAAAATCAAGTCAAGCATTATCAGCAACAAACCCAACTTCAAAAAACCTACAGAATTTTTTATACCCAGTGCCTGGACACTGATAATATACGGATGTATATTACTCTTGGGTGTCTACGCATTCTGGAAAACCATTTTGAAGAGGAGGAAGCTCAGAAATAGAAGTATTCAACAACCAGAAGTCGAACTTCATCCTATTCAACTTCCTTGAAGAATTCTTCCCCGAAGTTGAATCTCAGGGGGGAGGAGTTATATCAGCCGTTCCTGCTGATATGATAGGAATACTGCCGACGATGCTACTAATTTCCTAGAAGACCTAGAGTTTACTTTATTGTTCTCAACACATTTTACAGTCAGTCAGATTTAAGCCTTTGTACTGTTAACATCATAATAACATTGTAATAATTTTGTAAAAGTACAGTTTTGAGTTTTGTATTTTCGAAAAATAAACTTTTTAAAAAGCGATCTCGAAGCATCGATCTTATAACTCGTGAAAATCACCCGAACCTTTTGTTTACATCCGGTCTATCTCTTATCTGAATATACTGTACATAAGAACTATTTATATTCTCGAAACAGAACTGATTCCAGCAAGCTTTGTTTATGTTCCATTTTCTATTTGATGCAAATGACATTTTTTCTGGGGCAAAATTACAATTGATAAGTATAGGCAAATGATCTGAACCACATGGGTCTGGCAAGGTTCGCCATTCTAGCTGATGATGAACTTGAGGTGAACATAATGTAAGATCTATTGCTGATTTTGATTGATATTTTACATAAGTTGGATCTCCATTGTTAATAAAACTGAGATTACTGTCATCTAGAGCTTCAATCAGGATTTTCCCAAATACGTCATCCTGAGCACAACCCCATGAAGTGTGATGTGCATTAAAATCACCTCCTATAATACATGGACTGTGTAAGGAACTAAAAAATTGTATCCATTCCTGTTTAGTGATTTTGGTTTGTGGTTTCATATATACTGATACAAATGTAATATCTGAGATTATTTGAAACTTTACTGTAGAACATACTTTCATTATTTTATTACAAGCAACTAATGATATTTGAGAATATTTTAAACTATTTCTCATCAGTATAGCCACTCCTCCTTTGCCATCTGACCGGTCTTGACGGATAACGTTATAACCTTTAAATTTTACATATGTATTCATTTTAAACCAGGTTTCAGACAAAAGTGCGATGTCCACATTTTGTTCTTCTAAAAGGTGTTCCAAATTACCTTTATTTGCTATAGCCGATCTACAATTCCATTGACATATCCTCAAAAAATTCATTGTGGTTTCTAAATGCATTGTATAGATTCTATTTTATGTTTTTCATAACGTACGAACACCTTGGTAAAAGTGTGAAATGATTAAAAATATACTGTAATTCTCTTAATTCTTAAACTTATTTGTCTATATTTCATCTTTCTCTTATGAGATTAGTTATAGTTGATTTATTCAAGCTGTTGATGTTTGTTTCTCTAAAATTTGTAAGAACAAATATAAACAATTCTGAAACATGTTGGATGAACGTCTCATCTCTCGTATTAAATTCATGTACACAGTAACTGGGGTTATTAGTGATACCCCCGGGTACCTGTGGAGTGTTTATTTGACTCACAATTTGTCTCCTAGCTTCTTCTGTCAAATCTGGCGAGGAAGGCGAGTTCCGTTTCAAAGGTTTAGACAACCTTTGTGTAAAGTGCGAATTCGCATTTGGAATATTTATTGATGTTTGAGTGTTTGATGATTGAGATGGAAGATTAGAACTATTGATTTCTTGAGGCGTAATGTTATTATTTTTTGTAACTGAAGCATATGTGGTTTTTGGCACCGCATTGTTTGAGTCTCTAAAAGAAGAATTAGTCATTGCCATATGCTTTTTAATTGCCTTTTGCCTCTCAAATTCATTACATTTTGAGGTTTCAAATGAGTAGTGACTGCCATCGCAAATTAAACATTTTTGTTCCAAAGAGTCGTTGTGGCATGAGCTAGTAACATGTTCTTCGTGACATTTTGCACACCTCGGCTTGCTTCTACATTGCTTACCCAAATGACCATAACGCATACAGTTATGACACAGAATTACCTTATGTATATAATGATTTACATCAAAAAGAACGTGATTTATAGCAACACGCTTAGGCAACTCTTGCGCTTGAAAAGTAACTACAACCTTATTTATAAGTAGATATTTAATGACACCATTTTGATCTGATTTCCGGTGCATGCGTTTAACCGAATTCACCGAGAAAATGCAGTGAGAATCAAAAGGTTTGATCTTCTCCAACAAGTATTCGTCTGATAAGTCTTTGTCCACCGCAATAACGCCCTGTCTATATAAAATGAATTTGGGTATATAAACGTCTAAATTGATAGTTTTGAATAAAATCGTTTTATTTAACAGGACATTTGCTGCTGATGGATTTTTGAACACAATCCTTACCCTATTGCGTCCAATCGATTCAATTCTTTTAATCATAGTGTCAACTTCAGGAATATTTTTGAGAATAGTTTCACCAACCTTAACTGGATTTAATTTACCTGAGAAATTTGGTTCATTGTTTTCGATATAAACATGATAGGGGCCCTTATCAGTCTGCTTATATGTTAAAAGCGGTCGATCTGATTTTTTGGGAGATAATGTTGGAAGTTCTACCTGCATTACTCCTGATTGTAGATCATAGTCAATTGTAGTATCATTACTGACCTGGGAATTATCTTCAATAATTGCATCCAGTGAATCCTTCGATTCCTTCCTTTTCTTTCCAGGGGGCAAGCCCCCTTGGGAGACACTCATATATGTTGCGGGGCTCCTGCTCAGACTTCATATACCTAAAACTACTTACAGAATAGCTAAGTTTCGGCACTAATGAAATATTCAAGCTCGGAATCGACCAAAAATGATGTTCGCTCGTCACGTCACTTTGACGTATATGTTGGATGATTTATATAGTGATAATTATAAAACATATAATATATAATGTTGTTCAACTAAGTATTTACTTTTAGTCAATGATCTGCCCGGATTACACACAAGCTAGACAGCTATTCAGAAAAAGAGAGTGTGGCTCAAGCAAAGTGCCCTACTACCTTCAATATCATGTATTTTCGCCTTTGCTGATAACACCATTTTTTGTACTTTAATCATTCAAAATTACGAATTGGATGGATTTTTTCATATGATGAAACTTTAATAAATAATCATATGTGTTTTCATGTTTTGGACTAAACATCCATATTGGCTTTCCAAGTTCGTGTCTAACCCACTTATTTACAAGTGGTGCTATTTCCTTATCTTTCCTTATAAATTAGACCTAAAATAAAACTTTGTCTTGGAGTGTAATGATTACACATTGATAATTCATTGTATTGCGTAATTAAATGTCGTGTAAGGGTAAAATGTGCTTCGTTCGATAGTAAAGGTTACCTATGGCTAGAAGTGAAACTTTGCTTTCACCCACGAACAGTAATGCATCCCAGTTATCCGATCAAATATAATGCGGTACAAATAGAAGAGAACTGAAATGTCTGCAAAACCCATTACATTTTTAGAGGCTGAAAAAGGTTGTACAGAGTCGTTCTACTAGGGAATCTCAGTGGGATTCTGCCAACACTTCCTTACGAAACAGCACTTTCCCGGAATTTCTCTCTACGGCTCTAAATATCGCCATCAATTAACTAATCATTTCAGCTCTGCCCCTTTTATGCCCAATTTTATGTTCGAAAACCCGTCTCAAGAAGCTGTTTGACTTTTTTATGATAGATATGGATCTTTGGTACATGTGTACCACCACAAGTTTTCGGCAGATTGGGTGCGCTATTTGATGGTTTTTGATGGAAAACGCAATACTCTAAGGGCTATGGTTACCGAGATATGATCGTTTTTCGTTTATTTGCGGAATTATCTACAATTGCGCATGAATATCGTTGTAACGTTTTAGTCTTTAGAGATAAAGACACAAAAGTCATTTGTTTGAGAAGATTTGCACTAACTGTTTATCTGGTCTGATGGAGTACACATTACCGAACAGACTTACGTTTATTTTGTGTCATTATCTCTGGAACAAAAAAGTTATAACGATATTTATGCGCAATTGTAGATAGGTAATTCAGAGAAAAAAAACGATCATATCATCCCGATTCATACTTCTTGTTCTGGATATAACTTTCTATTAGTTATTTACCTCTCAAAATTAACAAGCAACCACATACCGTGAAAATCGAATCCATTGTATTCCATTTGCGACAGTCGGAATGCAAGCAACTTTTGGCGGATGGATGAACCGTGTAGTCACAAAGAGTAGAAGGGACATCTACACACACTGAACATAAAAGACCGGTGGCCGCTCACCCCTCGCACGCTAATCAGCAGTTCATATTTGTATATAATTTGTCCATATAAAAGGGCTCCCTGACGTATCGCTTACAATGTGACAGACGGTCTCGCAGGAGGCCAGAGAGCAAAGGCGGGAGCACCGATCCGCGCAGCTTCTGTCGCTGCCTGGCAGATACGCGAACATGTAGCATGTAGCTGTTTTTATTCTGTAGCGAATGAGTGGATACATGCATACAAAGGGGTATTATATTCGGGGGCGAATAAGGTCGAAATCGTACAAACTGTGAAAAGCGAACGCATGATTTGTTTAATCGTGGTTTACAGAGTTATGGGGACACGTTATATTGAGTTACTACCTTCTCACACTTTTAGTCTCAGTTTAGGTTATATTGTCATTATATAGGTATAACATATATAGTGTTAGAAAGGCCGAGACAAGCCTCTTAAGCTTTTTTTACCATTTATCTTGATTATCGATTTCATAGTTGATTTCAAAGTTGAGTTATTTATTTTAACTGCTTGTAGGACTCGTCAAAAGGAGTTGATATACCAAAAAACACCTATGTAAACGTTGAATAATAGGAAAAATGGTAAAAGATTAAAAATATTAAAAAATACACAGATTTTTTGATATTCTTGACCACTTCCGTGTAAAATCTTAGCGTTTTTTGTTATCGTAATTAGTGGACATAATACTAACATACGGAGAGTGCCAACAAAATGCAGCATGAAGGTTGTATGCGGAATAGTTTCCTTTAAGAAATCATCCGGCCTCACTGACGTTTTTAAATTCAGTTATTAGACTTCGTGCGTGCTCAACCTAAAATGTTACAAATTGAGAAATAAACCTTAGAAATGGTCGAAGACGACCCAACAATGAGTAGTAGAGCCATAGCAGCTCAAGTTGAAGTTTACTCATTTTCAGAACATTCATGTTTGGGAGTAGCAAATTCGCATGTTGTAAAAAGAACTCATTTTCAACATAGATTTTCATTAAATGTTTTAGCTGGCGTGGTAAGTGATAACCCTACTTTTTTCCACCTCGACTGACCGGAAAGATTTATTTAGATTTTCTTCGACACAATCTGCCACAGCTATTAGATGTTCATCTAAATGTGAGACATAATATGTGGTTCCTACATGATGGGGCTCCACCACATTTTAAACGAGAAGTTCATGAACTTCTAAATAATAAATTTTCGAATAGATGGATAAGGCGTAATGGACCCCTTTCTTGACATGCTCCCTCCCCAGACTTTATGCCTTGCGATTTTTTTCTGTGGGACCATTTGAAAGAGTGTATCATGATAGAACAATAAATACTCTGAAAGAACTTCAAGAGCGCACTGAAAATGCTTGTAAAGGGTCGTGGATTCGTGAAGCAATATTCTGCGTTAATCGAACAAATGGGGACAATTATGAGCAGTTTTTGTAGAAACAATATCCATTTAACTTGATAATGATCTTTTTTAAATAACTATTATAAAAAGTTTTTATATAGGTAGGTGATTTTTGGTATATCAACTTATTTTGACGAGTTCCACAAGCTGTTAAAGTAATGACTCAACTTTGAAAACCCCTGTACATGTACATGTTAGTTTAGTGAAGAGTTCGACCTTGCAGTGCTTCGTGACATTTTGAAAGGAAGTAAATGAAGAGACCCACATTAATAAGCTCTGCTGATTAAGGATATGTTATTACCAACAGAACATATATAAACCAGCTATTACTAGAATATGTAAGTGTATGGAGCATTTAACATTTCTAATGTACAGGGTCCGTCAGAAAGAACGCATGTTTTTTAAATGAGTAGTACAGTCAAAATAAGTATGGGAAAAATGTTTTATTATATGAAAATACTCAGAAATAAGTGCCTCTTTTCTTTGAGTAAAACAAAATTTACGTTCTAAAAACTATGTCGGCCATACGCCGCCCTTGAGTCGAAATGCGTCAGCCAGCATCCGTGCAGGAATTTGAGTTACTTCTCCTATTATTTCCTCTTTCAAATCGACGGGGGTCCGAGGCTTGCTTTGGTAAGCTTGTGATTTCAGATAACCCCATAAAAAAATCACACATTGACAGGTCCGGGGAGCGAGGGAGCCATGGATTATCGCCGGAGAGGCTTGATTCTTGCATTTCGGCTCAAACGTGCCATATGGCCGACATAGTTTTTAGAACGTAAATTTTGTTTTACTAAAAAAAAGGCATGTATTTATGAGTATTTTGATGTAATAGAATATTTTTCCCATTCTTATTTTGACTGTACTACTCATTCAAAAACATGCGTTCTTTCTGACGGACCCTGTATTACCCATAGATCAGTGAATCAGTATATGTTATTATATTCTTACATTTTTGAGATTCACTCTCTAACTAAATATTAGGTCTTAAAATTATTTCATATTGTGCAAGCAGCCTTCATTTTTTATTATGTAAGTGCTTTATCTAGTATACTAAAATAATCATAATTCACAATAAACTAAACTATATCTGTCACTTGTCATAACGTTCAGAATTGGAAAGCAATGCAAAAACTCTAAAGGTGAAACGACGAAGGTGCAGCGTGGCTGTGAGGTTTCAACAAAAAACAATTGCCGTCCACTTGCAAAGACGACAGACGTGACATTTCACGAACAGGTAGCAGCACAAGCCCAGAACACCATCTAATATAGAATGCATGATTCCCGAAAGGCTGAATAAGTAATACCACAATAAACCATGCAAGTGGGAATACGTTAATTTCTTAATTTACTAGTTAAGTTCCCCGTCGCCGAAGTCATGAATTTCGGATGAACAAAGAAATATTACCAGAGATATTGCTGGTTGAACGTGCTTCAAATTTAATTATGCAGGAAGGGGGACACTTTTTGCTTATATAATTGCCGACCGTGTTTTGAAAAACTTCTCGAGAAAAATTAATATGCCGTCTAACTTTCTACAGGGTGGATCCTATTAAAACGATTGATGAATATTCCGATAGTAGGACTGCAGAAGCTCTACCACAATAACGATTTTTAGGAAGAAATTAAGTTGCACACAAATGTTACTCAAAATACAATAGCCAAATATATTAATAATTCCAATGTTCGCTTAAAGTTCGCTTTTCTTGGTAGATGAAATAATTCCAGTAAACAACAACTAGGAAACATGGTTGTTTGTTTACACATTATAAACCTCAAACATATCAATTATTTTTTGTGGATGAAGTTTTGTATAAACATCCTTGAAATACATCTCAGTAAGAATCACCCGACTGCTTTCTGAAATCCTTTGCTAAACACCATTTGCCGGATAAATCCCACAGAAGATCTGCCCTTACAGTTTTTAGGATATAAACATACGACCACAGTTTAACGCCCGGCATGTTTATTTGAGGGTGCCTATCATGCCAATCATTTTGCTATTAGTGGCTATCAACTCTCCAAGAAGTCATGCGCCTACTTATTAATAGTATACGCAAACAGTCCGAGTAGGCAAATCCCATTCGTGCTGCATGCAATTTTTTCTAGTATTCTCAAAATGGTTTAAAAACAAAGACTACGTTAACTGTGAGTTTTCAAGTTCATGACATCTCACAAACCGAAATCGCAAAGTGATGAATACTGTGACAAACAGGTTGATCAACCAGCATCTAAGAGCTCATAATATGGATATCTCTCTGATCCATTTTCCATGATATGATAAATAAATGAAACCATAGACGAAATAATGACTTTGTTAACGTTTCATCTATAGCTTCGTTTTTGTGACAAGATAAATCAGTATGACAAGCTCATTTATTTTATAACTATGTGTAGTCCATATCTATAGTTCATACTAACGCAAAATATGATAAATAATAGTATTTATTTAGAAAGTGATTGGCAATTTACAATGTTAGCTCGCACTTACCAAAAAAACACGTTGCAAGGTGCTACCCTGTAATTCAGTTTTCATTGCAGAGGGAAGAACGATGCCGTTAAAAAGTTAACAAATGTCTTTGGGGCATCTTAGGGGTGGTTTTTTAATCCCGCGTACAATGGCAATAAGCCAAAGACTCAACATAAATGCAACTTGATTAAAGGTAATAAAACACCAACTTGACTAGCTTGAAGGTGGTTTGTAACAGAATGTTAATGTATGTTATATATAGAAGAACAGGAGTTGACGCTAGCAGTGAAAAAATTTAAAACATTGTTTTAAAATGTTAATTAATTGGATTAGTCACTGACACCCATTGAAGCTTCCACGAGAAGAAGAAATAAAACTCGATCTAAGTTGAAAAAATGTCAGCATCTCCAACTTCTTGTTGTTACTGTTCAGGTTCTAGAGAACTATAAAAAATTCTTTTAAACAATTGAAACGCTCTCATACTCCAAAGTTCTAAAAAATAAAAATGAAAATAATGTTTCTAGACCCTATACATACAAGGACTGACAGGAACAAAAGTATGATTTATTCTATCAAATGCAAAACTAATAATACAAGTTGGAACTGCCGCAGAGATTTACAACTTGAAGCCCGTATAGAAATAAAGTTTTATAGATTGAATACTTTGATCTATTTTTGTCTGATCTTCTCTGTCACCCTTATGAGTACTAGCGAGGAAGTATTGTAACAGTAAAATTTGAGAACATGAGATATTATATTTTTTTGACGTTATATGACATGTACATCACGAAAAACAACATCACTCATTTCCACTGGTCTGTCTGTTGGTATGTAATTTCGATGAAATTTTTACACAATGTTACTACTATGCTAAGGATGCAGAACCTTTGTAGTTTTTGAAAGTCGGTCCAGTGGAGGTAAAGAATAAGGCCAAAAACGAAATAGAATTAAAATCGCTCAACCTTCGTTGTCTGACGTTTCAGAGAATTCTGATCATTTTTGAAGTTAAAAATCTTGGGGGTGGAGGTTGCAGGGAGGTAATTGGTAATTCTGCGCACCTAGTTGAAATATTTCACACATCATAGGTTTCTCCGTACGTTGGCCTTTAAAACTTACAAAAGTGAGTGTTCTGTTGTTTTAGTATGATATTACACGTATTTCTGTCACGCCACAGCGTAGTGTTTGCTGTGGTCTGACCGCGCTGCTACGTCTGTCCGCTGTGCCGCCCACCATATGAATGTGGTTGGACCTTAAAATCTGCATCTTTAGCATGATTTTGTGTACAATGTTGAGGAAATTTAGGATTTCGCCGCCCTGAGAACATTTGCTACCTCCCGCTCTTCAAAAAGTTTTGGGGCAGGTACACTTTCACAAAAAGTTATACCTTGCTGATCATAGGCCCACCCTGAGAAAAATTCCTGCGAAACCCTCTGATCGGATTAAGTATCGAGGAGAGGTGACGGCGACGTTGCCAGTTGCACTACAGGTAAGTCAGGTAAAGAATGTCTGTGGTCTAATTGTATTTGACTGAGTTTTTCGGAAGTTTGTGCTGAATATAATCATTTATGAACTGATAATGGGACTGTGTGAGAAGTGCAAAGTCAACCTACTTGACGCCATTTTTCCTAATATCAAAAGCATTGTCATGCTGAAAACGCAGCGTGAAAAATTCCCGTTGATTGTTTTTTGGATAAAGGTCAAGGATGACCGAAAAAAAGCAACAACCTCAAATGTACGATCAGGAATGATATGTGTGAATGGTGCTCTAAGATCTCCTAGCTACACAAAATGGTGTCAGGGGGCGAAGCCAAGTATAACACATTTTGTATCATATGGCTGCAGGTCTGGCTTAAGCTTCACACTCTGCATGTATCAATAGCAATTTAGAAATTAAAAAGGCCTTAGTTTGCTCCTGCGTCTTGTGCTTACAATATACTCGTATAACCTGTGAGGCGTTATGCCTGACGATTTTTCGGCACCCATAATGTATTACCAGTGCAGCATCAGGTCACAAGGCCTGCTATTTTGCAATAGCAGCCCCAACATAATACACGAAAACAAAATATTTCCAGAAAAATCTGGCTAAGCATAAACACTTATACAGACTCGTACAACAAACTCTTGG
This sequence comes from Acanthoscelides obtectus, assembly GCA_963669975.1. Taxonomy (NCBI): domain Eukaryota; kingdom Metazoa; phylum Arthropoda; class Insecta; order Coleoptera; family Chrysomelidae; genus Acanthoscelides; species Acanthoscelides obtectus. The sequence continues at coordinate 63,771,742 of CAVLJG010000003.1, read as the reverse complement.
CCTGATCAGATGATCAAGGCATTATACCATAGCTCTTAGAGATTCTATACCAGTGCTTCCAAATCACAAGCGATCGACGGTAAACAGTCTGACGGAGTTGTAAAAAAGTTATCTTTAACATAGTCATTCCTTGTCTAATGGTGTTGGAAGTATAAGATTGAATGAGATCTACCCAACACCTTGAGGTGTAAAAAGGGGAACTTTTATATTCAAGCCCAGTCATAAATTGTCGCTAATCTTTCCAAACTTTATATAGGTGGATATTAAAAGAGCTCGGCACTGAAGTTGGCCAAGCAGTAATATTTCGTAGCTGATGAATAATTTCGTAGGTCAGTCCCATCCCGGAGACTTTGTTTTAAAAACTCTCAGGTCCGGAAGTTTATCTAAAACAGAAAATCTTGCCTGGTACACTAAAAATGGCAGAAAATCTAGGATGCGGTTTGTAGAGGACAAACTGAGAGGACATAAGTCGTTGCTAGATCCGCTTTGCAGAATTTTATATTATATGTAATGTTAAAGCCACTGAGGAATTATGAGTTACCTTGTGTGTTGTATTTTTATGAACAACTTTGAACAGATGACATTAAATTGCAATAAAGGCTTCTACTTCACTTAGCTTTTGTGGAAAATTTAGCACTCATTGTTAGAATGCGCTAGCTTCTAAAGTCTCCCGCTGTCACAATTTTTTATAGAGCTCGCGTGGTCTGAAATGTGCCTTCGTTTAGTTTGACAGGAACTTCTTTTTTCTACATTTCAGCACAGTTTTTACATGGAAATGAAACCTTTTCTCACATATACAGTATCGAACCATTAGAAAAGATCAGATGGCATGCATGTAGAGTAATTTATAGATTTTCCGACCTTTTTATTTTTCTTATCCGCATCTGTTTCGGAATAAGTTATACATTCGACACTTTTATGTAACACGTTTGATTAAACATTATTCCAATAACAATGTAAGAGCCACCACTGACACTTGGAGGGTTCGACTAGTCGCTTCTGTAAAGGCTGACCCAATACCAAAAGCGACTTATAACCACTAACGTCTATTTTTCAACTCACGCTGAAACGTAATGAATGCAACATAATTGTAACATATTAGTCAACTTTTTATGCTATAATTTACGAGTTGACTATGCAGGGTGTCCCAGTCGGAAGGCCAGCATCGATTACTCAAACTGTAGGCGTAAGACATTTTTATGAAAATTTGGATTTGTAGTATAACTGATAGGTATTCGGCTAAAATATTTTCAAAATGGTGGCACTCCCTATTGTAACCGAAGCAGATTCTTATTTGCTTATTTTAAATAGAAATATCCTGTATATTATCCAATTTCTAGTTTCTAGGCGAGATTTAAAACAGATTTCATATATATCACCCTATATCTAAATCCAACGATCTTTCAGATACCTTGAATTTTGCGTAAAAATGACAAACGCAGACCCATGATGATTATGATATAGGAGTAACTAAAACAATTTTTCTCGTATTTTTGTCTTTGCGATATAACTTACAATGGATCTTATAGTAGTGGATATACCTGAGCAGATTCTACGAGTATTTCGGATTCGAATTACAAGTAGCACAAAGTTATCAAGAAGAGAGAATCAAAATTGAGTGTTAGAAAGCCCAAAAAGACATTCCTTCTTGGAAAGTTAATTTCATTGAGCACTTAGAGTTAGGTTGATGTTGTCTACTTCGCAAATTAGTATACATGCCGGAACTTCAGGCAATGTCTCAGCAAAATATTTTCCATACCTGTACGAAAAATCAAAATCCAATATACCTATACTTACAGAATCCAGTCAACAAAACAATCAACATCAAGCGATGGTGATCTTATTAGTCGGTAGTATTCGGTATGTTCGATATGCAAGAAACCGTGATGCTGTGGGGGTGTTCCTTGCAAAGGCAAGCCTTTTTGTGAATATATAATTCTCGCACACTCTGTAATTCGCAAACCGTTAATGCTAGAATATTATGCCTAGACTTTTGCTCGGAATAGTACAGAAGACAACATACTACAACGTCAGGTAATTTGACACACATTTTCCACTTTCAGCTTTCTTAAGTAACTAAAAAAGTAGCCAAAAACAAGCAACACCCAATAGATGGATGAAAATAGGATTGAAGTTAATTTTTCTAATCAACATCCAATGGGGCTAAAGGGTCTCGCTGGCACCTGCGCTGCAGTTTTCGCGAAATCATTTCTTTGAATTTGCACTGGCTCTAAGAGACGAAACAGTTCCTTGGAAATCGTTCCAAGGCTGGAGCGATTTGAAAAATGATTACTCAAATTTGTGTCCACGTTTAAAAAACCCTCTCTATAAAAACTTTCAATTGGTACATTTCACATACGGAAGAAAGTTCTTTCTTATACTAAGCAGAGGAAGTTAACCAATTAAGAGCTTTTGCGATCTATTATTCAAATGCCAGCCACATGACCCGAAGGTACAGAATCAAATATCTCTATTATAGTTTCCTACGCTCCGTTAAAATTCGAAATCTATCCAATAAACGAGCCTATTCCAATCTCCCTCATAGTACATAAATAAATAAACCCAGTTAGACATAATTTTTTAGTATATAATTCGTAGCCCGGAAAAGCACTTACTGCTAAAACAAGAGAATCGGAACTTTTACCAAGCGATGGAAGCGGCAAAAATCAAGCAAGCGGGGTTGTCTGACAGCTGCCAGAAAATTGACGTCAACTCTCTGGGGAGAGCTTCGCCGAGCCAATGAGGCTTTGTATTTTACACTGCTCGGTGAATCTTGGGTAATAACTGTGGAAATATTTCAATTTGAGGCATGTCGATAATTTCGCTGAGCACCAAGTATTCGCTTCATCTTTTGTACCCAACGAATTCACTAGATACAAGGAGCAAGTCTATGATTTGTTTTTTTTATACTCCAACTACCGCGAAGGGCTAAGGCCTAAACACTCATGGGGTACCGTGGTGCTATAGGGGGAAACAGGGGAAAGGGAGGACGCCACACGGACTCTGGCGAGGGAACACGTGTGCATGCAACATGTACACATTCTGGCCCCCCTACAAGATCCGCCGGGTGGTACCTCCGCGTTCGACAATCAGAGACCATCTACCGGCAACGGACAATCACATCATCCATAGCCAAGAGAAAAATTTCTCTTAGGACGGGATTCGAACCCGCACAGCGCACTGCGACTAATCAGGAGACCAAAGAGTCTACCACTGCGACCGCCCCTGCTGCCCAGAATCTCAGATTTGGTTGTCAGAATGAAAGTTCCTACTACAAGGCGATCAGGCTTAAGCCGCCAGTTAGACAGTTCGTTTCACATGAAATTTGTATTCTTCTGCAAAAACATATAGAGGTGCGTGGGTTCCATACTGTCCTATACCTGAACAAAAATAATTTTCAAATTATTAATGACATTGAGCCGCAATTATTGTACCAAAAGGCTACTAAAAATCTTCGTCAATAATGAATGTATAACCTCTGAGGGCGACATTTCTAGTGTTACTTATGAACCATATCTCCCATATTTCCACATTCCGATGGTAGGTATGAGCAAGCAATATTTCCTCAAAATTGGCACAGCCTTTATCATCTTAATTTCTTTCTATACGCGTTATGAGTAATTCAAGTGGTCTATATCGTTTATTCTAAGATTAAGTTTCCAATATCTAATTTCTTTTCAGTAATTTTGATTGCATGATGTAACAGAAACGGATATCGAAGTAATGAAATACAATTTCTGTGGAATAAAAGCTTTCTTTTATTTCTTGGAATAGTTATGAATTATCAAGCACACGCAACATTCGGAACAGTTACCTCGATCACACAACCATTAGAAATGGTTACGCATTTTCCTTTTTACTTTTCCAACTAAAATCTGTGAGACTAACTATGTTGCTTGAGAAGTGTTCAAGCTTGACAACTTAATTAGCAGAAAAAACACCATCTTAACGTTTTATTAACTACGTTTTGTTGGGCTGGATTTCAATTACAGCGGGTCAACACTGAAAATGTTTCGGGTGGAAAAATGGATATTTCCGAAACATTTGGTCTGGCCAAACACGACAATCACCATGAAAAGTTTAGATTAGTTCTTCTTTTCGGGATATAGAACCTTCTTCGGTAATAAAACCTCACTAGGCACTGTGGTTCGAAAATATAATCCAACCCCGCAAAAAAAACTAGGAATGATTAATGAAACTTTTTTAATTCCTCTGAAATAGGTAATTATCCTAATTTTCCTAACATAGTAAAAGGTAGGTAAACAGATAGTAATATCGAAAGCGGTCTACCTTGATCATCAGTCGGTTGAGTTTTGTGACTGTTGTGGGTGTACGGTTTCTTAGATGAATAATAACGTATGTCCTAAAAGTTTTGGCACAATATATTTATGGAATTTTTTTAATGAAGAAATTTATTCAAACACTAACTAGTCATCATAAATTACAACTCAAGATTTAACTAAACTATCGAATTATGTGGAGTGGCCCATTCTGCTCTGCCAAACGCAACTTTCTTGGAATTACTCTCATGAGATCCTGGACTGAATCCAGATCAATTTTGGGTGAGCCTGTAGCAAGTTTGGACGATTATCGTTTTTGGGAATAAAAGCCAGTTTTGGGTATCTCTTGAGTAACAGCATGATGCTAGGTCCGGTCAATACATAATATGGTCATTAGCATGATGTTCGTGCACAAACTAAAGTAATTTGGAAAGGAAGTTATCAATATAGCTCTGCTGCAAAGCTTTACCCTCACTCTTCCCACAAATGGTTGGGGTACACCCCTGCTAGAAATTGCGCACCAGGCAAGAATTTTATCTGCAAATTTCGCTCTATGTTTGTAGCTAACATTGTTACGGCATGCCTCTACGTTGTCCGTACAAAATCCGTCGTTTCCCTTCATTTCTGAATTACTCAAAGTGAAATAATGTCATCTAAAATAATGACTTTTCCATTGGCAAAAGGTACCCGCCTCAGTTGACAACCACATCTTGGTATCGTACTCTTAGAATATCTGTATTTAAGATCCAGTTTCCTTGCTGACATTCCAACCTGATTTTTGGCCCTTTTCACCAATCTCTTCTACCTCTGTGCAGTAAATGCACGTGGTCTTCCACTTTTTGGGAGATTCAGACAAGGAATTCAGTAATTGCACTCCGCTTTTGTTGGATAAATGGTTCTGCGTCAAATGTTTTCATTCTGGAATATTCGACAGATTTTAGCTTTGGGTACCCGCTCAACCAACCTGTAGATACTTTTTCTTATTTCTGATGTATACATCATAAAGCGAAAACTTCAAAATAAATGAATGTCAACTGACAGTTAGTAAGTAAACAAACTTTTGTATCTAAAGGTACTTGATATTATTTTGTGTTAAGATTAAAGCCAATGGATTTTGTGCCAAAACTTCTAGGAATACAATATATGAATACATGGGAAACTGGACTTTTTGAGTGTAATCACCCAAACAGATGATTAGTGTACCCAATTTCCTGTTTTAGATTAGAATGCCACAAAAGTGCGCTAATATCTTTACTTTGGATACATCTGCGGTGCAATGGCTTTTGCTGCCCAGAAATGAACCACCAGCTAGCTGTGAAGACAGCTTACTTCCATTGATTCGTTGTGAAAATAGGTCACAGCGGTAAGCCATGTTTGTTGCAGCTCTAGCTCAGTGAGACTTCGACAGTGGCTGACGATTGATATTTCTGCATAACGCCCTCCTTGAAGCAAAGTTGCCCAACAAAGATGAAGATCCCTGCGTTCGACCAGCTGTTCGGCCTATTTCTTCTTCGGATATATTCCAATTTCCAAACCACCTCAAAAGATTTTATGGAGCTGATAATAACACGAACTAAAAATTCAAACATATTTTTCTGATTGAAAATAGTTAAATGATAAGTTTTCAAATAACAGCGTTTTAGTTTTAACAGCAGTATGGAACAAAGGTTTGACATGCTTTGATTTGACGATTTGATATCCAGGAGCTTCATTATCGTCCAAATATTTACAACTCGTACAAATGATTTTTAATTTTGTACTTCGTTTTATTATCAGCTGAATATAAGCCTGATTCTGAAAATGTGTTAGTTGTATATTTTATTTATTAGCTCATTAGCTCAATTTGCTAGGTACTGTGCTATGTAGTCCTTTGGAGTATGAGTTATTATAAGAGAAATATTTAATACTAGCCAATCATACCGTGGTGATTGGATGGAGACTAATTCAAGAACTAGATTCAAACGCAATAAAGCAGCACATACTGTAGAAACGCACCTTTTGATCTGCTGAGTCCTAATCATAATCGAGCCATGAATAAATAACCTACGCATATTCCTTCTTTGGCACTTAGCCAATGAAAGAAATCTAAGTAACAAGCAGCTTTTGTTTAATCCCCCTTCCTACCTTAATATAGATTTTCCCAAAATAGGCCACCAAAATTAAGCGTACGAATAAGTTCGCAATGAATTGTTGATGACACAGCAGGGCTAATGACAAGCTCATACCGAACTTCCCTGGAAGTGAAAGGGAAATGGAAACAAGAGCGGTATAATAAAGGTGTGAATATGGGGAAATTTGGGATGGCTGCTAAACAAAGTGGTTGTGGTGCAGAGAACAAAAACAACAACATAAAGGAATTAATGTATTTTATCCAGAGATTAATTCCATTTTTAACCTTAATGATATGGAATAAAAAGCACATACATACATTGACAAAGAAAGGTTAGTCTAAATGGTACCCTTTTTTGGCATAAAAAAATATGTATAGAACTCAACCATATGGAGTAGTATTTTATTTGTGTTGTACATATAAATGTTCACACACGTCAAATAATAAATCGAAATTTAAAATTTTAACGGATGGACAATCTACAACTATTTACGTACAATAGTAATATAAAGTATATTTTGGAAGGAGCTTATGTTAGAGAAGTCGAAGTATGAAGTTATTAATCTTTGAACTTGTCAGAGAAAAATTCGTTGAAGGAGTACAAGGCCTTACATAGATATTTTAAAACCTTATACAATGATATTTTACAGCATTTTTTGGTTTGACGAGTCTTAAATGTTTAGGATGGTAATTATTCCTAAATCCTGTGTTGTATGTGTATCAAAAGCTACTATAATCAGTTATGAAACATTGTTGACAAACAGTTCTACACCACGCTCCAAAAAAATATGGCTAAGGTGTACCGACATGGTCATTGCTGCAATCTGGTGATTCTGTTTAATGAATTGCCAAAATACTGAGCTATTAGTTGTCATAAAACCGACATCTTTTTGATTCCATTGCGCTACATGGAAAGTTGTACTAGAAGTTGTTTCGAAGGCGAGGGAAGTATAGATTCAATCTACTTGAAGCCATATTCATACTACTCTACTACTACAAAAGACGGAGTCAACGGTTTTGGTAGCAAACAAGAAAAATCTTAAATAAGTGATGTAACGAAAGCACAGATTTCACCATTTAAAGACTAATTTAGTACTCTCTCACTAATTTATCACAATAACTGCAATTAGTTATTACACATTTAGACTATGTCGACCGGACTATCGTGGTTCGCGCTGCTGACTCATTATACGCTGACTGCCTCGCTCTGCTCTCTGTTGGTATAACTTCGAATCGACAAATCCAGAAGCGCACGCACGTCTAGTTGACAGAACTCGAGTATTCGTCGAAGCTGGTAGCACATCCGACGTCAACTACGAGCCGTGAACAAAGAAATCTGGCAACGTAGGTGGTAGTGTTACTCCCACCGCTGCTTGCTGCATCGACGCAACTCGTGCTCAAAATGCTGAGAAAACATAACCTTTTCAATTTGTGATTTGGGAATCCCAGAGGCTGTAATTAAGAGATAAGCTTGTTTTCTAAGCTTCAAAGTGTGTGTATGTGTTCAAAGTGATCGGTGACTATAATATATGAGAAACAGACTCCAGTTGTAGTGCTTCTGTGCTATAAAAATAAACTAAGAAGTGCGACTGTGGCTGTTCGCGCCTCAGGACGCTAAAGATTTCAACTATTGAAAACGTGCAAATTCAGGTTGTATTTTTCTTTTTTCATTTATCAAGTATTTGACGCAGACAATATGCCTCGTTGTTGCTGTGTTCCTTTATGCAATGCAAACTATAATTCTGCTTTGAAAACAGAAAGCTATATTTCAACTTTTCGCTTCCCAAGTACCGAAAGTCTGAAAAACAAATGGCTTATGGCAATTCCCAGAAAAAATTGGACACCTTCAAAATATTCAGCTGTGTGCAGTCGTCATTTTTTTAGAGAATCGGATATCATCAGGACAGAAAATATAGTTTTGCTCATCATCAACATATAATTTAATTAAAAGGTTTTTTATTTTGCCAAGTAAGCGATACTTACAACATATCTCCTCAAGTATGGATATATCTCCAAAAAATGATAGGAATAATGAACACTACCTTTCGAATATAGCAATTAAATTAGCTCCAAGAGAAAAATTGTAATTTTGATGATCGATGAAATTTATATAACATCTAGGCTGGACTATCGCTCACAAAACATTGTTGGGTATGCCTCAAATAAAAATGACATGGCTAAAACTGTTTTAGCCTTCATGCTATCTTCAGCATTTGGAAACATAACAGAAATTATCAAATTACTACCAGTTTCAAATCTAACAGGTGATGAAATGACACCTTTGGTTGAACATGTGATAAATTTAGTTCAAAAATGTGGATTTGAAGTTATTTGTGTTGTTACTGATAATCACCGAATTAATAGAGCAATGTTCAGGAAATTAGCAAAGGATTCATCAGAAAATTATTCTATTCCAAATCCACGTAATCCTGATAAGAACATATATTTAACTTATGATGTTGTGCATATTTTCAAGAGTATCAGAAATAATTGGATTAATTTAAAAAACCTAGACAAAACTTTTGTATATCCTAATTTTGACAATAATGATATTATTCAGTATGCTAAATTTGAAAACATTCATGCTGTATATCAACTGGAAAAAGAAGCTGTAGTTAAGAAAGCATATAAATTAAATTATAAAACATTGCATCCAAATTCATTTGAAAGGCAAAATGTAAATTTTGTATATAATTTATTCTATCACTCAACAATAGCTGCTATGAAAGAATTAAAGTTTAATGATGCTGCACACTTTTTGGAAATAATCAGGAATTGGTGGGATATTGTCAGTAATACAAGTGTAATAAAAGGAGAATTGAAGCGAAACGCATTTTGTAAGCCTATTACCAATAAATATGATTATAGAGTAAAATTTTTAAAAAAAATCCTGATATGGTTAGAAAAATGGCATAATCTAGAGAATGATAATGGACATCTGACACCAGAAACGTATACAGCTCTATATCAAAGCACGCTGACTCTACTTAATATAATTGAATATTCATTTAATCAATTTGACATTGAGTATGTATTGCCTGGAAAATTCACCACTGATAATTTAGAAAAACGATTTGGCAATTATAGACTTTTATGTGGCTGCAATTACAATGTGTCATATGATGAAATTTCAAATGCTGAAAAGAAAATACGGCTGAAGCATATTTTCAATGAAAAGAAATCGTCATTTTCTTTAGCAGAAATTAAAACAAGGTTCCAAAACTGCTTAGAAACTCAAGAAAATTTTGATTTCTTGGATACCAAACAAAATCCTGAAGTTTTGGATATATTCAATGAAGTATTTGAGACAAATTACTTAGCCAATTGTGACATAGAGGATAGTACTAAGACTTATATATCTGGATATGCTTCACACGCTATCTCTAAACTGCGAGATATGCAAATCGCTAATAGTTAAAGAAAAAGGTTCATTAACAACAAATGTTTATTTTGATCATTTGCAAAGAGGAGGACTGTCAATTCCAACCAGTTATGTACTAATCATATTCTACCATATGTATGCCATTTTTGAATCTATTATTAATGTAGATAGATTGGAAATTTTCTTCTTGAAAAGCGATAATCAAAAATTTATTTTGTGTCAGTCAACCTTGCTCAGCATTCAGTCTGACTTTATATACAGTGAATTTTCTTTAACTTGCATCTGGGGCGCAATTATGCAGATATTTTATCTAAGCTTTTGTCTATTTTTTCAAACATAATTTTGAATGATTATGTAAAATTGAAAAATAACAGTAAAACTGAAAGTAAATGTATTAAAAACAAACAGGTAACTCCACATTTCCAAGCTGGGCCTGTTGGAACACAGTGTGCTGACACCAAAAAACGTAAACTAAATACTTTTAATTAGGTTAACTGCATTAGCGACTCATATATCACGATTATTTCGTATTTTTAAATTTTTTAGAGCTATATCATATTCAGACGATTTGTATCGAATCGAACTGTCCTCTTTTCCAAAATTAAATTTAGTTCTTGAACGTTACACAGAGACGGAGCACACAGCCGCTGGCGGCCGACGCGACGTTCACAGGTAGCACTACCATGCCGTCCGAGCGCGGTGTTGCCTTTCTTTCATCACGGCTCGTAGTTGACGTCGGCTGTGCTGGTAGATGATTTTCGATGCGAGTCGAACGCTTTTGATGCGAGGTCGCATAATTGGTTGCCTAAGGGACGATGTTACAAGGGTGTCTCACTGTTAGGTACTCAAAATTCTTGTTACGGGGGCGTTTCGATAACATCTGGCAGATCAGCACGGATATTATGTATCTAGAAAAGTGACATTATGTCGATTTTGTTTGACATTATATTGGTTTTTTGTTACATTACGTCGGTTTTTCTACAAGATGTTAACTTAGCACTAGCTGATGGACACCTTTTGTGACGTGTTGCCTAAACGTCACTATGGTTCAGTTATCAATGCTTGGCTCTGATGTGATGTAAAATCTGCTTCACAGATGGTATTATTGAAGGTCTAAGCTGTAAGTTGTATACTATAGCTAGAAGGAAACGACAGTGCATCGTGAGGATTTGTGTGCTAATAATATGTGTTGATAATAATCCCATTGGTTTCTTGTCTCAAGTACACCAACTTGAAGCTATACATTAGCACTTTCTCTTATTTATTCTGGAAATTATATATGTAAATTTGCTGAATTAAAAAATAAGGGGGAAAGGAAAGGAAAACTCTGGTTGGTGAAGGAACAAGTGAGAAAATATGCTACAGACAGGAATATTTATGTAATTATGTCAATAGAAAGTACATATCAGAGCCTAGACGTGAGGCATTGCGGAAATGCTTGATGTGTGACGCGTCATTCATAATCTTTCTGTGATGTGGCTTAATTGCACACAACGCGAGCGCGGTGGCTTTTTTCCGTAACGCTCCTCAAAGTTTTTGAAAACACAAAAAACAGGAAACATCGTAATTTATAACTTTGAACATAACCCGTCTTCAGATTTGTCAACATATAAATAACCCGTCGGGCCCAGCTAATATACTTCATTGGCAGCATATTCAGTAATAATTTTCTCACATAGCAAATATCACTGATTTTATACACATGCAGACAAATACACATAATCATTCACATCTTCTCTACAAACCACTCGGCTTCACAACACATCAGGGTTTTTTAATAAGGACATAACAACTTCGTAAGTCAAAAAAACGCAAAAGTATTTGAGATATCGGGTTCAAATTTACTACAGGTGCAGTAGAGATATTACATTTAACTATGGAATTCGACTTCGGCCATATGTCCACCACGAGCCCGTTTGTACCGGTCGATTCTTTGGACCCAATTTTCCACCACTCTCTCAAACATATTGACCGAAACGGTGCGAATTTCGCGTTTAATGTTGTCGCGTGGCTCATCTAATGTTGTTGGCTTATTGGCATAGACCAGCGACTTGATGTAGCCCCACAAAAAGAAACCTAATGGCGTCAAAACGCACGAACGAGGCGACCATTCGACAGGACGCTTCCGCGAGATAATGCGACTTCCAAACATCGTCTTCAATAACTCGATTGTTTGACTAGGTGTGTGGCATGTGGCACCGTCTTGTTGGAATTCCGGCCAAAAATAATCTTCCAGCATGCTACGATACCTCCCATTCACTGTAACGTGACGATCGTTCTCATCAACGAAAAAATACGGTCAAATCAAACCACCAGCATGAAAACTACACCATACGATGAGTTTTTGTTGCCCTTGAAGCAAATGTGGGTTTGTTACTGCCCAATAATGCATATTTTGCAAAAATAAAAGCCGTTGAACCAGAAATGAGCTTCATCGCGGAAGATGAAATTCCGGATTTTCTTCAAACTTTTCCAGAGCCCATTCGGCGAAGTTACGACGCTTTAAATGGTCAAGTGACTTCAGTTCTTGAGTTAGTTTGATCATACAGGGATGGAGACCTTTCTGCAAAATACGCCACAATGTGATCTAAGAAATGCCTAATTCCTGTGAACTGCGTGGAATCAACTGATTTGTCTGATTTCGCAATGAACCACATACGGCTGTCATATTTTCTTTGCTCCGAGCGGTTCGGCATCTCAATGGCACATGCACATCCAGTAGTGAATATTGAGATTCGAACTTATTCACAATGGTACGCGCAGCTTGTCTGGTGGGGCGATTTTCACGACCGAAAACTGGAGTAGCGCTCTTAAAGTTACAACCACTGACTCAGAATTCCGGTAGTAATTTTTAATTCCATTACAAAGGTTGCTTGTTCGTATACTTCACCATGAACAAAATGTAAGCTTTGTTGACGTTTTGACATTGACAGAACCAAAAAATTATTTGGGGGGTTAATATAATAAAGTACGAAATTGTTATGTCCCCATTGAAAAGGCCATTACTCACTCTCTGCAACTAACAATGCGTATAGTTGAGTCATTCTTCCATAGATGGACGCTCACAGCGACCATAGCGAGCAAAAGTGGAATGAACTATTTGGACCCTAAAATTTACCTAGTCTGCAAGATGACATTTTGTTTTTTTTTTGACGTTTTATACATAAAGGATTTTTTCGCGAGTCCACGGTGTAGCACAGTGCACTACTGGGAACCGATACTCAAATTTTCGCGAAGAAGGGGAATAGGGGAAGACGGATGTGACGTCGTCCGAATGTCGTAGGTAGGGGTACCCGCCTAACGTCTGTGAGGTACTAGCGGGTGATAGATCTTATGTCAATGTCATTTAAAAAAACAGGCATCTCAATTAAAAATTTGTCTTCGCTGTGCTGAAAATGGAGAAACACGTCCACCTAATTTTAAATGAAGAGGGAGAAGGTCATCGAAGATATATGAACCGCACTTGTCATATCAAATGATTGATTTTATTGATATATGAAAATCTCTATAATAACCGTGCGGTTAAGACAAACTGGATACTTTTGTAGTCAGTGAATGTAAAAGTGCCATTTTGCAAAACACATAAATATAACAACATAGATCATTTTTCTTTCCGGTTTTTGAAATCAGAGCTCTATTGACTTACGTGGATTATGCGTAACTATGCATATCTTTGACGGGAGCGTTTCTAGCAAAAAAGCATTTTGGAAAAATGTGACCTAGGTGAATTTTGAACTTATGGATTTATATTATATGACAACCTGAATCGATTACCGCCAAGAAAGATCTCTGTAATTTACAAAATAAACCCTGAGATATACCTTCTTAGAGCGCAATAATTCAAAAACAAAACAAATCCTTTAATCTTAATCGTAGCACTTTCGGGTAGTAATGCTATCAAAAGTGATTGAAGTGCCATTTACATTAATGCAGGATTCTCTTCCCCCGGAGGGAGCCGGCACCTTCCCCTTCCCAGCTCTCTTCCCTCCCCGCTGCTACCCAGCATTATCTAAATTAGTAAATCGATATAGTTGTCAGTCCCGTACACATCCTATTATCCGTTATCCTGGAGAGAGAGGAGAGCACACGTCTGTCTGCCACGTTGCGTGATGTGTGACATGCGGAGAGAGCTACACAGCTCAGATGGGACTACAGAATGCCTCTAAGTGCTTAATCAGGCTTCCATTTTAACCGCTACCGAAATGTGGCTAACAAAATAAAAAATGGATTTCAACCAATCGATTTGAATCAGGTTAGAAAACGGAAAATCTTTGTGAGAACTTAGGCGAAAGTAATATGTATATAATATATTGATCCAGTGACTCGGCTCACGTGGAAGTAGCGTAAAGTAAAGATCATTCGTTTCACATTAATGTGAAGAAGATTGGTTCTGGAGGAAGAAATGCAATATTCAAATACAATAGCTACTTTGGAATAAAACTTTTCCAAAACCTTACTGCGACAACTAATCAATTTTAATGTATCGCGTTTTCATATCCTCGAAAAAAAGTTAGGAACTCCTTACTTGAGAATTTATCTGATCTTAAAATGACCTTGAAGGTCCTGGTCAGGTCTATCGGCAATGATAAACATACACTTGAAATTGTCCGCAACTTGCATTTCAGCAATTAAAAATAAATTTTTGCCGATAAAAATTCATTTGATCTTCAAATGACCTTGGACATACGGCGGATCAGCGGACACTCATGTCACACTTTTAAGCCACTAATATCAAAACGTAACGGTATCAGATATCATAGATATTCAATAATATGCAACATTTTTAATACATCAACGTGTTTAGCAACCGGTAAATGCTGGCATAGACACTCATGCAAGTCTGGTGCAAGACATAATGTTTTTGGTACCAATATGTCCTTTTTCGATGTCGCGTTCCATCAGGGGGTAAGCCGGTGACCTAAATATTGTACACCAATGCAACATTGATTTCAGCTTTTGCTGGAATAATGCCAAGTATTGCCACTAATTCCACAGCAATGTAACTAATTTGCTAGTTTGCTTGTGGAAAAGAGTGTGTGCATGTATGCTTGATGACAGCAAGACGTCGAATACCACAAACACTACATTTTGCTTAACAAATTACTTGACAAGCAAAACTACATACATTTATCCTGAGTCTCTGTCAGCTTTGGATACTGGACACGATTACGAATTTGGCTTAAGCTGAACCAGTTTAAGTATTTGTTGTAATGGCCACGAGAGTATCTGTGCTATTGCTTATTGGTTAATTTGAATGATTACGTTCACCTTGTCACCTTTCCTGTTGAGTTACTCTGAGTAACTCGGACTAACTCAGTCGTGCTTAGTACCAATACCATTCCACTGCACGTTGTATTATCATGTATTGTTTCTAGAGCAGTTTAGGAGCGTATCACACTGAAACCAAATACGACTGGAAAGCAGCTCAGATTTGGAGTACCGCTCAGACAAGATGATACCAACAAAACTCTGGCTGTATTTTTCAAATTGATTGCTCACATACAAAATCAAATTGAAGATCCTGGTTTTAGGAGAAATGATATACTTTCAACAGCGATTTATAAGTACTTTTTTTTACAGAAAACACCCCTTTGATAGATTCAATATTGTCCGAATAACTCTGTTAATTGAAGGTATTCGAAAGTAAAACACGCTGCACCAAAGGTCAGTTAACAGGATTATAAGGAGTGTAATTAGTTAATATAGAAGTCTAAAATTGGAGTAGCTATGTGATGAATACCTGTATATACGAGTATATGTACTCGTATAAAGCATAGTACACCGTTAGTACTGACTTACAATCGATTATTGTTCCCATGTAAGGTCACAGTCTAGGATGGTTCCTATGAAAACGGCACTTGGTTTCTTCAGAGTTTCTGTTATTAAAAGAGAGCATTGTTTTAGTTTTTGTGTTAAAATGCATAATGGATGATTCCTGAATGTTTGACATAAACTGTCTCTGTTACACCAATCTTGTATTAGAAGTGTTATTGTGCACTTAACTTCATCACCTTATTCCCGACAACAAGAGCTGTTGTGCCATCTGCGTATAAAATAATCTTCACATTGATCTTTTCTTTATACATTTACGTACAGTAGAAAGATGAGTGAGCCAAGCATACTACCTCGCGGTGTACCACCAATCAAATATATCTGAATGGGAATCGTTTACCCTGACAATGATCATACCAACTAACGTCGGATACTCTGACTGTTGAACACAAGAAAGGATCGATCAGACTCTAGTGGGACGTCTAACGACTCATACAGCACAGCACAATGGAATTTGATATAGCCCAGAAAATATCTTGGCATCCACTCGGAAAAATATTCTGATTCTGCATGTTGTATCAATAACTGTTTTAATTTTCGCTCCTGAGAAAGGTTTTTTACAATAACAATATACCCTCAAATGCTCTGGAATTTCATTAATTGATCTTTAAGCAGTACTTAGGAACTTTAGCAACATTAAAATTTTCTTTTTCATAAAAACCTTTTTTGTTCAGAATGATCCAAAAGACATTTTGTCAAAAGCAAACAAAATGAGCTTTGCAATCTGCTTAAAATGAACTGTTTAAACAATTTATGGCAAAATTCTGTGACTAGCAATATGCACATTCGTTTTTGAATAATTAGAACAGTTTTCCAAGTGGATGCGAATGTGGTTCCGGGAATAATAGCAAGGCTTTAAAAACATCCAGAAATTATTGTGGATACACACTGGGTCAGGAAAAATGGCCAAATTCGAGTTGCCAGACTTTACCTTTCTACCACTACTCTACTGTTGCGGGAAACCACCATGCAGATTGTTGGAGAAACGATGCATAAGATAATGAACTGAGAGGATTCAGACTATTGATGATTTTCCCGTTCTCAGCTAATAAATCATCAGTTAATATTTTTTGCATAATTCCGATCAGCTCCCACTCTTTGAACTAACCTTCACAAAGTGTCATCCGATCCCTCGGAATGAACTGTCACCGACCCATGTCACTTGATAAATACGCAGACAACAAACTGCGAAACACCAGCGAAAGGAAAGAAGAATCTGGCTGGAAAGCCGAGCTGTATCGGATACCGGAGCATCGGTGGCAGATTTGTGTGCCAGTCAAGTGTGCTGACACGGGGTCGGCGCCCATGAATTATACAGGGCGACTGCATACTTCATGAACCGTCTAAATGCGCCGTCGGTTAACTCTGCTCCACCAACAGCTCCCACTCTAACTGTCTGATCTTCACGGCTCCCCTATAGCCCCTCTCACACCTACCTACCTCCCCGCGCAGTCACGCCTGTCCGTTGTCAACTATTAAACTCGAAGACAACGGATGGCCCGGTTAATGAATCTTTCATGCTGTTTGGTGCAAGCTGCAAGCACGAAGACAGTTGGACTGTAATTCTGTTTCATTCTCAAAGATAAAGTAAGCTACACAAGGCTAGGGCTCTACTAGAAAAAAATTATTTCTCTAGAAGTGACTTCGTTACACAAAAAATGATATAGGCATAAGAAATAGGTTTTAAAATATTTAAATATCTAAGCATTTGTTATATAATTATCGTTTAAAGTTGTTTTGAATATATCATTGCAGCGCACTGCTTTTTTTTGTTAGCTTCACTGCATCTTTCCAGTTTAGTCCCCTATGTGCCAGTGCCACTACCACCTTATCGTTCCATTTATTTCTCGGACGTCCTCGTATTCCTTTTCTTTGAACTCTTGCTTCCCACATCCGTTTAGCTGGTCTACTTTCCTTCATGCGGTTCAGGTGTCCAAACCATCTTAATTGTTGTACTTCAGCTCTATGCAAGATTAGTTCTACTACCAGTTCTGCCCTTACTATATAGTAATGATAACATTTCATTTCATTTTGTCTCGTCTAGTTATTTCTTTGACTTTCGTTAAAAATTTCATATCTACTGCCTGAATCTTGCTCTTTAATCTATCGGTTAGCACCCAACCTTCGCTACCATAAATTAATGTTGGCCTAAATACGGTCTTGTAAACAATCATCTTGGATTTCCTACTAATGTTCTTGTTTCTAAGGAAGGCTTTGCTCATTGTATGATATGTCTTTACTGCTTTATTAATTATTTCATTTAGTTCAGCTTCCATACTGCCTTCACGTTGTATCATAACTCCAAGATATTTATAGACATTTAGCTGTTCCAGTTCATTGTTATTAATTTTGATTTTTATTTCCTTGACATTTTTTCCGATTACCATTGCTTTAGATTTGGCTACATTAATTATCAGATTTCTTATTTCTAATTCGGCGTTCCAAAGTTCTAGATTAGTGTGCAGGTCTTTTTCCCGTTCGGCACAGATCATGAGATCATTGGAAAATGCACATTCTGACAGGCTAACCATTTCCAGTTTGTAATGACCAATTTTCACTTTTTTGAGTTTGTATTTTATTGCTTTTATGATGTCGTCGACGATAATTATAAAAAGTGTAGGACTTAAAACGCCTCCCTGTCGTAAGCCGTCTCTTATTTTAAAAGGTTGTGATACCATGGTTTTCTTTCTTACATAATAGTTAAGCGCATATATTTCTTTCTTCCAAACTGTCCCACACTACCTTCAGTGGTATCCTGTCAAATGCTTTTTCCAGATCTAGAAAGGCCATGTATGCTTCGGTGTTCATCGTTCTAGTCTTTTGGATCATTTGGTTAATCGTGAATACATGATCCTGTGCGCTTCTACCTTTCCTAAATCCGCACTGTGCTTCCTCCAAATCTGGTCCCACTGTACTTCTTAATCTTTTCTCTAGGATTCTTTCATAGGCCTTGGTAGCGATACTAAGCAACGTGATTCCTCTATAGTTTCCACAATCTCTATAATCTCCTCTCTTATGTATCGGTAACACAATTCCCGTCCTCCAATCTTTCGGCGCCCCACCCTCATTCCATACTCGATTGAATATCGTTGTCAAGCATTGGATTCCGAAATTGCCTAATCCCTTCAGCATTTCTGCTGTTATCATGTCGTGGCCAGCTGATTTTCCTTTATTGCTGTTTTTGATAGCTTCAGTTACTTCTTCAATACTTATTTCGTCTGTGGTGTCATCAAATATTACATCTTCACTATCTTCTGTACCAACATCATACTTGATATTCAGCAGATTTGTGAAATATTCTTTCCATCTTTCCATAATTTGGGTATCTTCTGTAACTATACTATTATTACTTGTTTCGACTTGTTTTAAACTATGCTGCTTATCGCTTTTCAGGCTTTTCAAGGCTTTGTAGAATATTTTTTGATTTCCGTGTCTGTCTTCCTCCATTTTTCTCCCAAATTCTTCCCATGACTTATTTTTGGCTTGCACTACGATTTCCTTTACCTTTGTTCTTTGTGTTTTATACTTTTCATAACTTTCTTCAGTCTTTTTCGTTAAATAATTAAGCCATTTTTTCTTTTTATCATTAATTGCGATTTTTATATCCTCGTTCCACCATCTTTTTTGTTTTTTATTTCTGTTAACTATGGTAGCTCCGCATGTACTTCTAGCCGAATTTAGACATATCTTTTCAAACGTTTGCCAAGTTTCTTCAACGCCTATATTTTTCTGTGATAGGTCGTCCATTTGTTTCTCAGTTACCTCTCGATAGGCCTCTGCGATGTTCTTTTCTAGTAACCTGCAGGATTTAATAACTTCCCTTGATTTAGTGTGCTTCTGCATTGATTGGCTACTTTTTTGTGTGCTTGTTTGAATCCTAATCTTTGAAGACAGTAGATAATGGTCGCTGAAGATCTCGGGGCTTCTTTTGACCTTTACATCTAAAATTTCCTTCCTATATTGTCTGTTAACAAGTACATAATCGATGATTGATTTTTCATTTCTGCTCTTTACCTCTCGAGTGTACATGTGGATGTCTTTATGTTTGTAGAAAGTATATGTTATGATCAAGTTGTTCTCTATACAGAAATCTATCAACCTGCGGCTATTATTATTCCTATGCTCTTCTCCACATAACCCTACTTCTTCTAGTGAATCGCAGGTTCTCTTACCTACTCTGCTGTTCATATCCCCTATTATCAGAAGTCTTCCTCCGACATTATCTACAACTTCCGGTAAATCTTCCCAGTTATCGTTTTTTACTGCGTTTTTTCAATCTTCACAAGGATCGTTTGTAATTATTATGGTAGTATAGGTTTTTTCCTATAAGTTGGATTCCTAACCTTAAAATTCTTTCCGAGACGCAGTCCCATTTCAGACAATTAGCATATTCTGCTCTGATCATGCAGCCGACTCCTTCTCGAGCCCTTTGGTCGACTGGGACCCCGCAGTACACTAATATGTGTCGCCCATCAAGTTCGATCATTCCTTGACCTTTCTTCTTTGTTTAACAAATGCCCAAGATATCTTGTTTAGCTTTTTCAAACTTGTGAGTCAGTTCCTTTTCTTTACCTCTAATGCTTTTTACATTTCAGGTTCCTATATTGCATATTTTACCGTTTGTTTTAAAAAGTGTCCTTTTTTGTGTAGTTGAATCATATGTTATATCTTGGTCTGTGTCTTTATTTGTTATGTGCCGAATATTCCCAGTTCCTAATTGCAGTGTCTTTGTCGTCTCCGGTTCGTCCGCAATTTGTTTGTGTATTAGTTTTTTGAATTCTCTTGCTGAATGTTAATCGGGTTTCCGATCTCTTCTATTTTGTTTTCTTTTTTGTTCCACGAAGCTTTATTCCATTTATTATTATGTACTGGTAAACCACTCTTGCGGCATTTCCTTTGGCTTTCTCTATAGCAGCCAGATCCCTAATTGTTTTCCGTATGACTCGCTCTTTCTTGGTTAGGTCGCTATTTATGAATACCTTATTTTGTTTTAGGTAATCGGACTTCTCTTTAGCCTTCATGATATCTAATTTGTTTTTGAAGTTATCGACCTCAACAACATGTAGTTCATTTTTAATTTTTGACACTCGGTTTATCTTGGTTTTCACTTTTAGGTGCTGCTATAGTACTTTCTCGACGCTCTTGCAGTTTCCTTCGTTGTCTGAGCCTTCAATATTCAGCCCAGTTATTACTAGATTATTCTTCCTCTTCATCTTATTATCTTGCTCGATCTTCACTTCTATAATCTCTAACTGTATCACTCTTTTCTTTAATTCTGCAACTTCGTGGGTTAGCTCTTGATTCTCTTGTTTCAAAGTCCTCATTTCTTGCTTAAATTCTTGTTTTTCCTTTCTCATTTGTTGTATATCAGGCATGATTGTTTTCATAAATACTTTTATTTCTTCCATTTCGTCCTTATGATAATTTAGCTTTTCCTTGACTGGACCGTCTGGTTTTCTTGATTTTCTTGAACACTGTAGCTCCTCTGTCAGTAAATCTTTTTCTTTTACCGTCGTCAGTTGATGTTCATTCAGACTCAATGTCTGACTCTCTGTGTGACATTTGCCACTCCGATCCTCTTAGGTTTTGGTTGAGCTTCTGTACCTAACTCTCCCCTGTGTTCCGCCTATGCGATTTTTGATTATATCTGTGGTTGTCTATCAGCCAGCGCCAGGTGACACCTTCCAAGTGAACCTTTCGGAGAAGGTTAACGCAAGAGTGTAGATTACCAATACGTATGCCTAATCTCTGGTGGTTCCACTACACTTTCGCACTACTTTGGCACGACCTGCTCGATATTGTTACAAAAATTTGAAATAAATATCGGAGCAATGTTGCACGTTCTGTTTATCTGGTCAGTGGCTCACGTTATTCTAGTGGTTACCAAGATATAAGCTGGTGGACATACAAAATTTTACCCAAATTCGAATTTCGATATTTTCGGAACGAAGAGAGATATCGAGTAGCGCAATTTGGGAGGTTATTGGGTTCGACCGGTATATGTTTTTTTATTTATCCACTTATACAGGATGTGCAAAGGAAGCCAGGTTTTTTAGCAAAGTTTGGGGGTATCTCACATTCCCATGTTTTGATCGTGGGAGTTTGTCTATGCACCTTTTTGACCTTTGGGCTATCCTAAAATTAGTAATTTCACAAATTTTTATAAAGTTAGCTATAACTCAAATTATCGAATTTTAAATAAGCGTTTTTTGTGGTTTCTCTTGAGAATGGGCATTTTTTGTCATACTGTTGTATAAAGTGGAATTTCTTGCGCGCGATAAAAGATTGAAGCCCAATTCAACGTAATAACCTCCAGCGGCGTGGCTACTTTGACATTATGTAATTTAAACCGAATTTATAAATTTTACTATGCAATAAAACAGCTTTGAACAAATCCAAGTTGCTACTCTTAACATAGGGGTGCATTCCAATGGCTTAACACCAAAAGCATCCTTTGGTTTGGTAAGAAGTGCTAATTTCTATTTTTCAAAATGCTATGATGACAAAAACGAACTTTTTACAAAACAGAAACAGTTATTCTAAACAATATTGTTAGTACCTTCTAGGGCTACCCCGCACATCGATTACAGCCTGGCTTCTTAGTGGTATACTTTTCAGAAGGTGATTGATAAATAATAAAACCTCGGGTTAGCTTTTTCCCACTATTCCTGAGTGGCCTCAAACAGCTCATCCATTGTTTAAGGAGCATTTTGTCTTGACTGCACTAAGAAATTTAGTCGAGACCATACATGCTCAATTATGTTTAAGTCTGGAGACTTTGATGGCAGAGGCAGTAATGTACCTATCTTTTGCCAAAAAGTTTATACCCGTAAGAGCTCTGTGCGGCCTAGTCTTATCATCGATGATGACAAAATCCTCCCCCCCCCCATCTTGTGCAAAAGGTACAACGATATTGTTTAAAATGTTGTCCCTATGAACTGCAGCATCGACTATCCTGTTTGAAATAAAAAGTTCAGTTTTCCCATTGTTCACAACTCCAGCCCAAACGGTAATGCAACCTCCACCAAACGCCTCTTGTGGACCCGTATTTTCTTCATCATATCGTTCCCCAGCTTGCCTCCAAACAAGGACCCTACCATCAGAGTGGTGTAGGTTGAAACGTGTTTCATCGGAAAACATGCAATTTTGCCACTCCTGATGCCAATTTACCTGCTCCTGTGCCCATTGGTATCTATATTATTGGCGCTACGCCTATGGAAGAAATCCTACTTTAAAAAAGTATTTAGCAAATTTTTTATAACATTTACATACCTTAACAAATTAGAAGTTCTTACAGTACGATTGGATGCTATTATTCCACTACGGCCCCGCATGTATTCATTCATTACTTCCTGCAATAAATGTCTTATTTTATACTCAAACTACCACGAAGGCCTAAGGCCTAAGTACCCATTGGGTACCGTGGGGCTATAGGGGGATACATGGGAAAGGGGGAACGCCACACGGACTCTGGCGAGGTAACACGTGTGCATGCAACATGCACACATTCTGGCTCCGCATACGAGATCCGCCGGGTGGTACCTCCGAGTTCGACAGTCAGAGACCGTCTACCACCTACGGACAATCACAACATCCATAGCCAAGAGAAAAATTTCTCCTGGGACGGGACTCGAACCCGCACAGCGCACGGCGACTGATCAGGAGACCGAAGAGTCTACTACTGCGGCCACCGCTGCTGCCTTCGGTTCGGATTCGTATTTTTTTTGATACCTCCGCCATGCAAGCAGGACGTTTCCCCGGTATCCTGATATCTACGCCGTAAACGGTATCGTTCTTTTTTAAAAACACGAGGCATTTTTGAGAAAATAGAATTATACTGTCAAGTCCAAAGTCAATATTATTGTTACTTAGCAATTACATATTTGAAGTATAGGTAGTTAGGATGGAACCGGAGAAACGTCCTGTTTGCATGGAGGGTAATCCAAAAATAATACGTGGTCGAGCTGAAAGACATCTTTTGTTTATTTCGTGATCCAAAATATTGCCACCTTGCCATTGTTGTATGTTGCATTGCCTTTAGATAAACAGCGCTATGCCTTTGGGATGTCGGCACATCGCTCATCGCATTTTAAATCATCAATAATGCAAGCGCAGCATTACTACTTACTCTAAAAGGTCAGAATGATGTGCAACGGTGAGGCATATTGACTGGGCTAATTTGTTAATGGTACATTCTAATCAACTATACGTTAATCAGCAACATTTACAGTTCAGCTGATTGAGAAACGACAAAATATGAGTTCAGAAAAAAATTTCATAACAGGTGCACCTACTGGTGGCGACATACAAATTCTTTAAAATTGAGATATCATATATATATATATATATATATAACTTGAGACGTGGTCATTGTCGTCTAGACCAGTTAGGTGAAAAAATTAAAGCTTCCGCCTTTTGTTGGGTACTTCGACAAGAATTAAGCAAAGAGGACTCTTTATACTTTTTTAATTCTCTCTAGCTTTCAATGGACTTTGCCATCATCATCAGGAGCTGCAATTACAATGATAACAGTAGCAACAAAGGTGTAAAATGAATTTGAATTGACTCAACTTACAGTAGTATGTGAGGATGTTGCTAATTGTTGTTTACGTATAAGATGAGGGAAACGTCCAGTAACATGGTGAGAGCTGAATAGATTGCACAATAGTCAAAATTTATACAAAACATGACAAGAACAAGTTAAAAACAGATTAAAAATTATTTAAAAAATTAGAGCATTACATCGTGAAACCACCTGATGATTGCACAAATTAGTGGTCATGGAATGATGAATTGATGAGTGACATGAAACCCTTTGACAGAAGGCCGAAGCCATCATCTGAAGTGATTTGGCAACGTTTTGGCACACGCCCACAATTCGTTCCATCCTTCAATACTGACATTGACATCCTTCGGCCTTCTGTCAAAGGGTTTCATGTCACTCATCAATTCATCATTCCATGACCACTAATTTGTGCAATCATCAGGTGGTTTCACGATGTAGTGCTCTAATTTTTTAAATAATTTTTAATCTGTTTTTAACTTGTTCTTGTCATGTTTTGTATAAATTTTGACTATTGTGCAATCTATTCAGCTCTCACCATGTTACTGGACGTTTCCCTCATCTTATACGTAAACAACAATTAGCAACATCCTCACATACTACTGTAAGTTGAGTCAATTCAAATTCATTTTACACCTTTGTTGCTACTGTTATCATTGTAATTGCAGCTCCTGATGATGATGGCAAAGTCCATTGAAAGCTAGAGAGAATTAAAAAAAGTATAAAGAGTCCTCTTTGCTTAATTCTTGTCGAAGTACCCAACAAAAGGCGGAAGCTTTAATTTTTTCACCTATATATATATATATAACTTTTCGTTTGATCCGCAACTTTTGGGACACCCTGAGTAGCTTGGAATTTGGTGAAAGGGCGTTGTTTATATGACCTTCCCATGCTATTTTTTACCTACTCTAGGATTATTGTCATTATTTTTAATCACCATGTATATTCAGTCAACTACCAAAATGGAAGAGCGTAACGGATCGCCTTGTGCTCCACTTTTAACGCAGTGCATATTCGAGTACTGAGAGACCCGCGTCCTCACATATTATTTCTAATCCTAATTGAGACAGATGAAAGACAGGACCCTCAAAAAAAGATTGGGAAAAACCAAATTTGTCTGACTGCTTGAGTTTAATGTGTTCGAAAAAGAAGTGTGTTTGGTTCCTATGTAGTCATAATTTTTGCTAGCAGGAGTGAAATGGCAAAAATGCTGCTGAAACTGTTTTAATGTTTAAAATAGCTTACAAAGATGATGCTATGGGAAAAACTCAGGTGTACAGATGGTCTGCTCGATTTAAAAATGGCGACATGTCGATTGATGACAAACCTCGCCCTGGACGTCCATCAACCGCCCGAATCGACGAAAATGTTGAAAAAATCGAGAGCCTGTGCTTGCAGACCGTCGACTGACAATCAATCAACTATCCGTGAGTAGTAGTTTGTCCTGGAATTCGGTTCAGCGAATTTTAACAGAAGATTTTGGAATGAAAAAGATTGATGGCAAGTTTGTTCCTCGAGCTCTGGCTGACAATCAAAAAGGGGTTGAATACCGGGTTGAAACATGTCGTGCTTTGAAACAGCTTGAATCTGATGCAAATTTTCTGTCAAAGTTCATCACTGGTGATGAGACTTCGTACTACGGTTATGGCCCAGAAACGAAGCAACAGTCAAGTCAATGGAAGACGCCATCATCACACCGTCCAAAAAAAAGAAAGTCGCCAAGTCAAATCAAACATCAAAACATGCTGATTTGTTTTTTTAAGTCAAAGGCTTAGACCATTCCGAGATTGTTCCCCCAGGCCACACTGTCAATCTAACATTTTATTTGGAGGCTTTAAGACGAGTGCGAAACAGTGATCAGCAAAAAAGACCCGATTTGTGGCAGTCAGGAGACTGGTTCTACCACCACGATAATGCAGCTGCGCACACAGCTACCTCTGTTCGACAGTTTCTGGTTAAAAATGGCATGGTTCCGCTGCCTCACGCACCTTATTCGCCTGACCTGGCTGCGTGCGACTTTTCCTTATTCCCACGGATGAAAAGGGACATGAAAGGACGTCGCTTTGACGACATTGAAGAGGTCAAGAAAAAAACGATTGAGGAGCTATCAGACATTTCTAAGGAAGACTTCAAAAAATTTTCAAGCAGTGGAAGCACCGGTGGGACAAGTGTATTAGTTGTAGTGGACTGTATTTTGAAGGAGATAAGGTTACTTTGTGAAAAAGTTGAAAATAAATAGCTTTTAAAAAATTATTCCGGTTTCTTTGGGTACCCCTCGTATCTCATAAGACTTTGAATCCCCTTATAAGAATCAAAAAATCTACCAACGTACATTTAATCTAGTCCTTGTTACCATTGTTATCTTGATCAAAAGCACACAAATTCTTACCACCATACATGACACTTAAACAGTCCTACATATGAAAATCCTCTTATTTCCGTCAAGCATGCTTTGGCCATTGTATTAGTAGTGACGTCTTGCTAAACACACACCACATAAAACAACATAACGTCACAGCGACTATAGTAGCACAACAGCGACACCCTGCGGATCGGCCAAAAGGGCGAAGCGGCACAGCGCTAATTACAGCATGATTATGATTAGCTTTCGGCCAGCTAAGCCCGCCAGCTTATCAGCTTTACCGGCAAGTGTTTGGATGGGGCTTATGCAAAGCTTTAAGCTCGCTCTCTCTGCCTATACCTATACACCCTTCCTTCCTCCCAACCAGGCCCCTCTCTATAGTCCTCGCGATGTTCTGTTGTGTTGATGTGTATTTACGCGGTTCATCCGCATTACAGTATCCCTGACTCCCTTCATGCCACTGTCTCTCTCTGGCTGTCTATATATGGAACTGTTTACTTGTATTATGATAACAGTGGTCATTAGCGGAATGGTCCATTACATACCTTGGTGGAAAAGTGTGCTATGCCAACAATGGCCTTCTCCATCACAGTCTGCGAAACTCAAAAGTTCGCTAATTTTGGCCTGATAAACAATGTTACCTACAAGCTGCTTTACAAATAAACCAACCTTAGATGCTCTCCCGGGTCTAGTAGGGAAAGGTTTTACCTTTGACTGGCATTGTTGGAAACCCCAAAATTGTAATTTAATAAGAAAGAAGCTCAATTTTGTGATTTTTGAGACATCAAAACGTTTATAACTCGAAAACGGACAACTTTAGAAAAAGGTGACTGAGAACCTTTTTTATTCGGAATGATCCGAAAAAGTTGAAAGAAATTTGGCTGGAGCAAAAAATACATTTTTGAGTAATTAGTTTAAATAAAGTAACCCAAACAACGTCAAAAAAATCCGACGAAATGCCATCTTGCAGAATAGGTAGTTTTTAGTGTGCAAAAAGTTCAGTCCACGATTTCTTTGTATAATCGCTGTTCGCTGACGTTTAAGCAACCCGTACAGCAACAAAACGAGTTCATAACAAGTCTAAAACAGATTCTGCTAAGTTAGCATCTTGTAGAAAAACGTACGAAATGTCAAAAAAAGTACGAAATGTCAAAAAAAATACGAAATGTCACTTTTCAAGATACGTAACACCCGTGCGGGTTACCCAGCGGATCACTAGATATCATGGAAGTAGTTAATTGATCAGATTTAAATAATTGTAGCTGACAAACAATATCTTCGTACGTTTCTTAAGTATCCTTTCGAAGCTACCAATTACATTATCAGACTATCAAAGATGGCCTCCACAATCTGGAAACGTCGCACTGCTCGCAAGAGTAGATATAGAGAAGCGGCGATCAGCAGCTTTATCCCGCAATAAGTTATAATTCCGACGAACCCATAAGGCTAAAAAAAGACGAACGTTAGGTTTTCGCAGAATAAATTAAAAAAATTACTCATACCTTATTACTTGCTTTACTTTCCATGCATGCTTACCTAGGTGCATACTGACGTTGAGAAAATACTTTGCCATATTCAATGCTATATAATGTCATTGGAAGCGTTAGAAGAAAATATAAGAAACATGTGGTTGTTTGTTGACTACGATTACTTGCTTCAAACTGGTAATTTAATGAGTTCCGCAACATTCAGTGATCATCTTTGAACATACGCTGGGATATTAGATGAGGAGAAAACCTGGCATCCACAAGAAAAGCTTTTTTCTTTCACGGTCACGTTTTTTAAATGCCTCTCATTATGATTCAAGAGGTAGCCGCTTGGTAACACGGATCAAATTTTTCTTATAAATATTTTTAATAAATCCAAAAAAATGTGTTTTTGACCCGGACTGATTTTTTTCAGTTTTTCAATAATCCTGTTAAAAGTTATAATTTTTGAGACTGTCAAGTATCTAAGTCAAAGCTAAAACCTGTCTTCCCGATGGGTATTCTAAGTTTGGTTTATTTTAAAGACATTTTTACCTTGATTATTGAATTGGGGAATTTTTTATTTTCGCAGACTGCATATCTCCTTTCCAATTATCACATTCTACAGAGGTAGACGGGTGGGTTAATATGAACATTGCGTAAAGACGGTCTGGTGACTCATCTGTTTTTTTGTTTTTTGAGAATGGTGAAGACGGGCCTGCACTTGTCGAAAAATAGGTGCCCGATTGATATCCTCCCTTTTCACATTCCCCATCCCGTTCTAATTAGCCCCCGCTAGATGGGGAATCGTACTCGCATGATATACCAAAAGAAAAAAACAAAATGTAGTCATTTGTTACATACTGCTCTTGGTTGACAAAGAATTGAGGCCTATTGTTTATTAAAAAAATATGTTGCAAAATTGTTTTCTGCCCTTATAATAAACGCAATGAAGATTATGCGCTTTTGAAGACAATAACTAGGTATTTGTCAAGCATCTAGTCAACTAAAAATCAGGAAAATCTAAATTCCAAAGACCTTATCGATTTCCTGTAACCTACACGGAGAAAAAATATTTCAAAAACTAAAATTTACTACTAAACATGAACTAGACGGCAAATCTCACAATTTTGAGTCATTTTGTTTCAAAACTAGCGACTCTCGTAGTAATAAAAAATTATTAGTACTACCTATACAAAATATGTCTTCCAGATAATTCAAGTATACTGTCATTGCACCTTTATGATTGAAACGCTTCCTACAGTGACAAGTAAGGAAGGGGGATTATCGACTTGTAAACCACAAGATAAGTTTCATAATATATCCTACATTAAAATAATCAATCATAAGATTTATATTTCACAGGCTACAGCTAGATGGAGTTTGACATACGAGGTATTGGATTCGCCGAGCTGTGAGAGTGACACCGGTTATATTTAATAAAAACGAAATGGTGGGTTATAATAGAAAAACTAAACTTTGGAATTCCTATATCACAAGCTACAGCATGAACGGCTTGATGTATTTTGACGTGTGGTGTCTCTAGATTTGGCTTAACGGTGCGAGAGACATTGGGTATACTAGGATTCTATAAAATTAAAATGGCAGATTTCAAACGAAAATCTTAAGTTTGAGATTTTGATTTCACGAGCTGCAGCCCAAACGACTTGATGGATTTTGACATATGAGGTGTACTTAAATTTGTCTTAATAGCACAATTGTAGATTTATTCTTTTCACTTACTGGCGTCGGGATATTTTTATTTTTCAAAAATGTACTGAAACAGAATGGTTCATATATTGAAGCTGTCATCCAGAGAATTAGCACAAATGGCAGCTACGTTGTTGTTAATTCGATACAGTACGTTATCATAAATCAAAAGGCATGTACCGCTCCCAGTTACATCCAAGAGGTTTTTGTAAACAAAAGCAGTTAAGTACATCTCATGGGAGTTGTACCCCCACCAGTGTCCTTGTTATAACTCGCCGTTATATTAGCGTTCCGGGCGTTCCGTCAGACCCCACATAATCTATAGAAGCTGTCGGAAGGGTTGTGCGGCAGGCTCTGCTCCGCTCAGCTCTGCGTTATGATTGCCACCGTAAATATTTAATGAAGTAATTAATGCAAGAAATTACCTATTATGTGTATGATTCCAGTTACTCTAATCATTGTGAAATATGAGCGCTTCTACCGCGTCTGCCTCGTTCGTAACCCTTCCAGCATCGCTGGCGCTACTTTTATTTAAATATAATCATTTTCGGAAGTTTAATTACAATTTTAATTAAGCTACCGTCCCGTAACTCAGGGGTGATCAAATACGGACACGGGTCGATTTAAGCATTGAATACCTCGGAGAATAGGTCTGGAAGTTGTGGTTTATTTCGAGATCTTTTCTGTTTCACACAACAGCGTGATTAAGTTTAAAACCTGTATGGTTGTAAAATAAGGGGCTGTTCAATAAATTCCAAAATAGGAATCATTTAAATATCCCAAAATAAAGTTCGAAGTATGTTTGCAATAGGGATATTCGTCACTTCTGAATATCCTTCTGGTTAAAGGCGAACTTAAAAAAGTTGCCGGCAGGCATGAAAACAGACTGCATCAACACCACAATTCAAAAGCTTTTTATCTGCTGCACAACCACAACGCTCTAGCGTACGAAATTGTTTAATGTTTTGTGCCCAGCTCAGAGCATGCGTGCGGGTTCTTAGTTGTAGTATTATAATTATTCGTTGAGGTTATCTAAATAACATCAATGCATTGAATCTAGTGAAAAGTGTAGACAATTATTGGTTGTTCAAATTGATAAGTTTCAATTTTCGAGCGACAAAGCGACTTTAAAGATAAAAAATATTTTTTATGAAGTGTTACCAAAAAAACCAGCCACTTCGAGCTAACTGGTTGACGAATCAAAGCGATACCCTTATTATGTATGAAATTGCAACTATTACTGTCACATGCAAAGTTTGTACTCTGTATCACCTTCATACCATAGTGGGTGATTCACATTTATTAAAAACATTCGTTGAATTTTAAAAATAAAAAACTTTTTTTTAAAATCCTCAAAACCGTCAACTGAAATAAACTGAAATTTGGTATCTGGATTTACCGAAGTATTGTCCACAGTCTTTACTTAAAATTAACGTGCACCAATGGCGGAGATACAGGGGATAAGTGGCATTATTTTTCCAAATAAAAATAGTATGCTACTGTTTTTTTTTAAACGCGCAATTTTTCTAATTTAACCTTCAATTTGCTACAAATAGTTGTTCTTGCGTTTTTTTCCTATAGTGCACTGTAAAAATAAAAATAAAACAAATTAGATCATTAGTGAAGAGCCGAGATACAATTAGTTTCAAAATAAAATAGGAGGCCTTGATACAGACTTGACGTTTCTTGGGAGATAGTTTGTCAAAGTTTGTAAATTGAAGTCAAAGGTTTTCTTTTTCCATTTTTGAGTGTTGTAAAACGGAATTTAGCAATGATGAGTACGCCGACATTATTTTTGTGTGTAATGGAAATACTTTAGCGGTTTCTCGGGAGTATCAATGTAGATTTCCTAACAGACGCCAGCCTACCCAAAAGGTTTTTACGCGTTTATTTCCAAAACTTCGGCAATATGGAATTGCCAAACTTCCCGGAGTTAGAAACCATGGTATTCGGCATACTGTTCAAGAGGAACTGGAAGTGATTAATTTGGCTTTGGATGATCCTAGTACAAGTACTAGGTGGATTGCAGCCCAGTTACCCTGTTTCCAAAGTCTTGCATAGAGAATTTTAAATCGGGAAGTTTTACTTCCTTACCATTGGCAAAATGTGCAACGTCTGCAAGCCCGGCGACGAAGTGCAACGGCGAAATTTTTGTGAGTTGTTACTGCAAATCCATAATCAAAATGCAGATTTTATTGATTTGGTTTTGTGGTCAGATGAATCGCTTTTTACGAGGATTGGAACCTCTAGTTCTCATAATGAAGATATTTGGTCGTTAGAAAATCCCCGTTCTGTAAGAATCCACGCGTTTCAACACAGATTTTCTAGAAATGTCTGGCACGGCATTTTCTATGGCCAACAGTTTATGCACGTATTGAATGTTTAAATGTAAACTCATACTTGGCTTTTCTAGAGAATTACATAGATAATGTGTTAGATGATGTTCCGTTAGCAGCGAATTTCGTATCAGCACGACGGTCGGTGCTCCACTGCATGTTCGTCGTGAGATAACTGCATGGTGAAATAATCATTTTAGACAACAATAGATTGACAGAAACGGACCCGTACATTGGCCTGCGAGGTCTCCTGATTTGAACCGCCTGGATTTCTTCTTATGGGGCGCTTTTAAACAACTAGTGTATGCTGAACAAATTAATACTGTTGTTCAGTTACAAGAAAGAATAGATGATACTTTTCATCAAATTCAATCCATAACAAACATTGCGGAAATACGTTTTTCTTTATTAAAACGATGCCGCACTTGTATCCTTCAGAATGGTGGTATTTTTGAACATTTATCGAAATAAAGCTTTGAGTATCTAATTTGTTTTTTTTTTATCTTCACGAAAACAATGCACTCTAGGAAAAAACAGGAGTAATTATTTGGTGCAAATTGAAAGTAAAATTCGAAAAACTACGCGTTTCCAAAAGAAAAACAGTGGCGTACTATTTTGTAGAAAAATAATGCCACTAACCCCTGTATCTCCGCCACTGGTGCACATTAATTTTAAGTAAAGGCTGAATATGTAAATCCACATACCAACTTTCAGTTCATGCCAGTTGACGGTTTTGAAGATATTAAAAAAATGCTTTTTATTTTTTAATTAATGAAGCCCTCGAGGGAAAAATGACACATAGAAGACCCGCCTTAAAATGCAGTCCTGTCTATGATGTTTCATTTTTGGTCGCGACTTGTGAATTACCCTGAATAGCTCGGGCAGCCATCACTCTACGAATGCCATCTTCGGAGAAATGATGTTAGTACCTGTTTCAGCGTGATTTTGCTTAAACTTCTACCGCATTCAGCCAACATCACCACTGTACGGTGTGATGTCTCCTGCTATATGTTAACTCCTCTATGCCCTATACTTTTCCACATGACTGTTATAGTTCTATCGAAATAAGTAAACAAATGGACTAGCTGAACCACGTGCCTAGATGAAGCTCGGTAGGAAGATTGCACACTGGGCAAACCGATTTTGAACTCTGCTCTTGCACACATAAGTCGATTAATAAAGGACAACTGCTTTCATTCGCTTTCTCAATATTTTCCAATAATTTTGGCAAACACTATCAAGATTGTCCGTAATTTATATTTGCATATCAATAGCAGGAAAACTCAAAGTGGTACGCCTATTCCAAATGTGTTGTCACTCTGGCAGTGACAGGCATAGATTAGAAATACTCATACGTTGGAAGAAAAATTTTGACGAGCGAGACGAAGATAAAGGACGTATGACTGAGCTCGCAGAAACAAACGTTCGCACATAAAGGTAGATCGCAAATGTATGTCTGAGTGAGATAGATGTACAAAAGTGATGCCGGTAGTTTTAGAGTGACCCGCCAAAAACCGTGTGCACTTTCTTCTTCAGTCAAAAACTGAAGTCTTATGCGTCATGGAATCATATTTATCTGCACGGCTATTATGTAAAAAACCTATAAAACGTCAAAAAAAATGTCAAAATGTCATCTTGCAGACTAGGTAGTTTTAAGGGTGCAAACAGTTCATTCCACATTTGCTCGCTATGAGCGTCCATCTATGGAGAAATGACTCAACTACACGCACTGCTGGTTGCAGAAAGCAAGTATATGTTTTGTGAAGCCGAGTACCTAGTCTGTAGTGTTTATCTCTGAGAAGATGTGAAAGGAACAAAGTTGGTTTAGTATCAAGATCGCATCTGGATGATTATGTGTATTGGTCTGCATGTGTATAAAATCACTGATATTTGCTACGTGAGAAAATTATTGCAGAATATGCTGCCAATGAAGTATGTCTATTAGCTGTACCCGTCCTTTATGAAGACAAGTTATGTTCAGAGTTATAGATTACGATTTCTCCCGTCTTTTTTTTGTGTTTTCAAAAATTATGAAGATCATTACGGGAAATCGCGACCGCGCCCTCGTTGTTTGCAATTAAGCCACATAAAAGGAAAGTTAGGAATCACGAATCGCACTTCGCACATTTTCGCAGTGCCTTACATTTAGGTACTGATTTGTATTTTCTATTGATATCGCAAAAGAAATTTAAATGACTGAAATAAAAAATAATGTAATAACCTTTTCATTTACATAAATATTCCTGTCTGTAGCATATTTTCTCATCTGTTACTTCACCAAACTCTGATTTCTTGTCTCTCTCATTTTTGAAAATCAGCAAATTTGCATATGTAACTTCCAGAATGAATGGGAAAAAGTGGATGTTGGAGTAATGATTTGCGCCACTAATTTCTAGCTTTGAATCTCAAGTAAGTGTATTTGAGACCAGAAATCAATGGATTTATCTTCAACACAGCTCCTTCTCCTCCTCCCAGCTATAGTAGACAACTTACAGCTTAGACCTCCAGTGATGCAATCTCTGAAGCAGATGTTACATCACATCAGAGCCAAACATTGATAACTGAAGCATCATGACGTTTAGGCAACATGTACAACTACAACACGGGTTCACAAGTGCTAAGTTAACATCTTGTAGAAAAGCCTACGTTAAGTCAAAAAAACCGACCTAATGTCACTTTTCAAGATACGTTATAACCCATGCCGGCCTTACACTAGATTTCATATGCGACTAGGAGCAAACTGTTTTGAACTCGGAAGACCAAATTGACCAACCTAATAATAATAGGTGATTACACTACACTAAAATATACAGCCTCCTCCATTAAGCAAATCAACCTATAAGATTGAAATTTCGAATAACCTTATTTTAATATTGAGCGGATATTTGAGGGATATTCTCAATTATATATTTTAGAAGCCAATCAAGTGCCTGCAATCGTGTAGTCCTGAACTTATCATGTCTTTGCACTGAACGAGTATCAGGCGATGTTATTTGAAGGAGAATGAATGTGACTTAGGCCCGTATCGTCAGTCATCCCTACAATTGTAGCGAATTCCATCGGGGGTTGCCAGACGTACGTAGAAATAAGGTTTTGAGAATAATGACTAAATTACGACGCAATCAACATTGCGATGTTTTTGAATCATCGATGTATCGTCTGGGCCCTACCAATGCTTACAATTTTCCTTTTCAGTTAGTCCGGTGGGTCATTAGTTGGTCTGTCAAATACAACCACGTAAAGGACTCTCAACGCGGTGTCAGCACTGCTATTCTGTAGTAATACTGCTTTTTGTTAAAACAATATGAAATCATTACATTTCGTAACCTGACCAACCAAACCAACTGAACATGCTTCAATTTGGTTATCATTATAATATACGAGTAGGTTATATTTCAATTATTCTTTATTTTTACTTTGCAAGAAATATTAATGGCGGTATTATCACCATTCATGTTGTCTATTACCCCCCCCCCTCCTCAGAAGAATTTGGGCTGCTGTAAGATTCTGAAATCAGCACTCCACAGTTAACGCTATAAACGCTCAGAATTCCTGTTTACCTGCAATGCCCTTGAGCCGTGTTTCATGAATTTTAGCACAAATAAATTTGCAAAATTCAATTCTCTATATCAAAATAAGCGTTTCTCTTCCACAAAGTGCATGTGATACGATGGATAATAAAGACCCGTTTCTGACAAAATATTTTAAATGTTGATTGTAAATGTATCACTCGGAGTTCCAGAGCCAACCAGTCTTACAGTTTGGGGCAGAGGTATATCCAAAATACATCAAGGAGTTTTCTGGAGTTGGTATATTATGGAACTATTGTCATATTTATGAACAATCCTATTATAATGACCTTTATCATAAAATATGACGATGTTGTCGTCAAATAATTGTCCTATATATCTAAATGCTCCATTCGTTTTGAAACTGATCTTGATGAAAGGTTTTTGGATGATATCCAATATCTTTAGATGCGTTATTGCTAGTTCTCTCCATCTCATAATTCCCTAGAGAGGTGCGATTGTAAAAGAGCGTGGATTATATCACCTACTAGACATTTTTAAGGTACATAAATATATTACTTTGAGAAAGCATTAGAATAAAGATGTCCCAAGTATGTATAAGAATTTATTATAGTTCAACCTCAGTATTGTGAAAGTTTTAATTAATCGAGTTATCATCCTTTTTGGATGGCTACCATATGGATATCGATAATATTTTGACGCAAGGCTTCTACTATCATTTCTAGTGTAAAAATGAGAGGCTCCTTTGAGAAATTTTGGTAACGATCAGGGCCGCGGTCTAGGTTACATTTGGGCGGTCGCTAGACGCCTCACAACTTGATATCGAATATTTTTGCTACAGCAAATTGTTTTGAGGTTTGATTAGACCTTGAAATACCCTTGAAGGAAATGATCGATGTCATGACGGTGGCCATGAAATTGAAAATTTCGAACGTAAGGTCTACGCAAAAAGGGGTTTTCTATTTGAAAATGTCCACTTGACCTTGAACTGACTTTAAGTCGTAATCGAGATCGTTGTCAATGTCTCCATCATTTTGACCTATCGATAACGCTGTGATGCGTAGTTTTCGAAACATTTAGATCACATCTCAAACTAGGTACACAATGTACACGACCAATGCAATTTTCCTGTCCTTATATTGTAGTTTAGTAGTTAGTCTAACCATATTAGCAAATTTCCCCGAAATAGTAGTAAAGTCTGGTTTTATTGATGCAAGTTGTTTAAGGAGGCATTTAAAACATGGACGCTTAAAATGGGTACACCAATTTTTTTGGGAAAGCTTTTCATTTGACAACAAATAATGAGAAAACGCGTTTTTTGGGATTCAATCGAAAGTGTTCAAAGGGACGAAAAAACTTTTCATATAAGATTACTAGGTATTTATTTGACCTACAAAATGAGATCACACCTAAAAAGATCCGACTAATAGCAAAAATGTTATGGCCGAAAAACGAGGCAAAATGCAGGTTTTGGCACTTGTTGGTAATGCGACGATAATTTGACGCAAGAACTTGAAATTCTTCAACTACGTAAGATTCATATTTCTAAATAACACCAACAAAATTCGAGTATATTGGTTAAGTAGTTTTTTAAGAATTTTGTTTATCAGAAAACACGTGTTTTCCGGCCATCACTACTAGTTTATTGAGCAGTATACAGGGTTCATTGAAAGAGCATTTATTAGCAAAATACACGCGTTTACCTTGCCGATATGAATCACAAACCATTCCGAAAGATAAATGTTATTTTTTGGCGAAAAAGGAAGGTTACGTTTTTTTCTTCTAAACAAATTCAAACATTTCGTATTTGTGAGTTATTGAACAAATCCGCTAAAATATTCAAAAAACATGTCTACGTTACTATACTAACAAAAACAACAAAGCGGATGTGTCTATCATCTATTGTTGCGAATTACTCACAAATACGGGATGTTTGAATTTGTTTAGAAGAAAAAACATAAATAGCATAAAAATAACATTTATCTTCCGGAATAGTTTGCGATTCATATCGGCAAGGTAAACTAGTATATTTTGGTATGAAATGCCTTATGAACTAACCGTGTATATTGCTCAATAAACTAGTAGTGATGGCCGGAAAATAGGTGTTTTGGGATAAGCAATTAGTAGAAATTCTCAAAAACTACTTGATAAATCTACTACAATTTCTTTGCGGTTATTTAGAAGTGCGAATTCAAAGAAATACAAATATCTGCGAGAAACCATCATCGCATTACCAACAAGTGCCAAAACCTGCAGTTTGCCTCGGTTTTCGGCCATATCTTTTTTGCTATTAGTCATTATATGAACAGTTTTTTCGTTCCTGTCAACACTTTCGATTGAATCCCAAAAGACACGTTTTCTCCTTATTTGTTGTCGAATAAAAAGTTTTCCCACAAAAATTGGTGTACCCATTTTATGCGTCCATGTTTTAAATACCCTCTTGAACAAGTTGCAGCAATAAAACCAGACTTTACAAATATTTCGCAAACCAGGAGTATTTTCGACTGAGTAAAATTGATAACAATCATGCATACACATCATTGTCATATTATGATATCGCGCAATATGGAAGGTCCCATCATCGGCTCAGTCGCATCCAGCATCGGTCGTTTTTGTCACTCCTTGCTCTGAAGCGCCAAAATTGCCGTTTGTAACGAGCGTTTAGAGAATATGAGCTTTTGAGAGCGACTCTGTATCGTCAGCACCACCGCCGTGCCGAGCTATATTACGAATTCCATGAATCCGCGTCACCGATTCTTCGACCATCTGCCCCTAAGTTTGCTTCCTCTACCCCCTTGATCCGCTCCGCCTATGCCGCCCCCGGTCGACAGCCGCCATGAATAATAGATGGGGCGGGCTCTAACAATGACGCTGCTACAATCGCACGGCTCCGAGGCCGCAGATTGGTACAACAGCGATCTCTGCAGGAGCGAACGCACATCCTGCTCTGCTGCTGATTGCTCCTGCTGGACGGACTACAAGAAGGGTGCCACACACCAACACGCGCATGTGCATCAGGTTTTCTTAGATGTTTGTCTTTCTTTGGTGAGATATACACATTGCGTTGAAATATTCTTTTTATGCGTATTTTCAAACTATCCATATGTATGTTACGATCAATGATAAGATAAGAATGAAAACAGCAGTCCCCTGTTACCCACTTCATGCGTAGTGGAGAGAGTAGCAGATGCGCCCATGGTACATAAACTCGATCTGCTTACTTATTTCATATGGCATTGACGACGTACCGCGAAGAATGGTGACTACAATTATACTATAACTAAAGATCGAGAATGCCGCCGATGCAGTCAGACGCGCAAGAGTTTTGTGCAAGATGGTTTTAAGAGAACGCAAAAATCTGCGATGTGTGAAATATGTATTAATAGGTGCGTAAAATTACTGGGGTTGGAAGCATATAAATAAACTGCAGCAAAAAAAATATATATATAACGTTAAAAAATAATTTGTTGCCGTTTATTTTCTAAAGTGGTATTATTGACTAGATTTTATACCAGTTTGAACAGCAAAAGTGATTTAACATCAACTCTACCAGAAGTGCCTTTGTGAGTAATATACTATAAGAAACATCATCACACATTGTTCTGGTGGTGAAGCGACGCCAGGCGATTAGACAACCTTTGACCCTTTGCCGACCCCATAGTACCAATACTGTACCACTCCACCAGCCATCTACTGTTAACCGATTATTGAAGAAAACAGCTCCAGCTGATGTACCTATGCTGCTTTTGCACCGATCTGGTGCATGATATAGATAACACAAGACAAAACATCCATAGCTTGAAATTGACTTCCCAGGTGGGGATTCGAACCCGCAGGTCTCGGGTCGACCGATTAGTGGCTCGACGTACTAACCACTCGGTTATCCAGGCCATGTACACATTGTGTGTAACATGACCTTACACTCAGTAAAGAGTAATTTCTACAAACATGTAATTTCATTTGTGTGAGGCTGTCACGCGCAGTCGCGTCGTGTGGCTGACCCTGTAACATCCAGCTGAAGTAAATAATAAAACATCATGTTTCATGTGCGGACTAATAAAAGTAAAGGACCATTATCATACCTGTATTCGCTAGTTCTGGTCCTCAATAATTTCATACTGATTTCGTAATTGAAATAACATCCAATGAAAGATCACCTCTCAACCTTCCTTATAGCTATTCCTTAGAATTCGTATTTTCTGAATTTCCGGAAAAGATCCCAGGAGCTACGACAGCGGAAGTGGCAACGGCTTTCAATCGGAATGGTATCTTCAGGTTGTATTTGTTAATTAATGCTTTTATGGAAAAAACTGTTGTAGAACATGCGTTTTCGTGGAAGACAAGCCAGGTCATCGACCGTCCATCGATGTGAATGTAAATCTCCTCTTCTGAATCGCGCTAGACATGGATAGTGTAGTTGAGGCAGCAACTCCTCAGTCTCAAGGCTGGAGCATATTTGAGCCTTGGTTGATTGGTAAATCGCTAAAGAATATAAAGTTTTGGTGGTTCCGGAGAAACAAATTTTACATGACTCTTACTTTCTGCGCCACTAGCGTGGAAGTATTGAAATAGCGAAAAATTTCGAAAAATGTTTTTCCGATGTTATATGACCTGTGCAATATGAAAAACCATGTCACTCATTCCAGTCAGTGTGTCCGCTATAACTGGAGAAGTGCCACTCGGATGTTGATGGAATTCCCAAGGTAACTACTACTAAGAAACTTTTAGCTTTTAAAGTCGGTCCAATGACGCCGGAGCTCCAGGCAAAAACATAAAAATCGCATAAACTCATTTTTTGACGTTTAAAAAAATTGCAGGGGCTAAAAATTGGCTGTTGTGGGTTATAGGGGGTGGGGGTAGCAGTCATTATTTTGGTGATAGCAATTTATTTGTTTCCAACCCCAGCGATTCTACGCACCTATTAGACATATTTTATTCGAGTACATCATAGATTTTCCCACGCATTTGAACTTGAAACTTGAACGATGGAGATATATCTTAAATATGCGCGTGGCGGACAACTCAACGAAAGTAGATCTATCTGCATCGAATGTAGTGGGATAACTGATATGTATCACCGAGCTGCGCTGCCAAGTTGCTGGGTAGTCGGTACTGTTGGTAGGGCGCTAGATCACAATGTTGTCAAATCTGTCGAGACTATGGACTGATTGTATGAGCCTTTTTACTTACATGATCCATTCAATTCTTTTGTTGTACATGTTCTGAAAGAAACGAACCTGTGCCGATAGCAATCCTTTATGGACTGATCGCAGCGGTGCGTAGGGCGTACAGAGTCAACCTACTTGGTTTGTAATTTGACACTAAGAGAATCATTTTTACTCTTCCATAAAACAGTCAAGAACTCGTATCAGGGTGCTTTCGAAATTGCACTCATAACTCTGATGCCACTATGCTAGTTTCAGTGCAAATGATTTGAGGATCATCCTAAATCTTCCAAAATATGCACTTATTTTTCTTAAAATGTTCATCTGTAATTTTCACAGGTAATGTTCTGTATTATTAATGGCTCGCCATAGAGCCATCTCTCGAAAAACTGGCCAAACTTTACCTTTGATTTATCAATATTTGTTAGTTACCAGTGCCAAAAAATATGGCATCAAGCAATTTGATACCGAACAGCAGATGCATCACTTTGAATAGGAAGTAATGATATCGAGGCATTGAAAAAATTTAAATTGTGGTCGATTGCTGTCCTTTAACCGATATCACTACGATTGGACTTCCGTATTCATGAAATGTTATTTAAAACAATCCTCTATTCGCGATATTAAATAGCACTTGTGTTATATCCACAGTCAGAAAGTTAAACTTCTTTTTGTATGTGCAGAAGGATAAAGCGGCTGGTAAGATCAAATTGCAGCTCTCTTTAATAGAGGATCAGTTACTAAATTTTAGGTACAATACCAAATGTGCTTTCAAGAGCTGTGAAGCCTTTTCGGTTTTGAGATCAATAAATTATGAACTATAGGGAGTGAAGGATAGTTTCAAGGAAGTTTCCAAACTGGAAACGAATTTCCACTGAATGTAGGTTGAAACATCAAGTGACTCTGATAAGTCAGGACGTAATGGGTAATTACTGTTCATTCTTTTAATACTATCATAGTTGTGCGGTACTGCATCACATGACGCTCCATTTTGGGAAAAACCTGATGTAATATTCAGCCAGTTCAGTCGGTGACATACAAACAGTGCGCACGGACGGGTTGTGGAAATTTATCCCTTGTCCAATAACACAGACAACATGCTGATACAAAAGGACAGGCATAGTCACATATGGTAGATATTTTCACAGTTTTCGGCGGGTCATAGTATAACTACTGGTATCACTTTAATACTTCCACCTTCCTCAAACATACGAGTACATATAGAATCTGACTCCGCGCGCAGACGTTTCTTTGTGTCAACTCAGAGACATACGTTATTTAGGTTCACCACTTCGAAATTTTCTCACCAATTCATGAGTATGCTTGTCACTGTCACTGTCATTAACCTTCGTAATATAAAACGCACCATTGCCTGGAAATACAAGTAGTGTGCAATATCGACAGTTTTGGCTAAGTTCATTGGAGTAGAAGAAGTCGAAATTAGCCATAAGCTATATCTCATACAAGTTTTGCGGCATCGTTTAAGTCAGTATATCACATTTATTAATTTTCATATGGTTTAAAAAACGAGACGCAAGGTTGTACGATCTGTGCGAGATGATGCACCTACTTTTTACATTTTACATTTAATTTAACATTAAGATTTAGTGCATCAGCATAAACCTTTAGAAATATTGTAGCCGCTACCTTTCAGAAAAACGTTTTTAAATAAGAAAGAGTTGAAATTATCGAAATATTTTTCGGAAATAATCAGTGCGCTAATAGAACAGCAAGAAATATTTAATGAGCGACATGAGAACAGTAACGTGCATCGAAAATATGTTCTAGAACTTGTAGCTAAATTTCGGGAAACTGGGTCAGTCGCCAATAAAAAACACAACATTGAAAATTCCATAAGGAACGAAGCAATAGAAGTGGGGGTTTTAGGGCAAGTTTATGTAGATCCTACGTTAAGTAACCGCAAATTGGAGACTGTGTGTGGTGTTAGTCGACGTACTGTCCAGCGGATCTAAAGGCCCATAGTTTTCATCTGTATAAAATTCACCTGGTACAAGAATTTCATGAAGACGATTTTGATCGGCGATTACAATTTTGTGAAGATATGAGAGAACGAATTATAAACGATGAACATTTTCTATTCAACACTTGCTTTTCCGACGAATGTTCCTTTTTCTTAAATGGCGTAGTAAATCGTCATAACTGACGATATTGGTCCGATTCTAGTCCCAGAATTTATCATGAGGTTCATACACAGCAGCCACAAAAATTAAACGTTTGGGCTGGTATTTTTGGCGATCATTTAGTTGGTCCTTTTTTCTTACCTGGAAATTTGACCGGTGAAATGTATTTGGAATTACTGGAAGACGCCATGGATCCTGCTTTATTAGATCAGACGTTTCCAGATCGATAGATTGGTAGAAGAGGTGCATTGAGACGGCCCCCAAGATCGTCAAATCTATCACCTTTGGATTTCTTTATGTGGGGTCATATAAAAAGTAAAATCTATGCTACTCAAGCCAACATCATTAGAAGACCTGCGACAAAGAATTGTGAATGAGTGCCTTCAAATTACTTCCTCAAATATTGCAAAATGTGCGGCAACGTTTGAGCAAAATCTTTATTATTACATGGAGAGTCATGGTGGCCATTTTCAACATTACTTGCCTAACGGGTCA